>CM050650.1:92723164-95136976 GCA_027574665.1 Rhynochetos jubatus | reverse complement strand
AAGGAAGGAAGGAAGGAAGGAAGGAAGGAAGGAAGGAAGGAAGGAAGGAAGGAAGGAAGGAAGGAAGGAAGGAAGGAAGGAAGGAAGGAAGGAAGGAAGGAAGGAAGGAAGGAAGGAAGGAAGGAAGGAAGGAAGGAAGGAAGGAAGGAAGGAAGGAAGGAAGGAAGGAAGGAAGGAAGGAAGGAAGGAAGGAAGGAAGGAAGGAAGGAAGGAAGGAAGGAAGGAAGGAAGGAAGGAAGGAAGGAAGGAAGGAAGGAAGGAAGGAAGGAAGGAAGGAAGGAAGGAAGGAAGGAAGGAAGGAAGGAAGGAAGGAAGGAAGGAAGGAAGGAAGGAAGGAAGGAAGGAAGGAAGGAAGGAAGGAAGGAAGGAAGGAAGGAAGGAAGGAAGGAAGGAAGGAAGGAAGGAAGGAAGGAAGGAAGGAAGGAAGGAAGGAAGGAAGGAAGGAAGGAAGGAAGGAAGGAAGGAAGGAAGGAAGGAAGGAAGGAAGGAAGGAAGGAAGGAAGGAAGGAAGGAAGGAAGGAAGGAAGAAGGAAGGAAGGAAGGAAGGAAGGAAGGAAGGAAGGAAGGAAGGAAGGAAGGAAGGAAGGAAGGAAGGAAGGAAGGAAGGAAGGAAGGAAGGAAGGAAGGAAGGAAGGAAGGAAGGAAGGAAGGAAGGAAGGAAGGAAGGAAGGAAGGAAGGAAGGAAGGAAGGAAGGAAGGAAGGAAGGAAGGAAGGAAGGAAGGAAGGAAGGAAGGAAGGAAGGAAGGAAGGAAGGAAGGAAGGAAGGAAGGAAGGAAGGAAGGAAGGAAGGAAGGAAGGAAGGAAGGAAGGAAGGAAGGAAGGAAGGAAGGAAGGAAGGAAGGAAGGAAGGAGGAAGGAAGGAAGGAAGGAAGGAAGGAAGGAAGGAAGGAAGGAAGGAAGGAAGGAAGGAAGGAAGGAAGGAAGGAAGGAAAAAAATATTGCACTGCAACCACACATTACTGGCAGGAGAAGAACAAGAAAAATGACAGAATTTATGAAAGAGAAAGCCCTACGGCTCTTAGCAGTAGATACAATACATTTAGTGTAGCTGTTCTGTACTGTGTTAGGGTTAATTCCCTTTATTTATTGCCTATTTTTGATCCAGTGGTATATAGCTACATAAACTAGTGCATCTCTGTCATTACATTCCTCTTACCCAACCAAACATAGTTTTTCATCTTAAAAAAACCCGACAACAACTACAAAAAACATGCCAAAATCACAACAACAACAAGAAAAACACCCTGATAATAATCTTTTCTTGTGCCTGACAATTTGGGAACTGTCTTTCTTGTGCTCTCTCATATTTTGAATAGTGTAGTCAGAATGTGTCTCTCAGAATGATGACAGCCACTCACAGCTCTTTACAGTAACACCCCACATTTTCACAGAGTATTCTGCCCTTTGGTAATATAAATGTGTTCCTCTCCTCTCACTCTTCAGTTTGAGCACACAGTACTTATCAAGAGCATGATTCTGTTCTCACATACATTTTACACTGGTACAAGGCCATTGATATGAGCTGAGTTACTGCCAGGACACACACCTCTGACTCAGGTTTTATTTTTCTTAAGAATATTAAGTAAACTCAACTATTTATGAGTATTTCAGAAGACTAATACTGTGACCTGAAACACATATTTCAACACATCCAAAAAGCTGCATTTCTTAAACTTTGATACATTCATATGTGTTTTTACCAAGTAGTTGAGCTTCACAGCACCTCCTTGTAGAACTGTGGACTATGAAACACCTACTCACAGTCAGCTCAGAAGTCCTGTCCATCTCAGGAAGCAGTGTTTGACACTCATGCCACTTATGTGATGCTTTGTTTTTTTCAGATTTTTTTAAAATTTTATAATATTATGTCAGAAGTGTGTATAACATATACATAAACTTTTGAACAAATTGTTTCAAAGCAACAATTTACTGTGGATGTCCAACAAGCAGCCAAGTGATTTGTTCAAAAGAGTATATTTTTGTCTTCTTCCAAGTATCATCTTCCAAAATCACAAAGTATTTTACTCTGACCTATACTCATTTATTCCCAATTCTAAAACATTCCTTCATCTGAAGATAAACCATGCCACATTCAATCAAATTTTAGATACTAGACAATTTTAGAAAAGGACACAGCTCCTTTTTTTAAAAAAAAAACATTGGGGGAAATGCAGCTAATGCTACATATATGTTGTGTTTACATTTCATTTTTACATTTACAAAGCCAATGGAGATCAGATAGAGAAAAAACACCTTGAGAATTTCCTTCCTGGGTATCAGCTTTATCTGAATCTTGATCATATCCTTAAATTTCTAAACGTATGCACTCACTTTAAGCAATTATAGGCACTCAGATAACGTTTTCAAATTGAAATAATTTGTCTTGACGTTCTGGACTTCGATGTCCAGTGCTTGACTACAAATTCAAACTGGTTCCATAATCTGCAACTTTGAAGATTTACCTCTCAGCTTTTCAGCCTTAAACCACTCAAAAATAGTAGAGATGAAAACGGTCATATTAGACCAAACTGAAAGTTTATCCAGCCCTGCACTGTGCTTCAGAAGTGATTGTAAGTAAATGCTGAAGGAGGAGTAAGAACAGGGCAAGGTTATCCCCTAATATGTTACCAACCTCCAAATATTTTCAGCTCAGGGAAATTCCTGAAGTGGATATGATCTTCCACACTTATTGACATACCCCTCACCACCATCATCATTGGATTTCTCTCTCATATGCTTGTCCCGTCTCCCCATGAGTCTATGAAAATTTTTAATTATCTACAACATCCTTTGGCAAAGAGTTTCAAAGGTCAATTACCTACTGCATGAAGAATCACTTCTTCTGTTTTGAGCACGACTTCTTCCAGCTTTATTTGATGCCTGCTGTTCCTTTTGCTAGAAAAGACAGTGAATAATCAATCCTTATCCAGTCTTTCCTTGTTACTCATGAGTCAGTAGTACCATACTCTCATAACCTGTCTTCATAACACACAGCATACTAATTTATTTTTACAAAAATGTATGCATTTGGATCACAGAAGCTTGCAGAGGAGGACTACGGTGAGACTTCAATTCCCACTCCTTAGCATAGAATTTGGAAGTCTGAGGTAGGATGAAGGTTGTCCTTACAGCAAGGTTCTTGGAAAGAGTTACATGCCTCAGAAGGTCAGCATGCTTTCATAATTATAAAGGGGGGCAACCCAAAGTCCCAGGTAACAGGGGACGTTGCTACAAAGGATATGCCTGAAACATCCCAATAATTAATTTCAAACTACCACTTCCTGATGCTTGAGATACACAGTTCAGAATCCTCTCCTTGGATCAGGTTCATGGAAACTTTCTATAGGCAGGCCATACTTTGTAAATGGCAGTAATGGCAGCAACAGTGCCACTGTACGCTGTACTTCCACTCAGTAGAACCACAGACATAAGAGAATAGAGAGTCACTTGGATTCTGATCCTAGTTTAGAAAATTCCTTCTGTAGTTTATGCTGAGTAGACATTGTGGACTGAGTGTCCCTGAATAAGGCCTAAGAGGAATAACAAAAATTGAGGATACCCTTGTTAGCCCTATACCGAATGCTGCTACCCTTTTTGCTGGCTTAACAATTTACAAAAAGGAAAAACAACATGTTTCACACTCTCAGAAAAGACATTTGAACCCAAATCTTCCACTGAGATCCTATTTAAACAAGATTCTCTACTGGTACCTTGACCAACATCTTAAAACAGAGATCACAGCTGAACAGCTTCATAGGGAATAAACAGCTTATTTTGTTCATTTTAAACACTAAACTCTTAGTAACAGCAGAAAGCTAAGATTTAGACAGGATTATCAGTCCTTCATTTTCGCTAATGTAAGGAAAAACTCAACACAAGACACTATCTTTTAACACTGCCCTCTGTGATTAGTGATCTCAATGACACACAAAGTGCAGAAAATCACTCTTCTCCAAACTACATAAGCAAAATGAAGGACATTAAAGATGGATTCAGCATTAACTCCAAATTTCTTTCTTTCTAGTAGAGTGAGCCAAAACAAAACAGGGGTTTTGTATTTGTCACAGTTCAATTTGATTAATGACAAGGCAATATTCTAGAGTAGATTAATAACATCAGAGATGAAAGGGCATTTTTACGATATTTGTCCTCCTCCC
Organism: Rhynochetos jubatus; assembly: GCA_027574665.1. Classification (NCBI taxonomy): domain Eukaryota; kingdom Metazoa; phylum Chordata; class Aves; order Eurypygiformes; family Rhynochetidae; genus Rhynochetos; species Rhynochetos jubatus. The sequence continues at coordinate 95,132,818 of CM050650.1, read as the reverse complement.
AGTATAAAGAGGATTTCAGTGCATTTAGATAATTAACATGAAAACACTGGCCTTGTTTTTATTTTGATCTTTGCATAAATATTCTCCAATTACTTTGGTAAAGCTTATGATATAATGCACATGTAGGGATTGCAGTGAGTTTGTCTTAGCTTTACAGTCATACAACAGTACAACTAGTTAGAATCTCATGACAAGAGTATGTGCAACCATGAGCTAGAGACAAGTTTGTTTTCAGATGACAATCATTACATACGCAAGCTATAAAGTATTGAAAATATAGATTTCAGGGATTGAAAGTCTGGAAAAAATGCTCTGATCACCTAATAAACAAGAGGCAAAGAACACCAAGTCATTTACAAACATTACTGGTAATACAAATATTTCTGAGTAATCATGAAAAATGCAACTGAAGAAGCACAAATTCAGGAAAGATGCCACAGAATGACATCTGGTCAAAATAAAGAACAGCAAATATTTATGTGAAATTAAACTTAAAAGCAAAAAAAGCGAAATAGAAGGCTTTCCAATAGAAGACAGCTTTATATTATTGTCACATTAGAAGTGTGGTAGCGTAGGAAAATTACTGGGTAAATACCTTAATAAATAAATTTTAAAAACCCTACAGTGCTTAGTTGTAAACTATCCCACAATAACAGAATAAACTAGTCCTGCAAGGAATTTTGCTCTGTTCATAACAGATTCAATACATTCCAGTATGAAAAGAATCCTCTAAGTGAAGAGGGCTGTACTTGAGAACAGAAGGCCAGGGCACTAGAAGGTATGTGCCAAAGAACACAGGTCACAACTACAATATAAAGTGTGCAGCACTGAAAATTATAAAAGCAAGAAAATATATCGAATCAGTGTAATCACACATCTTAGACAACCCAATTAGAAACAAGTCAAATCTATAAATGCCAAAGGTTAAAGATATAATTTCTCAGAACAATAGGAAGTTACTTCTTGAAACAGCACATAATTGAGAGAAGACTATTCTGAGAAATGACTGTCACCTTGGAAGACATAAAATAGCCTTAGTCAACCATCTCATCTTGAAAAACTTGCATATTCATGCAAGTTTAGACATACTTTTAGACTTCAATTACAGTAAGCAAAAAGAAGTAAGAGATTAAGAATATCCAAACTAATATGTAAAGTGATACTAAAATAGTGAGGTTAAATGCATCTAGCAAGAGATTAGATATACAAAAAAAGACATGACATTAACCTTTGAACAGAAGTATTCAATAAAACTCATCTTAGTCAACCCTATTATCAAAATTAAAGCCAGCAGGGTCCTTAGATTTGGCACTGATGTTGCTCTCAAAACCAAGAATATTTCCATTGATAACTGCACATATGGGGAAGGAATGGAGATAAACAAGGAAGGTGAGTTGTAAACCAGTGGAGTGAAATGAAAGGATTTGAGATGCTACTTGAGCTAAGCAGGGAATTGTCAAAATCTGCCAAGGCAGCTTTCATGAAATGAGGAAAATGATCGCAAACTATAATAGTAAAGAGGTAAGAAGGAAAACTGGATAGCAAAAGTACCTGCTGAAAATCAAACAGTTAAAAATATAAGAACAGATTAAAAGAAACCCTTTAAATGTATCAAAAGCAAGAATCTTATAAGAGTCACTATGTCTTCTGGGAACTTCAGAGAATAAAGGGAGCAATTAAGGAAGAGAAGGACGTTGCTAGGAAGTTAGAAGATTTATTTGCATCAGTCTCCACAATAGAGTATGTTAGGGAGATACGTACTCTTGGGTAATAAAAATGAGGTACTATCAGATGAAGAGGTGCTGGAACAAATCAATCATTTAAAAAGCAGGAAGCCATCAGGACCAAAAATTCTGAACAAGAAGTAGTCGAGCTAGGCAATCTCTAATTGAAAAACAACTCCAGTACTGGAAGGTTAGAGAGTAGCAAGTGTTTCACATATATTATGAAAAGGCTTTAGGATGATTCAGGGAATCAAAGATTCATAAATCTTACACCTGTACCTGGCAAATTAAAAATAAGAAAATAAACCACTAAGAAGACCATGAGGCGATAGATCTGTGCAAAGGAAGATGATGCCTCACTCTTCTGTTAGAATGTTTTCAACACATCAGTAAACTACCACAGTGGTCAAAGAAGTATGAATTGATATAATCTATTTAAACTTCCTAAAGGCATTGACAAAGTTTCTCAAATGCGACTGATAGAAAGAACAGACACAGACAGCTAACTGAAGACCTCTGCTCAGTATACCAGCTAACAGAAGCAGCAAGATATTAAAATGAATCAAGAACAAGACTGAGATGATAAAGAAAAACAATGTTATATAAAACAGTGCTGCAGCCTTATCTGAACTCCTGTGTGCAGTACTGGTTTCTACATCTTAGAAAGATATCAGAAAACTAGAGGGTGTTTAAGAGAAAAGTGGCAAGAATTACAGAAGTTCCTTAAAAAGCATGGTTTTGTGGAAATAGATGGAAATAACTGGAATAATCTTCAAAAGGAAATTAAAAAGAGGCACGATAAAAATATGTGACATAATTGCTAGAAGTAAGCCAGAATCTCATTTCTCCCTGCCTTAATACAAGAATATGGTGATACATAATTAAATCAAAAGGCAGCAAATTTAACAGAAGTGATACACATCAGTTTTCACATAATATACGTTTATGCTGTGAGACTCACTATTTGATAATGTTGAGCTAGAAAATATATACGATTCAAAAGAGCTAGATGCTTATGTGGATAACAACAATGTACGGAGTTAAACTAGCTCAACAAGTATTGCAGCAGAACTGAAAACTTTTTTGAAGACTTAGATCCCTACACACTAGAGACTGGGTGAGATTTTATGAAGCCGGTTTTTAAAAAATACTCTTATTCTGGGTTTTCTGCACCTTTCTCTGGAGTGTTCAAGGGCCACTGTCTGAGGTCAGGTGCTGCACAGGCCTCAGATGTGATTCAAACCCCTTCCACCCATGCTCCTATTGTCACCTATTGCACAAATTTCACTGTTTCTAGCCCAATATTTGTGACTGAATAACAACATCAACACAGTTAAAGCCAGTTGCAGAATTTAAAAGTTCTTGTAAAAACCTTCACTGAAGAAGCCATAGAAAGAATGAAAAACAAAGAAGCAAGTAATTCACTGACCTTTTCAACTTGAAAATTGTCAACCATTCAAAGGTTTGCTTAAAATGGAGGAGGAGACATTGTTTTCTGATGAAAAATCAACTTCACAAAAGAAAACCAACACTTTGCCTGAAATTTTTCAATTTTGAGACAGAACATTTTAATCACTCCTACCCCTCAGTTATGCTATATATTCTTGAGCACCATCTACTGGTGCTGCATTATTAATTAACTATTTATGAAAATACAAATCACTTGTCTAATAAAATTCAATTATAATCATATAATCTTTCAAAAGACATTTAAAATTGGGAAGGCAGAAAAGAACCTACTATTTATTAAATTCTTATTTCTGCTTGATGACAGAGAGACAATTAATTCACTTAGAATCTGCACTTACTAAAGAAACATAACATTTCTTAATGGTGCGTAACATACTGAACCAGAAAATGTTTACAAGTCTATGAAATTATTTCCAATTTACACTCATTCTCAGCCTGTTAGAGCAACAAAATATTTTCTTTCTTTTCGTATCCAGGTATTCATTTAATTTTATAATAGCTGAAATTTGGACAGCATCTTCCATTTTATTTCTTCACTTCAGACTAAACTAAGTAACATTTCTCTTTAGATGGTCACAGTAGCTTTGGATTTAAAATTTTCACTGGCTTAGAGCAAGTAAATACTGGTCTTACAGAAATTTGCTGCTATTCAGCAGAATTAGTGATGCAAACTATGAACTCTATGCTTGCCAAATGGGATTTTGAAGCACCTTGCATGTCCGAGTAAAGTTGGATGTGAGGAACAGACCAGTGGCACTTCTACATAACCTAAGAGGGTTGTTAAAAATATCCCTTGACTCTTACCTATACATTGACCCTGTAACCACAGTTTCCATTACTGTGCATAATCAGGTGACATATCTAAGCGTCTGTAACTCTGTAGTCACTTAGACATTATGATAATGATAATGGATTAAGAATAAAGCATGAAAGTCTTTGTTGAAAAACATTTTTGTGATTTTTTTGTCTTTCATGGGTGCTGCAGTGTTGGAGATACACTATCTTTTATTTGCTCAAGGGAGTGACACTGCAGGCTGCAACAGTGACCTTGATTTGAAAATAATCCCCCTAAGGGTTACAGGTGGTAGAGTGAGAGAACAGTCCATTTTCCAAAGCCACTTGCTTTAAACTGTAGCCTGCCTTTTAAAATTTGCACCAAAAATTCCAATCCCAATTGGATTGAATTTTGTGTTGTGTTCAGTAAAGCCTGGATTGAAATCATCTAGCTCCTGTGACTAGGATTCCAAAGATCGAAAAGTGCTACTGTAGATTGGAATGGGGGGCGGGGAAGGCAAGGCAACTATAGAAACCTTTTAATTTATTCCATCCAACATATTACATTAGGCAAGCCTCATTTTTCTCACTAATGCAGAAATTACTTAAAAATATTACTCTCCTCCCTCTTCTGTAGTTTGGATCAAGCCCAACCTTGCTGAAACAATCACATCAAGTCTAGAAAGCAGCACTATAAATTTAGCATTCGCTATGTTGCGCCTATCCCTACCACACTACTACTGAGCATATAACACTTCTTTCAGTGCCTTGATATATTCTTTGTAGTACAGATGGCACCACATGTGACATGCAGTTCTGACAGTTCTCCCATGGAAGAGTGTGGGATTGTATTAATACCTTATTTCCAGGTTTTAACAGAGGTACTCAAAGAAGTTGGATCTACTTAATATTTGCGAATGATGTGTATAGATTCACTTTAAATCTGCCCTTCAGACTGCAGTTTAGAACTGAATGTATCAACAAAATAGCAATATTCCAAACACGAATGATCTGCCTGTGCATTTTAAACAAATATATTGTTACATTTCTAATTATCTATATTTTGTAAACTTAAACATATCCTGACTCTCACTTCTAGGCTATCAAAATTCCAAGGTTTTGTTATCTCAAATGCAGCTGCATGACACCTAGCAAACAAATTATTTCCAAAGTTGGCCTCAGTTCAAGTAGAAAGACACCTACAAGTGGATCATGGATATTTTTGTACTTACAAATGGTATAGCTTATTTTAGCATTAGTTCCAGTAATTAAAACCTGCATTGTTCAATTCTAGTTGCAACAAATCATGAGAAGAAATCTGCCAAGTGCCCTGTGCTGCCATCTCATCTCAACCCTCCGTTCTTCAGCTCCCATAGTTAACCCATTTATGATTTGTGCAACTTCCATCCTTCCCTTCAGTTTGTAGACAAGAGGCCAAGGACTCTCTCCTCCCAGATTACTCTCCAGTATTGCCGTGTCCTCACAAAACTGAAAAGTGGAAGTTAGTCACCAGGTTGTTATACCTAGGAGGTTGCTGAAGACAATGGTTTACCATACACTGTGTATCTATTAATATTCATTCCCACTAACATTTAAAGGAGCAACAACATGCCAATGCCAGAGGAAACAGATGAAAGTCCATTCAGAAATTTTTTTCTGTGACTTACCCTCAAGTTCTTAATTTAAAGAGAGTGAAAAAGGTATTTAAATGCTGTATTGTATGTACACCTTTAGTTTGTTCTGCTCACATCAGCAGAACTGAACTTTCCTTGAAGTATTTCAAGCACCGTGATGATCACACACAGATAATATGGAGAGTCACTGAATGTGAGAGAATATGATTATCTCTAAGCCAGTAGCAGTTCAATGTTCATTGCATTGTCTGTGGTGGGTGTAGATGATGCACACCTCTCACATTTTCCTTGGTTTAGGTAGGTATTTTTTGCTTTCTTTTGACAACAGGGGCATAAAGTATTTATGTTTGTAAAAGCTAGCAGGGATGCAGTTTACAGCTTGTACCTATGGAAAATACAGTAAAAAGCTATAACCGTGCTTTCATTTACTTTGGTCAGAAGTGGGTTTTGACCAGTAATACCTGTGATCAGAATTTGTGCGGCGTGTAATTGTAATCATAAAAACTCTGCATTACTGCAATTCAAACCTCGCAGGGGCTAGGGCTGGGGTGCAGGGGAGAAAACTGTTTGCGTTAAGGACTGATTGGTTTGGACGCTGTCCAGAAGTTTAAACTTTGGTTTCATCGGAGTGGGTAGGAGGTCACGTTCAAGTCCACGCAGTCGTGTTTCACGTGAACTTCGAGCGCGCCGAGGGGCTTGTACCAGGGAGCCTGGACCACACAGCCTCGGCAAAGCTTTGTTCTCCTGGCTGAATGGCAGCGGTGGGAGCGCGCAGCAGCCAGGCTGCGAGCTGGTGACTGACAGCAGCATTTATTAAAATGTCATCTCCTAATTTTCACGCCGGATATCTGCCGCCGCGTAGGCTGCCCCGATCTCTCACGCCAGCGGGAAGGGCCAGAGGATAACCCAACGCGCCCTGGGGAGCCAGGAGACAGCCGGAAAGGAGGGAGACAATGCATATCCAACCCTACCTAGCTGTACCAAATTAAAATAAAGGAGGGGCTGGAGGGGAGAGTGGGTGTCTGCCTTCCTCGTGGCAAGGCTCTTCCAGCGAACATTCCCTGTCTTTCGGGCCCCACCCGCCGCTACTTCAGCCCCCACCGCCTCGCAAACTCCGCTCGCAGCCCGGCGGCCAGAGCCTCCAGCGGGAGTCTCCCCTCCGTGCGGGGGCAGCGCGCATCCCGCGCCGGGTACCCGGCAATGTGCACCCCCGCTCCACGCAACCCCGCCGCACCCACCGCTTCCCCATCCCTCCCCGTGGTGGGCCCAGTGGCACTTGCCGTGCAGAGCGGCCGGACGGCGGCAGGATGGGGAATGAACGCAGCCCGCGATCCGGGCACAGCCTTATCTCTGGCAGGGAACAAACACGGCGTTAATTGCAGCCTCGCTGAGAAAATTGCTATTGTTTCCAGTGAAAGGCAGGCGGCAGTTTGAAAGGGTTTACCCTCGGAGCCCTGTATCAGTTCATCTGCATCGCGGTACCGAAACTGACAGCTCCTGGGGCTGCGGGGGGTGTGTGTGCGTGATACATTTTAGAAGAAAGAACAAGAGGAAGGAGATCAAGTGCGGGCTTCCCGCCTCCCCCGCCCGCCGGCCCCGTTTCCCTCGCTCCCCGCCCGCGAGTTTCCCTCACGCCGGGGCGCAGCCGGCCCCAGCGCTGGGAACCGAGGCCAGACAGAACAACCTCGCGGACCCAGAAAACAACGTTTCTGGGACGTGCTGAGTGTCGAGAGGCCGTGACGTGCGAAACGCCTCACGCGCACACTCACCCGCGCGCGCACCCGCGCGCAGAAGGGCGCAGGGGCGCGCACAGCCCCCGGGAGAGCGGAGCGCGCATCCACCCTCCGCACCCGCGTCCAGCGGGCAACGGAGGGGGGTGGGGGCGCGCACGGGGCGCGCACACGGGCGCGCTCACACGCCGGCACCCACGGAGGCTGGCTTGGCGCTCTCACGCGCACGCGCGCGCACACGCAGCGGCAGAGCCGCGCTCTCGCTCCCTCCGTGCTCCCTGCGCGCCCGGCGTTCACACCGCTTCCCGACATCGGCAGCCGAGGACACCCCCCCCGCCGCTGTCCGGCCATTAGTGCCCGAGGGGGGAGGAGGAGGGAGGCAAGAGGAATAAGTCTATTAGTAATGCCAACAACAACAAAACCCACCAACAAATCCGCACTAGCGCCTTAGTCCTCCTCTCAGACCGTCGCCTGCCTGGCATCGCCGCTCATCGGGCTGCTGTGCTGAGACTTTGTTTCAAGTAAAAAAAAAAAAAAATAACAAAAACCAAAAAAAAAAAAACCCAACCAACCAACCTTCGCTTGCTCAGCCACTTCCATTTTTTTTTTTCCCCTGCAGTCTCGCTGGTGTGAGGTGGTGGTTTTTTTGGTGGTGTTTTTTTTTTTTTTTTTTTTCCTTTTCTTTCCCTTCATGTGGTTGGATTTGGTGGATCCGGAGCCAAAGCTGCTTTTTTTCCTCGGTGGGGTGTGTGTGTGGCGTGCGGGGGTTTTCTCGCTGCGTTTTTTATCTTCTGCTGCTTTTTTTAATCTTGGTTTTGAACCTGAGCCGGGGAAAATGGGAAACGGTGCTTCCGACAGAAGGGGAATCTCTCCATCACTGTTGTTGGGACGTGTGCCTGTGGTGCTAGTGTTTTAGAGAAATAGCCTGACAGCTTTCGGAGTGGAAGGTAAGGGTGCCCGGGGCATTTCCATTTCCCATTTCCAGGGATTACGACTGGAGAGCTTTTAGCTTGGGATTCCGGGGAGGAGGCGGCGGAGGAGGGGGGGCACAGGCTGTTGCTGAAGGATAGAGAGAGAGACAGCACATACAAAATGATCTCCGCATTTACTTCAGCGCTGCAGTTTAAAAGTTAGAGAAGTGCGTTTTGCGACAGGTCTGCTTCCCTGAGAGTCATTTCCAGCGAGACCGAGAAAACCTGAGGTTTGTGCACGATTGGGGTAATTGGGGGGGGGGGGGGGGGGGGGGGGGGGGGAGATGTTAGGTTAATAGGAAGTTAAAATAAGAGAAGTCAGTGGGTCTTCTGTTGGGGGAAAAAATAAGTGGAGTGATGGCGCCGTCTATGTTCGGTTAAACTACAGTGTCACCTAGAAAATCAGTTTGGGGAATATCCAAACTAAACGCCAGTTTGCTTTTCAGCAGAAGAGGATTCTCCCCCTTCCCAAATGGGCAAGTTTAAGCCTTTGTGGCCGTTCTTTAACTCCTTTCATCATGGAAAAGAAAGATCTTTTTAATCTGAGTGCCTAATCCCTTCAGTGAGCAGATTCACTCTTGTATTTAGCAGTACTGCAAACTAACCGAAATGCTGCCCGCACACTCAATTTGGGTGTGTGTGTGCGTGTGTGTGTCATGCACACGGGGAGAGAGAGATTAAGACAATGTTGTGTTTCAGTAGCCTTGCAGGAACAAACGCACAACTAAACTGAGGGCTATTTGATTACATTTCTTCACAGAAAACAGCCTAGCACTGCAGACGTCTTTATTTTTCTAGTGCAAATATTACATAGGATGGGAAAAGTCGGAGGCTTTTTTCCTTTTCGAACAGAAAAGCAAATAAGACCCCTTTTTCCTTTCCAGATTATAAAATTAATCCTTTTTCATGGGTGGAATTCCTAATTTAGACACTTATTGTCACATTGGCTTTCACCGCCTACACCATCCTGAATAACACTGCGCAGAACTGCATTGCCTGCAAAGTGCTTCAGCAAAGGGGAAATTGTTTCCAGAATTCCTGATAAGTTTCTCTTTTTAAAACCATAAACGCTGTACCAACCCTATTTGGAGAAGGAGGACTGTGTTATTCACTGAGATGGATGCTCAGAAAGGAGAAAATCCGACTGTGTGGATAGACCCGGCAGCAGCCCTGCTTTTTTTTTTTTTTTTAAACCTCCACTATAAAGAGGGTTAGAGTTGGCGCTGCTTTGCCCTTTTCAAGATTCAGAGTTTGAATTATAATCCAGGAGATACGAAAATCTCTTCAAGGAAGCTTAATCTGGTGATTTGCTGTGTGTTACGCAATGGGAGAGAGAAGATGCCTTGCTGTTTGGTGAGGAGATGAAAAGCTAGGCAAAGACACACATCAAAACTCAGTAAGGGTGCCTCTGTGTGTATGTCTGCCTCTGCTTACAGAGCAACAGTGGAAGAGACTGCAATCTAGAGTTTTGAAATTAGCTTGGCATCACTTCTGTCTGCTTGCATTTGACAGCAGAAGGTGAAAAGCTACTCGTTTGTAAGAGATATAAGCAACTTCTCAAAGATTAATGCTGCAAACATTCAATCTGAATTTTTTGGATAAAGTTACGAAGGTAAATATAACTGAGGTTCGCTTTATTAACCCAGGCCACTGTTAAAAGAACAGAGCATGTAGAGGTTGTAGTGGTTGACAGGTGCAGTAAAACAGCTTTATTTGGAGATATGGCAGATAAAATGCAATATGTCTTTCATCATTCAAGCGCACATCTGCAAAACACAGCTAATCAGAACAGTGCAAGATATTAGTAATAAGAGGGCTCGTGCAGTCCAATAGTTGCAGAGATCCTGCTTAGCACTGGCTAAGCTATACAGAGATACTGGTTGTAGATACTAATACAGTGATCCATTTTATATATCCTAGAGGTTGTAGCAGATATTGAAATTATTCTCTTAAAAAACTGGCATTTAGTGGTAGTGTCAGACCAGCACTAGTTTCAACTGTCTGTCTTTGTTTCTTCCCACAATAGCCTCAAAATTTTATTAATACATTAATCTCAGTATTTCCTGCCTAGGTTTTCTTTTTACAGAGACCTCTGTATACCAGGTGGCCAGGGTGCAGGCGTGTAGGCATATGGGAGATAATGTTCCATCTGTAACAAATAATAATTTGTGCGTTTTTAAATTATGGCTGTAATTCTTCACAGTTACTTCTCTGACTTCATAGAAAAATAATATGTAATGACAGACTCTACTGGCTTTCTTGTTCCATTCCGGTGAAATTCTGCATGTGTACATTGTAGATGCACATATATGATTATAGCAGGCTACTTACTTTTTGAAGAAAGAAAGAAATAAATTGCCCTTTTCCTGCTCTGTCGGGTGAGGCATCTCGCTTTTTACCTAAGTTGAGCAGTTCTAGTCCACGCCATGATGACTGCATCCTAGACAGGAGAGGACATTCCTATTAATAATCTAATAGATGGGGTTTTTTTTAATTTGGCTGTGGAGGACTTGGCCGTGGCGATGGCCACGTGATGGCGCTGTGCACACAGCGGCAAACTCGGCCCTTCCGTTATAAAATGAAAATTACCTGCCCTTCTCCCTGAAAGGGGTTCCAACTGCAAGCTTGAAAACAGCTGGCTCGAATATTGGAAGGAGTTTGGTTTTCAATGCGGGAAGAATTCTACTTGCATTTTTATTTCATTTCATCTCCTGCAGGCCAAATGACATAGGATGAAGGCTGTTCGTAATTTGCTGATTTATATATTTTCCACCTATCTGCTGGTTATGTTCGGATTTAATGCTGCCCAAGACTTCTGGTGTTCCACGTTGGTGAAGGGGGTCATTTATGGATCGTATTCTGTAAGTGAAATGTTTCCTAAAAACTTCACAAACTGCACTTGGACGCTGGAAAATCCAGATCCGACCAAATATAGTATTTACCTGAAATTTTCCAAAAAGGACTTCAGCTGCTCCAACTTTTCCCTCTTGGCTTATCAGTTTGATCATTTTTCCCATGAAAAAATAAAGGATCTTTTAAAAAATAACCACTCTATAATGCAGCTCTGCGATTCCAAGAATGCTTTTGTATTTCTGCAGTATGACAAGAATTTTATTCAGATACGCCGCGTCTATCCTATCGATTTCCCAGGATTACACAAAAAAGAAGATGACCAAAAATCCTTCTTTGAGTTTTTGGTGTTGAACAAGGTGAGCCCAAGCCAGTTTGGGTGCCATGTGTTGTGCACTTGGTTGGAGAGCTGCTTGAAATCTGAGAATGGGAGAACGGAGTCCTGTGGAATCATGTATACAAAATGTACCTGCCCTCAGCATTTGGGAGAATGGGGAATAGACGACCAGTCCCTGGTGTTGCTCAATAATGTCGTGCTGCCCCTCAACGAGCAGACGGAGGGCTGCCTGACCCAGGAGCTGCAAACCACCCAGGTCTGCAACCTCACCAGAGAAGCCAAACGGCCACCAAAAGAAGGTAGGTGCTTCTTGGATGGGGGGGCTGAATCCCACGCCGGTGTGTAGGTTTTGCTGCTGGCTCTCCTTGATGCTCACATTCATTTGACTTGCTCTCCACGCAGCTCGCCTCTAGAAAGGGCTGGAGACGATGCACGCTCCCTCAGGGCAGGGAAGTCTGCATTTTCATTTCTAAACTGGCCTAACCTTCAGCATATAGTGCTGCTGAGCACTGCTGAAACTCCTCATAAGTAGGCTCCATCTGTTTTCAGCCCACACTCACAGTAATGCCCACAGGTGGCAAGCTAGGAATCGCTCTCCCCCTCGGCACCTCTTTACTGCAACCACCTGACTACAAAATCTTGGCCCTCTTGATACAATCCCTTGACTTTGCAAGGAAAACATTTCCAAAGGCATGCGGGCAACCTGACTAAAAGACCAGGAGATTTACCATGGTCAGGACACCTGGTCCCAACTGGGCCACACCTCAGCAACCAAAAGCAAATGCAGTCCTTCAGGATGAACCCTCTGCCTGTGATGCCCAACGATGTGAGGCACCATGCAGAGTCAGGACACGATGTTTTGACCTGCTGGGAGCTCTGTGGAGGGGCCGTGGGCTGTTGCTGAGCCTTGGGCAGGCTTGGCTCCAGGAGATGAAGGCTTTGAATCTCAGAAATATTAAGGGGGAGGAGGAGGTGTTGATGTGATAGTGCTGGCATATGCTTCATACCTCTGCTGTAAAAGGGAATTTGGGGAAGGGTAGGAAGACAGGGGTCCAACAGTTACTCTGTCTTAGGTCTCCTGTTTTGGCCTCCTGATGTTTTGGGGAGGTCTGGGTGTGGTTTTGGGAAGTACACTGGGGCGTTGAGAGACGGAGAATGTGTAGGCTGAACCTAGGTGTGGGGCTGCGTCTGGAGTCTGTGGGCAAAGGGGTCCTTCACAGCAGCCATGCAGGAACAGGGGAAGTGGGGGATGTGCCCCTGCGGCAAGGGATAAATCGTCAAGTATTGCATTTTAATGCAGGAAATGTTCCCTGTCTCCTTGTTTTCTGCATAGCCACAAAGCTCCCAGTCTGTGGCAAGGCAGCGCCAGGCTCCCAGCCCCCCTAATAGAAGTTGCTTTGTGAAGGAATGTAACATTGACACGTTGTTAGGAGAGGATTTTCTTTAAGGGCAGCCAAGCCTCAGTGCTGTGGGAGAAGAAAAGCTGAACTTGCTCCAGCTGCCGCGGTGCCAGCGGCCGCGGGCCGGGCCCGGGGGGTGGGAGAAAGAGGGATGAGGGACACTTTTTGGTGTCCTCTCCCAGCACCCATCAGCTCGGAACCCAGGCAAGAGAGAGATCTTAAAAATGACGGGGAAGCTCGTCTCCTGTAAAACGCTCCCAGAGAAGTCTGTGCCGCGGCAGGGATGGTATTTAACATCGTTTAGAGCTAATTAGCACCCTGGGAGGCGGAGGCAGTCCCGGCCGCGGAGCCCGGGGCTCAGCAGGCAGAGCCGGGGCCCAGCAGGCAGAGCCGGGGCTGGGCGGGAGCGCCGGGCGCTGCGCGGGGGCGGCCGCCTCAGCCCGCCGGCTCAGGGCGCTGCGCGGGGGCGTAGTGGCTCACACCGCCCGTAAAAGTTAGGTGGGAGGCTCAGCTTACACCCTGTCCACCTCCATCATGTGTGTGTGTTATGGGGAGCCCATTATAAAATATAAACCCGAAGGCGCGTAGGAGACGCAGCCGCGGTGTGGCGGCTGCCCCGCGTTAGCAGCCCCGCGTAAATCTAGCGGGGCCCCGTGGGGAGGGGGGTGTGTGTGTGGAGCGGGCGGCGCTCCCCGCGGCCCCAGCGCTACGGGAGTCACTCCCACGGTGGGAGAAAGGCGCATCCCTCCACCCCCGGCCCTGATGTCCACCCTAAGGTACCACCCTGATGGTGGGGCTCGGGGAGAGGGAACGTCAGCACAGAGGGGTCCTTCACATCCCTCCCAAAAATGTGCTGATTTCCATGGGAGGTGCTTGTCTCCCAGTTAAAGCACCTATTTCTGAAATGTGCTTAGGGGAACGGACAGACGAAGCTTAGGGCAACCACTTTGGGGGTTTTCCCTTAAAATCTGAAATACGTTTCAACAGTATTTTGCTTCCAATTTCAGACATATTTTAATTCTTGCCCCTACTTGTGGGTTTTCCTGGATGTGAGCTTGAGAAATGGCATTGTGGGAATTTTGTTTGGTAGGTGGAAGGTTTCCTTTACTTGTTTTTCACTCTACTTAATGGGCTCTTTTGGTGTTGCTGAGAATTTTAACAGTAACACAATTATTATAATGTTTTATTTAATTACTTTAATGTACTTGGAAATTGTTCATCGGATTGTTACCCTAAGTTAAAATCAGTTAGTAAATTGAAGCCTCACAGTACTTCTCAGTAGTAGTACGCTCTTTGCCTTCTACTCAGTGTTTAAAGCATTTCTCCCTTTTGCCTGCTACTCAGTGTTTAAAGCATTTCCCCCTTTTCTTCAGAAGGCTAAAAATGTGCAAGAGGTGTGTTGAGCCTAGATACAATTGCATTTATCAAGCATATCAGCCAGTGTATTTGTATGTAAAAAGCTAGTTTGTTGTTCAGTTGGAGGCTTTATTGAGGGATCAAAATGTAGCATATTCCTGCCACACTCACATGTAATTCATCACTTGTGTCGGCATACATTTAGGCATGAAATGCAAATGTCGTTTTCACAGGCAGTCTGGTTCAAATTAGATAGGTCCAGGTATCAAAAATAAGGTTGACCAATAACTAAGAGAATGGTTTCTTCTTGTTAGAGTTCATAGTGGCAACTGAGAGTACAATTTCATTAGTGTAAAGTCAGTTTTAAGGAAAATGGTTTGTCTAACACTGTTTCCAGTCACATTTTAGAACCATAATGTAAATAAAGAGCATTTAGATTAAAGCCTACCGTTCCTTTTTTGAACCTCTGAAGATTTTTACATTTTTGAATATGATAAATGGCTTAGAAAAATGGAGGAAAGTCAGTATTTTTCCTTTATAAGTGTTGCATTTTACAAAAGATGACAAGTATACAATGGATGATTGTGTTTCTGAAAGTGCTGAAGTGTTGAACAATAAAAGTAACTAGGTCAAAAAAGGAAGCTGTAACTATTTTTTTTTTTTTTAATATAAAATGGTTTGGAAGTATGTGGTTTAATCAGCATTTCTTCCATAGGAAGGTCATCTTTGCTGTCACTGATTAAAGCAATACTGAAAATTGCCACATTTTCACTAAGGCCCGGTTTCATTGTATCTTGGTCCTCTTCTGTAGCCTTACACCTGCGGTGCTTGAGCTTGGATCAAAGCAGTAGCAAATAGATCTCAATGAATACTTTGGCAGGGTCCTGAATTTAAGCTCTCACAGGGATTTGTCTTCTTGATCTTCCTTGCTGTGACTGCAGCATGTCATGAAGTTTCCATCAAGAAGATGGGCTCAGTTCCAACTTTAGTGGACCTGTAAAGCCTTTGCATGTAGTCAATCTGTACAATTTTATGAATGATGACATAAGAATGAAAAAATGTCTTGTCTTAGTGACCATTACAAAGCCATAATATTATTGTGGATTTTTATAATATTTACTTAGACAGAAACTAAGGGAGAGTTTCACTCTGTGTTTTACTGTTGTATCTGACAAGAGGCCCTCATAAAACAATGAAAATAATTCCTCTGTTCTCTTACTTTCATCCAACAAAAGAAGAGGGAGGATAGTCACATTAATTAAATCTTGGCATTTGGAGTTCCAGGCTTAATCTTGTATATCTTGCTCAGCCAGTCTGAAATAATTTTAATCAGGAATTTTTAGTATGCTAGAAATGTAACATTGGTCTACTCTGTCACAAATTCTAACAGCTCTCCGTATACAAACATTTCGATATTCAGCAGCTGATTTATTTATTTTTCCTGATTTCTGATCTGTAAACAGGGATATCTTAACAGAGGTTTTACTATAATAGATGTTCCTCTAAAATAATTGGTTATGACACATTGTTGAATAACAGTAAGATGTAGGATGCAGATAATTTTGTGAAGCTTTCATAGCATGTATGCATTTATTTATATGCCATTCCAGGAATGCCAACCTCCCATTGCACATAGTTAGGATTAATTTATAATATTCATCACATACCCAGAAGTCAATAGCTGGCTGAGTAGGCTGGACATCTCCAGTCAGAAAGACATAAGCAGGCTCTATCAGAGGATTTAAACTGTTAAATCAGTGCAGGATTTGTCTAGGAAGATCAACAATTACAAAATGGAGTCTAATAACCATACACTTCTACAGGGATATTTAATATTTATTGCGCAACAACTATTTGAGACTAAAGTAAAATTTAGAAATTCCAAAATAGATAAAACTGTTGTCCAGAATATTGAATGAGTACAGTAACATACTTGGAAGTGTCTTAATAGTTTTTATATGCTGTTGCTTCCAGTGGTTCTTTTATCCATGAGTTCAAGGGGACAAAGGAAGGTGAGCACTAATGGAACAACAGGCTTTTTAATTTTCTGTGAAAGGTATTTTTCATTATGACTTACAAGATTTTGCTTAAACACTTAAAAACTGATATAATAAAAATAACCTGTTACCATGCAGGTTATGAGCAGTTATAAGCAGTTTGTTATCACGCTGTATGAGCAGTTTGATCTCAGTGAAAATGTAGAACATAAAGAAAAAAAAATTCACTTTAAATAATTCTTTACATGCATATTGTTCCTCCTAAAATGTTTGCGGCCAAAATCATCATAGAAACTTTCATAAAATAAGTTGGAGACATTGTGTTTCTTTTGTTTGGTCTGGTTCCCACCTGAAGGCAATGTTTCAGAATCTCCTATGGATTCCAGTGTGCTTCATACAATGCTCTTTTTGACTTTGCTAAAGGAAAATGATCACTCTAAATATTTATAATTTTAATACATATTTGGACACTCTGGACTATTCATAACAGCATGCTTCACCAGACCCATGCAAGTTTGATTTCAGATTTTTGTTGAAGTGATGCACTGTGGAAAAAACATTAATGATCAGAATCTCTTTTAATCAATAAGCCCTACCTTTGTTTTCAAGGATTATATGTTGTTATCATTAATGATTGTACTTCAGCATGTGCTGTATTGATCATTTCCACCTGATTTATTTCAGCAAACTATGAAACTTCTTGTTTTGTTGTAAAGTTTAGAAGTTTGTGTGCAAGACTGGTCAGCACTTCACATAAATGTACCGAATTTGGTGGGATTTGGATCAACTCATAAGTGAATGAATCCTGTATTGATAGGACAAGGGGTAACAGGTTTAACTTGAAAGCGGGGAGATTAAGATTAGATATCAGTAAAAAAAATTCCTCACTGAGAGTGTGGTGAGGCACTGGAACAGGTTGCCCAGAGAAGCTGTGGATGCCCCATCCCTGGAAGTGTTCAGGGCCAGGCTGGATGAGGCTTTGAGCAACCTGGTCTAGTGGAGGGTGTCCCTGCCCATGGCAGGGGGTTGGAACTAGATGATCTTTAAGGTCCCTTCCAACCCAGACCATTATATGATTCTACAAACTTTTTTGATACCTTGAAAGATGAAAATACTGAGACAACTTTCTTTATGGTAGGTAAAGCCTATCTAAATGGCTTTGCTTCCAGTTATTTTAATGTTTTATTAGTACATATACTTGGTTAAATAAATACATCTGAGTGGTAATTTCTGTGGTATCACAGATTCTATCGGTATTTTGTTCAGCACTCCTCACACTAACAAGATCGCGTATTACTCACATTGTGGAAAAGGTCAGCCTACTGCAGTCAAGTGTTTGCCCTGCCTTCAGGAGATCACAGATGTACTGCATAAGGATCTGAATAGCAGTTTTTCGTGAGCTCATCAGTGGCTTAAAATGTTCATGGCTTCAATGAAATAGTATATTGGAAACTGTGTTACAACCAAACCCAAGATTTTGGTTCCCCAGGCCACCATTTTGGCTTGAATTAAACCTCTATTTATGTGCATTATTGCACATCAGATATTGTGGAGACCTGCAGTCAGCTGGGGACAAATGCAGCTAGAGACCTTCACCCTAAAGAACCCAGAACATAGTTAGGAGTCAGTGATAAAGAATGGGGAAGGTATATAAAGAAATTAAGTGTTCAGACTGAATGAAAAATGTATCCAAATTAGGAACAGAAATCTGACTCTCTTGCTGCTGGGTCCAGTGAACAAGCACTCAGTACTACTGAGTCCTGTACCATCAAATATTTCAGACCAGTCATACCTTCTTTGTTTGCCTCTCTCATACCAGTAAGTTGTGCCTTTTGTTTTCAATACTTCTGTTATGCTTTGTCTGGGTGAGCAGATTATACAATATGTTTTCTGCAATTTAGACCTTGTCCTCTGATTTCCTTATGCTTTTGACAAATGGGAAAGTGTTCACGTGTAGAACAGCCATTAGCAGAAGTTAATGGTGATTCTGTTTATATAGTGAGATTTCAGTTACTAAGACCCATTACATGGAATTATAACATAATGCAGGTACTTCATTTCTTCTTACTATGCAGTGTTTTATACTTACATATTTATATTTTATACAATTCTATAATACAGTGATTATATGATCTATTATATTTAATCTATTCTCCTGTGCTCTTTTTAAAGCAATTTATCCTCTTCTGTTCAAATCTATCCATATTACTGTTTTGTTTAGTTTTCTATTTGCAAAAGCATGGAAAAATCTGCTTTGTGTGTTGGTATACACAGAGGAATTTTCAGATGAGACTTTCTTTTTCTCTTCTTAGGGAATTAATTTTATTAAGTTTATTCAGTTGTGTTTTATCAAAGGATTCCAACTCAGAATTGTTGTAGTTCTCAAACTGAAGTTTAGCTGTTCATTTCTAAATATGCAGTAATTGTAATAAAACAAAGGTCACTGCAGAATTCCACTGAGCATTATTTGCATTCACTGTTAACAAGAAATATAAAATGCTCTTTAGGATAGAGAAAGTTGTACATGATATAAAGTACAAATTTACAAATTATGCATCACTGATTTATGAATATTTCAGAGTTTGAGCCCTTTCTGATGCTACTTAAATCTCAAGAGGAAGACAAATTTTTCAAAGTCGTTCTCAGTTTTGTTATAAATAAAGTTTTTGTCAAATTACTGACACGTTTTTTTGATGGACTATCCACCATCAGAATTAACAAAACCAATATATAATAACAGTGTATGAGACCAGTGTTGTTGCTTTATTGTGCAAAGGACAAATTATTGTTCTTACTCAAGGCAAATTCCCCATGCTATCAATATAATTTGGACTAAGGGAAGATTAGATTAGACCCCACAAAAGAGATGTGGAACAGTGATAGCATGTGTTTCTTCTACCAAAAGAAAATTATTTCCTAATTTTTATTAATTCTATCCTTTCAAGCTTCTTAAGATTTTTTTCTTCTCTGTAGTTTTACTCTTGAAACCATCCTTCACATGTCTTAGAGTGAAGCAGATGCACTTAAAAAAATCAATTTTGTAACTACTTGCTGTGTTTCTTTCTCTTTTAGCTGGTTAGCCTACCTCTTTATCTTCTTTATTTTGGTTTCTCTGTTTTATTCTTCTACACTATCTGAAAGGGAACCAAGGCATATGACATACTTAAATTAGCATTTCTTTCATAGTGCTGAAAATTTGTTCAGCTGAAATTTGGAAGTAAGCTGTTTTCAGTTATTCCGTGCAAATATGATTTATATCTCCGTGAAATGCTATAAACACACTAAAAATATAAACTTTGAATACTAGCCATTATTTGGTAGCTTGATAGAAAATTGGTGACAATGGGGAGAACAATGTGTCATCCCCTTTTGAGCAATTTTCATAAGTTTGATCTCTTATATTCATCAGGTGTAAAACACTTTGGGAGCTGACTTTGGTTCTTGTTGTTTAGTTCATGTGTTGATTGCTTATTCATCAGTTATGCAGAGACAATGTATTAGCGTGTTTTATAACTTTCAGCCACAGCTAATAGTTGTGTGCTATTAAACAGCTTTGCCGAGGGATGATGGAAGGGAATGAAGGATCAAAAGAGCAATTCTCTGACTTAGCTATGGAGAAAGATTAACAGGACTTCCAACTTTACTGCTTCTAACTAGCACTAGAAATACCTTATATTAAGTGGGAATTTGATACCCATTGTCATCAGCTGAGGTATGTTATCATAAGTTGTTTGTGAGCATCTGAGACCACATTGCTGCTGAGATGGCTCTGACTTCACTCCTTTCCCTTTGCTATGTCAGCACACCAGCCAAGCAGAAAACTCTTCACCTTGGGTTTTTTTAGTAGAGTGATCTTAATGTTAGGTGAGTTTGTTGTGATGGCCCAGGTAAGCCTCCATCAGCACCAAAACGAGGCACAGGAAGGAGTTGGAGAGAAACAGTGTTGCTGATTCAGCCAGGTTTAGCTTTGCTTAAGCAAAAAGAAAGTCTATCAAAAAGTGTCTGATACATGTTGACTTTGCCTGCTCTTTTGTATAGGTTAGCAGCCAGTTCATATGGTATTTCTCTACAGCTATACCAGGTATGATTACAGTATTACTGGTTGATCCTTCTAAACAAAGTCCAAGATACATTTATCCCAAGTAAACTTTTACTCCAAGTTTATCCAGGGCTTCCTGATGACCATTAAAGAGTGGTGCAGATTGCTGTGAAAGTGTGTATAGAGTACTTGGGGATTAGTCTACGAAACCCTTGGAATTCATTCCCCTAATGCAGCTAGAAAGGACTTAAATTAGAGATTAGAAAATCAGGGAATTTAATTCATGCTCTTTATTGATGTAATAAGGAATATTATAGGCATTATATTGTACATATTTCATGCAAGAACACTTCTTCCCAAAAGGGTTTTGGAAAATCTGAAATCTGAAGAGTTTGTGTGGAATATTTCTTCAAAAACTAAATTATTCACTTTTTCTTGCATGTTGTTCTGCTCTCTATCTTCCAAACATATCCTTTGCAGTCTCTTCTGTAGCATATACATAAAAAAAGTCAATTGTGTGCAAAGCTGGGCGCTTCAGGTTCAACTATAACGAGTTGTGATTTTATCCTTGGAAGTGTTTTGTTTGTTCTGTGGCATTGGCTGATATCTGCAGTGATTGGCACACATACAGATGCTCTGTACTGTAGGTTTGAAGGTTGATAGATGCGCTTCATACTGACAAAGGAGAGGAGGGAAAATATTCAGCACTGCAGGTGCAATATGAGTACAGAGCCTAGTCCAGCTGGTCCTGTCTACACCAAATGTCTAGGAAGTCACTAAGAATGCAAAAAATATTGTGAAGGTTCACTCTCCTTGGAAGGAGGAAGGTGACAAGGCTGGGATATTAGCCGATCCCAACACCTGATAAAGTCATGTGAATTATGTATAAGGCCACAGAACTTCAGCTGATTATGGTATTATTTGGGTTCATAAATGCAATAGATATGAGCCTCACTTCTTTAAGCAGAATTATGATCGGAAGACAAGTTTAGTAGTTATTTTCCTGGGAGAATGTAATAAACATAACTGGAGCCAGTCCTAGAACTGATGTTTTGCTGTCTTGTAAATGAATCTTCAAATTATTACTTACTCATTCTCTAGTCTGCTGAATTTTTAATTTACCAACAAAAGTTGGGGAAGCTTCAAATTTTGGAAAAATCAAGAATATTCCTATTCCTTGACCACACAGAGCCTTTTGAGAAGCAGAGTCACTGAGTTCAGTTTGCTGCAGGCGCTGAAGTTGTTTACAAGGAGTTCAGGTCTGGGTTGGCAGTTTATACACAGGAGATTATAAAAGGAGGATGTCATTATAAAATGAGGATGCCACCTCTGGCTGTGGTTTGTTCAAAGCTTGATCAAGCATGTATGATCCAAGACCACCTTTTGGATTCCGCTCTACTGACAAATCGGTGCGAGTGCCTCTCAGGAGTTTGGTCCTTCTCACAGCTAAGGCAGTGCCTAGACCCTTGTCTGCACCTTGAGCATGTTGCTTATGGCTTCTAGACACCAGCAGGCTACCCTGGGATGAACATTTTGGGGGTCCCCATTTTGGATGTAGGCCTTGGCAGTGATACTGAAACATGTAGATTTATTTGATTTCTTTTATAAATACAGCTTCTCTGCATCACTTTCCCCTCCTTACCTTCTGGTGATAGTATGGCTATAAGTAAGTCAAAGTTTATAGTTTGGTCAGTAATGAGTATATAGGTACTTAAAATATATAGATTATGTTATCAGTGCTAAACCTGAAACTTTTTTTTTTTTTTCCCCATACTTCTCATGAAAATCAAATCCATGTTGTCTTCAGGTATTTTCTGGTGCTTGAAGTGAAAGTGTGATTTTTATTGACTGTTTCACAGATGACATATATGAAGGGAATGAAGGACTCTTACATTTATCTCCTATTCCATGCTTTTAAGGTTTTGGATAATGGATTTTTGTCCATGTGAAATCTGAAGTGTTGCAAAAAATAGATTTTAGTCTGGTAACATAACGCATACAGTAACTTTACCATAAAAGAACTTCTATCATAAATAAGACATGAAGGGGCATCCAAGCGTGTCGGAGTGTAGCATCTAAGTATTTCCCAGACATGACTAAATTCCTGCTTTTGTGTTCACTTGTACATAATTAATCTCATTGAATCAACAGGATTATTCATGTAAATGGGATTTAATTAAAAGCAGGTTTGCCAGTAAATACCCTCAATTGAAAATGTGGGTATCTTAAATATGTCTGATTGACATTAGAACAGGAAACCATTATTTTAGTAACAATAACTTATAGATAAATCAATACGACTAATAATAACAAATTTACTATATATGGACAGACTTACACAAGTTGGATAAATATTCTTTGTTCTTGTTATCCTGGAACATAGTTTTGTCCAGCTCCCAGTTCTGCATTGCTTTAACTCATCATCAGTGTATTCTTCATTAGCTCTGGGATCCCCAGTGCCATCCTCTGCTCCCCACTGACCCTGCCAGACCTATGTTGCCCTGCACTGCATCCAGTGTCTCCTGCTGGGACACTGGTCTCAAACCATTCTCTCATTGCCATACCTGTGTTCTTCTGCATTGCATCATTATGCTGGAGTAGTAAGTACATCATTCTGCCCAGAATAAATGTTTGCTGTTACCATCTATAAAAAGAATATGGTTCTACAAAGATAAGCAGAAGTTAAACAAATCAGGCAATAGCTGGCTGGTCATTAAACAAGTTAAACAAAGCTCCAGAAAGAAGAGGACAAGTTCAGACAATACTTGACATGTCCTGAGGCTTTTCAATGGCAACAGTGGTGCTGTATTTATTGGGATATAGGACTATAAAAAAAAAAAAAAATTAGAATCAATAAGCACAAATGGCACTGGTTATCATCATTATGCTTTTTTTTTCTTTTCTGTTGAATGTGCCCAGGAGCTGCCATGGAATTTGTTACAATATTTCATCATTCTAAAGCCTGCATCTTTTTTCTATTAGATGAAAGAAAAGGTAGTGTCACCTTATTGATTTATTTTTGACAAATGCTATCACATGAGACACATCTGGATAAAACCAGGAATTGTTTTAGCAAAAGTTTGCTGACATTTGACTAAGACTGACGCAACTACTGTAGGAATAGATGCTTCTTAATTCTTGTTTTTGTGTAAATTTGTGTTTGTATTTATATCTAAATTTTTACTTTCACCAAACATTTTAAATATATGGTATGTGTTTGAACACAAATATGACAGTCATTTATGATGACAGTCATTTAAGATGACAGCCACTATCAGGGAGTTTCTTCCTAAGACGGAGAAAGCATTATATTATGAACTACTGGAAGTTAATATTTATTGTATTAAGTGTGGAAGAATATGTGGCCTCAAAGGAGGCCATAAAGGTTATAAAAAAACATGTCAAAAAGATAATTTCAACAGCAGAATTTATAATTAACTTGGATGGAATGAGGTGAGAACTACAGAACCGAGCATGTAGGATGTTTTGGTGATCTATCAAAATGCTTCCAGCAATTACTAGATTTCAGAGGTTGGTAACTGGCCTTTTTTAAATCATAGAATCATAGAATGTTTTGGGTTGGAAGGGATCTTAAAGATCATCTATTTCTGAGTATCTTACAATGTTGCTGTGGCTTAGTGTCAAAGGATTTTTTTACATTTCTAAGGTTTGTTTAATATCATATATAAATTTCAACCATAATACTTCAAACAACTGGGTATGGAAGATCTTAGAGAATCATTTTGCATTAAAATCAATGTGGATCTTTTCAAAGATCTGATTGCTGGTTTTCTGGCTAATAGAGATCTCAGTTAAAAAATACAAGCTACGTTTGCAGCACAGAATGTTGTGAATTGCATAGCCCTATTAACATGGATATTTGTTACATGTCTGATACCAACCAAGGATTTAAAAGTCTTATCCATTCAGTATTTCCTCACAGCTCAGTTGTCACTGCAACTTTTGGGCTTATGTTTTATGATTACTTATGGTCTTTGAAAATTTTAAGAGTGAACAGTGTTAATTAAAGGTGGGTTTTTTTGCAAATTAAGGAGAATCACTGTGGTATTCTGAAGAGAAGTCTATACAGACCTTTACACAGGGAGAAAATTAGGTTCCAAATCAACTGAAAAGACGAAAATTTGGAAAGTATTCGTGCCTGTTATATGGTTTAATTCGAAATGCATAAGTAATTAAACAGTGGAAACTAGGCATAGGATACCCTGGAGATTTCTTGGGGAAAAAATACTGATGAAGTATATATCACTATATACTGTGATATAGTTGGGAATCCTGCCATTTCAGGGCAGGGATCCTTTTGGCATGGAGGTAAAAAGACCCCTCGGTATTCTCCTTTGTTCCTTTGGCAGACACACATTGCTCATGGTAGTAGTGATGCACTGGCGAAGACACAAAGCGCTGTGTTGATCAGAGAATACATTATGTGCATGCTAACTTGAAGGATGATCACACACTGTTCCTCTCATAAGACAGACCCTCAGGCCACAAAGTCCATTTCAGCATGTTTGCTATTTGTAACTTGTAGCTCTCTGTTAGAAATTGTCACATTGCCCTGATGGAGCTCACAGCTAAACACTGAACAGGCTTCTTCATTTGCATCTCAAAACACAAGTTTTATAGATACTTAAGCCTCCCTTGAAATTATACTGACTCTAAGCATGTTTTTTGCTTTTTTTTCCTTGGTCTTCCTGTGCTTTGTGTCATCTCTAGGTTGTTAGCTCTTTACTCTTTCAGCTAAACCCTCGGATTTCCCACAAGCTTGCTGTACTGGGTTTATGGGGAAAGGTTTGGGGGGGGGGGGGGGGGGGGGCACGCTACAGGGGTGGCTTCTGTGAGAAGCTGCTAGAAGCTTCCCCCGTGTCTGACGGAGCCAATGACAGCCAGCTCCATGATGGACCTGCTGCTGGCCAAGGCAGAGCCCATCAGCAGTGCAGTTGCACCTCTGGGATATACATGTTTAAGAAGGGGGAAAAAAACCTGCACAAGGGAAATTGCAGCTGGAGAGAGGAATGAGAATATGTGAGAGAAACAACTGTGGAGACACCAGGATCAATGCAGAAGGAGGGGGAGGAGGTGCTCCAGGCACTGGAGCAGAGATTCCCTGGCAGCCCATGGTGCAGAACATGGTGAGGCTGCCTGTGCCCTGCAGCCATAGAGGGTCACGGGGAAGCAGACACCCACCCGCCCACCCAGGGAGGAACCCATACCAGAGCCCAGATGCCCGAAGGAGGCTGTTACCCTGTGGGAAGCTGATGGTGGAGCAGACTTCTGACAGGAGCTGTGGCCCTGTGGAGAGAGGAGCCCAGGCTTTAGCAGGTTTGCTGGCAGGACTTGTGACCCCGGGGGGATCCAGGCTGGAGCAGGCTGTTTCTGAAGGACTGCACACCATGGGAGGGACCCACACTGGAGCAGGGGCAGAGTGGAGGATCCTTCCCCCTGAGGAGGAAGGAGTGTGACAGACAATCTCTGATGAACTGACCACAACCCCCATTCCCCGTCCCTCTGCGCTGCTGCGGCAGGAGATGATGGAGAATTTGTAAGCAAAGTTAAGCTCAGGAAGAAGGGAGGAGTGGGGAGAAGGTGTTTTAAGTTTTTGTTTTTATTTCCCATTATCCTACTCTGATTTCATTGGTAGTAAATTAAATTGTTGTCCCCTAGCTGAGTCTGTTTTGCTCGTGATGGTAATTGCTGAATGATCTCTCCCTGTCCTTATCTCGACCCACAGGCCTTTTATTACATTTTCTCTCCCTGCCCAGCTGAGGAGAGCAGTGATAGAGCAACTTCAGTGGGCACCTGGCATCCAGCCGGGGTCAACCCACCACACTTGCAATTTCACAGAACTCCAGTATTACTGGTACTCTACATTTACAGTTTATTCCTTCTAAGGCATAAAATAGATGAAGTAAACAAGCACAGAAACTTTGTAGGAATTAAAAGAGAAAACGAAATAAAAGAAAAAACAGTCTTTATTGCAGCTAGCCCAAGAAATGCACAGGCTTGGACAAAGAAATAGAATCCCTGTATTTAATTCTCTGCTTTTTTTCCTCATCACTCCAGTCACACAAACAGTTGAAGTTGTAGGTCTGTGACAAGTACAGTATTCCCAGATTTATGCTCTACTTTGCACATGATTCCTTTATGTTATGCATTCTCTTCGAATCTATTTCTTTTCTTCCATTGCTCTGTGGCCTCAGCTTCCACTCTTCTTCTCCGTTGGTTTTATGCACAAAAAAAGTCACAGACATAAAAGCAAAGATAGGCCTTCCAGCCCATGTCCCATTCATTTCTGCAAGTCCTATTACTGCTGTGAGGCTAGAGTATAGACAGGCAATGAAATTACCGTGGGTTAAGCTAGAATGCGAATTAAATGTGTATGTTGCCCAGACCCTAGTCCTCCCTCAGTCAGGAAGCTCTTTAACCACCAGTACAGAATGGGGTTTCCTCTGAGTTGCTTCTGCTGACCCCATAAGTCTTGCTTTCTTTTTTCTTGCAATGCTGTAGTTTCACATGGGTATCAGAACACACTGACATTTAATGTGAGCCCTCTGCCTACTAGTGAGGGCAGTATCCCAGGAAAGAGAAAATATGGGCTTAAGTTTCCTCAGGCTGAGGATGACTATGAACTCGTATCTCCTCCTCCTTAAGAGATACTTTAACTATAATTCTTATACGTGAAATGCCATCTTTTTCCATAGCAGGTATTTTTGAATAAAAGTGAGAAAGTCTTTGGGTTCAGCTCAGTACTCTCTCAGATACCTAGCATTGCCCAAGAGTGTGTAGGGGTTTGGTCATCAGCAGGTTAGGTGCCTTTTTCTGGCACAAAGCAGACTTAAAGGGTCATCTAGTTACCCAGCCAGGCTCGAAGAGGGAACAAGTACAGTATGCTGTCCTGGAAGCCTTTATTTAGGCCCACTGGGAGCAGAGGTGTCCCCATATTGCAAACTAATTCCAAGACATCTGCACCACTTGCTGGAAATGAAACTTCTGCTCAGCCCCCTTTTAGATACCAAAGCAGATATCTAGATCATGTGTAAATATTATGAGTTAATCTGTTAGCAGTAACCTTAAAGATTTTTATTATATTGCTTGTCAAGCTCTGCTTATGTTAGTATTTAATTTCCACTGATGTCAGTAGGATTGAATGGGAGATGGTGATCTTCAGAGTCTTTCATGTTCTCTGGTTTTGGGTTCTTGTCAGTTTAAGCACAAGAACTACTAGAAAGAGCCACATGCACTCTTCAAAATTAAATTCTTAGTGAAATTTCTAAATTCTATTTATAACAAATGTTCTTTTTTCTGTTTATATAAAAGCACAGTCACAAGTTAGTTGCTCATTAGTGTAAGAAAGACAAAGGTACAGGTGTTACTTAATGAAGATTATATTTTTCTTATTGCAGTGGTTTCACTGTCACAAATGATTACTACATTTTTAATAGATCTGGTGTGTGTACATGCACTGGTCTACTCAAGTGACAATACCTTAATCTAAATGACGTAAGAAGTCTTTGAAATCACATGAATTATAAACCACGTTGAAATACTTTCATTTATGAGTACAAATATGTAACAAATGAAATTATTAAAATAAATAGTTCAATGTATGTTGTACATTTTCTTGTTTAAATTATTTATAATAAATCACACTATAAGCCCAGAGAAATAGAAATAATTTTCTACTTAGAGACAATTGAGTCTAATGATATCATAAATCACTTATACTTTAATTTGGAGGATCTAGCTTATCAGAGCCGTTGAGATCAGTGCTTTTTACCACAGAATGACTGTGTTCCTTCTAGCCCATTGTGTCTGGAATAACATAGAAATTCTACAGATTCTCCCCTGGGTTTTTATGGGATTGTCTCTGTTTGGTTTGAGGATTATGGAATGTTAAATAGTGTTAGGAGAGAGAAATCCATGTAGGCTGGTTGTCACCACTGTCAAAGAAACAGGCGGACTGATGACCTTTCCAGGGGAATGTTAGATCTCTGTGCTTTTGAATGACAATGGTGCTGGGAGCACTTTTGCTCTCTGAGCTGTCTTTATTCAGTTAATCTTCATTTGTATTATCAAGTAGCTTTAGTGACCATTCAGAGCATTTTTTTACCTCTTTTTTTTTTTTTTGTTTTGTATTCAAGAAAATGACATAAATTACCCTATCCCTTTTTTAGTTACCTTGTCTCCAGCACATTTGACACAGCTGCATTTGTCCTGGATCTCGCAGGTGAACATTCAGTAGCATGAATTTTGAACTCTGTCCGGATATCATACATAAATGTCTTTGTCCACACCAGTATCCCCTACAGCCTTTGAGTGCACAGTTCTATTTTCCAAGAAGTTTCATTTTTGTGTACACCACTACTTAGTCACATGATAAGCACAACCACACAGCACTCAGCTTTATAGTACTAACAATGTTGTGTTCCATTCCTGTACATATCTATAGTAATTTAAAACAAATGCCATGTCACTGAGAAATATGCAGTTATAATGCTTAAACAAATTTTCTAATGTCATTAAACAGTATCTTCTGAATTTATATTTTTTACTAAACTTGCATAGATGGTGTCTTCATCCTTTATATGTGCATTAGATTATTTTCTATATTTTTTGGAAATTGTTGATATACAGATACCAAAAGGCAATTTATGCCTTCACAACTACATCTAGGAAGTTTATGAGAACAACACGATCCTGGTTTATGAGGCAACCTTCAAACATTTCAAAACTAATAAATTAACAAAATGGTTGTATTCCTTATAGCAGTCCTTATATACATATATATATCTCCATTTAGGAAAAAATGTTTGTAAGCATACAAGCTTTACAGGTTTTTTTAGATTTGGCTCTGAATTTATAGAAAATGGTTGTAAAGTTAGAGCTGGAAAAGCTCTGGAAAACATGGGTAAGTGAGGTTGGAAGCTTGAATTGTTTACAATACGTGCTGGGTGAGAACGCTTTGTTGGACAACTGTTTTTGGTTGCACGTTAGCTTCCAGAATTGATGGTCCAGAATTGATCTGGAAGATCACTTAAGTTAGGAGGCCATACTCATGGTTTGGTTATATTTTAGCATACCCCCAGTGTAATGTGGTGTGCAGGATTCAGGTGTTGAGCAGTCACAGAAGATCAGAGCTCAAGCTTTCCGACTTAATTTATGATTGAATAGAGATTTGGTGGGTTTTTTCCCTCTTTTTTTTTTTTTTAAATGTATAATTGCGTATTAATATTTTGGGGTTCTTTAATATTGGAGAGTAGTTCATTGTGTTCATGTAACCGGATGTAATAATAAATTCAAGAGATTTTAAGAATGGTGCCTTAAGGCTAACATTTTACTTTCAGACAGATTTATATGAATAGATTGCAAAACACTTGAAATTATGTGAAATAGACTCATAGAGGAATTTATGTTTAAAGGAACTTCTGAAAGTCAAATAGTCCAATGCCTTGCACAGGGTAAAAGTAATTGAGTTGCATGCTTTATTTCAGTCTTTTTTTTAGTTCATAGTGAGGGTTTCTTGATCCCTAATAGTTTGTACATATGTCAGTATTCAGCAAATATCTAAACCCATAATCTGAGCTAGTGTGTGTGTTGTCAGTGAGTTTTGTTATTCCTGTCAGTCACTGTAATGGTCCATGATTTTTTAGTTATTCTTTAACATGCTTCAGGTCGTAGTATTCTAATTAGGAGTAAAATGATCTAAACCACACTGACAGTGTGCAGAATGGCCAAAATAGTTAATCTGAAGAATAGCTAATAAATAATTCCAGAGAAAGTTTTCCAAAAATAATTGACTATGTCTGTGTTAATCTATATATTTTTGAAACAGTTTTATAACAGTTTTTGAAACAGTTCAGAGTTCAAGTTCAGTGTTACCAAGTGGTTGTATTTTAAAAAATAATTAATAGTTTCTTACAGGACTTTACGACACTCACCTACACAAAGTGAGGGTGTGTTTGTGTGCCTTCCCTTTTGCTTTTGATATGTCACAGGTGTACCATGCTGTTGGTAGCTTCTGGCATTGAAAGACAAGATAAGGAATAGCTATTGAGTAGTGTTCTGGAAAGGGGAAAGGGAAGAGGCAGCCAGACAAGAACATTCAAAGTTAAAGCTTGTAGGGGAAAGATAAGGCAGTATGAAAAGAGAAATAGATTAATGCTAGCCAAAGGGGTTAAGATAATAAGGATTTTCTTGCAACATTATAGGGAAAAAACAAATACTGGAAAGACTGAAGGGGATGATATTAATCTTATTTAAAAGTTAAAAAGTTTCCTTTTAAGAATAAAAAATTAAGGGCAATTCTAGAACAATTAAAAAGTAAGAAGAACTTGACAAACAATAAATAAGTTCATCTGTGGGTAATCCTATCATGCAGGAATCCAATGGTACAAGGAACATGCATTTTAGAATATTAAAGTATATAAATAACAGAGGATTGTATTTATTTTTTTTATTGGACAAGAAAATAGTTATCTTCAGTGTTCTAAGAATCTAATTTCTAGACGAGTAAAGCTGTGAAATAAAGCTGAAAGGGTATTGCTCTGTGGAAATAAAAAATGTTAATAATTATCATGAATTTCTGTATTATTAAATTTGTTCTACTCCTATAGATGTTTTTCAGTTGTTTGGGTTTTTTTAAATTGTAAAATGGGTGAATGAAATTGTTCAATGAGAGTGTATGTGCATATGGATGCATTTTGTTTAGACTTCTGTTATGTCCCTTCAAAACTTAATTCAGATTTGTTTAGTTTTTAACACAGTATGTAAAAATAGACTGTGGGCTACACAAAACACTAAATTATCAACAGTGAGGTTCTGACATCTGCATGAATTCATATTTGAACTTATATCTTCATTAGTGATTTAACAAAGGAAACAATCTACTTGATGAAACTTAGAGTTCAACAATAAATTAAGGGAAATGCAAATACTAGTGGGGACAGAGAAAATAAAAGTACTTATATCAATTAGAAATGTGGGTAGGACACATGACAGCAGAATTCAGAATACTGTAAATTAGTGCTCTGTCTTGGGAATAAATTGAAATAAAAATGGGAAGGGGAAATCCTGAAAGCAGTAATGGTGAATGATGCTTGGAGCTGATTGGAGAGAAGAAGAGATGTCTGATAGTGATTTGGGGCTCAAAACAAAAGGTCTTATGTAAGCAAATTCAGAAAATGTGGCTTCCGACATAAATTTATTGTTCTTCGTGAGCTGGATATGCAGTTACAAGTCTGTAATCTTTATACCCGAAAGATCATGATATGTCACAGGCTTCAGAGAAGAGCAGACACAATGCAGACACTGAAGTGAATGGTTTAGGACAGAAGATTAAAAGCAATAAAAAATATCTAGCTGAAAGATACCTAGGCACAGTTAGCAGTATATCCCCAAATACTTGAAGGGTATTAAAATGCCATTTGAAGTCAAGGAGAAGCCTTATTTATGAAAACTCCAAGACACAGAATTAAAAGTAATTAATTGAATGAAAAAAGTAGAAAATCTAGACTGAATATCGGAACTAACTGAAACTTTTGTTTAGATGCAGTATAATTTTCAAAGCATGAGCACCATCACTAGGTACAAATAAAATGAATTATTAATAGCATGATAGCAAGGGTTGAAGCACTCGGGAAGTGAGGGTTAGAAAACAAAGACCACACTTCACGAAGTTTATTGTCTGAGTATGCAAGCTTGAAGGGACAGAGGTAATTATGAGCAAAAGAGAAGGATATTAAATTTGAAACATAGAAAAATCGTCATAGAATAATGTAATATATGACAGTGTCATGCAGCACTTCTTTTTTCCCAGTCCATCGTACAGAGGCATTATTGTTACACCACTTTCTTTACACAGCAAATACATTACAATGAATTGCAGTATATATTTTATAGACTGTAATATAGATTTTATATAGTATATCTACACATATATATGTACTCACTGTGCTTTTTCTATTCAACACTATGATCTGATAGTAAAGTGTTTGTATAATCTCGTAAATAAATGTATTAATAAAAGAAGGGAAACTTTTGTCCTCATGAACATGAAATAATTAAGCCATGGTAGGCAAAGTAGACTAATTTAACTTCTAAACTAATTTAATGACAGATAAGGATTATTCATGAATGACCAGTATGCATGAATGACAAAAACCTAAGTGTGGGTAGGAAGGCTTAATAGCTCATGGGGTAGGAAATTGGACCAACCATCACCATTGCCCCGGGGTAAGCCTTTCTGTTCATTGAGGTTTCTGAGTATTAAACTGCCATTTACTTCAGCACAGAAAAACAGCTCAAGAATTATGTCTTTCAGTGCTTACAGCAAGACTGAAATGGAACCTAAGTAACTGGTGCATAACATTTTTCTTGACTGTTGTGGGGTGAATTCTATCCTAAATATCTCCAGAAAACCTTTTGGACCTGCAAAACTAACCTAGCCTTTCCAGCGATCTTATCTGAAAAGCAGGCTTACTTTATCCTGCTGGGGGGTGTAAGGGGTCACAGGATATACAGAAATCCAGTTTTCTTTTGCAGGAATTTCTTCTCTGCTATTAAGGTAAAGACAGTCTTTCAGTCAGCCTCCAGCACTTTTTCTTGTTTGTCTTCTCAATTTCTCATTGCAGGATTGATTCCTTCAAGACTAGAGAAGAATACACTCTGGGGAAAGCCTGCAATGATTTCCTGTGTCACCCCTAGATTGTCTTAGGGCTAAATACACCAAGCATGTCACACCAAAGCAACGAATTAATTCACTGAGACGAAGATCTTGGAAAAAAGGATTAGACAGCTATAAGAATAAAAAAGAACACCCCCAGTTATACAAGAGAGCTTTAATTCTTTTTCTTACAGCACAAAATAATTACTTTTCAGTGGTTGGAAAATGCCTGTCTGCTTTGCATTTCTTCTACCATCATAAGGCTTAGCTTAGATTTAGAAGTGTGTTTAGGAGGTATATTCTTATATTTTCCAAAACTCAATGCTTAAGAAAACTTTAGATTCTGATAACTCAGCACTCAGTTGAGCTGTACTGAACTCTAGAAGGCTCACTTTCTTAGCATATAATAATTTCCAAAACTCTAATGCGTGCTTTAGTAGTTTGTTAAGCCACATTTAACATATTTTAAATCCCAGTCAAGACTCCTCTTGTAAGAGGATACCGAATTACACATATCCTTGTTACATCCAGTATGGTATTTCATATACTCCTATGACCAGATGCATGGTGGGGCTGTACTTGAAGAAAGAAGACATTTTTATTAGAAAATACATTACAATAGATTAAGGTCATGTGTTTGTTTACAAAAATGTGGCGTTAAAAAGTATACATTTTTTTTTATCCCCAAGGCAATATGAAATGCCATTTCTAAGGACACAATGGCCTCTGAAATGAAAGGGGTATAAAAGATGGAAGAGTGAGTCCTGGAAATAATCTACTTTGACATTGTAAGCACATATAGAGCTGCTTTCAATTGAAAATTTTAACTTTTCTGTTATTTTTACAGTACATCATTCAATGGTCCTGCATATTTTTCAGCTCTTCACATACACAAGAAATAAAAAAACAATACTGGTTTTCTTTCAAAAAAAGCTGCAGTCTTGCACAGTAGTTTGCTGGGGAGACATAAAAATAAACTTTGTGCCTGGAGGAATGTGTTAGAGTTTGCATAATGTCAAGGAAATTTCTTTATTCTTTTTTTTCCAGCATGCTGTGTTCTGTACAGAAGAACTATATAGAAATTTTTTAATTTAAGAGAAAATAGATCTTTGTGAAGTCTTTGCTACAGATAAATGCCAGATCTCATCTTTTTAGCAGATGTCATTGCAAAACTCTTTCCAAAGAAAATTATACTTTATATTGAGTACCTCATTTACATACACAGCTAATTAGACCAGCAGAGAAACACTGAAACAACATTTTGTTTCATATATATATATATACATTTTGTATATATTCTTGGTTTACACAAGACTAGTTACCTTGCATTGTTTGTTCTTTGTTTATTCTTCTGTAGCTCAAGAGAACAAGGAAAGAATGAAATATTAATACAGAACATAGGTACATGGAAAGAAATAAACAAAACCACAACATTATCTTTGTGAAAAAGCAATAAATGTGTTCTTTTCAGTCTTACACATCATTCAATAACAGGTTCTTTTTTTCCTTTGTATCTTGGTGATTGTTCATAACTATAATTCCACTTCTGCATTGTTGATGTATTCTCAGATATATCCTACATTGGACTTTTGAGGTAAAAATATGAATTACATTTCTTCAATGATTTGTTTGCAGTAAAATTCTGCCTTTCACTTCAGATATCATCGGATCCACAAAACCAGTAGAATAACAAACTTATGTACCTTAACATGCTCAAGACTTTATGTCAGTGTCCTATATATATATATATATAACTTCATTTAATCTAAAACCATCAGGAGACATTAATTCTTAATTGCAGTTTCAGCCTCTAGAATGTAAACCTCCTATAAATGATCTGATTTCAACCTATGATACCATTCAAGAGAAGCAGGCTTTGAAAAAGAACAGAAATGTGACATTAGGTTTTATACAATAGAGACATATTTCTTAACCTTTTTATTGAAGAACATATATTAAAAACACAGTAAGTAAACAAAATTAATCATCAGAATAGTGCACAAGTTGTAAGCTTACATAATATTAAGTCTACTTACATATTTTATTTCTGGATAGAGTTTTTATCAAATCTATTGCTAAACAAGCATCTTATGACATCATTTGGTTGATTCATAAACAATTTATGGTAAAATTCTTGGCAATTTGTGAATCAAATCTTGTATTCTTAAAGGTTCCTCAACCTCCAGAATTATTATATAATTCTTAATAACTTTCAATACTATTGTAAACTGCTCATTCCTCTTTTTCTTCCCAGTGAAGACAATATTGTGGGATTTGATACATGGAAGTTCCAATAAAATAATTTAACTTCTTACAGATAATATTTATTAGCACAACTCAGGGAATGCTCTTTAATAAGCAAGTTAATAGACAAATTTAACCCATCCTTCTCAAAGCAAACTGTGATTCAGTCAAGATTTTAGTAAAAGTATTCATTTGTATATATTGTATTATGATTTTTATTATCTTTCAATCTTTAATTTAAGCCATTTTCCCCTTAGTGATTGATTATATAAGTGACATGTCATTTCTTCTCTTCTTTACTTGAAGGAATTTAAAAACTGTTGAAAAAATAAAGTCAGTTCAATCAAATCCTTTAAAACTCAACCCAAGAATGTGTGAATTACATTATCTCTGTAGAAGACAAATTTATTTTCATTTCCCAATCTAGATCTTCATTTCTGTGTTTGTGCAATTTGTCTTTGAAAATCCTGAGACATGAATTTTCAGGCTGTCATTCCATCTATCTGACTATGACTTCTAAATAAGCAGTGGTAGATGAAAATCTTCAGTTTAACCTTGAATTTGGTAGAAGTAAATTGCACTATGCCTTACTTTCTTCAAAATTCCAATCCTTTAAACTTAGAGTGTCAGTACGTTGTGCTTTGTATGGGTATTGACAAATTATTTTAAAATTTTGGTCCTTGTAAAAGCAATATACCTCTACTCTTGCACCTATGGTACTCCACTAGTCATTCTGTACATAGTGACATGAAGCTATTTTTGGACAAGATTTTATGTTGCATAGTTTCTTTTTTCTTTTTTTTTTTTCATGTCTATATCTTATTTTACAATAATAAAGACATTTATCTCAAGGAGCTGCTCACTAGAATAGTTAGATATTTTACAGTAAAATATTTCTTTGAAAAATGGTAATTAATTTAAACAGGAATTTGCGGGAACTGTCTAAGTTTCTGTCATAAGGGTTGAATTTCTCTTTGGAACTGAATAGAGCAAGAATGACATGTAGTAAATAATCTGGAAGTGCAACCAAGATGTGGGAGTTGCATGTTGAAGGACATGAGCTTAATCTCTCCAAAAGCAACTAAATTTCTGGTAAATTCCTTTAAATTTTTGCTGTTAAAATTAAGTTATTTTATAAGCAAAGATTAGTTGTATGGGAACGACAATAACCCTGTAGTCCAATAATTGTGTGACTCACTTTAGGTGAAAAATATTAGCAATTTAGAAATGTGGTCTCCCATATTTCCCAGGAGTACTACAACCAAATGCAGCAAATTTTATATTGTCTGTCTTTTATGGAAAATCTGGGGATATTTAGGTCTGTCTTGTCCTCATACACAAGTTGGAAAAAAAATATAAAATGTTTTAGTTTGGGATTGGTTTCTTGTCTACACAATGCTCTGAAATCAGATTACCATTTCATTATACTGACTGAAATGTCTCATAAAGTTGCTTGAACAAATCAGTTGATTGTTCGAGATCTCTTAGATACAGTTTACAGACTACAGAGTAAGGGTAGAAAACAGTAGGTGTATTACAATGCTTGTGTTCTAAATTCCTGGGTTTATTTGTTAATTGGTTTCCAAACAGTGTATCCAGGCATGTTATACAATGAAAAATTTTACCCACTTCATCCTAATTAACACTTGTATTTCACAGAAGTGTGAGAGAAGTGTTCATGGCATATCAGAACAAACTGTCCGTACTTATTTCCTTTAAATGATCAAGTTTGCAGTTATGACTTACCAGCTATCATTATACATTTTTAATGTCTGGCTGTACTACAGGGCAATACACTTTTTACTTTATACTGACTTTGAATGCAATAAGTACTAGAAAAAGCATGTCTGCAGTTGTTTATATTTTTACAAAAGATTGAATATCTTCTACGTCTGATCTTTACCTGGTGTGTTTTCACTAACTGAGTGAGTTACTTTAAACAGAATCATCTAAAATCATCTTTGATTTAAAAAAGAGCTTGAGAAGACCTTGGGAAGTCATTTTATCTTCCCTCCTTCCCCCTCCAAAATTCTGAACTATATCTATAAATCATTCCTGAGACATGTACATCTAACCTGTTCTTAGGCACTGCCAGGAACTCAGATTTATCAGCCATCCAAGACAAGGTGGTTTACTGTCTGTCCTTAATAGAGGTTTTGTTTTACTTTATCTTTTATTTCTAATAAATGTGTCTTGTAAATCAGTTCTTTTATTAATAATTGTGGATATGAAATAAAAATATTCCCTTCGTCTGGTAGGCACCTGTTATGCCACTGAAGACTGTGATTACCCTGGACAGAACCTTGCAAAAACCTGTTTAATAAACCCTTCCATCCATAACTCTTCTTTTTTTCTCAGCTAATTATCTGAAATTTCTTCAGCATTTCCATGTAGATCACCTGTTATAGCTAGAGCTATATAATTCCTGTTTTTCTCTTCTGGATTGACTCCAAATGATCCACCTTCTGCAAGAGCAATTCTCAAAGCAAAATGAAGAACTTAAGCCAGCTGTTCGTTCAAACAGATTACTCCACATGTCTCACAGATAACACAGATGACAGGTATAATATTTAGCTCTCTGGGAACTACTGGGTATTGCTGAGTCTGGTTTAGTTAGGATTCCAATATGACCTCCAGCTTTCCTTCTGAAGAATTGCTACCTAGTAAGTTGCTTCTCCAATGTAGCTGTCGCATAAATGAAGATCATTGTGCTTGCCCTTACTGACCCCAAGAAAATTGTGAATTCTTATTGTTTTCTACCAGCTTAGAATTAATGCATGTAATCTTTAGAGTATTGTTATCCAGAGTTATTAAAAATATGAATAGAACCAGAGCTCAGACAAGACCCTGCAGAATTCTGCTTAATAAATCCTTCTATTCTGAAATAGATTCTCTAATCCTTCGAGTAATTTTTCCATTAAATTTTGTGTCTATTTTACCATATTTTAGTTTTATCTGTAACTTTTTATTTCTCCAGCTAATTTATAGCATCATAGAATCACAGAATCATAGAATGGGTTTGGTTGGAAGGAACCTTTAAAGAACATCTAGTCCATTCTCCCCTGCTGTAGACAGGGACATCTTTCACTAGATGAGCTTTATCAAAGCTTCATCCAACCTGACCTTGAACATTTCCAATGGCGGGACATCCACAACATCGCTGAGCAACCTGTTCCAGTATCTCACAACCCTCACCATAAAAAATTTCTTCCTTGTGTACAACACAAATCTACTCTCTTTCAGTTTAGAATCGTTGCCCCTTGTCCTGTCACTACAGGCCCTGGTAAAAAGTTTCTCTCACTCTTTCTTACAAGCCTTCTTTAACTGTTGAAAGGTCACATAAGGTCTCTCCTTTCTCTAGACTGGACAATTGCAACTCTCTCAGCCTTCCTTCACCGTTGGAGTATTCCAGTCCTCTGATCATTTTCATGACCCTCCCCTGGAACTGCTCTAGCAGGTCCATGTCTGTCTGGTACTGAGGAGCCCAGAGCTGAATTCAGTACTCCTATGCAATCTCAAGAGAGCAGAGTAGAGGGAGGGAATTGCTGCACCCCTCTCCCCCCAGCCTGGTGACTGTACATAGTTTTATGCAACTCAGGGTGCAATTGGTTTTCTGGGCTGCAAGTACCCATTGCCTGCTCACATTTAATTTTTCATCCACGAATATTACCAAGTCCTTCTCTGCAAGGCTGTTCTCAGTTCATCCACCCCTCAGTCTGTATTTGCTTTGGGGATTGCCTTGACCCGGGTGAAGGACCTTGCACATGGCCTTTTTGTACTTCATGATGTTCACATGGGCCCACTTCTCTAGCCTGTCAGAGTCCCCCTGAATAACAGCCCTTCTCTTAAGTGAATCAAGTGGACCACTGAGCTTGGTGTCATCCACAAACTTGCTGAGAGGGCACTAATTTGCACAGCCTATGTCATTAGTAAAGATACTCAAACTGGTCCCTATACAACCTCTTAGGGACACTACTTGTTACTGATCACCATTTGGACATTGAGGCATTGACTGCACATAAATACCAATAGTTTTGAATAACAAATAATGTTTTTCACAGAATGAAGGTAATTGGATTTTTTTTTCCTACTGTAACTGTTGAAGACCACTTCATTAATACATGTTTGGGGTTTATGTTTTTTTTTTTATTTCCTACATGATAAGCATGAGAAGTTCACATGTAAATTCACAAACACGTTTTACCTTATCCTTATTTCTACATCAGCAGGAAGAAACTGTCTTAGAGAACAACATGTAATTTTCTACCAAGTGCTGCAGTTGTTCCACTCGTGTCAGTCAGCCAGCTTCTGCCTCTCACCTTCTTTCAGTTGAGGGTACCTAACCAGCATACAGAGATGGCTAAGTTTCTGTCATTCTTAACTGTTGGCAAACACTGAAAGGTGCCAAATTTCCTGGTTCTTACAGTTAGTGTGGTAAAATAGACATAGAACAGCATGTAGAACACCATGTATATTAAAAAAAAAAAATAGTACACAATTTAATAATATAGTTTGACCTTTAAGAAAGGAGCAATATCATCATGAGCTGTATAATTCTGTTTTCATGTAAGGGGTATCCATTTGTTGTGGCATTCCTGTTGATAAGTAATAATTAATATATGGTTGCTTAAGTAACAGTTATACAGCCCTGAATATACTGCAATTTATGTGTTGTTTAAGCTTTTTAAGTTAATTTCCATTTTCAGTGAAGCAAATTACACCATAATTTAGAAGCTGTTAGTGTACAGGGTGTGTACTGACCCTCTGCACTAGACTATTATTGTACCCTGGTTGCTCTCCTGTGAAAAACATTGCAGTTGTACTGTCAAAGAGCAGAAACAATGCCATATGACCTCAGGCACATCCACATGATGGCTATGGGGGGACCTGAGCTTCTCTGCTTATACTTTAACCTATCGATATGAGCCAGGTCTGATCAAAAAATTATGTAACCACATTACTGAATTTCTGTGCCTTTTTGTAAAGTCCCTTCACTGGAATGTGGCACTTTTCTAATGTGACTGAATTACTTCTGGCCCAAAATGGGCTCATGCCTGACTATATGGAGTGTGAATGGTGTTCTCTCTGCATCCATCCGTATAGATAAGACCTTAGGTAACTAACCACATACATCAAGTAGCAAATTGGGAACAGAGCAAATCATTTCCAGAACCTATTAATCTCAATGTAATGAGCATAAAACAGTTAATTGATTCATATGAGCAAAAGTGAAGCTTGAAAACAGTGTGATGTTTTTTCATCCACACTCACAAAATAATAGTTTTTTTCTTATATTTGTCACAAAAGCTTCTTTTAGCAGATTGCATAGATACTCAGAATATAATCGAACATGATTTTTTGCTCCATTGATATTCCTGGGCATGGTTATGATGAGGCTTTGACTGCATTTGTTTATTCAAGTAAGCTGTTTGGGTTTGATTTCTTTATACATAGGAACAGCTGAGCAGAGGAGTGGAAGGGGAAAATATTGGTATTTTTAAGTTCTCCTGCTTGTGATACCAAATACAAAGCAATTTCTGTAACTTACAGTCTTGATCACCACTGTACCTCTTTTTAGTAGGGATAGTTAATAATGCTGACAATTGAAATACCTAAACTGAGTTTCAGAATTAGCAACTTGAAGAAATATATAAGGTCATTTCAAGGTACTTTTGGATTTGTTTCCCTCTTATCCCCTGGATAATCTGGAGAGACAGACATACTGTATTTGTTATGTTTGATTCGATTTCTTCATGATTTCTTTGCAGACACAACACTTAAAATCTCAGGCCTTACTGCTCATTCACAACTGATGGGAGTTGTTTAATATGTAATTGCCCACAGGCTGCCTATTAGCATTGGCTAGCTAGAGTTTATTGCCTCTGTAGAAAAATGGAATGAGTGACCAGTCTCATGGGGGTTTTTTCCAGTTAAGGTGTCAACATGTCACTGTCCTGCTAGTGGCCAGTGACAAATACAGAGTAGTATATGTTGAAGCCTCTTCAACAGCTTTGAGTAGATCCAGAAGGAGATGCCAAAACTTTCCTTTCTGCTATTTAAATGAATGCTTTGATGGGGTTGCGGCAGGAGGAAGCTATTGCAAGGATATGCTGGTATGTCTTACCAGTATGTATCTACCTAATACAGCCCAGGTTTACGAAGCGTGAATATGGTTTAAAAACAAAACCTGAAAACAGTGTTGGTTTAGAGTGACTGGTATACAGCAACAAACATGACTCTACATTTGCACTAAATAATATTAATCATAAAAACTTTGATAGACAGGAAGATTATGTCACTACAAGATGCAATAATTTCTGTATCACAGAAGCTTGCGCCCTGTAATCTTGTTTCTTTGTGCCCTTTATCTAACATTACCTCTCTGTTCACAGGGGTTCAGCTCCCTGTGTTGCTTGGATCCAAGGGACAGCTTTGATATAGCCTCATTCCATAACTTAGGCTAAACTGGGGAAACTGTGAAGAGGTGAGAGAGGTCTGAGAAAATCTGTAGGAAGGTAATGTAAAATTACAGTCGGAGGCAGGATTTTTTTTTACAGGGTTTTTAGAAATTGAAGTGTCCAGGAGTGAAAACACCAATACTACACTGCAACTGAATGTATGCATACATGTATGTTAGATGTTGCTACAGTGGGAGCATTCAGAAAATAGACAAATCAAAACAGCTTTCATCTATAAAACTGGTCTTTACTAAATTTGCTAATTAGCAACACACTTCTTGCTAATGGTCAGTTCTTACACAATATTAAACATATAGAGAGTGATATATTTATCACTATATACACAAACTGTTAGTATTTAACACTTGTATGCGGACTTATCTGTGAACATACAATACCATGCAACTGAAGCTGTTTAACTAGAGTTGATGTCTACAGTCCTTGGTGGTTGTTAGTCACAAAGGCCCAGGGGATCAGTCTGGAGGGCTCATTTACAAGAAGAGACAGAATTAAGTGAGCTTGTCTTCTTTCTCCTCTGATTTTCCTTGCTCAAAACCAATATTTTTATGCTATTGTTCTCTCCCCAAAAGGTTGGTCTCCTTGGCTCCTGATACTGCTTACCTTGAGGTTTCTTTTTATCTTGCCAGTCATCCTCCTTGTGTGGGAACACATCCTGTCTGTTTGCAGTCCTTTCTGCTTATTTTGTCCTCTCTGGCAACATTTGTTACCTGGATGCCTGCTACCTGCAGCTACGCCTATCTTTGTTTTCCTTTCTGGTGATTACATCGCTCCTGTGATGTGATCCATATACTGACTGGCTATGCCATCAAAATATACCTACAGTAAATAGTTGCACTATTTTAGTATACTCATTCAGAACAGAGACAACCAAATATTACATCCTGATTACTAGATTTATAATTAACAGTAGTCACAGGCCTTTGTGTCAGCAATAGTGGAAAAACACAGGCAATTGTGTTGTCATTCTGATCACCAGTCAATGTCATTTGTATGGACTGGATGTGGTGGATGATGCAATGTAGCAATACTAAGGCTTTTTCTCTGAGGTCAACAGAGACCAGCCCTTTTTCCTCCAACTGATGCCTTCCATGCCAGCAAAGATTTTTGAGGTGATTTATTTGGTGTGGTGAGCAAGTTAATGCTTATCTTGATAGTTTATTAAATCTGAGGTATCTTTTGTGTCTGTTATGCAATAGATAATTACTTTATACTTTCCAGCTGGGTGTATCCTGCTTGCCAGTTTCTTTGCACATGGTTAAAGATGTCTGGCCAAACAGGGATCATAATACATCTCAGTGAAAAAAATGCTCTGAATGATTTAGCCAACCAAAAATATGAATATAATGGCTTTCATTTGCTGCCATGTATAAATGAGGGAACAAATACTTTTTATTATAACGGTCAGTTATGATTTATAAATAACATAACCAGTTCTTAAAGTTACAATTTTCTCTTTGCTTCATGAAGGACTGATTATAACAAATTCATTTTTTGCAGCATTCACAGTGATATTTGCAGACCATTCCATTGAATTCATAAAAAAGGAGGACTGTAAACATCCTTCTTTCAGTAACTGATATCTTTTCAGCCTACTTGATGAAAATCTAATCTAATTATTATTTAGTAGTGTGTAAAGGTGCTGAAGTTTTTATGGGAAGTGGATTATTAATTTATTAAAACAAGGACATTTCAGAAATAAACCCCTCAGATTTTTGAAGTTTTATAGATTCAATTGACTTTTCTATGCTAATTAAAAAAAACATCACCAGCAACAATCATCCCTGTCAGCCTCCTTAGAACTCATACATAGAAAAAGTGATATTAAAAAACCCAAGAAAATAAGTGGAAGAGGTCAAAAACAGTTTTGGTGGTTGGTCCTCTGTCTTTGGGAGGTTTGTTTCTTCCTGACACAGC
This sequence comes from Rhynochetos jubatus, assembly GCA_027574665.1. Taxonomy (NCBI): domain Eukaryota; kingdom Metazoa; phylum Chordata; class Aves; order Eurypygiformes; family Rhynochetidae; genus Rhynochetos; species Rhynochetos jubatus. Next base: position 95,089,223 of record CM050650.1, on the reverse strand, counting down.
ATGTCACCAGCATGTCAGAAGCTCACCAAAACTGTCAGTGGCAGAACTGGGCGGGGCCAAGGTCATGAGAGAAGATGGCCAACTGATTGGTAGAAGGCTGTTGAAGTGGAGTGGCATGGCTTTACAATAACAAGTTTACAAAAACACACATTGAAATTCCCCTTATATGAATATCTGTTCAATAGCTAGGAAAAGAATGTTAGCATATTAAGAACTGACACTTTTTTGAACCTGAAAAGCAAAATAGTAGAAGGGAGATAACTCGATTCCGTTGCTCATTCCAATATTTGTTTTTTGTCTGTGTGCTGGTTAATAACCAACCTACATCCCTTCCTAATACCTACATCCATATTGCTTCCCTTGTTTATATATAAAAAAGAGAATTTCAGTCGACTTTTCTTATTACTAGAACTTTCAAAAGCTATGTCATGAAATACACTCAGCCTTGAATGTATAAGTGAAGCCTCCTAATGTATGCAGTGGAGCTATTCTTCAATATCTTGGTGAGTGGAGCTGTGTCTTACTGAAGCTTTTAACCTTCTGTCTCTCTCTCTTCTGTCACTGTCATGGCCTCCTGACTCTGTAGCAGATTATCCCTGCTCCCCACTCCTGAAGTGAATTTCTGGGAAACTAGTAACACTTTAGATGAGGGGCTGCTTAAAAGCTCTTTTATGTTTTGCTCGGATAAATATTAAAATTGGCGGGTATATGGTGGCTATATCATGCAGGATGATCCAGACAGCTGAGTGGTTGCTTAAGGATCTGAATGACAACTGGGGACAGCTTAATGGATGTTGACATTACTGCTTCCAGCTCTTTTCACCACCTGCACGGCACAGATACTGGACTGCCTGCCAGTCAGCTGATGAACTGTCACAGCTTCCATCATGGTATTTTATGCTGAACCGCTGCTGTAAACCACTGGGGTTTAGGATGTGACTGCTGAATGTCTTGGAGACCCCGAGAAACTGCAGGCTGAAACGTCACCAGTCACTGCAAGTTAAGCTATCCTTAATTTTCACTCAGTTCTCAGTTCTGGTCATCAAAGAAAATGTTTTTTCTAGACTAGAGAAAGATGTTTCAGAGGACAAATAGGTATTTCTGCCTTGCTCGTTTATCAGAGAAATTAGAAACGAAAGGGGTAATATTCATAGGAGCCATTTTACCTCTTAAGAAGCATTTAACTCATCCAAAATGGAAATCAGAGATTAAGCTAATGCCAGACTTTAATGTGCATTTAGAAACCTCATTGATAAATCTATAAACTATGAGAAAGTAACAAAAAGTATGAAGATTTTAGAGTACTGTGAACTCTTTCATCTACTATATTTAATAATTTTTTATAAATTGCAAGGTACTCAGAATAAAACATCTGCAGTACGGAGGTTTCAGTACAGTTTAATTTTCCCTAAAAGCATGAGTCAATAGCAAATTGCACTGTCAGTAAATTTTACCTGAAAATCCTTTCAGGAGATAAAAGGATTGTAGAGAAACTAAGCAAAACTAATGGAAGATTTGGGGAGGGGTAAGAATGTTAGTTATGTGACCTAATTTGGTGAGCTACAATCATACAAAGAAAATGTTCAACATGGAATGCATTGTTTTGGCTATTCAGTCTGTTCTAAGATTAACTTAGGTGGTGTCAGTAAATTCCATTCATCACAGAAAACAGGCCAGTCTTACATAGGCTAAACTTTAAGTTAAGTGTAATTCTTTAGCTTCTCTAAAAATAAGGCACTATTTTCTTTTTCATTTCTAAAAAAAAAAGAGCAGCAATATATCAGATGCTGAACTGGGGTAGTGGTTGGTAGACACTGACTTTTTAATAGTAGCCTTTTTACAGAACAAAATGCAGTTATGTGAAAGATTTTAAGCTTTTTTTTTTTTTGTACTGCTGTTTTCTTCCCTTTATCAGCTTTAGACTACCCATAGGCTATTCCAGGATAATTTTTAATCTTCTACTTTGCTCTTGTGGAAGAGCAGTTCAGCAGTTAATAATACTGTGGCCTTAATTAGAAAGATGGTTTTAATTGTGGGACTTTTTATTCCTATTAACAGAAGTGACAGTTGCAGAAAGTGGTATTTTAATATTAATATTTCTGTAAAGGTAACTGCTGAGTTGCAGAGAGCCTTCTGAATTTTTGTGGAAGTGCAAATGGATGTATGAAAAAAAACTTGAACCCATGCCAGAATTTGAGTGGTTTTTGTGATATTCCTGGCAATATGTCCTAGTGTGTGGCTGCTAGATTTGAAAGAGAAAACAGGAACAGACCATGGTTAGGTGATTTATATACTTTTAGATTTTATCACATTGGAAGCTACTATCAAAGAAGTAAATAGTCAGAAAGAGCATGAGAGGGGAAAAAAAAAAAACAAACCCAACCAGAAATGATAACTTAGCACTGTAAGCTTACTGACAGTGTCTCCATTAACTGAGGTTACAATTTCTTTATAAGACACACTGTTTATAATCAGATTTACATCTTTTCCCTGAGAGAAATCCCAGCTGAAAGGCTTTCATAACTAAGACCCAAAATCCTAAGGGGAGTAACCTTTGGTGACAGTTGCACATTCTCACATCTCTCCAGAGGTATTGTCTAATTCATCATTTATTTGCTTTCCCTCTGAATTCTGCTTTCCAAGTAGGTGTGTTTTATTTGAGAATGAGACTGAGCATACTCAGAAAACTGAGAAAATCAATTTGTGTTACGAGTGACCTACAAGGTAATTACTGTGCCTAGAGCAAATCAGGATATACAGTAATTTTAATCTTAAAATACATTGTGCACCTATATAATTTTTTTTTTTAAAGGTATTATTCTTGGTATTACAAAAGTAATAATAGCTAATGAAGTCTTTATTCCTAATTACCTGTTATCCTTAGCATAAGTTACCTTTTAAAACACATGAAATTTTAGGGGTTTTCCTGAAGAGCTGAAGGAAAAGGTATCTGTATATAAGAACAAACAAAAAATGGTTTCATTAAGGTATCCACTTGGCCCATTTAACCATGATTTCTGTCATGGCATTGCTGAGGTTAGCTGTGACAATGTGACTGCAAGCTATGCTGCCTCAATTGTAGAATAAAATCAGAGAAACAGAAAGTACATTTTCTCCTTTAAGTCCTGAGGTAGGACTTGCTATCAAAAAGTAGGTAAACAGGAAAAAGGATGGTAAAGAAAAAGTGAGCAATGCAGTTTATAATGCTTCGAGAACTACTTATTTATCAGAGATCAAGAGAAGAGAATGAACAAATCTGTAGATAACCTTGTGTGATTACCTAGGTATCTTAAGGAGACTCCCCAAATATATTTGTCAGCTTTTCATTCCCATATGAGCATGGGAAGCTTAAAAATGATGTAAAAAATAAACAGAAGGCATATTATAAAAAATGAGACTTTTCTTTGTTCCTCACTAAACCAACCATGTAAATCTCAAGTCATCATCTATTGAACAATTAAATCAAGAATACAGATGAGACTAATTTATTATGGAACTAGTCAGTATAGAAAGAAGAAGGATGAACTAAGTGCTCCCTCTAGATGGAAGAGAGATCACCTATACCAGTTATTGTCATTTAGTGACAAGGACTCGCTGTGTGTCTGGCATGAGAAAATCAGTTTATCCAAAGAGACACTAGTTAGAATATTTGATCTGCTGGAACTCTGTTGCTATGAATTTCCTTTGACTGCATACATGGCCACAGCAAGCAATTGTTTGTGAGCTGAGAGCCCTGTGAGTGTAGGAACCTTTGTCCTTCTGCCAGAGCTCAGGGGAATATACTGTTATACTGGGAGGTTGGAGTAAGGAAAGGTTTAGTAAAAGGTCAGTGGAAAAGTCTGAAAGTAATTGTTGTTGAGAGAGGAAAGACATCGTGCAGACATGAGAATGATGATGAGTGTGTGCTATAGACTTTTTTATTTTTTAATTTACCAAGGAGAAAAAGGGGAGATTAATGTCTTTCGTAAACAAAGAAGCAATAAATACTCAGAAATCTTTAAGAGTGTGCCTTCTAGTTCAAAATATAGACATATTCTTAGTAACACAAAATTTGATAAAGAGGAATGTTATTCTCTGTCTACCAACTTGTGAAAACCTTTCGGTTGTGCTTGGAGGCTTGAATTCTGGTAATCAAGGCATTACATATATAATACATCTTCATCAGCCATTCAAGTGAAGCCGTTACGTCAGACATGCAGGAGATTCCAGACACAGGTGATGCCATAGCTTGGCTTAGTCAGGAGAAGAGAATAGTGAGACACTTTAGTGGGAAACAAAGCTAAGTATTTTTTGTTTGAACAAGTATTTTGTCAGTTAATGGTGCTGTTTATAGACACATGCTTATGCAGGTTGGGAGGAGTAGCTTGAAATGCTGTTTTAGTTTGTTGCATTCTAAATGAACTGCATCTGTTCAGATAGAAGAAAAGAAAAAAACATCTGTAGTTCATAGTAAGGGTTTCTTCTGTAAGAAATGAGGGTTTTCAGTGTTACATTAAACTAAAAAAAATTATGTGTAAGCATTTATGCTTTAATACTTCAGCTAACTGCTGGCTGAAGGGGACCGGGAAGATGTGAGTATTGGGAGCTTCTGACATTTTCATTCTGAAGTGCAGAGTCAGAATACAGGACTGAAAGGATACTTATCTGTGTCCTGGAAATTTTACTCTGCTCTCTGATACTTTATTCCAAAGAAATACTGAGCTGTCAGGCAAGATGTGACCCGTTATTGACAGGTTGTCTCACATCAGTTTCAAAGTCGCGGTCATGCTTCTCCTGCTTCTTCCTTGATCCCTTCAGTTTCTGAGAACTGTTTTACTAAGACAGAGCATGCCACTGTCCATTCACAAAAGCCAGTGGACAGAAAGATATTACCTGCCACATTATCCTCATCCTCAGTTTGTCAGTGCTCCAGAGACAAGCAGCGTGATGTGTTTTAAGCAGCTGAACGTGCCAAATGCATGCAAGATCCCGACTCGTACAGCCGCATGTTCCTCTTTTGGGTCCTTTGCAGAGTCTCACCCCTTTCCCTATTATGATTTCACACTCCTGATGTGACAGACTGTGATAGTGTGAGGCTGGAGAGAGAGTGTTTGTTCCTTCTTCTGTATTTGTTCCTCTCAGATGCTCTAAGTAGCTGCGGGTTAAGTAGAATATCAAACATTAGGAGATGTTGTAGTGCCACAATAGTCTCCAGACAGCAGGGGAATTGCAGGAGTACAAGGCAGCATGTTTGTAATTCACAATAGGAGGCTGCATCTTCTCTTTTGATCGCCACCTTCAGGAAAAATAAATTAAGATAAGGGCTCACTCTCTCTGGTTGACAGCTGCAGCTCAGTGACAGGCAGGGACACAAACCTACTCCTTCTGGAAAAAGAAAAATCTTTTGTGGACTCACACAGTTTGCACTCACTGAGATACTCTAAAATTCACAATGTGTTTCCATTAGCTGTATTCTTGTCTTTTTTAGTGTTTTGATAACAAATACCTGTGCAATTTTTACACCAGATTTTATTTAATGTTATAAAATTAGATACATTTTTAAACTGATTAGCTTCTAGACAAGTGTATGATTAAATAATACTTCAAATACATTTCAGTTTCCATATTGCATCTGATATTTAAACATCACATTTGAACTGTACACTGATTTCTTTTTTTTTCCTTCATTTAAAAGCTTCTATTATCTTCAACAGTTGAGGAATTTACAAAGCTTTTTCTCCTAAGGGGCATATTGTTGTGTTGCACTTATTAATGAATCCTGCTTATAACAGGTTGGGTTTTTTTTGAAAGGATAATTTTGTACATTTGCCAACCAATGTAAGAGGACCTCCTCAACTAATAATTAAAATGACTAGTTTGTTATGCAGTCATTAAGAGTATGTGCTCTCCAGGGGTATTCTAATTTTGTGTGTGACAGATTTTCATGTTTCTGTTTAAATTTCTTTTGATGACATTTGTTTGTTCTTAGCATTTTGTGTCTGTTTACTTTTCTAGTTTCTAATTATTTCCATCTATATTTTTTTCAGTGTGGCCTACATATGTTTCTTTTTCTTACTTTAATCTTTCTACTGCTTGATGAGTTGCAACATCTAACATTACATAAAAGTTATATTATTAACATATGATAAAAGCTTATGTGATGAAAGAATATCAAAGCTTAATCCTTGATCTTCCTTATTAAAAATAACTTCAGTTATATGGATGATGAGATCTTATACACTTGCAAATTATATACTGAGGTAAAATAATATCCTGTCAAACCTTTTTTTCTATTATTCATCTTAATCAAAGTTTGTTGACCTCCAAATTCTAATACTGAATGTCTCTCATAAAGTAGCTGAGCATATTAAACCTGTAACAGTAAATAGAATTTTTTTATATAGTTCATAGTATTGGTGTCTGAGAATATGAAAGGTATCATGAGAATTTATAAACCAAGAAATACAGTTTTGAAGAAGTTAATACAAATATGATATATTAATAACAAGTTCCTTAATAAAGAACACAGGACCTAACCTCTTGATAACAGGTTAAATTATCAAAATTATCAAAAAAATTTTGAAGTAACTGGCTGAGCTTATACTCATGCAGAGCCTTGAAACACTGTTGGTCCTGTGTGAGAAGCACTAACGTTGGATTTACCATTGACTTGTTTTTATTCAAATCAGTGGTGCTTCTGGTTTAGTTTATACATTTGAATGTTTCTGTAATGTGTATGTATTTCAAATATAAAGATAAGAATGAGAACATGGGTTTATTTTCCGTTAATAACTTAGATGCAGCATACATAGTTCATATATGGACTTTTAACTAATTTTAAAAGCTTTCTTAATGTCATTTTTTAATTTGAAGGTAACAAGCTACTATTCCCTTTATTGTGTGAACAGATGGAGATAGATCGAAGATACTTATACTAGATACGTTTCTACTTAGCTAGGTCCACATGATCTTCAGTGGTACTCAAGCACCTCAGTGACTTATACACTTTTGAGGTTTGTACTTAGAAGCTTTTGAAAGTTCTTCACAGAGTAAAACCATTATTTTCTTTTGGAAGGACTCACATAAATCATTATGAGCTAAATTTCTAGTGCTGCTCCTGCTGCGACACTAGAAGACATTTTGCCCGGTAGTAGTGTGACATCCCTTGAAAGGGGAGGCATGTAGCAACGCTCTCTAGCACAGCAGGCCAGTGGCTCCCAGCACAAGGTCACGGGAGGGCTATTGTTCCATGTTTCTTTATCATTCCTGGTTTGTATGTCGCTCTTGAGTAGAAAACTTGGCAGCAATCCATATATTCCCTTGGTGCTGGCTAGGAGTGCTACAATTCTGCATTATATTTGCAGAGGCCTTCAAAAAAGATGAGTCTTCTTATTCCCTTCCCACTTGCAGTTTCTTGAGGATCAGCTGAATTCCAGATACACAAAATTAGTAGTGGTTATTGTTTAACTAATGAAGTTTAACCAGACATCATGTAACACTTCATATGTGTTTGTGGTTTGGTATAATGTTTGAAACCATTTTGACTGCGACACAACAAAAATACTAAGTAATTTTCCTCAGATTCAGAACAGATGTTTTCTTCAGCCAAGTTGTCATTAAAGACCAGGGCTGAGATGAATTGGGACTATTAGGTCTGAAGAAGTAGTACCTCATTCCAAACCAAAAGTGCTACACTTACACAGTAGAAAATAAGGAGCGTAGGACCCCTGCCAACATCGCATCATTTATAAGCCTTTTTTTGAGTTAGAACTTGCTGCAGAGTTTTTGCAACTGGTTTCTGTATGTTTCGGTTCATAAGGAAATAAAACATATTAATGTAGCAAATCTCAACAGATTAGAGAATTTCTTTGTCCAAAAAAGAGTTTCTGGAGTGGCTCCTGTGCCCAAATCTACGAGTCTTCCGGTAGCTTTATATCGTTTTATGCGTAGGTCCTTTTGGGGTGTTTAAAAACAATTAAATGCAGTGAACTGTGTTTATGGCAAAGTCTATTAACTTTCCACATACAGATATATCCGCTGAATGTAGAACAAAACTAATTTTTTTCTTAGCGCCTGATTAGTTCTGTTTCTGATTTGCTCTGCTTTTGGCTTTTGCTTTATGCTCCATGAAGGAGACAATCTGGCTCCTTTAATAACTTTTACTTTATTTTAAAATTATTTAGTTTGAAGTCTAGCAGAGTTATTGATGAGAATATCAAAAGATTTTAATTGACTCCGTTTCAGCACTGTCCAAACATATTATTCAGTGATTGAAAATAAAAAGGGAGTTATTTTTCTGGCCATTTAAGAGGTGAAAATTAATGTTGTAGATCCTGGAATAATGTGACAGCGTTACAGCATGCTACCTTTAGCTGTAGATATACTCAAGTCTTTTACAGTGTTTGAAATTCAATGCAATTTTGTAGATACTTGTGTGTACTTCGTCAGATAAGGCAGTTTGGTGGGTGTCTATAATGTAATGGAAGTGGCTACAGAACTAATGACCAAGGAAGCCATATGTAAGTCCTGCAAACTTCTGCAAACACTGATACTTCTCCCACTCCATACATTCTATGTACAGTACTTATGAAAAGAGTGTTGTTTAAAAAAAACTCACAAAATATTATTTGTTTTTCATTACAACTCTGTAATGATTCAGATGTCTTCATTTTCAAACGTACAACTGCAGATATCTCAGAGACACACATAAAAATCATTGTGCAATTGTGTAAGATGTTTATAATGCTGTATTTCACAGACAAAAGGCTGAATTTATGGCAATTTTTAATACTGGAAGTAGCTATTTTATAACTTGTACTTGGGCTGTGATATTCTTCTTAAGGATAATAATTTCATCTTGCAAGCTTTGTCACAAGATTTCAAACCTCTCATTTTATAAGCAGTAAATATTGTCCATTTCTGTATTTTTAGTTGAAGTGTTTTGGGTTTTTTTAATTTATTTTAGTTGTATGTTTGATGGTTGGATTTCCAGACTGGGAAAGAAAAATTAGAACCAAGTCTGTGTCAGTGCTACTGTTTTCCCTCAAAGAGTGTATTTGCAGGACCTGCCCAGATGATCAGCATATCAGACACCATCCCTATACATAGTGAGCAGACTTCTGATAAGATAACAGGATAAATGAAAAATGTTCCACAACAATATCATGTGCATTGTACAGTGTGTATATAGACTCTCTAGTTTTCTTGTGGCAGAGATTGAACTCCAGCTATAATATGTAACAGATAGTTTGTGTATCCTGTTATGGTACTACGTACCACAGCCTGACATGGCAATCCAGTAAATATTTGAAAAGAAAGGTGTTACAGCTCAAAGATGACAAGTCACCTCATTTAAAATTGTAGGTAGAACAGGAAAGAAAAATTGTATCTACCTTAAGGGTTCTTCCCAAGTTTTATTATGGGTGCATTGGATTTTTCTATAAAAGGCCTATCCAGATTACATATTCATTATATCTTAGCTTTTCACAGTGGGTACCTGAGTAAGTGGTAAAAGTCTCCCACAGCATGTTCATTTTTAATGAGAACAGAGCACTTACATTGTGTATCACAATCAAATCACTTGTCATTCCGTAATAGGACAACTACCAACTGAGCCATTCTCACAGAATGCCTCTTTATTTTGGGATAAGAGGTAATCTGTGCAAATCACTCATCAGGTCTTGGTTATGCCCTGTGTACAAATTGCAGGTCTAGAAAAGAACCATACCTTCAAGCTGGTGTTCACTTTGCCTGTTACTTAGGGTTGGCTAAATAGGAATTAAAGTTCTCATGTCAGTTTTCAGACATTAATCGCTTTTTTTTCTCTATCATATATGGATTGTGACTGAGTGCTTATTATGACTGATATTAGCTCATACCTTAATTGTAAAATCAGAGCTAGCCTTTCACTGGTGTAAGTTGGTATCGTTCCCTTGAGGAAGTAGAGAAAGTTTGTGTAAGCTGAAAAATCTGAACAGAAATTCTTTTGTAAGACTGTGGAGCCACAATGGGCTGAGACGCAGGTGCATAGTACTGTAGCACCTAACTCGTAAACTGCTGATATCTAAGTCTGTGTTACTAAAATACAAAAGCTTCCTGTACAGTGTATATCAGAGTTAGGTACCTGTTTTAGAAAAGGGTTTAGAAAAAGCAGAATGCTGAGCAATGAGCCTCTGAGTTAGCCAGTAAGAAATGCTGAACACAGAAATACATCTGAAATTACCCATCTCTCTGAGATTTAAGCACCTTACTCAGCACTACTGGGAAGCATTACCATTCTCTTGGGATTTCAGTCCTGAGTCATTTCCTGACCTAAGTATTCCTTTAGTATAATAAACAAACAAACAAACAAGAAAATAAATTTTAAAAAATTACTTAATACTTTCTTTCTGGGAACTACCCTCATGGCTTCCTATTTTTCTTCAATAGTCTAATGTTTAGTTTCTTCAGATGTCAGAGGTATTCAAAGCCATGTTCCCATTTTCCAGGAGAATGGCCTAATGATAAGGCAGTATATGTGTCTGGGACTGGGCTGAATTGTGTGTTCGGTACCCCTCCTGATGAAGCTGTTGCATTCCACATAAAGGAATTAAAGATTGGTTGGTCAAGAGAAAACTGCTGCGAGATTCAGTAGGTTTAGAGAAGACCTGCAGTCTGAGAAAACCTTGCAGTCATCTGCATGAACTAGAGTTTCATTACTTCAGGTTTAAATATCTATGATTAAATTAATGTATTGAATAAAGGCTAGTGGCAATGTCTGTATTTTTCAATCTGCGTTTGCTCTTTATATAATAAAATCAGTATAATACCTAGAGAATAAAAAAACTTCTATAATGTTTCTAAGCCAAATTCATATTCCCTTTTCTCTTTTCTAATCAGTGCAATGCAAATCCTTGTACTATAGCCTTTGCAGAAAGAACCCTCATCTCTTGCATCCTGAATATGCAGAATTGTTCTGTACATCCTCTTTTCTACTGTATTGTGCAGCAGCAGTAGGCAATTAAAACTTACTCTGTCATCTTCTTAACCCCACCTTGATTTACTCATGGAAAGATGTATACAAAATGACTGCAGGAAAGCAGTTTTCTGCTGAACATACTAGAATGCGAATGAATAGCTCTGTCACAGAAATCCTATGTAAAGGCATATTGAATACTCTTTTCCTTGGTGTCCTAAGTGCAAAATTGGATGCTTGCAACAATAAATACTTAGACAATTAAGGAACTGCTGTCTTCTCAGGAGGTCACAATGTCTAGGCAACATACACAAACGAATGTTATAAAGAAAGAAAAAAAAATTATCTTTTTATACAGAAGACTTATATGCCTTCTAATATCTATTCTATTATCAATATCATTATTCCAGAATTTGGAAATAAAAATATTTAGAAAAATAACATTATAAATATTATTAAAAATAGCATACAAGAAGAGTTCAGCCTCAATTTACATAATAAACAATGGGGGTTTTGTCATGAGAGCTGTGCTGCATTACTCTGTCACCTGGTTGGTGGTCATTGTTGTGCCAAGGTCACAGATGTCTCTTGCTTTGATTGAGCTGGTATTTTCCTACTGTTTATTTAAGCAAGGAGAATTTATGACTGATGCTTTGCTATGCCAGTTTTATCTGGAGGACCCATGTTCTGCTCATTATGACTGAAGACATCACAAAAACAAGCCTAAAACCAGAATGAATTTGCTACCTTGTTTTGCCTTTTTTTTTTTTTCTTTTTAATGTTGGTCAAAATGTGGTTTTGAAGACTCACGTTTTATGACAATTGTAATTTACAAGGGAAGGTATTTTCAACCATTTAGGAATGAGTAGACCAAACCAAATTATTACCATTTTCTGAGTCATTACTTTCTCACTTATCAAATGGTGCATAATACATTAATGCAGGGATCTTGAGGCTCCTTAGCCAGGCAAAATTCCATTAAATTTAGTGGAAGTTTTTCTGTGTAAGAAGTGAGAAAATTTTTTAGCTTATGAACTTAAATACAAAACCATTTGATGAACCTTGAATAACTACTCACTGAACAAAACTATAACAAAGGTTTTCAAAAGTACTATTTTGCAAAAACTTTTTTTTAGGACATAAGCATTTCAGAAATCACCTATACTGTTTAATTTTAAGGCAGTGTGGGTATTATTTTTAACATGACATCTGTTATAGCTGTGTCAGAATGTGATTTTTTAAAGTCAAAATATTCTTACTGTTATTCAATATGTTACTAATTTGATAACATACTTTTTGTGTGGCTTATTCCTACCATGATGTTTAAGTAATGTCATAGCTCAAATAGTAGGATATTAAAAGGATGGTCCTTGATCCGGGTAGACCTAATGTCAGTAAAGCAAATGAAAGAAATTCTAGAGGAAAATATGGCAACTCATAACTTTAAATGTTTTCCCAACAAAATTCAGTTCAAGAGATTTTTAGCAGATCGTATCTACTATTTTTTTACATTAATTTTAATTATACACAGATGTTTAGTTTCTTACATATACCAAAAATGCACTAATCGTTAATACAGTAGTATAATATAAGTAATAAGCTGATGCATTTATTCAAGAGACGTGTAAGTTTTGCATCAGTTTTACAGTTAAGAAGCAGTTACTTACTGCAACTAATTGTAAATCTGTTATTGAGAATTCAGCTACAAATTATAATGAATTTTCAAAAGGTCAGTAGACATTTTGACCTGTACAGAAATATCTTTATTTATAAAAAGTGTTTAGCATATATTACAGCAACAATCAGAATTCAGCCAGGAATGAGACGATGTTTATAGATTCCTCAAAGTAAGAACAGTTTTCTGTTGTCTTTTTAGTTTACAGAGTTTTTTTTTGTTTTGAAAAGCTAATCTCATTGTCTTATCTTCATGAAGAACCCCTAGTTCTGTGTTCTGACAAAACAGTCATAACACGAAAATAATTTCTTTCAAATAGCTTCCTTCCTTTTTGTCCCTGTTTACGGATAGTCTTAGGGAAAGTGTCTACTGGGGTCACTGTCTCAAAGTATGGAAGATTCTTTTCGAAAAGAAGTGATACAACTCTTGTATTACATTTCTCTTTGAGTAGACAAACCTCATTATGAAAGTGGTAGTCAGGTCAAACCTCTTCTATCATCCTGTCTGTCATATTATGCTTTCAAACCCAGCTAAACTAAACCAGCTACTGACTGAAACCTTACATAGCAGCAGACTGTGGGAAATAAGTGAAAATAATGAAATTGGATTTATTCTGCCAAATTAAAAGAAAGATAACAGTGTTATATTTATTTGTCTGATGTATTACTTGCCCTTTTTTTTTCTTAATGCATAAACTAGCTGGGGATTGATTTTGTCATGAATGCCTCATCTGCATTTGTTTTGTTCTATAGCAACTTCATAAACATAGTGTTTGTAAAACATGTGATTAAAAAGTGCTTCTTTTAATGGGCTTCTGGTGGCTTGCACCCTATTCAGTCTTTATGGTATTCCCAGCTCAGGATTTAACTTGTAGAACAGATGGAATTTGCAACAACAGCAACATTTGGAAAGCGTATTTCAATTTAATTTTGCTAGTCCCAGAAGTAAATTTTGTTCCTATATATTTGTAAATTGGATTGTTTCCCCATTGCTTACCAAAGAAAGTTAGATGTTACTTTTTTTCAGCTGCCCTTTCTTGAGAGAAATACAATATTGATAATTAAGTTAGGACTTTTTCCAGAAACCACAGTGTAACTGGAATGAGGGCTGCGCTGAGGCCCTACCTTAGAGGAAATGAGCGTCCAATGAGATCCTTAGTTACATCTGGCTTCAATGAAACTCCAACAATACATCACAGACCTCATAGTAAGTGTTCTGTTCAATGCTTAGTTGTTCTCAGGGTTTGAAAACTTCTCGTGTTTTACCTTCCTCTTCTGGTGCAGGTAGCCACTCTGAGCAAGCACCAGGTTAAAACTGTTTCTGAGGAATGTTAAGAAGGGTTTCTGTGACATCCAACCTTCTTCCAGCACTACAGCAAGAGCAACCTTCATGCATGATTTGTGGAGTTATGGCTCACTGGTTATAGAATGACCATTCCTACCGTGAGGACTGGGAGGAGAGAGCAGCTGTTGAAAATCAGGCAGCATCCTGCATAGTGTTAAATCCCCAACTGGAAGTTGCACCAGAGTTATTCCTGCTTTTGAAAAAAAGAGGGCAAATGGCACATGTTCTTTGTGGTCTCCATCATGATTAGAAGGTTGAAATTTGTGATTTTTTTTTTTTTAAACAAAACAAAACAAAACAACAAAAAAACCCCAGTTTTTACTTCTGACTATCTACTGAAATTATGGCATAAGATACCTGGAAAAATATTTCAAAAGGCAGAAATTCTCCCTATCCTTCTATACCTCTTAGTTTCTGTTTCAAGATCTTCTCTAGTTCTAGGCATGGGCTGAATTACTTACCTAGAACAGAAGAGCTACAGTCAGATTACTGATGCTATTTTCTGTTTGTGTAGTTGAAGTGAGTGGTATAATGATCTTTTTCTTTTTGCTGTATTTATTACAGGATGGAAACAATAAAAAAGCTGTGTCCAGATTGTAAACAAGGGTCAGCCTTGGAGAATGCCATAGCAGGAGCAGGGTGGCAGGATACTCCAGAGTGTTCCTTGGGATGTTGGGAGGGAGGAAGGGAGAAGCGACTTTGAATGCAAACACAATGAAAATTCAGGACTCTCTGGGATACTATTACAAAAATGGAGGTGCTGTGCTGAGTCTCACCATGCTGCTGCTGTCCCACTGGTGGATCTGCAGGTGGTTTTAGCAGCAGCATGATACCACTGTTCAAGTCTCTGACAGTCAGTGGCTAAAACATCCTAATATCCACCAGTCTGAAACATCTCAGAGCTGTATGGCATGTTTGTGCAAGAAAAACAAAACAAAACCCGGAGCAGCAGAATACTGTTTGGGTTTACATTTCTCTTTCTGAAGCCCCATTTTGACTACTGCTGATGTCACTGCAGCAACAGTAACAGTTTCCATAGCAGTTAATACTGCAGCTGATAGTGATAAAAATGTGATACAAAGAGAGAGACTTTGAAAAGGCTGTAATACTTCTGCAGAAATCCTGTTCAGTACATTTTAGGGGTTTGTTTGTTTGTTTTTCCTCAGAATGTCATCAGGAAGGTGATTTGGTGCTTTGTTTCCTGCATAGCTGCATCATTCAGAACTGTTCTATGCTAAGACTCTATTGAAAATTACATTAATTACTTAATTGTTGTGCTTAAAAACTCGGGCAGAAAGAAACATGTCATATATACATGGAGACAGGGATTTCTTGATAGCCTAACTAAAAAGGAATTATCACATTGAAATGGGAAGGGAGAAATCAAATGCAATTCAGTAAGGGCAAGTGTAAAATGCTGCATTTGGGGAAGAACAACCCCATGTTCCAGTACAGGTTGAGGGCTGTTCTCTTGGAGGGCAGCTCTGGGGAAAAGGACCTTGGAGTCCTGGTGGACAACAGGATGACCATGAGCCAACAGTGTGCCCTCGTGGCCAAGAGGGCCAATGGCATCCTGGGATGCATTAAGAGGAGCGTGGGCAGCAGGTTGAGGGAAGTTATCCTCCCTCTCTACTCTGCGCTGGTGAGGCCTCCCCTGGAGTGCTGTGTCCAGTTCTGGGCTCCTCAGTTCCAGAAGGACAAGGAGCTACTGGAGAAGGTCCAGTGCAGGGCCACTGAGATGATGAAGGGCCTGGAGCACCTTCCATGTGAGGAAAGGCTGAGAGAGCTGGGTCTGTTTAGCTTGGAGAAGAGGAGGCTGAGGGGGGATCTTGTCAATGCTTATCAATATCTAAAGGGTGGGTGTCAGGAGGATGGGGCCAGGCTCTTCTCAGTGGTGTCCAGTGACAGGACGAGGCGCAGTGGCCGTAAACTGGAAAACAGAAGGTTCAGCCTGAACAGAGGAAACCCTTCTTCCCTGTGAGGGTGCCAGAGCCCTGGGACAGGCTGCCCAGAGGTGGGGGAGTCTCTTTCCCTGGAGACTTTCCAAAGCCGCCTGGACTTGTTCCTGTGTGATCTGCTCTAGGGGATCCTGCTCTGGCAGGGAGGTTGGACTAGATGATCTCTAGAGGTCCCTTCCAACCCCTAACACTCTGTGAATCTGTGAAATACACCAGAGTTGTTTTGTCCAAATATAATAATGCAAGCACTTTCAGTACCCAAGTAACAGTACAGCTTTGTTAGGAATACTCCCAAAATTATTAAATGGTAGGACTTATGAATATATACCTTTTCTATATGCTGCTATTCTGGTCCTTCTAAAATCCTCCTGGGTGCCAAGGTTGGGAGCACCAGTGCTGCTGGAGGGAGATGCTGGAGTGACTCAGTGAGCTGGATCTTCCCCAGGAGGGACTCAGCAGCCCCTTCCCTCCAGCCTTGTATCCACCTGCAGCTATTTTTATGTTTCCCTGTCACAGCCCACACACACCATGATACCATCATCTTCTTAAGACCTCCAGGAGCTACTGTGATAGAAAGAAAATGTAATTCTATATGGGCAGTCTGATAGAATTGGCAGCTTTAGCTCAAGAGAGGACTACTGCTGTAAAGCTGTAAATCAAAAACTTGGGATATTGGCAGCAAAGAAGAGACATGAGTATGGCATCCCTTTGCAATCTTGACATTAATTTTTGCCAGATTTACGCCATTCTTATCCTATTATTCTGGACAATTTGGGTTTGTATTTTTCAGACATGGAGGTACCTGATCCATTGTATTGCTTCTACTTGCTAAGCAAATCAAAGGTATTCACATCATCTACTCTTTTAGAAGTCTGTTTTAGGCATTCTGAATCACTGTCCTGCAGGCACTTCTGTCTTGCTGTATGAAGGCGCACGGAATTTAAAATTCTAATTTCTCTTAATACAGTCTGCAGTGAGCCACATGAATTATCCTTCTCTTTCCTCTTGTGATTCATGCAGTTTCATAATAGTTGCTGAGTTAATGCTGCTCACACCTTATCAATTTTTTCAAAGAAGTTTTCCATAATTCAGTCCTTATACGACCATCCTGTACAATTTTAAACCATGATATTGCAGTCTGAAACAGGGTGATGAGCCTACGCACGTTTTGCAGAGGTTCAGTGAATTCAGAATGAACTGGAAAGTGTATGAGTGAATAAAAGTCCATCTTCATAGATCCAATTGGAAAACTGAAATAAAATTACTGAAATATGGATCACTTTTAATTCCTTATGAACCTGTAACTCAGAAATAGTATTAGCAAACTGGGACAGAATATGGGTGTTTAGCTTGTCAGTATTTTGGATCTTGACAACATTGAAAACAAAGTTATCGGTGTGACACGTGAAATAATATGCTGCTGTAACCCTTTTTGGGGGGGAAAGATAATGTAAAACAACCTTGAAAAAAAATTTTGATTAGTTAAAATGTCGAGAATTTTTTTTTGGTGTTTGAGAATCAGAAGTTGCATGAAATTTTGTCTCAACAAGTAGCAGAAGGGGCCAATAATTGCCCAAAATATTATTCTTAAAAGAAATACTCTGTGAAAGGAAAGGGAAAAAGAAAATTAAAGATAAGAGAAGATGATTGCTTAAAAAAAAAAGCTGGACAATGTTTCTGACAACATGAAAAAGATAACACCTCTTGTAATGATGTCACCTTTGGGGAATCAATGCATCAGTATGCAATGTCTAACAAACTGTGGAGGAGACATTCATCCAAGAGAAATGTCATGCCCAGAGGTGTTGCAGTTCTGACAGTCTGAGAATAATATTGTAAGTCAGACAGGAATGTTCACTGTCATGGAGCAAGAAACTTTTTTTCTTTTTAGCTTATCTTCTTTATACCAAATACACAATGATAAGAATATCTAAATATTTAGAATTTTAGAATACAATATTTACTTTTATTTATAATTATTATTGCAGATTATGGTTAGAAGTAAAAATACATTAATTACTGAGATTTAATTCTTCTGTCCTGGTAGATTGCTGTTATTTATGAAGGAATATTAAATTTTGCTTTAGGCAGGCAGAAAAATAGGTGACAGAATCAGTATTATTTAAGTCAGACCGTGTGTCTTTACTGAAAGCCATGCCACAAAGTTTTTAATGTGAGCAGTGTGTTTGCACAATGGAGTTGTTTTGTTGTAACAACTGCATTCAGCTATTCACAAAACAAACTTTTTTGACAGTTTTTTTTTTCTCAAAAGAGTTTTGAAAAGGTCAAAGCTTTTTGACCTTTTCAGAATGAAAGACCTCACTTTTTTTCACCAGCAAATGACATTTTGAAAAATAAGCTAATCTTAGTGAAACAATTGTCTTAAAGGTCATAACCAAATGACCTAGACCAAATTAAAAAAAAAAAAAAAGCTTTGTGAAAATTTTAAATGTTTTCTCTTCTGCATTCTGTTAAAAGACAGGAAAAAATACTTGAGATTTTTGAAGCATTCATAGGATGACAAGAGGATTCCTTTAGCAGCTGCACTGTAAACTGTTGAAGATTCAGGTTTCAGATATGTTCAGTATTTATTGTTTCTCCACCCAAGGAGACCAATTATAACAACTTGATCAGGGACTTTTACAGCTGAGTTTTTAGTATCTCCAAGGGTGTATCTCCACCACTTGTCTGGATAACCTGTTTCAATGTTTAACCACCTTCATGGTGAATTTATACATAAAGTTGGAATACACCGTGTTTCTTATGAAGAAAAACTGAGAAAGTTGTGGTTGTTCAGCCTGGAGAAGAGAAGGCTCCAGGGACACCTTATTTCAGCCATTCCCTATATAAAACAGGCTTTTAAGAAAGATGGAGAAAGACTTTGTGCCAAGGCCTGTAGTGTCAGGGCAAGGGGAAATGGTTTTACATTGGAAAAGTGTAGCTTTAAATTGCATAAAAGGAATATATTTCTGATGATTAGGGTGGAGGGATCCTGGTTGTCAAGAGAAATTACACAGAGAAATTGTGGATATTCTTAGGCACAGGTTGCCCAGAGAAATTTTGGATGCCCCATCCATGGAAGCGTTCAAGGTCAGGTTGGATGGGGCTTTTGGGCAACCTGCCCTTGTGGAAGATGTCCCTGCCCATGGCTGGGGGTTGGAATTAGATGATCTTTGAAGGTCCCTTCCAACCCAAACCATTCCAGGAGGCTATGATTCTATATTGTGTTGTCTCTTGTCATACCTCTGTCCACCTCTAAGTCTGTCTCTGTCTTTGGTATCATCTGTAAACTTTTCAAGAGTGAGCTCTGAGCTATTATTTGGGCCCTTAAAAAAGACTCTACTGTTGGCCCTACTGTTAAACCCAGGGACACCAATAGTTAGCCAGCTGCCAGCTGAAGTTTGTGCCACTGATTGCAATCCTATGAGGTCAGTGTTCCAGCTGGTTTTCACCCACCTTTTGACCCACTTATCCAGTCTGTATTTCAGTTACTTGACCACAGGGATATTATGGGAGTAAATTTTCAAGGGTGCCTTGTTAAATTCAAGGCATGGGATATGCATTCTCTTCCCATGCATGTATTGTGGATCACATGATATGGTCTGTGTTCAAGAGAGTGATAGGATATTGTGTTTCTTACAGTAGTTTTGAATGCAAAGTGCTGCACCGAAATAGTTCAGTGAAAGGCAATTAAAGTTTTTATGTGTAAATCTTTATAACTCATTTCAGCTCTCTAAAATATAATTTTTTAAATACAATCCATTTAAAATGGGACCTCAAAGAAATAGCCTTTCAATATTTAATTAAGCTGCTTCTGAGACAAGTGAGCACTGGAATTATAATGAAAGTTTGTAAATTTCTGAGATGTTTATCAGTTTTATAACTGACTTTTTAAAGAAGGATAGCAAAATATATTTCTGCTGCACTGAGAACTCAGATATTACCAGACTGTAGCAAGAGTTTTAGTGTTCAGGGCAATTTAACTTCAAGTTTATATGGCTTTTCTATTAAACCCCAGTAGTGGCAGTGTTCATTATGATCCCAGTAAGAAATGCACTCAGACTCCATAAGGTATTGCTGAGAATACCATTTCTTGGAACTGACAGAAAAACAAAAAAGAAGATAGATAATCTCATGGTCCTTCACATGTGAGAACCCCAAGTTGTGTAGTGTCATCGGATGGGCCTCTAGTCTGGGCACAACATGCAGTGCAGATCCTTTCCATGTAGAGGTTCACCAACATCGTAGTCTTCAGAGTTCTAATATTTTCTTGGAGGAAAAAACTACTCTGTTCACCATTTCTACTGTGAAAGACATGGATGTTGACATAAGAACTTGCTGCTTCACCTTAAAGTAAAGAGAAAACACACAGGTGACATAATTGCAGGTACCAAGTGTGAGTTGCCTGCAGCCATCAGACTTTATCCTTCAGCCAAGACATAAAAGCAACACAACACAGGCCTGAAAGCCATGCTGTGTAGGCAATGTAGTACAGGACAGCGTAGGCCTGTGTCTGGTCATGTTGCCTGTTATGTGGATCACTGAGTCCTCCATGTCCAGTAGTCTTCTGAGAAGGATCACACCTCTCATGCTCCATTTCATGTTCTTTGGGCTACTTTTAACCATTGCTGTGAAATAGGTGTCCTGGATACCTGTAGGAGAAGCACCAGATGCAAGTTAAGTGTACAGATGAGTTGTACTCTTCAACCCTCTGCTTAGAGAATGTTCCCACATAATCTTTGCTGTGTCTTATCTTTATGTGAAGAGTTAAATAGATATCTGTAATCCAGAACAGGGAGTTTTTCACCTGCATGAAGAAGAAGTGAATACCAATTTAATGCCACAAAACTTAATGCCATGGTTTTGGCACTCCACCGCCTATAGAGAGGGGTGGATGCACACTGGATTGCTTCTCCAAAGAACAAACAATGTTGAAATGAAAAAAAGGGAATTAGAAAAGTTCTGTCATCTTCTAATCCATAACACCAGAGTAGTTATCAAGAATTCCAATAAACAGACATATATGAAATTCAATAAAGTAGAAAAAGTGTGGGCTAAATTTTTATTCTTCTTGCATTACCGTGAATCTAGTCCTGTCAGATTAGTCACTGTAATTTACACACTATGGGGAATAGAAGAAGGAATAGTTGGAATCAAGTTCAGTTGGTAGCAGGTTCATTTGTCTGTCTTTGCTTTTCCTCCTTCCAATACACTTTTTACTTTCCCAGTAATTAACTTCCATGGGTATTTAATTTAATTCTCTCAGCATCAGCCTTTCTAGATTATTGTTTTTCCAATATTTATTCCCTGTATGATGGCAGTCCTGGCTTGTTCAATTATCCTTAAGGGTGTTTCAGTTTTTCTTACTTTTCTTGTAGTGCTTTACAGCCAAGTACTACAAGTTTGATTAAAGTGGTAGTTTGGTATGACTCATTTATGAGCTTTATGTGCCTTTTTCTCCAAGTGCTACAACTGAAAGCTTTTTGTGGAGGGCAGAAGGAGGGGGAAGTTATCTATTTATTTTGAAGTGTAAGGACTAAATTTAGTCTTTATGCAAACAAACTTTAACTGAGATTGATGAGTAAAGACTGCCGTGTTTGTATCCAAATTAATGGATTTTTCATGTTCATGCCATTGGTACCTATTAAGAACAATGAAATAAAGTGTGCTGCAAATGAAAAATTGTATAAAATATTTCATCTTCCATCCTTATGGTTATTTATATCTTACGATGCCATAAATTCCCATCAGAGGTATCTAGTAGGGATGAAATCCAGGACAGAATTAGGATTAGGCTGGAGCAATAGAAAGTTACTGCAGAAAGATCAGCAAGAAAAAGCTAGCATGAGATTCAGTAGATAACAGCCTCTCCTCAGGTCTTTGGTGACAGATACCCTACATTTTCCATACTGGAGTGAAAGCTACCCCCTTCCACACAGTAGGGCTACGGACAGCAATCCCTCTTTGAAAAAAAAATTAATTGTTAATGTATCTCTGCACTAGATCTTCTGAATGAAGAACATTGTGCTCCAATGAAAAAGAAAGGCTCTAATTGTCTTCTTATTTAAACAAAGGTAAATGAGGACTAATGCTGAAGAAGGAACTGGAAATGCAGAAACGTTTGTTAGAAAATGGAGAAGAGTTTTAGCTGTTCAGTGTAATAATAAATATACATTTAAAGCTTAAACTTATCTTTATATCAGCCTGTACTTTTTCTTTTATTTTTTCAAGTCTCACCTTATTTAAGGTCAAGGGGTTTTTAATATATTTGTGAATTTCTTATTTTTGTCTTCTTTCTTAAAAGTCTGTCTATTGTGTAATAAATGCTGAGAATAGTCTCATTCTTAATATCTGAAAATTTTACTTAGTTTGTGAAGGAACAAAATCACATCTGCATATTGAGTCCAGAGGCTTAAAATAATGACTTGGGATTTGGCTGATTGGTGGACAAATGTTGAATGACTGAATCATTGCCCCTTAAGAAAAATACAGAAATACTGCAGATGTAGCTTTTGCCAGTTATGACTTTCAGATATTCCTTGGGACTCCTGTGACTTCAAATGCAATTGTCAACTGACCCAGAAATATCATAGCTGTTTATGTAATTAGGCAGTTCACTTATGATGGTATAACTGCCAGGAAATACAATAGCACACAGAATGATTTTGTTTAGTTTGTACTTTTAGAAAGGGATCATTTGAGTAGCATATAAAAGTAGGGACATTTTTACTTATCCACAATTTTTTTCCATGA
Source organism: Rhynochetos jubatus (assembly GCA_027574665.1). Lineage (NCBI taxonomy): Eukaryota > Metazoa > Chordata > Aves > Eurypygiformes > Rhynochetidae > Rhynochetos > Rhynochetos jubatus. Next base: position 95,066,560 of record CM050650.1, on the reverse strand, counting down.
CAGATTCTCTTACAAAACATGTATAAGCCAAGCAATCTTTTGGACAGACCCCAAAGCAGAGATTTTTGAAGAATAAAAGTTAAATGGCATGAAGTTTCTTGTGTCTTTAGAGTCTGAAATCAGGAAAAAAAAATACATTTTCTGTGAGAAAAATACTGAAAAACTCTTTTGACAGTTTTAAATGTTTAGTTGTACTTTAATCTTGATTAAAAGTTTGGGCAGAAGGTAATTAAAATAATATTGAAAAGCTTGATTTAAAGAATTACTTCAAAAAGAATGTTTCATAATTGTTCATTTGCCTCTCATTCTGAAGAACATTGCAGTGACATTGCAAATCATGACTATTGTGAAGAGAATTACTTAATAACTGTAATACTGACATTATTAAAACAAAACAAAACAAACAAACAAAAAAACCAGGTAAAGGAAACATTATAAAAAGTTGCCTTTTTCTTTTAAGAAAAAGTGGCTTCCTTATTTACCCACAGTGGAAAATATAATTAACATAAAGCAAAATACATAGAGGACTGTATGAGATGATAAGGAAAGTTTAAGAAGTTATGATTCTAAAGGATGGTGAAGCTCATGTATGTTGAAATATTTCCTCATCACATAGAGAAAACCAGTCTTAAAAGTGCATGTGGAAAGCTGCCACTGGTTTTTGACAAACATGAGATCTGAGGTATGATCTTTAACTTAAGCTATATGCTCAAATCTCTCCTACATCACCCAGGCAATGGTCTGTCATCCGAATTTATATGTGTAATTACAAAATAATGTTATTGATCAGCTGTGCTGTCAAACCAAGCAATACTGAGGAGATATCTGTGTCAGGTGGACTTGAAAGGTAAATTAACATACCTTGGAAACACATGGATATCCTATGACCGTGACACATTGCATAACTGAAGCTTGTGGGATCAGGGAAGACCAGCACTGGTAGTTGTACATCTTCATATTTGAAAACTTCATCAAAGCTGATGATATGTCTTTAGTTAATGACTATGTCTTCTATCACTTCCATTTTGCAGTGTGTATTGCACATATTTTCATATTGTTTCCCATACCTAACATTATTTTTTTCAAAGAGAGTTATAATATGTTGGTGGGTTTAAGAGAATACAAAACACGAAGCTTAAATAAGAAAATACTATGTGAGACTCCCTGTAAAACTTCAGGAGTTTGGAAAACAGCAGGGTTAATGAATAGCCTAATTCTAATCTGTGATGGGAGGATCTATCAAAATGAATAGCACTTTTATATTTGTTAGGGGATTTTCTGGGCTAAAGAGAATATGTTACGGAGTTACTGATGCAGATTTTTCGAAATTATGCTCAACGGGATAGCGATAGAGCCTGGACTTTCTCTGCAGGCTCCACTGCCTGTACTAGCTTCCCAGGGGATATAACCACAGTTTAGATGCATCACTCAAAAGTAGAGACTTACATTTGCATACCCTAATTCAGAGCTGAGCACTATGCATAGTGCTGAGAAATACTGCTTTTTTTCTTGTTTTAAACATTTCAACATGTGTGACACCATTCACACTTTCAAAGTGGGACCCAGCCTTGCTGTTCTCCCTTGTGATGGACTTAGATCATGCCTATTTTGCAGTCACTTCTAAAGGAAAAATTGCATTCTGAAGTATATGAGGAAGATTTTTTTTTTTGGCTATTCTAATTTTTAGAGGTATTTTAGAAATTAATCTGGAGCAAACTCTTTCTGTTATGTTTTATTAGGTTTTGTCAAGTCTGCTTTTGTGGTTTTCAGCTGTCTAAGGTTACTCAACCAGAATGGCCCCTTACACAAAAGAATTATTTCCTAGGGCTATGAATAGTGGGACACAGACCTTGAACTGGACTCTGAATTCAGAGGGAACTAGCATGAAGAGAATGCAAAAGTGACATGTCTGTGACAATCCGTTTGGCCAAGCAAAAAGGATTGCAGTTAAATCGTAATGTTTTTAAGGAGCTTGTCTCCATTTTTGAATATGAGGTGCAGGAATCAAATCTACAAACCAAGAATGAGTGGATCAGCCTGTGAGATACAATTTCTGGGTCAACAAAACTGAGCAGACTTCTGTATAACATGTGCCTTTTCCTTTCCATAATGGCATCTTGTCTCATTTTTGGTATGCTCAGATTTTTTTAAGAAGATCAAATGTGTTGGAACAATGGAATAGCTCTACATATGTTTGGCATTTTAGCTTGTGTAATCTCATCATCTTTATTGGCTCCGGCACTTATGGTACCCATCCTCCTAGCCATGAGATAAACAGATCTAATTGCAAACTTGAACTATCACCAAGAAAAGAAGTAAGTTCTCCTTGTTAACATAGGAATTTGAGTGTCTGCATCTTGGGTCTGTATTTAAATTTTAGGCACATGCATTGTGCTTAGCATTTTAAGATTTTTCTTTCATTTTTTATTAGGACAATATCTCTTTTATGTATTGAATGATTTATTTTTTGTTTATCTATAGTAACATCATGGGTGATAACTATATTCAGTTTAATGGTATTCAGCCAAAGTGTAGCAGACTTAATCAGTGGGTAGTGAGCAGAAACTGAATTAATTAGGAAATAGAAATCTAATCCTAGTGATGCTGGCACTTTTGCTGCCTGAAGCATACTACCTGCATATTTTCTGCCACTGCATCTCAGAAATGGGAGGGAAAGGGGCATGCAGTGGATCTTCACATGCTGATTTGATGATAATCAAAATCTCATAAGAAATAAGCTTATGTTGACTAACATTGTGATGAGTAGCAATGGCCTGCTACATGTCCCAAAGTACTGCTAAAATCACAAGATGCATTCTGTGAATAGAGTAGAATAACATCCAGAGAAGGAAATATTCAAATTTCTGAAACAGACAAATTTCAGCGGAGACTATTACAGCCGCACTGCGTCTAGAATTATGTTTGCCAAAGAAAAGAAAAATCTGAAGAAATAAAATACTAGTATATACCTTATCAAATGAGTCCCTCTGAGGCTGATTGCAGAAACTGCATTTTAGTGACCCTCAGAATGCTGCCAAGGTCATCCAGTCATCCAGCCCTTCACTTCTGTGCTAAAGCCATTCATGCAAATTAAAGCTGCCTGCAGGCCTGCTGCAACTTGCAATATGCACATAGCTCTTCAAAGATTTCTGAACATGTGAAAGTAAATTATTTGGGTTAACTTTCTTTTTCAGTTCTTCTTTTATTTGTCAGTTTAAGATTCATGTTACATCTACTCTTCTTCATCTCATACCATACATCCAATTTGCACATTCTACAAGAAAGAATGACTTTTTTTGATGTAAAGTGAGATGTGGTCAAGGCGAAAATTTACATCAAAGGAGGAAGAAAGCCTAGAGAAAGCACTAGGATGTGGCTGCGATGAAAACCTAGCATGTATTCTAGTTTGTTTGCTTGAACGGTTTCAGTGTTTGTTGTTGCTCTCATAATTTTGTTATCACTGCAAGCAGCAATGTAAGCAGCATTTTGAATTTCACTTGTTATGAGCTATGTTATAATTGTGTTGTTGCTCATTTGTGGCTGCGTAGTGACTGAAACAGATGTGGCTTTTTGGGGTGAACAGTGCTCAGGGACTTAGATATTTGTGATTGCTCAGAGGGCTGATGGATTCAAAATGGATGGCTCAACGTTACGGCAAAAAAGACTTGAGCAAGAGTGAGGGCAAAGAACAATACTGCTGTAAGTGCTAGGGCTATCTACTTCATATATACTCTTTAATCTGTATGTGTATTCATTTCCTCATGTCCCTGTAGAGCTTCACATGACACAGAAATCATCATAGAGCTGCGTTCCACTACAGAGCTGTCAGGCAGCCGAGCTTTTTGTGCCATTTCATGAAACATTTGGGCCTAGCTGTCAATGAGTTAATCAAATCTTACCTCCCAGTCAGAGCATGGTAACCTTAAGGGCACTCTGTGCTTTTGAATAGATGAATGAGCTTTCATTTTTGGCTAAGTCATACAGTTATGAAAACTTAGAAAGCAAAAGTCACTCTCTTGTCATCATCCCTTTTTCCCTTTTTGAAAAGCTGGAAAACTAAAAAGTATGAAAGAAAATTAACACCAAAGAATGGCTAAACCCAGATACATTCAGATAAGGGAACAGACTCTTGGATGGAGGTCAAGGGTAGACCACCTCAACTTCTTGAGAGAGGATTAATTTATTTCTGACTTAACATCTGCTTTGAGCTCCCTCTGAAGCTCATCCATCTAGACTTAGTATCTCTGGGCATCATAAGATGGAGTCACCTTCTGTTTCCCATTTGGGACTATGATAAAAGCACTACTTGAAACCCAATTTCCTTCAGAGTCTTCTTCCTGCAGCAATCTTGTAACTGATGCAAAGACATTTCTGAAAACATTATAAGCTGTTCTTGCGGTACTTTGCCCAAGTAATTTCCAGTGATTCTTGGCATATCTCTATGTGAAATGATCACTACTTATAAACATAGTCAAGAAAATGCCAGCATAACTTCACAATCTGAGCATAGCTTCTTGGGGTTTTGTCAGTGTTTTGGAAACAAGTTCTTTTCCCTTTGCCAAGTAAGAAGGCAGCCCCTGCAGCCTGGGTACATGTGCCTGGTTCCCTGCTTGCTACCCTTCTTGGTACCTGAGGTTTCAGGTAGCCTCCTTTCCTCATATTTTTCAAAAAAATTTAACTTGGTTTCTGGCTGCTTCTAATATGAACTTTAGCAGATAAGGAGGCTGGAAGAAAAAATATCCCTGTTTCTTGAGTGTATTCCTGTTTTCTTTTCAAGCTCGAGGTACGTCAGTCACTAAACTGGTTGAGGATTCTATGCGTAGTTTTTAAAATCAGAAAGTAGGGCTTAGGCAAAACTAGGCTTCCTGAGGGGAAAAAAAATTCTTTAAAAACTCAGTAAAAAAATATTTCAGGTCAGATGGAAGTCAAGTTAAATGTTTTGACCTGACATACCAAACTCAAATATTTTACTTTAGATCAGTTGGTCACTTATTTATTTCTGTCCAAACAAGGACTTCATGAGAGTTGGAGCTGTGGTGCCTTCCATCCCTGGGCTTTATCTGTCAATATCCATTGTAGTTTTTGAGCTGGTTGCATCACCTCTATGCACAAGGGACAGACTATGTCTGTGATGCAGCACAACTTTTGCACTTCTTTTCCACTGAGGTCAGAGTCATAAATGTTTCTCAGACTGCTTCTGCATCATTGTTACTAACTCTCTGGTTCCTCTTGTATGTTGTAGGGATTCTGAAGGCTGTTAATGGCATGAAAGTGATCTAAGTGGTTCAGGAGTTTTGTCCGTTGGAGGGAGTAAAAGTACAAAAAGCCATGGTAATTGGGACTGACTTGAGCCGACACCGGTTGAAATGCAATATTTTAAATTGGAAAAAAAATCCTTTGAATCAAAAGTGTCGAAGTCGGATATCCATACTGTCATTAAGAAAAGGTTTTATACTAAACAAAATGTTGAATTACCAGAATTTCCTACAGGATGGCAGCTCTTACTCTTTATAGATTCCTCATGGATACTACATGTTAGTGAGCTCCACATCCATCCCTGGAAAGGTGCTGGAACAGCTTATCCTGGATGTCATCTCTACACATATAGAGGAAGAGAAGGTTATCAGGAGTGATCAACATGGATTCACCAAGGAGAAATCATGCTTGACCAATCTGATAGTCTTCTATGATTGCATGACTTTCTGGGTAGATGCGGGGAGAGCAGTGGATGTTGTTTAACTCAACTTCAGCAAGGTTTTTGCCACTGTCTCCTGTAACATCCTCATAGGTAAGCTTGGGAAGCAAGGGTTAGATGAGTGGACAGTGAGGCAGATTGAGAACTAGCTCAATGACAGAACTCAGAGGGTTGTGATCAGGGGTGCAGAGTCTAGTTGCAGGCCTGTGAGTAGCGGTGTTCCCCAGTTGGTACTGGGCCCAGTCCTGTTCAACATATTTATCAACAACCTGGATGAGGGGACAGAGAGTACTGTCAGCAAGTTTGCTGATGACACAAAACTGGGAGGAGTGGCTAATACACCAGAAGGCTGTGCCACCATACAGCAAGACCTAGACAGGCTCCAGTGTTGGGTGGAGAGGAACCTAATGAAGCTCAGCAAGGGCAAGTGTAGGGTCCTGCACCTGGGGAGGCATAACCCCAAGGACCGGTATAGGTTGGGGGTTCACCTGCTGGAAAGCATCTCAGCAGAGAAGAACCTGGGAGTCCTGGTGGACAATCAGTTGGCCATGAGCCAGCAATGTGCCCTGTGGCAAAGAAGACCAATGATATCCTAGGTGACATTAAAAAGAGCATGGCCAGCAGGTCGAGGGAGGTTATCTTCCCCTGTACTCTTCCCTAGTGAGGCCACATCTGGAGTACTGGGTCCAGTTCTGGGTTTCCCAGTTCGAGAAAGATAGGGAGCTACTGGAGAGAGTCTAGTGGAGGGCTACGAAGATGATCAGGGGACTGGAGCACCTCTCTTACGAGGAAAGGCTGAGGGAGCAGGGTCTGCTTAGCCTGGAGGAGAAGACTGAGAGGGGATCTTATCAGTGTTTGTAAACAGCTAAAGGATGAATGTCAAGAGGATGGCATCAGACTCTTCTCAGTGGTGCCCAGTGACAAGGGGCAATGGTCACAAACTTGAACACAGAAAATTCCATCTCAGCATAAGGAAAAAATTCTTCAGTCTGTGGTGCCAGAGCACTGAAACAGGCTGCCCCGAGAGGTTGTGGAGTCTCCTTCTCTGGAGATATTCAAAACCCATCTGGATGCTTTCCTGTCCAACCTGCTTTAGAGAAACCTGCTCCGGCATAGGGGTTGGACTAGATGATCCCTGAAGGTCCCTTCCAAACCCTAGCATTCTGTGATCCTGTGATACTTCAGCTCAGCTTGTTGATACTAGAGGAATCAGATCTCAAGAATAATAGTAATTTAATGAGAACTTAATTATTGTCACTGGTGTAGGCTTTTTGGTCAGATGGTTTAATTCCTAATTATTTCAGAACATACTTTAATCTGCTATAGATTACATTTGCTACTGTTGCATGATGTCAAAAATACTGCAAATTGAAACAACACATAAAATTGCACATATTAAAAAGGGGTTTTTTTAATTATTATATGATTTTTAAATTATTATGTGTGCTGGGTTCAGTCAGGAAAGAGTTAACTCTTTCCTGACTCCTTGATCTCCTTGTCTTGGGGAGTGTCTTTAGTTGACCAAGTGGAGCCAGTGTTCTCTGAGATCCCTAGTCTCAAAATGCAACAGACTGAGTTTGAATAGCTGGTTTAGGTCCTCTACTACATTACTGCTGCTCTATACAAATAATATAGATGTTATGGAAGATACTCTCTTCTCTTAAAAAATAAAATTCAAAAATTCAGAAAACGACTGTTTAAATTTTCAGGTTTATCTTAACAGAGCCATGTGCACTAAGGTGTGCACACCCTTCAGACTAACCTGTTTTATTTTCTGTTTCTAGAAAAGAGTGAGATTTCACATATTGCACTAGGGGAAGATGGAAAAGGTGCTCAGTTGCCCTGGCCTGGTAGGAAGCATAGGCTTATGAAGTCTAGCAACTTCACTTGTGTTTTGTTAATGTCATTCTGAAAACAAGCAAGTATATACAGTCTGTTTAAAATAAATGTAACATCATGTTTTTGTTTAAATGACAATTTTGTAGATGTAGGCCTTACATTTTATCTTTTAAAATTTAAGTCTTTCTTTTACAGAGGATAAGATGTACTTACTTTCTAGACATGTACATCATTCTTTCTGCTATTTCAGCACCCCCTGTAATTTAGCACCCTCCCTGAGGTAGTGCTTGCATCATCAGTGATGTTTTATTCACAAAATTTAATGGAGCCTTCCTATTAAAGTACAAAAAAACTTTTATATTTTTTTTTCTTCTACATTCATACTGCCAGATCAAGCACAATACACCCACAGCCTTTCTACACAGAGAGGAGAATTTGGCTTATCATGAAAAGCAGAAAAAAACCCACAAAGCCAGAGCAGTGCAGTGAGGGGGAGTGCTGGAGTTGTCCGGAAGAGAACTCCATCAAATAAGTGCTTCCCACGCTCAGTCTGCTGCACCCCTTCTGCTCACTTTTCTGGGCAGAGGCAGTGATGGGACTGCTATGGCGAGGAGGGGGAATGGTAATGTAGAATAAAAAGTATATTATTACAAGATTATAGGAAAAGCAAAGACAACCAAAATGCTTTATGTTAATATTAAATAGTGTACAGAATAATAGATAGAAACAATGGACAGTACATTTTTCCTAGTCTGTAAAGAAACATGCATTACTGCTCCGATGATATTCCACTCATGCATTAGTACACTTGTACTACAGTTACCTAGTAGTGCTTTTCAGCTGTTCCCATGTTGCCTAGGGCACTACGTAAGTCCTGCAAAAGTTTTCTTTGCTGTTTCATTGAGCTTCCTTTGTGAGGGGAAACTGCCCATACTCCACAAGGCAAAATACAATCTTTCTACATGTCCAGAAAGAAAAAGAAGGGAAAATAAAGACATTTGATGTGTCGGAAGTAAGTAATATAAACCTTCTGTCCTCTAATTTGAAACTGTTAGGAAAAAAAAAAAAAGGACTCTGATGTAACCAGTGACAATTTGTTCTTGGTGCCATCTCAAAGCATGTTGAGGAAAGGAAGCTAATCATGAGTAGTCAGCATGGATTCAACAAGGGGAAGTCATGCTTGACCCATCTGCTAGCTTTTTATGATGGCATCACCAGATGGATAGATGAGGGAAAGGCAGTGGATGTGGTCTACCTTGATTTCAGCAAAGCTTTTGACAGTCTCCCATGGCATCCTCACAGACAAGCTTAGGAAGTATGGACTGGACCATTGGGTGGTGAGGTGGATTGGGAACTGGCTGGAGGAAAGAGCTCAGAGAGTTGTGGTCAATGGGGCAGAGTCTAGTTGGAGGCCTATGGCTAGTGGCATCCCCCAGGGGTCAGTGCTGGGCCCAGCACTATTCAATATATTCATCAATGACCTGGACAAGGGGCTAGAATGCCCTCTCAGCCAGTTTGCTGATGATAGCAAAGTGGGAGGAGTGGCTGCCACGCCAGAAGGCTGCGCTGCCATCCAGCGTGACCTGGACAGGCTGGAGAGCTGGGCAGGGAGAAATCAAATGCAATTCAGTAAGGGCAAGTGTAAAATGCTGCATCTGGGGAAGAACAACCCCATGTTCCAGTACAGGTTGAGGGCTGTTCTCTTGGAGGGCAGCTCTGGGGAAAAGGACCTTGGAGTCCTGGTGGACAACAGGATGACCATGAGCCAACAGTGTGCCCTCGCCGCCAAGAGGGCCAATGGCATCCTGGGATGCACTAAGAGGAGCGTGGCCAGCAGGTCGAGGGAAGTTATCCTCCCTCTCTACTCTGCGCTGGTGAGGCCTCCCCTGGAGTGCTGTGTCCAGTTCTGGGCTCCTCAGTTCCAGAAGGACAAGGAGCTACTGGAGAAGGTCCAGTGCAGGGCCACTGAGATGATGAAGGGCCTGGAGCACCTTCCATGTGAGGAAAGGCTGAGAGAGCTGGGTCTGTTTAGCTTGGAGAAGAGGAGGCTGAGGGGGGATCTTGTCAATGCTTATCAATATCTAAAGGGTGGGTGTCAGGAGGATGGGGCCAGGCTCTTCTCAGTGGTGTCCAGTGACAGGACGAGGCGCAGTGGCTGTAAACTGGAAAACAGAAGGTTCAGCCTGAACAGAGGAAACCCTTCTTCCCTGTGAGGGTGACAGAGCACTGGAACAGGCTGCTCAGGGAGGTGGTGGAGTCTCCTTCCCTGGAAACTTTCCAAAGCTGCCTGGACTTATCCCTGTGTGATCTGCTCTAGGTGATCCTGCTCTGGCAGTGGGGTTGGACTAGATGATCTCTAGAGGTCCCTTCCAACCACCAACACTCTGTGAATCTGTGTGAATCTCTGCAACAAAATGGCCTTGCATTTATCTCATCTGTGGGCTTATTATTATCAGAGATCCATTTGTGTTTTCAGATAGAAAATGTTCAGTTTCTGTCCACGTTTCTCTTATACGAAGCAGTAAATTAACTAGGCAGAGGACAGTGAGTGTAGGTAGCTGGTTCCCACCTTCCTTAGTTGCATGGTTGAATAAGCATGTACACATTTAGCAAATAGCAGTCCTGGAGCCATGGAGAACTAAGGATGGAAATGTAGGAAAGATTTGTAGGAAAAGGTTATGTCTTTTATTGTACAAGCTGAGGGGATTGGCTGGGTGGGAGTGATAGTGTTGAGTTGAGCTTTCAGGCATACAGACAGGTCTAAGTGAAGACAGGAAGAGTTGCTGTAAGTTCAACTTAATTAGATCGATCAACAAGGCAAAGTTAGCCTGTATTTACATGGTCATTTTACTGCAGGTATTGGGCGTATGCTTTTGAATAGGATCTCCAGTCATCTCCTCTTACTGTGCTTGTTCCATGGCAAGGAATGATCTCAGAAGTCATGCCAGGTGTTCCTACAGAATAAAAGTAAACGAGAATATGAGCTCCAGGAGTGCATCTTAATACTTTGGGCCTGGAGTCTTCTGGATCATACTAAAACTAATCCAAAATAGTCCTTCAAAATACATACAGTGTGGGTACTGAGTCCATTGCACTAATTATTTTGTTCAATAGATCAGCTTCTAGTAAACTACTTTTTAAGACAGAGATAAACTTACCATTTAAGTAGTTGTTCACAGCATATATATTTTAGTTTTAAGTTTGCTGCCTCTCTTTCCAGACAAGGCTTACATGCCTGAAAACCTAAAGTTACGGAAAAAACTAGACATCAGTTTGCATACTACTACTACTACTACATCTACTACTACTACTACTACTAATGTCTGCCTATAAGCTTTGACTTGGGTTTCTGAGTACTTAAAAGATACTTTTCCAAATGCTAATGAAGAGAAGTGGCAGAAGGGTTAAATATGTACCTTCTCAAAAACATTGGCATTCTTCACTCTGTGTTCTGAGACAGGCCAAGGTAAAGAAATGTGTGAATTATCTTTCACTAGTGTGAACTAGCAAAAAAAAAGAAGACAATATGTTCAAAAAAGTCAGTTTAACAAGATTTGGAATCACAAGCTCTGAAAATCTTAACAGAAACCAAATGGTTTCTTAGTGGTGTTACTACAGTACAAGAATTTAGATGGCATGGGGATTATGCTGTGTGTTTCTCTCTTAACATACTTGAATTTCTTTTCAGTTTAACCTTCACATTGACTTTCAGGGATATTGAAACAATTACAGTTTCTCTATCATGTGCTTTATCCGAAGTTTCTGATATGCACTCTCAGCTGTAAGATTTCTTTTTTCTTTTAATTTTTTTTTTTTTTTTTTTTTTCTGAAAGAAAGACGATGAAGGTTATAGCAGAATTGGAAAAAAAAGAACATTTTTCATAAAGGACATATATTAGTGTGGACTAAGGGCATAATTGAAGTTGGTTTTGATGTAGTTGGAAACAGCAGAGTCTGAGCGTGCTGTACGCACATGAAAGCTGTGTTTCTTACGGTTGTGCTTACTGCAGCACTATTCATAACAGCACTGAAGTACTGGCATGTCTGAAGGACTGAGATGTCTGAATTTTACAGCAGAGAGGGAAACCAGAACAGAGATTTAGTGGACATGGGAGCCTGAGGTCATAGATTTTGCTGTACAGAAAAGGCAACTGTGAGGGTAAAGTGTGTGTTTCTCTAAAGCTTGCCTTTGTTTTAGTATTGGGAGTTGAGAGCTTAAAGTGCTTGCACATATCCTTAAAAGAATCCAATACAAGTATGAAGGAATAGATCTGTACATTGTGACTAGTTCTTGTCACATAATGTGGGCATTTTAAGGAAACTGGTGTAGGGGACATCATTCAAAAGACTATCGGGTCTGAAAGAGGAAACTAATCTTCCATCAATTTTAACATGCAAATATATAGAAATGAGAGAATGAAAATCCTGGAAAGATGAGTCAACACCAAGACTAGTCAGGTGTTAGCTTCCCTCACAGTATGTGCAAATGACAGTCAGGAGTCCATGCCTGTAGAAGTTATGTTTACAGAGACACATGAAAGTGTGGATATGCTGTGTTGCCATGAGAGCTACGGTAACCTCAAATGCAATTGAGAGAAGCCAGGGAAGTATTTCCCCAAAATTCTGTGTGGAAAGCGTGAGGGATCAGAGAATGGCTTCAGTCCTAGAACGTCTGAAGATCAAATACTCTGGACAGGAAAATGTCTGTATACAAATATCAAAAGCAAGGCAGGACCAGTAGCAGTAAGACACCATCAGGTTATGATCCATCTAGACAGTCCAGTGTGACTTCTTAAGGATGAATTAAAACCAGACACAATTATTTTAAAAAGATTGTAAATCCAATTAAAAAAAAAAAAAAAAAGAAAAAATAGCTTTCTTACAGTGAGTAACAGCCCAGAAGTAATTAACAACAAATTCCAAAGGACTCCAGTGGGAAATGAATCTGTTAAGTTAGAGATTGGAGACAACTCATGAACTTCATACATAAAGTCCAAGAAGTCAGCTCTATACAATCAGGAATAAGAAACCATTTTCAAAGGAAATTACTCTTTCATGGCAAAGCTGTGATTTGAAGTCTATGAAAGACCATTACTGTAGAATCAGAAGATAACATTACTGCATGTTGGCTAATCATTATGATGGTTGTAAAACAAATGCACAGCAAATTATAGATCTACAAACAACTGAAGGTACGGACATGGACACTGTTGTCACTGTCTGCTTCATATATTGATGATAATCTTGTGTGACCTTTCCAGAGAGTGAATATTTATATCCTGTGGAGTCATAAATCTGGCACCTGACATTTGGCTTTTACACACAGAGCTAGATGAAATGTTCAGTACACTGATTTCTTTTGCAATGCTGTTTTGTCACTACAGATGGCTCTGCACATACACAGAGGAAAAGAAAAATTCTGGTATGTTTATGAGAGTACCCACATCCGTGCAGGAGAGGCTCAGTGGGATGAAAATGTGGCAACTAACATCCTCCCTGCACATGACATAAACTGTGACATTGAGGCAGAAAACAGAAAAGGACGGTAATGCTTACAAAGATGGAAGGACAAAGAACTAAAATTAGAGAACCCTTCTTCCCAAGATAGTAGGATTTGGTAGCCTATTTACCAGAATGAAGAAAGTGAAGGCTGATTCTAGTGGGTTAGGACAGATAAAAATAATGCCTGCCCCAGAAGTGGAAGTGGAGAACAGTATTATAATGATAGTATGACGCCTGTCTAAATTTTGGCCTCATTTGTGGGCAGAACAATGCAGACCAGTTTCTGGGCAAGAATAAGGAATAACAGACCCCAGTAGTACAGCAGGGACATTTGAAATAGCAAGATACGTGGCTGATCCCCATGATATTCCTGCTCTGAAGTCCTGGACAGGTGAAGACATGAGAAGTAATACTGATGGCAGGAGAAAAAAATGAATAAGCAGATGTTTTATGGAAGTGTACTGTTTAGTGGGATTCAGTGCCCCTATGGCTGTACCCAAATGCAGAAAGAGCTTTTGGCTTAATCATTTGGGATGAAGTGGTATTACCAGTTTAGCAGTGGTTATCCTATTAAAACTGAACCCCCAAATTACAGATACTTATTAATGACAACTATCAACAAAACCTTCAGTGTGTTGCTATATGTTGCCATATCTCAGTGATGTGAGATTTGGATGACATGATACCCTGTATCTTTATGATAGTTATTCCACACCCTGAACATTTCTGGACAATGGTAAGTTGCTAAAAAAGTTACCATGCATCATCCTGATTGAATCAATATTCCACTTTTAAAAAATAAGCAATAAGAACTCAAAGTAGCTATTGAGCTACATGACTGATTAGCACAGCAGGCGTAAGTCCCGTAGAGCAGAATATGCAAAAAAAGTATTATATTTTCTGAACACAGAGCTGTAACTCTGGGACATCTTAATCAGGAGGTAGTGCAAAAGCATATGTGTCCCACTGGGATTTGCTGTTGCTGGTAACAGATTTGAGAGAGTTAGCTTGAGTGCGTGCAACAATTTTTGATAGGTGGTTTGAAAAAAAAAAGAAAGAAAAAAAGAAGTTTTATGTTAGTCAGGTTGGAGCAGAGAAAGCCAGGGAAGGGCAAATATATTAGAGATTTGAAAGGGATCTTTTATGGCTAAACGCTTTACGAAACTGCAGACCAGAGCCAGCCAATAATCAGTGGAAACACAGAAGTGGTTGCAAGCAGTCTATCAGTATTTAGTCGTGTTAGGGTCAGAGAAAGACACAAATTTGAATAAAATAATTGGGAATTATGTTGTGGTATCAGCATATTAGATGTGTACAAAATAATCAGTGTGACTCCATTTCCATATTGCTCCTCTCCTCATAGACTAATTTTGATGCAAAATCTGCAAGTTTGGAAGAGAATGAAACGTTATCAGATAATGATATTTGATACAGTCAGAAAGAATGCAGCTGAAGTTCACTTTAAAGTAAACTGAAGTAAAAGAAAACTTTATTCTGACAAGAATTCTTTGGCCTGTAATCACTTTGTTAGGTTAAAAATAAGAAATGGGGAAAGGATGATAGTGACGTAGACAGAGGAAAAACCTCAAGTTTCAAAATGAAAAGTATTCAGAGCAAGGTTAAAATGTAAGCAGGACACAAGAAAAATAATGTAATTGTTCAATGGTAATCTCACCATATTTTGTAAAAACCATTTCTTTAAACCATCTGCCTGTGACTGTTCCCTGATGCTTAAGGAACAAAGCACTTTTGCTATAGTCCTGAGTCATCTTAAATTATGCCTGTCGAATATGTGATGTTATATCTGATTAAAAAAAAAGAAAACTTAAAAAATTTAAAATGTTGACAGTCTCTAATGGCCAACTAGAAATTGTCAACTTGAAAAATTTCAAGTGTTTCAGGCTTTTGCAGGCAGCAGAAATGGCTTAGCAAATGGTACCAATCAGTTGAAATGTCTCAAAGTAATCCTTAGGGAAATAACTAGTGTAGGCTGAGGTGTTTATAATAGGTTACTTAATAATGACAAAATATTGTCAATGACATAAAAAAAAAATTAATTCACTTCCTTAGGGAACATCTTATCCTGAGTTATGGATATGAGTGTTTCAGGGCTATAACATAGTTATGCAGGAACATCTCCATGGGCTTTGGGGGATTTTTAAATAGCAAATCATAATAATAATAATAATTTATTTTAAAGTTTCCAGAGAACACTTTATTCAAAATCAATTAGAAATCATTTTAAGAGTATTAGTTTAAATAATATATGTTGAGAGCATATAATCCAGTATATATTTGTTAGGAAATAAAATGCTAATGTTTGTGCACAGCATTATTGAAGGAATGGTTTTTTGCCATCTAGACAAATTATAAATCGACCAGAATAGTTTTATTAATGTGCAAGAAAACTGAAAGCTTGCTGTGGCAGATTTTTCTTCTTTCTTTGTCTTCAAATTAAATGTACATTTACATTTTAAATCATGGCCCGATACAGTCTAAATGGCCAAATGCAGCAGAAGAAGTCTTAATTAATGCCTGCATTTATTACTTTTAACTTAAAACCACTGCAATTTGTAAACATTTTTATAAATCACTTGAGTGTATATTCTGCATTTGGCAAAATAAAAATGCATTTAACTATCAGTGATGATCAATTTTTAAAATAGTTTGTTCTACTTTAAAGCCCAATGTTATGGACATTTTCAACCTATTACCTCATTAACTGCATTCATATTAAAATACCACTCCATTTAAATGAGAAGATAATTATAATACCTTGAAGCAAATGAGATGTTATTGCAATAATTAAATCTGAAATGAGATGCAGATAGTTTGGACCTGCTGCTTTCCTGGCTATTTAGTACTGAATACCATTTCCATTGGTCACACTGAATTACAATATTGCATACCAATAACAGTGTAATACCTGTTAGATTAAAATTGCTCCTGGAGACTACAGGATGAGAATTTATTGACCTCTGGATATTTTCTTAACCATTTACAATACATCACATTTTTTCTATGTAGATTTTCTGTTGTATGCTACCTCTCTGAATGGAAGAGGGAAAAGAAGCAGCATGCTGAAAAGTTCATCCTCTTATTTCTATAGTCATGGTGATGCACCTCTGCCTTGAATGCTAAAGGTGAGATTGTAGGAAGAGTCAAAGAAAAAGTCACTTTCTATAGGTTGTTCCCACCTCATTGTCTCAACACAGAATATACTAATCATGTCTAGCTCAGACAGCATTTTACCTGCATTTTTTCCCAGCTCTTAGGCACAGCAATGTGGGGTTCAGAGTCAGGGCCATCTCTGTGGAAGAACTGATCTCGTAACCCATAAGTTTGGCTTTTTTTTTTGGTCCATATTCTATCAGTAAATGGCCTCTGTCTTCAGGAGAGGAAGCAATAGAAGATAGTTTTGCAATTGAACATGAGGAAGGGAATTAATCATTAGCATAAAACCTTTTTTATGTTCTTATACAGCATACAGTTATACTAAAAGGTACAGACAAATATGTTATATTCTATACGTTACTTGATTGTAATTTTAATACTACTGATCAGCACTGCATAAAGACACTGTCAGACAATTTTGCCTTCTTATTGCACACATCCTCATAAAAGCAGTGTTTGTAAGTCAAAGTCCTATCAGATTATAATACCAAACATTGCAGTAGCTTGCAACAGATAGGCGTAACGATTCTTTTATATGACTGCTTGTTTAACTTGTACCACATATAGGGCAGACACATCAGAGAGAAAAAATATCAACGTATTTCACATTCCTTGTTTTGTGTTTACCCCATTGCTGGATGTCTGCCAGCATTATCTTTTGATGCTCAGAGCATTATTGTTTAGCATGAAAGGTAAAACCAACAAAAAAACCACACAAAAATTACAAGCAGAGATTAAATGGACAACGCAGAAGGGGATTTTCAGCAACGTGATTTCCATTTGGCAGAAGGCTATTGCCTTAACAAAAGATGTGATTTTCCCCAGAGGCAGTCTGCCATAAAATCGATGTTTGTAAAAGTTTTATCATTTCCCTGTTCATGGCAGAACTGTGAATATGCAGGTGGTATATAAACCGCGTGTACTACATTTATATTGCTTTAACTAATAGGCAATCTGGTAACTATCAAAGGAGAATTCATATCAGGTAGGCAAGTGCAGCACGTCTGAGTTCCCTGGTGGCACAGCATAAATGGCACATTGAGACATCACAGAGAATTAGCTTTCACGTTAGAAGCCAGTTACTCTAGGTTTAAGGCTCTGTCTAGGCAATGCAAACGCCCCCTGCTCAGCAGCTGCCTAACCTGGGAAGCGCTTAAAACTCATTACGCGTCTTTCTGGTTGGCATTATAATTCCCCCACAGTCAGTCTCCAGCTCTGCCCTGCTCCCTGGCCAAAAGTCATTGCTAGGCGTGGCCAGGCATTCTCCTCCCGCCCAAGTTTCACTGGGATTCACGGAACAGGCAGAAGATGGCTGTTGCTCCTTGGCCTCCCAACAGGATGGGATCTCCCTCAAATTTCCCTGCAGCTGATTTCACATTGCAAGTAAGTTAAGAGAGAAAGGAGAATTTGTTATTCCCATTCAGAAAGGATAAAAATCACAGTGATTAAAGGGCTCCAAGGCCAAGGGGAGCTTCGAGTGGGGCTGAAGACATATCCCAGAGGAAAGCTGGTCATGGCAGCATAGAGCTTGGTGTGCTGCGGGTTTTCCTCCACCCAGAGAACAAGGCTGCTTTCCAGAGTGGCTGCAGCATTACGGGAAGGAGGAGGACAGAAGAAATTACGGGACTTTGTGCCTGGTTGTTCAGGACATGTTTGAAAGTATTGACAGACCATTTTGTCTTCTGCTGCTTTTGGTGACTGAAGAGTATTTGTTTAAGAAATCCCTTTTTTTTTTTTTTCTTCTTTACACGGTGATAATTGAAATTGTTCTAATCAAAACCAAGAGCAAGCAGTGACATCTGTCAGTTACATGGGAATATGTGCTTAGATGTCATTTGTTTTATTCTCTGTATCAATTTTATGGAGTCTCATCTACTTTCTTTCAGTCCAATGGCACACATATGACAGATTTCATAATACGGCACAAGGCTACAAACTTCATTTCATTGTCTCCTTTTTTATTTCCACAAATCTCACATTCATTTCACTACATTGCAACAGCTTTAACAGAAAAAAAAAAAAAAAAAAAAAAAGAATGCTCTCCTATGCCTAAAACCTTAGGATCCCTTAGTGAAGAGTCAATGCAATGGTTTTACTCCTGAGTGGACAGAGGCCACTGTCCTAAGAGCTGGCTCAGGCACCTGAGCAAGGAGGAGCACAGGCAGAAGGTTAGAAACAATTGAAACAGCTGCAGTTGGCATTTTTTACTGGCTGGTGGAGAAGACTCCTGTCTGCAGTGTGTTTGGGTTTTTTTAATAAACTCTTGTGAAGCTCTTAGGTCTCCCTACCGCTTTTGGACATGCTCAGCAGGTAGCTCTGGCAGCTCAAACCCACTTCACCGTTCCAGGGTCTGAGCGACTGTGTAGTTTCAGACATGCAGGAACCTTTCATTAGATCTATCTGTGCGTCTCAAGGCAGGATCAACATAAGGATTTCTTTCATCTGCTGGAGAGCTTAATTGGATAGTCCTTTAATGATGAAATACATGGACTGATCGGGCTGTCTGAAGTCAACTGTCATTATTTTATCCTTTGCTGTGGTGTGAGGATTAAAATTTCAGCTTTTAGGGTCCAGTTAAAATTATAGGACTCCAGCAGAGATCCTTTACTTGCATTATACAAGTAACTTGCACTGATTCGAAAGGAGGGGTAGAAAACCTCTGCATGTTCTCTTATGATTCAGGTATCTTTAAAACTGCTTCTAATTGGACCTAAAAAAACTCAAGACCTCAAATTTGAGACCTGTCACCTTTAATTTTTATGTGAATAAAAACGATTTATTTTGAACACAAAGCTAAGTAAATGTACTTGTGTTTGTAAATTAAACTTTAAGTTACTTTTAGTATTTTTATCTCCAAATTATTTTTAAAATGCTTAGGAACACTATAGTGTGAGTCCACTGTAAGACTATAAAGATATTTTCATAATTTATAAGAAAAAATGTTTAAATGGGAATGTTAAATTTTTTAAATAATGGTAATGGAGGCCCTGTAAGTCAATTCTGCCCAAAAAAGCATATTTGCAAAATTTCCTCTTCTGAGGTTATTTCTTTGACCCAAACATTCAGAGCCAAGTAGAGGGCATATAAAGAAATGAAAGCACACTTACTTAAACTGCAAAACCTATAAGGAAATATTGAAAACTCAAAGCACATAAAACGTACTTTTTATAGTATACTTATCATAATTTCAGTCTAGCATGTAGTAGGAAGATGGAGATCAGAACCGAGGTCTTAAAGGAGTTCTGGGTGTGATAATTGGTCTTTTAGTGAGACATGGTTATGAGAATAAGGCATCTTGCATTTATTTTGATGTGTCACACATGATAATTCATGTATCTGTTTATGCTATTTCTTTAACTCACAGTTGGCTCATCTGTGCGTTTCTAGAATTTATGTCTTAAACAGCTCATGAAATTAGACTCTCTGAACATTCCCTCAGTGAAAAATCAAGTATAAATGATTATTACTTTTAAAAATAGGATTTACGTCTGTTATGATAAGCCTGATACCCTCAGAAAGTAATCACAAGAGGGGCCTATTAATTGTAAATCAGGCTTTTTGTGTTCCCCTTTCCTCCCTCGCATCTTCATTCTAGCATCCTTATCTTACTCAGCCTTCAAAGAGATGCTATAATAAAATGAGATTTCAAAGCTAGTTATGGTAAGACTGAAATGCACTAGTTATTGACACCAGGAAGGGTGCCTGGACAGAGTTAGACATCCTGGCTTGTATCTGTACTGTATATTGGTCTGGACTATAGCATGGGCAATTGGCACCCAGGCTTCCCCACAATAAGTATTTCTCAAAGATCAGAATGTGCAAACAATCAAAAATCCATGTTTTCTTAGCAACAGCAGCATTAAAACCACACCACAGAAATGTAAAGGCTAACTTCACAGTATGGAGACACCTAACCAAGACTTCCTGAGTCATTTAATAGAACTGTAGAGGATCAGTAAGTGTTTTTATTGTTGTCATGTGTTCACAATGTCAATTTTAATTATTTTTAAAATTTTTGGAAATTAATAATTAATCACAGTTTACCTGCTGTGATTTTTAAATGAACAGAATTCTTTTACTTTGGGCTCTAAATGTCTAAACAGCTGTAGCTTCATGGCTGCAAAAATGTGGCAAAAATGTTACTCAGAACTTCATGTCTTGGGATACCACATGAAGCAAGACATAAGCTGATTTTTACTTACAGGTTTGAAAGATAGCCTGTATCCAGTAGTGCATCCTTACCTTTTTGAAGACTATTCTGTACAAAGCAGCTGCCCTTTATGTGAAAAATAGATGTTCTATGTTGGGTTTCTCATGGGACTTTTTTTCTTTTTTGTAATTCTTTTTCCTCCTTAAATTGAAATCAGTAATTCAAGTATGAAAGTATATACCCTTGCTCAGTATATGTGGTCAAATTAAAAAAAGGAAAAAGAAAGGAAAATCCCTCTTCTTTTCACATATCAAAAGCCCCTTGGCTATTCATAATTGATTATTTTATTCCAATCTCAGTCCTTTCTACTCAAGTTTGCTTTCACTAGCTATTTCATCAACTGATTTTTACTTTCACCTTTTGTTCTTGTTTCGGCAACTTTGATTTTTTGTAGCTGAACCTTTTACTCTTCAGGATATAGCTCCCTTTTTGTTTGTTTGTTTTTAATTCTGAGACTGATAAAAGCATATTAAGGTTAATGAATGCAAAAATTCTACATTAGTTTTCAGAGATGAGAATGTCAGAAGTTCAAATTGGGTAAGCTCCCTAGTAACAGAGACATAATAAACAACATCCAGAATAATATGATCTGAGGTTGAAGTCAGTAATGATAAATTCATTGCAGTTCTTTAAAGTGTAATCTTCATCTTTCCACTAGCTTGGATTTCTTTCCTTTCTCCATCCTATTTCCAGTTATTTGTACTTCACTATTCATTACTAAATTCTGACAGTACCAGCTATTATTGCTACCTCTGTGTTAATGTGATTTGAAGGTTTTTCCTGAGCCATTGTCATCTCTGAACAGATTGTTCTGGAACCTCATAATACCAAAATGCTGAAACCCTGATGGTCGTAACTGCTGCACATTTTGAATGTATCAGATTAGATGAGCTCCCTGACTAGCTCATGGCTCTGTGTCCTCTAAATGCAAACATGCATTAGCACGGGGTATTTTGTATAGTATAACATAGTAGGGTCTAGTTTTGGGAGGGTCCACTGAAGCCATGTTGTAGTAATTTGGTTTTGTGGATACATATTGATATGTTTAGACTTACTAGCCTCAGTTAAAAACTTCATTTAAAAATAAAAGCTTTCTTAATTGTCCTAGATAATATACTCCATCTCTGTCTATGTATATGTGTGATGCTATTATCCCTGCTATTCTTGCCCTAATAGTTTTTAATTAATATTGCTCAATTTTCAGAAATGTAGAGGTCTAATTAAAATTAGAAACTAGTAAAATAACAGTTCAGGAAGGCAGGAATGAGAGAGGATTAATAAGATGCTTTAATGCACTTTTGTGTCATTTTGTGGTAGGTTGTTGGTAAAACTAGCAATGTAAAACTAATTTAGCAAACTCATGAGCATTTATCAGATAAAACTACCGAAGGCTCCCTATCTACCAGACTACCTGTAGCACCACATGGCTACAGATTTACCACTGTGGTAATTTTTCTTTCATTTGTTATGACCCTCAAGTCTGTTCATCACAGTTTACAATGTAGGGTTCAGAGGTTAGTGTTCAATGCTGCCCTGGCAGAGTCATCTGTTGGCCAAAGTCCTGAAATTTGGGAAGCCCTTTTTACATCAGTGTAAGCCTTTTAACTAATATATGGTTGCTCGAACAGGAGCAAAAATGTTAATGCTTGTGTCAGTATAAACCATGAAAACAGCCTTTTCCTAAGTGCATGGTACATTACACTTCTGGTCAAGCTGGAAATAATGAGAATAAAGGCTCTCTTCTCATCCTGTGACATACCAGAAGATCTCTTTGAAGACTAAGACGAAATTAAGACTAAAATGTACAGCTGTGCACAGTGAAATGGTCATAGATCTCTATTTAAAAAAGAGAAATTTATTGGCATTACTTTAAGCAGACTTCAGCATGGAAGAATAAAGTCTTATATTTACTGGGGTTATTTGTCTCTTGCTTTACTATTAACAGCTGCACAGTACCTTGTTTGTTTGTTTTAGAATGCATACACTGTGAAGACATATGTCTCACAGTAAAGATCTGTCATTAATTGTCTAATTTCACTCATGTTTATATAGTAAGCCCAGCTAAACAAATGATGCAGGGAAGGATTTTTCTTTCATTTTACTTTCAGGCTGCTCCTGTTCTGGATGATAGAAGGCACATCCCATTTGGTCTTCTTATTGTCCAGGCTGACAGCTTTATCTATCTAACATTCTAACAAACCTCATTTTCTAGATACCTAATAATTCATTGCAGTACATACAGGTTTAATTTATTAGAGATGTAATGGATGGACATAAAAAATATTTTTGAAGAAGGCATTATAGCCCTAATAGTTTAAACTAGAAAAGAAAAAATTAGTCCTTGGTGCTTTTATTTTCTTTAAAAGTAAGGTTAGCCAAGTCACCTTGTTACGACAGTCTGTTCTTCATAATTTAAGTCATTTTCAAAATAAGCCAATTCAGGTATCCCTTATCCATTGTGACTCAAGTATGACACCCTAACCTTGAGTGGGAAGAAATTTTAAGCCTGAAAAAATTATTGTATCACTTTAGAATAGGCTAAAGAAATTAAATTGATCTCTGTATCAAAGGCTGTACGTTGGTCCATAACCAGGTCAATGCCAGATCAGCTGTCCACCTCTTTGTGACCGGAGGTTACAGAAAAGGCATGCCTGATTTTGAAACGTAGTTAAATCCACTGGCCATGTATGCTCCAGTCTCTGGCGCTTTTACTGCAGTGCCAGTAATTGTCAAATACAGTTGTTTGAAGTAAGAAGAAAAGCCAAAATGCCGTACTGTGTTTGATTGATAAGATTTCATTTGTCTGGTTGAGAGGCACACCTGAATAGCCAGAGTTAGGTTTATTTGATTTAGCTCTTTTGTGTCATTGTGTAGCAGTGTGACAGCAGTCAGTCCACCCTGACAAGCACATGGGGCTTCGAGAATTCAGAAGATGCAATAAAGGTGTCAGTGGTGCCTCAAAAATAAGTGTCATATGGCTAGTTGTGGCTGTCAAAGAAAAAACATCTAAGTTGATAGTATTTAGAAGGGATGATGTTTGGTTTGAATTCTCAAGAGTTTGGAGGCTGAGAATAAACAACAGTAATGACAGTTCCCTGGAAGTGTTCAAGGCCAGACTGGACATGAGTCTGAGCAACCTGATCTATGTGAAGGTGTCCCTGCTCACTGCAGGGTGGTTGGACTAGATGGCCTTTAAAGGTCCCTTCCAACCGAAATTATTATATGATTCCATCTTTCTATGTTCTCTTTGTTGTTAAGAGTTTTCCCAGTGGAAATGTAACACAGAGAACTCCAGTAGGAAGAAGTTACATCATGCTGATGCAATTTTGTTGCTTTCGGATGGTCATGTTATGTGGCAAGCTCTCCACTACTTACAAAGAATATTGTTAAGATGTAACAGACCAACAAGAGCTCTATGTAGTTACTTTATTTTTATTTTAATTATTGACATCATTGCTTTTGAAGATGTCTCATTTATAGAAATATTACCTTTTTACTTTCTCTGCACATGCAGAGAAATATTACATAATAGTGTTAGTCAGCATTCAGTAATACTCACAGTATTCCTAGTGCCTTTCAAATAAATGGAAGACTTTTCCTTTCAATAAGGTAAGAAGGAGGATTAAGAAAAGCAAATAATAATTATTTTTTTAACACATGCAATTTAATCTGAAATACAAATAAGAAATTGTCTCAGATACTGTCTTGTATTTTCTGCATAGTTCTATGACTCAGGATTAAAAACATTCCAATAATTCAGACGCATTTCTGTATCTTGATGTGTTTAGACTTCTGTAAATGTAGTCATTCTTCTGCTTTACAATGGCTGGTATAGGGATAATTGCACAAATACTTTTTTTTTTCCTGTAAATTACTGATATTCTTAAACTTAATTTCATGCAAATACATTATTTTGATAGGAATAATCTCATTGCTAGTGATTATAACTTTGTATATTGTACTGGGTCTGGCTGGGATGGAGTTAATTTTTTTCATAGCAGCCCATATGTTGCTGTACTTTGGATCTGTGACTAGAACAGTGTTGGTAACGTACCATTGTTTTGGCTGTTGATGAGAAGTAGTTGCACAGTGTCAAGGCTTTGTCTTTTCCCATTCTGTTCCCCAGAGAGCATGTTGGGTGTGTGCAAGAAGTTGGGAGGGGACACAGCCAGGACAGCCAACCTGAACATACCAGTGGGATATTCCAACTCTTCCTCGGCAACAAAAAGCTAAGGGAGGGGGTTTTGTGGAGGCAGCCATTGCTCAGAGACTAGTTGGGTATCAGTCTACTTGTGATTGTCTTTGCATCACTTGCTTTACTTTCTTTTCGGTTTTCTTCCTTTTTTACTTTGCCTATGAAACTGTTTATCTTCACCAGTGAATCTTCTCGCTTTTGATCTTTTGATTCTCTCCTCTGCCCTGTTGCAGTGGGAGAGAATGAGCAAGCAGTTGTATGGTTAATTTCCAGTTTTATGTTATGTTAGTCTTTATGTAAGTATAGAAAATACAAAAATCTACTGAAAATGTAAATAGATTTCTAAGATTTTAAAAACAAACAACCAAAAACCAGCAACCCTCTCCTCAGAAAGCACTGGAAACCAAAAGTACTAGATTTGTAGCAAATAATCATAAAATCATAGAGGCGTTCTCAACCATGTGGTCATACTGCTGTCACATATTCAGCAAATAATAACTGCTTATTTTGCTGGTTTTAGCTGGGACAGAGTTAATTTTCTTCACAGTAGCTGGTATGAGGCTATGTTTCAGATTTGCACTAAGCGTACTGATGACACTGGTGTTTTTAGCTGTTGCTAAGGCGTGTTTGTACCAATTCAAGGACTTTTTCAGCTTCAGATACTGCACCTGTGTTCCCAACTTCTTCACTACAGGCAGCAGGGGAGACAGTGTCCCAGTTCAGACCGCTAACCCAAACTGACCAAAGGGGTATTTTATTCCATAAAATATCATGCTCATTATATAAGCCAGAGATGGGCCGGAGGACCATGTTTTTAGTTGTTAGTTGTTTTGCTCGGTCACTCTCTTGCTCATGCGGCTCGCCCAGACTCTGGTGTGATCCCTCTCTCAGGATCACTCAGACTCTGCTGTGGTTGCTTTCGGGGTCTGGCTCTCGGGCACTCTGGCTTTGACTCATTACTGAACCTGGCTGGGTAATGGTTGGCAGGTGACAAGTAATTGTATAATTTCTTTTATTTTCCATTGTTTTCATTGCATAATATTAGTAGTGTTGTTAGTAGTAGCAGTAGTAGTATAGTTCATATGATTAATCTCGCTATTTTATTCATTTATAATCAATTATTAATTTTTTCTTATGTCAATCCACAAGTTTTCCTGTCTTTTCCTCCAATTCCCACTGGAGGAGGAGGAAGTTAAGCGAGCCACTGTGTAGTTCTTTGCTGTTGGTTGGGATCAAACCACAGCACTTATAAAAATTTTTTTCCCAAAATGATGATGGATGTTTTTGGACATATTTAAGTAGGTTTTCTAGAGCAGGGCTACTTCTAAGTATTTGAAGGAATGTACAGAAGTAAGGTAGTGAAATAATTTGTCTGTTAGGTGGTAGGTAGGTACACAGAATGAAATTAATCTCTTGATTTTGAAATCTGACTTGATCTTCCGCACCTCTTTTATTGTCAGTGTCTTACAGAAGAAGAGTAATTTATATAATCATAAAATTATAGAACAGCCCAGGTTGGAAGGGACCTTGAAAGAGCACCTGGCCCAGCTTTTAATTCTACAGAGCAGTTCTTCCAAAATTGGCATGTAAAGTAGTTTATATGAATTGCACTTTAGAACAGCCTATTTCTCTTCCATGATTGTAAAGGAAGCCTAGGTTGGGAAGTTGAGATGCAGCTACCTACAGTGTAGCTATTTAAAGTTAGATGATATGAATCCTATCCTTAGTCTTACAGGGCAAGGACCAAGGATGCTGAGCCTTACTCATGTGGTTTGTGAATGAAATATTCAGATTTATATAAAGCTTATGTGGACTCATTGTTCTTTGAATTTTCTTTCGATATCTACAAAGAATAATTTCTTCTTCTACATGTTTCCACTTTCCTCTTTCCTGAAATGTGTTTTCCTCTTTATTTTTCCTCCTTCCTTTTAAATGTCTGAATTTTATTTCAGCTAGGATCAACCATATTCTCTCAATGTAAATTCAGGGTCATAGAAGAGAATAACTTTGGTTTTAGCCTTGTAAAGTGCTCAGTACATTACTGGTATTTAATAATGTGTATTATTAATTAAAAAGACATAATTTTTCACATTCAAGAATATAGAAATATGACTATTAAAGTGGACCTAACAAGCTAAGTGACATCATAATAAAAGCAGGTTGCTGTTTCAGTCAGAGTTCTCCAGGTGTGACTTAATTATTTTGATGTAGCACAGCGTCATTATTGATGACTCCCATCAGCTGCACCAACAGAGAGAGGTTTAAAGGATGGTGTTACAGATAATACTTCCCAGTAGGATGTTTAAAGAAGAAAGCAAATTTAGTGGATGTATTGGATTTGTGTGGTGGGGTTTTGGCATTGGTGGGAGCGGGGGTGGGCTACAAAGGAAGGTCCTGTGAGAAGCTGCTAGAAGCTTTCCCAGCTTCAAGTCCGACCCGCCCCTCTGGCCACAGCTGAGCCCATCAGCGACGGTGGTAGCTTGCTTGTGGTAACAGATTTAAGAGGGGAATGAACTGCTAGGGAAACCTGTAGCGACGAGAGGGGTGGGGTGTGAGAGGGACAGCCCTGCAGACCCTCAGGTCAGTGCAGAAAGGCGAGAGGGAGTGCCTGGGGCAGAGGTTCCCCTCAGCCCGTGGTGAGAGGGCAGGCTGTGCCCTGCAGCCATGGAGGGTCACCGGGGAGCAGAGACACCCTGTAGCCCGGGGAGGGTTCCATGCCGGAGCAGGGAGCTGTGGCGAAGGAGGCCGTGTGTCTGTGGGAAGCCCGCGCTGGAGCAGGCTGCTCCTGAAGGACGACACCACGCGGGAGAGGTTAGTGAACCAAACTGCAGCCCGTGGAAAGGACGCTCGTCGGGGAGGTTCATGGAGGACTCCCTCCGGTGGTAGGAACCCCACGCTGGAGCAGGGGCAGAGTGTGAGGAGTCGTCCCTGAGCAGGAAGGAGCAGCAGAGGAAATGTGAGGTAAACTGACTGAAAAAAAACCCAAAACATTCCCCATCCCCATGTGCCGCTGGGGAGGAGGAGGTAGAGAAATGGGGAGCAAAGCTGAGCCCAGAAAGAGGGGAGGAGTAGGGGAAAGGTAGTTTTAGCATCTAGTTCTGTCAGTTATTATCCTGCTCTGATTTCATTGGTAACAGATTAAAATCATGTCCTCCCCAAGTCGAGTCTGTTTTGCCCGTGACCATAATGGGTGAGTGATCCCTCCTGCTCCTTGTGTGGATGCACGAGCCTTTCCTTGTATTTTCTCTTCCCTGTCCCACCGGGAGAGGAGTGAGTGAGTGGCCACATGGTGCTGAGTTGCTGTCTGGGCCTAAACCATGGCAGTGGAAACAAAAGCAGTATCCTAAAATGAAGAACAGTCTACTGATAGAGAGAGTAGTATTTGAACCATCTCAAAAAAATCTTTCTGTGAAAGCAATGATATAGAAAAATAAATGTCCAGTATGAAAGATAAGAGAATAAGGAAGATTTTGTGAATTGCTGTCAGTCCAAAGATGCTGCAAAAACATCTAATTAATCTGGAACATAAGTTCAGATGTTTACTATTGAAAGTGCTTAACCAGTAGAGGAAGAAATCCATCTGAGCCTCTGATGTTAAAAGTTCATTGCTTTGCTGGATTTTTTTTCCTCAAATTAAGTTTTAAGATTGATTTACAGAAGCAGCTTTGAAGCAATAACTACTTGGTTTTTTTAACTGCAAACACACAAAACTAAAGAATACACATTTCTATGTGATTACAATAAAGTACTTATTATTTACCTACATTTATGAACACATAATGTGTTGATATATTTGCTTATAAAAGTATTTTTTAAAACCCCACTCAGAGTTAAGAGGTTGATATCTAAAGATGCAAGAGAAATATTTAAATCATAAAGATTTAAAGAATTTTGTACAATTTTTTTCTATTTTTAAGTAGAACAATTTATAAAATTTTAATTTTTAATTTTCTAAAACAAAATTAGTCTAAGCAAAGTCTAAATAGTGAGATGGTTGTCAAGATTGCTTCAGTGAAAGGTGACTTATTGATGCTATTTTGATGTTATATTTTGATTTTAAATTTTTGCTTGATACTAATTTCAACCTAAATGGATACTAAGTTTCCAGCGGAAGAAACAAAGCTGTCATTCTGCCACAGGGCTTTTTAACTCAGCTGTGGTGTGATCACAGACAAAGAACAGATCATGGCTGTGCAAAATTATTCTGAAATACAGGCTGAGCTACAAGTTTTCATTTAACTTCTATGGCTATCTGAGGTTCTTCTGATTTTTTTTTATAGTATGATGGATGGAGGCTGATGTCTTTTCTTTTGTATTGTATATATGTGAATTCAGCACTTTGTGCAACTTAAAGATAGCTACTGAAGCATTAGATAGTTTATCCAGGCTTTTGCTGTATCTTAAGACCAAAGTTACCAAGGTCATGGTAATAGGTGCAGGGTACGCTATATTAGCCATGCATCAGTCTTCCTTCTTGTTCATCTCTATAGCACTTGTTGGAGCTCTTGTTTTATGAACTGTGTGGGAAAGTGCCTTTGTAGGGCTGTAGCTGTATCACAGATGGGGCAGGAGCTGTTCTCTGACCCCAAGGCTGACTGGCATGACACTCCTCATGTTCATATAGATAAGTCTCTTGCTCTGCAAGACATCAACACACAGTGAGAACATCTCCTGACTCAAGGCCATTCTTCAAGCAGAACCAGGACAGTACCAGGGTTGGTGCTTTTGGTATGACAGTATAGTTAATCACGGCAATGTACCTTTTTAGTTGGTGCAATTTCTGTTTAGTTGATTACTGTAGGTGCTTTCTAGAAGTCTCAAGTAGTCTCAGTGCTTTATATAGAAGTGGCCACATCTGC
Organism: Rhynochetos jubatus; assembly: GCA_027574665.1. Lineage (NCBI taxonomy): Eukaryota > Metazoa > Chordata > Aves > Eurypygiformes > Rhynochetidae > Rhynochetos > Rhynochetos jubatus. The sequence continues at coordinate 95,037,086 of CM050650.1, read as the reverse complement.
TGTTTTGGGGCACCTTTCTTTACTTTGACTGGAAAGAGACTTAGCATAATAAAGACAAGTCATTGCTACTGACAGCATTAAACTCAAGAAGTATCAAACTCAAAGCATAGATTTTCTTTCTCCTACTGAATTAGACAGTCACACTCAAGACTTACTTTTGTTGCTGTGGTCTCAGATTTGAAAAAGGAAGTAATTAATATGGATTCATGTCCACATAAGCTAGATCATGTCAACTATATGAGCTCCATCTTTAAATCACATGGAAAAAACCCAGCTCTTAATATGAATCATTAACTGCATTCCTAATTGAGGGTTGATGGTATATTATGTTTTTAATTGGTTCAAATACAAAATTACTTGTTTACCTAGTTGCCTTTAGTATTATTATTTTCTTTTGCCATTAGATGTAAATATTTCTCTAAAAAAATTTTTTTTTCATTCTCCCTATTATATATAATGAAAATTAAGCCTGTTTGCAGTGATAGGCTGAATTCTGCTTCTGTTACACTTACCAAAATACTTTTTCTTAATTTTGTCCCACTTGCGAACTCAGCTCTTGAATGCCATATAGGTATTAAATTAGATCATTAATAAATAGTCTCACTGTCTTTCATGCTTCATTGGTATATGCTGACCATCAGACACAGAAAATAATGGTGTTACTGTCCTTTTTTATGATTACAAGTACTGATGCATCTATGGAGTTTTATCCCTCAGAAAAGGAGTGTTACTTATGAATGAAGGTCAATAATTACTCCCCTTGTTAATCTCCTTTTCTGTGACCTGAAATCTAAACCCATTCCACTGTTCTTTTGACTTTCTAATCAACTAATGATATGGTATTACTCTATAATCCTTTCTATTATCCTTATCTCCATTCTTTCACCAGGTTCCCTTTGGGCTGCATGTAAGCTTTTTTTTTTTTCATTGCCCATAACACAGAAGATGGAGCCTTTGTTTTAGTACTACTTAACAAAATATCTGTGATATGAATATAATATATGGTCTTGAATTACAGTCCAGCCCTTCAGCTTGTATTGACATTACCTGGCATACAATCTGCCTAAATCCTGCTAACTTCTAAATCCAAGATATTTTTCTGTTTTCCCAGTTCTCAGAGTTGTGAATTGCATGTATACCTAGAACTGATTGATACAGCTCTCCTCAGAGAGAATGCTTCTTCCAGGCCTGTTTGGTTTGTATTTAATATTGTGAGAGAGACAACCTTTTGGAGAATAGAAGATCTGAACATCTGTGCTCCTTTGGTGATTACTCTTACCGTTACCTTAAGATGCAGGCCAGTTTGTGGCATACTGTGTCTAGACCTAGGATTCTTGTATTTTTGGTTGCACATTGCTTTAGTTTCAGCAAGAAAGAAGGAGAGAGCAACCTCTAACGAAGTATTCCCATGGGCTTGTGTTTAAGTACTTAAGAAAAACGGAAGATGTCTGTTTAATCTACAATTTTAGGACAGATCCCAGGGCATCCAGTGCCATAGGTCAGGCTAGGAGCAGGGAGACTGGATTTCAAGAGGCTGGAAAACCTTCTATTGACTATCTGTTCTCATCCTTGAGTAAACTGGCCCCTCACTTTAGTGGGATGGGCTTATCTCTGGAGATCCCCAAATAAGTACTTGAATCTTAAGGCAGCAGTTGTAAGTTTTCTGGGTTTCTCCTCTGATTGCCTAGGGAATTTAAACTTTTGGATTAGGCAAATGGAGTACCCTCTTATATCTCAAATTATTTGACTTGGTATAAAACTGAAGTGCCAGCTAAATTAGATAACACTTATTTTCTTCAGCAAAAATTTTGAAAGAAGAATGCAAGATTTGATCCATAAGGTTGACATTGCTATCCTAAAATAGGCAAATTTTTTTATTCCAAAAGTAATAAAATTATTAGTGTTTGAGAAAATAATAAATCAGTTTCTTCTATATTAAAAAAGTTGACAAACACAATTCTTGCCTGACTGAGCATTACTTCAAGAAATAATTTTAAAGGGACAGCCTAGATGGCAAGTTCATTCAGCCTATGTTGCTTTACCTTTAAATTTACCTGAAATTCAGCAATTAGGGAAAGTTTTAATAGTTGCAGCTGTCTACACTACAGTACTGCCTAGTACTTTTGGTAGAAAAAGCTGAGTTAATGAGAGCTCATGACATGGGAATCACTTTGAGTTCCTTTTTCTTTTTCCTCCCTTTGAAGAATCATACTGACAGTTTGACTCAATAGGTCAACTTGATACGGAGCTACATTTTCACTAAAGATCTGAAAATTCCATAAATATGGGGATGGATTGGGCCTCAAACTATGATTGCCTGTAATTCTTAAACTAGACTTAGTCATACAGCTGAACAAGAGGAAAATCAGTACAAGTTGTGCCGTAATGGCAATGGTTTATAAATAATTTATATAAACACATTTTTTTAAAAGGGAAGAAAGCTTTTTAGGCTGATATGAATGTATCTCCGTAAGTGGAGCCCACTGGCTAAAAAAATGAATCAAAGCAGTGAATCACATAGAGCATTCCTTTCCTCTGACTCAGGCTTTTGGTGTTTCTGAGAATACTACAGGTAATTTTAAACAGGACAAAAGAGACACATTCAAGAGATCATCTGAGAATTACATAAAGCAAGTCACAGGCTTGAATGTGAAGTTCATATGCCATGTTTTTGCATTATTACAGAATAAACCAAAAATCTAGAGGTTCATTTTCATTCTTGTTTGCAGAATAAAAAAGCTGTATGCAACATTCAGACTTGTCCTGTTACTCACTACACATGGATCAGATTCCAGTGGCCACTAATTACTTTACACATAGTTAGAACCTTTTCTCAGATGACAAGACCTGAATTAAATTAGAATGTTAACTATTTAAGTAACCAAATAACTATTTGTAAGCTTAACCAGCAATGACATAGTGTAGTATGTTTCCATGGGTAATGTGTACTCAAACTTTAATTTATTTGGTGGGGGTAGGGAGGAGGAAAACTGCCTCTCTATATAGGAATTCTTTATAGTAAGATAGGAAGGTTCTTCTCAGTATTAAAAATGCAGATTACTGTGTAAATATTTTGCCAAGAAGTTGAATGTGCTGAATACTAAGGCAAAGCCTGCCCTTTCTCTGATTCTTTCAGACTATTTTTTGTGGGGTTGTGGCAGCTTTTTTTTTTTTTAAATGCACTTCTGTTGATTCAAGTTCAGTTTTTTCCACACTGGTCCTGCCCTTCCTCTCTTCCTCCTCTTTAATAATGTTGGTGGCATACACTTTTATTTCAAAATGAGCCGAAATGAATTTATTTTAAGGAGATTTTCAAAAGAAGGTGTCTTTATAAGCTTTCAATCCCTTAACTATTCAGCTTTGGTAACATATATACATGCTTTTTTTTTTTCAAGGTGCATATTTTGCTTTTATACTTAAGTGTTTCTTCGATTATTTCCGATATAAAATAAAGCCAAACAATCAGAACTATGGGGTGGTGTTTTCTAAACGTTTGCATCCAGATTTGTTTTGAGTCTATGATGTCAGTATATTATCCAAAACCTTTTGAAAATGAAATATGCATAAATGTGAATTGCAATCTACCTTAAACATTTCAGACACGTAAGAAGCCTACTGGCAGAGCTGGCAAAAGACTTGAGCAGCATACACAGTGGGATTGTGCACAGAAGCCTTTCCAACTATCCTATTCCATTTATCACTTTTGCAAAGAGATCGGTGGAATACTCAGCAGTGTAATATCTGTCTCCAATCTATTAAATATTAGTATCATGACAGTACTGTGAAGACTGACTAGCGGCAAACAGGGAAGCAGATTAACTATTGTCTTGAACTGGGGTATGCATGTAGCTATTCCTTAGCTGGGATCACCAGCAGTGTTTCTGGATCTCGGAAAGGTCATGGCATATCCTATAAATCAGCAACCTCTCTTATCTGTGGTTCAAAAATGATGTGTATGTGATTGTGACAGAGCAAAACAAAAAGGGCAATGCCACTGTTGAGTAATTCAGCTTCACCAGAGGAAGCAAATCTGGCCATATTAGAAATATGCAGCTATACTCAGCACAGGATTGTGTGGATCAAGATGAGAATAATACCAACTGGGGAAAATAAAGGTATTGTAATCTAGAGAAAAATAAAGATACATACTTGGGGGGGTGGGGGGAGGGAAATAAAAGATACTTAGCAAAAATTAAAATCACATCCTCATAGTCTGAAGAATATAATCTGTGTTGCTGATTTCAGCACTGAATCACTAACCTTAACCTACATAATGTCAAGGGGACTCAACTGTCATGTCAATAACTTTTGAATAATGTTCAAGCCATTAAATAGTTCATATCATCCTGAAAGTGTTGAGAAGAATCTGCAAACAACAGTAATCACCTCAATGAGACGACAATTCCCTGAAGACACTGAGAACTCAGGAGACAAAGAAATTTAGAGTGGAGAGCAAGATTGAAGCTGAGACACCACTAGCAGAAGTAGATACTGAAGGAACTGCTGTACACATCTTGGAAATCATTGATGTCAACAAGCTATTATCTCTTTCTTTCCCCTTCAACATACGTATTACCTGCCAACTAGCTATTCATTCTGATTGAAAAGCTTGTTACCCCAGACCAACCCCTTCTTTCATAGTCTACTTTTCCTTCTTTCCTTGTTTCTTCCTTTTATCTTCCTCTTTGCAGTCTTTCAGAAACTCATTTAGGTTAAAAGGCACCTGTGAAAGTCATCCATTACATGAACACCCCACAAAGGTAGATCAGTAAGTTTGACTGTTCATAGAATCTTTTTAGTTGGAAAAAACCTTTAAGATCAAGTCCAACTCTTAACCTAAAACTGTAAATACCAGCACCAAACCATGTTCTTGAGCACGTCATCCACACATCTCTTAAATATCTCCAGGGGTGGTGACTCAACCACCTCCCAGGCCAGCCCATTCCAATGCCTGACAACCCTTTCAGTGAAGAAATTTTACCTAATATCCATTCTAAACCTCCCCTGGCACAACTTGAGGCCATTTCCTTTTGTCTTATCTGTTGTCACTTGGGAGAAGAGACCAACACCCACCTTTCTGCAACCTCCTCTCAGGTAGTTGTAGAGAGTGATAAGGTCCTCCCTGAGCTGCTGCTTCTTGAGGCAAATCACCCCCAGCTCCCTCAGCTGATTCTCACAGGACTTGTGCTCCAGACCATTCACCAGCTCCATTGCCCTTCTCTGGACAAGCTCTAGCGCCTCAGTGTCTTTCTTGTAATGAGGGGCCCAAAACTGAACACAGTATTCAATGTGTAGCCTCATCAGTGCCGAGTACAGGGTGATAATCCCTTCCCTTGTCCTGCTGGCCACATTGTTCCTGTTGCAGGCCAGGTTGCCATTGGCTTTCTTGGCCACCTGGGTACTCTGCTGGCTCATATTCATCTGGCTTTTGACCAGCACCCCCAGGTCCTTTTCTTCTGGGCAGCTTTCCAACCACTTGCCCCCAACCCTTTAGTGTTGTATGGGGTTCTTGTGGCCCAAGTATAGAACATGGCACTTGGCCTTGTTGAACCTCATACAATTGGCCTTGGCCCATCAGTCCAGCCTGCCCAGATCCCTCTGTTGAGCCTTCCTACCCTTAGACAGATCAACACTCCCACCCAACTTCATGTCGTCTGCAAACTTACAGAGGGTGTGCTTGAACTCCTCATCCAGGTCATTGATGAAGATAGTAAATAGAACTGTCCCCAGTACTTAGTCCTGGGGAACTCCTCTTGTGACTGTCTGCCAACTGGATTTGACGCTCTTCACCACAGCTCCTTCGGTCCAGTCATCCAGCCAGTTTTTTTACCCAGCAAGGAGTATGCCTGTCCAGTCATGAGCAGCCAGTTTCTCTGGAAGAATGCTGTGGGGAACAGTGTCAAAACTTTTACTGAAATTTGGGTAGACATCAACCACAGCCTTGCCCTCATCCTCTAAGCAGGTCACCTTGTCATAGAAGGAGATCAGGTTGGTCAAATAAGATCTGCCTTTCATAAACCCATGCTGACTGGGCCTGATCCCCTGGTTGTCCTGTATGTGCCATGTGATGTCACTCAACATGATCTGTGCCATAACTTTCCCTGGCACTGAGGTCAGACTGACAGGCCTGCAGTTCATCAGATCTTCCTTCTGACCCTTCATGTAGGTGGGCATCACATTTGCTAGCTTCCAGTCAACTGGGACCTCCCCAGTTTCGCAAGACTACTGGTAGATGAGAGTGGCTTGGTGAGCTCTTCCAGCTCTCTCAGTTCCCTTGGATGAACCCCATCTGGTCCCATAGACTTGTTTGTGTCTAAATCGTGCAGCAGGTTGATTTTAAATTTTAATTTATGCTGTCCTTGAAAATGAGCTTTGATGGACAGTCCACACCTACTCACTGGAGCAATACCCTCAGCCTTCACTGTTCACGAGGCAATGCCCTACTTTTGTTTCTTTAGTTTATCTTTTCATTTAACATTTATTAGACAATTTTCTCAAATTTGTCAGTGGTAAATATATTCAATAAAAAACAGTTTGAATGGTCTAAATGCTAAAGATTTTGTCATATTTTTGAAAACATGTAAACTCTGAAAAGATCAATATTTCCTGAAAGACTTGCCAGAAGCTGCAAGGACAATTTGAGCACCTGAGACTTTTGCTGCCATTTTGTAAAAAGTGCATTTTCCAGTTTTAAGTTTCCAGTGGTGCTCTTGTACCCACATTTGTGAATAACTGTAGTGCTGGATTAGTCTTTCAAATGAACATGTGATAGAGTTTGAAAGAATGTCTATTTGGCCCATTCAGCTGTGATAGTCAAGGAAAAAAGTAATACCAAATAAATATCACTAAAATGTAATCGTTACAAGAAGGTAACATAGTCCTTTGTAGAAGGTTCTGTGTGCTTTACAAGAATAGCATGTTTAAGACTGAGAAAAAAAGTCTTAACAGACATATCTGAAACATATACATCTAAGGGCCATGAAGAAGCATAATGCTATAACATTGGACCGAATGGTGGATCAACTTGGGTTTGTCTCAGTAGAATGTTTTGGTTGCAGATGCAAAGTTAGTATGTATATACGCCAGTTATAATGGCCAAAACCCAAGATGTTCATCTACCGATCAAACTAGTGGTCAGTTCCATGAGGAATTCCCTGAAAGTACTCAGCAACAGGAATGAAGGATAGCCATCTGCCTGCATAGCTGCAGAACAGTGTTTTGCAATTCCCATCCTTCCTGCCAAAATATATCTGTATGCTGTTCAGTTAGAATTGTGCTTTTATATATTTAAACCTAGTCCTGGTCTTTATATGTTCCTGTTCCAGAAAATAAACAGGGTTTTTGAAGGGGTTCATATTTTGCCTCGAATTTTGCTGCTGTGATTGGCAATATTGTCTGTACCTAGCAGCACAGACTGAGATGAAAGACTTAGCAACAGCAAGTTTGAAAAAGTCTGTTGGCTTCCATCTTTTTCGTAGGCTGGTCTGTCACTTCTCTCATTAACAGGAAACATGAGTATTCTGAGGCAGGAAATTGAGTATTTTAAGAAAATACATGAAGAAGTATTAATGACTCGAGTTAAAATATTTTTCATGTCAGCAGTGCGTTCTTCACCCCTGTCAGTGGGAGACAAGTAGAGGGAGTGAGCAGTAATAATATCCTGCATAACAGAAGGTAGAGCATGTAAGCCTTTCTGACAGTCCAGGTGCTACATTTGTCTTTAGAACCGTGAGAGGAAAAAGTGGTATTTCTCTCAAACTGAGAAGTATGGCTGGAAAACTGAGGGGTTGGTGAAGGCAGCTAAGTGAATCAATAATTCTGTCTGATAGCAACTGTCTAGTGCACTGGCTTGCTTGTTACACTCTGATCACCTGATGCTGGATTTAGGGAAAAGGAGCACTTTCCAACAGCTGATGCTTTTCTTTGTAATGAAGAAGATACTCCCTTTCCCCTGAACCATCACACAAAGTGAGAGCAAGAGAGCCTCGCACTGGGTGAGGCCATTCGTGGATGGTCATGGGATGATGACAGCCTCTAATGGAGAGGATTGATGATTTGCAAGTTATTGCTTGTTAACCCCTAGATGAATTTAGTTAGTAAGGTTGTGAACCCAGCTAAACCACATCTGTATATGGTGTCTGTACTTTGTGTGTCAGGCATGGTGATTAAGTTGCCTCTAACATTTCATGGATTTGGATAGCCTTTCATTTTCAGCTGTTCTGTTTCCCATCAGCTGCCAGACAGTTATAGGTCTCAACATGCAACATGCAGTGTGTGGTGTAATTAATGAATGCATGACATAACCCTGTATTTATTACTGCAATTTGTAAGTAAAAGATTAATGAGTGAGATTCACTGGTGATTCAGAGACAACTATGCCAGGCCTTTGTCCCACTAAGATCTATGGCGTATGCAGAGTGTCATGTTGGTCTTGATCTGCAGAGAAGTATCTATGCTTTTGGACTGGAAATTCAGCTGTTAAAATGCTCAGGTATCTGGTTTTGCCTAGCATAGTGACTATTCCCCATCCTGAATGATGAGCATTGCATATTTATAATCTTTCTCTGTTTGAAAATATGTAAAAACACTATGGAAAGGATTTCAGAATTCAGAACAGTATTGTTTACGTGAATTTGAATTGTATTTCATACTGGATTTCTGCATTTAGAATGTTTTAATAATGTGTATTCATACATGTATAAACTTTCCCTGTCTAAGACTATAATTTCTTTTTTTCCTGTTTGTTGACAAAAAAAAAAAAAGGGTTCTAAGGAGCTATCATCTTGCACTTAGAAAACTGTCCAACATAAGCAAGTGCAGCCTACTGCTTTAACATAGATATTCACTCAACTGTAGCTCTTCAGATGTCTTCCCATTCTAAAAGATCATACATCCAATGCCAAGAATGCCTGTGTACTTGGTAGAACAATGTCAGAAAAGACAAGTGTGTGAGAAACTGAGCCCTCCATTGCAGAACTCTTCTACCAACCCTACAGAATCATACCTTCTTCCCCATCCCCTCAGGAATTGCATAGAGGATTGACAAACAGCTCCTGCAGCATATGCTGAATGCAAAATTACAGGGCTTTAGTAAGTCAACAAAAAAAAAAAAAAATCCTGAAATTGAAGAACTAGCATGAAGAACATTCTCCCTGTAGCACCCCCCGAGTAGAGCCAAAGGGCTTAGAGAGTTTATGCTTCTCTGGCTTGATGCCAGCAGTGAGCGCTTCTTTAGCAGCACCCTGCGTACTGCCAGTGAAAATCTTTCTGTAATTCATTACTGAGCTTCTGCTGCAGTTCATAATGAGATGCTGTTCTTTCTGTTTCACTTATCCCAATGTACTAGCTCATAAATTTTATTCCAAGTATATTTATTTAAAACACCCACAAAACAGAAGAAACTTTTGTAACCTGTACTCCACTGCAGAATAGTTACTTGCAACATACTTGTTTGTATTATGCAAAAAGAAAAAAAAGCTCATGCATATATTTGCTTAAAATACATCCACATAAAAGACTATACAGTGGAAAAAGTATGATTATTATGTCAAAAAAGAAAATTATATTTTTTATTGCATATAATATCATGACTGTTGCTATTGTTGAACTAAAACATGTATTAGAAAATGCACTAATTCACTTTTTCTTCCCTTCCTACTCCAGTGTATTAGGTTGTCAGGTGGGTAGCAATTTGGCCTTTTAAATTTTTTGCAGTATCTTAACATATTATAGAAATCTCTTAAAGTTTATATAGTGTATTGTGTCACTATTTATAAATAGTTCAGGACTCATTACACCATCAAAGTTGAGGGGATAAGCCCAGACACACATATTAAGTTTCCTTGACTCTTTATTGTAAAGCTACTCGTTTAACGTGAAAATCTCAAGGACATGCATCCCCAGGGGTGGTTGTCTTATGCTCCAGTAATGGAGATTAAATTTGTGGCAGTTAGCTAGCTAGCTCTTTTTTCTAACAAGGAAACTAAAATTCATTAAAAACTAATTAGGAATGTATAGGAGGTTAATACTCCATGTTAAGCCTTATTAATGTGAGATAAGTAATTCATAAAGTATCAAAGGACTGCAATGGACAGAATTAAGAAGAATTATACCACCAAAAACTACATTAAAGTAACATTAAGGGTCTTACTTAAGCCTGAGAAAGCCAGGAAATTCAGAGTTAAAGCTAAATCCCTGTCTTTAACTCACTTCTTTATGCTGGGGTAAGGCACATGATGGTCCTCCATTAAGAAGACTCAGAGTGCATCATTAGGTGTTCTTTTTCTACAACTGAAGCTTCAGTGTTAATTGAAAGAGAAATAAATCTTAAAGAATATGGATTATTGACCAAATGATTTCATGTTCTTAGGATGCTTAACATGCAAATTATTGGCTGGATCTGAGAAATGTATCTTCAGATCATGCTCTTACAGCTGCTTTCTAAGCCACCGTGACTTGCAGTTTTAGCAGTCAAAAAAACTATTAGGCTGTAATACTCATTTTTTTTAAGTATAGTCTTTTGGATCTCAACAAATTTCTAAATTAAAGAATTAATTATTGTAATTTGGTTTTAATTCTGTTTAATAATAAACTTCTTTCAGTCTGACTTTACTGCAAAATTTAAAGTGAACAATGTTTCACAAAATCATACAATAATGTTTAGAAAATTACTTTCATTGTGATCCTCAAACCTCTGTGTATACCCAGCCCAAATCACAACTTCAGCCCTACAGCTGCTGTGAGGGCACATATACTAATGCGCATGCACTCCACCTCCCCCCACCAAACACTTCTGCCCCCTTTTAAATCACGGAAGATGCTGGCATAAATGTCAGCCACAGTCCCATCACACTGAAGCACTTAACTAGAAAGTCTTGTACAAGCTTTCTTCAGCAATGTAAAAATTACTGAAACGGCATTTGGGTGAAGGATTAGAAAATGGCATTTGCGGCGTCCTATACTTAGTGAAACCTTGCAGAGTGGGAGGACAGTGAGGAGGAACAGGGGAAAGAAAGTATGTGCATAATGAACCCTTGCATATGTTCATTATCATCCTGGTAGCAAATCCTGAAGAAGAAAAGCAGACAAATCCAAATGGTTTTTTGACCCCAACAGTAGGATTTTTAGATCGTGAGTCAGTCAAAAGAACTGCTTGCTCCTGCACATGGGTAGAAATGCCAAGGAAATCTGGTCCCCCACAGCTTATTGCATGAGTAAGATTCACGGGTGTTTTCTACCCAAGCACCTGCCTCCATTAAAAATGATGTGCAGGCAATAGATTTTTAATTGAAGTGAATTAGCGTCTCTGAGTTTCACTGCAAAAGTGAATTTTAAACGTGATTTGAGTGATAAAAACGTAAAAAGATTTGACAACTTAAATGCATAAAAAATAGTAACACCTTACATTTTTAAGTGCTTTTTATCCCGAAGGAACTCAAAGTGCTTTATAAGCTGCACAGGTAAATTAATTCATGCATCACAGAAATGCAGTTACCTCTCTCAGTAGGAAATAGGAGCATCTCTACAGTGCACTCTATTATGTTGAAGTTTTGCTAAGCAGGCAGAGGAGGATGCTGCAATGGCTCAGAGTTATTTCAGCTCTCCTCTATCTACTCAGACAAGAATATCTTTCACACCTCTGTTTTTGTTTCCATGTCCTAAACAATAAAGTTCGAGGCATTTTTGTCAACAGCAAGCCTCATGGCTCGGCCAGTAGATGAGCATGTGCCTTAGAGAAAATTCAAACCTGAATTTCATTAGGAACCGGAGTGGCAGCTGCCTGCTGAGGTATGCTCTTTTACCAGAAAGCATATGTGAAGCTGCCTGAACTTAGGTAGATGGACCAGAGCCTCGGTTACAGACAGACATCACCTCCCCTGAAAATTCTTGTACATCTAAAGATCCTTGAGAAAGTTGCATTGCTTTTTTGATAGTATAGAAGGCAGGTGAATGAGATGTAGGGAGTTTCTCTGGGGTACTTCCAATTTGTTTTTCTTTGCACTGTGAAGCTTTTTAACTTTCCATGTACATGGTTTAATTTTATCTGTGAAATATTTCAGTGTATTGACAATATTCTGAAAGGCAGAAAAATTAGATGGCTTCATACTTACGAGTAGGAAGATCAAAATCCAGATCATTATGGCTTAAAGTTAGCATATTTATAGCCATTATACTATGTAAGGGTGCTACATATGCTAAAGAAACAGGATTTTTTTTGCTCCTGAAAATAAAAATTAATTTCAGTTAATTTGAAATGGCCAAATGGATTTCTTTTTCAAAAGGATGCAAGAATTTTGACAAATCATTACAGAATGTCTCTCCTTCAATTTTTACAAGGATAACAACATAAAATGTTCTTTGTGTTATTATTATATATACACATACTCTGTTAGTTTTCTGATACTGAACTGAATTGTTCCCAGTGTTTAATAGGAAATGAGAAAGGATTCAAAGATTAATTTTGCATAACTTTTGCAGAGAAAAGGGAATAGTATTTATCTGGTGCTCCTGCAGAGAATCTAATAATTAACTGTGTAACTAGTGTATGCTTTACAGAAAAAAAACCCAAACAAACAAAACACAAAACAAATGAAAACCTCGTCGTCCTCATTTAAATATCCCCCATGATACAGAGCTCACTTCACTGCATGATGATAAACTACAATCTCTATTCCAGGTTTACGTTTCATTTCTAGACAAAATGTGTCTCTATGACATTCAAAGACTACAGAGACCTCTATTTTATCCTCCCATATAGCATGATCAAGTAATCTTTTAAATGGTCTTCCTCCACATTTTCACCGGATTTTCTTTTTTACAGATCTGCAGTCATTCTTGTGACATTTCTCTAAACCCTGTCCAATTTTTCAATATTCTACAGATCAGACCTCAGAGCAGCACACAATATACCAGATACAAGTTCACTAATTATGCATACAGTAGTCTCTTCTCTCTTTTTCCTTATTGTTTTAGCCCTTTCAGCTTCTGTTTCACACAGTGATGCATTTTACACAAACAGATATGCATGTAATACATATGCAGACATGTCTGTTGACAATAGTAATTTTGTTCATCTTCTGGAAACAGAGTTAATGAAAACAAAGCCATGGAGTAAATCTCAGTTTTACAAACAATGGAGATATTTCATTTACAACCTCTCTAACATGTAGGTTTCTCCTGAAATTCAGAACTTGGCTGAGAGTTTTTCCAGCACATTGAGGTGCTCTTAAGATGAGCAAAACCCAATATGCCCATTTTCCTCAGCACACAGAGACTTTACTTGAAGAATGGCTGAAGGATACAGCACTTTAACAGGCCTCAGAGCATCCACCATCTTAAAAGCTATTAGGTTGGTATTCATGGGACATGGTGGGAATGTCTGTGGGGTATGGTAAGTTAAACAGAAACATTCTTCTTCTAAAGAAGGCTCCCAAAGATAATTGTCTTCAAGAATTAACAAATGGTTGAAGAGTTAATCATACTGAACAGTTCATCATCTGTGTCCGCTAAATGTGAGAAGATCTATAGAAACAGGTTATTCTAAATTTGTAGCTTAGGGCATAAAAAATTAAGTTTTAATTTTTATTCTATCCTAAAAGGAATGGTTCATTCACATAAATGTCCTCAACAGTTTAATTTCCATTTTTGTTGTGGAAAATCCAGGTAAAATGTAACAACTATAATTTGCTTATATTGTTTTCATAGCTTTTTACTATCAACAGTACAGAAACTCAGCAAAAAAGAGAGCAATCCCCCTGAAGAACTATGATAAACAGGAGCTGCATTGTTTCTGCTGTTTGTGCCATTTGCAAGCAGACCCATAAAATGTGCTGTGGCACATACACTGTGCACAGCACTGCATAGCTACCCAAGAAACACAGGATGCAAAATACACTTAGAATATGCTTGAAGTCTAAACCAGAGGGCTGGTTTACAAAAACATAAGTCCTAAGAATGCAAGTAGGCACTTTTGTCAAATATGTTGGATACAGCCTCGAAGTAGAAACTCAGACTGTTCAAGGACATTTGTCAATACCACTTGTTATAGCTGCATTTTGAAATGCCTCAATAACTTTTAAAAACAATTCCAGAGTAAGTAAAGCTATTGTGTTAATAAAATAGAAATTTAGGAGGATTTCTGCTCCAGACTTTACTAAGTACCCACAAGACACACTCTCATTCAGTCACCAAAATGAAGGATTTTTAGAGTGAGAATAATATGAGAAGAATACTCCAAATAAAATCTAATCTCTCCCTTGGCTCACAGCAAGCAGACGAATCAATACGTTTCTCAAATTTAAGTAAGATATAAACTTCAAATGAGGTAGAACAACTCACTGGGTCTTTGAAATCCTTGTGAGAAGCAGAAGATGGGATAAATACACTTTCAGGGGGAAAAAAAACCAAACCCAAAACCAAACCTTAATTCTTCCTTTTTATCATACAAATCTTGCCCAAAGTCACATTCTCAGAAAAAAAATAAGGTACCACAAGAGTTATTGGCTGGATACAAAGTTTGAAATTAATTTTCTGCCATTGCATTCGCACACAGTATTGTGTGGGGGTGAGTGGTTCTTACTGCGAAGGGTGTTGGCAGAGCCTTGACTATCTCATTTAATTGCCTCTGCATCAAGGGCTTTTGGTAACCCTGTCATCAAGTTGCTTTCTGTCTTATATGAAATATATCACCATTCCGTGCAACAACTCAAGTTCTAAGTCTAACGTGATTTCTTTGACATCTCTGTGACTAAAACTCATTTGCTCAAAATTTGAACAAGACTGTAGAATTCCATGAGGGACTATCTCTAGAAATTTTTATTGGGTGTGTTTTTGTTTTGGTTTTTTTTTTTTTTTTAAATATTAATTTTAAGCTTTAGGAGAGGTATTTTGTTGATAAGCAAGCAGTGATGTGCCTAGAAGTTAGGCATCTACCTTATGATTGGAAATCACAGTGCTGACTGAAGAGGATTTAGACTAGAAATTGTGTAAACTCAGGATGAGGAGTTGACCTGTTAGCCAGAATAGTCCGAATAAAGTTACCTGACATGAGGTAAGG
Organism: Rhynochetos jubatus; assembly: GCA_027574665.1. Classification (NCBI taxonomy): domain Eukaryota; kingdom Metazoa; phylum Chordata; class Aves; order Eurypygiformes; family Rhynochetidae; genus Rhynochetos; species Rhynochetos jubatus. Next base: position 95,022,031 of record CM050650.1, on the reverse strand, counting down.
CAGTCAAAACAGCTCACTTCTTGGAAAAAAGGGAAATTGTCCTTTTGTCCTGCTCTTTTCTCCACCTCTGTGACACACACTTTCTGTCTGCTCTGTAGCTCACCAGGCTCCTCTGAGAGCCAATTTCATTGACTACCCTGGAAGAAAACTAACCCAGCAAGGAAAGGACAGTTTTCCTTGAATGTGGTGAGCTGAAGTAGCTAATGATGGACTTAAGTGAAAACCAGGGCTGGTGTGAGGGGGCAGGTCTGGCAGCAAGGCCAGTAGCAGAGGAGGAGGAGGAATAATAAGATGTGTTGGGAACAGCCAAAGTCAGCCAGAGAGACACATGGCTGTCTTTCATAGACCGGGATTTCCCAGTCAGGGCTGCAGCTACTTTTGTTAAAGCCTGTCCAGGGCTTAGTTACTACGTAACTGTTATTTTTCTCTTGAAATACAGCCAAGGAGGAGGATAGAGCAGCTGTGATCTTGATGTGGTTGGGTAAGTCAGCTCCTTTACCAGATACAGGAACACCTACTTGCACAATCCTGAATAGCTTTAAAGAATAACTAGACTAGTTATAGCAGTACTTCCAGACAACAATATAGTTTTAACTTCTTGTAAAAGATTGTCAGCTAATGTCAGATACCAAAGGATTTCAGGTTCCTAAGCAAGTTATGCTTTTTATTTTCCTCTCTTAAACAAACAAGCAAAAAAAAATTCCTAAACATTCTGCCTAATTTCACTTTAGCCTTGTCCTTTGGTCTATTTATAACTCCCCTGAACTGTATTATAGCAGAATGTAAATCATACTGCAGAGTCCTTTGGAAGGTGAAAAATGGTTCCCTTTTTAGAAAGCATCTACCTAGCCTAGAACATGGGACCTTGAGATAACAGCTGACTGAGCAGGTTCTGCTTGTTACCTATTAAATAGCTTCTGGGGGATCTAGTCAATGGTACCATGGAAGTCTCTTATGTGAGATTGCCTTTTATTCTGAAGCACTCGGTCAGATCTCTGGGTAGAGGAACCTACAGCATTAGGTGTGCAAAGCACAGGCTAGCATCTCCCACACTTTTAACCTTTCTCCCCTTAGGGTCTCAGTAAAAATCAGAGCCTTTTGAGTTATGCTTTATCATTCAGATGAGCATTTTAGCTATGGTGCAGGGCTTCTAAACTCATAATTGCTTTTGCTTGAAAAAAGGTAGAAGAGACAACAGAGCTGAAAAAAAAAAGAACCTACAAAAAACCAACAAAAACCAGAAGGTGCCTCAGTGTAGTGCCAGAGCAGCCCAGGAGGCCCCAGGACAGCCCCCAGAGGCTCTGCACAGAGCTCCAGCATATTCTAGCTCAGTCATTTCCCTGCAAGATGCTGTAAGAAGAGAATTTTCTCCTTATACACTGTGGAAAAAATTAGAGTTGCCTATTATCTCAGTAGACACTTACTGTATTAGACCCCCTTCAACTTGCACCATAAGGGCTGTTCTTCTATAATGATCCAATCTTCTTCAGCGCAAGTCCCTGATCAGCTTTCATCAAATGATAACAGGCACCTGCCAAACCCCTGTTACTAGGCAACCTCCGTGCTAATAAACCAGCTCTCCTCAGCTGAGGCTTCTTTATTATCTGGGGTGATTATATCTCAATGGCCTAACACATAAGTCAATGCCTTTCCTTTGTTAGCACTGTACTGCGACCGCGTATTAATTTTAGTCCAAAGTAGAGACCAGGCCACACTGGCAAGGGCGGATTTTTGCAGTCCAGGTAGAAACTGCTGTTTGCAACACAACGACATCTATAGGCTGCTCTTCACAATGGCCAGGGTAGTAATAAGGGGAACTAATGTGATTACTACAAGCTATTTCTGATGCCAGTTCTGCTTTAACAGCAAGCAACAACTAAAGTGATACGCAGTTATAGAGCTGAGCATATGTTTATGCTGCTGACCTCCACATTTGTCACCTTTGGTACCTGGAACCACTTTTTGCCTGTGGCACTTTTCTCATAGACAGAGACAATTAGCGTATCATTCAGAGGACTCCAGGGATAACCAATGTTATTTATATTAGATTAGGGAGTAATTAGAATTAAGAATAATTCATGCAAAATGCAACAGAAAACCTGATTAAAAAATCACCGATAATCTACGTGATTTATGTTTGTACAGGCATTGTGTTTTGTATAGCTGGGCATCAGGGAAACTACGTGGCAGGCTGGAAGCTCATTTTTGGGCTCACTAGCTGTCTGACATTTATAAATGCATGAACTCTGCACAGGTCTGTGTTGCCTCAGCCTGATAATTTCCATATCCATTCAGCCTCTGAGCTGAAAGAAGCTAACAAGTATCACTTGGAAAGGATTTGTGTGTGATTTGTGAAAACTTGTTTCCTAGGGCCTGAGACCACAATTGAAGTTCACAATCTGAACTGCCTTCTGATAAGCAATAACTTGATTATTACTGATGAAACTACCTAGAGAAAAAAAAAAGTAATGTAACACATCAACAATCCAGTCAAATCTGAGCGAAAAATTAATTATAATGAAATTAGACAAACTAACATCATTTAAGTAAAAATATTCATGATTCAGAAAAGAATATATCAAGAATGAAAAAAAAAAAAAAAGTCTAATTAAGCAGTTCTGATGTAAGTGAAGCCAGGGGGGAGGGGAGGATAAGTTTCAATTCTTCCTTTCAGCTCTGCTGCGGTAACAAAGACCACTTTATCTGTGATGGTAGGGCAGGGGCTGAGCTTTAGTTGCTGATTTAAAATATAGCCAACTAAATCTGAAATCTGTGCCAGCAAACACTTCTTTTTTACAAGAAAAGTGGTTCCCTGTGTTATATATGCATGTTTGGAAGACTGCCAAAGCATTAGATGTCTATGAACAGATAATAAAGAAAGTGCCTGTATACTCTACCAACTGTAGATCTGTCTTTTCTGTAACTTTTGCATTGTTCTTAGGGAAAGGCAGAAAAGTGAGCTGAATTGTTCCCACTGCCAGTTATCCACTTTCCCAGCAAGTGCTTTTATTGTTGAAACATACTTGTGCCCTCTTGTTTGCAGCCAGCTAAACAATAAACCTCAGACATGTAGGATGTTGCAAAAATGGAGAGATGGAGCGAGATGGAGAAAGGGAGAGATGGAAAATTTAGATCACCATCCAAATGGTGATCATTGTATATAAGGAAGGACAAATGGAAGCTAAAAAATGTAGCTTCAGTTTTATCAAACTTATGCGTTTCTCCTTAACATGGGAGAGAACTTCAGACTTTTTCTTCTCCGTTCTCAGTTATTTTTATGTACATATAAACAGTTCTTGTGAAAATGCCCAAGTGCTTGAGTATGAACGGCCTGTATTCCCACAGGTAGTTGGTCACTGATTCTGTTACATGTTCTGATTTGCAAACAAAGTGAATAATAAATTACTCCACAGAGGTAAGGCAGTTTCTTCTTAGCAACACAAAAACATTAAACTGAAAAGTAAAGTAGGAAAGCAACATGTGATGTAAACAATAGTGATATGTTCAAATTTCAGTGTATTATTTTGATCAACATGGAACTTTGTTTCCTAATATATGTGCATTTTTTAGGAAAATGTTTTAAATGCATGCTATTACTGTAGTCTTTTGCACTCTCTGTTGGGGTGTAAATAGTTCAAATAAAGTATCCTGGCAAAGGTATTACTTATTATACCCTGTATTTTTATTTAGTTTGTCATTATGTTGGTATAGCTAAACAAACAATGAAGCATAGTAAAAATATGGAAAACAAATAGTTCTTTAATTTGGTGACTCAGTGTCATTAATTTTGACTATAACATTGCACTGTTTTGTATTGTTTCCACAACTTCTTACGTGTTTCTAAAGCTATAATTCAGAATTTTATAAAAAATAGATTTAACATGGAAAAATTACCACATATAACTGTAAACCCTCCTTATAATTGTATCGCTTTATGTTGAGGAAGATAGGGTGACATGATCAGAATCCTACGTTGCCTAGGCAATTAGATTGTATCTGACATTTATTTTTCTTGCTTCATTTCTCTTTTTAATTACCACTGTGATTCTAAGAATGAGCTGGTGCATTTTTTTTACCTACCTGTAGATTTTTCTTATCTTACCAATTAGTTCGCCATACTATGGTGAAACTCTGCAAGTTGCTTGAAGGAGTACTGAGGCTTAAAATATATTTTAAAAACATATACAGATTATGTATGAAATAACAAAACCAAAGCAAAATAAAAATGCTCCCTCTAGCTTCATTGTGTAATGCTGGAAAATAAGATTGTTGAGTGCATCAGTTGCCTGTGTCTCTCACCAGCCATCTGCCAGTGCTGAGATAACAAGCTGTAAATTCTGATTAAGTGGAGTATGGAAAGTGACCATCTCTAGGAATAATACTTGATTTATTTTTTTTAAATCTACTTATTCATGTTTTGCACAAAGCAAAAAACTAGCTCAAGCCTTGTGGTGAGGCATATATCTGTGTGAGTGATAACTAAGACAGGTCCTCACCAAACTAAAATTAAAAAAAAAAAAATTAGTGACACCCACAGTTATCAAGTGTGGGGTTTATAGTGAGGAAGGTCATTTCAGCAAGAGACAGTTTTTTCCCTGATCCTCAGTTACGTATTACAACTGGGAAGAAAGGAGTGGTAGAAGAGTAAACCACACCCTTACCAAAAGGGGAAAGTTAAAATGTCAGGAGTGCAGCACCGGGAGGAGAACAGCTGCTACCTAAAAAGTCTTTTGTCTGCCTGTCTGTTGCCTGGGAATTTTTGCATTTCTTCTTTTCTATACTATATGTAAGACATCACTCAAGGAAAACCAAGAGACACTGTAAATCCTTCCATACAGTCATAACAGACTGATAATGTTTTTCTTTTCATGAGATGAAGCAAATGCAGTGGAGACAGGTGGACATGCAGAAAAAATTAATTCCCTTTAACATGAAAATGTAGTAGGTACAACATCTGTCTGATGTAGGAAACATCCGCATGGCACATTTAAAATGCCTTTACAAACAGCTTCACAGTCCTCTAAAATGCTTGATTATGTTTGTTTGAAGATAGTGTCCTTGGATGCTTTCCTCTCCTTTATCCATCATGCCATCAATCTTTGATTTCTATCCAGTTTTGCTTTTAAAATATGGCAGTATATAAATAAATAATACATGACAGTATAATGTGTAGCTTGCTCACCTGATTATAAACGAACTTTGCAATACAAAGACAAAAAAAGGACAGTGTTTTGTGTCAAAGCAGAAGATTCTAGTGCACAAGTGTTTTCTGTATCCAAACAGCGTATTCCTGAGTTACCTTGCATATTCTCCCGCACTCAAAAATCCCTCCAATGTTCTTGAATCTTGAACTGATTGAATGACTCAATTGCATGAGAAACATTTTGTTTTCTGATTATAGAAATTCAGTCTACAACTGGAGGAAACCCTAAATTAGAGACATATCACATCCATGGAATAACACCCACACCAAGCTTCCATTATGCAACCCAACTGGCCTCTTATAGGACTACTAGAAGTATTGATTTTGAAATAATTTCTGGACACATTGATTAGAATCAGAAGTACCTCCATAAATTGCCAATTTGTAATATAATCCTTAGGACCATCACCAAAACTAAAGAATGTGTAACATTTCTCTAACTGAGAGATTAGGAATTCCATCCATAATGACTGGACCTTCCAGTCTGCCAGTGAAATGTCATATTATTTCTAGATTTGGATCCTCTGGACATATTCTTGATTAAAACCCATTAAAGATATCTAAATTTAGTCTGACGAATTCCATCCCAAGAGAATCAGTGCTGTTGCATAACCCCCGGGTTTGTTATGGAGTGAATAGAAGAGGTGTGAACCTTAGGTCTTCAGGCAGAAATTCTGTCTAATTTTGGTATAAACTTACTTCTTTTGCTGACTGATGCTAGAGATTTCAGCATTGATTTTTGTTACTTTTAATGCAAGCCCTTGACACCTGCTTGTGATTATATGCCATTTAATGTCAGTACCATACTGAAGCATAGTGGAAAAGGGATAAAAGCTAGCATGTATGAATTTCCTAAAGATGTAACTGACACCTTTAGGTTTTCACATTATCATTTAGTTCCTTGAAGGGTCAAAGAAGACAGAACTTGAATTTAACGTTCTGTCTGAAGTGTGTTCCTAACATGTCGTGTATTTGGACATTTTGCTCAATACTTCTTAGAAAGGATGCTATTCACAACTGAATCCCAGTATTAGTTTTTCAAGACTGAATAGAGGTTATCACAAGGGCTTAGCTTAGCTCTATTGGTTGTTCTTGCGATTTGAAAATATCTGTGCACAAAGTGAAATGGTTACTGTTGTGTAGTAATATAGCTCTTGATGTGATCTTCTCTACTGTATTTCGTTGTCTCCCTGTCACCTACGTTGAACACTGTCTTTCTCATGTTGATTTCCTTTTTTTCCTAAGCACAAACAATAAACATTGCTATGCAAAAGATTTTCTGCTTTTCATCTTTCTCTCCCTTTGTTAATCTTCTGGGTTTGAATGTTTTTTTAAAAGGTAAGTATGGTAGAACTATTTGAATTCTTCAGCTTTACATTGCTTTATCTTGATCACTAGTCTTTATTTGGTCTAAAATCTTGTCTTTGTTGTTTATCAGTACAATTTGTGGAATAGATCAGTATATACTAACATCTTTAAGCAGTGACATTTTACTGGTAGAACTTCGGTGTAAGAGAGTTTAGTAAATAGTTGCTGCTAATGCTTTAAAAAACATACGTTTTCTGTTCTTTCTGTTCCTAACAATATTATGGTTGAAAACAGAAAGTTTTCCTCTTTTCTGAGTGTGCTATTTCTCTGCACTAGTTTGAAGAAATGTTCAGATCCATGGACATAATACACTCTCAGGCAATACTGTAGCTAAATTTTAGCCCCGCTCTTCTCTCTTCCTTATGCAGTTACTCTTTAATTCAGTAAATAGCTGAGTCTGCTAGCTTTCTGTTGCTCTCATATTCTTCACACACAAAAATCCATGTGTGCATGTTGCCTAAGATTAGAAAACTCCCCTTTCAATGATAATCCAAGCAAGTGCAATATATTTTCAGGTACCTTACAATTTCAGGAGAATTTTTGTCTGCTCTTACAGTAGTGATTTCTCACTCAATTTTTCATGTTTATGTACAACAATAATTTTATACAATATTTTTTTAGGTAGGGTAATCTCTGCAGTTTTAATTATGTGTACGCCAGTGTAAATTAATCCAGAATTTATTTAGTGTCACTTAAAAGTAACATTCTTTGGGTTAAGATTTTACTTCTGACGAGAATTGCACATTTCATGCAGATCCCTGTTCTTATCTTTGAGCATGAGAGCGTTTGTTGGTAACATCAGCAATCTGGAGCTAGGAATATATCCTGCTTTTATTCCTTTGTACGCTGTGGAGGAAAGAAAAAGTAAATTGTCCCTGGCAGCTGTAGTTCCAGGAAACAGAGGTCTTTGTGAAGTTACATATTTATAATGGTGTGTCAGTTGGCCAGAGGGCCTGTTAGTCATGTTCGTTTCTGTGCTCTGATCCCACCCCCATGAAAACGTACAGAAAGGCTTGTATTGATTTGAGAAGGAGTTAGCTTGCTGCCCTAATGACACTGCTGACTAAACGTCCGCAGTTAAATTATCAGGAGTAATTTTAAAGGATGAAGGAAGAAAAAAAACCCTGGAAAACATGATCCAATGAGGCAGTAGAGCTCTCCTACAAATCGCATAACCCATTTGTGAAAGTTATGCTCAGTGCCAGAGCTCTCAGAGGTACATTGATTTCCCCGTGAATTCCAATAGTTTCTAATCACAAAGAAATTATTCAGCTTTCCTTTGCAACTAACATAAATATGTGGGAATAAGATTAAAGCACTATATACACAGATAAAATTCAGTCAAATTTTTAAATTACCCTTGGGCCAGTAAACTAATGAGATATAGTGACCCACTTAAGCAGCTTGTAGGAGAAAAAATCCTGCAGAAAGTCAGCAAAACCCTCTTTCTTTGCTGAGATGGTAGTTGTAGTATGCTAAGCCTGCTTTTTTTCAGCAACACTGACTTCTTTAAATGCATGGTTTGATAGTCTATTGCACAGAAGCTGTGGAGCTGGGCCACATAATTTCCCAGCTATGAAAATGTTTCATTGAAAGATTTGACTAAATCTGGACAGTTTATATTCAGGTGCTGAATAAATAAGATATGATTGAACATGTATCTCTTAATATTCTTCAAAATATGGGAAAAATAGATTATGATCTTTCTATACTTAGGATGAATGAGATCTATGGTTAGTGTAAATTTCAAAGACAAATACATTTACATATAAAATTAAATGTTTGCCAATACCTACTACAAGTATACTAGAAATTACAGCTGTAGAACTGTTATATGTATCATTAATATATACTGCAAAAATCCATGATGAGCTGGACTTATGGCTGGACTCTGAGTATAACTGTGAAAATAGTAAGTGATACAGTGTGACAGTTGGGGAGAAAATGCAGACCAAAAAGTGTTGCATGTGTAAAAAAACAAAACTTAACTCTTAGATTAAATAAACACTACTGGTGCCTCCTGTATCCAAAGCTTAAGGATGATTAGGATGAATTGCCAAGAAGGTAAGTTTTTCTGAACACCGATGCAGCTAAATGTTGCAGTACAAGACTACATCTAGATGTTAAAACTGTTGAACTGTAGGCAGCTAATGTGATTGCTGAAGGGCCTGAATGTTAGATAGATAGGTAGAAGCCTTGGGAGCATGTACCAGCTAGTCAGGACTTGCAGTGTGATATTAGTAGGACCTTAATCTTTACACTGGACAGATGAGTGATAAGAGGCACACTATGAGTTGTATCCATAGATCAGATTAGATACTACCTCAGTGAATTTAAGGGGGTAACTGTTATCTAGCATTTTGTCTTTTGAGGAGCATTTGTACAAGGAGGAGGGGAGACCTCCATAAGGAGTTCAGGTACCTAAACAAAGCAGTGTGGTATCTCAGCCTGCCAAGTATCTCTCCTTTGTATTCATACATTAAAAGTAATCTGGAAAAATGTCCACAAAGGCCTTTTAAATGCAGCAGTGCTTTCCAGATGGTAAATTACAAGCTAAGATGACCCAAGAACTACACAAAGACTTTAAAAAGACTGAAATAAACACAACTTCATTAAAGTTCATTCAAGTAATAATACATGAGAGAAGCTACTGATGTTTATAGAACAGACATATCCTCTCAAAAATTATATCTTTTTCTCCAGTGTGGGATTTGTCAGCACCTTCCTTAAACAATATCTTGAGGGTTATGTCTTTTACTTGATGCATAGAGAATGGAGCATGAAAATTCCATTAGCAATAATAGGAGCTGTGTCCCTAATTCCTCATTAACAGTTCTGGTTAGTGTACACTGTTTAATGCTAAGGTATGGGTTAGTATAACCTCCTTTTTCTTCAATTACAAAATGCCCTCCAAACCAATAAAACCTTTACAGCCATTAAGTCCTGTACTTTTCAAAATAATTCACCTGTGGATAACATAATTTATAAACTTTTCCTTGACTGGCATTAAATTATAGCTTTAAGTACTGCAATTGGGTAATGTAAGGACTGATTTAAAAGGTGACCATGTTGAAAAGCTTTGATTTTCTTGCATCTCAAGCACAAATTAAGTTGTTGCAATCTGTTTTCATTTAAGAATTTTCTATATTTTATTTGGTCATTTGAAATTCTGTGTTTCATAGACATGAATACTTAAATATTTGAAATGCAATTGTAAACCTCTCTGTGTACATGAAGGTACACATGTATTATATCTATATCCCCTCGCCTTCAGCTGTGTGTTTGAAAAATGTTAATCCTGTCTGGAAGAGGACGGAGTACTTACAGATCTCTCATTGTCTACCTTAGTCACCTATTATTTATGAGACTGCTTTAGGCAAGGGTTTTCAGACATAGCTACCTAGAGCTAGTCATATTTTCTGTATGTAGGCAACTTGACAGCAACCTTGCTTAGAAAAGGGACTGCAGTCTCCATTGCGTGTGTTGTTTTTGATACAGGGAAAGCAATAATTGTTTCATTGGAGAACTTTATGCATGGACCTTGGGCTTTTAGGTCCCTTAGGGCAATTTATGTTTAAATATGCCTGAAAACTTTGCGTGTTAAATTCATTCCACAGATTGTTACAAGCATTTGAAATAGGACCTCTTATTTCAAACTACTGTCCTACCTTTTTATGGCTCACAATTTTATTTTAATGTGGATGTGTGATATAGTGATGCTTATGAAATGGACAGCATCCAACTGAAAGTTAACCAGTCAATAAATTATAAGTGGTGGTACTGAACTTTTCTAAGAGAATGGGTATATAACACTGCATCATAATAATGCCTTATTTTTATAACATCCACCAATGTCTTTTCAGATAAAAGGCTGAGAAAAGAATTAATGTGTCAAAAGACTGTGTTTTGCAGCCCATAAAGCAACAAAGCATTTCTTCCAAGGGTCAACCTTATCCTGTATTGTAGATGAAATTGCACTGACCTTTTATCTGTATTGACAAAGATTTCATTCAACAGAACTGATTTCTGACTTTTATACTTGAAAAAGTTGTATACTTTGACACCACAGCAATCAGACCTTTTCAGTCCAGACAAAATAACACAGCCAACTGGGGGAAGATGTTAGATGCTCTCTTTGTGGATCAACAGAGAAAGGCATTTCAGAATATTGACAGACTTCTAAGCTTTTTATACTGTTGTGGTTTTATGCCAATTTTTCTTCTCAATACCTCTTTCTTCTTCTTCTTTTTTAGATTTTCCCAAATAGTGCATAAATACACTAGGCTTATCAAGGCATATACAACTTTAAAATCTTAAGTTGATCTGGGTTTGGGTTTTGGTTTTTTTGTTTGTTTGTTTGTTTTGGTTTTTTTGTTTGTTTGTTTGGTTTGGTTTGGTTTTTTTTTAAGATTTGTATGATAATGGCTAAATGTTAACGTTTCTTATCCCTTAGATTTCTCTCAGGTTTTCAGCTATGCTAAATGTATCAAAAGCATAATTAAATTGTGAACCAGGGAACAGACAGATCCTATCATCCATCAACTTGTCATTAGATACCAAGCAGAATTGAAGCGTAATCTACTTCATGTGTTTCTAGCTGGTCTGTTGTCAATCCAGTGCCTACATAGCCTATATAAATGAGTCAGATAAAGCCCTTCCTTTTATGATACCTGATTATCTGTATTTTCATTTTATATATACTTTTAAAGTGTATTTTAATAGTCTGTGGATTGTTCAGTTTCCTGGAAAACTCTGTTGGTGCATGTCGTCTTATCTACTGGATTAATAACCTTGAAACGGTTTCTATTTCTGCCTTCAACACTGGTTCACACTGTTACCTTAGATATAGAACTGAACTACTGTTCAGTTTCCCATCTTTAAAAAAACAGGAATAATTTTGGAAAATGTTTGCTACAGTATTTTAATGTCTATAAATTGGATGTACCACATAAGTGTTAGATATTAAGCATTGTTAGTTTCACCTGATGAAAACTAGACTGGAACAAACGCTTATTTTAAAAATTGTTTTAGGTAACGTGCTGCAATGACTGACTGCTAAATTGTAAAGTGATTTTGGTCAAATGAGTGGAGATTTTTTCCTCACTCTCTCATCCCTTATTTAGTCAAACAATAATTGTTAGTGAGTTTCTGAAAATCTGGGAGTAAAATCTAATCTGTTCTCCTGATTCCCTATATTTAAATGCTGAAAAATTAATTTGGACAAAAGAACTTGGTATTTATATAAATATTTGTTATCTCAAATAACAGTGATAATTCTGTAATTTGTCTGGGTTTACATGCTTTAATACTTATGTCCATAGTTAGTGATTGATGAAGAATACTCTAGGATGCAACTTAATTTGACTTATGCAATAGGAAGTTGTGTTAAAACGTATTATTAAGCTAGGTCTTTTTTAAAGTCAGATCACCAGCATAAGAATATTATGTAAATCAGGTCAATTCTTCCAAGCAGTGAAATCTAATGTCATAAAATACATATTTTAGCATAAATTATTTAGTGAAAAGTTCAGTTCCTTTATAGTAGTGTGCCTGAAGCATTTGAATATGGGCATTTTTTCTGGCCATAGTTAACGCATGTCATAGGAGATTTCACTTCCTTCCAGACATTAGTTTCAAGAATTTTGCCATTTGACAGGTTTTTTTTTTTGGTAACACAACTTTTCTTCCAGTATATTTTCCTCCTCTGTCAACATTCATGTATTGTCATCTTGCAACATATATCAGCAAGTGTATTGGCAATTGCACTTTAAGTTGTTGAGATGATTGAAAGTCTGTTGCAAAAGCACTGTAAGTCTTCCTGGGAGAAGAGAGGAGAAGAATGGAGAAAAGAAGTGTTTCAGGGATAAAGTCTGTTCTCTCTACTGTTGCCAATAGGAAACAGTCTTAGCTATAATATGAAGTTCTTACTTTCTAAAAATAATTACATTTTTATTTCCTTTACATAAGTAACTCTTGAATTTCTAAAATGCAGAGATATTTGTATCTGGGAAGTTATTTTTAGTTACAGCTGAGAAACAGTTGATGATTTCAGCCCACCAGCAAACTTTAAAAATAAAACTTTGGAGAAAAAGCCTTTGAATTCTTGGGGGTTTTGTCCCTGAGGAAGATAAAAATCCCCCCAAACAAAACAATAAAAAAATCAGCATAATATAATATTACGGCTGGAAGAGACCCTGAAAAGTCATCTAGTCTACTTCTCTACTCCAGGCTAGAATGTGCTATGACTTGACAGGTGCTTCTTGAACCTGTCCTTAATGACACCACCATCACCACCCCAACCCTGTTTAAGTATTCATGGGCAATATATTCCAGTGCTTCACCACCCTTTTGATCAGCAAGTGTTTACTAGTTTTTAGCTTGAAACCTTACTTCTCATTGTAATATCTATTCCTTCCTCTATCAAATATGGACATAAGAAAAATATTTCCTCCTTTTTGGCAAGAATTTTTTACATCCTTGAGCACCACTATGCTATCCTCCTCTTATTGCAGCTCAGAAAAGTCAGCTGTTTCAGACTTTGTTGCCAGATTCTTCAGATAATTCTAATTACTGCTGACTTCTTGACAGAGTCTCTTATTCTGTCCTTGTCTTTCTCATTTCTAGGTTCATTTCCAAGTTCACATGTCTTATACTTAAAAGAGGGAGTGGAGAATACAGCATACAGTTATGTCTGAGCTGTAGATACACAGTACATTCAAAGTATACTTGAGCAACATGGAACTACAGAATCACTGTGTCATAGAAAAGATGGTTGGAACTCACCTCTAAAGATCATCTAATGAACCCACCTATTCAAAGCAGGAACATCCCTGCACTAGGTCAGATCAGATATGGCTTGGAAACCTGAGTCTTGGAAACCACCAAATGTGGAGGTTTCACAGGTTTTCTGAGCTGTCTGTTCCACAGATTTGGTGGTGGGGTTTTTTGGTTTTTTTCCTTTTAATGTCCAACATGAGACACTCAGGTTTCAATCTTGGGACGCTGTCCCTGGCATCAAAGTTAGTTTGACTCCAGAATCCTCCTTACTATGTTTTGGATAGTCATAGCAAGTATCTCTGAAAATACTAGCATTTCTACTAGCAGGAAGAATACACTGAAATAAAATCACACACAGTTCCATATGTCAAAGTGGAATTGTATTGTGAAATCTCCTGAATCCACAGTTCATAGTTTAGATGTCCCTCCCATTGTATAAACCCAAAGCATTTAACAAACTGGACAATATTTCTGTTCCTTCCTTGATAAAGACACAATTAAAATCTTGGCTGAAAAATAGTAATGAAAAAAAATAATTGAGTATGAAGACATTCCACCCTTCACTTTGAAATGATGCTTAACTTTGTGACTTTTTATTTTAAAAGATACAAGGGTTAAAAGTTCTTATTTTGAATTTAATTTATTTCTGGTGATCAACGTATCTTTTCTAAAGTAGCAACAGGTTAAATTTAATTTTATAAACGTGAGAGTGTCAATATACCTGTCGCTAAGCTATAAAAGGACTGAAGTAAAAATAATGCAATATTTAGACCTCTGAAAAAAAATCTGAACTTATGACAAAAACATCATAAACTGCATTATGATAAACAGCACAGGGGATTTTACTAGGCTAAAATAGTACAGTTTTAGACTGCCTATCTGCAAGGTAGTGATAAAACTGAGCTAAAAATTAAATTCTAAAAATAAAGCTAGTATGATATTAATATTTATATTGAACTTAGTGGCAGAAAAAAATGCCCTGAGCAAATTTCCTGCTTAAACTTTTATACCATAAAATTCCTTCAAGGTAGGGCCTCAAACAGTACTTTGAGTCCACACTTAATGATATGAAATGTAGCAGAATACATTATGTACAAATCTGTAAAATTATAGAAATACTGTGTGTATTGTAGCTCTTTGTCTGATGTAAATCAGAAGAGATTCCACAGACAATAGCAAACATACATCAGTGAAAATAGAGCGAAGAAAAATCAGAACTTTTTTTGTTAATATGCAAGGGAAATATTTTTGCTAGACCTTGCAGAAATTTTTCTCTGGGTTACTTCTTGAAATATAATAGAAAAGAAAATAGAAAATACAATTCTCAATTTCCACTTACTTTTGTGTTTCTCTGAATGCTTCATATACTACCTGCATACAAAAGGACCACATCACTTCATTTAGAGATAAGCTGATGGGGAAGCAAAAGATTTTCAGGAATATACAGTAATGCTAGGCAATGTGAAGTGTTAAGTATTTAAACTGTATTGCGGGAGAGAAGCTGATGGTGGCTATTTTGACTTTGAAAAGCTACTACAAATATATTTAACCATAGTAAAAAGAATGTACAGCAAATGAAAAAATATTGTGAAAAATTACGGAAGATGAGCAGAAATTTTTGTCATGGTAGATGGAGCTGCATGAAAGAAGCATGAGGTCTAATGTCTGACGATAGAGGGTTAGGTGAAGTGAAATTAGTAATAAATCACACCTTCTTAGAGTAAGAGTAATTAATCATTGTAATAGTTTATTGAACAGAGTAGTAAATTAATCACTTGGTGTCTTTACCTGTAATACCATTTATTTCTAAAACTATGCCCCAAGATGTTGGGCTTGGTAGTATTTACTTATGTAGTAGAGTATTTCCCTCCTATGCAAAATTTATGAACTAGAAATGTGTTCTGTAAGAGGTAAGTCTAAATGACTGTGGGAGATTTCTGTTCCATTTAAATTCTGTTATTCTGAGTGGTTTTGTCTAAGGAGATTAAGACAAAACTAAGAAGCTGGGGGTTTTTTAATTGCTCATTTGAGTCTTTTCTTGGAGTTACTGTTATGAATACTCAAATATTTTATTGTCTTATATATTGCATGCCTTATTTACTTATGTACAGTTTTTCCATTATGATATTGATTGCTTACATTCTTATGAATGTTTCTCTAAACAGTAAGTCATCTAACTGCTGTACTTACAGTTTCTGTGTCCATATATATTTGAGCATGCATACAGTCTTTCTATTATAACAGCTAAGGGAATAAAAATGATAAGGGCTTATGATTCTTTGCCCCTTTGTTGGGTTTCAGATCAATGATATCTCTGTCTTCCTGAAATAATTAAAATTTGTGCTTGCCTTAGTGTATGACTCAATTCCTTCATGCTTTGTGAATTAGATAAAGATTATTATGGTTGTATTGGATCACGGAGAACACTATTTACAGTCTGTGAAGGAATCTGGCAACTTTCTGTCCAATTTGGTATGAAAAATTAAGGTACTGATATTTTACCATGTTTCATCTCAGAGCTTTTTTTTTTTTTCGGTTCAGGGCTGTGAAAAATTCTGTTATTTTTCTGTGGTGAAAGTCCCCATATACATTCACAAAGAGGTTGCTCATTTGCCTTGTCACTTAAATGCAAAATTCTACTCTTTAACTTTGTTATACGTGTAGGGAATCCCTCACTTCCTCAAGCTTGCAGCCTGAAAAAGTTAAGCCAAGCGCACAAAGTGCCTTGACAAATCCTATCAACCACGTAGGTGAAACAAAGTTCTGCATGTTCCTTGTGGGGATCCAAAAATATTTAATGGTGTTGTTTTTCCATCTAAAAATTCATGTAACAATGGTCCATCGCTATTCTTCTTTCCTCCTTCTGTTTTTCTTTTTGTCTTATGTTCTTTTTCTCATCCACCATTACAGCTGGTTTTTGTCCAGGTTTTTCAACTGCAGTGTACAGTGTACCCTGTCCTCAAGCAATAGAATCATAAGGAAAAGCTGTAGAGCCCTAAAAATAGAATTTGAAAAAAAAAATGTGAGATTCTCAGACCCCAGGGGCCATTCAAACCCAAAACAGTGCTGAGAGTCTCCGTCAGATGTGTTCCTGACTTTGTGGTGAAGTAAAGAAGTGTATTTTCCTATGACACCTCTGGGTCTAAAGGCCTTGGTCATGGTATGTCAACAAATGGCACTGATGATCCTAAGTAGCTGAAAGCGTTTTTGTATCTGAACCTTTAACAATCAATGAGGAATCAAGGGACTCAGCTTAATTTCCCACACCTTCTAATGCAGGTTACTTCACTACCGAAACTAATAATCTTCTATAGCATAGTACAGATGTAGATATGTAGAATACTTGTATCGCAGAAAAGTTCCTATTAGGCTCGGTAAGAGCTGTACATCTACATGGCTAAATAAGCCATGTCCTTTGCCTTATCTTTCCACAAACCGCTTTCCCACCAACCTTAAGTTAGTGGTAGCTTCCACTAAAGCAATATGCATTTTCTTCACTTCCTTATATCCACTTGTCATGAACCTGTAGTTATAATTTCGATCCTCAGGTCACAAAGGGTTATAACCTATTACCCCAGTAGCAATTGTTTTCCTGCTGAATCTGCCCCCAGAGCTCCCAGCATCTCCCTGTGTGGGTTTCTGGCACTTGGTCCTTAGTCTTCTCACTGAAAGCATCCTTTCTGGTTGTAAGTAGTGCTGCCAAAAAGATGACCGAAGTACCAATCCTATGATTGAACCTTGCTGAAAACCATTACCTTAGGAAATTCTTCAAAAATCATCTAAAATCTTACATGAAAGGTTTTTTTTCAGTTCCACATTAAACAGGATATCAACATAGCCATTTTTTCATTAAACTTCTTAAGACTGTTTACACCATCAATATCAAGTGATTCTTGATGTCTCTATAACATTCATATACCAAGTATGGACTGAAGTCTGTAATGAATCTTATATAATAAGAAAATGACAGGTATCTTTTTGTATTTCAAGCTATGCCTACGGCTTTCCTGGGAAATGTTTTGAAGACTGATGTTTGTCTAGCAGATACTTGGATATCTGTTTGTATCTCAACGTTGCATTGTGCCTGACTGTGGCATACAGAGCTGATGCAGCACTTGCTGAATTGGTCCTGTAGTTGTGACTTACATGAAGAATCAGAAACTCCATAATTACTGAATGTATGGGAAGTGTTGCTGGGAATTCAGAGAGTCCGAACAGAGCCGTGGGATGGTGGTGGCCAAAAGACAGGACATTGTATTCACCTGCTACACTACAAGACATGTTCATATGTTGATTCTTTTCTCATAATCTCCCTCCCATCTTTCAGAGTTCTGCTCAGAATTTCTCTCTTACATTCTGCATTTGAGAGGAAACTGAAGTGGTGGTGGCCATGCTTTGCCTTACATGGCTATACACCTCCAGAGAGGGCCATGAGGTCTGGGACAAATCTGCCTGTCAATCACACATCCCAAAGGACTGTAGTTACTGGTTAGTAATCTCTTTTGAAAACATCATCCTGCAGTTTATATTTTGCAAAGTGTTTGTAAATGCTGAGATGAAAATTTATACTGTGCTCTGAATTTTGTAAAAGAGACTGGAATGATTATATGTGAGTAATGTGCATCTTGAATTCTTCAGATAGCTTCAGAAACCAATGTGCATGAATCTTGTTCTATCTTTAAAATTTTCATGTTAAGGCCAGATTCTACAACACTGTCTAATATTTCTTCAGCCAGCAGTCTGATGATTCTTGCAGGATGGCAGGATCTGGCCTACAGTGATAAACACCTCTATCGAGCGATGATGCTGTTAACTTAAGAGTTATTAGAAAATATTGCTGAGGATATTAATACCTAATTATACTAAACAGATTTGTAATTAACTCCACAGGAGCACAAGAATGCTGCTTGCAGAATTAATTGGGATAACATTAAATAGAAGAGATTTTTGGTTTCTGTTTGTTTGGTTTAAGAAATCAATATAGTTATTTTGGAGGGTTTCTGTGTTTTTATGTCTAAGCTTCAGAGAAATACAGGTTCCTATAGAAGAATCTATTTATTTTCTTCTTTTAATCTACCCATTTTACTTATGGTCCAATTTGGAACCAAACAAGTATAAGGACTGCAAGACAGGATTTATTCTTCACCTTAATTAAAGATTCTCCTAGTCCCTCAATAAATGTCCCTTAATTTGTCCTATGTAAGATAATGACCATTTAGGACCTTGGCAAGCCTAAAGGGTTTTTGTGCTGTTCTTTTGGGCTGCTTAGCTTGATATAAATGCAGTTAGGCATGACCTCATTTACCTCTTGTGGAAATAGATAATAGTGGCAAGATGTCAGTCCTTTATTTAGCTGTTTTTATGCCAAGTTTTACTCTTTTTTTCTCTTTACTGCTGACCTTCAGGACATGCTGCAAAGCCCTACCTGTTTGCTAGGTTTTCTGTAGGGGTTGAAGAGAGAACATTCAAGAAAGGAGTGGGAAGGATCTCCATTTCTGTGTATTAAGGAAGGGTTTTATTGGTGTTGTCTCAGCTCCTCAGCTGCAGCTGGAGGGCTTACTGCACACAGAAGACAATAGATAGTTGAGGTACTTCGACACGTCTGTGTTTTTTTAATCCTTTATTAGCTTGTATCATTTTTCTCAGGCCCCATGTGTTTTGGGGATGTGCACAAAGATGTCCTGACCATATTCCAGGGCCAACAATAAATGTCCACTTTAAGGTTGCTTACTACCAGGTGTACATAGAAAAGAGTTGTAGAATGTCCCAAGGTCTTTGGCATATGATTAATTTACATACACTTAATTTTGTAAAATGTGTTTTAACACCTGTTCATTAACTTCAGTAATTTCAAACAACTTTTATAGGAAACACTGTATTATCTGTATTGCTATAGTACACAGAGACCTAATTTTCATGGGCCCTTACTGGAATAAGTTGCTCTGCATGTGAAGAGTTAGGTGTAATCCTCACATGAAAGATTTTCCTGTCAAATAAACAACATCTCTATTTCTGATATCTAAGCATGAATCCTCTCTATGTTCCTTTGCTATTTGCAGCAGACTTTGTGTTCCCACTTCAGTGTTTGAGAGGTACACAGATCAGATGTTTTCTTTGTTTCTTTGATAGGAAAGAGAGCAGTTGTTTCCAGGTTCCACAGCTCTGTACTGAGAGACAGCTGCCTCAAACTAATTTTAGGTGCTTAGAAACACTTTCTCCATTTTTGTTTGAAAGCCCCTGTGATTTAGTCTAGTATCTCTATAGTCCCAGGCAGTTTGGCTCACTTGCTTGTCTAGAAAAGGTAACCATTCAATCTAGTTTTAATTCAAATTGCTGAGCAAGAAGAATGCAGCTCAGAAAAGTGAAGCAGACCAGATAAATTGTGATTTTAAAAAAAATCATAAAAGCTTTTTTCATGAGCTTTTGAAGGTATTTCCTACTTGCTGTCTTCAGCTCTTCTTATGGAGAACTTAATTTTTTGCGCTTATGAGTAACTGTTTCTATCGCACAACCATGTTTCCATTGTACTTAATGGTATTTTCTTTCCCAAGCTGATCACGCCAAGCTGATCAGTTAGAAAATTGCACAACTGTCTTGAACTAAATGATGGTAACATATAGCAAAGTTGTTTACTTTTGGCATCTTTTACTATAACTTGCATCACAGAGTTCCAGGTCTGTCTCAAAAGAAAGGTGATAATATTGCCTTTCATAGATGTCATAGGGATTAGCTGATATTTGGAAGTAGGTTGACTATAAACTATCCATAGCAGTCTGCTGCAGAGAGTTCTTAGAGAACAGCTTCATCATGTTTACAAACTCCGTATGCCCACAGAAGTTGTGGATGCCCCATCCCTGGCTGTCTTCAAAGGTCAGGCTGGATGAGGCTTTGAGCAACCTGGTCTAGTGGAGGGTGTCCCTGCCCATGGCAGGGGGGTTGGAACTAGATGGTCTTTAAGGTGCCTTCCAACCCAAACCATTCTATGTTTCTGTAGTGCTGACTACATGAGCTACTACTGAAGCTTGAACTGGCTAATGTAGTACATTTGTAATGCCTGCAAAGCTAAAGTTTTTAGATGCCAGGTACACCACTTAAAAAGTATAATTGCTTTCTGTAGTCAAATGCTCATTTATTCTTCCATTAATAGCATTACTTCTTATGTGACATTGCATTGTATGTGACAATAATGGGGTTGGGAGTGAGACAGAGATAAGTGTGCACACATATGAACATGTGTATATGCATGTGTGTGTGACAACACATACGTTTATATGAAGGTTCTCCATATGTATGAGGGTAGAAGGTGGGAGTGTAGAGAGACTTAAAGGTATTCTGAGTGTTCAATATGTACAGAAAAATCCTTTCTCTCGCCCAAGAAACATCTATCTTGCTGCCTCTCTGCTGTACCCCACAGCTGCACTAGCTCCAGAGAACATATTTGCTCTAGAGTAGAGATGGAGCACCTAGTGAAGTGAGGAGCAACAGAGATGATTAAGGGACTGGAGCATCTCTCCTATGATAAAAAGCTGAGAGAGCTGGAACTGTTCAGCTTGGAGAAGAGAAGGCCTAGGGCGATCTTACAAATGTATAGAAATACCTAAAGGGAGTGAGCAAAGAGGACAGAGCCAGGCTCTTTTCAGTGGTGCCCAGTGACAGGACCAGAGGCAATGACCACAAACTGAAACACAGGAGGTGCCATTTGAACATCAGGGAACACTTTTTCACTGTGAATGTGACTGAGCACAGGCACAGCTTGCCCAGAGAGGTTGTGGAGCCATCTGGGCATGGTCTTGGGAAACTGGCTCTAGGTGACTCTGCTTGATCTGGGAGGTTGGACCAGGTGACCTCCAGGGTCCTATCCAACCCGAATGATTCTGTGATTCATTGATTTCTGTCATCTGGAGTATAGGTAAATTTTAGCAGATAAATTATTAAATGGAAAGTTGATTCTTCCGGGTAACATATTTTTAGTTGAATGCAACCACTCATAAGACTGTAGCTTTTGTAGTTTTCAATTTCCTTTTTTTTTTTTTTTAATATTTTTTATGTGTTTATATGTAGTTTATGTGTTACCTCTGGAAGGAAGGAACTCCAGAACTTTTGGTGGTGCCAGCTCCAGTGTAGCGATACCTGAGGTAATTTTGACTAGCTCAAGTTCTGGAATGGGTCACACTTCTGGCCAGAGCACAGTAATTCAGGACAGACTCTGTGTTACTTAGACTAGATTGCTTTTGGTACTTAAATCATCATGTTGAAAGTTGTTTCAAAGATAACTGTGTTTTGCACTACACTTAGTGGTGCTGGCATGTGGTATGCTTGGCCACTAATTATATTTTTTTCTTGCTGGTGTGTAGTATGATATGCCCTTTCATTTTTCTGGACTGCATTCATCTTTTGTCCTTGCCAAGGTTTGTTATTTTTTGCTTACCTTGTCTAAGATGGCTGTTGTGTTCCTTTGAATTATTTTACCCTGCAAATCTAAAAATAGTTTGAAAATATTTGGAGGAGATTTGAGACCTGCAATGAGTAGCAAATTGCAGGATAGATGCTCTGTGGCCTATTTCTAGTTTTAAATGCTATTGCACAATAGCATAACTGAAGTGGTGAACTCAATTCTTTTGTCCAGCTGTTTCCTGTGAGGCCTATGCTCATATACTTGTAAAGGAAAGAAAAAATTACACTTATTTAATATCCTAGTAGTTTTCCTATAGTAAAAAAATGAATCATAGTAAGAACTTTGAAATAATGTTATGATTAAATACTAAGTATCATTCTTGAGGCTTAAGTCAAGGAATTGTTTAGAAAAATATAAAAACCATTTTATTATTGCAGCAGCTGTGGAGTTTGACAATTTAATTTTTTTCTCATCTTTCAGTAGCCACATTACAATGTGTTAGCAGAAATTAAGCAACTATAATTCACAGAAAGTAGGATCAGCTCTGAGCGAAATGTGACCGAAATGCCATCCTACAGTTAAATGAAAGAAGGAAGTGTAGACAAAATATTTGGAATATATATAAGTCACTCTTTCAATTAATGCAAAATCTATCTTTGCTTTCTAACAATTATCCCCATTTGAAAACAATCTTTAAAACACAGCTAGAAGTCCTATGATATTTTGCTCTTTCTTCAGTCCCTTTATCCTTTATTTTTTTGCCACTTTCAAATATTTTTTGAATGACGTTTTATTTTCTGTAATTGTTTCCACCCTTTCAGCTAGGTCCTCTGTGGCTGCTCTTCCTCTAATGATATTGCCTCTTGCCTTCCACTGTTAACTGCTAAATCCCAGACTACGCAGACAGTAGCCTGTGTTGTTAAGGTTGTCTGTAGCATTCTTCCTCAATCTTTTTTTAATCAAACGACCATTTCTCCAAAATGTTATTTTTTAAACCAAGATTCAGGTCTTACTGGTAAAAGTGAAGTCAAGGGACACAGGGTCAAGAAAAGGGCTAATAGAGTTTTATATTATTTTCTATGGTGTTAAGAGAAGGGTTGGTGCTTTAGAGAAGAGTATAAAATTGCAGACTGTTGCTTGTGGCTGCTGGAGTTAGGAAACTTAAAACTGAGGTTGAGAGGAAAAGGAAAGTATGATGTTGCCTGCAGTATATAAGTTCATTGGTATTTTTTTTCACAGGAAGTTGGAGACACTCCTCTAAAGGCTTATCTGGTAATGGCTACTTGTCAGCTACAGACTATCAATTTACAGAGACCTCTTACCTGGTGTAAGGCAATTCTTAACATTCAAGTTTCTGAGCACTTCTTCTCTGTGTTGCAACTTCTTAGATGCCAGCGTATGAATTATCTGATTCTGGGATTTAAAAAGTGATGGTAGTGGGGAGCGAGAGCTGGGGAAGGCTGAAACCGGATGCCAATAAATTGTGTATTATGTACTATAAAACAGGTCAGATTTATTGACAACGCACTCTGCAAAATCAATGAGGAATTCTGAGAAACTTGGTTTAATAAGTTGCTAATCTATAAATGCCATTGCTAACCTGTACTAGAATACCTGGTCTCCTAGGCTGTAAATATTCCTCTCAAACCTCTCATGTATTCTTTGTTTTAAATGTTTGGTTCATTAAGTGAGTTTCTAAATTTTGAAGCTGATAGCTATTTATTTATCTCAGCCTGGACAGCAAATTGTGACTTTCTTCTGCTCCCCTAACCTTTCCCTCATGGTCATCATGGAACCAACATAATAGCGGTATCCTCAAACTCCTTAATGAAGTTACAGCAGTTCACCTCTAACCTAGGAAATAATTCTATTTTGGGGGCATTTTGATTGTTTGCTTGATTTGTATCTTAAAATAACAACAATAACAGTTTTGTATCTGTTTTCATTTTCTCAGTCATTACAGAAAAAGACAAAGCAAACCAAAAATCTCACGTTTTTTGATCCATAAAGAAATTCCAGGAAATATTGAAATCTATTTCAAGAAAAGAAATAATCAAATATATAATTTATGTAGACAACTGGAAATATTTTCTCATGAAATCATTCTTAATCATAGAATCATAGAATGGTTAGAGTTGGAAGGGACCTTAAAGACCATCTAGTTCCAACCCCCCTGCCATGGGCAGGGACACCCTCCACTAGACCAGGTTGCTCAAAGCCTCATCCAGCCTGGCCTTGAACACTTCCAGGGATGGGGCATCCACAGCTTCTCTGGGCAACCTGTTCCAGTGCCTCACCACCCTCTCTGGGAAGAATTTCTTCCTGATATCTAATCTAAATCTGCCTGCTTTCAGTTTAGACCCATTACCCCTTGTCCTTTTGCTGCAGACCCTTGTAAAAAGCCCCCCCTCAGCTTCCCTGCAGGCCCCCTTTGGGTACTGGAAGGCTGTGGATCATTGCTAGATGTGTTGAGAAAAGTGGCTTAAGAATACCTTTTTTTCTAAGTACTTCAGTTGCCCTGGCTATGTGTGTGCTAGTAAACGAAATAGGCAAGGGACCATTCTCTGGCTGGCTGGTAAAGCACAGCTCCAATCTATGAAGTTGATCTTACCCACAAAAACAGAGCAGTCACACCTAAACTGCCTACTGGAAATGGACCTTCGACCAGGGTGACTCCCAAGCCTTACTCTGGATTCTCTGAAGAGTTCTTCTAGTTTGACCCAAGTGCTTTTATACCAGAGTGTGTGCTAGTGATTTAAAAGAATGACGGCTATATCCCAGAGCATGAACCCTGGTTAAGTTACTGGTGTAGACATTGACGTGGCACACACAGCTTTCAGCAAGGACAACTGTTATGTCTCTCCCTTTTTTTTTTTTTCCCCAGTATTTTTTATCCTTCCAAAGCAGTGTGGCAGTGACAATGAAGCTATCCTTTTCAGTATCAGTTTTCTCAGTCCAGTGTCCAAAACACTGTGATTTCAAATTAATGGTATGGATGTCATAAGAAGACCTAATGCATTTCATCTGAAAGTCTATCCTATTTCTCTTTAAAATAAATATACATGTAATTGGTTGGACAGTACAAAACAGTATTACAGCCAAAATGATGATTTCTCAAAATAATTTCTTGTACATGCTTCTCAGGTACAGATTGCAAATGTGAAAACAGAGCACTGTTTGTCTGGCTAGTATGCAGTATTGTCATCATTAAAATTACAGCTGGGCTGCAGAGAAGTACTCATACAGTGCTCTGCTTATTTTTTTCAATACAGTGTTTTGCTGAGATAAAAACCAAATTTCTTAGGGTCTTGTCCATCTGCCGGGTGATCAACAGCAATGCTTAATAGAATTGTTTTCTGGACAGAATGTACAATCTAGTCAGATGCTAGGCTCCTCTTACCTTACTATTTCTGAAACTTAATACACATTTTCAATACCGCTAGACAGCTTGAGAACCCGAGAACGTCTGTAGCCAATTGCTTTAACCCATTTTTCAGAGTGTGTGTTTACCCAGACATCCCAGATCATAAATTCAAGATAAGGGAGAACAAAAATAAAAAGTGGCAGTACTCAATGGGAGAATGATTACTGTGTGAGCTTGCTGTGTGAGCAAAGAGTTGGAAGGAACCTCTGGAGGTTGTCAAGTTCAGTCGTTATCTCCAAACAAGGCCAATTTAAAAGTTACATCAGGTTGTTCAGGTTCTTATCCAGTCAACTTTCTTAATTTTCCAAGAACTGACGTTTCACAGCATCTCTGAACCATCTGTTCCCAGGCTTCACTACTTCCATTGTACAGGGTTTTTCCTCATGTCCACCCAGAGATGGACCTTGTTGATGGTGACCATTGCCTCCTGTCCTTTCACCATGCATTTCTGAGCTCTTCCTCTCTCTCTCTCCCTATAAACACCTTTAAGTAAGAAGAAATGTGTTATAGATTGTAGTTTACCCCTGCTTTATCCTGGTTAGGTTAACTGAAAAACTGCAAGTGGATGGCTTTTTTTTTGTAATATGTTGTCAAAAAACCAAAAATGTCAAAGCAGCCAGCATATTATAAAAACCCATAGGGTATACGCTACTCAGATATGAAATAATATAATGATATATGAATAATCAGGAATAAGGAAAAGATTTTTAGAGAAAAATAGGAATGTAGGGGAAATATTGAAGAAATAAATAACCCTGATCATAACAATCTGTAGAAAGACTGTATTATTACGGATTGCAAGAAAGGTAAGATGCAGTTGAGATTTATTTGTCATTTTACCAAATGCGCAAATATTTGAAGAACAGAGAAAAATAATATGCCACTCAAGTTTCAGAATGTTCCTAAATTAAAAATTACTTGAATATGTAATACAGCTGGTTTAGATCAACTAAGAAGTTCTGCGTTTTTCTTATGTCTGCTGTTCAAGAATTTTCTCTCCTTGTCTTTCTTCTTTGTGGATGTATTTCTAACATCAGAATATGGGAGCTGAAGGATTCTTAGTATGGCATTAGCACGATTTTCTTCACTTTTCTTTTTACCTACAAGCTTTCATTGTGTATTTTTCTCAGTTTCTTGTCTTCAGAGTGATTCTCCTGAGCTCAGTGTAATTTGTTTTTACTTTTATTAGTCAGGCTCTCCATCTGCATGTCAGAAGCTGGAATAACTCATAGTTACTAATATACAGCATTGTTTGTGTACTGAGGGAGACAAAGTCTGTCCCAAAATATCTCTTTATGAACTAACTAGGAAAATGAGGTACCTAGGTGTCAAAAAACTCAGTTAATGTCCACATTTTCTTTTTTATATATAAACATCATCATAGGGAAAAGAAACTTTTTTTATGATAAACATAAGCCATTATATCACATCGATATAACAATTATATTCATACCTACAAACTAAAATTATTTGCTCTATATTTATTTGTATTAGAATTATGCAAAGTGCAGGCAGTTTAAAAAAGAAGAGCAGTTTTTTCAAAGGGAATGTACTGTGAAATTTCTCTCTTTTAAGGGTTTTTTTTAAGAGAAAGAAGAAGAAACATTCATGTTTTTTCCTCCTTAATTTAGGGTTAATATTAAATGGTGATAATGTAGAAAGAACTGTTATATTTTTAGAAATTATTCCACACTACCTTCCAGACACAGGCAGCATGACTCATGGTAGCAACCTCTGTAAAAACAAGCTGAAAAAAAATATAAAAGATATAAGTATTCGCATATTAAAAAAAAAAAGTTAATTTTCAGATAGAGCCAAAATTACATTGAACTGTTCAGCATTGTAATAAACTTTCAGTAAAATTGTTTAAAGCATAACATCGTAATTGATATATATTTTTCTTGGTTTACTCTTTATAAAGTCCTATGCCAAGCGCATCATATTGTTAGCATCTTCCAGTAGTCTCTTGGATGAGTTGAACACATTCTGACACTTGGTGTTTCTGTAGAATATTCAGTAACTGGGGTTTTTTTATTATGTGTCATATATGCACGTACACCTGCAGTATATATAAAGCCTATATATGTGTTAATGTTACAGAAGGCAAGTTCAGAAGGTCAAAGGGGGTTTGTTGTTGGGTTTTTTCCTGCATAAAGCAGAACGTGGTAAGTCCCTTTGCAATGCTTTTCGTTTTCTGTGTGAATTTTATGCACCATACGCAGTTTCAGGCTGGGCCTTCAAATAGGCTCTGTTGTAGAAGGTTCCATGACGTTGTGCATATTTATTTTGTATAATCAACTTTAAACTAGTGGGGTTTATTTTTAAAAAAGACAGAATCTCTGAATGAGATTTACCATAAGTGAAATGTGAGGCAAAATTTTGTTGAAAGTAGTACTGCTTGCTGTCATTAATTAGACTGGAAGAAAAAAGTTCTATTGTACTTTTTCCAAAACATAAAAACACTTGGGAAAAAAATTACCTTCCTGAAGGTCAGGAAATAAGCAGCGCAGTAAGTGCCAAAGAAGCACACTGAAGAAATAGATGTGTTTAAAAGCAATAAAATGCTGACCTTCAGAAAGAATGGTAGCAGATGATGCTTTTACTTAAAACAAAAGGCTTAATCTTTTTATGAATCAGATGCATTATCATAATCAGCATCAGTTAGCATTCTTCACTGACAAATATTATTTTTGACATCTCTAGACTTAGCCTAGTTTCAGCACATAAAGAAAACCTTGCCCTTCGCTGCCTTTGGAAGAACAAAATATCAAAGGAAAAATGTGTATGAAAAGTTACTTAATAAACAAATGAATTAACTTTGAATGTACTTCCTCTTAAAGCAGTTCTTTAACATCTGGTATTATAACCACTGCAGTTCATACTAGTCTTCAGTGTAAAGACCAGCTCCGTAAGTACAGATCTGTAAACTGCAGTTTCTCAGCTAATGGGCTTTAAGATGCAATCTTTCTCTTCATGGCAAGTTCCGGTGTGTGACCACGTGCCACTTGCAAACTACAGTTAGTCGCTTTGACTTTGAAAAGACTACATGCCTGGTTCTTTAGTTTTTATATCCTCAGTGAAGTTTGGTTTTATACAGGTCAAGGCAAGTGTCTCTTTTCTTAAAGGTTGCTAGCTCACAGTTTGTAGTTCGGTCACACCTATTCTCAGTTGGGTGACAGTGTTAAAGTGCAAAAAGTTAGAGTTCAGGTTGGTCTGAACAACAAAACCCCCCAAAATTTAGAGTTTTGAAAACAAAAACAAAAGTTAGAGTTCAGATTGTTCTGTCCACTCAAACAAAAAGACTGTAATGAGAGCTGCTGGGTCTGTACCTTCCTTTTTCCTCTAAGGAGTAATTGAGTACCTTAACTGATAAATTGAATAAACTATGTTTCTCTGCGTTTCTTTGGCTATTCTCTTAATATAGGTAATTTGTGCTAGAAAAGATGGATACAACCTGAGTTTTTATTACAAAATTATAACCATTTAATTATGATATGGATGTTATAAATTCTTTCTTTCTTCGTCATCTGCTTACTGCTACTTCTTTATTTATAAAGCCATAAAGGTGAGAAGAATCTTGTACCATATTTGTTCTTGCAGCTCCATTGGCAACTATGGTAAAATAAACAAATTGGGTTGTCAGAGGTGATTTTGCTGGAATTTTGAGAGAATATGAAAGGGAAATATCTTTTATCTTTAAGGAGCTGGAAAATGCAACTAATACATCCAACAACATTCATAGGTTGATTAACAAAATGTTTCTCTTGTAGGTGTACTACATTTCACTGACTCACAGTCGTCTCCTGTGTTCTGGAGAAACAATTATTTCATAATCATCACAGATATACATATTTATTCCATCATCTATTAGCTTCCTATGTAGAACTTCAGATCGTTCTGAGCTTTCAGTGAGGAAAGGACAGGAAGAACATGCACATAAAGGAAAAGCTATATTGGAAATGGAACCTGGAATCTGTTAAATTCTAGCTAAGAAATCCCTGTGATGCTGCTTAACAGACCCTGTAGAAGCAAAGTCATGTCTTTCTCTTCTCTCATGGTAAATACTTTATCACAATGATCAGGACTCTTCACAGTTGTAAATTGCAACTTCAGTTCTCATTTCCTTTATATTGCACATGATGACATTACACACAAAGAATTGTCAGGCCTGTATAGAATACAGGATCACTCAAATATAGAGAGACTTCTCCAGACAGCATAAATTACAAATTAACCCCAGAACCAGAGTCATGTCTTTCCCAATCTCTTGCCTGTTTCTAAAGGGAAAAAGAAAAATGTAATTGGACAAAAGCTACTGCGAAGAATTACCTCCTCAAAATAAGTTGATTTTAGCCTGTATCATTTTCGTGATGCAGGTTGTGGCACAGCTCCAGAAACAACTGTAAAAATGTGGAAGAGGAAACTTTAATCACTGGAGCAGAAAAAAGAAGATTGGGTCAGGATGTAATGCAGAAACACTAATACGTTTGGCCAGCATCACTGCCAAATCCAATATCTCTTTAAGGTACCCTCCCAGATACTTGCAACATTTAAGACTTCTCCAAATGACTCTCATGCTTCAAGCATACTCTCTGACACCTCACTTGGGAAGCTTTTCTAATCTTGAAAAATGAGCTGGTCCTGGCTCAAGACTGTTTGGTAGCTGGGTATAAACCAGCTGGATAAGGCACCAAGCTTTCTGTTAAATTTTAAATGTCTGAGGACAGAACTACTTGTCCTTTCTAGCACCAAGACACAGCAGGAATGAAACACTTCCTTTTTTTGTTTTTTTCCTGTCACTATGAAAGAATGGTTAGAACTGAAAGGGTGTATAAGGGACCAGCCCTGTCAGACAAAGTGTCAAGGAGTGACAGGGACTAAACAGCTGGTCTTACAGACCAGACATGGGAGATGGATTTTGCCCTGCATGGAATCATTTATTTCCAAAGCAAAAACATCCGAACTACCCTCCACATGGCTTGCTGATCATCAGGCTATTTCAGAGAGCAGAGACATGCCCACAGGAGACAAATCCAGCCAGGAAACCATATATGTTCTTTTCTCAGCTTCTCAGAACTTTCTTTCTAAAAAGATGTCACTAGAGTCATTTCTGTTTATTGTTTTCCCTGTTTCTAGCTGTTCAGCTTGCCAGATGAACATAATTACTGACAGAAAATTACATTTATTTAAAAGTAAAATTGAATTACCCTTACCATCCTCTCCCAATCTGTATCTGAAAGGATTAGAAGGGTGTAGATTACAGAACACTGTAACATTATCACAGAAAATCCCATGTTCCTCTGTTTTCCACCTCTTCTTGCATATTCTCCCTTCTAAACATAATAATGAGATCCCATTCATTGACTGGTCAGTCTAGTTGTTCCTAAATATAATTATACTGCTTTCACCATTAAGGCATGTTAAATTGTGTATTCTTGGCAAACACAGTTTTAGCATCTGCCAAATGCACATCTCGCCTGAAAACCAGCTAGCCACTGCTAGAAGCAGCACTCACCTACATTACAAATCGGATGATGCCACATCTCATTGTGCTCTGAATATACGTCCATAAAGGACAGATAATAAATAATTTCTTGATAGGATATTCATTTTTTCTACTTCTTGGTCTCAGTAGCCTTCTCTATGTAAAATGTTGTTTTGCAATTCCTGCGTCTTAAGTATGATGGTATTGACTTATTAGATTATCAGGAGGTATTTGTATAGATAATGTGCAGTTCTAGAATGCAAGCTGATTCAGAGCATTCCTCCAAAATAAGAACTGGTTAAACTAGCAGGTTTCTCTGGTGGATATTTGTATCAATGGTTCCTACAGTGAATAACATGAAGCTCCGTCAACATACCTCCACCAGGGACATAGCTGAAATCTACAGATATCTCATGGAACGTGACAAACAAAGTTTTTAAAAAGTAAATTGGAAGTTTGAAACAAATTAATGAATATTTTTACATGTGTGTAGGATAATGCATACCTTTTGGTTTTAAGAAATGGTTAGAAAGGTGGCACAAATTAAACAAAATGGAGACAGTAAAAATGAACATCTGTAGCAGAGTTCTTTTTTCTTTTGCTGTCACTCACAATCTTTGACTAAAGTATAGAGCATCTCCAGCCACTGTCTAGATAAGAAAATGTCCTGTTTTCTTCCTTGTAATGTGGCATCAATGCACTGAGTGAAGCCATCATAAAATGACTAGATATACTATGAAACAGAAAATGTGAACTATGAGAAGCTGGGTTTGCCTTGACTGCTGTTATTTTACATCAGCACCTTATGGATAACCATCCTGACTTCTGAAGTTTTCCTAATAGGAAAATTCTGATTCCTGGCAGTAATTCTAGTCTTTGGCACTCAGCTTAGCAAAACTATGACTGCAGTGCAGGTTATATGTAGAGAACCTCTGTTTTCTCAATTACTAACAAAGGACAAATATTTTATCTATGTTACTATAATTTACATCAGCCATAAGCTTATGGTTATAAGGCTGGGACAGAAGAGGTATGCAGTTGCAAAAACACACATTTAGTTCCATTTTACATTGCTTTCAGTGCCATGTCTGGTCTCAACCTTGTATCAACCTAGACAAACACTGCATATATATTGTATATATTTTTAAATGTGGTGTAAGATTTTCTGTGGAATGATAGTTCAAGTAAACAGTGTGCACAGTGATCCATTTCTGCAAGCAATGGATACAGTCATTGAGGCACGTTTTCCCAGTGCTAGATACACATAGATAAATGATGCTTTTTCATGTGATAATATCAACTTTGGTCGTCTTATAGACATTATTTTTTTCTGCAGTTTTCAGTTTTTAAACACAGTTTGGGTGAATAAAGAAGCACTTTTATTTTTAAATAAAATCATCTTCAACAATTAACACAGTAGGCAATGTGTATGTGTACAGAGCCACTTTGGAGGCAATACTAAACAGCAGGTCTCTTTTGTAATCATAAATAAAGGGTTACACTAATATTCTAAAGAAAGTGCTTCATGCTGTACTGCTATAAATTTGAAGTCTGACAACAAATGGAGATTTCTGTATACCTTATTTCTGAAGAGGATATTGAAAACCTCTTACTACATTTTTTTTTCATCACAGAATCTTTAGTGTGTAGCTCTTAAGAGGCAGAGGAAGACAGGACTTTCTTGCTCCATCTACTCACATTAGGAAGAAAAGTTCTCTTTTTACTGTCTTCTGCCTATTCCTTCCTTGAAGGTTACAAAATATTGCCATATTCATGCTTTCCATTGACAGACTGAGCTTTTAATGCTTCTGCTTTCCCAGGAAACCTTTGAGAGATTCTGCAGTTCCCAGAAGATTATTGTTCTCAGGTTTTGTTTTCATAGGCCAAGCAATTTTCTAATACAGTGGTCCTCTCCTCTCCTCTCCTCTCCTCTCCTCTCCTCTCCTCTCCTCTCCTCTCCTCTCCTCTCCTCTCCTCTCCTCTCCTCTCCTCTCCTCTCCTCTCCTCTCCTCTCCTCTCCTCTCCTCTCCTCTCCTCTCCAATGTAAGGTCAGCCACTATTACAGATTCGGCTTCTTGTTAGAGTATAGCAATGGAAAGCTACCATGCTCTGGGAAGTGCTTAATCTTTTTGTGATTACCTGTCAAATTAAGGAGTTAAGAAGGTAAACCTTTCTACTTTGGATTAATTTTTTTATATTTTTCTAAAATTAATTTTTCTTATCAGAAATTATTCATTCATGGGTCCAGGGCAAAGCCTGGGAGCTGAGACAGTGGGTTGAAGATGTCCCATAATTAACTTTGGTTTATTAAAGCAATGTTTCAAATACTTTAAAATAATTAGATTACAAAAGTAATCTCACTACATTTTTAAAACAAGTTACATGCATGCTTGAAATGACAGAAGGGAAATCAGTCATCCACCTCAACAGTATCTCAGCTTCGCAAACACTGCAACATAGACCTGTGGTCCTGCATACTTGACAGTTGCCTTGAGTGAGGTTACTCACATCCTTGATTTCAAACAGGGGTGTGATTGCAGGATTAAGGCCTATGAATGTGTCTTGGCTGGGAGTTCAAGTTAACTGAAAACAATGACCTTTCAAGATTAAGACCTTATTTAATAAAGATACTTCTATTTGTATAGACTCTTTAATATAATGCATGTTACATGTGTTCAAAATCAGTATGCAGAAGCTAGGCTCAGTGCAGAACTACAGCAGCATACATATTGTCTTTTTATTCTCTTTACCTATAGTTTGCAGCAATCAATTCAAATTAAAATCCTGTTTTGAAACAGTCTGAACCGTTTTTGCCAAAGTAGTTGTCAAAAGATAGCACAATGTAGTGGTTAAAAATATTAGCAGAATGTAAATGTGCTTATCTTAAGAACATCTCAATACTGCAATAGGTTAAGTGATGCTTTGATTAGACTTCTTTCTACTGAAAATAATTAAATTCATAAAGGGAGGATATATTAAACAAAAACAACCATTAGCAAAGCTAGAGAAGAAATGATGGCATCAGATAGCTGTGCAGTTAATCAGAAGAATATAGGATTGTACACTTTAGATGAGCAAGGTAAAAACATTACCAAAGAAAAATGTAAATTCCCAAGTCATAAAGTTATATAACCAATTAAATCTGTGAGTTTGGGTGATCCTGCAAAAGTAATGCGCACAGAAAGGGCCATCTGAAAGCAGTAGAAGTTTGTAATGTACCCACAAGATTTAATTTACTCCTGTTGCTATCACTCTCTGTATTTTATAAGTTTTTTCTCCCCTTCCTTACGATGGAAATCTACCGTCTCCTCAGAAGTCCTTAATCTTCTTGTGATTACATGTCAAATTAAGGGGTTAAGAAGGCAAGCTTTCTACATTGGACTGGTTTTTTTATCATTTTCTGAAATCAATTTTTCATGTAAGAAATTATTCATTCATTGGTCCAGGGCAAAGCAAATTAAAATGCCTTGGATCTGAGACAATGAGTTAAAGATGTCCCTATAAAAATCACCACATGTTACAAGAAGTTAAGTTATTGTAAACTGTGGTAATCATATAATCATAGAATGGTTTGGTTTGGAAGGGACCTTAAAGATTATTTAGTTCCAAAGGTAGGTAATTATCTACCTTTAATTTGTGGTGCTGAAAATATTATAGTAGCATCACTATAGCATAGGAAATGTTTATGTTTAGATTAAGCATGGTTTGCATTCCCTGTAACAGAAGTAAAAAAATTCTTTTCTACATAGGCTTTGACAGAAGCAGGTAAATTTCCTCAGGTGAACACATTCAATGTATTTCCTGCATAAATTACTTGAATTTTAACTGATATTTTTGCACTTGCTATTAAGCAATAGCTAGAGCTAATAAACATTAAATATTCTTTTGAAATATCAGGCAGAGCTGAAGTGTTTGGGTCTGGATTTACCTGTACAGGAAATTGCCTCCATCCATTTTGAAGTGGCATTTGTTATCTATTTTTCATCAAGGTCTGTTCATTTCTGTTGTGCTGATAGTATTGTTCTGGAAGGGCTAGTGGAGAAAAATAAATTAATGATGCTGAATTTGTACTTAATACTGCAACAACTGTTGAATCAATATAGGTGGTCTGCTGCAGCTGTTTGCCAATGCTTTCTAGTCCGTTCAGTCACAGGTTTGAGTTATATTCTTTGTTTAATCACATAACCTCTTTGTATTCAGTCTTTAAGACAGTGCTCTGGAAAATGATACAAATGAAAATTTTTGTGTGAAAGTTACCTAACTGGATAGGTTATGTTTTACTTCCCATACTTAAAATGGGATAATGAAGTCTGCAGAAAATCTGGGAGCCCTAGTTCATTCATATTTGTAAGGTGTTTAGCAATCTTAGGCATTTAGTTTTGCTGAGGTGGTATTATTAGGAAGAAAATTTTTAATTTCTTGACCGTATCTGTAGGCCTCCAACAACAAAGGTTCACAGTCTATATAACACAGGAATATATTTGATTTAATAGCACCAGAAGCACATACACTGACTGTGATTTAGCAAATGAAACTTACTGGCTAGAACTATAGCCATTTTTACATGAAATAAGTAATCTACCTTAAGAATAATTTTCATCATATCTGAAAGTAGTACTATAGTACTGTTGGCAAACCCACCCTCAGTTTGACATAGTCCTTTTCATCACAATCTGCAATCTTGATATATGAGGCAAGGCACTTATCTGCAAGCAGTGATTATTTAGAGAAAGAAACTATTATAAGAAATGTTTTTCAAAAGAAATTACAGCATTCTAAATTATTACATAATTCTGAATAATTCTAAATTAATTTCTGTCTTCCTGATTTGAGTTTTGCTTTTGAAATTTTATATCAAGGTCATATATCTTTGAAGACATAAATAGAAACCTTCCTGAGAACACAATTGAATGCAGCACTTTAGAATAGAAAATTATCATAAATAAAGCAGTAGGTGCTTATTGACAAAATTTTCACAACACATTCCTTCTCCTTAGTTCTGGGTTTTGAAACTAAAAGTAAGCATTTCATATATAGAGGCACATCAGAGTTAAATATATTAACATGATAAAAAGAAAACTTTTCATGATTCACTTCTGTCTTCAAAACAGTCAAGATTAAGTTAAATGAGTCACTTTCCATCTACTGATACAAGATATATCTTGTCTGTGTTGCAATGTAATATGGATGAGCGACAACTGTCTAGACATTTACTGGTCTATCAATAAGAGACCATTCCCTGCATCAGAGCCCAGGTCCTTGATTTGTCTCCCCAGTAAAGGAGAAGGGCATCATTGAAACCTGTGGGGAATCTCAGAAGAAAATAGTATGGATTTCTGTCTAACGTTATTGATGAAAGTTAAATGTCTGCTCAAAACCATAATCACGCTCAGGAGGCAACAAAACACTTGTGCAAGCTGTTTAAGTAGAAGTGAGGTAAAAAGGAATCCTGTTGTGAAAAAATGGGCTATTTGGGTGTTTGGAACTGGCAAATACCTCGTTCTTGAGAAGGAGGAAAGGGAGACTGGAAATCACCAAAGGATTTAAATAAATGAACTTCTTCCAGCAGGGGTGTCTTGTAATTGATTTTTTTTTTCTTCCACATATCTAGCATCAGCTGTAAAGGTGTTTAACTCAAGAGACTAGCTGTCATAACAAGCCTATCCTTGGAAGCACAGCTGAGTTTTTCAGCTTCAGTAGTTTCAACAACATTTCCAAAGGGACAGATGTATTTATTTATTTATTTGTTTATTTACTTTATAATGGTCTTTCAGTTTGAAGGGTTAAAGCCTCAACATCATAATGTTTTGCTTCTCAGGGCTGACTTCCTTACAGGACAATTTGGAATTATATGTTCTTTCCAGATTTTTTTCTTTTTTTTTTTTTTTTTTTGTAAATCTAATATTTCACTTTCAGCCAGATGGGACTGCCTCTCCTCCCATGACTAAGCCAGATGTTGATTTACATCAAGATTTTGGCAAACAGCTCATATATACTCTGTACTGACTGATTCATCTGCATATTAGCCCCATTAATAATGAATAGCCTCACTGCAGTGAATAACCATGACCATATTTTCTGTATAATTAATTCATATAGGCTCATCACTGCCCTAGATAAGTGTACCTACAGGTATACTAAGCGGTGATGCCAGTTGTGATCTGTTATAAGAGCTTTTAATCAGTTATTTTAAGCCTTTATAAACTAAAATCCAGTGTATCCTGTTTTAAAAGAAAACATGCACCTGTGTGAGATGTGTCCATTATCAGGTACTGAGGAACTGTGCTGGAATTGCTTGAATTACATTATTTAGTCAGAAAGGGAGAAATCAGCTGTGTAGTATATTTTACAGTCTTAATTTTCTTTCTCCTTTCTTGTGTTCTCCAAGACAAATATGAGAAGGTATTCTTTCAGTTAAGTTCTTCTGGAACACTGAGAAGAAATGGTATGCTTCTCAGATCCATATGAGACTGCAAATCCATTATGAGTCAGATGGGGAAGTATGGATAGACCACAGTTCAGGCCTGCTGTTACCCCCAGGCTTTCAAGTCATCTGCTGGGCATCAAATATGAAATGGTCTTGAATGCTGTGAATTTTGTTTTGGTTACTTTGTAAAATAACACAGTTGGTATTCTGTCCCTGAGTTCTGAAATTTGAGTGGTCTTCTAGTTTTCAGGCTTTCTTCTCTATCCATGACTGCTAGAAATTTAGTCCTTTCAATAATAACTAAGATTCTGACAGGGGCATAAGTCTGCAGAAACTGTAGCTTAAAAAACTCAGAAGTGCAGTCATATGCAAAATAAAACTAAAAACTGTTGATGCTACTAGGGAAGAGGCTTTGTAACGTACCCAGATCTTGAAAGTTTCAGTTAGCCTATCAACAGACCTTATACATTTCAGTTTTGGAAGACATGGAAGCTTGCCAGAGGTATATATCATGTCGAAAAATGATTGTTTTTACAAAAAAGTAATAGGGATTTTGTGTTTGATGCAAGACCTACATTTTTAACTGTTGTTGTGATTCATAACTCTTGGAAGTGAAACAGTTTCAGTGCTTTCTGGGGTTACAGTTGTTGAAATGATTTTAAATAATATATTTATGTTCCTGATAGCATCTGTGGATATGCACAGATGTCAGGGAAGACATGTTTTATGGTGCCTGGAGTCCTGAGCTCCTGATTGTTCAGATCAGGGAATCTTTGTCATTTTCTTCCAGGTTGTTTCCTTTTTTCCTTTCTAGGAGTGCCTGAGAGAGCAGGGGCATTGGTACATACTGATGTCTTGTCCCATCATTTAGTTGGGAACATGGCAATGAAGTCAATACAGATCTGAGAACTGGGAAGTACAAAAATGTATCCATCTACAAACAAGAGTCTCACACATTAGGTCAGCTGGAAATGAGACTTGCCAAAGTTTAGGGCCTTCATGATCAGTTACTCCAAAACTGGAAGCTTGTGAGTAGTTTATGGCATAGTGGCCATAAACTATAAAAGAATACTGTATTACTCATTTAATAAGCCTGACACACAGCTCACAGGAAAGATACTGTCCACGAAACCCTACCACAAAACCCAGATCCACAAGAAATGAAATGGGAGAGTAAAGTATGATTTTTGTCTACAGCATGCGTAGATGAGCTGCCCATGAGCTACCTAGGCTGATAATTGCTGTTCCAATGACAAGTAGATGCCTGAATTCTGGGGAGTGATAAAGGTTGTTTTCTTCTTCACAAAAACTGCTAAAATGTCAGTGCTTACTCGCACACAGTTCAGATTGAACTTATCTTCTGACATGATTCCAGCAATATCCTTTTAATGAAGGGTTAGAACTAGCAGCCTTTGTATCACTTGAGAAATCGGAAGCTCAGTTATTAATTATATTAGTGCTGTATTGCTATTAAAAATGTTCTGTGTCTTCAGATGAGTCAATCTTTTGCTTCAGTTTCCATATCTAAAGACTGGAGTAGTAACTTCATGGGAATGTTTGGAGATCTGATTAATTATTCAGTGCTGAAGTTAAGCATGAATTCTCCTGTGTCCATCTCCAATAGCTGAATAATTCCTTCAGAGAAATAAAAATTGCATTATTCAAGTTACAGAATGAATTTAGATTTGCAGATGTTCCCACATTAGATATTAGTCAAGACACTATGAATAACATACCTATTTCTATGAAAAGTACGTATGGAATGGTAATAAAGGACCTTTGTTTTCTTGTAACTTGGCTTCATTTCACATAACACACATACATTTCCCACATGAGACACAGTTCTGGCCTATAAGTGTATCATGAAATATGATTCTATAGTTAAAAATATGAACATATTTCTTTTATTTTATATCCTACAATAGAAGTTGCTTGGTTCCTAAGACATAATAGGAAAAACTCGATAAAAACAATTTGTATAGAATTTTTATTTAGATTACCTAGGCAACTTTCCCTCATATAGGGATCTTCAGTGAGGTCTTGTGTCTTTCTGCCTTTTCCACTGGACTGACTGAATTTTAATAGAATTAAGTGTAATAAGAACTGCAGACCTTTCAGTTTGGGGTTTTTTTGATGTTGTTGTTGGGTTGTTGTTGGTTTTGATTTTTTTTTTGTGGTTGGGTTTTTTTGGGGGGTGTTTTTGTTTTTAAAGTGAATAACCTTTTTTTAAAGTGAATAAAGTATTGTTAAAGGTGCTAAATTGCTAACTTTATGGTTGATATTTTTATAATGGACCCATTAGTTGCAATTTTCCTCTTTCTGTATAAAATACTTGAGAAATAGCTGCAATAGTAAACAAGCAATGAAGACATTCTAACTGCCATTTTTAAAAAAACATTTGTGTTATGTGTGCAACATGCACAATAGTTCATATGAGAGAGAAAACAATCAAATAATTTGTTTTTATTATTGCAGCCCTTCATTTAAGCAGTGATCAAAAGAAAAGTTGAAAATAGTTTATAAAGATATTTAGTTGCAAATTATACTTGGATCATATAGGAGGAAAGGTATACATATGAAGTTAGTTGTGTGAATTGATGAAATTAGTATTCATTTTCATATAAGGTCTCTGCGTCCATCATTTCTTTAGTTTTAATTTAGTTTGAGGTAATGTTTTACAAGACAAAAAATTTAATTTTTCATATGGTTGCCAAAAGAATCCTACAATAGCTATCAGGAATTATGTTTCAATGAAGTTAAATAAATACATTTAAGCCTTCCTCAGACTCGAGTGGTATGGATTTTCTTTTAATAAAATTTGAAGTGTAGATACAATCCACTTGTGCTAGGGCCAATACCAAAAAAGGAAGTGTGACATCTTTTTAAAGTACCCTGTTCTGCCCATAATGCTGTCTGTGCATATTTCAGTAGTAAAAAATGCTCCCCCCCTTCTTTTTTTTTTTTTTTCTTTTAAAAGTTCTCTTGCCTCCAGCATTGCACAGAGAAACAATACAAGCTGTCAAAAACTAGATAACCAATTTACTTGGAAAATGAATTAATGATTTCCTCATCTGACATTAATTTTTTTGGAATTGTGTCTCAAGTGGAAAATGTTGGCTTTGAGTGCGGAATAATAACATTTACTTCTTCAGACTCAACAGGCTGAAATGCCAGGAATAGGAAGCCATGTCCCCAGTGTGACTGGAATATCAAGTGACAACCTTGGTGGGGTGTTTTACTGTCAGTGTTCAGTCCTGTGTGGGAAAGAATGAACAAACTCATCAGGGTTAAAATTTGTGGCACATTAACAAATTTTAATGATGGAATCCATATTTCCGTATATTTGCATGTTGCTTCATAGAACCTAGGACATACTCACTAGACTGTCACTAATATTTTGTGGTAGGTCTCCAATTTGCATGAAGAGACTTCTTACTCGTGAGTGAGTAGCTACTGCTAGCTCTGTAGTGTTGCAGCTAGGCTAGTCTGTAATTGGTTTATTTTGTGTTGTCGGTTGTCCTTTGAACAGCAGCAGTGAGCGTGGGTCAGTTTTTCTCTACTCTATGCAATTCTGCCGGAGAGACATTAGTTTACAACTGGAAATATACATTTGAATCATTTATTAAGCATCTTCATCTGCAAAACTGTTCTACGTATTTTTCAGTTTAGCTCTTGAAATCTCATTTTTGCACATACTAGCTTTTTCAATACCAAATGCTCCTCAGGTTTTTACTGTCACATCTTTTTTTATGAATACTGGCAATATTTCTGGTGCCACTTAGCAATGTGAAAGATGACAGTATTTCAGAAGATGGGCAAATAGGAAGTGGAAAGCTTCATGCAGCAAAAAGAAACAAAGAATGAACTGCAGATTTGTATTTATAACATCGTCTGACTCTTTTTATGTAGGTAAAGGATAACTGACTTTCTAGTTGAACAGCCCAGTCCTTCAGAGCACCTACTCTGCAGCTAATGCTTTTCTTCCAACTCAGTTAACAGCTGTGCTCATCCAGCACACTGAGGCACCAACGAGGTCAGTGAGGGTGGGTGGCAGAGGAACCACTGGAGGAATTTAGGATCTAATTTGAGTGGGCCAGAAAGCTTAGGGTGTAAATAAGAGAATGACTGGAAGTTTCTCTGGAAAATTCTTGCAATTCTATTCATTATCTTAGGATAGTCATTAAAATTGTAGCATCATCATTCTTACATTATAACTTGCATCATGGCAAAGTTTAAGAAAATTCGTAGGGCAATAATAAAATAGTGTATAGTTTCATAGAATGATTTTCTCCAAGTGCCTTAGAGCACTGTATAATTGCAAAGCATATAAATTAATTTTTGACAAAATGGTAATTAAACTGCAGCAGATTCAATTTGACTTATGTAAGAATAAACTGGTGTCATGATTTTTTTCTAAGAATTTATTTGAAAAAT
Organism: Rhynochetos jubatus; assembly: GCA_027574665.1. NCBI lineage: Eukaryota > Metazoa > Chordata > Aves > Eurypygiformes > Rhynochetidae > Rhynochetos > Rhynochetos jubatus. The sequence continues at coordinate 94,980,518 of CM050650.1, read as the reverse complement.
TTATGGTTTATAGTCATCTATAAACTACAAATGATTCACAGAAGAATTCCAAGAAAAAATAAGGTATGCAAATGAATTAAGAGGTTGGTGTTTCTCTTCTTACACAATAGCTTATAGGTTAGGAAATTCATTCCTTCTTTGTAATAGTTTTAACATATCTTGCTTTTTACAGAATTACAGTAACGGAGTCTAAGAAGCTATGTAATACTGTAAATGTTATTATAGTCTAATAGGCTTTAAGTTAAACAGTGACATATACATCTATGTAAACATAATAATCTATAACATATGTCAGTTGTCTATGTGCTAGAATTTAGATTTACACTTAAGGCCTCCAGCAGGTTTTTTTGATGATGTGTGTTTTGCTTTTCTCAACACAAAATGAATCACAAGATGAATCAGCCCCCAAAAACGCCTATTTCTCTGCATTGATTATAAAATGAGTCTAGTTGTCTAGCTCATTTATAGATATCTACTTTATATCAGTAATCCATGTTCAGTCAGCTGAGTCTTTCTCTTGTTTCAAGATCAAACAATAATATACCGTATTAGTACATCTAGGTTCAAGTATCAACATACTCAATTTGCTGATCAGACATTCTTCCATCACTGGGATGTTGTCTCAGCAAACTACTTCAGACATTAAAAGGGTCTTGCAACTGAAAAAGGTTGAAATCTATGAGTTTAAGCAGTCTGGATGCTTGTATTTATGCTGTATCACTTTCTTGATTTGTTGTTTCTCACTGTTCCTTGTTTTCTGGAAACCTTCAGGCATAATAAATGACTTGTAATTTTAATATTTTTTAATGTAGCTAAGTAAAAAAAGATGAAGTATGCAGCAGTGTTTTCAGTAGAGCTCATTATTTCTTAGAAACTGAACTGTCTACTGAAGTTGAATTTCACCTTAAAACATACAACTGCTTAACAGTTTGTTGTTGTTTTTGCAACAGCAGTGTATTATAATTGGAAGTAATGAGCCAAATAAGCTATTCTTAACTCCTCAAAATGACATATTCAGAGATTTGTTTAGAAATAGAGTTTTATTTTTATTTTTCATTCGTACCATAGTGGCTGATGTCAATGAAGAAAAAAAAATAGTTCCCTAGTATTTTAAGGTATCATTTTTTTCAAGTGTGTGTAGCATCAAAGCAAGTTGTGAGATGGACACCATTGGAAATGGAAGACTTGTATTTATCCCTGAAATAGACTGACCAGCAATGCAAATAACGGTAAACTTCTGTAATACGGCATCTCAGCCTTGCCCTTGAAAGATTATCATGTAAGAGAAAATAATTCTCTTTGCCAATTGAATCATTAGACCTCTTAGGAGAGTGGCTGTTTAAATGTGGTTTTTACTGACCTGGTTATCAAATAATTTCAGATGATAGTGTGACCTATTCAGAAACAAATAGTGTACTTAATTTCAGCATATGTTTCAATCCTAACCTCTTTCACAGGAAGTAATCATATGCTTGAGCATCTTAGTAAAATGAGATTCTCTCATTATTGACCTCAGCCAGCCATCACTCAGAAATCGAAAATGGGGAAAGTGCTCTCTCACCTGGTCCTTTAGCTCCTCACCCACTGTTGCAGAACACACTCTGTGCTTCTGTTGTCTCCACCGGGAACTGGGCGAACACAACTGAAGGTGAAGGCGCAACGTAAAAGAGGGCAGAAAGTGGACCTTTTTCATAAATTTTAACCTATTTTTTTAGTTATTACCTGCAGTACAATCTAGATTGATTGAAACTGATGCCTTTTGCCTTAGCAAATACCACATTCATTCACTGTAGGAAGTCATGGAGCTCATACTCGGAGTACTCATATTTTTTTAATGATTATTGAACTACTGTTTTAAAAAATCTGTAACTGTAAAGTAGGCTTTGCAAACAAAGCTGAATGTAAGTGGTTTCACTAGTGTATAGAGTGTTCTAGTGGTTATAGGTTAGTTTGGGAGGCAGGGAAGCCTCACTGCCCCCATCTCCTAACTATTTTGACATTTTGGCATTTCACAAGATACGTTATTTAAGCCATTCTTTAAGAGTCATCGTCATACTTCTGGCTTTACAAATTATTGTATGAAAAGTGGAATAGCCTCAGCAGTTAAGGAATGAGGTTGGTGTTGGGTTTCTTTTTTCCTATTAATATATAGCTATTGTGTAAAATACTTCTATAAGGAGGTAAGGGTTCAAAGTCTCTCTGACAAGTAGATTAAACAAAGCATTTGTATAGTCTGTTGTGACTGAATGCTTTAACCCTCCAAATCCCACCTCTCTAACTTCATTAGAAGAATAGAGCACAATAAGAGTGTTCTGTCAGGGCTTAACAGATTGAGTCCTTTTTGCAAATATAGTAGAGAAAAATCTAGTTTGTGAAGCCTGATAGGGTTTAGTCTAAGATCAATGCTCACTCGTAGCAAATCCCAAAGCAGAACTTCAGGTACCATGAGAGCTTTAATTTTGGAAACTTAGAGCTCTGCAGACTTCAGACGTGAGTAGGCAGCAGCAAAGTAGATATTTCAAGCATCTGTGGTTTGTATTTCAATTCCTAAATCCTGGTTATGTCCCACTTTAGATGCCTATGCCCTTTTTACAATGTCGTCTATAAAACCCAGATCTCAAAGGTATAGCTCTGTGAGAGTATCTGTCTCTCACTGGGTGCAATAGAAATGTGCTATCTTTCTGTCTGTCTTTCAGTATCACAGTTTTAGGATGCTAAATCTTATTGAAAAGTGTGAGACAAAGTTTAATTGTGCAAGAGATTTGGGATAATTTTACATTTTTAGGTAACCTACTGGCTAGCAGAATAAAATCATTAGAACTGAATTAGATGCCCAGTGTCCCTGTACAATGCCTGACAGGAGAAAGGCATCAGAGGGGAAGTTATGTCTATATTATGTTTGTGTGCTATGGAGATTTCCCTTGTAGAAATACCTGGCTTGGATACTGAAACAGTCCACTGTACGGCATGTTGTGCAGACTAATGTACCTTGAGAATATAGGCTCCCTGCAGTAGGAGGCTAGATCGTTTAAAGTGGACTTTGATATCTTCACACAGCGCTGTCAGACTCTGCAGTAAAGCCAGATACAGACAATGGGCCTGACAAAACTCAACGTGGTTCTGAGTAAAGTTCTGATTAAAACACTCTGTAGAAAACACCGTGAAGGGAAGTGGGGATAAACTCTGCCCCTTGAAGGTCAGAGTAAGGCATCTGTCTCTGCTTGACCCTTTTGGAATATGAGTGAAAGCCAGGTCAGGTCTTCCCTGAGAAAAAGGTAGTTCCTACCTGTTGTACCCAGTGGTAAAAGATGTTAATTTTCGAGTCTTTCATTGGCCTGATTTCAAACAGGTTTGAAATCACTCTTCAGTTCCGTGGGGGTCAACTTTTCTCAGTCTATCTCATTTTTGCTGCTGTTTCTTGCACAATTAACTATTTATTACTGCAAAACTTTGATTCTGATTTTCATCCCCCTGGCTGTGCAGTTTAACAGGTGGATTAGAGGGTCAGGCAGCAGCATGGTATTAAAATTTCTGTAGAGGGGAGTGTGTTTCAGGAAGTTATCACAACTCACCTCTTTTAGCCATGTTTTCTCACCAGGCATCCCAGCTCCCCGCCCTGTCAGTTCTGTCTTTGCAACTCTTGCATGGCTGTGCTGCAAACAGGAGCAGTGGAGCACTCCAAAACTCGACGCTTTTGATTCCTGTAATCTTAGCACTGATGTATTTTGCAGTGTAGTACCAGAAAAAGTTACACCAGAGTAAAGGAAGGTAGGGGACTTAAGTGGGTGCTGAGCAGGGCCATGTGAATGCCTAGAGGCAGGGGAATCGAAACCCCTTAAATTGCATCAACCATGAAATATATACTAATACAGGATTAAATCAAGAGTCTCTTCTCCCTTGCCTTTTGGCACAACTGATGGTAAAAATACAGAAGTGAATCCATACTAAGAAGCTGTAACAGTTCAACTGCACAAGTACAGTCAAAATGGTACAAGGTTTCTGTGTAGACTAGCCCTAAGAAATTACAGGCTTGTTGATTTAACATGGTCCTTACAGAACTGTTGTCCATATTCCAAAATCATTGCTGTAGGCAGTCCTGGCAGACTAACCAAGAACTGAGTGGATATGGAAAATGAATTGACTTGGTAGTACAAGGAGCTGGTTTCTCCAGGGTCAAGATTTGAAGTACATTAGCGGAGAAGTGTATGCTCCCACTGTTCAGGCTGAAATTTTCTGCTGATGTATAAGAAGTCTTTGCTGCCCAAGGCTGTCAGTTCAGCAATTTTCCATTAAATAAAAGGAAGAGAAAAACCTCAACACTGAGCTTTCTAACCTTAATGGTGTTCCCTTCCAGATATATTAACTGATTTTCACTTCTTTTATTTTTTTTAAAAAAAAAGAATGCTTGAAGCTATATTGGTATCAGCATAAGCAATGAAATTGAAAGCTGTGCTTTCATGTTAGCATCTTTTATATTTTTTTTGTTATTGCTCCACAATGAGTGTCTGTAGACACCTAAATCACTAGTTTATACCTATTGTAAATAAATTTTATATATGTAGTGGATACAGTTCAGCAAAGAGGAATGTGAAGTTCTCCATGTAGGCAGGACTCACCAGCTACTGAGTGCAAGACAGGAAACAACTAAGTGGGTAGAAGTTCTGCAGAAAAAAGATCTCAGATTTGGAGTGGATGACAAACTCTGAATGAGTCAATGTTATTAAGCTACTGCAAACAAGGCAAATATCCTACTGGGATATGTCAACAGGAGTATAACCTGTAGGAGTAATCCCTCCATTCTGCTTAATGCAGGTAAGACTTCAGCTCAAGTACTCCATCAAGCTTCAAGAAAGACGTAAAGCAGTTTTACAGAGTCCAGAGCAAAACAATGAAACAGGTCAGAGGTCTAGAAAATATGGCCTCTGAGGGAGGTATCTGGGGTTGTTAAGTCTTGAAAAAAAGGTGGAGACGATATGACAGCAGTCTTTGAATAGGTAAATAGATGCTATGTTGAGAAAGATGATATACCACTCCCAAATAACAGTCTTCAGGGGCAGCATGGGACATTGGGAAGAACATTCTAAAAGAAAGATTGGTTTGGTGTTTGAGTGGAGTGCAGTGATGTAGAATTTCTGTTACTGGATGTTTTTAAGAAAAGGTTAGACAAATACCTGTCAGGAATTATTTAGGTCACTAAGATAGACAGAAGAATGACTTTTTCAGTTGCTTTTTATAACTATGATCTATAGTTCTCTAAGCAGATATGTAACTTCTGTTTTTCACACAATAGATTATTTGAGCATACACCTCAACAATAAAGTAAACTAATTTCTGCACTGGGAACAAATACATCTATTTCTGACTTACAGTATTAAATAACAAATGGAAATCTCATAATGACTGTCAGGTCTGTTGAATAAATAATAAGGTGAGAAAAACCATACTCAAATGAGTCATTGCATATGAACTAGAATTCTGGGAATGCAGAGTCTGTTTTTAGTATACCAAAAATCTAAACTTAATTACTGGCATTGCATTAAATCTGAGAGAGCATTTTGTTATTGGATGTGTTTGATAAAATCAATTTTCTAATAAGGAAAAATTAAGAGGATAAGTAAAAGGAAGCAAAGTCATAAAGCATGGTACATTTATAACTGAAGACTTTAAAATTGTCTTTAAAATCAGATAAGAACAGTTATTTACTATTTGGGTAAAAAAATCTTTGGAAAAAGCTTAAGGGGATGGTACTTCCCCAAGCTCCACTTCCTCGAGAAGTAAAAAAATAAATTAGGTGGATACAAATCAAATGTTCTGAAATTGTCTAGGACATGAAGGTCAAGACCTAGTATTGTGCATTGCAGGAGACTGAGTGAATGAATGATTATGTATAGCAATGTATTCTTAAGTACTATCAGTAATATGACAAGGAGAATAATTTATTTTATAATTTGTAGTCTTGAACTATTTACTGAAATATCTAGACATGTTGTTTGTGAGGACTGAAAAACTGAGCTTTTTTTATTTCAGTTTTGGGAAAAATAAATATAACTCATCATTATGAAACTGAACATCACCTCAGGGTATAACCTTCTGCAGTTGGATTATATCCTGTTGTATTTGGTCTCAAATCACTTTGCAGTGAAATAAAAATCAGAATGACTTATAAAGGAAACACTGAAAAATAAACAAAGATCTATTTTAACTTTAATTTATTCAAGGCTATGAGGTAGTTTTTATCAATGAAGGTTGAAGATGTTAAGCTGCATATAACAGAGCAGTCTATACCATCTAAGCAGCCTATTTCTTTTATGTGACAAATGAAAGTAGCAAGCAGGAAGAATCCCTGTGTCACACCTCCAAAGTCAGTAGGTTGGTTGTCAGACAGCTGTCTGGGATGGTTGTTTCCTTGGTCACTGCCTGGCTGTCTCAAAACTGAATGAATATTTTCAAGACACTGGATTCTTCTTATGTAAATGTAAATGCATACTTCTATGTATATAGAATGATATATTATTATAGCAATGACCTAACTCCTCAGGCATGCCTTGAAGAGGGAAAATACTCATGTTTTAAATCTATTACATAAGACGTTTCAGCTAACAAATTTAAGTAGAGAGTGATTTTAGAGTATACAAGTCAAAGTATTAAGAATATATATTAGTCAGTCATCTGAAAATCAGGGCCTGCCCTGGCCCTTACCCTGAGGGAAAGTGTCATGGAAGTTTTGACCCATTTGGCTAAATGCTCTTCCCTTCAAAAGTGGGACCAACAGAAACAGTGGTGAGAAAGCCCACCAGGCACCAAACTGCCATTGAGCTGGAGGAGCTCGTGGCCTTGCTCAGGTGTATGAATGAGAGGTACCAGCAACTGGGGAGTTGTGCCACACACACCACCACCCCCACCCCCCGGGGGACTGCAGCTTTAGGTGACCCATGCCAGGACAGGGACACTAGAAATGGAGCATCAGGAAACCTTAAGTATGGGGCAGTAAGCACAGTGTGAAAGATTTGGCCATAGGGTAGCAGAAAAATATTTTGCTCAGAGCAGCAGAAAACTTTTATGCAGATATTACCTCAGTCTCCCTGCTATCTGTCCCCTCCCCAGGAAATTTTGAAGGACTGAGTGTAACTAGTGGAGAAAATACAGAAAGCTGAGATTGTGGAGAGGGGAGGATGGATGTTGATGTGCTTGTTTAGTTGTTTGTGCTCTTCTTTTTCCTAAAAGGGGTTTTTTTGGGGTTTTTTGTTTTGGTTTTTTTTTTTCCTAAAAGGGTGATCAGCAGTTTGTGTTGGTTGGCATTTGATTAACTTGAGTAAAATTCCCCAGCTGGTGTCTAATTTCCCCTTGCCACCCATGTTATTCTTACACCATGCCCAGGAAGAAACAGGGATAGCATCCTCCAGCTCTGCCCAAAAGCACTGACTGTACAATATGAAAGTTCATAGGACGATGCTTGATCCTGTGCTTTGTCCTTTTTTGACTGATTTGCATAGCCTCCATTTAATCCCAGCAGCTGCAAATCCAAGCATAGTACTAACTAAACCAGTTGTATTTTGGCAGTACTTTCATATCGAGCACTTCTTTGCTGAAATGGAGTATGTTTCCATCCCACTTGTCCCTTGCCTTACTTACTTCAGATGTAGATTTATCCGAGTTTGAGCAGTGAAAAATGAGTCACTGCCCTACCTTAGAGCAAATGCCTCAGCCTGGTGAGTGGCAGATTCAGCTACCTGTGGTATGCACGTTTTCAGTTATCAACAGGCGAAGTAAGAACAGAGGATTAAGTTTTTCTCAACTACTGGGAGCTCTAGAAGACAGAATTCACTTCTGGACTCCCTGGACTTCCCTGCTTGTACTTACTCTTCTTGCAACACAATCTAGGTAGTGTCCCTGGCATTATCACAGAAAGAAATAAGATTCTTCTGTACAGAGAAAGTTGCAATAATAGTAATAATCTAGTTTAAATTGTAATAGACACACTTCTTACGCTTCTTAGTTTCAGCCCTTTGCTGGCATCATGCACATCCTTCCACTCCTCCCCAGGCCTGTACCTTCAGCAAGGTGTGTCTGTAGGAAAGGAGTAACTGCTTGCTACTGGTTTATCTATGAAGCAATGTGCTGTAGAAAGACAAACAGAAGTAAAAGAAAAAAACCCCACAAAGTAGCCATGGTCTGCTAGAAAAATCACTGTAGGAAAAACCCTGCTGCAGGCAAGTCAGGAAGAGTTCAGACATGGCAAGCTCAAGGCCTTGCAAACTCACTACAGAGCTTACTGTTTTATACTAGCAATAGAAATACTGTGTTTCAGGGCTACAAGGTAACAGAAGTAGCTAATTCCTGAATCCTAATTCTGTTCTGGCTCTTTCTTAAGTGTAGTTTCTTCCCTGTATGTGGCAGCGAAAGTATTCTCACCGCAAATCCCTCATTATCTCTCCTAGAAAAAATATCAGAGGCTGTGGCATGCTTTCTTTTCTAATCTCCCCAGCTCCATTTCTTCCCATCCTCCGTACTGATTTTTGTCATCGGTTGTCTTCCTAGTTCCATGATCACTTGATTCATCCCCTGCTCTGATCATTCTTTTATCTTTAAGAAAATCTCAAATTAAAAAAATACAGCTCTTCTACACTACACGTGCATGTGAAAATTGGAAATTAGTAACTTTTCATTATTGCTTTTGAACAAATTTTTATTCCTGGCAACCAGATTAACAAGGTAAATAACTGAATATTAGTTTCAAAGTGATGTCTCTCATGAACATCCTAAAAGAAAGCGCTGCAGTTAGTAGATTTGATTTCTAAAATACACGATTAGAGCAGGACACCTGAAAGCCAGCTTGTGTTTTCATGACTGCAGATTTTATCACAGGAATTGTATTAAAATTTGTATGGAGCGACTGTACTCGCGCAGCTATGGCTGTGGTTGTACAGGCTTTTAAGCTCCATCTCTTTCACAACTCCTTGTAAAATCTCTTAAGAGTTTTGAGGACAAGGGACAATATAAATTAACAAACCTTTTGCACATACTAAGCGCTGCATTTAATTGTGAATATCCTTTCAGTATTTTTTGTAAACATCAGCTGTCATGCTATTAACACTTTGAAAGTTAACGAAGTATTAAATTAATCGTGGGCCAAATTCTATAGCTATGGCACCACCCGGCCTCGGCACACAATAGGATCTTTACTAGGACTGCTGTCACTCAAACTGAAGTTGTGGGCGCATAGCTTCAACAGTGTGGAGGACTGGGATGCTTTAAAACTGAAGCGAGGCTAGGAAGAGAAGCATCTAGAAATCACTGGAGCATGCTGACAGAAATAACTGTCTTGGCTCAGAATAAAAATAAAATAAAAATCCAGCTGTGAGCTTTTCAGGCCGTCACCCTCTAATTACGGAACAGCAGACGGTGTTTCTCCCTCCAACGGCCAGGGATGCTCGGGGAGGGGGGGCTGCCGCATCCCCTCCCTAGTCCGACAGGCAGACGCCGACGCTGCCTCATGCGAATCGGCGGCCGTGCGCGGTCTCCCGGCTCCCACTAGCGGCGGCCGGGCCGGCAGGTCAACCCACGGCACGCTGCGCCTGGCCCGGCAGCGGTGCGGTGCTGTCCGGTGGGGTGCTGTGCGGCCGGCGGTGCGTGGCTCCGGGTTTGCGGGGAGTGCTGGCGACGGCTGTTTTCCAAGGAGCCTTTTCTGTGCCCGAATCCTCTGGGAGCGGGATGTGGGGTTTTGAATCCAATTGTGAATCACTGGGGTTGCATAAAGGTGTTTCAGATTGCGTGCTCGCATCTGATGATTTAGTTCACGTTATTTATTTCTTGGAACGATTTCCGTGAGTCGTGTGGCTTAGTTGCTCTCACTGGTTGGATGGCCTCGGCTTTTTAAGGAGAAGAGGGATCCTTCTATTTCTAATTGAACTGAATGTTCTTAACTAGTTAAAGAGTTTATTGTTCGATATGCTGGTGTACTAGTGCAAACATTCTTACATACAGCCGTGCAGAGATTTTGGGAACCATGAATATTTTTCTGAAGGAAAGCTGTTTACTGAATATTCATGAACTTGGAGGAAAAAGAGGTCATGAATATGAACAAGTCTAATTTGGTGGGGCTGCTTTGCAAAGAAAAAGAGAAGCATTCTATTTTGCTGTCGTCATACAACTCTTTTTACCACTTATAATGACATTCGCATTTAATTCAGCAACTATAAGGTTTACTAGAAAGCTGAAGCTCAGATATTTACCTATTTAGTAAATTTTTGGTGTTTCTCTACTGAAGGCTCAGCATGTATATAACATTATGCTGCCTTTTCCAGGAAGTGTGCACGATATCGTCCGTAATTCCTTCAATCTATGATTGAGAATGAGTCAGTTATTTAAACAAAGCAAAACAAAAAAATGCACAGAATGTGCATTTCTTAAATGTGCTCATTTTTCTGACGAACTATATGAGCAGAAATTTTGATCAGAACTTTGTCCCCTTTCCTTAAAAATCAGCTTTCAGCTGGCTACAGCTGGGAAGAAAAAAAAAAGTTTAGAAGCTCCATTTGGGGTTTTAATTTCCTGACAGTTACAGAAAATAACATTTGACTTACTTTCAAAAAAATTCATTTTTCTTTCGTCTAGAAATTACAATAATTTTCATGTTTTCAGACATCTATAATTTATGATACTGTTGGAAAACTTGGAACAACATAAATATTCAACTGATTTAAAATTTAAATACAGTATGTAGAGGTACAGTGAGAGAAAGGAGCTGAAAATACCCTGTGCATCAGAGACGATTATCCTGATCAAACTTGAGCATAACATAATTTGGATGTTTTTAAAAGTCTCAAATAAAGATATTTTAAATAATAGGGAAGACATTTAAAATGGTAAATGGCATCACTATTTACATCGCTAAGTCCTACTCACTTTCCATGGCTACTGGATGCCCATGTGTGATTTTTAAAATGTCTGCCAATCTGTTTAATTATTTTTAGCAATTAAGGTTGTAATTTGTGGATGTTGCTTCAGCTTCTTGCCATGTTGACTGATGTCTCAATGTGTACAATCTATGTCATGCCATATGTTCCTTGCTAGCTCCTATTAGGCAGAATGATTTTTTTTCTTTCTAATCAGGTTTTTGCTGGTACACGTTTCAGGAGAAAACAGAAAATCAAAATGTACTGGGTCTGTTTCTGCACTGCTCTGCTCCTTGTATCTCATCTCCTAAATGTGGCAAGTTAATAGGAATTGCCAGTGAACAGAGAATTCTTGTTCGCCTGTTTTCCCACGCTCACTTTGCCCAGGTAAAAATAGTTCTGAAAATAAGAAGCTCCTGAAAAACTAGGCCTGTGTGGATCCACTGGCTTCGACAGATCACTCCCAAATTACAAGCACAAAACACTAACTTGACTGAGTCCGTAAGAAGAAATAAGAACATCCTTATGCTTTTTATACCCACTTTATGACTAAACTCGTGCATTTTTCAAGGCAGAACGCAGTCTTTTTGTGACTGTAAAACAGAAACAATTGAAGCCAAAAGATGCATACCTCACCTGCCCTTGGAATGTGCTGTGGATGAGTGAGTGTGCTGGAGCCGAAGCATATTAGGAAGAGAGTGGTTTTAGGAAGTTTGCAATTCTATTAGTCCAGGATTCTTTTCGTCAGTGGAATAAGTTATCTGGTTCCCATTTTTAGCATGTTTATATAAGAACTGAAAAGGGGAATATGCAACCTGTCTCAGAGGTTGTTTTTTATCTTTATGGTGAAGACTGACTGTATCTTTACATGTTGATACAGTGTCTGCTACAGATGTTACTAAAGATGGTTGCTAAATTAGTTTTATTTGATGGGCTGCTGTTTTAATTTGTATAATGGTGCTTTTGATCAAAGATACAAAAAGATAATACACATAATAATTTTGATTGGTGGAATATAGGAGGCACTTCCAAATGTTCTTCAAGCACTGTTTGAAAAAAAAAAAAAAAAGCCACAAATGTATTAGCAGCACTAATTAGTAGGGGGAACCTTGGATTTTTCTAGTGTGGGAAACATTTTTATCATTTATTCAGAAGCTTCAAAGCTCAATTTTAGATGCTTAACTTGTGGTGATGGGAACTGAAAGGTGACAGTGACAAAGAGAAAACAACATTTGCATACCAAAACCAATTTGACAACTAAATTTATAAATATTGCAAATGAGGGGGAAAGCTAATTTCATTTTTAGAGCAAGATCTCCTCTATAATTTAATTCTTTTTTCTCCTAGTCCTCTATGAAGGCAATTTCATACTGTCATATGAATATTATTTCATATGAGCTTTATTTGAAAAGCAGGTTTAGCTACTGAACTGTAACATGGATCCACATCTGGTAATAGTTAGCACTGCTAAGGACAAATACGTATTCTCAGTTTCACAGTACAAATATTTTTATCATTAGTCCATATATCCTGAGTATGTTCTACACCTGTGTACATGCAGACCTCCCACAGGTTTTGATTAAAAATACAGTGTTGTGGTACCAAATCTGACTAAAAGATCTACAGTGAAGACCAAAGAAGGCAACATTGCTATGTTCTAGCAATTACTTTGGTTCATCACAGGCAAGAAAACCCTGGAGTAGAGGAGTTCTTTTTCATTTAAGTTATTGTTAATTCAACACCAGTAGGCAAAAAGAAGCTTTATCCATTTTTCAGATGTATTTTAAAATCCCAGCCTTAGAGTTTTAGATATGTTGCAATTTGAACGATAAGAATTGTAATAGAAGAATTATGAATATGAACAATACAAACAAAATTCCAAGGGATCACACCTGGTTTTGATCCAAAACTCTTCCAGACATTATACAGAATCAGTCTAAGTACTCCCCAGCCTAACTAGTGTGGCATATAAGGTCATATTTCCAAACCTGTAGCTAAGTCTATACTATTAAAGTTGGCCTGACTGCAGAGTTCACATTGAGACAACCCTGACATTCGCACATAAGAAGGCTCTTGAAGACGGCTTTGACAACTTCATAGCTGATAACACTTAAAAGGACAAAATACTGGTGTTACCTTTGTACTGCCTCTTGACTATCAGAAATGTTTGATGCCATCTCAGACAACCACCTGCTGTTCTTGATCTGTGCGCTAAGTTTCACTGGTGTCCTTAGGCTAGCATGAACTATAATGTTTCTATTTCCAGTGCTGCTCCACTAAATCAGAATTACTTGGGCAGCTCTAAAATGAGCCTAACGTGTACTGTGCTAATGATTAACTATTAATCAAGTGGCTTGTGGTAGTGCCTAGGGGCAACTGAGATTGAAGCCCCATTATGTAAGGCAATGTGCAGTTCTTAGGGCTGTAGAAGGATTTCCCCTTTGCAAACCAGCTCTGCAGTTACCACATCCAGGCTGGTTCCGCTTTATACCCTTTTATCTATCCTTACAACTCAAACACCTTTGGCATTTGAACTGCTAAATTCATTTTGTGTGGCTCCATCTGATTCTGATCCATTTGAAATCAGGTATTTTAAGCAGCCAGATCCTGTGTTACTGAACTTTTTCAAACAACAAGAAGTTGTAACCTGAAGTCTGCTGGATTTACTCCTCTGAGGTACATTTTGGCAGCTGGTATCCTTGTCAGCAGGAGGGATGCTTCCACAAAAGATACCATACTCGATACATTTTTGGCACAGTCAGGTGGCCTTCATGAGTCACTAAGGCACCTGCTGTAAATCAGCCTGTTACATTGGCATTCTCAATTGCCTATGAATCCCAGATCTTACTTTCTTATGTTATCAGGTTTTGGCAGATAACTATCAACAGGTGTGATTATCAGTGATAGGGAGCATGTAGTGATGATGGTTAAAGGCTTTCACAAAGTCCTTAAAAGGACATTTTTTAAAAGAGCGTGAGATATTTTATGGTTAACAGTTGTTTTTGATTAGAATCAGACTCTCTCCTCCTGCTGTTTCCCTTCCCACTCATCCGGAATCTGAAAAATAAGATGAAAACTGCTGGAAGAATACTGACTCTGATGTTATTTTCATGAAATACTGTGGGAACAGTTCCATAATAGAGCAAGTGACAAACAGCCACATTCCAGCTGGCAGGAGGAAAAAAAAAGATGGACGAGAAGGCAGGGTGACTGGTTTCAGAAGGAAATATTAAATGAAGAGCCGAGAGGGGAATAAGGAATAAAGTGTGAAATGTCAGAGGGAAGCTGAGAAACATAGTGTATTGAGAGTGGAGATAAAATGATACAGCAGAAATGGAGTGAGACACGTAACAGTGGACTTTTTTGTGATGGTAGTCTAAGAAATTCAACAGAACCTCAGTAGATAAAGCAAAATTAGGTGTTCAGAAGTAGAGGAAAATCAGCAAGTATGCTTCACACATAGTTCTTAAAACCGAGGAGAAGATGTAGAAGAGCCACAAAACCTCTTGGGAAATGATATCTAAACAGTATTTCTATATAACCTATATGTAAAATTATAATAAATTTAGAAACTAGTTATATATTTTGGGAAACTGTCAGAGTTACTAACTTAAGCTAGCAGAGCAGACAAGGAAACTCTTCATTTCTTATTCACCACTTCAGAAGTGTTTCCCTTCTAAACAGATCATTCAGTGGCATCTAAGCAGTCACCTTTCATTGCTTGACACCTATATCCTCGGGGAAGGGTTTGATGAACTTGTAAACAAGCACTGTGCGGTGAAGTTGAGATGAGCATGAGGGTAGACAGCAGACATCACATATGTGCACTGACTGTAAGAGTTCATAATAGGACTCCTGTCCAAAAATGTGAGTGACTGTTTGCAAGGACGTGCCACTTGTACTTTTGCTTTCAACTACATCAGCCTTGGAAAAAAACCCCTCAAACAAAACAACTGCAAACTTACAATATGAAGCTGGTCAGAGCTTAATTTAGCTACATTTATTTAGGGAAGTGTTGGGTGTATCTGTACACTGCTCCTTCAAAAAGGTGGATCCATTGTCTCAGGAGTGCCTCAGGTATACCTGAACACAGAGAGTGTGACCAGTGCTAGACATATTCCTGGGCC
Organism: Rhynochetos jubatus; assembly: GCA_027574665.1. Taxonomy (NCBI): domain Eukaryota; kingdom Metazoa; phylum Chordata; class Aves; order Eurypygiformes; family Rhynochetidae; genus Rhynochetos; species Rhynochetos jubatus. The sequence goes on along the minus strand of CM050650.1, from coordinate 94,965,496 downwards.
ATGTGAAAAAAGGCTATGACAGACACTTCTGACACCTCAATGTGGATCCCTTGGCCAAAAAAGAGAAGTTGAAAGGATTTATTTTCCAAGCCTGGAACGTAGATACAAATCTGCTTGAAATTTTTCCATCAAAAAGCGTCAGCATCTGAACTCCCCTGCAAAGGTACAGGTTCATTCTCATAATGTGAATCAGTAGGTAATCATACAAGGAGACACATAAGCTAGTCAACATGCTTTGGTGGCTTCCATTCCTGAAGGCCCACATGAGTTATTTGCATGTTACAAAATTTTCAGAGTTTCACAAATTTTATGCCAAGGTTTTTGGTTCTGAAACGGCATTCAAGTGTAATGAGAATAGATTTTTTTCTAACGTTTCCAATGTTCTCCACAATCAGCATAGCTTCCCTCATGGGTTTTGTTCTTGCTTTAGGTTATGACTGAAATTAGTAAGATAAGAGTCAGATGATAATTTTGAAAAGTTAATTGAAGTTTAATAAAGTTCAGAAGTTTCAAGTTAAGATGAAATTATATGCAGAATTTTCTGTTTGCTTTGTGGGGTTTTTTTTAATTGCTTAACACTCAGAAATAGATGAATACCTGAACAAAGTATTTGAGTACTGCTTAATGCAGATATAATAAGCAGAAATGTCTTTCACTTTAAAAAATGATGCTTGTGTTAGCCATCCCTTCTCTCTCATTCTCAACGTAATTGCCAGGGACTGTAAATCCACACTGTATGATATGACTGGTTTTCTATGAGTATGAATGAGAGAACATCACTCTGTGCTTTCATTTCATGGGGGTTAATACTTACTAAGTTTCCATCTGCCAACAGATACTAAAAGGTATCTTGCAAAAATGAGAACACCTGTTTTCATGGTTAAAAGACACAACCGAGTAAATCTTTATATAGTTAGGGAGAATCTTTTAAAGATACTGTAATTTTGGAAGGAGTCCACGGTCCTGCTATGACGGATCAACTCTGATAATCTTTTTAATACATGTAATGATGAGGTGTGAAATACTGAGATAAATATATGCGTAGCTTTGAGAATGATACATGAAACTGCAGCATCGTAAGCAAAGAAAAAGCCCAGGGTTTTGGGTTTTAACAAAAAAAAAGAAACAAAAAAACCCACCAAACCAAACAACAAACTAGTTTCCTTTTGTTTGCATGCTTTCATAAAAACTTTACTCTTGAAATACTGTCAAGGGAAATAAGGTGATATTATAGATCTTAGTAACTCTGTAGTTTGATGTCTCACAATACTGTAACTTGAGAAGAATTCGAGCCACAGAGTTTCAATATTGTTCCTAACATCACTGTGTTTTGGAGTATTTGGTTGCAGAATTTAATCTGGTTTATAAAAGTGCTACAGCTTATCTCTACACCTATATCTTTGCAAAACTCCTCTGGAAATTTGAGCACAACTGTGTACTACTGAGGTAAGCTTCTCTGTCTCAAATGGGATGAGATCCAGTCAGTTTCCTCAGACTTACGTGGGGGTGAATTCAGGGAGGCAACTGAAAGATGTCCAAAGCCAATTCCCCAAATAATTCTTTCATCAAATTGCACAACAAGAAGTTTCAAATAAAATACTTTAAAGGATTTTTTTTTCTCAATGGAGAACTTTGAAATTTGTTGCTTTCCATTCTGACTTTGATTGAAGTCAGACTTTGAAATCTCCAGAGTAGTACTGAAAGATGAAAAGAAACCTGAAGGAACTGGAAACATTTCCTGGATCATTGAGCCATTGCCCTGTCTTCTCAGGGTGTAGATCTGATAATCCTATGTGAAATAAAATTTCCATCCTTCACACAGCTCTGCCCAGGAGCAGTTCTGGGTTCTGTCTCACTTCTAATAAAATGTGGTCAGGAATTTTATGAGAGTGATTAATCCTTCAGGTTCCTGCTTGATACCAAAAGGACTATAAACTATGAGAAAAACATAAAAAAGAATGAATAAAAAGGTGAATAGGGCAGTGTCGTAGTGAGCTATCACCTTGATGCTGTTAGTTTGGATGAGACATTGGTGTTCTGCTGCTTCTGCTGCTGAGAGTATTCTGAATGGTAACGGTTTTGGTCCCCGAGGGGCAGAGTAGAGCAGCTGAGACAACATTTAATCCAGCAGATGAAGGTACAGTAAATGCCACAGGCAGTGTTCAATTTAGTGTGTTAGCAGCAAGGGATAGACATTTAAAAAGTGGAGAAATGGCAACCTTGTGTGATGGGATGTGATGGGAAAACATTGCGTTTGTCCTGAATTGGCCTCTTATGCAATTAACTACACTGCCTTTTCCTACTTCTTTGTGACGGAAACGGCTAATGAGTAGAAAGAAATAAATTGATGGTATAGCGTGTTTCCCACAAAACGTAATTAGGAGGGAACTGTAAGACACTTGGAAAAGGTGTATGGCATACATCTATGGGAATCAGACAGAAGTGCATGTTTGGTGCTAAGGGCCTGAAGGACATTCCTTCTAAGCCAGAAGGAAGGTTTCAGAACAAGGCTACAGGAATGCTTATCAGTCTTTCAGAGTACATTATCGAAACATAGTAATGTTCCAGTAACATTACTGAACATAGAACATCTCATAACATGGAAACATAAAGCTTTACAGAAAAAAGCTTACGGGGTAGGATCACCAACTGCAACATAATAGAGAACACTTGCATTTTAGTTTTGCTTTGTTTTCTTTAATTCTCTGTTAGTTTTAGGAACTTGGATACCTGAAATCTCACAGTGGATATCACAAGAAGGAATTAAATCAGAACCGTTTCAGTTGTACATTCCCCGAAGAAGCCTTCCTATTATTTCCATTAAATATGTACACATACAGCACACGTACTGAAATCTGTGCTCCGTGACCTATGCTAGTTGCTGTGTCATGTGAAGCAGTGTCCACACAGTTCTTCCTGAACACCCTCAGTATCAGAATAGGAAGGCAACAGTTATAAAGCACCCAAGGCCTTGCAGAGGTAAAATTTCTTTAATTGCATCTAGACCCACAGTAGTCTAGCTACATGCAGCCGCTCTATGTTGTGCAAGCTTACTGAGCTGAATTGCTCTTAGCTGGAGCATCTGTGTAAAGGTTCTACACCTTTACAGACTGTAGAAAGGGCTTGTGCTGCACAGCGTTATTAATTGATTGTAACTAACAATCCTGAAAGAATTTCTGGCCAAATGAAAACAATGGAAAAGAATATCATTAGCAAAAATAATGAATGTTATATATAGCCAAAACTTTTTTTCATATCTGAATCAATTGCCAAAAAATCCCATGTTCTAGGCAACAGCATGCAACATAAATTTCTCTGAATAATATTTTTAAAAATTGGATTGTTTTCCCAAGTTTCCAGAGTAATTAATCCTTTTTTTATACTGCTTAATTCTGTCCAAACCTTTAGATCCTGCGAGCACATTCCAGTTCCTGTGTCTAGATTTATCCTCTGTCAACAACCCAACCCCACAGGGGAGGGAAGCAGACACACAAGCCAGAAGGAAGTTCAGAGGCTTTCCAGACAGGAACTGTCAGGGGCTGTAGTACACCTTGGGTATCCTGCCGTACCTGCGTTACCAGTGGTCATGTCACCAGCATTATGGCACAGCCCCATCAGCTATGGAAAGGACAGCATCTTAATCTGCTGTTGCCTTTTGGTGAGGAGTATTAGCTTGGATATTGCCCTAGGAGAGAAAACTGGAATGGAAATAAAAATAAACCACACATTCCTTGGCAAATGAAGAGCACCAGGGTGTTCATATACGAAATGGCTGTCCTGCAGAGGATGTCATCACTGCAATGATGGAATAGAGGTATTCCATGGATATGATAAAATATTAATATTTTCTGCTAATGAACAAGGTGTTTCATAACTTTTCATGAAACTTATTTCCCATTGATTGGCTGCATGACACTTCTTTTTATGGCATTGCCTGTTTTGATTTTAATGTATTTTCTGAAAATAACTTGCTAAAATCAAGGCCAAACCAAAGAAATAAAGCAGCATGGCCAATGAAATCTTATGTCAGCCTTTATTCACACAAACAAATTGAAATTTCGTTTTAGCCCACAAGTGAATAAATCTGGATACTCTTATTCCTAAACTCAGTTTTTACGCATCAGAAAACTAGCAGTTGAAGTGGCAAAATTACACATATTTGGCAGACTTTAAATACCAGTGCAACCGGGTAATTGCTGGTCGCAATTTAAAAACAATAAAGCAACACAAATTATTTTGTTTTCCTATGATTTCTTTTTCCCTTGTTCGTAGTTAGGTGCCCTACTGTGGAATAGAAGGACACTGACAAGTAGGGATGGGGAAGCTATTAGTATGAATGTCAAATATACTGCTCTAAAATATATTGCCTGCACTAAGTGCATCAAGGTTTTATAGGGGAAGGTGTTAAAGCAACTTACAAAATTAGGGGAAAAAATTTTCAGTGCAAAAGCCCAGAATTGTATTTATTTTTTCTAACAAGTAGTTGGTATAATATGAGATATTGCCTTTACCTGCAGAACTTGCTTTGTTTTTATTCTCAGACTATGAGGGCTACGGTGGTACCTGAACACTTTCAAACTTCTCATCCATTCATTTCTTCCAGTCGTAAAGTCAAATGTTCTTCCTCTCATACAAAGTCTAGTCATTGTATACGTAACATCTGAATAGTAAAAATCTGCAAAATATTATATTCCATCTCTTCATTATAGCATTGCATTATTTGGTTTTAAGATAGTTTAAAGCATTGCAAAGATGGCACATGTAAATTTAAGAATAAAGTTATGATTCCTGTGACTTAGAACACCTTTCCTATCACATAAACCACTTTTTATCAGGGTAATGACAAGATCCACTTAATTTTAGTGATGTTTTAAAGCCTCTCTCTTAAGAACTACTTTACATGGAAATCCTATCTAGCTCTAACAAAAAATGTTAGGCAGGTGTTTTGTTTTGGTTTTGGTTTGTTGTTGTTGTTTTATATCTAAATCTGTAACTCAAAAGCATTTAGAGATAAACTTTTTCTTGCTTATGATGTTTTAATACATGTTTAAGAGATAATCAAAATTGCAAATGTTCAAATATATTGTGCATTCTTTCTTTAAGGCATTGACATGAAATAGATGTTCCAATTAGAGGAAGTGTATTTTTAAATTAGAAAGCAAGTTTGGAGATTTTCAGTGGTGTCGTAATTCTGTCATTCAGCTCACATAAATACTTTTTGGTTTACTGTTTGCTTTTGTTTAATTGATTTATAAATATAATGGTGTTTCAGTAATAGGACTGCTGAAGATAGAAACCTTAATGTTGACTTGTCCTTTGAAAAGACTATATCCCCCAAGTATTTTGGGGTAATTATCCATAACGAGATTCAACACAAATGCATTTGGTACGTGATATCCTAGCAACAACTCCGCAGTGTTGTATTTTACTTCCCAGTGTTGCACAGTTGTGAACCATTTCCCATGTGCTAGTTTTTGCCGGTTTTGGTTGTACTCTCACATCTCTATAGTTGTTCTTCATTTTAGCCTTTAGGTGGCAGCATTTGAGAAGAGTTGTAGTTGTGGGCTTGCCACCACCTAGAATGCAATCATGGACAAGAATTATAAATAGATAGGACCAGGGATGTAGGTACAGGCTCAGTATGCAAGTCACAGCAAGGTTTATGCAGAAGCATTCAAAATGTAAAAAACACAGCTACACATGACCAATTCCTCTGAACACTTCTGCTCTCATTTATGATTTTTAATATAGAAAGATGTGTACTTCTACACATGGTACGTACATGCATAGTTTCTGAAAATGCTTTGAATCAAAATGGAAACAGTTGTTCCAATTTATTGAATGTTAATGCAAAACTCTCTTTTTCCTTTCTTTTCTTTTTTTTTTTTTTTTTCCTAAAAAGCAACTTCTGCCTAGGAAAGGGATGAGAAATAAAGGGTCTTCAGTTTAATTTGCCTGTTACTGCTCTTTTCAGTTATCTTTCAGTCACTTTAGGATACCTGAATATGATGTGATCAACAGGAGTGTTTTAAAACATACACAAAACTTTTCTCCATTTTAATTAACTGAAAAACAAATTAACAACACGTAGCTGATGTTGTGTATTCCATATATCTACACTATTTCTTTATTATTTTTATATGTATTGTGTTTCATGGCAATAGGTGATCAAAGGAGGTACATCTTGGGTTTTAGGGACATTGGGGTGTTCATGTGTGGTGGACAGGTATGGTGGGATGGGTAGGGCGAATATCAGTACTGCTACATTTCATTCTACAGATACATTTTGTAAAAAAATATCATAGGGAAAGTCTGTCTCCATACACTAATCAAAAAAGAACTCTTGTCCCAGTATTTACACATCTTCCTAAGATCTACCTGAAGTCTGACTTGTTCTAATCTTAAATCTATTAAATTGCCTCTTGTTCAATACTAGTCAGGAGTCAACTGACCACGCTCCTGTTTGTACTAAGTTTGTATGCTTTTGAGGGCAACTGATGTAGACTAAACAAATCCAGTTCTTTTTGGTAGGTCATATTAGTTCAAGTACCACATGGTCACAACACAACCATGCAGCATTCACATTAATCACGTTTGCACATGATGTTACAAATGCCGAAAGTCAGAAACCTGACTACATAGTTCAAATAGATGCAAAAAAAGTAATAGGAGCTTTTGTTGTAGAAGTTTAACACTCGGGGTGGTTTTGGGGTTTTTTTTGTTTGTTTGTTTGGGGTTGGGTTTTTTTTTGTTGTTGTTGTTGTTTGTTTGGTGGTGGTGGGTTTTTTTTAATTTTGTGGGATATCCAAGGATTCTACCTCACAATTCACGTTAATAAATAAGGCTGTAATAAATTACGAAGCTAAATTCATACATGCTAGAATTTGCTGACTGGACTACACAATAAAAAAAAAAAATCCAACAAGATTTTGAGGGTCTGCTTCACGATGTGTAGAGTAACACCACTGGCCAAACGCTAGAATATTTCTGAGGAGAACTACATATCTTTTATGCAAGAGAATAGGAGAAGAGGAGAGCCAGGTAAGTCTGTTAGGATCAAAAAAAAAAAAAAAAGCCAACCTGATAATTTGAGGTAGTATTGTTTACGTCTGTTCTGTTGATATCCTTTGACTCAAAAGAGAAAGGCTGAAAACAGACTTCCATTCTTCATGATCTTTGCCTTACTAGTATTTTCAATCCTTGTGGCTCTGTTACGTTGTGCCATGTTGAAAGGCTGTCGCTAGCTGTTGAGCTCCTTTGTTTGGATCTCAGAAGAGAGATTTTGTGCCCATGACAAAATGACATGATTGATACACTCAAGGTTTGGTTTTTTGCCTTTCTCCTAACTCCTATTCCCCCTTCTACATGAGAATCTGCTGCTGAAAAAAGGGAATTTAAAAAAATGAGTATTCAGCTTAGTGTTCTCGAGAACAGTGTCTGCATTCTGCAGAAGTTTCATCACAAAAAACCCAGGAGCTGCATGGAGAAAAAAAAAGCAAACAGCCATCCCACTAGCTGTTGGATGTCTACACCTGTTACTGTTTTGCAAATTACAGAAATTTGAAGTCTGTCAGTCAGATGTCCAGTACATCGCAGAGAGAAGGAAAACATTAGAAAAAAAGCCCCAAATGTCTGTTTGGAAGAAATAAGAATTGCATGCAGTGAGAGACAGATTCCAGGCTTCTCTTTGTGGGAATATCACAGAAAATTCCAGATTGGATGAAGGTGTAAACCCCAAATAAATTACTACTTCTACTTTGTGGACCTCTCATTCAGAGTTAAAATGGCTTTAACTCTTTTTACCTTAAATTACCAGGTAAACTGAAATGAATTAGGGCCACTTTAATTCTGAATGGATAGTTTAGTCCTCCAGTTTAAGTAAAGTGCTTTGGTAGTCATTCGTGAGCTAACCTAAGCCTATCATCTCCACCGTTTAATGGCCAGTGGCTGTAGGCACCAAGAGACACAGTGTGCTTGTCCCTTTCATTTTCATTTGCAACCACGAAAGCAATCTAAAATGTGGAGAAGTTGTCTCTTCTGAATTATATTTGTTCTACCAGTGGTTAATATATGATACCCCAGATATGTACTTACTAACACGCACTGAGCAACCTGATACACACTAATGAATAATTAATACAGGTTTAAGAGCCAATATTTATGCCATTAAATATAGCACTTCACATTCTCTCTAATTTCATACTCAGTATCAGCATACATTATTGCTACAAGAGAATGCATAATTATATATTTAGACAGAAAAGTGGAATGATAAGTCAAATGGAGTTATGAGAAGAAGTGAGACAAGGCGGATCAGAGCTGCATACATATTGGAATGACACTGTACAACGTTTTTACCCACTTGGTCACACTGAGATGCACACCTAAGTGTATTAATATGCATATTAGCTGTTTTCTCTTTCATTTAGATGATAGCTGTTCAGAGAATGAGATTGACATTGATGGCTTCATTGTCATGCAGAATTTACAATGTCTTGACTTCTCTGCAATTTTAAAGACAGTGTCCAGATTACGGTGTACAGAATAAAGATGGGAAACTCTCCTATGAAGTAGAAAATGTTGCTAAAGAATTTAGCTGCAGTATTTGCATTTTTCTTGATTACTTACATATTTATAACACTGTCGGTCAAGCCTGGCATCACTGGAATGAATGTAGATATATTGGCAACTATGATAAACTATGCAGGGTCATGCATAACAGGTTAAGAAAATGTGATTATAGTTAAGATTATTATATCTCAGTTTTTATTCTCTTTATAGGAAGTATGGCTGGATAGGTTTGTTCAAAGCATAGAATTATTTAAAAGTGTTAAGCAATCTCTCCTGAAAATGTATGTGTTTATAGGCAAACTTCTGCCCGTGAGGGAAGGTTTGAGCCAACAGTTATGTAAATAAAGATATGATTCAACTGTAGAAGTCTTAATTATGTTTCCACTGTGATTTCAGTGGAAGATACAGTAGCGTGAGAGACATTTGCAGTACATGAAGAAAAAATAACTAATATTTTTTCAAGCCAAGTGAATGTTCCGTGCTCATCACCTTCACAGCTGCAGTGCTATGGCTTTTGTTAATCTGTCAGCTCTGGCTCACACTGTGGCATGTGTATTTTGAATAGTCTTAAATAATTAATGTACTTAGTGATCCCTAACATCATGTGGAGCTTAGTTGTAATATGATGTCTTTGTGTTACAGGAAGTGCCCCTGAAAGAACAAAACTTCAGATCTCAATATTTCTTCAAAATATATTATAATGTTATAAGGATTTTAATTGAAATAATATTTCTGGTTGTTAAAACTGAAGTCTTGATTCTCATATGCTTTTGGAAAGAGGATTCTCAGATGAATTCGAAAATTTATTTCCTGATGTAACGTTAGGCATACTTCTCTGTAATACAAAAAAAAACCCCACTCAACTATGGTCGTTGAAGAAACATGTAGTGAAAAAGAAAAAAATGACAAAATTTCTCATAGGTATCCTCTATTTTTATACAAGAGGAACAAAATACATGTAACCTGAAATTACAAAAACTGTCTGTATCCTTCCCAAATGCAAACACACAATGGTTTTGTATGAAGGAGAGACATGAAGTGAGCTACAATGTACATAGAAGGTCATGAAGAGAAAACCTAAAGAAGACCAAAAAAAAATACCATCTTTGTAAACTGACAGCTTTGCTCCCATGGGATTGCATAGCTTTCGTCTCTTGAGATTGCTTCTTTTTCTTTCAGTCATCCCGGTATAATGATCTTGACTAAGGCAGGTTGGAACTGTGCAACAGAAAAGCTAAAGAGCTTTTCTTTAAGGAGCTTCTTTTTAAGGAGCTGTCAACATTTCCTTATAACCAGCTGCATTTGTTTATTTGTTTTAAATAGCCTATGTGGGGGAAGATCACTGCAAATATAACACAAACTGATTTGCATTGTTTTTTGTGTTTCAAAATTATCCTAGTTGTCCACTCTTTATAGTTCCTTGTCTGCTTCATAAGAATTTCTTGTTCTCTTGTTTTTATCTTACATTTCTGCTCTATTTACGTAGTGTGTTTAGGTGTTCATATTTTGGAGTAACACGAGCAGAGAAGATACTTCTTCCTTCTTTGGTACACAACTCCACATAGCAATACAGCAGGAAATACGCCACAAATTAAAATCTTCCTGTCTGAGGTGTGCTTCTATCTCATAGATTTACTGGTGACTGTGAAGGTATATGCTTCAGTATCTGTATTTTTTAAGTTACTGAGCAGCTGAACGTAAAGTTACAGCTCTCTCACTTTCCCGTATTGACTGGTTTGGTATTTCTGCCTATTCCTGGTGCACATTACTGTCTTGAAGTTGCAGTATATCACCTCTGAATCATAGGGAGGAATTATCTGTATCCTCTGTAAGGATAGGAAGGAATTATCTAGATGAAGTAAGCAGGACTGTTTAGTACACATTAAAGCAAAAAAATGACATAACATAACCCAAAATTATTTCAGAAGAAAAGAAAGAATCCCTTGACTGTGTGCTGTAGATATGGGATATCTTGATATGGGTAGAATCTAGGGTTATTAAAATATATGGATTTTTTTTTTAAGTTTAAAAGAACAATTTCCTGTGACTGACATCTGTACGTTGCCTGCTAAACACAAGTGTAGGGCTTTCCTTTACTTTTCTGAGGCCTAATGAAGTTAGGTGGGCAAGCAAGTGCCAGCTGCTTTGACTACAAGGAGGATACAGAAAGCCTTTGTGGAAAGGGAATCCCCTTTGAAGAGAGCCTACAGGAAAGCTGGGGGGGGACTTTTTACAAGGGCCTGTAGTGACAGGACAAGGGGTGATGGGTTTAAACTGAAAGCAGAGAGGTTTAGATTAGATGTCAGGAAAAAATTCTTCCCAGAGAGGGTGGTGAGGCACTGGCACAGGTTGCCCAGAGAAGCTGTGGATGCCCCATCCCTGGGAGTGTTCAAGGCCAGGCTGGATGGGGCTTTGAGCAACCTGGTCTAGTGGAGGGTGTCCCTGCCCATGGCAGGGGGGTTGGCACTAGATGATCTTTAAGGTCCCTTCCAACCCAAACCAGTCTGTGATTCCATGAAATGGAACTGGCAGACCAGGAATGAATTCTGGCTTAATGTCTAATGAGGATGTGTCCTAATTCATAATTCTAGATTACTAGATGAGAAATACTTATAATTAAAAAAAAAAATTTGAAAATGCTACCATTGTTAGTATAACATTTATGGAGTAAGTAATAACTTGGGACTGAACTGGATTTCATGGATTTTAGCATGGGAGTCTTTAATTATATGTGTATCTGCAGTACAAACAATAGACTTTCATACTTTCCTTTTCCTTCGTGTCATCCTCTTCTTACACAGTCTAAGTAGCTAGTAAATATGCAATTGGCTATTCTCCATTTACTGTTCTAGTACAGTGATGTTTCCTATTCTTTTCAGATCGGCTCTGTGTTCCAAGTCATACATTTGTTGTATTTTTGGCTGTCTTATTCTAACAGTAACGCAATAGTTTATACTTCAACACACTCTGCTAATTTAAATGTTCAGATTTTGCATGAAAATCCCTATCTAAAGTAATTTTAGTATTTTTCATGAGTATTCAACTTCAGTATATAACATAATTTCTGTCTAATACTTTATTCTAATGTAGGCATATTTTAGCATATGTACTTGGTCCCAGTCTAAAAGACTTTCAATTAAAAAAAAATAATTAAAAAAAATTCAAAGCAGAATGCAGAATATGTAAATAATGCAATACTACAACCTTGACACTGATATTAGAGAAAACATCTCAACAAATCTGAAAAAAAAGGGTTTTTGGTTTTTTTTTTAAGTTTTTGTACAGACATTTACCAAACAAATTTTGATAAGCCAAAGTGTCTATCTGGGCATGTTAAGGAGACTTTTATTTCTGAAGTACTATATATATTTCTCAAGAAAAATGTAGAAATAAATATTTTACTGTGGTCTTTCTATACAGGAATACAACTAATGCAAAACAGAATATGAGATGCAAAATTTTTCCTTTTCCTGTTATTTGATTTATTTTACATGTTGTTAATAAATGAATAGATAGAGGAAAGTTAAAAGAAACACAGCTTGACCCACCTGCAAAAACCTAAAGTACTATGATTAACGGTGGGTTTCCCCAGTGTTAAGTATCAAGTCCGAGTCTTTTCAGTATTTCATAAAGAGTAAATATAAAGCCATAGTTGACTGAAACAATTATTAGAGTGGTTAGTAATTCTTAGGATGGGGTAGTCTTCTGGATGACTTCAGTGTGCTGATGTGCTGTGCTTTACTTTTTAACAATGGGATCATTTTCTTATGAAAGAAATAATAAATATATGAGTAGAAGAAAACAGGCTCCCTCTTAAGAAAAAAACCCCAACACCCTACCTCTATTAAAAAAAATATCACTGTCATTCTTTTTCTGAGGACCACCTTCTATGTCAGATACCATATTTCTAAAGCAATATTCCCTCGTGTTTGTTGACTTAAAGCAAACAGCACGGAGTGGCTTTATATTTTGCCTTTCCTAACACCCCAGGTCCATAGCAGTGGAAGCTTCCTGCAGATGTGTGAGCATCACTGGAGGGAAGGGCTGTTTGTTGTTCTGGCGCAGACGCTATTCAAACACCTTGGGCAGACAAACTGAGTGACTTGAGAGGAGTGAGCAACTTGCTCCCATTTTCACAGTCAGCTCTGCCTCCATAACTTTAGTCACCTTGGTCCAAATGAGGTTGTACTTATTCATAAGGGAAGCAGCGCTTTTCTCCAGAGGTTGGGTGGTCTCTACGTGAAGGCAAACTCTCTATAAGTGGGAGTCCTGTTAACAATTTGCAGGCTCTGGCTGAAGAAGAAATAAGTCTTGTTCTGGTTCTACGGTGACATGTACAGATCTCCAAATCCTTGCTGTGTTGCGATTGATCAGGCTTTGAATAAAACACCTACCACTGGCTCTCTAACAAGCACCCCACAGGCCTCATCTGTCACTGGTTATTTATATCAAAGTGACCTTAAAGTGATACACAACCAGAAGATGCTTAGGGAACGTTACATTGATGATCGAGGAAAATGTCCTACCCGGCTGTCAGAGGCCGCAGAACAGGCTCCTTGAGGGCGGCCTGGCGCTCAGCCACCAGTCTCCCCGCACAGATCACTGTGGTAAGTCCCGTGGCCTGGCGGGACTGACACCAAACAGGTCAGCTCTCTGCTCAAGTCACCAAAGGAAGCAGGAACAGTGGAGACAAATATGCACCATTCACCCCTTCCGTTATAAAACTGTTTCCAAAACCAGTATTCAGAGCAATCCCAGTGGAAGGATTATGAAGATGCAGAGCTCCCTGTTAGGAGCAAAAGCCGAGGAGCTGGATTGTTGTTCTGCCCTGGACCAAGTCAGAAAAAATACGCCGTATTTAACTTGATAGGTTTTATTCTTTAATTAACATGCTGAGTGATCATGCTTTATCGTCTAATAGCTCTGTTTTCATGTGGGTTCAAAATGCAGCTAATATGTCTCCTTTTAGTTCATTGCAGCAGTTTTGAACAGTAGCAGAATATTTATGAACTCTACAAAGCCTACCATCAGCTCTAACTCCTTTTTCCTAATGAAAGCTGCAGCTGACAAGCAGCAGCATCAATAGATGGGACATGATAAAAATTCACAGCCATGAAGCACTATGCAGAGTCTGAAGCAGAATAAGATGTCTAGTTTTAGGTACTCACTTTCCTGGTGGCTCGGTTTATTCATCCTCAGCACTTGCAGAAAATATCAGCAATTTTTCTATAAGTGTGTAAGTATGTGGAACAGGAAATATGAACAGATACATGGAGTTTCAAAGATTCTTAATTACTATTTCATACTTGGTATAAATTTGGAATTCTTCATTTCCTAGCAACCTTAAGGGGTCGGACGAACAGGATTTGGAGCTGCTTATCCTTTGGTTATTGCCTTTAACATTTTGTCCCTTTATATGCTCAGTGTAATTATGATTCTTGGATTACATATCACGTAATTATGAATCTTTTATTTCTTTTTCATAAGGTAAATTTGCTTTTATTTTAGAAGCCTAATGTAGAAAGTAATAATTTACTTTTAATGTAAATCCTAGTGCACTTGAGTAGATAGAATAATTTTAATTTCTATTTTTTTCCAAATTCATTCACTGATATATTTTCTGAAATAACTGATTTTTTGCTTCATGAGACAGAAAATTATTTGGGGATTATTTAAATGTGTAACTCAGAAACGGCTTTTGCTTTATTTTCAGTGATTTTTTTTTTAATTAGAATTAAAATTCAAACTGTATCTATAATAAAAAAAAAAGTAAATTAAGCTATTTAAACTTTTATAAAATGGTATTTTTCATGCTTTGTCCTTTCTTCTCTTTTGTCTGAAATTCTTAGCTTAGTTCAGATTAATCAATGAGTCTGGCCTTGACACAGCTTTCTTATGAAATAAGCTCTTTATGTAAAAAATACCACCTGCTGCCCACTGGAGTGCATGGGTACAGCATTAGTGCAGTCAGTCCTTAATTAGGTTTAATGTTTAACTGTTCATTTGCTGCATACTGTTAGAGTGAACCAATATAATCACCTGCAATTGTTTGTGACAGTTTTCTTCTAATAGACGTTACTTAGCTTAGAGGTAACAGTAAATAATAATGTATGTTTAAATTTATATATATATATATATGTAACACACCAAAATTTTAGTTAAGCAGAACAGTTAGAAAACAGTACCTCAGCTTATATAACCTGAGGATGCTCTGAATTAAGTTCAGATACAGCCAATGGAAACAGAAGCCCTAATGACTAAGTTGTCCTCGGTCTTCCTCAACCCTAGAGTCCTCAGTGAGCAGGACCAAACAGCCCTTGATCAGACATATGCATCTGTGATTTTTTTTTCCTTCTGAAGACATGTTTTCCTTTTTGTATACCTTTTTTTTTTTTTAATTCATTTTTCCATTGTTTTGCTTGACTGACATTCGTTAAGTATTACTTAGTTAAGAATCATGGGACTCCTACTTTCCCTGCCACCCTGAAGCCTGCAGCAATCTCCTTTCTGCTACTCCAGATTCTGTCCTGCAAGTAACTCTGTGAATTTTCCAAGACATGAGAGTACCTGTGCCTTGCAGGGGGCATAAGAGGAGCCAGAATGAACTCCCTCCCAACAATTTACACCTTGAAGTAGTGGTTTACGCAGGCTCTTTACAACTTGGGCATAAGCTCTCCTGAGATCCTCCATTTTTAAGTCTTTTAATTTAGAATCCCTAAAATGTGTTTTGACTACCAGAATCAGGATGCTAAATGGCCACAGAAATATTGCACCTTTCCCACTATTAGACCTAATTCTGGATCTACAGCTAGTTTGTGAAACTGGCGTGGGGTCCAAAATTCACTTCAACTGTAAATACACCTAAGGGGTTTGTCTTCTTTCACACAGAGTTATCTCTAGGGCTAGCAAGAAGTGCCTTATTTAACAATTTACATCTTATTTATATACTTTGAATAGCAGCTCCTTTTCAGACTAATATTCCTGTACTTCTTGATTGCTACAGACATTCGTCCAGAAAAACACCACAAGTCCAGTGATGACATATAGTAATTTTTCTCTCCACAAGTGTTTTAAAATTTTTAATCAATTCTTGCTTTTTTAGCAAACTGCCCAGGTTCTGTCACAGAAATGTAACAAAGGTATAACGGCTGACATTCCTAACTTCAGTTTAGGGTGTACCCAATGCATGCAACCTTAACATTTCACTGCCGTAACAGTGATGGCCCTTGGGGTAATAGGAGAACAGCAGAGGGCATTAACAACAAAAAAACCTTCTCCCAGCTGGCACTTTTTCTGCTAAATTATTGTACCGTCCCATTTTTAGTATTGGGAATAATTTATTGTCATTACCTTTTAAGAGACTGCCACTTAGAGAGAAATCCAAGCTGACCTCATCATGAATAAGGATTTAGTAAAATCACACTTCAAATAGCTGTAATTGTTCTTATAATCTAAAGGATTAAATTGTATGAATATGCATAAGAATCCACATGGTCTAACAGAACATAGAGGAAGGAGCTAGAAATTCATAACTTATTATTCTAGGTCTGTCAGTCCTGTGTGCTTCTTACAACCCCAGAAATTAATCCGTCTGGAGCCAGTTCTGCTCACACAGCAGTTATAGACACATTTAACTCCATTATTTCATGCCTTTTGATTTACAGTGGTGGAGGTGAAAGTATTGTAACTTAGGTAGTAGGTGAAGTTAGTCTGATGTTCAGTACTAAAACCACAACGTGAGGCAGATTGAGACTTGTCTATTCTTTTGATGGTGTGAAAGGATAGTTGAAATGCACCAGATAAAGTCAGCAAAATTATATATAAGTGCTAACTGTGATTACCAATATAGGGGTTGCATATTAGCATTAATGACTTATTTTTGGAAAGAATCTGTTACATAAAAATTTGCTTCTTTGTATCTTTTGGGAACCTGTAATGATTTTTAAAAAATATAAATTTCATGGAAGTAAGAAATGGGAACATCTGTTCTATGGCCTAAACTCTATACATGTGCTGTCATGTGGCACCAAGCCCTATTCCCAGAGGTAGGTCTTGTGCACCCAGACTATCCTTTTGAGATGTTTTACATATGTTAGCATGTGGGCATTTGTATAATCATGTCTTGCATCAATGGGTTCTGCAGTTATCCTGGGAAATAAACTGCTCTGACGGTAGATATAACTACCTCAGGGCTCCAGAGTCAGTTCTGGCGCAGAGCACTCCAGTTCAGTCAAGCTTTGCAGACCCATTGCTGCAGCACTTTCAAAACCTTCATTAAAACTAATGGAACGTTACTTTTGAAACCTATGATTCCTGGAATAGATTTTAGTGGTGTGTGCTACTTATATATCAAGCAAATGATGATTTTTAAAAAACAGAATTGTCTTCTCATTTGCTGAAACTTGTTTCTAAAATACGAATATTTATGTTTTTTAGAAGTACTTTCGTTTACTCTGAGATGTGAATGAATACCAAGTTGAAGTAACCTTCTTGACGTAATTTTTTTTTCTTTTTAAATATAAAAAGGTAATATCAAGCTTAAATGTGTCTTAGAGAATGTAAAAATTATTCCACAAGATCAATGCAGAATGAGTAGTCTCTATGTTGTCTAAAGCCAGGAATTTTTTCTGTGGTCTTCTGAGGTCTGGTACCTTGTGAGCATCAACATTAGCTTTTCAGGCTACTTAACATATTCTTGATGATCAGTTTGTATCAAATAATACACTCTATATAGTTCTTGTGATTAACATAGTGCTCTTTTTCCAAATTTTTTGAATTTATAATCTGTTCTGCCTTATTCTCTATTTGAAGTTAACTGTTAACCACTTAACTGAACATGAAACATGTCTAATCTGTTCACTGTGGAAGTAGTGTTGGAGCCAAGGTAGTCTAAGTACAAGGTTTGTAAGTGGCAGTAAAAAACGCTTGGGAGCTTTGAAGTTTGATGCTTCTACTTCAGAGCTGAAATCTTGTGTGCCAAAAATCTGTCTCTTTTCCCCAAAAACTTTAGCTGTTCTAAAAAAAAAAAAAAAGTGTTATTTCCATCCACAAACACTTCCTCTATTCCTCAATACTCACTGTTTCTTATTTTCATCTGAGAATGCATATAAGCTAGCTGTGAGCAGACATACTGCTTTTATAGTTCGGATTCTGATTCCGGACTGGACAACCAGAATATATGCTGTTAATTCTCTAGTGAACATAATTTTATTTATTTATTCATAATTTACTTACCATAAATGTTAGAATCATAGAACCATTTTGGTTGGAAAAGACCTTTAAGATCAAGTCCAGCCCTTAACTTAGCACTCCCAAGTCCACCACTAAACCATGTCTTTAAAACACCTCCTGGGATGGTGACTCAACCACCTCCCTGGGCAGCCCATTCCAATGCCTGATAACCCTGTCAGTGAAGAATTTTTTCTAACATCCAATCTAAAACTCCCCTGGCCTAATTTGAGGCCACTTCCTCTTGTCCCATCACTTGTCACCTGGGAGAAGAGACCAACACCCACCTCTCTGCAGCTTCCTTTCAGGTAATTGTAGAGAGTGATAAGGTCTGCCGTGAGCCTTCTGTTCTCCAGGCTGAACAATCCCAGTTCCTGTAGTGAGGGGCCCAAAACTGAACACAGTATTCAAGGTGCAGCCTCACCAGTGCCAACTAAAGGGGGACAATCACTTTCCTAGTCCTGCTGGCCACACTATTTCTGATACAAGCCAGGATGCTGTTGGCTTCTTGGCCACCTGGGCACACTGCTGGCTCATATTCAGCCAGCTGTCGACCAAAAACCCTATGTCCTTTTCCACCGGGCAGCTTTCCAACCACTTGTTCCCAAGCCTGTAGCATTGCAGGGGGTTGTTGTGACCCAAGTGCAGGACCCAGAACTTGGCCTTGTTCAGCCTCATACAGTTGCCCTTGGCCCATTGATCCAGCCTGTCCAAATCCCTCTGTAGACCCTTCCTACCTTCAGGCAGATAAACAGTCCCAACCAACATGGTGTCATCTGCAAATTTACTGAGGGTATATTAATATTTGCAATATTAAAGAAAATTGACCCCAGTACCGAGCCCTGGGGAACACCACTTGTAACTGGTCATAAATTAGATTTAATTCCATTCGCTACCACTCTTTTGGCCTGGTTACCCAGTCAGTTTTTTTACCCAGCGAGTACACCCACCCAAGCCATGAAGCAGCCAATTTCTTCAGGAGGATGCTGTGGGAAATGGTGTCAAACACTACTAAAGTCCAGGTAGACTACATCCATGGCCTTTCCCTCATCCACTAAGCGGGTCACCTTGTCATAGAATGAGATCAGGTTTGTCAGGCAGGGCCTGCCTTTCATAAACCCATGCTGACTGGGCCTGATTGCCTGGTTGTCCTGTACATGCCATATGATGTCACTCAACATCATCTGCTCCATGACCTTCCCTGGCACAGAGGTCAGGCTGACAGGCTGACAGGCCTGTCATTCTGGATCCTCCTTCCAGTCCTTATTCTAGATGGACATCACATTTGCCATTCATTCTACAGTCAACTGGGACATCTGCAGTTAGCCAGGACTGCTGATGGGTGATGAAATGTGGCTTGGTGAGCATTTCTGGCAGGTCCCTCAGTACTGTTGTGTGGATCCCATTGACCTGGGTGTGTCTATGTGGTATAGCAGGTCAATAACCATTAGGAATAATTACATAACCTCACAACATCCTCATAGTCCTCCGAAGTTGCCTGCCCCTTTTTCCACAGCTCACATCAGGTCCTGTGGGGCACCTTCCTTAGTTGTCTCACTCACCAGCTGTGTCAGGAAGTGATCTTCCACACACTCCAGGAACTTCCTAGATAGTTTCCACTCTGCTGTATTATATTTCTAGCAGACATCTGGTAAATTGAAGTCCCCCACAATAACAAGGACTTAGTGACTGTGAGAGTTCGCCCATATACTTATAGAATATTTTGTCTGCATCTTCATCCTGGTTGGGTGTTCTGTAACAGACTTCCACCATGATATCTGCCTTGTTGGCCTTCCCTCTGATTCTTGCCCATAAACACTCAACCCTATCATCACCATCATTAAGCTCTAGACAGTCAAAACACTCCCTAACACACAGGGCTACCTTACTGCCTCTCCTGCCTTGCCTGTCCTTTCTGAAGGATTTATAGCCATCTGTTGCAGCACTCCGTTTATGCGAGTCATGCCACCATGTTTCCATGGTGGCAACTATATCATATTTTTCCTGCTGCACAATGGCTCCCACCTGTTTCTGTTTGTTGCCCATGCTACATAGGTTGGCATAGATGCACTACAGCTGGGCTACTGACCCCACCAACATTTTTGGAAGTGAAAAGTCCTAATTCCTATGTGATCATTCTCAGGCACTTCTTTGGTTTCTAACACATCAATAGCCGTTGCGTCTTTGCTGCCACATGGATCTCCATCTACTGGCTCCACTGTGAGAGAGGAGACCAAAGGACCTTGCTAGCACACCGTCTTTCAGTGGCGTGCTGCCCCCAGGCTTGTCTCTAGTGAGCCTGGTTTTATCCCTTTATTCTATTATACATGCCTAAAGTAGACTGAGGCAACTTCTTTCAGGTAAGTAAATCATTAGAATATTTTCAGACAACCAACACACAAGAGGCAAAAATACAGTTTGAAAAAAATTCAAAATATAAAAAAAAATATCAAAAATCTATTTTTGTAGCTATTTTACTGAGGTCCCTAGGCAAACCATTCTTTTCCAGACCTTTCTAGAGAGCAGAGTAGAGGCAATGGGAGGGATTTATAGAGTATCTGTGGGCAGATGTGCAAGTAGCTCTGCAGAGAATTCAAATAGTTCATAGTTAGGATCATCATTATGAGATTCCAGTCTTAAACCTCTCTTAGAGAACCATGATACACATCCCAGTTATAGGTTGCCAGCTGTTAAGAGAAAGTCTCTTTCACTAAGTAAAACACCACTGACTGCAGACTTTTCCATGAAAGAGATTCCAGTTTACCTGTGTCCATGAGCAATAGGTCATTTTGAGAATGCATTTATATAAGTTACGGAGTTCTCAGCTTAATGAGTATTACAGACTGTCGTTCTAAGTCCAGAACTAAACAACTTCACTGAAAAAAATCCCTGCTTGCAATCCACACGTTCATATATGTTGACTATTGGCATAATTTCTTCAAATGATGGATCATGATGAGCTAAGACAGATTTTAGGTAACCACATCGCGTATTATGCTGACAAGCTGAAATGAGTTACATGAGATGTATCTTGCGCAGCCATCAGGGAATAGATGTTTTTTAATGATCCTTATTATTGACATCTGTAGGGGAAGGAACTACAATTCTCCATAGAGTACTCTTCCACTAACTATTCTGGAGGTCAAATGTTATGGATTGTTGCAGTAATATTTGCAGGAGATGCATGAGAATTTTAAATTAAGTGATTCAAGTGCCTGACATAATGTAGGGATGCAGCAACAATGAGGATACTAAAATCAGTTACTCTGATGCTTATTGATGAAAGACAGGCATGCCCTTCCACCTCTGAGGATTATACCACTTCAGTAGTGACATCCCCATCGTTCTCCCTAATATGAGTATCAATGTCATGTTGCCTAGATTGTGGTTTATATTGCTTTGTAATTTAATCAGAGAACTGGACGAGGAGGCACTTTGCCATGACTGAGTGGAAATCTCTGTCACAACTACAGAAGAGCATTTTTAAAAGTTTAAAAAAATATGTATCTTGAAAAAAAACCCCACAAAATAATCTGTGTATTTTGTAGGTCTGTAGAGCATCTTGATCATAGTCTCACTAATTCTAATGGATTCATTTTCTCAACCCAGTGAAGTGCTGTTGTTCTTGTGTTAAGAAAAGTACATTATGATGAGGTAGATTGTGCTCATTGAATACCTCTGCTCTTAGGTAATTTTTTCAAATATAATTTTTATATATTGGCATTAGATGTTTGGTCTGGTGTTAAGTTGGAGAGAAGTCTTGCACCTCTGCTATTCTTTAACGCAGGCTTCAGGGTGAACTTCCCTAAGAGGTGATTCATGAACTACGCATTGCTTAGCTCAGGTCTGCAGTTGAACAGTTTATTTGCTTTTACAGAGGCACTGCATAGGCAAGACCTGTCAAATAAGCCGATCGTGTGGTCCTCTTTGACACTATGGGCCATAGAGGTAGGAAGGATGAGATAGCAGATGAGCTCAGATATTTTTTCTAAGTGTAAACTATGCATTAATACTGAAGAAGAACACTGCTTTTTAGCCTCAGTGTGATACCTGGATCCTTAAAACCATTAAGTGAATTGCTGAGTCTTGCCTTGAAATGACAATCTCAAAGACCTGGAAAACTGTACTTTTACTACATGCAGTGAAAACTTCTAATGGATTTTAGAAAAACCCTGAAAGATCTATATTCAAGTGATTTTCATTGATAGTTTTTGGGTAAATCACTTACGTGCTTTCCTACTTAAAATTTCTTGCATGTATTTCTGAAGGAAGAATTAAGTTATTGTGAAAAATTGTTATGAGGTTTAAATTTTGAATTGCTGATTTTTGCTGATTTATGCCTTATTTTCCCATTAAGGTAGTTCTGTTGACTGGAGTGCTATTTGTTAAGGCCATAAGTGTCACCTTAAGAATTCAGATCTTTTAACAGGGTCCAAGTCAACTCTGGAAACCATTGCAACACTCTGTCTGGGGGCTGTGCAATACACACATCTCCCAGGCTGAACTGGGTGGAATAGTATGTTTGAAATTGCATGCACATTGTTGTTAAACTGCCAGTGACAGTTTACAAAAGCTGTATGTCCTTGTGAACAGGTTATATAAACCTCTTGGCTCAGTGTAGATCCTTGATTTTGGTAAAGACCTTCTAGAACACATCCTCAGCTGACAAAATTTGGCTTGGCTGGGTGGAACCAGACCAATTTAGAGAAGCCAAGTTTCTCCTCTCCTCTCCTCTCCTCTCCTCTCCTCTCCTCTCCTCTCCTCTCCTCTCCTCTCCTCTCCTCTCCTCTCCTCTCCTCTCCTCTCCTCTCCTCTCCTCTCCTCTCCTCTCCTCTCCTCTCCTCTCCTCTCCTCTCCTCTCCTCTCCTCTCCTCTCCTCTCCTCTCCTCTCTCCTCTCTCCTCTCTCCTCTCTCCTCTCTCCTCTCTCCTCTCTCCTCTCTCCTCTCTCCTCTCTCCTCTCTCCTCTCTCCTCTCTCCTCTCTCCTCTCTCCTCTCCAGCCAGCTCTGTAGTACCACAAATGTAATGTGAAGAATTCCCATCTTTTGGAAAAATAATTTAGGAAAATTAAGTGAGGACAGGGAAATGCTATTTAAAAGGCATGAAATATCATTTAGCTTCACCTAGAAGCTTTACCATTCAAAAAGACCCCAACCAACGCAAGACCCCAACCACTAAGCTGAGCTTAGTGAATAGAGTTTACAGTACCTATTATTTAAAACATTGATTGTAGTTCTTTCTCTTTATACAGCTTCAGAATCTTTCATAGACCGTAAGCTTCCCTGTCATAAATTCATGGATAATTCATGTCAAATTTTAATGAATGCTGCTATCATTTAGAAAAGATTAGGTAACCATCTGCAGGAATGTCTGCGGTAAATAGTTGCAGGGCAAGGAAATAGTCTAGATGTCCTTGGGAATCCTGCTTTCTACAATAGCCTTTATTTACTGTTCAGTGTTTCTAAAACAGAAAATAATGTGAATGAAGTTATTAAATTCAAGAATAGCTTAGAAAATTACAGTTTATCCTGAGTCATCTTCTCCTGACTTGTAAATATATAGAGCAATAAAGTGGCACATACTAGCCTGTGTGTAATATCTAGGTAGCTTTTGCTGCAGTGTTCAGTAAACAGAGATAGTTTATATAAAAATACTACTATTCTGAAATAACTACGGCACTGGCTAAATGTATCAATAATTCCATTAACGAAATATACTGCAAAAGCAAAATACTTAATGTAGAAATAAAATAGTATGAAATGTAAAAAAAGTGAAGATACCAAAGTATTATGATTATGATACTATGATTTAAATTTTTAAAGGCTACACATGAATAAGTTATTATAGTCGAAACATTAAACTGATGATAATGCTGAAAAAGAATGCATTAAAGATCTTTCATTAAAAAAGGCAAATATAAATAAAGGTAATCCCCTATGTTTTCATTCTTTAATGTGTTATTATATCCATGAATCTCATGAGAGAATAATAAGGAATATGAGAGAATATACTGCTAAATTTAGAGGATTTTAATGTTAAACTCGATAATGTAAATTTCCTTTATCAGTTTTATTATTTTTATTTAAATACAAATATTTGGGAGATGGATTGCCAGGGAACTATTTGAATAGGAAAAATGTGAACTGCAGAGCATCTTCTGTGTGTACTGGCCATGGTAATGATACCATTTGTCAGATTTATTAGAGATATAAATAGATAAAGCTGTAGGTTGGGCTTTCGTTCACGCCTTTTTGTCTTTGCTTAGTTATAATTCTGCAAAGCACACATGAAAACACACCTGCTGTGGTGGCATTTTACATTCGTTTTGAACAGGTACGTGTCACTTCTCAAGATTCGCATGCTCCGTTTCTCCTGCCTAGGTCTAAGATGATGAAAATTTGGGCCCAGGAAGGCAACTAATAGAGATTGCACAGTTTCAACATTCTGTGCACATGCAGAGTGAATAAAGATTACATCTTTATGATATTCTTCACTGACCAAGTATGTAACCATGAATAAACAGGTTCCAATCCCACTGAAGATAATGGCTGGGCAAGGGAGTCACTGCAGAGATGCACAGAGAGACAGCAGATTGCACTGGCATGAGAAAGTCCAGCTCATCAGGATTTGTGCTATAATTTATATTTTAATTCAGTAATATTTCATTTCTTATGTCATTAAAAACAGCAGCAGTAGTATTAATCCAAGATTATTTCCTAGGAGCAAACTGCTCTCCCTAGAGACAAACACAAACTAATTACGTATGTACATTATGTTGACTGTTTAGAATACATAATTCTTTTCCCTAATTTTTTGAAAGATGAAAGAGTACATACAGCACGACATACCACGACAGTATGTGTTAGTATATCTCTGTGTGAGACAGAAAGGAAATCTTGTATCTAATTTCCTACAAATGTTAACCTTTTTCCTTTGCTGGATAAAACATGAGTGTATTACAATAAAAAAAACCCAACTTTGTTAGTACCAATACCATTGCCTTTCATATTTCCTCGACTATGAAAATCATCTCCAAGTTTTCATGCATAATAGGATAGCTGTCTCACTGTGTTCGTGAATACAGTTGAGTTCAGATCTAAATTCACCCTAGTGAAAGAAATTATTCCATTCAGTTTGAAACTGGTCAAAGCTCTTCTATACTGTTTGGAGAGCCAAAAGAAGACTTTTTATGGGACCTGGATCTACATAGGAAGTGGGCAAAGACTTTTAAGTATGCTTTCCACATTTGCTAAGAAGAGGTTCCCATGGAAATCTAATTCGGCTAATAGCTATGTCACCACTTTGGCAACTTGCCTGCCTGTTGAGGAAATATCATTTTAAGAGGTTTCCAAAGAAAGCCATAGCTTAAAACTGTACTGCAGAGCGATGATATTCACTGATGCCCTGAAGCTCTGTGTCCTGCCAATGCAGCATTTGAGAACAAGTGCTTCCTTGTGGGGCCTGGGTGCCCTGCTACAGAAAAGCAGAGCTGGAGACAGGGAAGGGAGTGCTCTTGGGATTTTCTTCTCCTTTTGTCACAGGGTTTGCTGTAAGGGAAAAACAACTGCAGCTCATGTTTTGGTTGTTTGGGTGGGTTTTGGTGGTGGTTTGTTTTTTGGTTTTGTTTTGGTTGTTTGGGTTTTTTTTAATACAGCCCTACAAAAGAAGAACTTTAAAAAAAAAAAAAAGAAATCAAAATCCCCTCAGTTCTTTGAATGTAATGATTTTTTTTTTTTTTTTTTTTTTAATGTATATGAGAAATCATTCTATAGTGAAAAAGAAAGTCCTGGCTTCTCAATTCAATGCAAAATTGTGCTTCTAAGTCAACACACATTCTGCCATCTAGTGACCAGAAGAAATTGTACTGGCCAGCTGCAAGTGTGACGAGAAACCCTAAGTACTGCTACTACTGCATATTGCACTAGTATGTTTGTGGAAGAAACTGTAGGATGGGCTACAAAGAAATTAAATATGCAGGAAACTTTGTCAAGCTCCTGGAAGTCTGCAATTAATCAGATCTATTGACATCAGTTAATAGCCCAGTCGAAAAATTAATTTAAACAAACCGGTTCTTTATATATTTCTATAGCCCTCTTCTTTCTTCCTTCCCCCTTCTGCACCCCCTTCTTCCCCTTCACCTGGGACTTAAATCAGTATTTTGCATAATTTCTGGGAAAATCATTTGCGTGTTGGCACAGAGAGGATGCCATGGAGAGACAGACTACTGCATGGGAGACAGTTTGCATTAATGCACATTCTGGCTGCAAGGCCTTTAATATTCATTCCATAGTCAAGAGTAATTGAAAACACTCATTTGATTATTTACAGTTCAGGAGTGGGTAGGATAGTATGAAGTACGCCGTTGGAGTGCTGTGGGTGAGAGAAGAAAATGACGGTCGCTTTGGGAAATGGATTGCCTTTTCTTGATCTTAAGGTTCTAATCAGCCTTCAGAGAGCTGCCTACCGTTTCACCTTCCAGGCGGTTCAGTACAAGCTGAGGATGCTCTGCAGCTCTCAGAGGTTGCTTTACATTTTACATGCCCTGAAGGAATAACCCTAGAGGACATGACCTGGAGGGGTAACCCTAAAGGTCTCAGAATCACATTTTTTTAGTTCAACAGCTCATTCACACTGTCATCAACAACTACTATGCTGAAAAAGGCTTTTTTTTATTAACACCAGTGTGTCCTGTGCCATCAATAGCACAATTCATGGTAGATGATACACTTATAACCAGATACATTTACACTGTGAAGTTCCCATGAATTGTGACATAAAAATAACCATAAGAGCAAAACCAACATGGTTTATAATGTCATCTCATGACTAGGATATGTATGTAACAGGCTTACAAGTGTTATTAAACAGCCTAGACATAAAATCTGTTTGACTTGTATCTTTAATGATTATCCACTTGTCAAAAATCAAAGACTAACCATTGGTGAGTAGAACCTCGCAAAGCCGGTATTTTTCTTTCGCATTGCTCAGTCTTCCTCCTTTGCATTTTTACACTGTTAACAGATGTTTTTTCTTCTTTGTTCCTACAGAGAGCACATGGCACCTCTCTTCTCTCCTAAAAACGTATACCTACATTGGCTGCAAGATTTTAGCTTCTCCTTTAAAAACTAAAAAGGTTACTCAATAGGAATAAAAATTCCCATAACATAACATAAAAATAAAGGTAAAGCCAATGGGACTACAGATAAGAGTTGTTCTAAATAATACTCAACTGTAAACTTTGGAATTTCAGAAATCATTGTGGGGTTTGTGGGTTTTTTTTTCTCTCCTAGAAGGCATAGAACTATATGATGTGCTTCACAGTTATATGTAAAATGAAATGATCAGTTACATCCATACTAAGATATATGCGTTGCTAAAATACTTTCAAGTATTGGTCCATTGTGTACAGCTGAGGAAAGAAAGAATATGCATACTATTGCAAGAAACTCTTGTACTTCGATAGCCACTAAAGGACAACTGACAGCAGGATAAAAGCTTTTATCAGATAACTAAACCTCAGATTTTCTACCACAAATGTTTGGAATATGTTATGATTTGTTATAAGTCATGGTCTGGTTAAAATGATCCATTCAAAGTTCCCCATAATGCTATATGTTACTTACATTTTGAGGTATTTATTGATGAGCTTTATTCTCATGTGGATAGATTATAGCATTAAAACCCTTTTATGTTTCCAGGCATAACTTAGAGACACAGTGTCAATTTCTGGATGAAGCCATGTACCTTTCTGCTGCTGAAAAGGTTAATTGTCCCTCTTTATTTAATGAAACAATCTCAATATCAATATTTAGGTAAAAGCAGAGAAGGACTGTCCTATTTCACCCAAGGAAAAATTAGGACAGGCATTACCAAAAAGTTATCGTCAGAAACTGATGTCTGCAAAAACATCTGAGTTAAAAAACTTATTTTCAGCAGTGAGAACTAGGTAAGAAGAGTCAGAATGAGAAAATTTCCTTTGCTCAGAATCTCAGTTCAAACATCCAATATCATGTCCCAGACATCAGGTCTTGAATCATGCTGACTTGACCTTGCAGGACACATCTATGCCAGATACTGTCTAGGATAAAATGATTCCTATCACCTTTCCCACACTAACTGGTCCTTGAAACTACTGTGCCATTTAGGCATACTTGAGGATGACTTGGGTTAAAATGCTGTCGCAGCTCAGAAAGCTTTTAGATACTTCTCTGTGAAGTATTGAGTATTTGAGAACAAACGCATAACTTGTTCATCTTCTACATTTGTTATTTAGCTAGGATCTGAAAATGGAGGAAGGTTTATTCTGTTTACTGTTTACTGTAAATGATGACAGTTACTTAAGTAAGATATTTTATTAGAAAATGTATCATAAAAATACATTGCTGCTGAGTTTCTCAGATTAAACCATTTTGCAAGCACTGTTTGTACTTATACACAGAAACTGGACACTTCTGATCCCATTACGAAAATGTACTTGACCCTTACTTTTCTTTTCTTATGAGGCCTGAATTTTAATGAGGCCTTCAAGTCCTCACCCATGCCAGTACACTGCATTTCCTGTTACTGCTTTTGTTCTCATGCAGCATTTGGTTATATACTTCAGCTGAATATGAAAATGAGAGCACTGCATATGTCTGGGACCCTTTTTTGACAAAACTTACAAAGAAATATTTTTATCTTTGTGATGAAACATGTATCTTTCATATATATTTATATATTTACTATATAAATGCTTAATATATCAAAGGGAGATTAGTGGAAAAGTACATCCTAAAGACTGTCAGCAATAGTTGAAGAGAATTGATTGTGTAAATTAAAAATGTGTTGTTACTAAGAGGAAAAATGAAAAATTCGAGGCATGATTACATCCTGCATTAACAACTTGTCTTTTATTTTGCTTGGTGATATTCATGAGTAACTCCATCACTGTGAATGGAGCTACACTGGGTATAAATCACAATACTGAAAACTGATCTCCCAGACTTTCCTTTGCCTCTTCACCACAAGTCTCTGTCCTGCAGGACACTGCATGTGCCTGCGCCCAGCACTGGGTGCTGCAGGACCGGGACCGGAGCATTCACCACCTCCCTGTATGCCTCTGGAAAGCCTTCCTCTAGCAAAGGTCTCCCATTATTGCACTCTGTTTATAACTTCAAAACTAGAATTAAGTATTCTGCAAGAATGGTGCCATATCCTCTGAATTGCCTGAGAAGCAGGCAGCGTGCAGGCAGCAAACTCAGAGCAAACTTGCCTTGTTTTCACAGCTTCTTCAGGAGAAAAGCTATGAAAAGTCTCTTGTCCTTCACGATGCTGTTAATTACAGTTATAATGGTCATCTGTACTGCACCTTGTAAAAATTGTATCATCCTAAACTTAATTTGCATTAGAATATTAATTTTAAAGCTTTGATTATAGTAAGTGATTTCCCACAGAATAAAAAGCCATCTAAAATCAGAGGAGCTGCAGAAGAGCTGTATTTTGTAAAAATATATTCATAAAATTTTATCACACACATATGTATGCATACACATACATATATGCATAGACATACAATATATATGTATGTGTATATATATACAATTTAATTATATTTTATATGTATTTCCGGGATGTACTAAATATGTTGAAGGTGTAATTATCAAGATATATTTTATTAATTAGATTTTCAGATATTCTCTATAGAATGCTAACAGCATTGCTGTTCTCAAATGAATAATTAAATTTATATTGTAAGTGGTACCATTAATGAATATTTACAGAAGGAAACACTAATTTGGAGAAATATATTAAAAATTTACTAGAAAGGAAAAAAAAAAACTATACTGATTGACCCCTTAAAAATATATTTGCCTTTTAATATTTCTTTAAATAGAAATGTAAATCTGTTTACTTTAGTGATTTATCAAAACAATGTGTTTGGAAATAATATTTATTAGTAGCATTTACATCTTATGTAATGTTTTGCATCTTTTGAGGCAGGAAGGTAAGTTTTGTTATTTTCATGACTTTACAAACAGGTGAGAATTTTGAACTTTGCATTTGCAAGGTAACCTTCCAGCAGAAAAGTATTTTTTAATGTTTATATTCCTGGTGCTTCAGACACCTTCTGCCTCATCAGAATCTTCACGTAGCTGAGGTAGTTTCAGAGATAACCCACCGTTCCCAGGACACGCCTCCTCGATTCCCAACAGAAAGGGAATGTTTAGCACCAAGCTGCAGTCAGCTGTGTGTGCCTGGGCTGTCCAGACTGAACTGTGCTGAAGACACAGCAGTCCCCCTCTGAGGGCAAAGGACCCTCCACATTTCATCACAGAAAGGAAAAATGGAGTCTGAGGTAGAAGGTTAGAAGTTTGTGCAGGAACAGGCAGGGAAAATGACAAAAGTGATAGGATAAAAAATGAAGCACTCCCACTCTCTGGGCCTTTATGTCATTGTTTTGGCACAGAGTTCCCTACTAAAATCAGTGGGGACTTCTTTTTAAATCCTGAGGGCAAGATATAACCTATAGTCTTTACAGCTGAGAGGTTTCAGAAAAGAAATGGTTCATAAACACTTGTTCTGCTGGATTCAGCCTAAAAATTAAGCACTCCATTGGCTCCATTATTTTGCATTGCCACCATTCCCAAAGATGACTCATTATCTCTGTTGAAGGCTTCATCAGCCTGAAAGATGAGTGCAGAAATACAAGTCCTCTGGAGGAGCAGCAGGCTGTGCTGTAGAACAGCCATGTCTAACACTGTCACAGTCATTTTCTGGTGTGGTTTGCACTGATTCAGTATACAGGAATAAAATGTCTGCATTTGAATAATTGTTTCTGTCCCATGTCATACAGCTGATATATAGTATGTGTCACTACACTGAATGTTGGTTCATACAATAAAATCATGTTTGAAAATCTGCAGACACAAATTTAAGTATTTATTAAAAGCTGAGTGTAGCAAAGTTAAGTTGATGTTAACTGCTGTGATCACTTGCTTGACTCTTACCAGCAACTTCCAGGTATGTTTAGGAACATATTGCATGAGACAGTATGTGACTTTTGAGAAATGTCTACACACAAGCTTTCATAAACCTTTATTCTGTCTTTAGAATTTGGAATGATGGGAGATCATACAATTAAAAGTCAGCGACCTCGATCTGTTCATGAGAAAAGGGTCCCTCAGGAACAAGCTGATGCTGCTAAATTTATGGCACAAACTGGTAATACATCAGTTACATTTTTCTATTTACTGTTGTTAATTTTAGCAAAACCACTGCATGTTTCCATAATCTTTTGCTGCATATTTGTCAGTTTTCTAAGCTGATACTTTTTTTGAATCATTTATTTTTTTTTTTCACCAGTTAAAGTCCATAAATAAAGTAGCTGAGAACTAGGTAGCTTATACAAAAACATGCACTGTAAATGTGGATACTGAATCATTTAGTGTAAGCATTAATTTCTTCATTAGTAAAAGCAGTCTCACACGTACAAGACACAGGACAGCTTACTGTGACATACTCAATTTTTTTCAAAGAAGGTGTTAAGAACATGCTTCAGAATTTCTTTATAAATAGACTGTGGTCTAATCCCAGCTTTAGGCATTTATCAAATTAATTAATTACTAGGGTGACTTTAATGTGCATACATTCAGCATTTACTATCTTTGTCCCAGCACAACACTCTGTTCTCTAGTTACCAGATTCATAATTGCTAAATGAAATTGGCCGTAAGTAGTTTTTAATTGGATGTGCAAATTATCTAACGGTTTTTCATCTAAAACACATTTTCTAATTTTGTTTGAGCAACTTCATCTTCTTTAGATAAACATACCAAAATGATATTACAAACTTAGAGGTGAAATAATTACAAAAACAACAAACAAAAACCTGTTTACCAACAGTTACTACAGCTGCCTTTGAGGTCAGTGATAAAATTTTAGTGGTGAGTTGGATAAAACTCTTACACACCAAAACTACTGCCCATTTTGACATCACTAATGATTTGTGTATCTGTTGGTAAAATATTTAATGGTTTCCTACACACTGCATTCCAGTAAGTTACTTCATTGAAAATCTTGTGCTCCATAATTATTGTATGGATTTGAAACAACTTACTCTGTATTCCATAGTTACTAACCTAGAAGATATGCCTGCATAAGTCATACATAATGCTTCCAGTTATATATTCACTTTAGTACAAGAGCTATAATTGTTTCTAGTTCAGTTGCATGTTGACTTCCTTAGTAGTAGGGTGCTTTACTTAACAGATTTGCAGAAATCAATTTATTAAGTAATCTAATACACATATAGCCAATCAGTGTAGATCTGTTTGGTAAAGAATTTAGAAAGGGAAAAAGTCTGTTTCCCTTCTATTAATCTATAGGACTACTTTTATGGCTAACTCCCAGTTGATACTACTGTAAGCAAATGGAAGAAGGGAGCCTAGAACCCTCTTGGTCTCCATGCAGTTTTTGTTTAGGCAAGTAGAACTTATTACTTACGTACCTAGCTCAGACTTACAACGTTACTTGCTTACTACATAGAATAACACCTTTGCTTTTAGGCTGCTTCTTGAATTCATACAATTACTCCAAAAAATAAGAAAGATGATCTGGTTTGTTTCCTCATAAAAACCCGTGAAACTTTCATATTATCAGATAAAACTTGTATTTGATAATTTCTAGTCATGCATTGCAATACATCTATTATGGGTGTTAGAGAAGTGCATTAGAAATGCAGCACTTATACCATCACCTTCTTAGAGATTGTGTCTGTGGAGTGGGAGATGTACGTTCAAAATCATGTAGGCTTGGTTTTCAAGGTCCTGTTCTGAAAGCATGTGAGATGTACCAACAGACCATATAAATTTACATGCCCAACTTTGAGGAAATCTGTTTTACATACTGTAGGTTAACACATTTTAAGTAATACTGTGCTCTTTTTGGACATACTAATTTTCATCTCTTCTTCATTTTGATTTTCCTTTGTAGTGATCATTGCATATTTTCTTCACCTCTAATGCATTCATTTTCTTGTGATATAATTAATGTGATATCTTCTTAAAGTATTTCATAAGGTTGTTTCTAACATATCTATCACATGAATTTATCCATGTACTAAGACGTCTACTAGCCCTTAAAGTAAATGGATACTGAGTTTTTGAGGTTTCTTACGTTTTGTCTGTTTAATATTTTGTTTTATGTAATAATAAAACAGATGTAGAAGTGCAAAAAAAAGTTTCTGTAGTTTAAAAAGGCAGAGAGATAGGAATAGAGAATTGTTCTGGAAAACAGTTATGAAAAGCATTTAATACTGTTAGAAAAGTGGACTTAATCCACTGAATTTTGCTGGGAATAGAGAGTTTTAAAATGTGATAATAAAAATATGCATTTTCCTGTTTGTTTGTGAGCGATGTGAGGTAATGAAACATTTTACTTAAAAAAAATATTGTGTGAATAATTTATTTTGCTATATTTGTCATTTTATGTGTTTGGACTGATCCTTTCCTTAGGTGTTATGGGATTTAGAGAGTATAATACAGGTAAGTGTTACTCAGAACAATGAGGCCTTCCATACAGTAAGTTATGTTTCCTCTTACATGTGGAGCAGCAGGGGAGAATAAGGGCTTGGTAATTCACCAATGGTTAATTTGAGATTGTAGGTTTAATATAATAGGTTAAAACAATTAAGTGTTTTCAAATAACTGAAAACTAGATGGAAGATAAAAAGTAGCCCTTTGGGAATTTTCATGTCAAAAAATTAAAAAATGGAAAAGAGATAAAGAAAAGAATGGAAGATGTATTTGCATATTCTGTACACAATCTACATTTATTCTAGAAAATGAAGAAGTCTTTATTTGCTTAAATTAAAAATGGTTAACTATGGTATGATATGCTGGTAAAGATTTTTCCCTCCTTTAAAATATTTAAAAATAAGTAAGTTATACTGACGGCTGTACAAAATACTCTGAAAAATTAAAAATTACCAAAAAATCACAATATATTTTGCAAAAGGAAGCTAAGTAGGTAGTGAGATAAATTTGTTCCTCATTTTCACTCTTTTTGCACCATTTGTCACGTAGGTGTAGAGGATCTTGCTCTAACAAATGTTTAAGCCTTCTATCCTTTACGTAGGCTGAAGTATCTTGCTAGATTCTGTCTTTTGTGAATTTACAGTATATATATGCTCAGAAGTTTTCATAATTATTAATAAATTCAAAATTCACTCACTACAGTCAAGCTTTCAGTATCACGTTACTGCTGGTTTTCATCACATTCCAAGGGTTAAGAGCAACTTTATCACTTTAAGATATCAAAAATTTAAGTTTTTTAATACTTTATTTCTGTATTTTACTAGCTATGTACTGTCACCATATCTGTGCCTGATAATGGATAATACACACTGAGTATATATGACTGTTTTACATAATGAGGAACATCTAGAGAAACATAGCTTCGACCTTTTTTGCCATTTGACCTTTCATGTAAACCGTTTTAACAAAGGCAAAGTCAAACTTCGAACATGTAGGAAAAGACAAAATATATTAGCCTAGAAACCTGTAGTAGTACAAATATTTTTACTGTGTACATAGGGCTTATAGTACACATTATATAACTGTTACTGTCTATCTAGATATTAGCTATGTTTTCCGTATTATATATTCTAACCTCAACCTAAGCCATGTAACAACTATCAAAATGCTAAATTCATATCAGAAAAAATATTATAACTGTAACAAATAATTAAATTTCTCATTTTGTCACCTAACAAATAAAGAAAATCACTACAAAAATCACTGTGGTCAATTTTTGTGTGTAAAAAATCTCATCATTTTGTCCTAGTCCATAGAAATTGTTAGAATGGTATATAATTTTTTGAGAAGATGAGAGATTTGTGTGCTAATTATAAAGCATTCTGTCTAGTTACTAAATAAATAGCACACTTTTTTTAAGCATTGAATAGCCTTAGAATTGCTTCTTAGAGGACTAGCTGAGACAAGTATTTCGCAAAGGTTTGATGCTTGGCCTCTGGAAACCAAAAAAAAAAAAAAAAAAAAAAGAGCTTGGACAGATGCTTCCTACAAGCACACAGTTTCAAGAAACAATTTATCATTATTGCATTCTTGGATGATAGCACCAGAGTCTTGCTGGTTTGCAAACATTATCTTGATTGTGACCAATATAAAAACTTTGGTAAGTCTAGAGGTATATTGAGATAACTGAGATTTTAAGCAAGATATTCAAGACTGAAGGCTGTATCATGACACTGATTTTAAAGCAGAAAATCCTATTTGTTTCAAAAAGAGCTTAGGTTTAAAAATCAAAGGTGTAATAGGGGCTTCAGCATGCCATTTTATACTGATATTTAATGAAAGAAGGTGAACGTGAATCCACAATTATTTACTCAAATTGTTCAGTGAAGTACATTCACATTATTTTTGCATTTGCTTTCTGAAAATACTCAAGGGATCCAATTTTCTAAACATGAATGCCTTTGGGAAAGGAATTCCAGAATTGTGTGTATGCCTGTTGGTGGAAAATAAATTTAAGCATTTTTTCCTGAAGATCCATGCAAGAAGAATTTATATATTTCTTGCTTTCAAAAAGTATAAATAATATAATGTGCTATCTCTCAACAATTAAAAAAATACTCTATTCAAATATACGGAATTAATAAATCACATCTCACAGTTTTGAGGTCTAGCGCATTCAAGAGTTTAACACACCTGTAGGTCAAAAGTAAAGAGCAGATCTGTGTAGTAAATGATCAAACCAAAATTCCCATCCCACTGTTCAGGTTAAAACTGGGTAAACAAAGTGCGTCTCTTTGCCAGGGAACTTCTCTTTAATGCTAGATGACTCTTCTCCGCTGAAGAAAAGATAAGAAATTTGGGGGTTAGGTTGTTTTGTTTTTTTTAATCAGAATTCCCTTACTGGTAGTGTTCCTTAAACTATTACCTAGTCTTCATTCTAGAGTGATAAGTATAAATAATAAAGATAAATCCTTTGCTATTATATAAAAAGAGTTATCTGTATTCTTTTAGCATCCTGAGGGCAGTGTTGTTTCTAAAATGTTGAAGGGCAGTAGTTCTCATAAAGCTGTAAATTATGCTAAGCATTCAAAGTGTTTCCCTCTGACAGGCGTTATGTGACTGCAGCATTGTAGGTGTCTTTATTTTCTATTCATTGCACATTTTCACAGCTGCTTTACTCCATGAACTTTTAAATATTTATTTTGGTCTGGTACTTTTTTTGTTAGAACTTTAAGAGCAGATGCTAATGAGCTTAAGCAAAAAAAAGGTCTTATTAATACTTATGTCTATATTCATGTTTGTTTGTTGTCTTGAATACAGGTGAATCTGGTGTTGAAGAGTGGGCCCAGTGGAGTACGTGTTCAGTTACTTGTGGTCAAGGGTCGCAGGTGCGAACCAGAACTTGTGTATCACCTTACGGGACACACTGCAGCGGCCCTTTAAGAGAATCAAGGGTTTGCAATAACACTGCCCTCTGTCCAGGTAGTGTTAGCAGCCAATAAATGAATTGTGGATGTTTTTGAACTGTATAATGATAAGAATTTGAAACTATATCTTTTTATTATTATTTTTATTTTTAACATGAATTTCATAAGGGCATTTCAATTAGAACAGAGAAGTGTAATTTTATACAGCTGTGAAATTTTGTCATGTAGATTGCTATTTTTACTTTCAGAACAGTCAAGATATGGAGCAAGAGACCCTTTTTTTCTGACAGTTTCAGATATTTTTTTTTTAATTCTATATTCTCGTATTTTCACTCAGAAAAGAGAAAGTATAATGTGAGCATAAAATACAAAGTAGGGAAGAAATCCAGGTTATCAATGCATTAAGTAGCAGAGGCTGATTAACAGGCTGGATTAAGTTAACATATATTATCCAACACTCCAATTGTACCACCATACAGAGTACTGTCTTCTTGGCAATAGGCCAGACTTTCTCTGTAATGTCTTAATGGACTTTCCTTTACATTGTTCTGGCAAGAAAGGGCAACAACTACCCATTGAAGGAAGAAAGATCAGACAAAAAGTGACTCTCTTACATCTGACATAAGGTAAAGGTCATCAGTATCTTGCATCACAGTTTTCCTACTCCTTTTGTCTCAGAGATCTGGACATAGTTGGAGTTCAGCAGTAGTTATACACTAAGGAGAAGAGACAGGCATGTTCGAGTTAGTTGCCTAAAGGTCACATCTTGTTTCTTTAGACTCTACTTGTAGATCTGATTGATCTAGGATGGGAGGCAAAAGGGAAGGCATATGCCCTGTGACTATATTAATTTTCCTCATCTGTGTCTGAAATGCAAAAAAAAATTATGTGCCTGCATTCAGATGCACATATTCCTTAGCTCTTTGTAACATTTGGTCCCAAGAGAGTGGCAAGCCATCTTCAGGTTCTGGAGAAGCTTACTCCATTTTTCAAGAATACTAAACTGTTAAACACAGAGACTCCCCATGACTTTATCTCAAAGAGTAGTGATGTGTAGAATCAAACTCTCACGTTACTGTGTGTTGAAAAATATCCAACAGGAAGTGCATATGTGATCCCATCAGAGTCTGTGAATCAGCATTATAAGCATTGAGAGAATCTCTGTAATGGAAAGCAACTTGAAAGATTGCATCTGGGTAAACCATCACTGTAAGAAGAATTGCTCTCAGCACCTAATGCTTTACTACAGTGCTTTACCACTTTACTACTGGTAAATTCACATGGCATTTTCTAATATTTCAGGGTAGAAACCCCCAGGTAGGGCTGAATTCTATTACTTGAAGTGTTGCCATGGAAAAATGGCAGCTATTTCTAAAAGACATAGGCTAGCTAGAGTCTACCAGGGGTGGGATACATTGCAAAAGAACTCTCAATTTGAAAGTACAAAAACAAGAAGTGAAAAAAAGAGGAGTATAAAAGAACAAAGATTCCAAACAATCAAAGTCAGATTTAAAGATTCCTTTGAAACTGCATAAAGTAGGAACATGAAAACACATAGCCCAACACTCACAATAAGATGCAGTTCTCCCTGCTTTCTTGTTCACTTAGTATTACCTAAGAGGAGGAAAGGCATTTAAATCACCTAATTTTACAGATTTTTATCTTCATTCTCTCTAGTGAGAAATGAGAACTTTTCATATCAAAACAAAACAAAAACCCCCATGCACTGCAAAAAACAAGGTAATTAATTTGCTGTCAAAACAAGCTGGAAAAAAGTTAATTCTTAAAAATCACATTGTCTAGCAAACTTCTAAACAATGCTTACACCAAAAGACTGGTCCATATTTCTCACGTTAGAAAAGAGCTCCTCCCTTGCACGTGAACTCCCACTTCAGGATATGGCTTTGTTTCCAGATACCTGGTATGCGGTAGCAATGGCTACCAAGTCTCACTGGCTAGCAGTGGTACTGTCAACACATTTTCATTTCAGATCACCACTGCTGAATCTGATAATCTTTATGCATCTTAAGATACTTTTCTAAATAATTAGTCTTCTGGGCTTAATCTTGTATGTTGTTTCACATAATTACAATAACCTCATTAATTTATGTTGGTCCCTGTCTGGCTACAGGTTCACTACTCTGTGGCAGTGTGCAAGATCAGCAATTTAGAAATGTGCTTTTCCTAGTCAGAGGTCCATTAATTTTTCAAACATCCCTTTAATTATTAGCCTAAATATCTTTTCTCCTCATTCTATTATTCATCCTGACTCAGAGAGTTTCATGGTTCAGGATTATCCCTGGTCCATGCATAACGAGTAGTTTGTTCACTAGTATAATTACAACATATTTGACAAAACAATCCAAACAAATACATAGTAGGGATATGGCCTGCGTACTCAGACCTGTACCACTCATTCCATCTAGATTTTGAACTCTGTTAACACAAAAAGATTTTGCACCGGAGAGCATAACCTAGAAGCAATAAACTTACAAAACCAGAACAGTGATCTCTCTTTGTAACCTACAAATAAAAAAATCTGCTGAGGTGTATTCATTACATTTTTGAGTGATTGGTAAAAGGGGGTATTTTGAGAGGTGCAATAAAGCTTCATAATCAAAAAGTTTCCCCTTCAATTAAAAAAGTATTTGGAATGGCCTTCCGGATGGAACCTCAAGCATCTATCTACAAGCTTCAAAGGAACTTGTTAAACTCAGAAATACTAATGCAAGTATTCCAGAGAATTTTCAACTACTGTGATCATATACTCCATGTAGTATCCAAGATACTTACTGGGATGTTAGGGAATACATCTCTCTGTGATCTCACTGTCCTGAAACATTTTTAGAATGGGATTCACCACATTCACCCTTATATATTTATATACATATGTATGTATTAATATTGAAATAAAACCTTAAATTTCAAAATAGTACTCTTGATAATTCAAGTAACATCATAAAGGAATCATTATTTACATAATTTTTTGCTCATTTATATTTTTGCTGGACCAATACTATTTCAGGGCGGGAGTCTGTTAGGTAATTTAGTCTGTCTTGGAATCAAGAGCCTTCTAGAAAAGTGCAACATAGTAAGTGACAAAACATAGGTCAGGTAACCAGTGTTACTGATTCTTTTGTGAGCAAGGACATCTCAGGACCCAGTCCT
Source organism: Rhynochetos jubatus (assembly GCA_027574665.1). Lineage (NCBI taxonomy): Eukaryota > Metazoa > Chordata > Aves > Eurypygiformes > Rhynochetidae > Rhynochetos > Rhynochetos jubatus. Next base: position 94,926,092 of record CM050650.1, on the reverse strand, counting down.
GCAGTACTGATTCATTTCAGCTTAGCAGGCATTTTCTATCACAACTAAAATTTCAAGGAGAAAGAACATGGAATTTCAATGCCTATAGATCATCTCAATTAGTTTCTGTTTCTCCTTCTCCATTCCCTTCAACAATTTTTACCACAAAATTTAACTGAAGCTCAGCATTTTCAGGTTTGTGGGTAAACCAGGACATGGCAGGAGGAGGAATACCCTAAACCACTTCAAATATTTATATGCTCACAAGCTGTGTTTTAGCTGGTGTGATGTGCTAAGGCTGCTTTACTTATCTCCCATTTTTTCTCAGGGCTCATATCAATGAAGTTGAGCCATATTGCTAAATTTGCACTTTTTGATATATATTATGGGCCTGCATGGTACACTAACAAAATCTTTACAGGGATATTAAGCCTTTCTTTTTTAATTCCTGTAGCTTTATTGTTAGCAACCTGTGCTCTGGAAGTTCAGTCCTTCACTTGAGAGGAAGAAAAGAAGAGTAAGGAAAACTTAGGTTTATAATTAGAAAGAGACATGGCAGAAGTAAAGTGTCTGTATGGGTTAAACGTGAAAGTTAGAGGACAGTGGTCAGAAAGTTTGCTGAGTTTATGTATTACAAATTTAAGAAAGATGTTTGATGGGACAATTTAAGCAATACTAAAGGAAACTATAGCACTTAAGTGAGTTTAAAATTGTTCATATAAGCCCTGTAATTTAATTTTTAAAATTATTTTAATGTAACATCTGCTTAGATGCAGTTATTCAGTGATACTGAACACTTAACAATGAGATGTCAATGGCCATAATAGTCTTCGAGTATCTGTTCAGTTTAAAGCTGAACAAATCAAAAGCATTTAAACCCCAATGAAAATCTCCCAAAATATGCTTGTAGGATGAAGGCCAGCATGGCCTCACGCCTCCTCCTACTTCACAGCAGTTGGGTATTGTGAACACTGTGGGTGTTCACTTCAACATGATTAGGTTCACAGAGTGGCAGAGAGAAGGGAAAGATGCTCTGCAGTAATCCAAACTCGTTGTGCTAGAATGTTTTTGACAGATAAGTTGGCAATAATCTGGATATTTTTGTCCCAAATAATGAATCTTGCATCTGAAACTGTGTTACAGAAAACAGTAACTCCTCTGTGGGCCAGCTCTCCATCTGGTGTAATTTGGCATAGCTCATCTGGCTATAATTCATCAGATGTTATAGGGTATTTTTGCATTTAGAAAATAGTATTAAAGAGAGCAAATGTAAAGGAAATATCAGAAAAAAACTATTCAAAGGTAAGAAATTATAAATTAAGATGTTATGTTAATGATCTGGATAATACTGGAAAGTTCTGTGATGCATCAAATAGATTAATTCTCCTTGATACTTCTTTGTTGACATTGGTTGTTATCTTAGTGTTACGCCTTTTCTATCCTTGACTTTATTAGTTATCTGCTAATTTCAGATATACAAGTCTATACATACAAGAAAGTACCATGAAATTTTTACTTAATAAGCTAAAATTTGTCATGGAAGATGATTTTGGACACAGCTTACTTTAAACCAAGAACAGATAGAGGCTGCTGTAAGTTTGAGTCTGCACAAAGTGAAGCCCTTTTGTTTTGGATTGTGTTCAAATACAAAATCACAAAAGAACTATTCTATGTTGCTGCTAAGATGCAGTAACTCTTGCCAGAAGAGATATACAACCTTTTGGCTCAAGGCAGTATCTTTGAAGAACCCCTCAGCACATGTTTTTGTCATTTATAGATGAAGACAACTAACATAACATGTTGACAGCATCAAATCAAAACTTCAAATTAGCAAATAGACTTAAACTCATGTACCCTGAAAAACCTCAGCCTGTGTCTACATAGTGTCAAGATCTTTCTAATTTATTATTTTTTACAGAATAATCATTTCCTAATTTAGATTAATTTTGTTTTGCTATGTTTGTAACTTTTGAAGTTCTGGTTGCACCTGAGCATCTTAATCAACCATTGTGGTATCAGGAGTGAAATCATATCATTGATATTACTGAATACTGTTTGGAGTCTGATCTGACAAATTGTTTTCTCATTAATTTTTCTCATATGATAAAAAATGTGGAGTCTTAAAGATATGTCTGGATTCTGAATATAATGTGTTGCCTATGAGAAAAAAAAAATCTTCAGATCCTATGTCTGGATCAAAGTAGCTGTCTAAGTATAGTACCTGTTGAGAAAAGATGAAACATAAGGGGTTATATGCAGATATAGTCATAAATTTACTAGTTTTAAGAGAGTAGGTTTCCTGGTTTTGACCAAAATGTCACAGTTAAGCAAGGTTTCTAAAATAACTACACTAAAATCTGTCACTTTAACATTAAATTGGAATGTTCTGGAGGTGGGTTTTGGTGATGGTGGGATTTTTTTTTTTTGTTGTTGTTAATATAATGCAGATTGATGTGATATTTAGAATAAGATCATTTTAATAAAGCTAGCCATGTAGGATGTGGAATAATTATTGTGCTTTTTGACCAGTTGTACATGACCAACTGAAAACCTTTCATTGACGGAGCTTTTATCTAGTGAGTTAAAATCTTTCCTGAATGAAGCTTGACATTTTCTGACAGGTACAATTTCTCAGAAGTTAGCTTAGAAACTTTTTACCTCAACATAGCATCTGAAATGACAATTTTCCATACTTTTAATGAAATGCAATAGAACATACCTACATGCAGACTTCCCCTTTATCTTTCATGATTTTGTGATAATATGCTAGGGAGCTGAACCTCCTTCCACACCTTTGGCAACTGAATTTCACCTCAGGAAATGTTATTCTGATCCCTACAAGAAAAGGGAGGTATTTGTGGAAACTGGGCAGGTGATACATGCCTTCAGGGCAAAAGAAACCTACATAGGAGAGTTCTTTCACAGTGATGAAAAAAAGTGTGGACAAACCAGAAAACCTATTACTTCCGTAATGTTGTAAATCATTACCAATGATACACTGAGATGTCGTACACTATTTCACCCTCCAGACACCTTTCAAACAGACAGGGTTGCAGGAACACACAGAGTTATGTGATACCAAGTGTGGTGCTCAGGCAGGGCACTGTCTCTGGATTTTTCTTGAATGCCTGGCATTACTGCAGTACTCATTACTGCATTCCTGTTCTCACCAAGCCTAATTTAAACCTGTAACTGCTTCTGTTTGAGCAGAAAAAAAAAAAATAACTAAAGTTTGCTTTGCAGTATTTTTCAATTTATAAACAATTATTTTACTAATGCATGTATGGAATTGTCTTAGCAGTACATGCTTAAATATAAAAGAATACTTTCTGAAAATTTAACTCCAATTGTTTCGGAAAAGGGAATGCATATGGTGTATAAGCTCATGGATATTGTATATGAGATTCTCCTACAGCAGGAAAAAATTAAGGTAGAGAAATATGCATCATCTATGATTCTTTCCATTAATTTGATGAAATACTTGTATATTAAAATATTGGTATGTGTTTGTAATTTCTGGTGTAATGTAAGGTGTTTGAAGTTTTTCAGTGAACATTTTTTTCTTTTAAGATAGAATGATGCATGTGTTATTGTGTATGTTAAATCAGTGAATATGTTCGTGTAAGGAAATAGCACTAATCACTTTTGCTTATGTGGTCTTGGAATTTATATGGAAGATAATCAAGCATATGTGCTTCCATATTTCCACCAGAATTTAAACAAGTGAAACAGTTATAACAGCCCCAATGTATGATGGTGACACAGTAAGAAATTACTGCATTTATTCCTCTGTTTTCAAAAGAAAGCTTAATTTTGATTGCTTCAAGCTTTTAGAGTTGCCTTGATACATAAAGTATATGCTTGATTTTCACTAAGACTAGTGTCCTGAAAATCAGGCCTATTAAACATATGTCAAGTCAGGCACCAAAGATCTAACTAACTTTTGAAAAGGGAAGTTATTTTTCTTAATATAATGAAAGCAAAGAAAATGTGGTTGTGAAATTAGTTTAATGATGAGGGACAATTGCTCAAAGTTAGATGTACTTTAGGAAAAATATACTTCTGAAATTGACATTAAATTTTACAAAGGATTTATTTGCCAGTGCGAGGGTTATCTATGTACTGGTTTCCTTGAAGTTGGCAAAATAATTACCATTTAAAATATTGATCTTGTTTATTTTGAAATCCTTCTGTTATTTGTGTGTCTGTTTCTGGTTAAAATCTGTTTGGTTTGTTGCAGTACATGGCGTTTGGGAGGAATGGTCACCCTGGAGTTTGTGTTCATTCACATGTGGTCGAGGCCAAAGAACTAGGACAAGGTCATGTATACCTCCCCAGTATGGGGGAAGATCATGTGATGGACCTGAAACACAACATAAACCTTGCAATATTGCACTCTGCCCTGGTGAGCTCATATAGAAACTCTCTGCTTTGTTCGATGTGGGTTGTTTGTGATTTTTTTCATTGCCCTTTGTACACAGAAAAAAAAAGTTATGTCAAGTCAGTAGATGGGGTATTGTTGTTCAGAATTCTGACTGTAATGATTAAAGGCTATAATCAGGGTGGTAACTCTGAGATACTACACAAGCAGACAATTTTTGATTTTTTCAAGATACTCTGTAAGACACACTACGTTGTGTCGAAATCTTTGATTCAGGATGGGTCTTGGAGAACTAAAATGCAAACAACTTTCTGAGTGTGGCTTGAAGGGAGACATTCAGGGTCACAGAATTTGTGTCCGCCATATCTGTTTGAATTAAGTTTGCCTAAAGGTTCACTGTAATTATTTATTCATCAAATGACAAACTTATTTGGGAAACCATACATTTTAATTGTTATTAATTTATTTAAAATGGATATTACTTACATTTGTGCAGACAGAAAAGCTGAAAGAAGCGGGCATTTTATGAGTGCCAGTTAAGCCCTTATGGTAAGGATTTAAAATGCCTCATTTCTGGGAGCTGCTTACCCACTTCCAAAAACTACTTCTAACCAAGGAGACAATGCGTGGGCTTCATGTTAAACCTTCCATCCACTGAACTTGAAACTAACTCAAAAATATATCTATTATTTTAAAATGGGTTTAAAAATTTTTGTCCATAGATTATGATTAATTTTGATCAAAATTTTCAATACGTATATATATCCATGTATGTATGTAAACACATATATATGTACATGTGTGTATGTATAGGCATCTAATGTCAAAGTATTACAATGAGTTAAATAACTATAAGAAAGATTATATAAAATAGTAATAATTTATGACTATTGAACTCACTGTAATATTTAGGGATTAAAAAGGTGTCAAGTAGCTGTACTGTGAGAAATTTTTTTCCCAAGTCCTGTCTGACAGTGTAAAGGTTACCCCTGCAATGGGCTTGTTGAATATTCGTAGGCTACAACACTGCTCCAAATAAATTCTCCATAACTGGAGCTCTTCCTAAGAAGGTTGATGGACATTTCATTAGCAAATTTTTTTTTGATAATTTGAAAACAGAAAAGAAAGATAAAAGTGTGACTTAGTGTCTCACAGAATTGAAACTAAATGCCTTAGATTTTTGTTAAACCTGAACTTAGCTTTTCTTCTGGTCAGCAAAGCATACTTCAAATTTAAGACAAAATTTGTGGAAAAGTTTTAGTCTTGAATACAGCTGCAAAAATTTTGAATTAATCCAGTTTTTGGCCATGTTGGCAGATGTGCAATTTTACATGTGCCTACAGAAAGGTAATTAACATGATATACAAGTATCAAGCTGAGTTGAAAACAAGAGAAATGCTAAACAAAAATAGCAGAGAAGTTAATGCAGTCAGTTCACTTCAGTATTGCAAAGAAACACAGAAGATATTACACCTAATCTGTCAAAATAAGCAGTTATTTGAGAATTCTAGACTTTGAACCATCATTTGTACCCAAATGACTTTCACTGGAGGAAGTTACATACTGGTTACATTTAAAACAGTTTACATCTTTGCTGAATGTTAAGGTTTACTGTAATTTGAATGTTCCATTTTGTAAGGGAATCTTCATGTTGAATTCTGTAGTCTTTTAACAGTATTTCTGAAACAGTAAACTCACATGGTATTTGCTCCTAAAGATAAAGAAGGAAGATGTATGAAATTCATATGAAAAGACACAGTATGGGTTTTCTCCAAATACACTATAATTGATTCGATCTTTCCTACCCTAAATAATACTATATAGCAATGAATAAAACTGAAGAGGGTGCATTGAAATGAATTTCCATAATGTTTTCCTCTTCACATAAAGCTTTTTATGATTAATGAATGCAACTATCTTCCATGTTTGGAAAGATTTCCATTTTCTGCTGAATAAACTGTCAGGGAACAGCTTCATAGCTTGAGAGGCATCTGCATTGAGAAGAGGTTCACAGTCAGGCATTTCATAGAATATTTAATACAGAACTTTAGGAAAAACCCTCAGACACTCTCTTCCTTTAATTCACTGGTTGCTGAGATCCTAGGCATTAGAGATATGGATAGCATCTTTTAGAAATGTTCTGTGGTTACTGTCAGACAACAGTAAAATACTTCACCTCCAATTTCACTGAACAGTGGTATACTCATACAGAAACAGTATGTTAAATCACTGATTTAAAGATTCTGCTTCCTATTTTAATTATTAATACCATCAACTTAGGAAACCACTTTTCCAACCCTTCTTTAGAAGAATCCTGAAATCAGGGGTTGGCAAGTGCACCAACTGAAGTTATTAATTTTCAGCGGTGGTGCTTTTATGGCAATACTAGTTATAAAACCAGGATTTCAAGGATGACTTTTAATCAAAATTGTATTAGAACATAGGTTTTCAGTTTATTGGTTAACTGCAGGTGCAATTAGGAACTGATGATTGCTTAAGTCTGTATGAACGCAGGATTCTGAATTAGCACAAGAAGTAATTATACATTTCATAATGCTTACCTGTTTTCAAAAATACTGTGTAGTCCTATTATCTTATAGACTCTGTAACTTTTTTCTTGTATGGGAAATTAATTGGTTTCTATTATTTATTATTCTGTTTTTTAATATTTTCATTCATATCTAGGAGCTTTCTGATATACGAAATTAAAAATAACAGTCCTAAGCTTTTACTCATGAGAATATTCATCCAAACTCAAATGTATGAGCTCATAAAAAACACTAAATACAGAAATGGTCACCATACCTATATTGTTTAAAAATTCAACTTGACAAATTCAGAAAGAAGACTAAGCAATATGCAAACACAGAAGCAGACCTGAGGAGAAAGGCAGATTGTTTCTGTCCTAAATTTTATCTTAGAAAAATGCTGAAGAACGGGGATCATTTACCTTACAGGGAGGATGAATGATAAAAGTATATTCAGCATTATAATTATAGGAAACAGAGACTGTATGTGAGGCAAAGTGGTACCTCCTGTTTTCCTTTTCCTGTTCAACTAAAGAGACATAATTTCACAGTTAGGAGAAATAATCTTATAAACTGACCCATCTGAGTGATCACCATAGCTGTAATAAATCCATTTGAAGGGTTCAGGGTTTACGTGATACAAGATTGGCCCCCAATCTGCCTAAAAAGACAAGACTAGTGTTTTCAAGAAGGCCTTGTTTTCAATAAGGCCTTTCGAACCATATGGTATGTAAGAAAAATCATAATTTATCCTTTGTTATATCAGTGTACAGTTAGAGGAGGTGAAACATTCTTTACTTGAAGACCAAGGAAAACAGTTTTCAATTATTTTAAATAATGGCAGTTTCTGTGTTTGATTGCTGTAACAAGTCAGGCATCTTCAGATTAAGCCAAATACAAGGGGCTTAATTTAGGCCTAAACCAAACCCCCCTAACCTAGAAGGAAGCCATGAAGCCCTACCCAGCTTAGGTGGTAACTCTGCTGTGTCCATCTCTTTTGTGCCTGCCACGGCAGTGGACGGACAGTGGCAGGAGTGGAGTTCGTGGAGCCAGTGCTCGGTGACCTGCTCCAACGGCACCCAGCAGCGGAGCCGGCAGTGCACGGCGGCGGCCCATGGTGGCTCTGAGTGCAGAGGGCCCTGGGCCGAGAGCCGGGAGTGTTATAACCCCGAGTGCACCGGTGAGTACCAACTGGCGCGGGGAGATGCAGCTCTACCTCTCCTGCTCAGGAGAGACTCAGGGGCCAGTCTTGCTGGTAGCTCTGAGCTGGGAACTAGTGGTACTCTGGCAGTCCCCTGGGCAGCTGCTGGCCTGCAAAGGAGTAGAGCAGCTGCCTCCTGAGGGAGGCCCGGGGCCTTGCTCTTTTTCATTTGATGAGCCATCTGGAGATAAAAAGTTGAAGAATATGTCTGAAAAGACTGCATGATGGGCTGCATATCTGCTTTGTGATTTTATGACAATTTAAAGATATTCAGCTGTTTTAGAGATGTTAGAGGCCTAAAAAACTTGATAAAGTGCCACATGAACCTAGGAAGTGAAGAAGTATTCCCTTTTACACTGAGACTACTTCATGATCCTCTGGCAGTATAAAAGCAGCCTTCCAGGGTGGGTAAATTACATTTATACCTACTTTTAAGCCTCATTTGCACTGTCAGAGGATGTAAAAATCAAGCTCCTAAAATATCACACACAAAAATGTTTTTATTTAGTTTTTTAAAACACGGTTATGCACGTTGTTAATGTTTACAGTTTCCATACAACAGCACAATACAAGTATATAGAAAAACATACAAAAGGGACGATTTAGTGTACAGTCTAAGTGTACATTAATGTGCGCCTATCCTTTTTATTTAATCTCAAGATGCAAGTCATTTAGATAAAAATCTCATGTTTAGGAGCCAAGTAGAGACTTTCCCATCTTTCATGTGCCTCCATCTACCACTTCTGTTACTTTTAGATATATCTGGGAGGCATTCTTCTCTTACCCAACTAAAGAATAACATATGTATCCTCCTTTATGACTGTCATTATGTTGCAAATGTAACTATATTTTTCCAAACAGCAAATGGCCAGTGGAACCAGTGGGGCCACTGGAGTGGATGTTCTAAATCCTGTGATGGTGGCTGGGAGAGACGGATAAGGATCTGTCAAGGTGCTGCCATAACTGGGCAACAGTGCGAAGGAACTGGAGAGGAAGTTAGAAGGTGCAGTGAACAGAGGTGTCCTGGTGAGATACAAATACAATCATTGTTATTATCTACAGTACAGTATATCTTACTTTAATGGTCATCTTTAGGAGAGACAAGATCAATGTCCATAGAGCAATAGCCATGAAGAGCCATACCTTGCCTTGCTTGAGACAAGTCACTGCTGGTTTCCTCAGTAGAGTTGTGTTTATGTGGCTAGGTGTAAACTAGCCCTATTGGACATATGAGCAGTGTATCATATTTTAAATAAATCAAAATACTATAGTATAGAAAGTTATTAGAAAAAAATGTCATTGTGGGTATGCCTACATTATTTGGAGTAATGATTTGCTGTAGAAATTCTCGCTGAATGTACTTTTTCTCAGAATATAAGGGCTGGTTTTGTAAATCATGGAATTTCTTTTTATCCAATGTACAAGAGACATCTTTGTAATACATTTGAGGTAAATTTCAGTGTAGTAAAGATAAGGAAAAAAAAAAGTGAACCTTATTGTACTGTAGAGAAAAAATTAATACATAGGCAACATTTTATAAAAAGGAAACGAATTTAAAATAAAAAGGCACATCTTTCTTGTTTTCATATAGTACTTAAATGTATTTCTTAGCAGCACATTTTACTTTGCCCTCCCAACTAACATATTTAAGTTGAAAGTTAAGAAAAGTGTACTTCTGAGCTTCTTCAAAAGTGATGAATAAACAAGAACAGCTGGTGAATCTGATCATAATTATCTGTAAAGACACATTGTCCTAACATAAAAGAATGCCTTGTTGGACAGGCATAAGATAACAAAGTAAGGTGTAAGTAGTGTAGGATGCCTTAGCCATTCACTTGGGAAATTATGTGTTCTGAACTGCAAGCCGGGAAGCAGCAAAAATCAATCTAGCAATCTCTTTCACTTATGGACATTTTGATGGGTATGTTCTCTGCTAGTCAGAGAAAGGACTTAAATGGCAATGATGCTTTGGGTCAGGAAATGGGAAATATATCAGATCTGAATTTTATGTTATCAAGCCCACATTTTCATAGGTAGCATGTTTATTCCATGACAGCCATCAAAGAACAGTTTTCAGTGTATTTGCAGCACAGTAGAACAATGAATCTCATTGCATTTGAAGAACAAAAGGACTATTTGGAGTTATAATACTATACTGGAGAAGTTAACCAAATTTAACACACTTCTCAAATGATCTCTTTAATTTTAATAAAACATTCATTATTTGAAAAGCAGTACAAAACAGTATTTGTATTAGATTCCTAAACAAATTGTAATTTCCATAGTTAATGCAGACTTCCTCTAAAAAAGCACAGCACTAAGAGAAGGTTAATGTGAAACTTCTCAATAAGCAGACCTTTGGATCACCCAGCTTCTGCTTATAAAAATGTTCTTGAAATAATTTGCATTTGTATATTTAAAAGTAAATCTTGCTGCTGCAGTCCAATTTTCAAAGGTTGCCACCTGCTGTTAATAAAATATTTTACAGATGTATTTACACGTCAAATGCACACAGAGTTTTATTTGCGGTTTGGTAAATTTATTTATTTACTTGATTAATTCCAGATTACAATCAGTGTGCTTATATGAACCACAACCTAAAGCACTTTTTAACAATCTATACTTGTGCAGAAGATTATACATGAATAACAGATTTGATTTATCTGTTTCTGGACTGACATTTACTAAAGCATCTCAGATTTAAATGGATAGATATTGTATAATTTACCAAAATTTTATAAAATTATATACAGATTTATATTTTATGAATACCAAGGAAAATTAAAAAGTACTATACAGAGATGATCATTCAAAGTACAAGCAAATGCAATGATTTGTATTCTTTTCTTCCATAACCCTGAAATAGTTCAGAAAAGCTATTTTTGACTCAATGGTTTCTTTTTCTGTGTAAGTCATTGAGAAACATGAGAGACTAAAATGTTATTTTTTTCTTATATTAGCATTGCTTATCCATTTATGTAAAACCAGATCCTTAGCTCTGGAGATATGCATAACATATTTGCAAAGTGGATAAAGCTGCACCTGTTTGTATCACCCAGAGGTCTATAAACTTACAGAAAGTTAAGTTATAGCTGACTTGAAGCTGTGGAAACAATAGGACAATAAAAACCGTTTCTGTTATGCTGGCTGCTGCTAATAAGATGCTTTGCAAACAAAGCTGTTCGATTAACTGACAGAAAATCTTGACTGAACTTTTTGTAGTTTGAGTTCTGCATCATCTGAACATTATACAAGATTTTCTTCATAGCTGATTAGTGATTCTCCTCATCTGGTTCAGGCAGACACTGAATTACAGTCCTTTAATTCAGGGACTGAATTACATCCTAGAAGCTGAACACAAGCAGCACTAAGAAAGGCAGGCTCAGAACTATTATCCAAAAGTTGGTTTCACAAACATCTTGGTTTCTGGACAGATGTTGAGTGTCTTTGTGATTTATTTCTATGCACGATTATAAATTTTAAATCTGTCATTGCTTCTTTCCATTGTATAATATTATGGGAATGAAAAACAATGATCTGAAGATCTTTTGGCTTCAGTCATTGCTCTTTGTTGTGTCCTAAATGTTTAAAGTTAGGTTTCACTCCTAGTAGGTCAGGAGTTAGAGATTTAGGACTTTTTACTGAAAGTATCCTTTTGTGAAGGATAACTTCAGAAAACTGGAAACAAATCAGAAAAAGGAAAAAAACTCCTAGATTTGCTAAGCAGCTAGTGATCACTATGAAAAACTTACACAGGATGAATCAACAATAGGTCTGTCCCACAGGAATAAAGGAGACACATAGGTAACAAAGGAAATTGCAAACCATAACTCATAAAGACTTACGTGGCAAACTGATCAGAAACTTTCAGAGAAATGTGTAAGAGAAATAAGGTAAAGCCCATCAAATATGTCAGTAAAAGCTAAGAGATGTGAGAACTGAGAACAAAGCACACTATTATTCAGGAGAGAAGACTTCTGTAAATCTATTTTTATAAAAATAGAACCACGTTCTTATGACATTTTCAAGAATATTTTAAGTTGCAATAATACAGTATTGGTTACCATAATTACTTAATTCCATAATAGGTAATTCGGTAATAATTCTATACATGTTCCAATATGTATACTTTACCCAAATTTTAATCAAAACAGATCCTCAAAATTTTTCTCATAAACCTATAGTCAGTGTTAGAAAACATAATATAATAATTGCTTTGATCAAAATATTACTAAAAACAATATTTTTTTTAACAAAAATATAACTGCACAACTGCTGCTGAAGACTAGCTAATGATTTCCTACTGAACACAGAAGGTTTCTTCAGGGGCAAAACTAACTACGTAAGATAAAATATGAGAAGGGGGAAGATTCCAATAATTGTCAACAACTAGTTAATAAAATTAAACCTTTGGGTTTTGTTTTGCCTCTGATTAAAACACTATTCTACAAGAAGGTTCAAAAGCTTTTGTATATTGCCTTTGTTTAGGACAGTTTTGCCTATGGCATTGAGTTAGGATTCAAGTACTGTAGTTCTAGCTTCATTTGTGAGGTACTGTGTGCTGTTGGCCAACTTGTTTCACCCTTTTTTTACCCTTTCCAATATTAGCTGCCTAGGTAGATCGTAAATTCTGTGAGGTTGTGCATGTCTCTTGCTATATCTGTGTGGTACATTTTCCTCAGATTCCAAGTGGATTGGTTGCCTCTTGGAGATGTATGTCCTCCCACCAGTAATGTCACAGGAAGAATGTGCTTCTAGATCACTGACTTTGTTGAGTATTTGTGCTTAGGTAGGATGAGTTCAGGCCCATCATTAAAGGAGTACAATGTGGTATATTTGGGTACATGCTCTGTGTAGGAAGATATTGCTGGAACACATTGTTAGTGAAAGAGATATCTGCTCTTTATTTGCCAATTTTAGCAAATTACCTCAGTATTTGCTGTTTGCTACTAAATTTTAACAATTCTCTGTGATTTTATACCACTAACTCACTTATCTATGCGTGTGTTATGGATTAATTGTGCCATAGTTACAGAAATTCTTGAACTGGTCCTGAATAGAGGCCAGCAGAACCAGCAAGGCTTTTTAACTCAGATATAATACCACTCTAGCGTGACTGTAATGTCTCCGTGGGCAACATGGGTTGGAGCCTCACAGATGCTTTAATGTGGGTGGATGCCTGATTACTAAGATCTGCCAGATATGCTTTAGCTTTGGGAAGAGTTGGTTTGTTTTTCATACACAGCATTCCTTGATCCAAAGTATTTGTACAGTGCATTAAAAGGCACATAGATACATTGCACGGAGTCAGCCAGGGACCAGGAAAACTGCGCTAAATGATACCTCTTCCAAACTCTGACTTGTTCCTGCACCTCTTTCCTGATAACTCTGGGTTTTGGGAATGACTTTTTTACTTGGAACATAATACACAGGTGCATAGATTGGCACTAGGCTGAAGTTGAAATGTAATTTTGAGTTCTGAAAAGTGTGACACAAAAACATACCCGTGGAAAACTGTGATATTACCTGTGACTTGTTAACATAAAAGAGAAAACATGGTGTACAAAATTATGCATATATATAACCACACATTTAACATTCTGTATTTGGAGGGAAGTAAGAGTTTTTGTTCTGAGAAGTGTTGATTAGTGAACACAACATGTTTGAAATGGCCACAGCTGCATGACAAATGTGCTTCTCAAAGAGCTCTAAGCTTTAGCAAATTTATTTTATTTATAATATTACCTCTGTATTATGTTAATTTACGCTCCCCAGATCAGAACATTTCTTATGTTTATAAGGTCATAATAGGTTCATAATTGCATTTGCTTATGTCACCAGATGGTTTATGTTTATAAAAATCTGGCTTTTCCCATTGTGACACTGGCGTGATGCACTCAGTTTTTTGGCATGTCTAAAGCAATATTAGTATTCTAGATTATGAATATAACCAACTTTCTTTGGGTTTTGCCATTAATGGATGTCTTGCTTTTTTAGCAGCACCAACTGTCTTGATTTACGATTCAGGAATGCTGATGGTGAGGCAAATTTAGCAAGCAATTTTTCTGCCTAACTGTGATTCATATTAGTATTACTGAGCCACCTGCAAGGTATTCTTTGTCCTCTACAAAGACAGGGTACAGATTTGTGTTAAAGTCTGCTCAGTTCCTTACTCACCTCAGTCTTCCATCAGCAAAAGTACAAAACAGGGAAGATGGACAGTTTTATGTGTTAAGTAATTGCATGGGCAAAATCTGTAGTCTGTTCCTGCCACTGCTAGAGATTTCCCATGCAACCATGGGTGAATCATTGAACTGCTTTCTGCCTCATCACCCCATCTGCTATAGTGATAGAATTTCCTTTCTCTCCCTTTTTCTTGTTTTGTGACTGCTTTGTTACAATACAGTGGGGTTATGGTTTTCCTAAAATACATATAATGCTTCTTTTAAACAAGTCATGGCTTTTCTCTGCTGAACACAGAATGAATTAGATTTCAGTAACTAGCATTTGTCAGTGCTCTAGGTTGTGAGCTGACTTCAGCCAGATGTTTGCTCTGTTAATCTAATTTACTCAGAAATCATAAACTGGGAATCTACAGTAAAAAATACAAGGAGCAAAAGGAATCCGTAAGGCATGACCATGTGAAAATAAAATACGAAGTGTTTGCAGAGGCTTCTTTTTCCCCATACCGTTGTGTTACTACAAAATTGTGGAAATATTTTCTTCCTTTAAATGGTATTGCAATAACCAGTGAAAGGCCGTTTTGGTTTATAGCTACTCAGTCCCACATTATTGACTATACTTGCTTAATTACCAACTTGTACTGAAACACATTTCAAAGAAATAACCTGCTCTTTCTTTTTCAGAATATACAGCTCTTAATTTGATACCTCTAGCACATTTAATGTTTAATTTTACTGTGATGTCAGAGCTGATTCTTTCACATACAGTTTGTTTTAGAAAAATCTTTAAAATATTTAGTGTAAGATAAGTGATACAGCTTATAACATTTTAAGTATCATCATCTTCTGATAGATGCTTAATGCGGATGATCAAAATAGAGCAATGAGAAAAGCTTCTAATGTATTAACATTGCACCTACAACCTAAAGAATGTTTGTTTGCTGAGGAGAATAAAAGCACAGACTATATGAAGTACACCATCACAAAGACAGATGTTATACGAAAATTACAGGGTTTGCATTTGCGTTTTTGTACTTTATTCTAAAAATTAAACCAAAAGATTTTAACATATGCATCTCAGCAAAAATTAGGACTCAACTGAAAACATATTTTCTGCTTTAAAATATCTGGTTTACATTAATGTATCTATTTAAATTTTAATTTCTAAATGGCAGCACCTTATGAAATATGTCCTGAAGACTATTTGATGTCAATGGTGTGGAAACGGACCCCAGCTGGGGACATGGC
The DNA here is from genome assembly GCA_027574665.1 of Rhynochetos jubatus. Taxonomy (NCBI): domain Eukaryota; kingdom Metazoa; phylum Chordata; class Aves; order Eurypygiformes; family Rhynochetidae; genus Rhynochetos; species Rhynochetos jubatus. The sequence goes on along the minus strand of CM050650.1, from coordinate 94,910,573 downwards.
ATTCAATCGGTGTCCTCTCAATGCCACAGGTACAGTATTACTTTGAAATTATATAATGATAAAAAAGGAGAGAAATCTTTTGCTTGGTGTTCTAGACATGATCATTACTCGACTCTTATACATATGTATATCTGCATATATGTGAGTATATCTATATAAACCTCACGTATTTAAACACGTATACATATAGTATATACATGTACATATACTCTGTCTCTTTATTGCTTAGATGCATGAGTCTGTGGTATATATATATTTATACACATACATGTATACATTATAGTTAGAGAGAAAAAGCTGAGAGGAAATCATTTTGACATCACCTATCAGGCAAAGTGATGAAAATGAAGCAAAAGATAAAAATTTTTTAAGTAAGAAAACACTGCTAAAAACCCACTGAGTGACCATTGAAATGTGTTTCAGAATCTTATTGTATACTCTGTGTACGGATCATCATTGGATGAAATGGTTTCCGAGTGTGTTTTTAAAATAGCATGGAACATAGTTTAAATAAGGTTCATTCTTTCTGATTGCTCTCATTTAGATAAATATTTTCTCTCTTCTTTGTGACTTACAGGCACCACTAGCAGACGCTGCTCTCTCAGTGTTCATGGAGTGGCCTTCTGGGAACATCCAAGCTTTGCTAGATGCATATCAAATGAGTACAGACACTTGCAGCATTCAGTAGGTGCAAAGCCAGCTTTAGTACTTGCTCTGTTTATTCATTACTAATCACTGGTGTGAAAAAACCTTACTTATTTACTCTCAAGTCAGATTTCTGATAAGAAATGCCAGGAGGAAAATAGACCTAAGAAGAATCATTTATATTCATGTATATTATTCAGGTATTACGTGTTACTGGTGTTTGAGTGAAAGAAGCTTTGTCTTACTGTAGAAATGGAAAAAGTGAATCAAATTCCCTTTTTTCATGTCCACTGTGTGAAATTTTTATAGGGATCAGAGGTAAGACACATATTTTCATTTATTAGAAAATGAGATGTGAATCAATGAGATTTACTGGAAGAGTGACCTGCTGAATAATTTTATAATACCTTGAATTCTTTAATTGTACGCTAGGAAGTCAGAAACTATATTTCTTTTTGCTATCAAATTTAGAACTTCACCTTCAAATGTAACAATAGGAAATTATTATAGAGTAGAGCTATTGCAGTGTCTTGGAGAAAGTAAAGTACCTCTAGGTGAAGAAATACTAAGGTTTTTTTTTTCAGTATGCTTAAAAAGTTTCTTTTCAAAGTATATGCATTTTATATTTATCTACTATGTAATTATATTTATATGCATAGATGTAATATCTTATATATATTGTATTATAAGTATACTAGGTATATGCTCGTTATATTGATTTCATTCTATTTCCATAGCCAAAACATTCAGTCAGTTAATATTGTTGTGGGAAGAGCTCCTTTGAAGATTCTAATGGACAATGGCTTTTGCCTGCATGCATTTTGTCTGCATGTATTTACTGACATTCTTATTACTCCGCCTCCTTTTCCAAAGGCCACTGCTCCATTCATCATTCAGCACAGCGTTACTAATACAGCCATGTGCTTCGTAACTTCCCAACCCCTCAACAACCAAGTGCAACACTTCTTTAATATGTTTAAAAATCTGTGGTAGCTTGAAAAGTAGTAGCCTGGCTGTCATTCCTCAAATCTGACTTGCTACTTAGAGGTTTTGATGAATTCCTTTGAGCTGCATTTCTGTTTCATTATATTCCAACTTAATTGAGGACTGGGATTCAGTTTCAGGGTAAGCCAAAGCCAGCATTATTTTTAAAATAACACAGAATAAAGTGTCAAAGCAATTTTCCCCACTACAGTGAAACTTCCCTATATTATATTGCTGTCTGCATGTTGCTCTGTCTCCTTAATGTTCACACTGGAAAAAACAACAGTCAGTTGGCTGTAACTGTTTTGCATTTTATATTTTTGATATTTTATTTTTTTGCAATAGCTGCATATAGTGTGTCTAAACAGACTTATGGGCATGGATGGCAATACATTTGTATTTCATTTGCTTAGAATCTGTATTTTGGTAAATAACACAATAAGTGCAATGACTGTATATAAAGTTTTGAATACTAATGTCACATTGCAGAACAAAACATTCACATTTTGTGATTGAAAACATTGAGATATTTCAAAGTAAAGTAAATTACTTCTCTTCTTACTTGCTATTTTTGCATTTAAATATTACAATCCTCTGAAATACTTAAAAGGTTCTGAAATATTTTAAAGAATTTATTCATCGTGACCTGCCTGAGCAGAAGGCCATCTCTTTAGAGTTTTGTTTCTCTGCTCTTACCCTTTTACATTTCATATCAATATTTATTCATAGCAGTGATCCTCATGCCACTGGTTCTGTAGTGATACTCTGCCCTTCCTTTCTATGTTATTGCTAGAAGTCATTCATAAGCAACTTAAACAGTGGGAAAGGTTCTTTCATGTTATTCAGTAGTTTGACTTACCTGGCTAACTTTTGGTGAGGCACTGGTAGTTTTTGAAGGGTTGCAAGTCTGCCTGGCAGGAAGGGGTCATTGTTGGACAAAAAAAGGCTGTTTTAACCCAGATCAGATTTATCTATTGTTCTCTATTTCCTTTTTTAATATATTAAATATGATTAGACACACTGTGAAATAATGTTTGTCATAGAACATTTTAAAATAGCTACAGCTTCTTTAAAACTACACATGGATCTAAACATCATCTTATTGCTGCACAAAATATCAGTCTAGTTTATATGCATACAAATTAAAGGGGAAAAGTGGATTTCTTTTACACCTGGGAGCTGTTCACATAGAAAATCAGCTTGTCTTACATCTTACTGCTTCTCAAAGTGAACAACACAGCATATTTAAAGAATGGTAGAAAATAGAGGTAAGGACCTATAAGGTCATCGCCCTGCAAATGTAGGCTTGTCCCCCCACGATACATATGTCAGCTTCATAAATCCCTGAAAATAGGGCTTTATAAGGAAGCTGCTGACAGACGGTGTTGCTATAATAAATATGTGTGCTTATGAAAGCGTTTCTGAGATGCCTCAGTGTGCTTAACTTACCAATAACGTTATTTTACCAACTCAGACTAGGAATAGTAGGGTGTGTCACTCAGTTCTGTGAACGTTCCCATAAAACCTGAGTCTGAGTTGAATTGCTTTCATTTCTGACCCAAAATAGATAAACTATAGGTGTATAGTCTTCAAAAATTATATCTCTGAAGTTGAACTAAAGCAGTTGATATATACAATATACATACAATACATGAAAGCATGTTCACCTGGAGGATTACAGACAAGTCCCTGTCTGTTTGTCCTCCAAACAAACCATATATGATCCAGAACTATCGCACAAGCGATGTAGTTAAATTCACATGCTGCCCAAGCAAATACTCTCTAAAGAAAAACATTGCTTATTTCAGAAAATACTGCCTCGGCCACAGACCCTGCTAACCTGGCTACACAGATTCTAAACTGAAAGCTTACAGCTATACTAGTAAATAAACCTAACAGGGTGTCTGCCCAAGCTTAAACAGTGTCCTTGAAGTGATCTACACTGTTTAACTGTTTATCTGTTAAAATACTTTCTGACGTGATTTAAGACCATACCAGTAAGCACTCTCCCAAACAATGCCTATCATCCTTTAGAGGACATCATGGCAGAGAGACCATTCACAGCAGGCAATAAAACCATCATTCTCTGGGATAGAGGAGGGAAAGAGTTTAGCTTGAGGGATACAAACTGTCTCTGCTCAGTGGCCTCAGGACTAGACAATATTCCTGCATTTATTTTATTTACCTGTATTTACCGTGTACATTGTAAAAACACCTTATGTTTGGGCAGTTTGAACTGTGAGTATGGAAGTTCAGGACTGCATGTGTCCATTAGTGAGGCCACGCCTAGAGTACTGCGTCCAAATCTGCGCTCCCCAGTACAAAAGGGATATGGTGCTACTGGATCAAGCCCAGCAAAGGGCCACTAAGATGATTACAGGACTGGAGAATCTCTCCTGTGTGGATGGACTGAGAGAGATGGAGCTGTTGAGCCTAGAGAAGAGAAAGCTCAAGAGGGATGTTATCATTGTGTATAAGTACCCAAAGGGAGGGTACATGGAAGACAGTGAAAGGACTAGAAGCAGGTGACACAAAATGAAACACGGGAGCACCTGTCTGAATATCAGGAAACACTTTTTCACTGTAAGGGTGACTGAGCACAGGCACAGGTTGCCCGGGGAGATTGTGGACATATTCAAAAGCCACCTGGGCGTGATGTCTAGAGGTCCCTTGCAATTTCAACCATTCCATGATTCTGTGGTTCTGTGACTCCTATGACTACAGAAAATTGGAAAATCATACAAGGCAGAAATCCCAAAAAGTTAATTCACAGACTTCCACTGTAACATCAGTATGATTTTTACTTTCTTCCCAAAGATAACCTTTTCCTACCAACATTAACATAGGTTTTCAGCAGATGTCCACATTAAGCCAGAATTCTATGTTATATATAGTGCAGAATTATACCACATAACCATAGGGGATTGACCCCTGAAGACTGTTGCCTTACTACATGTAGCTACAGTAGGTTCACTGCCTCATGAACAAAGACTCTTGTAGTTTCGGTATTACTCACCTGGAAGTGATATGGGACAAATGTCAAGCCTTAATAAACCTTATTAAAGTAGCAGAAACCCAGCTAATGCTGCATTTTCTTTAGTTTACCTTCAGACTTGTATGGAGAACAATATGGTAGCTATGTACATCATGCTAAAATAGCACTACCTTTGCATCTTGAAATCCATTTGGAAGTCTACTTGTGAAAGGTGAAGAGTCAGTAACCTTAAAAATACACTCATAATACTAAAGATAATATACCTTTCTCATAACCCCCAGCACCATGAATAATTTGGTTCTTTTCCCAGCCACTTACGGAATGTGCCAGACAGAATTACTGCCTCTATTCAGAATAGGCATGTACTGGAACTTCAGATGCAGCATACTGACACCTCAGAATAAAGCAGTGTTTTCCACTGGTTAAATGGAATTGTCTAGATACATGGAACACTTTTCCATACATATATCAATATTGTACTTAATATTATATTGCAAGTGTTTCAGAGTAATTCACAATTTTTAAGTAGTATGTGAGCTCAACATATGCTTGAGATAAAGCTCTATTACATCTCCAGATTTTGTTCATGGGGGACTAAGTGAGACCAAATAAGTAGGAAATTTATCTCTGGTCTTCTGAATTAGTGCCTAGCCACTGTTCCTTCTTAATGTTCATACCTCTTCATATGACAGCACAGAAAATCCCTGGCATGATAAAAATATAATAACTACAGGGCCTCTGAAGAGGCTATATACTGGAACATGATAAAATAGTGAAGGGGAATGGTTTGGCTTGTGGAGTGGAGATTGGCAGTCAGCTTGCATTATTTGAGGGCATAGGGCACTATACAATTCATGTGTTGGAGCTTGAGTAAAAGCACTTAAGAGGATGATGCACTTCAGCTATGCCACAAATGTACAACCTGTACTTTTCTTAGTTTACCTTTTGTACTGCGGAATACAGGTCCCTTCTAAAACTAGGGATGATAATTAGATCTCTTTGAATAACAAAACCAATTAGTCATGAATAATTTATCCAACATTTGGTACAAATCAGTCATCAAATGAAATCTGCAAATGCTGTTTGACCAGCTTATACAACTAGTTGACTAATATGAGAAATTATTCACTGTATGAATTAAGGGACAAAAATGACGAAATCCATGAAATAAACCCTTGGGAAATTATTTGGTTAGCTCTAATAATAATACTTTAAGAACCCAATTAGGATTATTCTTACTAAAGCACTATAAGTGGAAAATGCAAAGTGATTAATAGGTATTTTTTTACCTTCTAGAATAGTGACCTAGAGGATCAAGCAATAACTTGATGAACAGAAAAAGAAACATCACAAATTATCAGGTTTTGTTCTGGCTTTCTTTTATTGCCCTAGTGTGTTTGCAGTATCTGCAGCTTTGCATTAAGAAAATGCTCTTAGTCAAGCATGGTGTTTCAGGACTGTTACCCAGTCATCTTTGCAGCTAAGAAGGAATATTTTGCCCACTGATGCACAGTTTGGTAAATGTGTTCTTGAGAAAGAGGAGATTACAACAAGGCAGCCTTCCAAGTGTCTGTTTTCTTGTGGATGGAGATGAAGTAAAGTCGTAAGGTTGAATAAGATCTAGCAGCAGGTATATCCATTATTTAGTTCCTTCTGAACAGTTCTTGGTCACATACTGATCAGCAGGTTTCAGTTAATAGACAGGAATTTCCCTGCTTTCTCTAATTCCTGGTTATATTCTCAGAATTTGGAGGGCTTTTCCCCTCTGTGGGATAGACATGGTTTGGGTTTTCAAACCATTTTACCAAATAAATTACTGCTGTACCAGAAGTTATGGACCTTGTTGAAGCCTTTTCTCTCTTTCTACCTTTTGCAAATAGTTTCATTTTCTGAAAACCAAAGTCCTTTGGTCTAACTAGTGTATTTTAACCTCTTTCAAGAGTATCTGTTGGTAGCTTAATGGACTGTTATATATAGAAAGGCAGATTAGATGATGATCTAATGACCCAAAATTAGACTGTATAATATTATGAGGTATTCTCCTAATTGCTTATTATCTTCTTTTGATCTGGAAGCAGAAAATGGTCTGCCTAATTATTTTACCTAAATTGTTTATTTGAGCTACTACTTGGTTATTTTGGACTATTATTTTCCAAGATACATTTTCATAAAAGAAAGATCTCCAAAATATTCTATTGTTCTGCATACCTGAAATTTTATAGGTAGGTTACACATTACACAACTCCATTGAATACACTGTTGAGTTAGGCTTAACATCACCATGAGGTTGAAAACTGAATCTTGTAGCACAAAGAAATTCAAGCAAGCAACCTACCACATGTATGTAATTTGGGTGCTACAATCTAGCCAACTGGGCTTCGTAATTGGTACTATGAGACAGACCAAATGTCAAATTTAGTCTTTTGCATTTATTTCATTTCTAGGATTTCAAGTACATGTTAGTAAGCTGTTAATTGTTCTTGCCACAATTATTTAGTATATAAGGTGATATTTTCTTTCTTTCTGGGTGTTAAGTCTAGAAAGGGACCATCATGAGTGATTAACATGACTCCCTGCATGACCTCTTGTTGAACTATGTATTTCTCATAGGAAGACGTCTAGTCTTCACTGTAAAAAGTAATGCAATGGAGAATGCATTCTCCAAAACATTTTTTTTCCAATTTTTAATTCTCATGTTCATACGAGTTTCAACCAGCACACCTCAAGTAGGTTAGATCTGCTGAGAAATTTCATGCTCTGCTTTCTTTTTTTTTTTTTTGTATTTATTTTATGTTTGCTTCTTTCATTTGGTTAAACAGGGTGAAATCTTTCCTGAGTATAAGAAATTCAACTATTTTTACTATCATTGGATGTGAGTCACTGCAGGACCAAAAATAGAATCTGTAATTAAGAGAACACAGGCCTACCTCAGATGGTATCTGAGAAAAAAAGTCACTGAAATGCCTCAAAAAAAAGTTAATTTCATTTTTGTACTGTCTTGAAGACTATTAAATTTGGTACTCTAAGTAAGGGAGACTAAGAAGCAAGACCCCAGTATTAGGAATACCCTCCATCATCCTTTATATGAACAACTGCTTCTGAGAGGCATAGCTAAAGACTTCTTCATCTATTCTTAATCCATTCTACAGATGATAGCCACCTAAATTTAGAAAAAAACCCAAAACAAACAAAACAAAAGAAAAAAACCCAAACCCAAAAATACCAAAATGCAAACCCAAGAAAATACTTGAATTGGAGCTAATGCATAAAATGAAAATGAGAATACAATCATTTGGTATCGAAGAGCGAAGAGCTTTCATAGCTTATGATGTCTTTATGAAATGAATATTTGAAGCCTTCATGACCATTTTTAATGAAAACCAATAATAAGATCTTACCACTGAGTAAGAAACTGATTTTGTTTAAATGAAGAAAATACATAAATATGTAGGCATGGTTCTATTTTCTATTCTGTTATGCATGCATTCTAAGTGATAGGATTTATTGAATCAGAAAAAAAAAATAATTTTGTGAAGGATCTGCTTAAAAAAATATTAGTTATATATCACTAACTCACCACACACTGGAATAGCCCTTTTGCCTAAAGTGAGACTTCCTCTAAATGGTATTCTAGTTTGGAAGAGATTTGTACTACGCTCAGAAATGAAGACTAAAGCCTATCATCAAGAGACTTTATTTTTGAAGGTCACCTCCAATATTACCAGAAAATGTCTTCTAATACAGCCCATTTTCTAAAGCTGTGTAGCACACGTTTCAAACCTGAATGATGAAATTCTACATTTAGTTGCTTTAATAAAAATAAGGTACTAATTTGTGCCAATTTGAGTGATATAATGCCTAAATCAAACGTGCATTCGTGCAAACTGGGCTGCTTTTCTCTCAGAAGCGGGAAGTTGGAAAACCAAAAAACCTCTTAACTCTTGAGAGTTAGGAAGGAAAAATCTGCATATGAAATATCACGCTGGTGTCAAGATATTAGCACTTATGAAGGAGTATGGGAACTTATGCAGGTGAATCTTTGCATATCAAACTGTTAATAAAGCCATAAAAATGCATATCTGCTGCTTCTTGTTCATACTATAATTTTGTTTCCCCTTTTTCCACAGCAATGTTATTCACAATTTTGCAAGTGCTTGGCTAAAATATAATTTGATAAAAAGAACTCTGAGGTGAATAATGATTTGCTCAGCTGCAGCTCATTAGAGATGATTTTGTTTTTCCAAATTATATTACAAGGGCAGCGTATGAGCCTGTCCATGTACTCCTCACTGAAATGACTGCTGTACTCTGGGGAATGAAAGGCTTCCTCCTAAAAAATTTACTGCTCCTTTTTTGCTAGTTTAGTGCTTCATTTCTTTTTATATAGCTGCAGAGCAAAGCAGCCAGGGTTAGTTTTGTAGATTTGAATGTACAGGCCTCAAAACAACATTTTTTCTCTGCCTCAGTCTACTGTTATATTGGTATGCACCTTCCCTTCACCTTCACAGCCTTTGGTGGGCAGAGGAGTTACATCAGTAAATGATCTGCTTGCCTTGCCTTGCCTCGCCTCCCTTATAGGCCCAGAATCTGCAGGATCCTGCATCTTGACAGGAGGATGGCAAACTGTTTTCTCTCATGAGAAAACAACTAATCAAGAGATTGTGGCAGGAAGGCAACACTTTTCCCCTGCCTCACTAACATTTTGCCATTCTGCTTGGGAGAATGGTTAATCCTTTGGAGAAAAGCTAATGACTTCAGTATTGCTATTTGCTTGATGGTGAGGGCACCCATTTGGTTGTGAGAAAGCACTGCCTGTTCTGCCATACCAAACTCATTGCATGGAGTGAAATGTTGGGGGATTGAGTGCTTTTAACACAACGTTATAAAGTTAATACGGCTTTCTTAGTCTCCTAACAGATCAGCCTCACTCTCTGTGAATCAATATGCACTTTGCCAAAGAGAGGAAATAACCCAATACTTCAGCCACTCATGTGAAATATGTAGACCTGAAACCAACTGATCCATCCCAAGTGAATGGCTGTTTTTTCATAACTGTATTACAGTCACGAGAAAGATAGGCAGCAGAAATGAACAGCTTAGAATCAGGAGAGTGAAATGTGTTTAAAGTTTCTGCAGTACCTTCTCCATTCATTATATGGTAGTGTTTGGTCTCGCCAACACACATGTGCACCCCAGTCTTGGAGATGCTATACAGCGGGAGAAAACATTTACCTGCTATTCTGCATAAGCACATCACAACTCAGTTCAACTGGATAAGCTGCTTTTCTTCCTTTTCTGCTTTTGAATATCTGATTTTAATAGCCAAACAATTTCACTTGTTAGATTCAATTAAAAATCCCCACCATCATCTCAGCATCCATAATCATCTTTCCATGTCTGGTTTACCAAAGAGTAGTCTGTGTGTTAAATGAAATGTGCTCCTGTGGTTTCTGCTGCTGCTGTGTCTGCTGCAGCTGTGAGCAGCTGAGGTTCCCTGATCACATTGATATTCCAGACCAACCAACACTGCAGCCAACAGGTGAACTACGTTAGGTTATGGCCAGAGGGAAAACAAGGGATGAAGGCCATTTAGGAACTCAATAAAGAAAGAATTAATGTAATTTTCCCTTAAAGTCTAACAAAATGGCAGGAACTTTCACTCCAACAGAGCTGCAGAATGACTGCAAGAATTTGGCTAGGCAGCTAGCAGCAAAGAACTGGTCACAGCATCTTACATTCCCCTGCTTTTTTGCCCACTACTTCATTTGCTGCATTCTCCCACTGTGTTTAAGCTAAGATTTGTTAAGTCTGTGAGTCACAACAGATTTTTTGCTTGCCTGTTAATGCAATACTTCCATGCAGGAATGAGGGCTCACCAATAATCCTAATTTCCTTGAAGAAACCATTCTGGTTTGGCTTGTAAACAGAAGTGAGTCATTGGAGTGACCATATAGAAGCATAATCAAATAAATGTAGAATTTGGTTAAAATCAAATAAACATAAAAATTGAAGCGGTTAATGAGAGCTTTATGTTGTAAGGACACATACTTACCGATATGATTATGAACTGTAAAAAAACAAAGACAACTCATTCATAGTATGTCCCTTTGTGACCTCCAGCCTCAGCCATTCAGTCAGTATGGAGAACCAGGAGACTTCACCTCAAGCAATGTTATGTCCATCATAGAATGAAAACAACCCTTTCAGAGTCCTCATTCTCTTTTTCCTCTCAACTCTTGCTTTTGTCATGTTGCATTATACACAGATAACACAAATTGTTAAGACATGCCCTCTGGTTAAAAAAGGAAACAATAACAAAAACAAGATCTCTCACACAGCATGCCAACGTGAGCAGGATTTAATCACAGATAATTGGAGCATTTAATAGCAGTACTTAATAAAATAATAATAGAAATCCTAGTCAACAAACACAGCTATAAGAAGAAAAAGGAAAGCAAACCCCACAGGTAGTGATCTGTTTTGTGTTTATTCATCTCTCATCCCTAGAGTCATTCATTACTCTACTGAGGAGCAGATTTAGCTATTCAAAATATCTCTTAAGGTATTTTGTTGAATCCATGCAGAAATCAAAATACTGAAACTCTATAATGACCTCTGTCACCTATGTGGTGGTTATACCTCAAGGACTAAAATAAGTGAAAATATGGATGATGATGATAAAAAAATAAAGAATTATGGGATGGGTTAAAGTGGGAAAAAAAAAAATCTCTTGAGCAAAATAATAGGAGTCGTCTTGTGAAAAAAGGTAGAGAAAGAAGGTACAGAAAAAAACAAACATCCTTCTGAGCTGTTCACATTCTTCTAAAAACATGTTGGACTTCCATAGGTACTAGATGACTTTTTTCAAAGATTCTCCAATGCACCTCATCCTGTATAGAAGAGCACATACAATTTCTCTGGTGTCTGTGCAGAAATTCAGTTTGCCTGAGATGAATGTCTAGAACAGCGCAGAATTCTGTGTGATTAACCTGGCTATTTTTCTCTAAAAACAAATAATGATTTTGAGGAGCATTTTGCGTAAGAAAATAAATTGAAGTATATGACAATGGGATGACTGTTTGTGTATAGTGAAATAATCCTAATATTTTTTTTCAGCAATGTAAATTTAGAATAAGCTCCTGTTGTGGTTTCACCCCAGCCAGCAACTAAGCATCACACAGTCACTCACTCACCTCTCCCTTCCCAGTGGGATGGGAAGCAGAATCAGAGAAAAAGACAAGAAAACTCATGGGTTGAGATAAAACCAATTTAATAATTGAAAATAAGTGAAATAAAATAATGATACTAATAATACTAGCAATACCAGTATTCCAACAACAATAATAATACTACTAATATTACTACAAATAATATGTAATTAAACTAATACTACCACTACTGATAATAATAATACATCATGAAAATAATAGAAACAAAACCAAATTATTCAATCACTCACCACCTGATGACTGAAACCCAGCCAGTCCTCAAGCAGCGAAGCAGAGCCCAAGAGCAAGAGAGGCCAAGAGAGAGGGAGAGACAGAGACCCACAGCCCACTCCCCACAGTTAGATGCTGAGCATGACATTCTATGGAATAAAATATTCCTTTGATCAGTTTGTGTCAGCTGTACTGGCTGTGTTTCCTTCCAGCTTCTTGTAGAGAAGCTAGGAACACAGGTGCAGTATCAGACTGAAATAGTCCTTGGCTTAATGTAAACATTACTTAGGAAAAACTTATTAGTATGTTATCAATATTCTTCTCAGCACAACCAAAACCTAACCTCATACTAGATTCTGTGAGGAAAATTAACCCTGTTGTAACTAAAAGTAGCAAAGTTCCTTAAAGCACAGGGTAGAAGTGATTTCAGCTGAGAGCACAGAGGCAAATTGAGGCACAGTATCTGCAGAAACTTGGTGTGGCAGATTACACACCATGATATTGGATAAATTCAGGAAGGTAAAAGTTGAGTTTCAGGATACTCCTTAAACTTTGACGTTCCTGGGTGGGGTAAATTATATGAAGCTTTTGTTTGAGTTTTAGAATATTTGCAGGGTCCTGTTGCAGAACTATAGAACAGAAAGGAAATTTTTGAGATCATCCAACCCAAAATTATGTCCCATCAGAATCAGCTATACCTGTGTTATTGCAGAATTTTGTTTTTCTTTACTGCTATTAGGGCCTCCAGTATGGAAGACTGCATAGTCTCTTCAGGTAAAATATGGTACATCTTTTCCTTTCCGTCGAAGCTTTCCTTACTATATATCCTTGGTCTTCCTGGACACAATGTATGCCAATTACTTTTTCTCTTTTCTATTATAAACTAAGTGAACATACGATTTCCTTCCTCTCTGCAGAAACTGTTTATTTATTAGTATGTTATCATGATCTAGATTGAGACTACTAGCTAATTTCACTGATGACAAAGTGGAAAATTATTTTTGTATTGCATTAGCAATCTCCTTCATAAAATGCTGTATGTATAGAAAAGGAAAGAGACTCTTCTATACATTAAGTTATAAATATACAGATGCATACCTGAAGATGCATAGCTGTATCTTCAGACCCTTCTCTGTTTCCTTTAACAGATGGATGAAATAATATTCTTAAACACTGAAACAGCCTTAAAATAAACAAGTAAATTGTAAATAATTAATTATATTTGGGTAAAGTAAATGAAACTTCTGGATTCTGTGCTAAAATGGTTACAGGACTGTCTGAAGATAATTAGAAAAAACACCCTGTAATGAAGTTTGTCTCAAAACTGACAGGAAGAGCTTTCTCATAATGACATCACATATACTTTAAACATCAGCATGCTGCATGAGTTCAGTTTGGTGCAGCATTCTACCTATGGGAGTGTTTCAGCTGCCAAAAATATATTTTCTGCTTTTTTAATTTATGTGCCTAACTTTAAGCACACAGACTTCAGCATTTTGCTTCCAACCTTTCTGGACCTCAATGCTGGTAACTATAAAAGTAAGTTTAATGTAAAATCATTAATTAATATTTATTGAGGGGATACTATCAATTGCAGCCTCAAGTTTAGAAGCCACAGAGGTCAAGTAATGTCATTCAAAGCATTCAAGGTAAGATTTCATGTGCTCTGATTTGTTCTTTAGAGGAACCAACACTCTCAAGATCTTTTAGGCTTCTAATAGAGTTGTGTAATTCAAGTGACTATTGCAGGTGATGTGAATAATCCTTCTTGTTCTGTATCTTCAGAGCATTATGAAAAGTATTTTACAAAATACTAATGTTGGGTTTTGGAGGTGCAAAGCAAAGTGGTTTGCAGATTATAACCAATTTCACAATATATTTTTATTTCAAACTATCTTTCCTCACTTCTGTCTAAGGCTTCCTAATTTGGTTTCTTACAGTCACACTACCATAAAGTGTATTAATGACACCATTAGTAACACTTAGCCACGCATCCATATCATCTTAAAAAATTATGAAACAGGGATGATGGTGTAGTTAATTTTCAAATTAATCATTCTTTTCGGTCTTTTGTAAGTTTCTTGAGGGTCCATTGTTTTCTGCCCTTTTAAACCATGCCTAGCTGTTAAGTTTGCAGTATTATGCAGTAATAAATTTGTACTCTAATTGCAGAGGCCTAGGAGCTCTGATTTCGTAAAAAGGCATTTTTATTATAACATACCTTCTGATAAATCGAGGGACAAAGGCAGATGGACCCTGAACCAAAGTCCAGTTAAACATTTCAGTAATTTTTCAAGTATGCAGCCATATAGTGCAGGCGGCTGACAACTGAAGTATCACTTTAACAGCTGCTCCATTTCACTATCTCTCGGCTCATAAACTTTCTTTTTAATGAGCCTGCCTCTAAGACCACTAAAAACTGACCTTCACAGGGAACTACAAGGGCCTACAGTGGTGACCAAAATAGTTTTCTTGGGCAGTGCATAATTTCATGGTGACCATAGAAAATAAACAGTGTGATGGGAAAGACATTATACCAACTACTGGTGAGAATATTCTGTATTTTCATGCTGAAATATTCTTGTAGTAGCTGTGCAAGTAATATACTGTCTTTAACTCATACTAACCTGCACATCTTTATTGGCTTTAGTCATATTGCACCAGTTTACATTAGATGGGTGAATCACCTGTGCTTTTAAAGTTCTATTTAGGAGCTGTAGGTTGTCTTACAGCAAGAAATCACATTATGTAATACACTGAAAACAGAGCTTTACTTACTTAAAAGCCTAAAACCCAGTCAAAACTAGGATAATTTTAATTTATTATTTACATTCCAAAAGCAGCTGACATCAAGATTCTGTGTGCTATGCATGGTCCAAAAGCAACTACAAATTGGCCCTGCCATCTTTAATATGTGAGATTAAAGTCTATGAGGAGCATGAAGAAACAAATGAGGGGGTGAACATACAGATGGAACAAAAGGAAGAAAGTAATGCAATATAAAATAACATGTTAAATAGTTCAACAGCTTTCCTACAAGTCTTGTACAAGCCTAGGAGTGCAGTAGAGATTTTATGAGGACTGCTCACTTTGCTGTTGTTACTGGAACCAAAAGAACCTCTTTGTTCTCTCTCAAGCTCTGTCTTCAAGTTGTGTGATGCCTTTCCCACAATACATCCGGAGGCATGTGGTAGATTTGGGAGTTCAGCTTTATGAACTGTCTTTCATGTTGCATGTGTTTTGGGCTTGGCTAAAGACACACTGAACATTGTAAATCTTCAATATCTGGAAATACGTTCTGGGGTCAGTGAACAGCTGGATGGCTTCCAGCAAAAGTTATACTATACTTTGTTACTGTGCTAGCTGATGCTCTTTTAATTTGCTACCGAGACACAACATGTGAGCAGATGAGGCAAATGGCAGCGTTTCACAGGAAAAGTCACAAATCAAGTACTTGTTTGCTTTTGCTCGGTCCCAAGAAAGTAGTTCTTAATGTTATGTATACAATATCAGATCCTTCACTTTACTCAAATGAATTTTATTCCATTCTCACAAATTTTCCTCCACTATTAATTTCCTATAAAATTACTTTCAAAGCCTCCTTCTAAAATGAATAGAAACTGAACAAAAGGATTTTGCAAGCAAGTTTCTTGCCTAATTGCTTATTTCAATATTCTGAAGTATGAGAAAGGTATTTCTGCTGAAGTATTTCTTAAAACCAATCACAATTAACTGCCTCACTTCTCCTTACTGAAATTTTTGTTGAAAATGTTTGATTGTACATTTCTGCTCGTAGCTCTGTACTCATGATGCAGTGTAGATTCATTCCCTGTCCATGATGCAGCAGTCAGGTGTTCTCCCAAGCTGTAGGAATTCTTAGGTTTTGGACAAGCCTGTTGTGGTCCATAACACCCCCCCAGCTGCTATAAAGATGACTTAAGGCCATAGACATAACCTGAAGCAGCCACTATGCCCAGCCCCAGCTGTGTTACATATATCTAGTTTATCATAACACTTGCTGAGAATGTAACCAAAACATGATACAACAGAGTGAAGAAAACCTGTTTAGATCAGGTATGTCAGAGGATGATTGCATTTTTTAAATTATTTTTATGAAAGTGATTTTGAACCCTTTTAATCACCGTACTATTTTTACTAAATATCCTATCCTTTTATTTGGTTGAGGTTTTTGGTTTGGGGTTTTTGGGTTTGTTTTGGGTTTTTTTTTTCCATGAAGTTCCACATATCCACACAAAGAAGCTGGGGAGATCTGGAAGTGACAAAGAAGTATCTTTCTACTCTTCCTTACATTTCAACATCACATTGTTATGCTAGTCAACTTTCCTTATATCTGTCAATAATAAGGCCAAGTTAAAAAACAATTGAAGATACATTTACGGAGGTGGTGTCAGCATTTTGCTTGCCAGTTGCACAAAATTTTCTCTACTGCCTTCCTGCTTAGAATGAGGTCTGTCTCAGATCATTTATCTTTTCTTTAATTTAGCTTGAATTTGGAAGAACTTGTGTTTGTATACATAAATTATATGCATATTTAAAAATACATTGTTTAAACCATGAACTCTTTTTCAGCCTTGGCTGGTCTTGTCATTTCTTTCTGATACACTATGCATCTTCCTGGGATGCCGAGTCAGCTTTAAGAATTAATTAGATCCACAGCTTCAGCTTCTTATCAGGAAGATTCTTCCAGCATACGCATTTCGGATAACTGTTATCACTAGCCCTGCACAGATCTAAAGTATGCCTTCTTGTCTAATACACAGGAGAAATTCATAGTTTAATTTGCATTTCTTGAAAAAACACGCAGGATTGCTCAAAGTTAGCATCTTTGTGTTGTTAGTACTACAGAAGAGACCATCGTAATCAGCTTCCACCTAAACCATCACTCTGGTACTAACTAGCCCAACTGGTCTGGCAGAGATGAAGGGTGTACTTTCCTATGGTAAACTACACTGTAACAAGGACTGCCTTAGCATTTGCCCCTTTCAGAGCTCTTAGTTGTTTAAAGAGTGGCTAAGGTGGTTGTACATCTGTTCCTCTGAGGAAGACCAACTCCTTGGAAGACCAGTTCTTACTACAAGATGGCAGTAGATTAAAGCCGCAGTCCAGCCCATGGAGTTCCTTTGCGAACATGGATGTTTATAAATTATTGTTGTCCAAAGAGAAGCAAATAAGTTAAACATGACAGCTTCAGAATCTTTCAGTATAAAATCCATGATTCTCTGATAAAGATAATAATTCTCTCATCATGTTTTACTATTTTGTCTTCTCTTTAACAGGATGAACTTTGTTATAATGGCTTTAATATAATAATAGCTTTAATATTTAATATTTTTGTCTGTGTTTAGAACTTATCATGCCTTTTTATCAGTAAAGTAGGTTCTGATATTCATTTTGTTCTTCTTGTACAGATTAAAGAGCATCTCGCCAAGGGACAGAGGATGTTGGCTGGTGATGGCATGTCCCAAGTAACCAAGACACTATTGGATTTAACTCAGAGGAAAAATTTTTATGCAGGGGACCTTCTAATTTCTGTGGAAATTCTCAGAAATGTTACAGATACATTTAAAAGAGCAAGTTATATCCCTGCATCTGATGGGGTGCAGGTAAGAAAAACATTGTAAGGGTAATGTTTGGGAGTTTACGTCAGTATATTGCATGCCACCTATTTTACCCACTGAGGAAACTAAATCTTCTGAATGATAGACATAAACATTGTTCAGATAAAACTAAGATACAAATGTAAAATAGGAAAAGGCTCAGCTACGTTTAGTGTCACAAATATCCAAAACAATGCAGCAAGTGAAAAATGTGGAGTTCTTGCTTTATAACTTTAATTTCAGTACCTTTCTCTTTCAAGGTTTAGTTTGATTGATAGGCATGTCTTGGTATTTTTTTTCACTAAGCAATTCAATAGTGTTGTTTGTTCTAGCTCATCTCAGTTCAAAATCCATCCACGGTGTTTAGTTTAGTTATGTAATTCTGGCATTGCTTCATTAAAAGCACACAGGAATGCTGGATAGTACATTTGATATGAATTTTCTATTTCGTTTGTTAGATTAACTCTTCTTGTGCAAGAGACTAAATAAAATTCTGTCAGAGCTATAAGCACTATAATTATTTCTACATAATGGGGTGCAAAACTCATTGTGTAATGTTCATCAAAATAAATATTTCACAGAACTTCTAAATCAGGATATTGGTTTAATCGATATCTGGGATTTTTAGACACATCTAAAAGACTGTAGATGTGCTGAAAAAGAATACTAAGAAGGTAGTTGTATATATTATTTATTAAAAAGAGGGTTTCATGATCATTCATAAATTGCTAATGGAGTTATTAATGCAGGTCACGTGTACACATTGGTTTGTGTAAAGGTAAGCAGAGATTATAAATACGCTTTGGAATATACACATGCAGATAAATGGAGGTATCTTGGAAACAACAATTTTTCCAGATTTAAGTTTTCAAAAGGTTGCTATTATATTTTAAGTTTTCTTTTTTCTCAGTGCACAAAGAGAAATGAATTTACATAATAAAACTAGTATTTCTTGTATTGGCTTGTAGCCAGCTGAAAGTAATATTTTATGATCAGTATTTTTCTCAAAACATTTCGGCTGGGCAATACTATTTTATTTTTTAAATTTGAATAAGAATCAATGCCTTTTCCTACTTTCAATAAGTTTTACTATTGAACAGGGCTTTATTTACTGAAAAATTCTCATGCCTTCAGTAATGTGATAGTTCAGTATGACTTCTTCATGGTTCAGAGACCCTACAGAAAATTTTGGTAGAACCAACTTTGAGAAAGTGCTTGGTAAAAATGATTTTGTTCATGGTCTTAGCAGATCAGGTCATTTGCAGTTTACATACATTAGAAAGAATTTGATTGTTTTCCCACTAATGGCACTGCCAAAAGTTCTGTTCACTTCAGCAACATAGAAGTGTTTCCAAAATTCATAATAGTTTTCTGGCAGAACTTGGCAAAATGATTAGTACTATTTTAATAATTTTTGATTAATCATTTTGAAGTGAAGAAATGAGAAAAGGCAAAACTTGGTAAGCCATATTGTGAAGGAAATAAGGAAGGATTTCTCAAACCAAAGACATAACTGTATTTCAGGATTTAGATGCCTAAATACCAAGAGCTCATAAATCTCAACTTAAACCAACACACCAAAACTTAAAGGAAAAAAAAAAAACAAAGCTAAAAAGAAGTTTAACAAATTGCAAGCTAAGGTAAAAATCAAAAATTAATGCATAGTGTTCAGGAAAGTATGTGAAAGCAAAATTAAGAATGTGTTTTGCACAAGGGATATATTAAGTACTGTTCCTGTTACTGAATTATGAGGAAATAAAATGAAATCCTGGCTCAGTAATATGAGTTTTAATTTTACTGGCAATTTCTGAGAAACAAGGATTTTCCCATATGTAAACATATGTCACATGCTACCATACTCTGGAGATCTGTATTTAATTTTTATTTTCACCATCACATATTTTCAGGCTTTCTAGTCCATCATCAAAGTAAGTGACAAAAAGGTGAAAATTAAATTCATTTTCACAAAAGTATCTAGATTCTTCTTCCTGAGGAAGCTCTGTGTGGTGTTCTAATTCCATTCTATTTTTACACTAGATAAAAGAGTAGAATTTCTTAGGGTTTCGGTTTTTATTGTAAAGAAATTCTCAGGATGAGTGAGGTTTAAAATCCCTGAGTGTCATAATTTATCATTTCACAAGTTGTCAGAAAAGTAGATTGTGAATTATGGGTAATATTATTTTTCAAGATTCATGCAAAAACAACACTTCCACTTTCATTAACACTGAGAAAGGAAAATTGTGTATGTCTGAGTATGGTTGTTTCTCATACATTTCATCCATCTGGATAATCCCTCAAATGTCTATATTCTCTGGCTTATATCCAGTATTAATATTCATAAATAGTGCATAAAATGTGACTCAGAGATGGCATGACAAAAAGAATTAATAGAAAATTGAGATAAAATTTGAGAATTTGAGGCTAATTACCCACAACGAAGATGCCGCTGCCTTACTTGCTCGTGCTGCATATAAAATGCCACTTGTTTAGGCAGACAGATACTAAGATGAAAACAAAGCTTCTAAAATATGCATGTCTAGTGAGTAGTTATTTATTATATGACCTGTTTTCTTTATGCATATTTTAATATTTTTTGAACAATATTTATGTATACACCACATATATAGTGTCAAGAAGCAAAATAACCATATATGAGGCAGTTAAACAATAGAGAAGGTATCCTACATCAGTGACTGAAAACAACGGTATGGTATCAAAAATAGCTGAAGACAAGAGTGATGCAGTGATTCTATAAGCCAAGGTCTTTGTCTTAATATGGGAATTATTTTAAAATACGCTGTGTAGGTACACTGAGGCTGAGATGGCCACTGTGCTATTGCCTGTGTAAGAAAGATTCTATCTGGAAAATAATTAAAATTTTAAATACGCATAATATAAGCAACATTTGGAACACTTTCCAGAAATGGTCTGAGTGCTTGAACTGCCTTCTAAGGGCAGGGTGCCAGCAGAGGAACTACCTTTCAGGACAGGATGGCAGAGTGAGTTGTGCAATCCCCTGATCCAGCAACCAACAGGAAACAAGGTTTCTCTCCAGAGAAGTTAAAGCAGTATAATCCCATTTATATTAGCCACAGGGACGATTGCTGTCAGTCAGGGATTAACAGGATTGCCCAATGCTTTCCCCGCCCCCCCTTCCCCCTCCCACACTCACAGTGCCTATGCTGAAGTCCAAAACTGGAGGTGACTTAAGGCTATCCTTTAATTCCTCCTAGGGAGGAATTCTTCACTGGCTGTATAAAAGGGTTTATGACAGCTTTATGCCTGCAGAGAGGGTCAAAGAATTTGGACTGGAACAGAGAACTGCAGCAATTGTATTTCCTAAGAAAAAGACTGAAAGGAAGGAAATTAAATTAGGAAAACATAATTGTCCATTCCTGGCTGTAACTGGCATTATCCTCAAAAAAGCCTGAGCAAAAATAAAGAACATCAAAATTTGGCTGTGGCTGTCACAACATTTTAGATAGTGGCCAGTTCAGTAATATGTAAGCCCTGCCATGAAAGGAATGAGCTTGATTCTACAAGGAAGCCCAGTGTTTACTGCAGTAATGCCATCAGGTCACATCCATAATGCTTCTAAAAATTTAGCCTTCATACCTGTCAATCATTTTACTAAAGAGCAATTTTGTTTGTTGCAGCATTAATGCAATATAGAAAAGAATAGTTAAAGTAGATGAAAGACTTTTTAACCCCTATTCCTGTGTCACATTTTTGGAGTGCATTTCATATCTATTCATTATTGAAGCAGCAAAGCCATTTAATCGTGTCTGTTTAATTCACAAAGCACTGGTATTGCTGACTGAAAAAATCTTCATACATCTCAGCCTCCACTGCTTCCATAAATATGACATCAACTAGGGATAGAAATAGAGGGAAAAATGATCTTAAGAAACAAGGTATTCTTGCCACTAGGGTCATATATATCATTTATATTTTACTGGCAAGTACAAAGTATATATTAAATCAGTTATTGCTCACCTTTCATTTGTACTTGAGTCTAGGATTATTTATAAGCTTTTTCATATATATTTCTGTTAATTATTGGTCATTTCAGTCCTTTCATGTAGCGAAAATAAACATAAAATTTAATGAACACATAACATTAGTAGCAAAACCATGTAATTCATCATCTGCAAGAAGCATTTATAACTCCTGAGTGTTTTTCAGGCAATCTAGGCTCCTCTCAGATAGATCTCATTACACGGACATGGGTATTTTTGCAATTAGGGCTTAGACTGTTTCTGCGGGGGAATCAGTGGCTGCAGTGTAGTGCAAAACTAGCTTTGAACCAGCTCCTTAGTATGATAAATTATCCCACACTGAGCTCCATGCTGCTGCAGCTGGACTGCTGCTGGCACTCTAACAAGTTAAAGTTAGCTAAAATTCCTCTCCACTGCATATGCAAAGTATTACACTGGAAGAGCACGGAACTATCATGCTTTAAAAAGTGTTTTCCTAAGCCAAAATTTTCCTAAGGCTGACCCTATCTAGCACAAATCTTTGCCAAAATCATAATGTCCTAGAGTAGATGTGGTTATAGTGCCATGAAACTGCTTTGGACAGTACAGTTTATTTTACCTGGGGGACCAATAACGCTGTACATTTTTCCTAACTGAAGTTGCATTTACACAATTATGATTTACCAACCTGGTTAAATATTTTTCTTTTATGTCCTGTCTTTAATCCCCACCATCATGTCCCAGCGCATACTTGTCATTTGCACAGGAACTTTCTGAGCCGTTTTCTTTCTTGTCAGGAAGTTTTGTGTTACTGAAGCTTATGAATATTTTGCTACTGACTTCAGTGAGCGAAGAATTGTGACCTCATTAATGTACAGGATTATTTTGACCAAGTTCTCCAAAGTGTCAGGCAGGTCACATCTGTACTAAATTGGCCAAATTAAAACAATTTTTGTCCATGTAAATTTTGTGGGTAGCAGAATTAACTACCTAATTATGAGGCAAAGATGGATCCTCTCGCTTGTCAAGTAGTTAATGTTAGGAGTAGATTAAACTGGTAAAAATATTTTTATGTAAAAGTAGTTTTCTTGTAAAATAGTTTTCACAAGTTTTATTCAATTTTGTATCCTACGATGATTTACTTATATGGTTGGAGACACTTAAAGTTATTGTGTTATCTCACATTTTGAAATGAATGTCTTTTCAAGCACAACCACAGTATCCATAACATACTAAGGTTGGAAGTTATTCCTGCTTTCATTTCAATCACTGTACAGTTGAATGCTTTGTACTTTCACTAATAGTGAGTTAAAGTTCCTTCTTACTTAAACCTTATTTAAGCCGCATTTAGACCCCCAAAATAGTGGGAAAAGGAAGTGCAAGTGAAGGAATGACAATTAATCCAAGTTTCAATAGTTTTCCTTGGTTGGTATTCCACTTAAAAGTGTTCTAGAGGTTGTGAGGATTTAATTGCGCTCTTCAGTTAAGGTCAGTGGAAACTACATGTATCTTTTATGAAGAAACAGATAAATTATAATTGGCAGGCTGTAGACAAAATTGTCATTCTGCACAAAAAGTGATACAGAGCTGAGAAGAACAGACTATGCACAAATGCTTAGCTTTTAAAACTGAAGAAATTCGGAATAAAGATTGGCAGAGAGAGCAGAAAAATTTAGAAAGGAAAGCTATCCACAAACAAGTGGAAGAAAGTAATTTTTTAAATGTGTGATTTAAAACCTAAATGTCATGGCTTTTTTTTCTTCCCCCCCTCATAGATAAATGAGTAAGAGAATCAGATAGAGAAATTAACAGTTTAAGGTCAAAGAAAAAGAAATTAATTATTAATTTTCTGTTGAAATTACTATAAGAACAGAGGCCAATGCAATTTTTAAAAGTAAGATGCACCTGATTTCACACAGCATTTACCAATGAAATACCATTGTATGCCCTATTTATGGTCATGAAGGATCATTTTCATGTTTTGAATAGGAACTAGTGACCCTGAGCCTGGGTACTTTGTTTATTTGAAAAAGATATGCTTGCCTAGACTCTGTAATGAGAGTTTGAAAATAGAACACTATCACTTTTAGAAGTTCAGCAAGTTTTAAATGGTTCTTATTTTATGCAAAACAGTAATGTGGAATCTGATTATATGGCCAGAAATGCACAACTAACCAGAAAATATATGTGCCTTTTCATCAATCTACTACATTATTTTGTTATCTCCTCCACTAACAGAAAATAGGCTGAAGATCTGCATCTGTAATAGAGAAAACTTTCTTAATGTCAAATTGATACGAGTGTTTGTCATTAAAAGTAATTTTATTTTGTCTTTTATTTAATTGGTTTTTCAGAACTTCTTTCAAATCATTAGTAACCTCTTAGATGAAGAAAACAAAGAGAAATGGGAAGATGCACAACAGGTAAGATTTGCATTTATTATGTTGTAAATTTAAAAAATTGGAATGTATGCATATTATGACATTCACTGTATCAGAAGCCACACTATTTTGAATGGCATGAGGAAGTGGAATGTATGGTTTCAAACAACAGATTAAACATACACCCTGCTGCAGGTGAAAGGAAGTCCTAAGTGAGACAATATTTGGGAAATAACTGATCCTTTTCTAAAAGGAGTAATTCCAGAGTCCATTGGCTAATTCCTTAGATTAAAATCATATTAATAAGGTTCTTCTCTTGATGAACAGGTTTTGATTGCATTCCATGGGATTATTCATTATGTCTTTTATTTTAATGTTGCAATCAAGCACATACAAAAGCCGAAAAGCGCAACTAAAGGCTAGGTGCAGTGATAATTTTAATAAATAGAACACATCAGATCTCACCTGAAGAACTCATGAGACACCAATAAACAACTTAAACAGTAGACCTTTTTTAAAAAGTTTTATTTAGGAGAACAGTTGTGATCCTTACAACTGACAAATTTCAGGACTGAGTTAGATATAATGATAGCACTTTGTAAAATAGTAAAGTCTAACAAAAATGATTTATTTACAATAAAAAAGTTTAAGATTCAGATGAAACCCATATTTTTGGCTTGGATATATATTACTCATATACAAATAACAGTGAAAATGGAGACAGACAGAAAATTATTACAGAGGAAAAATTATGGAGGTAGTCAAAGGGAGAGAAACATTTCTATATGAAAAATGACTAAATAAAGCAAGATATTTCAGTACGAAAAAAAGTCAAAAGCTTATATGCAATAAAAGCTTTCAAAATGAGGCATGGATTGGAGAATGTGATGTGAGAAAGGTTAATCTATTCTTCCTGTCACATAATGAAAGGGCCTCAAATAGTGGCAGATTCAGAATGAATACTAGGTTTACTTTTTCTACAGAAAGTCAGGTTGCGGAACTTGCCACTGAAAGTACACAAGTTAAAAGAGTAAATAGACGAATTAATGAAGCAAAAGTCCATATAGGATTTTGTTGGTTTTGGCTGGGACAGTTACATTTTCTTCACAGTATGGGGTTATGTTTTGGATTTGTGCTGAAAACAGTGTTAATAATACAGGGATGTTCTCGTTACTGCTGAGCAGTGCTTACACAGGGTCAAGGCCTTTTCTGCCCCTAACACCACAGCACCAGCAAGCAGGCTGGGGGTGCCCAAGAACTTGGGAGGGGACACAGCCAGGACAGATGACCCCAGCTGACCAAAGGGATATTCCATACTATATGATATCATCCTCAGCATGTACAGCTGGGCGAAGAAGAAGAAAGAAGTGAGAGACATTATGAGTTTGGCATTTGTCTTCCCAAATAACCTTACACATGGTGGAGCCCTGCTTTCCTAGAAATGGCTGAACACATAGTGTATGAATTGGTGTATCAATTCCTTGTTTTTCTTTGTCTGCATGAGTGGCTCATGCTTTACCTATTGAACTCTCTTAATCTCAACCTGCAAGTTTTCTAACTTTTACTCTTCTAATTCTCTCCCCCATCCTGCCATCAGGAGAGTGAGCAAGTGGCTGTGTGGTGCTGAGCTGCTTGCTTGGGTTAAACCATGACTGTGTTTTTGGCACTCAACTTCAGCTACAAGAAGTTATCTCCTAGCATTCACTCTGCATCTGCCATTATTTGATATCCTTTAGTTATTTTACAAGAAGCACAAGTGAATCAATTAATCATTCATGCATCACATTCTCCAACAGCACAGGGCTGTTCATTAAAAGATCCCATTTATGCTTAAGGAAGTCCTTTGGCAAAAAGGAGATAAAGGCTGGGCAAGAATTCCAAAAGAAGGATCACTATGTGCATGCCCCTTTATACTCTTCCTTAGACATCTGCTATTTGCCACTGTCAAAAGGAAGAAAACAGGTTACATCGATTTTTGGTCTGCTCTTGTATGGTCGTTGCCATTCTGTGTTATATAGGTACTTAATGTATCCATATACACCACTTAACATGATTCTTAAGAAATTGCTAGGCATCTGAAGGTGTTTGAAGCTATTAAGCTTCATTTCTGTAAGTGCATCTTTATAATATGACTAAGAAAGGAAGGGTCAGGACTTTTCACCAGTTCAAACCCTGCAGTAGACATGTGATGATGCAGCCGACCCATTGCAATTTAGCCAGGCATTATATTTTACTTTCGGTGTTTTTCTGATCCTCTGTTAGGAGTCTGCTACAAAAATAGACAGTGTGTCATTTTGCTTAGGGGTGGTGGATGGAAGAAGCAAAATCACATGCTTGTGGGCAGTTTCCATAAACAGCATCAAGGTTAGGGAACCAATATTAAGCAACCATTTTAGCCTTACTAATGAACAGATGGGATACCACTCCTTATGTTATCAGCACTGTCTTCTTCTACCTCCACCCTGCCTGCTTACTCATGCCATGTCCACTGTCTGTCCCATGAAGATCAGGAGATGACAGCACCTAAGAGGAAATGGAATAAAAAAAGGGAACAGCAAATCTCTAGTTCTTTCCACTCATTGCTGCTGGTAGAAGAAATGGTGTTGAAAAAGGGAGAGGAGACAAGTTATGTCTACTTTTCCATAGTTTCTTCTTTCTGCCTGGTAATTCGTTATCTCACAAACCTGAGGCCAGCACTGATTGGCATGCAGCAATCCAAGCAAGCACCAAGATGAACTGAACACAGGAGTAGCAGGGCCATACCTCCCTGGTGACAAAGCTAGGGAATTCACTAAATCTCAGATTCCTGCGCTTTGGCATCCAAATAGACCATATCACTGGTCTTGTTAATGTTCTTGGGTATTTATACAAGAAATCTCAAAGAAACTATTGAAGCAAGTATCACTTCCTACCGGCTAGGAAGGGTGAGCTGGACTCCTGAGTACTTTTAAGATTCTTTTTTTTCTTTCACTACTTGTGCTGGGTTCAGTCAGGAAAGGGCTAACTCCCTTTACTCTGGCCCGGTCTACCATGACACTACTGAATAAGAAAACCCTTTCCTATATAAAATACTAGTTTCTATCATATTTTGGATAAAACACTCAAAGTTATGGTTAAATGGGATTGGATTTTAAAACAGAAACAATGTTATTTGAAATTACTACATCCTATGTGAAGACTTCTTTTAGGTTTTATGTCAAAATCAAGTAGGAATTGAACTTGAAAAGAATGTGCAAGTCATTATGTGCTGTGAATACAACCTAGTGCAAACACTGTTGACTCATTAGAAAGAGTAAAGGTGATTCTGTTTCAGGTTCAACCAATCAGCTAAAATTTTGTAATGAAACATTGCAAACCACGGGTCAGTCTAACCAACTTTTCTTACCAGCTTGCATGATATTCTTGAACTTGCTACTGTTAGCATAGACCTCTTAGCCTGTTTTCTGTATTCTTTTCTGGAAAGAAAATCTTACTGTCAGCAAATTGCTGACTTTCTATCAAGTATACAGCTGCAGTGCCTCAGCACATCCTTTTTTATAGATTAAATGCCGGCAGTTGATACCATTAATTACAGGTTATATACCATTCAGATAAGCAGCACCCACTTTAATAGTTGCTTTTTGTTAAGAGCTGATGTAAAGCACTGCACACAGGAAACCACTTCAAGTCCACAGTGCGTAAGTTTAGTGTTTCAAAACACAGGAGCTGTTCTGCATATTCTTCTTCATCATCATCTGCTGGCATCCTATTGATTAATCAGTACTTCAGATATATGAAAGTGAAGACTACCTCTATAACACCAACTGCCCAAAAGTTTCTGCTGAAGTTATTACTATAAAATTTTATATGCCAGAACTAGGGTGAAAGAATCTTTTCACTGAAATTTATACTTAGTACATAATCTGCGAGTGTGTGTGCTATGAATGAGATGGATGCAAAACCCACACTTACTCCCTCAGTAACTCATCATTAGGAAAATGGAATTTAAGTCCCTTTCACCTGAAGCAGCATTTGCAACCTTTTACGATCATAAATATCACAACAAATTCTTCATAAAAATGGTATTACCACCCTACCTTCTGTAAAAAATCCATGTAGAAAACAAAGCACATTGTGAAATTCTCTATCCTGGACCAAGCAGCTATGGATCTAGACAGATAAAGCAAAATGAACATGGAGCACACCATGCTAAAATTTATCGTCTCTACAGGGATTTTTTAGAGTTTGTAATATAAGATGTGGAAATAATAGGTTGAATGTTGCTTATAAAGGGAAATTTGGATATCTCACCAATATGAAGAAGAAAGCACAGTGAACAGGTCATCCGTTATTTTTCGATTGCAAAATACTGTATTGCCGAAATCTGTCCTGTTCATAACAGGCCATAACAACCAAAAATAATCTTTTATGGATGTGATATGAGCAGAATTTTAAAGCTTATTAATAACAGGTTTGACCTTTAATGCACTTTTGATGATGCATGATTATTGCCGAATATAACGATTGTTAATGTTTTTGCGATCACAGTAGCTTACAACTTTGCAAATAAACCATATTTCTTGGCCACTTGGTAGTCCTTACCATTTTTAAAGGAATAGTGAGAGACTGCATTAGTCATGCAAAGGCTACAGCAATTTGTTTTAGCTTACTGCATTCAGTACTGGGCTAATCAGTACAAGACATGGATGTAACTGAATGAGCCCAACAAAGAGCCATGAAGGTGTTGAGGGGACTGGAGCATCTGATATGCAAGGAAAGGTTGAAAGACCTGACAATATTTTCCTTGGAAATGAGAAAGATTAGTGGGGATCCTGCCAATGTTAAAAATTCCTGTGGGGAGAGAGTAAAGAAGACTGATCCAAACTCTTCTCAGTGTTATCCAGCGACAGGACAAGAAGCAAGGGGCAAAAATTAAAATATAGCAAATTCCATTTAAATATAAGGAAAACCTTTTCACTGTGAGAGTGATTGAATGCTAGAACATGTTGCACAGTCTCTGGGGTGTCCATCCTGGGAGATGTTAAAAATCCAACTGGATGTCGTCCTGGGCAACCTGCTAGATCTGATATTGCTCTGAGCAGAAGGTTGAACTAGATGATCTCCAGAGGCCCTTTCCGACCTCAGCTATTCTATGATTTTATTAATCCACATCAGCACTGAATATAGTATTATTGGTACCAATATATTGAATTAGAGGGGGATTTGTGAGAGCAGCGTTGTGGTATTTTGCTAGCCGGAGTAAACCACAACAATTACTTAATAATGATTAAAGCGACAAAAGTTTATCATACTGGGAGAGGCCACAGTAAGATTTACATTCAACTGTTTGTGTCAGTAGTTCTGAAGTTACTGAAGATACCTTCAAGAGGAAAGAAGAATATTTTAATTAGTGTTATTCTGGAATCTGAAATGGTTTCATAATTAATGAAATTAACAGCTAGTAATTTTTTTGTTTATATATAAGTGCAGTTACTTAGAGTAAACATTCCACAATTCCAGTGCAAAACTGATTTCACGTAGCTTCATGGGAAGTAGTGTCTGTTCATATGAGGATCTAATGCCAAAATGGTTGTTTAACAGTGACAGAGAATGTTCAGTATTGAAACATGGGAAGAGCAGTTTGACTGTTAAGTGTCACATTTCATTTTATGACATTTAGATTTTATTTGAATTTGCTGCAATAGAGATTTTGATATTATAGTTAACAGCATGCCCGACCTTCCTTTGTTAGATCTATCCAGGCTCTGTGGAGTTGATGCAGGTGATTGAAGATTTTATACACATTGTTGGAATGGGAATGATGGACTTTCAGAATTCATACTTAATGACCGGAAATGTAGGTAAGAAATAGGAATTTCTTCTATCAAATCTATGACCTATTGAAAATCAGAAATTGCAAGTATGTACTATAGAGTTGCTTCTTCTATCACAGTCCGGATTGGGCTGCTCCTCCTTCTCCAGATGATATCTCTGTTGCTTGGTTCTCTTCTGTCTGATTTAAGACACTCGATATGCCTTACGTGTTGGATTCTCCATAACCATGTTTCAAGATCTAGATGCAGTTCCAGACTCTAAATAAAATTTAGAAAATACTCATCAGAATACTGTGAACTGTAGGTATATGTTAGAGCATTTCCAGGATATACAGTGTTTCAAACTGTAATTTAGAAAACCATGCTAAGTAAGACAATAATGATATACTTAATAGCTTGAAAAAATATAATTTTGTTGACATTATCTTTTTTAATATTCTGTTCTTCCGAAGAACAGTCTTTGCAAATGTTATGGTGTGATAGTAATCATCATAGACAGATAAGCAATAATTTCAAAAAATCTATTAGTTGCCAAAACAATTTAAGCCTATGGTTTTGTACATTAGCTTTGTACATTGTTTATTCTATATGTGACAGTTTAAAAATCTTATTCAGATTTATTTTTCAAACTTTGTTTCTGACACTGGAGAGTTGCTAGGCAATATAATCAAGTAATAACAAACATCACATATAAAGAGTCTTAGCAACTGAGTTCCACTTATTAGTAGCCATAAATGCTTCTGGAATGTCACAGAATTTTATTAAATGTTCAACCAAAAAACTAGCTTGAATAGCTAATTTCTAAGTATTTCATATTTGCTTAGTAGCTTCCTTATTCTATTAACTTCCTGTGGCAGCACTTTTATAATGCCAGGAAAGTATTAGTCAGTTGTATGAACAAATTCAAAATATAAGTTTGTCTGATAGCAAAATTTCTGGTGTCAATACATTCTTTCAGATTTTCAGTTAACGTCTTCCTGCATCTGTATGTCAGGCACATCTTCAGGAAGTCATTAGAATTAGTTGAAAAATATGGTCATTTAGAAATTAGTTGGAAGAATATAGCAGGACAATTGCTGGGATGCCTCGGTTGAAAATCTAACTTGCTGTGCAATAATAAATATGTATTATTGTTGTTTGGTTTGTATTTAGATTGACAGGGCTGTAAACACTCACCCCTGTAAGGCAAAGCCATGTATTGGAGACATGTCAAAGAATTCACCGAAACAAATTCTTGCACTCTTAATATGTTTTAAACATTTCAGTTGGGAGTATGGGGGACTTCAGCTTTTAACCAGTAATTTATTATTTCTGTTGTTTACTGTTTGCACTGTAGTGCCACTTAAAGCTTCTTCCACTTGTCAGTCCTTCATTATGCTACACCCTGCACAAATTTATAAAGAAAGGACAGTATCTATCTTGAAATGCTTGTTCCATGGCATTTTTATGACAAAATAAAAAGATGAGCTTATTTAAAGAGCAGAGCCTGTGCTGCTTGGCATGTTGTAATGCATTCTGATCTGTTTGTCCTCTGAAGAATGTGGAAAAAAAAAAAAAACCAAACCAAACACTGGAAAATGTTTTAAGAAGATACATTCAAGTAATCTGTGCCTCTGCATATTCATGGCTTCAAATGGGAAACAGCAACAACTTTCCAAAAGAATCAGAAACTGTGCTATGCACTGGCTGCATAATCTTAACAGTCTTTCTTTTGATTATCTTTCTCTTCCCACATATAAGATATTTTTAGGCACTCAGGAGTAGGTCTGTTATTAACTATATAAACATCAAAGGAATAGAAAGAAACTGGGAAAAGTAAAATGAATTTATAGGTTTGTTCTGACTCTCTAGCTCTGTGCCTTGACATATCGGTGTGAGTTTATCCTCTTTTTGCTTTGTCAACCACCAAAAAAGGACAGGGTCACTGCTGTGCACCTCATTGACCAGAATACTTGAGGTTAGGTGACATAGCGAGATGGGGACTGAAGGTTGTTTCATCAAGGAGTAATTTCTTATTTTGACAAACAAGGAAGGAATGTATCTGGAATAATTCAGTTTCAGTGTAGTTATCCTCAGGGGGTTGGTGTAACTCTGTCTGATGGGCTATGTACTTGAATCTTAGGGAACATTTATGTTGATCTCAACTGAGAAGAACGAGCCATGAAGTTGTTTTCTTGGCTTAGCATTAATTCTGCTGTACTAACAAGAGTTTAAAAATGCTTGAGGTCTTGTTTATAATTTGTAATAACATTCTTGTCATTTAAGTCAGCAAATACATTCCATGCAGGAAGCAGGTATGTGAAGAAAGGAGGCACAACTTTTATATATTTATCTTTAACCAGGACCATCCAATAGATTTCCCACAAGTAATTACCATAAAATATTTCCTCAGCATCTTGAGATATTTTAGATGCCTTTTACTGTATTTTCATTTAAAAATCACTTTACAGTTTATATTCATGAGAAAAAGGATTCAGTACTAAAGATGAACTGCTGCTTCTTGTGGGGAAAAATATCCAGTTCTATAGCAAATTTCCCTGTATTGCACTGAGTTTCTTGTTTCCTTCCACTAATTTCAGTTTACAAGTTCATTTCTAATTGAACAGCACTATAATGGTCCATACACAATTCGAACATCTAATTATGTTTGACAGACATGCCCATCTCCTGAGAGCCCCCACAGATGGAATTTTATTTTCTCTTCCTTTCAAAACCCAGAAGCAAGTAACTGTCTTAGGAAGTTACTACACAACAGCCACACTGCAATGACCACCCATTGCACATTCTCAGCTCATGGTACATGGGAAGTTACCTTAACTATATGGTAGGCCATACCAAGCCACATTATTATACATTTGGAAGTAGCTGTGAAGGTCCAGGGCGACAGTTGCTATGCCACTGTTAAACTCTTCAATGTGGTGACTTTTAACACAAATTTTTCTTTGCTTCTGAACAAAACATCAGAGACTGGTTCTAAATCCACATGAACTGTGCTTTGCAGTTTATTTAGGCAGCTCAGTCAAATCAAATGCATTTCCATTAAAGCAAGGCCCATCTACTTTTAGCTCTTCTCTCAAGGATAGAAAATACACTATGATAAACTTAACAAATGTAAAAGCAACAATTGCTTTGATCATGCATGGCTGGGAAAGATGGCATTTGTTTTATTTGTGTGCTCTCCATTCTATATTATATTCCTTTAAGAAATGATTTGGGGAAATAAAATCCTCTGATAGGGAATGGACGCCCCCTTCTCATCCTGCTCCTTCTCTTCCTCCTCCTCCAACTTCTACTCCTCAGAACCAGCTGAGCAGGCACAGGGAAAAGATAGTGTGAAAAAAGCTTTTGGTACCACTCAGAGTCTCTGGATTAGCTGAAAACACACACCCACCTGCAAGTATACAACATGCAGGGGGAGAAAACTTGTAAACCCTATTAGCATTCTGTGTTAACTACTTGCTTTCAGTTTTCTCTGTTTTAAAAGGTGAGTTCCTGATTTGAGATCAAACGATTAATATTGGCTTTTTAACAGCCTTTTTCACTTTTTGTGTGAGAGCTAAAGGTCTAGGGAGATCCACCTCAGAGCCTTAACTGGTTTGGGGTCCCATCACAATAATCCATTAAAAGTTCTGAAGAAATGTACTAAAAGATTACTGAACTGCTATCAGTAAATATTCATCTTGTAACTTAAAAAAAAAAAAGGGAAGCTAGATTGGAAGATTGGAATGCCATAAGCATAACTGTTTTTAAAGATGGAATGTAGAGCTGGAAATAGGGAGCACTATTAGGAGATACATATTTCTGTTGTAGTTTAGGACTCTTTTGTAAAGGAAAATTCTTCCTCTGTTGTCAAATAAGTTTCCTTAAGAGCAGCAGCCAAAAAATAGTTAAAGGAAAGTCTCTTGTCAAAAATCAAGCTTTCAGCTCTTAGAAGATATTAATGAGAACACCAAATAATCTTGAAGTGCAGTGTGTTGTCATGGTTGTTTTTTGGAACTGTCAGAAAATAAACAGAATTTTCAGCATGAGAAAAGACACTTTCTGTTAATGTTAATTTTATAAATACTGATGTTTGAGTGATCAGTAATGCTCTAAAATATGCAGATATCACAAAGTTTTTTAAACTAGTCAAAGACAAGAAAAACTGAAGCTCTCCAGGGGGTATAGCAAAATGAAAAGAGAGGATATCCACTGGCAGATTAAATTCAGTGTTGACAGAGCATGTAAGATGGAGTGGTTCAAACCATACATAATGTAGGAATCTAAAAGAATTCAGTAAAATCCCATGGTCACTTTTCAGCAGAGCTCAGATAAAATAACAGCATTAGTCTGCAAAAAGAGGAGTCTAAGGAAAATACAGATTTTTTTTTTTTTTAATTATCAGTAGCCATCATTTGCAATGCTCTTTTCAATTGAGATTAAATGGTTGGGATGCATTTTACTTTAAGCATCATGAAATTTGCCAAAGTCTCCCTAACTTTCCTTTATAATCAAGGGAAACTACTGCTCAGGAGAGGAAGTTGTCATACCATCTCAGAATCTAAAGGTCATGGGTTGCCTTCTGGAAGTTCTTCCATGGGCTATAAGAACAGCCTAGTGACTATCTTAGGCTTGAATGGTTCATTTCATCTAAAGCAAAAGGAGAGTTACTTCGTGAGTAAATGAAACCCATGAACACAGAGAAGTTCAGAACTGCATGATAAAAAAAAAAAAAAACAAACCACAGACTGAGAACTGGAATTATTAGAATCGATATTTGAGACCATATTGTTAAAAGGCACTAGATGTGCACAACTGAAAAGTGAATGAATAGAGAAAGTAGGCTGACACCTCTGTTTACTCTTGCTCACAGGAAGAACAAAGATTCTTTACTGAACTACACATTAGCACATCTAATTCTGAATGAGGATGAGGCCAAGGTCTTAAGAGGAATATAACAAAAACAAGTAGATCTCTGTGGTGAACGCAGCTAGCTATGATACTATATGAAAAAATGACAAGGTGTAAGCCATGTTTCCATACATAAATCAGCTTCTACCTAACAGTATGTCATTTCTCTACTTGAAAATGGCTAATTTGACATTGTTACTGTGATGACTAATCTGATCCAGTATAGTAATTAATATATAATTTTTCATTTAAGACTTCATACTCAGCTGCTTAGATAAGCTTTATAGACATTGGCAGAGAACAAAGTCTGATTTCTGCCTTAGAGAACATTTAGTACACCATAGGGAAAAAAATTATTTTAAAACAGTGTACATTGTCTTCTGCCTTTGCATACTTTCTGTTCCCCATTCAATCTTCCATTCCATGTTCTTATCCATGAAATCTGTACTGGAAAGTTAAATAATCCTCCAGGCTTATGGAGTGTATCTTAAAATTTTCCAATCTTAAATAGAGATGTGTAGAAATGTTAGTGACCAAAGGAGTATTCAGAAGATATAACTACTCCAGCTATAAGACACAGCAATGGTACACCTGCTGAGCTTTGGGAATCCTAGAAAATGAGCAAGCTGGATTTCTGTCTGTTGCTGTGGTTTCATTCACCTTTTCTCAAGGTAATATTTTTAGGTCCTGTAAATTGTAGATTCTGTTCATACACTTTAGAAGCCTCTTCACATCATATGGTTCGTTTACTTATCCTAATGGAATCTGCCTAGTCTGCTTATACTTTTTGTATTGGAGTTAGTGATGTGTATCTTAAATGCATCACTCGAGACCCTCTGACTCATATCATAAATATCATACTGTCCTAAAATATACCAAGAGACTGGATTGGTTTTAATATTTGAATGGGTCTTCTTTTCAGTTATATTAAAGAAGGCGGGGGGGGGGGGGGCGGGGGGGGAGCGGCGAGGGGGAAGTCACAGCATTGATATTAACTTGTGCAAAGGTACAAAGAAAATGTTTAAAATTTTCAGTCAGGAAACAAATATTTTAATAATTACATACACATATATACTCAGACCTAATTTGTAAATAAATCACTGCTTTTTCTGAGGTTTCGTAGTGCTAAAGCATGGTATTGTGAATTTTAAAGTGGATGTTTGTGGTTAATCAAAATTAATCTGGTAAAATTTAAGTTTTATCCCAATAGAAAGAAAATTGTACCTGTGAAAATTGGACAAATGAAAATGCAAATTCCATAGAATGGCCCAAAGCAGCCATTCAGATCTCTCTTCTGTTTCCATCCAGTTATTCCAGAAAACACCATGTTTTCACAAGGCAAAATTTAAGGGTATATCTTTAAGGAACCACTGTGTGGATTGCAGTTTTTATTTTTGAGAAGGTACTTTTTATACTCTTATATACTTCCGATCCATATATATTCATATCATTTGCTTTGCAGCAGCCTCAGCAATTCCTTGATCAGGTCAATATGTTGGCTTTCAGGAGACTCAAGCTTTCTCCACTTATTAAAGGGGGAAACTTCATGCACACTTTGAAGGTCTAGCTCATCGCAGCATCTGACTTAGTGCCTGAAGTAAATGATCGAGAGCTTGTATTTCTTGATATCAAATAAGCTTCTTAAATTATTCACGTTCCCTGAAAATTGAGCTGTGAACAGTGCATAAAAGAGTAGATTATTTAATCTCTTTTCTAAAACTGCATACTCAGTGATCCTGAGGAAATACAGCTCTCAGTTACTTAAGACTGAAAATTAATAATATCAAGGGAACGTCTATATGAATTTTTATCAAACAATCTTCACAAATGTGGATAAAAATATAACTTAATTCTATGGCTATATTTTAAGTAATAGTAAGGATTCAGTAATTTTGTGTATATGATTCATTAATTATCCTTAAAGGAAAGGCCAAATAAATTAACCATTCAGTATTTTTGAATGGGTGCTGTAGGAAACAAATCTCATGTGTTTCCCTTTGGTACCTTATATAAAAGATACAATGGAGTAAATGGCCCTAAAAAAAAATGGAAACTATAAAAAGCACAGACATGCAGGCATCAGTCTAATTTAAAAAAATGCTCCCGACTGAAACAGAAAGCAGTGTTTGCAGACCATTTGTGAAAATAACTTTTTACAGCATTTAAGTATATGCATCTTCAATTCTTGTATCATTCCTAAATTTCTACCTCTGTAAACTCTTTTCTGAATCAGTATGTTTATAGGCCAATTTTTATATAAACAATTAAAAGTTGGTGTTTTCTAAAAGAATCACCTGTTTTATGATAGGCTATTTTTTAATGAGTGCACTTAAGTGTTGCCCTGAGAAGTTAGTTATCTGAGTTTATTTAGTCCGTTGCCTTGGACAGCTGCACCTTCAGGTGACTCCCAACAGTTTCTAAGTAGAATGAGGCTTAAGGAGATATAAATTAAGGGTCTGTGCTGGTAGCTTTGAGTTAATGCACACCCAAGAGAGTATTATCATTTCATATTAATGTGGTGCCAAGAGGCAGCAATCATATTTAGTGAAGTATAGTGTCAAGATATTCCAGACAATACAGTCCTCCCCTTAAACAGAGGAGAAACCGGAGAGTCACAATCTGATAACAAGATGCAGTTCGGCACAGGCTGATGACTCATTCTGGGATTTTGTGCCCCTGTAAGGCAGTCACTACAAGAGCGTCCAGCCATCGTCTGGTGGTACATCAGCTAGAGGTGGTCAGCTGGAGATGGTGTGACTAAGTACTGTAAACAGCGATGTTCACTGTCTGTTTTAATGAATTCTACAGGGTTTTGTTACTCAGTCACTACTGGAAATGAAAGAAGGAATATTAAATTGGATTAAAATAAAAGCCCAGAAAAAGTGAGTTTACTTAAAATAGGAATAAAACCAAGGAATCATACTTTCATCTGCTAAGAAAATAACAAAAGTCAGTGGAAGTAGACTGATTTCCTATCTCAGACTCTGGAATCAACAGACTTACAAGGACTTAAGAGACAGCTATTAAATGCATGTTATTTGGAGCATGTCAGAGAGAGGTCTGTTATCCAGAATGAGCTCCAGTGTGAATGTGGAGGTAGCATGGTTTATACCAAGATAAGGATGTGGCATACCAGGTGCCAAAGTTTTTTCATTTTCTGGCTTTTAAGGAAAAATATAACTAACAAACAAACAAAAAAACCCCACAAAAAAACCCAAACACAAATAAAACCCTCAGAACACCACCAACAAAACAAACAAACAAAAGAGAGGGAAAGAGCTTTTATCTAGAATATTAGACAAATTAACCTGCTGTGTTGAAAAAGTACATGATTTCCTTGGTGGTGACTGTAGGTTTTATTCCAAATAGCAGTACAGATCTGCCTCTTTCAATCTGCATAGCCTGAAAGTAATATAACAATTGAGGTAGAAAATTGGGTAAGCATTTATCATTTTTCAGGTTACTTTTTTGAGGGTGTTAGTGGATTATTAATATCAGAGAAAATTATTTTTATGGTAAATAATTATTTTGGCAGTGGAACTATAAGATTCTGTTGAGATCAAACTTCAAAGCCATGTAAACATATGCAGATATAATTCTGACTAATTGTGTTTGTGCCTGTGTACATTTTTTTTTTTAATATGGAGAGTTGGACTTCAGTATATGGACCAAAGATACTATGTGTATCTCTGCAATTCTGTTAACATCAGATTGTGTGATGGTATCAGAGGCAACAGTGTCAGGGAAGATCAGTTAAAAGCATCCCAAATCATCCATGTATTGGGTTTGCTAAAATCAAGGAAAAGGTCTGAAATTTGTGAAGTATCTTTTATGCCTTGTGATTTCTGAACCCACAAGTTTGATCATTCCATAAGTTTTCTTTTGCTTTCCTTTGACTTCAGCTGTGAGTTTTAGAACCCTATTTGCTGCTCTGGCTCAAGGCTGAGATAGAGAATCTTTGATAAGGTTTGTGATATAAATCAGAGGGTTGTTCTACTATGGATGAATATAGGTTTTTCCCACTCTGGAAAATTTCAAGAGGAACCAAAAAGATTTTTTTTTTCCCTTGTCTCCCCCCCCCCCCCCCCCCTTTCTCTGAGTCTCCTTTACAGTGGGAATAAAAGAGTTTTCTCACTCAAAAAAATGTGGTACAGCCCTGTGGCCTGTGGTGTTTGAGTGATACTAGATGCCAGAAGCACAAATGCTTAAGTTGTTCTGCAGTGGCACCAAATAGCTTGATATTGTTGTGGTTGTTTTTCTTCTTTTGTTTTAACAAACATTCTCCACAAATATGGAGACACGTAATCAGCCATAAGCAGCATTCCTCTGTAAGTCTTTTAAGAATATAATTTAGGAAATGGTCTATAGAAAAGACATTTGATCTCATTACATGAATGACTTTCATGTAACCTGTGGTTCAAAGCTTATGCTGTTCTTTAATGACTACTATTTTACAGAGCGTTTTTTTCTAACTTATAAAGTCTTCCACTTTTAGTGCCAATTACATTAGTTAATAGTTAGCAGTATTAGTTATATGCTATTTTTTTTTTTTTCCTGTTACTCAGTAGTCAAGTATTTTAAAGTAGGTGGATTTCAAGTACATCTGCAGGAAAACAGTATGTTACTATAGTAACTTGTCCAGAAAATCCTGTCTCTGGTCCTGCTGTAGAGCAGTATAGATGGAATGTGAGCTGATCTCAAAGGCAAACACTTGGAAACCCATTCATATGTGTATAAATTATGCCCTTTGGTAAAACATATTTCCTCCCTATATTGGCACCAAAATCTCATCTCCAATAAAGCAGAGGAATGAAAAGAGACTGGCTGCCCAAGGGGAAGAAGCTGTGGGACAGTCATCAGGATGATTGGATCTTCAGGGACTGGCAGTCAGGCAGGCTGCTGCATCTGCACATACAAGACTTCTCCCATTTCTGAGGGAAACATTTATCAAAAATACAGCAAGCTTATCCCCTCCTTTCTCATTTTTACCTCAAGAGGGTACAATATGTTCATAAAGATTAAAGGGAATGTCTCATTTTGCCATTAAGTATCTTAGATTGTTCATTGCAGAAACATAGAATGAATGTTTTTAATGCTCATTTAGCTTTGAAAATTGCATCACTATCTAGGCAATGAAAAATAATGGTCTCCATTCACAGTCAACAATGCACAAAGAAAAGTTAATTTCTGCAAAATGGCTGTCATTTAACTTTGCTAAATGGAACTTATACCTGTTTCTTGGATGAATAGTTCCACCACTGGAAAACATGGCTGGTGATTTTATACCGCATCATCTATTTTACATTCCTGTTTGTACTTAGAAATAATTTTCAGAAGTTAAAATTTTAGATATCTGAACCTCTCATAATCTGAAATGATAGAGGCTGCACATCAATAGGGTAAGACATTCAAATATGGCACTACTTAGAAATGGTATTCAACAGCAGACCTCAGAGGAGTTTGAAGTGTTTATACTGTTTATCACTTTAGTTGACATGATATTAGAGGGAGTTTGCGGAGTATATGTGTTTGTTCTTTGAATGTACTTGAAGCATGCATTTAGGAATTTTCTTTCAAAGCTTGGAATATAAGAAGGCAAGTAGCTGTGTAGGAATTAGGCCATTTTTTTCTTCTTGTAGGCATTTGCAGAATATTTTCTTCTGTTTATAATTTTGGTAATCTTTACATTATATAACAGCATATTTGTTCATGAGATTTTTAGTGTATATTTTGAGGGACTCTGTCTAGTGAGTCACACATGTGCTTTTTATGGATTTTTTTTCCTATGAATATAATTTCTATTGATAGCACCAGCTGCTGGATCCAAATTTTTACCTGTCACTCAGCATTCTCTATGCTCACATACATCTGCAGAGTCACTGGGTTTACAGTGTTTAAAGTCACTCCTAGCTATAGCTGGGCATGAAATGGGATTGTTCAACCTGCAATCTTTTTAAAAGATTTTTTTAGATTTAATGCTTCACTGGAATAAAACCAAACCTACCCTTAAAACAGCTTATATAAAGTTATGTTACCTCCCAATTGTAGTGGACAGTTACCACAAGCTGCCTGACAAGCTAAGAATTGCTAAACTACCAAAACACTATTTTGTTTCTTCACATTATTTGAATCTCTTCGTGGTACAAAACATTAGGATGCAGTGTTTATATTGCCTTCTTAATATTTCATGTTGAAATAGTTTCATTTAGTAGTAGTAGCTCAATGGGTAGGATTCTTTTCATTCTCATCAACTATACAGTATATTGAGGTGTGCTCTAAAGGAAA
Organism: Rhynochetos jubatus; assembly: GCA_027574665.1. Classification (NCBI taxonomy): domain Eukaryota; kingdom Metazoa; phylum Chordata; class Aves; order Eurypygiformes; family Rhynochetidae; genus Rhynochetos; species Rhynochetos jubatus. The sequence continues at coordinate 94,869,546 of CM050650.1, read as the reverse complement.
AGGGTTTTCTCAGGAATGTGAGAAAAGCTAGGTCAAGTTAATGCTCCAGTGAGGTTCCTTTGTTCTCATTTTAATCATGTTGGCCCAGGCTGAATTTAACCTGTGATAGAAAGAACTGAAAATGAAGGAAGACATAATATAAGAATTGCATAACCATAACTTAAATATAGTTCATCATCATTAAAAAGGACAAGGAATTACTTATTAAAACATACTTGCAGGCTTTGTTTAAGGACTTCCATCTCTGTCTTCTTCTGTTTAGTATAGAATTTCCAATCTTATATTCCTCTGTTGACTAATAAAATTTACTTATTCCTATTAATGTGATTAAGTTAGCTGTTTCACTTAACTGATTTTACTTTTTCTGTTGCTTATGCTAAATTCTCATCAGTTTCATTTTTAATGTTTATGCGAATGTTGGTGTAAGTTTTGGGAAAAAACAACTTCTACATCCAATACTTCTTTCTCCAAGCAGTGCAACCAGTATGCTGTCTCAACACATGCACTGAAAGTGTCATTTGCTGAATGATGACATTGAGCACCTTTTGAAAATGCTTCATTACCATTCAAATGTCCCTTTGCAATAAACATAGTGTAACTGTTGAACTCAAATATTTAAATCATGAAGATTTAATTAATAGCCACAGTCCATATCAAGATAGGTTCAGATCATGCTGTCCACACCTGTGCTTCTGCAAAAAAAGAGAGTTCTTTGAAATACTGTCAAATAACTGAGTATCCTTACACTGACCCTTAACTTTGTTCCTGTTTTCTTCAGTTTAGAAATTGTTATGAATGTTTGCCACTAGAGTGCAGTTAGTTTGGTTTCCAATAAAGCACCATTTAGATGTTTTGAGATTAGGGACAGAAAACCCATTTAGTACATAAAAAATATTCTATAAAAGCAATAGGACTGTAAAAACTACATGGAACAGAAAGAGGGGAAAAAAGCAATTTTCTTTTCAGCTTCCTGTAAAATACTGTTTGTTGGGTAACAATGCTATATGATGGGAATATCAGGATATGGTAGGGAAAATGATAATATAAAATGTCACTTTTTGATTGTCCAGTTCTCCAGGGAATGATTTGTACTAGGAAAGATGTCTTGACTGTGGATTATAATTTGTAAGTGGTCAAATACCATTGTAAGGCAAGAAATATTTATTTCTGGTTATATCTCCTAGATCTGTCTGTGGAGATAATAATAGTTATCCCAAATATAGCATGGCAGTAATAGCAAACCTAGACATGTGTGTAGAATATTTAATGCTCCATGATTTTGCAAGACTAAAAGCATGGATTATTTTCAAAGAGAATTTGAAGAATTTTTCTGTAAATTAATAGCTTCTCTGGCATGTAAATTCAGTCACTCTGTGTCAGTGCTTTCAGGTACAAGACATTAATTGAGGCAGTTGTGTTGTGTTGCTGGTTTCCAAAAACTATAGTTTAGTAGAAAACAAAAATTCCATCCCTGCTTCTTATTTCCATTTTTCATGTTCATGATATTCCATTTAAAAAGAATTCACCATGATTTTTTAATGAAATAACATGAGCAAACAGTCTGGAATAAACTCCTCCTTTCTGCTTTATATCACAGATATAATTGTGTTTTCTGGAGTATTGCATAATGTAGAATCAAATTTTAACTTTATAGATCATCTACCTACAGGCAATATTTCCAGGAAATAAGGGGTAGTTAGCCAAAGCACTATAGTTTCAGTTTGAGGAGCTCCTATTCTGAATATATACTTCATAAACATACTGCAATGAACATAAGAAATTAAAGAAATAACAATAGCAATAAACCCAACATTTGTATTGGAATAACTGTCGCAGAAAATGGTTGCAGATGGGATGTAGTGGCAAAGAGATAACACAGTCATATCAGGTGTATATGTTAGTAATGCAAATGTTGCAGAACCAAGCATAGTGATGGCTCCTTTTTATGGCATCTCATGCCTCAGGAAAACCAGAGAAGATATTTTCTTATTCATGGTAGTCTCTACAGATTGGCTGTCCAAAATGGTAGTTCTCTACTGCATGTAAAAGCCAAACTGAAGACATGGTAAGGGCATCTGAAAAGTTGATCTGAATCCAAATAATCTTTTAAGAATTAGAAGCCTGTCTTCTTCAGGTATAATGCTATGTTATATCTTGAGTTAAATAGTTTGACCAGATCCTGTGATTAGCTTTGGCACTGATCTTAGGAATAATGTTTTTGCATTTTGTGTATCTAGTCACAGACCAAGGGTTAATGCAGTACTCCTAAAATGCCATTTAAGCTCACTATGCAATATATACAAAATGCAGATTATTCTTTAAAACCCTGGGAAGGCAACCCAAGCAGCCTATATTAGGCATCTTTATCTTTCTCTGTCAACTGTGCTCAAAATTAGTGGACACGTGAGGCACCTGAATTCAGACAAAGGAAACAGTGACAGTATAACATTTGATTTCGTTGGTTAGTTGACTGTTGGTTTTCATGCCTTTCTTAGCTGCTTGGACCTTTTTGGTTCCTCCTCCCACAACTTTGATAAACAGGAAAAGCTTCTCATTTGAGGGGACTGGGAGAGAAGCAGCAGGGGATGCTGGAGATGGGATGGCCAGAACTGGATAAGATGAGCTGAACACAAGGTCCACATACATAGTTATTTATGTGATTGCATAGCTCAGAATAACCAAACTCTGTCATTCATTATAGGCCCAGTTTTCTAGTTAAATGTTTTTTAAATCATATACTCATTGTGCAGTTGTTTTATTGAAATGACCATAATAACTCTGAGATATTTCTCCTGAGTTATTAAAGTTAATTTAGAATTCAACAGTGTGAACAAGTAAATCAAACTCAGTCTAATTAGTATTACTTACTACTTATATTGGATATTGTCTCTTTGTCCCACTGAGGTACTGAGTTTTCATTGTGCCAGGCATGATGTAAACAGTCTAAATAAAGCATGTGTACATTATTCTGACAATTAGATTTCACAGTGCCCCAGGACAACTTTTTACAGTCCCTTAAGCAAATCTTAATCCACTTTATCTCCTCCATGGAGAACATTCAAGATGAATTAGACATGCCTCCAGAAAACAAAGAGCTAGTTATGAATTCCTGTGAGGAAGGTTAGAATCATGGCTTGAACATGAAACTGAGACACAGGAGACCTGTGTTTCTAACAGTGCTGTTTCAGATTTTCTGTATGACTCTGCACAGGCCTGTCTTGAAGGCATTTACCAGTAGACATTGCAGCACGTGCCTATCAGGTGCTGTGTTCAGGGATAAGCAAGAGTGGGCTGCTCTGTGAGGGAAACCAGGAGACAGCAGGACACGCACAGTGGCCTTGCTGACAAAGGCAAGGTCCTACAGTACCCAAGCAGGAAGAGCAGAGGAGAAGGTCTGTGATGATAGCCAGGCCCAGCTGATATTCCAAATCATCAGACAAGTCCATAGGGATGAGGCAGACCTGATGTTAAGCCAGGTAGTCACGTCACAGCCTCAGGATCAGTATCCAGTCCAGTGGTGGTATTCAGCTAACAGTCCAGCTATCTCCAGGCAAGCCCATAGTGAAAAGGCAGGTACAAGGTCGCTTGACCTTCACACCAAATCCACAGGTGAAGTTTCAGACAACCAAAACACATGTCCATGCACAGCCAGTTCAGCTTAAGTGTATGTCCTGAGTGAAGGAAGACAGACCCCCACTTTCTCACAGCCCTTTTCACAGCAGTCTGCTTTACGTTACAAAGTTGCATTGTATCAGAGCCGATTTTGAGCATGGGCAGCTAAAGCTGTAGAGGTGTGTGTGATGCAGGTGCACTGGTATATGACAGCTTGATCTCCAGGTTGAATACAAAACTCAGAATGGAAGATATCCACTAGAGAAATAATTTGATGCCAACCAGGAAATGCTAAGCTTACGACAGAATTATTTCTGTCTCCTAAGTTAGTACAGTAAAGAATTTTGTAAAACACTAATTTGAGACGGTTTTCTCAGTTTTGATTTGTTCATAGTTGTATCTGAAGGGTTTTTTTTATCTGTATGTGGCTTTTATACATCAAATCTTCTATCTCTATGCCTAAGAATTCACTTCTTATATTATCTTTCAATAACCTGCATAACTTAGGTCACATCTTTCTAGATTTATGAATGTTAGGATTTGGTTGTCATTTCCCTGGAGATAAGACAGTGGCCATCTTTCTTTTACTTCAATTTACTACTTCTGAACAGCAGTAATTCTACCTCTGCTCTTCATCTCCCCAGGCAATGTGATGCTGAAAGAATACTTTAATCAATTCCCTGCTAATGATTTTCACATCTGTTTGCCCCCTTACTGATCCCTTGTCCTTTGTCAAGTCCGCTCTATCTTTTTAATAGTACTTAGTGGATATCTAATCATCAGTAAACCTGATAAATATGTAAATGATCTCTCAGTTTTCCTTGTGTCTTCCTTTCTCTGATGACACCTTCATCATCATTCCCATCTTCTGAGCTCACAAACTCAACATTACCTTCAATCTCACTCTTTTTCTCTCATTATCAGCTAGAATCGCCAGAACACACACATTTTCCAGTCACCTTAGTGTTCAAAAACTGCTTGGTTTCTGCACATTCCCTACACAGTCAATCTAAAATAATGCTTCAGGTGGCCTCGCCCCTTCAGTATTGCCGTGGTTTTCACCTTTATGTCTGTAACATTAAAACTCATGCGCTTAAATGTCAACTCATTCTATCTCCTGCATCAGCCTTTATATTCTCTCTTGCTTTATGCAGAGTTTTTCTTATCCTTGAGAGGTGCTTTATGACATGGCAAGGGTTGCTAAGGGAGACCTTAGTCTTAGTAGCATGAATGTACAGTAGTGCTAAGAGGAATGGAAATAAACAAAGCTCTTTCAGAAACACGGAGTACCTTGGATGTGGCTCTGGGTCTCTTTTGCTGTTCATGTCTTCATCTTGTTTAATAGAACTCCCAGAAGATGGAGTTGTCTTCTAGTTAATCAAGTACAGCCTCCTACCATGTTTTATTTAAAGCATTTTTCTGAATAACCACATATTTCAGCAAGCATTCCATTTACCATGAGAACACATTTTCTTCTGACTGCTCATAAAAAAAAAGTTTACATTTTAACTGGTTCAGCTGGGTTTTCTTCAAACTTGTGATTCAGATTTGCAAATCTAAAAGTGATCTTGTTCTTTACCTTTCGCATTGGCCAGCTGCAAATAGCCATATTCATCTTACAGTGTGCGTTAATAGTAAGTAAATAGGAACGATGATTAAAAATTATAAAGATGCTAAGATTGTTTATAAAAATACTAAGACCTCTTGAAGTGAGTCTAGAGGAGGGCCAGAAGGATGGTCAGAGGACTGAAGCATCTCTCCTATGAGGAAAGGCTGAGAGAGTTGGGCTTGTTCATCCAGGAGAAGAGAAGGCTCTGGGGAGACCTTATAGCACCTTCCAGTACCTGAAGGGGCTGACAAGGAAGCTGGAGGGGACTTTTTACAAGGGCCTGTAGTGACAGGACAAGGGGTAACGGTTTTAAACTGAAAGAGGGGAAATTTAGATTGCATAGAAGGAAAACAATTCTTCACAGAGAGGGTGGTGAGGCACTGGAACAGGTGTCACAGAGAAGCTGTAGTTGCCCCCTCCCTGGAAGCGTTTAAGGCCAGGCTGGGTGAGGCTTTGAGCAACCTGGTCTAGTGGAGGGTGTCCCTGCCCATGTCAGGGGGGTTGGGACTAGGTGGTCTTTAAGGTCCCTTCCAACCCAAACCAGTCTATGATTCTATGATTATTGGTTTTTTCCTCTACAGGGATATGCCGTAGTAGCATCTGGAACATGAACAAATTCTATGATGCTATATTCATTTCTGTGCACTAGCTCTATCTCAAGGAGTAAAGTTCAATAGTTTCCATAGTTTTTCTTTTTTTTTAAGAAGCATTTCTTGTCCATAACAACAACTCTTAATGCTCTAATTAATGCTCTAATTACTGTTTGAGTTTTTAATTTTTATTTTCCATTTTTATTTCTATACTGTCATGGTTTAACTCCGGCTAGCAAAATACCATGAAGCCGCTCTCACAAATCCTCCTCCAGTGGAGGGGAAGAATCGGAGGAAAAAGAAATAAGGAAGCTCGTAAAATTGAGATAAGAACTATTTACTAATTAAATCTAAATCAATATATACAGATACTACTACTAATAAATAATTAAAATAGTAGAAAACAAAACATATGATACGATATATACAATATGATACAATTTCCCACCATCCACTGACCAAAGCACACCCAGATGTTGAGTGATGAAAATCAGACCCAGAGAGCCTGAGAACCACAGCCCAAGAGCGATCGTAGCCCGAGAGCTGCGGCCTGAAGGCTGGAGCCCGGGAGATAACGCAGCAGATTCTGAGCGAACCCTAACAGTGATAACATGGCCAGAAGACTCAAAACAACCCACCAGCTCCCGCAGAAATGAGCCGGCACAGGAGTTGGCAAAGCAGCTAACGCTGGAGGGTTAGCAAGTTGCCTAGAGAGACGAGTAAGGGAGAGAGAGAGAAGGGCAGAGTAATGGCTGCCGGACCCGCTTCCCCACCCAAGAGCCCAGAACATGATGTACTATGAAATTAAATACTTCCTTGGTTAGTCTGGGTCAGCTACAGTATCCGAAGTGGACCAAAGACCTTGAGTTCAGTACAAGCCATCCCCAGCACCAGCTGAGGCCTTATCAATGTTTTCACTTAGTGTCCAGCAACAGAGTTCCCTGGCAACCAGAGTAAAGGGAGTTAGCCCTTTCCTGACTGAACCCAGCACATATACCTGTAACAAGGAGAGGTTTGGAGAAACGAGAATTAAAATCTTGTGCTTTACCTATTTTAATTTTATCAAGCCAAATTTTTTGTCATAACAGATGTGCAATCAGAAAATACTCAAGAGAATACATATGTATATGTGATATTTCATGAGTCTTTTAAATTATTATGTTCTTGAGTTGTTCCTGAAATACAGACTTTGGTACTGAGCAACCAAAGTATACAAATCTAAAAGGAAACACTTGCCTGCTGCTTATGATTTTTTTTTGTTTTGTTTTCTTTTGTTAGTCAATTACCTAAGCAGCAGAAGAGACCTGAGTGTATATTATACACCCTGATAATTGCTCAGAGCTATGATGCTTTCGACTTGTCCTAAATATTATACTGGTCATATTATTGATATGGTAGCATATTGCTGGCCTTTGTTATAGGCTTTTCGGAGCACATTCAGACATCATACAGTTATGTGACTATTCATGTGTTTATATATTCTTCATATATTTTAAAGGACTGCAGTGGCTTGCAAGCTCAAAACAGAAATGAGTTCACTAATTCTCTAAGATTCTTATCACTGATAAATGTATTATATTACCAGAAAAAGGGTAATGGGTACCTCCCTTCTCCATTGCATTGTCTGTGGAATACAGAAGGGAATCATAGAATCATAGAATGGTTAGGACTGGAAGGGAAGTTAAAGGTCATATGTTCCTATAATGGGCAAGGACACCCTCCACTATACCAGGTTGCTCAAAGCCTCATCCAGCCTGGCCTTGAAGACAGCCAGGGATGGGGCATCCACAGCTTCTCTGGGCAACCTATTCCAGTGCTTCACCACCCTCTCCATGAAGAATTTCTTCCTGATGTCCAGTCTAAATCTCCCCGCTTTCAATTTAAATCCATTACCCCTTGTCCCCTTGAAATATTTAGAGATCACTGTTAAAGTAGCTTCTTTCTTACCCTAAAGCATTATTCTTAACCATCAAACAGCAAGCCCATTTAAGGTACAATTTGCTTGACATCAGATGAAGGACTCATGCAGAACTCTTTCCTGATTACTGAAAATATCTATGAAATGACTACTTCTACTTCTGCCTATACCAGTAGTGTGTCTTACTGCCCAGTGCTTGGATAGTTGGAGGGTAGCTGCTATGGGCTGCTGAGCTTCAAGGATGCAGGTGCACAACAGGCTAGTAGGGACATCCTTCTCTTGCTTTCCCATGGAGCAGTAGGGCCTAACAAAGTTTTAATTTAAGAAGATATAATTTCTGTGTTGATAGTAAAAAGGAATAGTGCATCTGTTAAGTTATCATTTCTTAGGACCATTTTTCTGACCTCTGTTTTATGTTGGTTCACAGTGGGGAGATTTCATGAGCACTGCAGAGGAAAAATTACCTGGTTGTTCTTCTTACGTTCATATAAGGGGATGTCACTTCACTGCAGTCCTTCTGTTAACCATAATCTTGTGGGTGGTAGGAGGTGGATTTATCTTTGTACTGAGAGAAGGATTTTAAAGATCATCAAGTCTGCTCAGATGAAGAGTACCATAGCAAATCTGGGGATCCACAAATTGGTCTGCTTGAAAAGGGGGTTTCACCATTTGTGTTTGTTGCAAAATGTCTTTAAAATTATGGGGTTTAAGTAGATAGAGCAAATCTGTTATGAATATCATCTTCCATATGTCCATCTGGCTCTTTGATGATATGCCAGGCAAGACTATGTTCCCTATGTATCCAACATGAGCTGATTTAAATAAGCTTAGTTCTGTAAAAAACCACACTTTTTACATTTAAGGTCAACAGAATAATTCTAAAATACATAAACATAATTCTAATAGGGTCTTCTTAACAGAGATGTTTGCAGAAATACCCACTGTTAATTTTACCAAAAAAATCCTTTCATATTCTTTATTCTAAACATCTGTGACAATGACAGTACTATTCACGACTATTTTACCCAGAAATAAATTTAGCAGTAGCTGTCCCAGAAGGGCAGTATAATATCCTCTCTCTGAAAAATCAAAACCTGTTGTGTGATGAACTCAGGTTTACTAAATGCTGAATAATAAATAATAAAAAAAGGCGCTGATGCATTTTAAAACAATTCCCATTTCTCTGTATCTTAAGTGCTTGTAAACTAGGGATCAACATAGTTACTGTGCTGTAAAGCACAAGAAACCCAGAATGTTATCAGTTATGAGAAAGAAGAATCAGAACCAGTGCTGTATTCTCTTTTGTAAATACATGAATGGTACAGAATTCAGACTCAGATTTTGAGCATTTTTTCTAAATATTTTGGTTCAGTCTTGGATAAGCACAAGGGTCAATTGTTTATTTTGGCTTACATTGTAATTTTAAAACCTAAATTTCTATTGTGAGTGCTGAAGTTGTGTTTAGTCCACGAGCAAAGATCCAGTCATTTTACTGTCATGCCTTTCAGTGAATCTGATTTCTGGTTCTGAAGAAATTACGATTATTTGAGGGGCTGATTCTGAAATGTTATCAGTTTTTGTTCAGCACGGGAGGCTAATGGGTGGATAGTAAGGAGAAGGGGAAGATGTTTCATGCCACTTATTTGGTTACTTTATTTTTTATTGTTTGGCAACCCAGATCAGTCAGAGAGCTACTAGAAGTTGCACTAGGCAGCTTATAACTTATTCAGGGTCATAAGAATCATAGCAATACATTTCAGCTTTTCTCTTCTAGGGCATGATCTACAAGGGTAAGCATACAAGAACTACACAATTTTTACTTCACTCAGAATTTTCTTGACACATTAATTAACAACTTTTTTGCTGCTCCAATAAACTGCTTAAATATAATTCACATAATACTGTGTGTAATCAGCTCATTTTGATAGTCATGGAAAATTCTCCCTTCCTATGAGTTTGGAGTGAATCAGTTCCACAGATATTTTATTTTGCTCAATATTTAAGAACAGTTAGTAGTTGGCAGTTCTGAAATTTTCAGTAGAGCAATATTGAACAGGTTATCTTCAACCACAGCATGAAAATGAAATAAAGGGCAAAGGAGGTGTATTTGTAAAGGATATTAAAATGAATCCATTAGGGGTCAAAGCAATCACTAAATTGATTAGACTACTTAAATAGATTTTTCTGAATCAATAATTATTATGGAATCATCAAATATATATGTGTTCTCATGTGTAATTGAACCACACTCGTCGTCTTTTATACCAATGTGCGTCAAAAAAATGTTCAAAAAATTCTGAAAAGGTCTTTTTCTTCTGTGCTCCAGCTTATAGCTGGGTAAGGTTTCCTTCCATCTAGGGCATATAAATCTCCCCTGCACAATTTAGAAGTATGACGGTGCTGCTTTTGTGCTTGTTTTAGTTGGGGTAGAGTTTTTTGAATAAATAAATTATATTATACATCCTGTATTCTTCAGAAGTGGAAAACAGACAAGTACCATGGATGAGATTCCTTTTTCTACTTTTTTTTTTTTTTTTTAACTTTTGGGAATCTCATAAAAATTGTAATTGTGAGTACATAGCAGCCACTACAAGGGAGACTGTCCAGAGAATGAAAGAATGCAATATATTCTGCACCTTAAACATGTTTCTCTATGTTTAAACTTTCTGTCTCTAAGTTTTTCCCACCAAAAGCCCTCTGGGTAGCTTTTTCACTTGTGGTTCATGCTGGTTAAGTCAAAACTGGAGAATTTTTCAAAGTTAATGCAAATTCTGCAATTCTTCTCTTTAGTTTTTGGGTTTGGGTTTGGTTTTGTGGGGTTTTTGTTTGTTTGTTTGTTTGAGCAATGCTTGGAATACCATAGGACTTGTCAGAACACAAATAAACTAAAAATGAGAATTTTCCACTTTGGAAAAGTCTGGATGAATTGTCTCTATGGCAGGGTATGTGCAAACTGTGAGAATTAACAGAGGGTGACAAGGCTGGTTACTTGGCAGTATTGTGTCTTCAGCATAAACAGTCCAAGAAGATGTAGTCAGATTAGAACAGAAGAATATGTTACAGCAATAACTCAAATATTGTTTTATCTGAGACAATAAGACATGCTGTATATGGTGTATATGGAAAGTTTCATGTTTTGAAGTTTCTTAATTTAAAATGACATGCAGATTTTTTTAAACTTCTTCTTAGACCACTTTCATTTTAGTTTTCCTTTTTCTTCTCTTTTTTCATCTTTTTTTTTCCACTTTCCGATTTCATTAATATTCTCATTGACTGTTTTTCCAGTATCATACAACTTCTGTGAGTATATAAACAAGCAAAAATATTTCTCCCACAGTGCCTGTAAAAGTCATAGTATCATAGAATGGTTTGGGTTGGAAGGGACCTTAAAGATCATCTAGTGCCAACCCCCCTGCCATGGGCAGGGACACCCTCCACTAGGTCAGGTTGCTCAAAGCCTCATCCAGCCTGGCCTTGAAGACAGCCAGGGATGGGGCATCCACAGCTTCTCTGGGCAACCTGTTCCAGTGCCTCACCACCCTCTCTGTGAAGAATTTCTTCCTGACATCTAATCTAAATCCCCCTGCTTTCAGTTTAAACCCATCACCCCTTGTCCAGTCACTACAGATCCCTGTAAAAAGCCCCCCTCAACTTCCTTGTAGCCCCCTTCAGGTACTGGAAGGTGCTGTAAGGTCTCCCCGGAGCCTTCTCTTCTCCTGGATGAACAAGCCCAACTCTCTCAGCCTGTCCCCATAGCAGAGGTGCTCCAGCCCTCAGAGCATCTTCGTGGCCCTCCTCTGAACTCGTTCCAACTGGTCAATATCCTTCTTATGCTGAGGGCTCCACAGCTGGACACAGTACTGCAGGTGGGGTCTCACAAGAGCAGAGTAGAGGGGGAGAATCCCCTCCCTCGACCTGCTGGCCACACTCCTCTGGATACAGCCCAGGATACGGTTGGCTTTCTGGGCTGCCAGAACACACTGCCAGCTCATGTTCAGCTTCTCATCCACCAGTACCCCCAAGTCCTTCTCCTCAGGGCTGCTCTTGATCCATTTTCCAGCCAGCCTCTACTTGTGCTTGGGATTGCCCCGACGCAGGTGCAGGACCTTGCACTTGGCCTTGTTGAACTCCATGAGGTTGGCAGAGGCCCACCTCTCCAGCCTGTCGAGGTCCCTCTGGATGGCATCCCTTCCCTCCAGCATGTCGACTGCACCACACAGCTTGGTGTCATCAGCAAACTTGCTGAGGGTGCCCTCGATGCCATCATCTATGTCACTGATGAAGATGTTAAACAGGACCGGTCCCAACACCGACCCCTGTGGAACACTGCTCATCACTAGTCTCCATTCAGACATTAACCCATTGACCACCACTCTCTGAGTGCGACTATCCAGCCAATTCTTTATCCATCGAGTGGTCCATCCATCAAATCCATGCCTCTCCAGTTTAGAGACAAGGATGTCGTGCAGGATGGTATCGAAGGCTTTGCACAAGTCCAGGTAGATGACATCAGTTGCCCGTCCTCTATCCACCAAGGTCATGACCCCATCATAGAAGGCCACCATATTTGTCAGGCATGATCTGCCCTTGGTGAAGCCATGTTGGCTGCCACCAATCATCTCCTCATTCTCCATGTGTCTCAGCATGATTTCCAGGAGGATCTGCTCCATGATCTTGCCAGGCACAGAGGTGAGACTGACTCAGGCACAGCTGCCTGCTTCATTGTGCGGCCCTCCACAGGCTACAGGTGGGTCTCTGCTCCCCCGTGACCGTCCATGGCTGCAGGGCACAGCCGGCCTCACCGTGGTCTGCATCATGGGCTGCTGGGGAATCTCTGCTCCAGCACCTGAAGCACCTCCTCCCCCTCCTTCTCCACTGACCTTGGAGGCTGCAGTTGTTTCTCTCACATCTCATTCTTCTCTTTGCTGCAGGTTCTGCAGAATGGTTTTTTTAATCTTCTTAAATATTTTGTCACAGAGGTGCTACCACTGTCACTGATGGGCTTAGCCTTGGCCAGCAGTGGGTCTGTCTTGGCGCTGGCTGGCGTTCTATCAGACACAGGGGGAAGGTTCTCACAGAAGCTCCTCCTGTAGCTGCCTGCTACCAAAACCATGCAAGGGTTTGCCATGCAAACCCAATACAAAAATACAGTTCACAGAGGCCCTGAAGAGGTGGGAAATGTTTCATGTATCCACCTGGCCATGTTGATGGGCTGAACTAGTTGCCTTCACCCAGATTCTATTAAATTATCTTACACCTTAAAACATCAATGCCCTGTTGGAAATCAGTAGTCACAACCTGTTAGTATCAAAGAGCAAAGTGGCTGAAGAACGACCTAATAATCTGTGTGGATCTGTAACAGGCAGATTTTGCAGGATGTGTATCAAGTATTTTGGCAAATCTGTCTAATTATTGGTTTATGTGTGCTGTATACTCTGTGTACCCAGAGATCCAAAATCTCCAGGATGTTAAGGTTACATCATCTGTGAAATTAAATAAAGATAGTTTTGTTTAATTGTGAGCAGAAGAAAAACTTCTCTGAAGCATGAATGTGAATATATAGAATTATAAAATGATTTAAGTTGGAAAAGACCTTTGAGATCATGGAGTCCAACTGTAAACCTGACTGCCCAATAAATAAATATATTTATATTTGTTGCATATAAGCCATAAGACAAATGTTTAGGTTTTATGTTTATGTTATTCATCACCTAAATATTAACAAATATTTTGGAATCTTTGGTTCTAAATAGTGCTTAGGTACCATGATAAATGACCCTATTTAAAATACAGAGATAGACAGAGTCTGAACTGGTACTGTCCTAGACCCTCACCATTTATCCAGTCCTAAAGTGGGTTTCTGTTTTGCAGAGTGAATTCCATTGAATAACATTGATTTCCTATTTTAATAAAGGGAACTGTCATCCAAAAGGTGGATGAAATATTAAAGCTCTACTAGCTAATTAGATAGATAGATAGGTAGATGCACAGATAAATACTGTACAAATAAAAAAACCAATATTGTCTTATAAAGGCTGTATTTAAATCTGAAAACTAAATAACCATGGGTTTCATTTTATTTGTGTGGAAAATAAAATTCCTTTAGATTTTAAGAACTATGGAAAAAATCAATTTATACAATGTTAATGTATTCTGTATACCCATGTGAAAACATACAATCCATTTTATGCCCCAATAATTCTGAAACACCTGACACTTCTCCCTTCACACACCACCTGAAAATTCCCAAGACTAAGCATCCCTTTAGAACTGGGAATGTATTTGCCAATTTCAGGCCGGAGGGGATTATAACTAGCATTGTAAAGCCCTGATGATAGTTTTAGAATGGAAATCCTGAAATAACCTCAAGTAGCACCTCACTAATGTGATTCTATAATACATAACCAGTCTCGTTTGAAACTAAGAGTCAGTTATCAAGGAATACATTTGTAGAGTTAATATGGTTAACCTCTGAATTACAGTTTCCTTTCCAATAAAATCCACCAGTGAGACACCTAATGATTTTCTACTTTAATTTTGCTGTTCTGATTGCTTTTACAGCTGTCTCCCATTGTCTTTATATTTAACCCCCTTGCAGAGTCCTTGCAGTGAAATCGTTATGCAGATCAAAATATAGTCCTGGTGTCCGAACTCTTCCAACTACATTAGCCTTTTCATAAATTGATTAGGACGAGCATTGTACAGGAAATGGCTATCAACATGGCTTACATTAAGAACAGAGCTTGCGCTCCAAATGTGTTGTTTGTCATTTCTCTGAGTGTACGTAAACACTTGCAGCCCTGTCAGTTCCTTAAAAGTATTTTGAGTCTTACTAGACACTGACAGTGTTGCCATGGAGTCAGATTTCACAGCAAAGCCGAAACTGATTTCCAGATAATAGTTGTGTTAGAAAACAGAGAAAAAATGAAAATACATAAACAAAATTCCAAACTGCCTATTATTAGATTTGATACCTGTTTCTTATGTGTTTCTATATCTGTTACGGATATAATTATTTGTATATATTATTTGAGGCTTATTTGAGGGTTTAAGGTTTTTTTAGACGGAAAAAATATAATTAAGAATTCATAATGGGGATTATTCTTTCAAGGATAAGAAATCAAGTGCTATATTGTGTTATTCTCATTGGTGTGGCAATAATGAGGTCTTTTAACATGTGAATCTCCTTAATGGGTCTATCTTGAAATTGTGCCTGTATAGGGGATAAAAGCTCTGTTATTGCTTCATTAGCTTGCATCTAGCAGTTACGTTTCCCAAAGCAATTTGCAGCATCCTCTTCCTTTCATTGTCACATTTGATCATTTTAGAATTTGCTCAGAAGACACAACGACGTCCTTATGTGTGAATTTCAGGGTATAAGCCAGTACATTCAATAATCCCTGTTAAGAAACTTAATCAGAATCTGGCTGACAAATGATACAATCAATGCCACAAATTAATCCATAGTAGAACTGCATAATAAACAGAGGATTACACTTTCTGTGCCAGTTAATGTCCTACAAATTTCTGCTTCACTTGAAATATATTATTAAACATTTTTGTTATTGCTGTACTGTTATCATCATATGATGCTTTAAAGCGTGAAGCACAATTTTATTTGATTCTGTGATTTGTCTTACTAGTGGCTAGCATTCAGAAGCTTCCTGCTGCATCTGTTTTAACCGACATCAATTTCCCCATGAAAGGAAGAAAAGGAATGGTTGATTGGGCACGGAATTCTGAAGACCGGGTTGTCATTCCAAAAAATATCTTCACCCCTATGTCAACAGGTAAAGAAGCGTATCAGCATGTTAATTTTGTGTTAGCTTTAACAAGGTAACTCAGAAAATTTGTCTCATAGGAAGACTGTATGATACAGAATTGGTAATTTTATCTGTCTTCAAAAGAAATCCAGTAAACACGTCTTATCCCAGAGGGTAATGATGATGCTTAATTTCAGTATCTTTAATGAAACATGCTACAGCAATCCTAGACATTTTTTTCTACATGGAAGACCCAATGCTTAATTATTGTGCACAGGATTGTACCTGTGGTGGTATGAGGTGACCTGAATTGCAGTTCCGCTGAATCCCCTGAAGCTGCTCCACTCCAATAGATCAGGCCATTCCAACACATCGCCTAACTTTTACCAAAGGATGCTCAGCAGGCGCATTACCCTGGCTTCAGATACAACTCACAAATACCATTGCAGTGCAGATCTCCAACACCAGAGAATTTAGTCACTAGGCATTAAACTCTAAAGACAGTTTTTGAGTATACTTAATTATAATAGTAGATGAACTAGCATGGATGTCAGTAGCAAATGATGGATTTTTCAAAATGTGATTTTCAGTGGTTTAAATCTTTTGATATAATCCTGACAGTGCTGCATCTTTATGACAGACTTCCAGGATATAATTGAAAATGATGATGGTTTATTTAACATAAAATTTCTACTGGATAGATAAATGGTATTGACAGTTTTTATGTTGATGAAGGCATGGGAAAGAGTTTAAAAATCTTTTTTTCCTTACTCTTTTCAGAACTAGATGAATCAACTGTATTTGTACTTGGAGCAGTGCTATATAAAAATTTAGAACTCATTTTGCCCACTTTGAGGTAAGAAATTTTCTAAGTATAAAATGAATTGAACTATTTTGGGATCATAAATACATTACATGTCAGGATAAAAGCAGATAACCAAGACTGTTTGCAGTCTTGGTATTTTTTGTATTGTTGGAATTTTTTTTGTTGTTATTTAAAATATATATGTGTGTATTTGTCTTTCCTTCATGCTTAGTCAGTTGTACGGTGGAAATAGCCATCTTATCAAACTGGCTTAATTTATATTAAGCTTAATTACAGAAATGTTTACTTAAAAGTAGGCACATGGACATTAATGCTCAGGCCAGTCTTTTTTATGCTTCAAAATACTGTTTGTCCAGTTAATACAATTGATCTACTAACGACATCATAAAGTGATGTGCTAGGGTTTTCTGCTGTACTTCTACAGAATTCTTTAGCAGCAGTGTTCCAAGTCCTTTTTCCGTGCAAGTTGTATTTAGAAGGGACAGCAGAGCTATAGTCAGGATCCATTTTAGAAACAAGACATGCATTCGGCTGAACGTCTGTGGTATGTCAGTAATGAGGGCCATATACATTCATAAAGAAATAGGAGGGTCTCTTGTTTCACTGTTTCCTTTCTGTCCTAGATAACAGGCAATTTGGAAATAAACTCCACCCCCTCACCCTTCTCCATTTACTGATTAAGATTACTTCATGGTCAATTAACAGTATTTTATTTCACATGATCCTGTGCACCACTTGTTTACCAATGTCCTTTTCTGGTTAAAGAAATGGGTGCAGATTGTGTCACAGTTGCTATTAATGTATTCACAATAATTAGAAAGGATAGTAATTAGGAAGACACCAGATCACCTTTCGCTATTCTATTTAACCAAAACTACAGGATTTGAAACAATTGATGGAAAAAACACAGGGTTTTGCCAAAATCCATTTGAAAACAAAAAAGACTCAGTCCTAAGGAAAAAAACTCAACACTTCCCAGTAAAGTTGCAATGCACTGTGCAATGATTAGCTGCAATGCTGGGGACAGAAATCTCTCTGAGGTAGACCACAATTCAAACAGTCATGTCCTGGCAGGACACCTGGAAGCCTGGCAACTGCTAGTGAGAGCCATCTACACTTAAATGAGAGCTCATCCACTTCTGGAATGTCACTAATCGCTTTTCATTTGTTGTGCCAGTTCCTGAAATTAGCCAAGAGGGAATAGATGTTTGTGAGACTTACTTTTCCTGTTCTTCTCCGTATTCAAATGAATGGAGCCAAATGGCTATGGTACTCACTCCTTTTTGGCAGACAACAGAGAAATTCTGCCGGTCCTAAGAAAACATCAAGGTGACCATGTACTTTTCAGACCTTTATATTGTAAGCCACAGTCTATGATCATGCTTTTTCAGCTCTCATAAATTAATAGTTTTAATTTACAGAAAACAAGTGTGAACCTTGAATGCTGTATATTTGCTTATATGAAAAGTCTTTCGGAGCTTTTATTTCATCCATTAGAAAACTGAGATTTATAGGCCTTACTAGATTTTCCCTAGAATCAATAGCAACCCAAGTAACAGGAATAGGGGCAGAATAAGGGCATAAAAAGTACAGTAATTTAAGTATTACGGAGTATGAGAAAGTGCATCTCAGTTCAATTTTTTTTTGCTTTTATCTGTTCTACTTTCAGCTGGTTACTGATTTACACAGCAAATTTGACCATTTCTCTGTACAGTTCAGTTCATAGACAGGTTTTGTGAACTTCTAAATAAAAATGGCCTAATAATCTATGTATATTTATTCATAAATGAAGTCTTTATGAAGATACCCCACTTTGCCTCTGAATATGTTCAGTATTATTTGAACCCAATTCTCAGCTGCCCAGGAAAAGGGAACGAGCACTATTACTTTCTCTTAGATACGTGAATAAGGAATAAAAGTCATTCTTAATCCACGATATAAAAATATAACAGAGGTTCCCAGGTACATCTAGTCTCTTCTTTGTTCAGAGTACAGCGCCACAGTATTCCTCTGTACTTCTTTAATATTTATAATGAAGTTATACTGAAACTTTTACAGCTTACATCTCTTACTTTATCAGGAAGTATATCATGCTGGATTTCTTTGCCCATGGCAGTCATATTCAAAACTTGATCTCATGACCTTCAAATAATACCCCAAAGGTGCCACAATTTCAAACTGTTTTCATAGAATCACAGAATGGTTTGTGTTGGAAGGGACCTTAAAGATCATCTAGTGCCAACCCCCCTGCCATGAGCAGTGACACCCTCCACTAGATCTGGATGCTCAAAGCCCGGTCCAAACTGACCATTAACACTTTCAGTGATGGCACATCCACATCTTCTCCGGACAACCTGATCCAGTGTCTCATCACTTTTGTTATTATGTCTAATCTAAAACTACCTACCCTCTTTCAGTTTAAACCATTGTGCCTTGTCCTGTCACTACAGGCCTTGGTAAAAAGTCACTGTCTGTCTTCCTGTAAGTATTGGAAGGCTGCTGTAAGGTGTCCCCACAGCCTCCTCTTTTCTCCAGGCTCAACAACCCAAACTCTCTCAGCCTTTCTTCATAGGGGAGATGGATCCTTTGCATGGCCCTCCTCTGGAATCGCTCCAACAGGTCCATGTATTTCTTGTATTGGGTACTGCACAGCTGAACACAGTAGTCCAGTCAGGTTCTCACCAGAGCAGAGTAGAGGGAGACAACCACTTCCCTCGACCTGCTGGTCACACTTTTTGATACAGCCCAGGATATGGTTGGCTTTCTGGACTGCAAGCATACAGGGCTGGCTCATGTCTCACTTTTCATCCACCAGTATCTCCATATCCTTCTCAGGGCTGTTCTCAATCCCTTCATCCCCCAGTCTGTATTGATATTGGCGATTGCTTCAACCCAGCTGCAGGACCTTGCACTTGGCCTTGTTAACCTCATGCGGTTCGCATGGGTGCACTCCTCAAGCCTGTCAGGGTCACTCTGGTTGACATCCCTTCCCTCTAGCGTGTCGACCACACCACAGAGCTCAGTGTGATCTGCAAACTTGATGAGGGTGTACTCAGTCCCACTGTCCACATCACTGATGAAGACATTCAATATTATTGAATATATTTTTATCTATTCAAACCATTTTAATATTTATTGCAATGAAATTCTGAGTTGGTAAAAATTTCCAAGTGGTGTTAGCACTGAATTTATTGCGCTATTATATCCTTGCAAAAGTTAGAACGTTTTAAAGGAATCTTTATCATGGGGTGGTTTATCATTTTACACTCGTTCAGGTACATGAATGAAGTGAGGTTCCGTACATCCCACTGCATTTGGAAAAAGGTTTATTTTTGGGTTCATACATTTCTCAATGAAAGATTGTCATCTTACATGGGTTTATATTAATTTCTATTTTTATTGGTCTTATTTAACTATAATAAGCATTATCATGACAACCGTATGAGTCCTGAATATAGTGAAATGCTTCACTGCAATAGCACTGGGCATGGAGCAAACAATAACACATGAGATAACATCATCTAGAAGTGTGGTGGCTACACACAATGTATGAATTAAAAAAACATTCTGGACAGACATCTTGTGTGATGCTCTTCTTAATAAAAAGGCAGTTGAAAAAATATGTTAATGGTAGGAATAAACAAAAAAATAAACCAAGGTAAAACAAGTATAATGGGCTCATGTTTGAGTTCCAAGTCCACAGCATTTACACCTTGACAATCTGATCAAAGTGGTGATTTTTACAGGCTGCAGTTAAATATCAAAGAACCTTTATCACTTCCCAGTGATTTCATTCCCTGACTAATGGAGTTGGGATGAGAGTGAACTATTTTATTGTATGACACCAGTTTTTTGTAGTCTTCAGAAGAAGAATGGCACACATTCCCATACATTCCTTAATATCAGCACTAAAAGGTATGCAAGATTCTGCATCATCACAAGGAAGTTCTTTGTTTAAAATAAACAAATAAATAAATACATAATGGTATATGTTTAGGGAAAATTTTTCAAAGCATCTAACCACAGAATCCCCATCTGGTACATCACAGGTGTTCTGTGAGTAAAATGAGGATTTCATTATCTAGGACAGCCTATATAACATATCTCACAAAGTCCAAAATTAGCTTTATTTTACCATATGGGTTTCATTTTTCTTGGTTTTACTGGTAGACAGTCTGTTAAAAGTAATCTTGTTAACAGAGTGTGAAATGAGAACTTGGCAATTACATTAATATAGAACTTTTTGGACAATGTGTTTAATCCTAGTAGTACATCTATATTATTCAAATATTTTTTCCAGGACTGTTTAAACAAGAGGTTACAGAAAATAAAAGTCCATTATTCTTCCTTATAAAAATAGAATATTTTTTTTTTCATGTACAAGTAAATAAACTTAATCTGATTCTATTTCCTAATATACTTTGCTGCATTGCACTGTTCTTGTAATGTCGTAATTTTTCTAAACCATAGGTTAAAATATTTAATACTTTGAGAACTATAGACTGAATATTATCCTCATAGCTCTTGCATCTCTCAGCATGTTTATGTTATTGTTAGGTTCACAGAAAATTGATTCTCAGTATAATACTAATCTAAAAGTTATTATATATAATTCCTCTCCTGAGCACTCTGAAGGAATACATTGCACATTGCCATACTGTTGGATAGTTTTTAACTTTTCCTTTAATAAATAAGAATAAGTAAAGAATCAATAGCTGCTGTGGAAAGCTTTTTTTCTCGTCACTTAAACAATCGCCATACTGTTCTGTTAGTATGTCCTGCACTGAAATGTTCCCTTTCTGCAGTTGAAACATCATTCCTAACCCCTTCCTTCAGGTGCTGTACAGCAAGAAATGCCCTTAGACTTCCTTAGGTCAGCTTTGTTAGGCCGAGGACGGAGTGTCTTAGGCAGGCTTTTACTGCATAGCATTTCTGCTATAGCATCTGTAATTTTTCTGTAATGTATACAACATTTACACATTGAACTGTAACTTCTTTCATGCTCTCTTGAGATATCAACTTGCCTTATTCATAAGTGCTTTTTTTTCCTGACCAATATAGAGTGATTCTAAAAAGAAAAGAATACCTGAATTTCATATCACATATCACATAACCAGTATGTATACCCTCATGTAAAAGAATACGCTCAAAATGTGTACCCAGATAGAAGAATAGCTTAGTTAAACAACTCTATTTTAGTAATTATTATTTCAGATCAGAATGGTTTTTACCATTTCCAAAAAATATATTTTCTCCCTGTGTATTTGTCAACTAAAGTCATGGAAAATAACCATGAGCTACTTCATTAAATGTAACGTCAGAAGCTTCATTTAACTGCATACTAAGCTAAATCTTTCATTCTCAATTTTTTTTTTCCCCAGGAATTTTACTGTTGTTAATTCAAAAATCATTGTTGTTACTATACGACCTGAACCCAAAACTACGGATTCTTTCCTGGAGATAGAACTGGCCCATCTGTCTAATGTAAGTATAAGGATAGTTGATGTGCTCTTCTAAGAGTGTTTATCAGATCATATGTGAGAAAGAAGTGCGTTTTTTTAAATATCAGCTAATAAAACTCAGTTTAGTGGCTAAAACTTAAGCCCAAGAACATTCTTACACCTTTGAAGAGAATATGTACTTGTTTCATACATGTGCAAAACAAACGTAATTGTTTCAAGTTTTGACCTTTTCATTTAAGCAGAAATTTCTACTGAAAACTCTCCATTAACTGCTTTGACGGATACAATTGAAATTATAATATTGTGCTGAATCCTTAACCTTTTGCTCCCTGCAGAGGTCATAGTGCTGCATAGTTCTTCAGGCCTTTTCTTCTTTACTTTCATTATTCTATACTCAAAAGCCAGTTTTTACCTAACCTATTGTAGCAGACTTTGAAAAAAACAGCTCTGGTTCCAATTTAGCCTAAAATTCTTAAAAATGTTTAAGATTTTTTGTGCATTTATTTTTAATTCTGTATTTTTCAACCTCTAATTTTGTGTTAAAGATGTTTTAGATTGTAAAAAAGGGATTCTGTATCTAACTATATGAAAAATACTAACAGTTTGTCTTTTTGCTGTCAGCAATTCTTCAGCAGCCACAAGGGGAATAAAATACATCTTTTGTAGGAAATTTTTGTCATGTACGATATTGAGGAAACGATGTTAAGTAACAAGCATGGAAGTAATTTATATGAAGGCATGGGATACAAATTTGTTAATGTTACTAAGAGTTAGAGTTTATTTTAAATCATTTCATAAAGAGACAATCAGAAAAGAAATAGTTACTAGCACTTTAGTAAGTAAGTTGTTATGCAAAGCCTGTAAAGATGTGGGGGTTTGTTACAAACAGTTGCTCAAGTGGTCATATAGATACAGTTCAGCTGGAGGAGTTCCAAATATCTCAGTCAGTAACAAATATGGATGACTTCCTCTGGGCAAGAATATGAAGAAAACTCTTTGAACTCTAGGTCTTTGTTTTACATTTTAGGATAGAAAAAAAAAGGTTATTTTGCCACCGATGGTCATTATGACCCACCATTCAGTTCCCAGAAGAACGATATTATGAACACCTCAGTAAAATTTATTATTGCAAAGTCAAGAAAAAAAAAAAAAAAAGGAGGAAGAACATAAACTGAACTGATTCTTTACATTTCAGTAAGATTAGAAGTTTATTGCTAAGAAGTGTGGACATTTTGTTTCTTATGGTTCTCTGTTTCTATTTGACATTAAGATGTTTTAGGGTGAGTAGGTTGGATTTTTGTTTTGGTTTGAGATTTTTTCCCAACCTAAGTTACATCATATATGTTAAGAGAAAATGTAAGTCTTTAATGTAACTTTTGTTCCTGTCAGAAATTTCACTTCAAATGTAACAGAATATTTGCTGAAGTAGACCACAAATTAATCCTATATATCAGGAAAAAACCTCAACCTTTGAAATAAAATACTTGTTTTGATCTCACAAAGGTCATTATTAGGAAGAGTTTGTGGTATTTCTCAATGCTAGTTTTTAATTCTGTTATTTAACAATGATTCTGGGGTTACTTACATGAGTTGTAGATAAGTTCTATTGGAGTATGACTTCTATATTTTGAAATTGGAATTACTACTTGCAAAAGTGTGGGGTAACAGGTAGAAAAAAAATATTGTAATTACTTTTGCACTTACGTTAGAAAGGAATTAAAACATTTAAAACAAAAAATACTAGTATGCAGTATGCCAGCACTGAAAATACCTATAAGCCAAACACAAGCTATTAAAACTAGCACAACACAAGCAAGGCTAGGCGAACAAAAGGTTGAACTGCTGTCCTGTGAAGTTGAAATTCTAGAAAACTGTTAGAGAAGGATTTTTGTCTTTTTTTTTTTTTTTTTTAATCCATACCTTTGAGTAATTTACAGTGCATGTTTTTGCCAAATTTGAAAATCTTGGAAATTAAATTAGGCTTCATTGTTACAAAAGGTCAGAGTAGAGACATTGATTGTCAGCTTGCTTTGTCAACCTTTCAGTAACAGAATATTAATGAGTGCTATGTTAGCTCATGTCTTGACAAGGCAAAAAGGGAATAACATTGCCAATAAACATCAGAGACAATTTCCCCTCCCCCTCTTTGGCTCAGTTTTTGTCCTATAATTTAATCCAGAGAAGCATCAAGTACTTGGAAAAAATTTTCAGTCCATAAATTATATACATAGTACGTTTATATAGGATCTTGATCCACCTGAACATAAGGGTTGGATCAGCAGATACAATGATAAAATAATGCTCTAAAAAATGTGGCAATGGAAACCAGTTTTATAATTTTAATATCTTGACATATTTGGTGATTTTTGTGTTCCTGGCTTAGCCTCCGTAATGGGACTTTGGTTTCAAAAACTAAGGCTGTAGGTGCATAGAAATATTATTTTGTAAGTTCGAGTGTTTCTTGCCTTCAGACTGAACTTAATTCTAATTTTCTTTTCTATAATTTTATCAGCTGAAAGCAAGAATTTATTTAATTGTAATATTACTATAGAACAAGTTTTATATGTCACATACAGAAAGGTAGAACTAGTATTAATGTATCTTTAATGTTTGAACATTATATATTAATGGTTTGCAGATTAATCATGATGTCAAATAGATTAGTTATTAAACAAAAAATAAAACACCGACATTCTTTCATCTGAATTTTTTGGAATGGCTCTTCTTGTTATTTTTGTTCTTTTTAAACCTTTGTTCTTGAAATGCTCTTCATTCTTCAGAACAATTTGTTTCCAAATTAATTTAATGACAATTTTTAAGCAACCACTAGCGCATGCCTACTAATCTATAGGTGTACACCCGCATGTTTTTTTCTTTTATGTCCCCATCCACTGACTAAATTAAGATTATGAAAAAAGATGGGCAAGTATGATCTTTAAGAAGTTAATCTATTTAATTCAAACTAGCCTTAAAATATTAGTTTATTCAGAATCTATCACTTCATTTTATATCAAAATTGGCCAGTTTATTAATAAAATCAGAGGATTATTTTTTAGAGGAAGTTTAGATCACAATTAAACATTCTGTATGCAATATAGCATGCTATTTGGATTTGCAGATAAATTAAAATATAATAGGCAGTGACCACAGTAAGAATGTGGACTGCAATGCATTAGTTAGAGAACATGATATTTGGCCTTGTGCATTGTGAACATGCTGATGAATGTGATCACATTTTTCCAGTAGTTTGATTAAAGAGATACCAAAGTTATCTTTTAAAAACTGCACACCTCAAAAAAAAAAAAAATCCTATTTGCTCCAGAAAGAATATGAACTCTCACCTTCTGACAGCCCAGAATTTTACTCCAGGGACACTAAACTAGTGAGCCAGAAGTAGCGTAGGACATCAAGCTTTCAATGAGACTCAAAACCCTGGCTACAAAACACAGTTGGCACTGTGCTGCATAGCTGTCAAAGTTGCCCATCACATCTCAAAAGTTCAGTTTTATATGGCAGGCAGAGATATATATACATACAGACACACATGTCTATTCTTGAGGTATCCAAGTCTTGTGCTGTAGTGTATAAATCGATACTGCAACGGTCATAAACATTAACGGACTCAGTAGCTGCTTCCTTAGCTGCAGCTAAGTAATTAACTGGCAAGAGCTGTGATGGAAGGTTGCTGCCCTTACAGCTAAGAATGCCTGTTGGAGGTAGCTCAGCGACAGCAGTGTGAGGAGACTGCCAGGAGGCCAGACACAGAAAGACTGGGAGAAAGAGAGCAACAGGTTAAGTGTGAAGAAAATAGGAAGACAGGCTCCTCATGGTCCTTGCAGTGTTTGAAGGGTCTGTGATCGGGCTATTAAAAGAGGAAGAAGTTCGTAAAGGCTGCTGTGCCCTTGTGACCTGCCATGACTGTCAGAGCAAACCCTCCCACAAGAATTTCTTAAGTATCAGGAGTAATATTTATCCTGCATTCCATGTTTCTGCTTAATCTCTCATTAGTGACTGCAATGGCCAAACTCACTCTCTCTCGGGTTTTTTTTTTTTATTATTTGAATACATTTTAAAGAGAGTGAAGTGTGTAATCTGACAGCAGCAGTTTTATTGTGTTTCAGTTTTCTGCAAAGGCTTTTATTTCCTTATGTTTTGTAGATTTTTTTTATAATGAACATTTTTTCTGAAAGTGTTTTTCTATTCTTTCTACTTCCACTGTGGGAATAGTGAACATAAACTGACAACTGCTGCTTGGAATGACAGGTCTCAGATCTCAGATATGCAATGTCTTATTACAATTCAGCTATAGGACTACTTTTTAAATATGCACAAAGCTATTTCAGATTGCAAGCAGAATTTCTTCACCCGGTCTTAGGATACAAATTAATACTCTATAAAATGAAATTTAAAAAAAAAATGGTTAATTCTGCACCGTCGTTTCATTGTTCTTAATTCTTACTCTTCTATATCCTCTTCTGTCAACATATCTGAAAGCTTTTCACTAATGATGCAGGACCTGGTCTCTGAATCTCAATGGGCCTGTTATCCAGTGCTTTGTCCTGTGCCTTCTTCCCTCTCCTCTTCTTTATATTATAAATACTTCAGGGAATGGAACATCTTTTATGTATGTTTGTACAATGCTGTGTTAATATAAAGAGCCATAAGTATATGTTGGTTTTAAATATTTATACTTTACTCATAAAATTCAATGCAGTCAGCAAAATGCTGAAGTAGGGATCAAAATAGCCCAAAGTGCCTCGCTCACAAGCATCTTCAGAAGGACCTTTTTTATCTTTGACAAAGAGGTGGATGGAAGAATTTCAGTATTTAATAAATTTAATAGGTTTTTACTTCACAGGTTGCCATGTTTTTCTATAAATAAAGCACTTTTCAGAATGAAATAGCTAGGTGTGATTTGTCTATATGAGTGTATGAAACCATCTTTATATTTACTGCACCAGCACTGTTCATGAGAATACTACACTGTCATTGAAAATATTAAATTCCACCTGTTTCTTCAAGTCACTTGTGATTTCATTAAAAATATATTTTATAATCAGTATTTTTTATGTAATTTGTTTATATAGTGCTGACTTCTGGGAATATCCAATGTTAATGATGAACAGGAATTCAGTTTTGCAGGTTTTAGCCAGTTAAGAACTTCTAAGCAATAAAGGAAGATTTACAGGATTAAGGACAGAACTTGAATTTTAATTTTGTCTCAGTTCTTCCTAGGCAGCAAAATAAACATGAATAATAATAAAGACTTCAATTTCCCAAAACTTTACCCACAGTTTAATGATTTTAATAAACAATAAAAATATTTGAACAAAAATCTCTGCTGATTTAGGACCTAATTGACATAGGAACTTGGGTATTGAATGTGGTGGTCATCTTGCCCAACATTTTGTTGAACATATGCTTAAAATTTTTAGAGCCATTACTGCCTTTGACATCCGAGTTCCTGAGGGACCTAAAGTTCTCCTAAATACACCCAGAAATGTTGAGGCAAGTTGAGTCTCTTAACAGATTAACTTTTATCTCATATTTCAATTCTACTAGGATATACCAAATAGACAGCTTTATGCTTACCTTATCTACAAGAGAGAATACAGCAAATACTCTGCTTTGAGAGTCAAGTGCTTTTTATATACGCCGTAAGAATTAACCTTAAGGTTTTGCAATTTCAGTGGCATCAACTAGTCAAGAGTATAAGCATGACCTTGTGAAAGGAGACACAAATAAATGTTTAGGTCAAGCATGACATATATTTTTGTATACCAGTAACTAATAAGTTTCCTTTTTTTCTTCTCAGGGCACGTTGAATCCCTACTGTGTGCTGTGGGATGATTCAAGAACGTAAGTGACAAATGTTTGTTTCTGTTGCTATGGCTGAAGTATTACCAAGTACCTAACAATATTTAAGTAGTTGGTCAGTAAGTGGGTTGGTAGTAGGTGGGCAGGGAAAATGAACTTTTCACAGAATGAAAGTACTGGATCTTCCAGTCACTTGGCTTCCTTTCTGTAAGTATGCAAATTGAAATAATACAATATCTCTCCAGGAAGAGATTACTCACATAGTAATTTTAACATTCTTTTTCAAGATTAAAATGAAGATGTCTAAGAAATGTAGTTCCTTGATGGTAGTTGCTGGGCAACAAGCAAGTGGGTAAATGATCAGACAGATAACTAAGGAAGGGCTCACATTTCTGTTCCTGCAGGAAGAAATATAATTTTCAAGTGTGATACCCTCAGCAATCATTGTTTTAGTTGGTGCAAATCTTCATTTTAGTTTAGTAAAATAATAGCTGTATCCTAAATAGTGAAATCTTGATAGCAATCTTCTGCTACTTTTTTAGGGTGTGTCCTCCCTGGAGCAAACCAGAAAATGTCACTGTAGAGAAGTAATGCAGTAAAATCAGTGTGGTTTAAAAAACAATTCCAAGTTTATGCAGTTGTAATTTGCAGCATTAATTGTTCACGTTAGATCTCCTATTAAAGTCGAGGTGAACTTCACCTAAATACAGATTGCTTCAAGAAGGATCCGTATGTGGATGCCATCTTAATTTTTTTAAGATTATGTTGTACTTCCTGTCCAAGTATATTATGTCTGTCTGATACTACAGACTCATCTACAGTGTTAGAAATCGTATGCCTGTGATTTTGTGAGTGCTTTTATCCTTGAGTCTGAATTTACAACAGTACACTGATGGCTGAAAAACAACATTATAGTAGAGAAATGGCAAACTTTGGACATGACTCTAGAAATCATTCCAAACACAAGTAGTATCATGGGCTATGCCTTTACAAAAGAATCGTAATGTGGTTATTTGAAGTATCATCTTAATGTTCCATTTCTTTAAAGTGTGCTGAATAAAGTACATGAAAGACTTGATGTTACTTATTATTATGTGCACATGGAATGCAAGATATTTGGAACATGTTCTTTGTTTCATCTTCACAATGTTTTGATTGCATTTATTTACCATTTTTTGCATACATTACTTTAAGCACTGTATGTGTAGAGCAGATACTCTGATTTGCCTGCTCCAGTCCAAAATATCAAAGTCGTATTTGCATGGAATGTCTACCAGAAAAGAAAAACAAAATATGCTGTGGGTTTAACAATGTAACAATGTGAGTAAAAGATTTCATGCAGGTATTTGGGGTGAATGTGTGAGGCAATAGCAAGTGTGCATTTTGCTTGCCACTTGTTTTGCATGCATTCCTTGTAGTAGTGTTTATGGAGAAGTTTAGTGCTACAAAGAAATACTGATTTCAGTATGCTTCAGAGTCTGGATTTTTTATAAAACATACATAGTAGTCTGAGATTTTGAGGGAGAAACACATGCTTTGGTATTCTGAAGGATCTTTTCCAGTCATATTGTTTAATAGCAGCTATTGAAGATACTAAAATATTTGAAGATTGGGTGTATTCTTGGTGTTTTGTTGGTTTTGAAAGTGGTGTAAGCCATCAAATACTCACAATAAGGTGTGATGTGTCAATACGGTCTGCATGGACACTATTGTCATTTGTTTTACACATGCATGTGTGGATTTTTATGAGAATGTTACATTATCTCTTATCTGAGTGTGTAATACCAAGAGGAAAATTCTACTTTTTTTTCCTCCATTCTTTAGTAAAAGATCACTAATGTTAGATGTAGGAACATTAGTTGATTCATAATTTTATTAAAAAATAATTTTTTAAAATAAAATTATGAATCAACTTCTTTTTGGTTTGGAGCATTTCATTTCTATTTACGCAAGAGTGGTTCAGAATTTGTATTCTGACGTTATGAGTTTTAAACTATCATGAAAGCTAGATAATGCTGATTTGGTTCCTATCAATTCTAAATCTTAATCAACAAATGTGTAGAGGACTATACAGTTGGTTAGATGCTCATGATGATGTTTGGTTCTTGGTGGCTTGTTTTCCTTTTATTTTTTCCACTTCTTTATAAGTCTCAGGAATTAGCCACTCTCAGCAGCAGGCAACTGGACTTGATGGATTAATAGCCTCATTCACACTGCAAATCCTTCAGAGCTGTGCTGTGCTCGTGTCCTTCCAAACTGGGTAATTTGTGCATAACCAGGATCTGGCAAGCATTTTGGAAAAAACCCAACAAAATGTTGTCTGCTTTTAGTCGCAGGTGCCTAAATAATGAGTAGTCTGTGCTGTTTAAATTAAGTGCTTTTCCAATGAAAACTGCTTTTATCATTGGCATACAGCCAGCCATTACCCCAAATGGGTTTTGACACCTTTTTAGCCACTTCTCCCACACCTTTATCTGCATGCATTGCAAGTTCATATTTGGTAAATGATACTCCTTCCACTGATCTTGTCAATTTAATACTTCAACAGCGGGGAAAGCTTCATCTCTCTAGTTTTTGGGCATGTTCCTCCAGAGATTTATCAGTGATTAACAGTTCCCAGTCATCCATCCTTGAAGAAAGTTCTGAATCTGTGAGCTGTTAAATCACACCAGATCATCAAACCTATCCTATTGCCATTGCTGTTTGAGACCTGAAAGGAGGTTGTAGGGAGGTGGGTGCTCGTCTGTTCTCCTGGGTACCTGGTGATAGGACAAGAGGAAATGGCCTCAGGTTGCATCCGGTGAGGTTTAGATTATATATTAGGAAAAACTTCTTCACTGAAAGAGTAGTCAGGCATTGGAACAGGCTGCCCAGGGAAGCAGTGGTCACCATCCCCGGAGGTGTTCAAGGAAAGTGCTGACGTGACGCTTGAAGATATGGTCTAGTGTGTATGGTTGTGTTGGGTTGATGGTTCTTTTTCAACCTTAGTGATTCTGCGATTTGGCAAAAACAGCTTAATCCATTCTTTCTTTGAGATTTGGTGATTCTTCCCTGTGATGCTATTTTTATAAGGTTTTCCATTTATCAAGTGACAGGCTTATGCCCTCTCCATAGGCAGCTA
This sequence comes from Rhynochetos jubatus, assembly GCA_027574665.1. NCBI lineage: Eukaryota > Metazoa > Chordata > Aves > Eurypygiformes > Rhynochetidae > Rhynochetos > Rhynochetos jubatus. Next base: position 94,838,828 of record CM050650.1, on the reverse strand, counting down.
GTCAAATGTGTGTACAATATTGGGACACTGCAACTAAACAATAAAATATTATCTCATGTATTACAAAGAGCAAACTCAAATCCAACAATTCAGCGTTTTATTTCAGTTGATTCTCCCAAAACATAGAGCACATCTGTGTTGAGTGAAACTAGGCTATTAATGAGTTTGCGTGTTTCCTTTGATATTTCCAGCTTCCCTTCACAAAGCTGGTAGTGTCAATGGTATGTAAGTGTTGATTTTTACCCCTCGGAAATATGAGTTATATCATCACCCCTTCATTTCAGCAAATGTATGCCAGAAGTTGCCTTCAGTAAAATCTTAGGATACTGGATGCTTGTCCTTTCAGTGCATGGGAAAATGTATGGAATATTTGTATTTGACATTCTGATGAGAAACAATTTAGTTCCTTAAACCAAACAAATAGTCAAGAAAGAGTTGTATCTTTCCTCCTTTGCATTGTCTGGCACAAACAAACTATCCCTGCTGTCAGGAACTGTTTATGCTATATTAATTCCAGAGTCTCAGCCCACAAAGAGAAAGAAAATAAGTTGGTTAGGTACAAGGATTGACTTTCCCACTTCCCACAGAAGTGATTTTAAAGACTTTAGATGAAACCAAACTTATGAAAGGTTTTCTCCTGTCCCTCCTACCTTTCTGGAAAGAGAAGGGAGAAGGAGACACCAGAGTCAGTCTCAACCAGCCAGTAATCCAATGGTTAGAACATTTACTTGGAGACCTGAGGGACCAGCCCTTCAATTTTTTCTTTACAGAAGGTACTTGAGCAGTTTGAAAGACACTTTTCAGCCTCACAGGAGCAGCCCATGCCCGCTGAGCTGTTGGCTCCTCTGGAGTGTGTTACTCACAACACACCCTACTGGCACTCTGACATGTTATTTAGGAAAATATTCATGGGTTAGGGAGCTGATTCCCAGCACCTCTATATTTAATTTTACCACTCTTTCCATGTATTTGTCACCATGCCACAGCTAAATCTTAGCCATATCACTGTCAGTGGGTTTTTTCCTAGCACTTTTTTTCTTTAATGTAAGCCTGGGCAAGGCTGTGCAAGCATGGGGGATCAAAGAATCTTTATATGCATGCATACATTTCCATTCTAAAAATGCCATTTACTGTGGCAGATTTGTAGGCTGAGTATTTCTCCTGAACTTTGTTGCCTTCTCTGATACATCTATCTGTGATAGGTACCATAACAGACAGTCTATATGGAACTCTAGGATCCATGAGAAGTTTAGCCTGACAAAGTCACTCACCTTAGTGGACCCGGCCCCTGGAATCTTGAACCAGGAGGCAGAATTCAAAACACAGTAAGAGGCTGGAAGCTAGGTGCCACAGTACCGAGCATTGCAAGTACCACCCTTACATGCAACCCTCACCTAACTCCATCACAATGAGGGTGTGGAAGATGGGGTGGACACAGTGGAAGGAGGTGACATCTCACGCGGGAGTTTCAATAGTGAGCAACTGATTAGAAAAACAATGCAGATGGTGTTTGTTCTTTTAGAAATATGTTGGACGTTGCTCTTCATGGGACAGTGTCAGATGTTGCTCGTGTGCTCCACAGCTGTATGTGGTGCAACATGACATCTCACAGCACTAGGTAAGGAAAGGGCTTTAACATTCTGGGGCTCTTTTCTGCCAGCTGCTGCAGAAGGATGTTATGACAGTATGACAGCATTTTATTTGTCCATATGCATGCTCATAGCAGTTTGTGCCTGCTGAATATACAGTCGGCAGAAGTAGAATGCAATTACCTGAAATTTTTAGTATTGCAAGGACTTTGACCTGGTTCAGTTTTAGTTTAGACCAAGTGGTAGGTCTGCTCTATTTTTTTTTTTCCCATTGCCACACAAATTTACACTGACAGTGGTTTAGGCTTTCTATCCTGAAGCTATGTGAAACTATGAATGCCTATATAGGAAAAATGAGAAATTGTATACATTTATGTAACTTCAGGATTTCAGTCTAGACATAAGATCTTCCATTAAAGAATGGGTAAAAAATGTTTACACTTCCTTTTTTTTTTTTAATTATCCCCTAGAGATTTTAATTATTTTTCTCCCATTCTCCCTGGATACAATTGTGGAGAAAAAAGTCCATAAAGGAATTTGTTCAGTGCAAATAATGAAGAGTCTACCAGTTAACTGTGATTTTCTCAGATTAGCCTATAGGGCAGAATGTGACTCAGCTTTAGGATATAAGCTCACATGCATACCAGCAAAACAACTTTTGCATTTTATTGCCTTTTGATAAAATTTACAGGAAACACTGATCTGCTTTGTCTCTCTCTTCTCCACTTTTTTTTTTTTTAACTGCCATGATGGACCATTACAGTTATTCTTTCTTTGGCTTAGCTTTGCAAGCCTTTGAAAATATGTTCAAGAAAACGCTTTATAACTCACATCAAAATGTGTCAAGCTAATAATCAAATAATTAGAATATTTTAAATTAGAAATTGCTTCTGGAAATATGAATAGTAGCCTTTCCTTACTTTATATTATTTTACAGTCATATTATTTTTGTTACCAGAAAGATATGGAGGAAATAGATTTTTCTATAAGTAGAATAAAAATTGAATAAGCGTAATTCATGTAAGTATAGTTTGGCAGTATATGCCAGCTGAAGCCTTGCTTCTTCCATCGACTTCAGTCAGATTTGTTGGTCCAGCTTTTCAGTCAGACTTTGCTTCCTTCATGTTTTTCAAGGCAAAAAATTTTCTTCTGATGTTGGCTTCTATGCTTATGTTTGTGAATGTAATGGAAGAGGTAACATTAATGAACTTATTCAAAAGATTAATGCCTCCTGGAGTACCTGCTTTTATGAAGACCTTTCCATAATGGAACCTGTGTAATAGCATGCAACATAATCTTCTGATCCTGGTAGTCTTGCCTAAAGAATTGAAAGACTCTACAGAATAGTATTATTTTTCATTAAAACAGTATGGAATTAAAACCTGATCCAAACACCCTTGCAGACAACCAAAAGTCTTTGACAGATTTGAATCAGATCACATCAAATGGCAGACCACTGCCCAAGCCATGCACGACCTAAATTTAAAAATTTTTGAATTTATGAACTGCTAAGATTATACCATAATATAAGAGTACTTAGTTCTGAAATCGGTAGGTACTGTACAATATAAAATTGAGTGTCTTTATGTTGGAAAAGTCAGATCAAAATTTTCTTTGCTTAAGTCATACACAAAATGAATCAGTATATATGGGAGGAATTTATAATTTAGTTCTCTTTTATAACATTGCTCTTCACTAACACCTACACAGCCGTGAACAGAGCTTACATGGCCTGCTGAGATTTATGGCAAAAATGGAAACCAAATTAATTCTTGTTAATAAGTTCCCTTTCTTTTTAATTTTTACTGTGTGCCTAATCAGCTCCATTTGTTGAGAAGTCAATTGCTATTTATTGCCTTTATGTAAAAGTAGATTTTAAGAAACTAAAAATAGTGGTTTCATGTAGTATCAGGCAATTATAATTCTGAAATGTGAATAAAAAGAAGTAGTGGTTGTTTCTTCGTAATCAAATTTAAAGATTTGAATTGGACTTTTGACAGACTTTTTAGTGCATAGTGAGGGTGGGAAATAATTAAACATTTTGAATAAACTTCAGAAGAGAAAACAAATTGGTCATAATTTGATTTTGTGTCTCTGCTTCCAGAAAAAAACGTGTATGTTACCAAGTCAGATAAAATGTGATCATTGTTTTCTCTAGTATTGCCTCACCAAGACATGCAGCAGATGGGGTCTGTGAATGGTGCTGGACTTGGGCTGACTCTTGTAGGGGAAAACAGTGCTTGCCAAATCCAAAACAGCTTCCAAAAGTATCATTTAGCACTATTACAACTGCAAAAGTTTATCAACCTTTCTCATTTATATCACGTTACCCTTAAGGTGTGTTACATCTGTAGATTTAAAAGCAATTTAATACAGATAGGGGAAACCATGGCATAATGAAAGCAAGTATGTGCAATGTCATTCGTCAAACCCCTGTAGAGTTAGAGTTCCAAATTCCTGAGTCCTAATTGAGAATGCTCTTGATCTCTTCTCAAGGCCAATATAATTTCCCTGTCACAATGCAGAAACCTAAAAATTAAACAGTCTTATAACAATATCTCTGGGGTTTTTCCCATTCATTCCTACGACCTCATGACTGTTGCAAGTTCTGAGGAATTTATCTCTGTTTATGCAACAGAAGTAGTGCAGCAGCACTAAAGGTCCTTGTATTTTGCCATCCTTAAACAAAAAGAAATATACTTGCATCACCCAAGATGAAAAATCCAGGGACTATTGCTATTCCATGTGAGAAGGAGCTGTGGGAAGTACCCTTCTGCCATCCTCTCGTACTCCATTGACAACAGGGGCGCAGATCATGTGCATAGACTTTTTGAAAGTTGTGTAGTTTTTCACAGACATACATTTGTTTCTTTTAAACTTATTTGTACAGTCAGTACAAAAAAGACAGAACTACCACTGGTATAATTTCACCTACTTTTAGTAATATTATGAGGAGAATTTAATACAAGTAATTTTTGAGCATTTGTAGAGTATAGGATTGCTTGTCTGTACTTCCAAAAGCATGGATCTAAATCTGATTGAAGTATCCTGAATTAATAACTATCCTCTCTGATAAATCAAACATCATATAGTTCATCAAAATCTCCTCTGTCTCTCTGCAAGAAAGGCTTTTGTATAGAAAAATGACCTTAAAATAAATTTTTGAATGGTTTTTTGACATGTATCTTATAGTGTGTCCCTTAGTTGTTCTTGAATTGTAAAAACTGAAATGTGCTGTCTATCCGACAAAACTATAAAACTCCATCAGAAACACACATCCAGTTTAAATCTGCCGTCCTTTATGAAGTGCTGTCACAAGTATACACCCTTAATGCTGTATCGGCATTTCACTGACCTCACGTAATTAACCCTTTGCTGAATTTCTGTGCCATAGTTCAGCAACATGAGCAGATTCAGTTAAATCTTTTCCCGGACCAGTCACTAGAGGGAAGCAAAGACCTTCACGTGTCTATCCATGATGTCAGTCAATGACTTTATGTCCTCACTGACAAAATCTGGTCAGTGCTCAATCTAAAATTTTGGAATAGACCTATTAGGTGGAAAAACACCTTTCGGGGGTGGGGGTGAGGGAAGAGAGAAAAATATATTTCTGTTAGGTTGACTTCCAGAGGCCATTGTCATTAAAACATGGAGCTATTTTCATGAATGAACTTTTGAGAGTTTGAATCTGGACAAGAAGCTAAATGCAGAGTGGATAAAGAAGATGTGCTTAAGACTTTCATTCTTTGAAGCTTCTTAATATTAAAAAAAACCGCATTGAAATGTTGGTAGCGTAGTAGCCATGCCCTTCCATAATTTATAGGAAAAATATACCAGTTTCTTGATATCTTTTTGCTGCTTCTCCCTTAGTTATCCATGCTTTCATTCCATAGTCTTTTGTCCATGGTTCTCAGAATCTCATCCTGCTTAAACAGTTATTCTGTGTATACCAGGTAAACAGATCAAGAGCACATCAAGTTACTAAATGAGGACTAGTTCATTGCGCACTACGTTTCAGCACAGAGAAAACATAAAGTGTATATGAACTTATCTTCCAATTTATGAGGGATTATGTGTTGGATAGGTTTCACGTATACTGTGGTTTTATTCTATTCAGCCCTGGTCTGCTTACTGTGAGTACAACTTAACTTACCATTCTCTCTTATGAACTAGACTGATTGAATTATTTTAAATCAGAAACAGTAGAGGCTAACATTACGTTTTTTGACATGTGATTCATGCCTGTTATGAGTTGAATATGCCATAAAATTAAATTGCCCAGAAACAAGGATAAAATATTAAAAATAATGGTTTTGGGTTTATCTGCTAAAAATCTAAATGTTTTAAAGATCATAATGACAATATTTATACTACTTACCACATAATTTGAATAGCAGATCTTTTATTAAGCTTAAGCTGTGCAGGAAGGCCAGACCTTAATGAGAATAATACAAATGTATATCAGGATTTAAACAAGTTTAAATGGAAGGTAATATACTAGATGAATAGCTCCAAGCAAAGCAATTTCGTGAAAAAAACTGTTGCGTTGAATAGCTGCTAGATTATGACTGAATAGATTTTTAGCTGAAAGCAATGGTGTATTTGTGATGATTTTTTAATGTTATCACCATCTTCTCTGATAATGTTGAGTGAGAGAGATTTCTTGCATAGCTAGTTAACTAAATGTAATATACATATGCATTCAAGTACATGTGCTGGGCATATCATCCTGCAATCCATGCTATTATTCTAAGCAATGAAGAATGTAATATATTTCTAAATTTCACAGCCTATGGTTATGATTTGCAATTCTACATGTTATCCTAATGATGCAATTTCTAGTGGTTGTCTTCTCTGTTCTACCTCCCCATAACTCTGTGGAAGCAGAGCAGAATGTTTATCTTTTATATTACAGAAATATCTTTGCATATATCAAAAGCATGAATTAAATTGCTTTAGTAAAACATTAGTACCAGATTATCATTGCACACAAGTATGTTCTTGATGGCAAGTTTGCCAATAGATCCGTTGAAGGCCCAGGCCTAAACAGCATGCTGGACTGGGACCATATAACCAGACTCATTTCACAGGTATTAGCACAAATCCAGAAGTTATTGCATCAGCTTGAATGGCAGTAATCAAGGGATTTCATATACTGACATATAGAGCAACACAGAACCAGAAAAATAAAACTGCTTCTTATAATGAGTTTGATATACTTGTGTGCTTAGCCTGTAAAGAGGGCATTATTTTGGCCAGATTTTAAACTAAATCTTTTAGGTTTATACTACATTATTATTGCAATTTTAATTGCAATAAAGAGTTATTTAATGTTATTTAAAATGTCAGTGAGTACTTTCTTTGATATCTGCTTGGGTTTAAATAGTTATTCACAAAAATAATCTTCTATATAATATCAAAGTAGCTTAAGTATGTCAAATATCAGATAACACAAACTAAGAAGTTTTATTCAAAACAAACAAAAAAAGGAACTATTTCATTTGAACAACTTCTGTTTGCATTTAACCAACATAGTGCCATGCAACTAGTAAAGGAATTCTAAAAGGAGAAAGTCAGAAGTATTCAGGAGATAGTCTAATCTCTTTTTCATCAGATTGTACTTTAAAAGTTGTAGCATGTACAGGAAAAAGTCAATATTATCTTTTTCTATGCACATCACTCATCTTCAGCCCATACTTTCCTTCACTTCTTTTTTTTGTAAGAGGACACTCAAACATCTCGTGTTTTAGGTACAGAAATTTGTGCGTACTCACACACATACTTCATCCTTTCATGTACACACACACACATTAAAATCTTTGAGGAATAAAGCAAGTAAACCATATTTACCACTACAGCCTCAAGAAGTACAATTGAAAATATGAAATATCATTTTCCTTATTGTACTACACACCAAGGTATGCTCTGAGTGGTGCAATATATATTTATCTGATGTCAGATTCTATATGCTCTTAATGTTATTTATATTAGATACCACATATCAATCTTGAAATAATACAACTTAATGGGAATTACATTGTAACATCTTCATTGGGAATGCAGGAGAAAAACTATACTAAATTTACCAAAAACATATGTTTTTATATATGTGTGTATATATACACATATTTCTATATGTAACTCCTCACTTACTTTCCTTGTACAATCGACTGCTGGGAATATGTTTTATTTTTGGTTTTCATCTGAAGCAGAACATTCTGTTCTCATATTTTTGTAATTGATTTACACAAGAAAACTCTGATCAAACACAACCTTCTTTTCTCCTGACTTTTTTCCAGTAAACAGAAACATTTTTATCAGGGTCAAGGAACTATGCAGGTGTTTAAATATCATAATGAGTCAGGTTTTTAGCCAATTAGAGCACAAGGTACTCTAGGTCCACAACCCTGTGACCTAGCCATTAGAATTACCTCTTACCCTACCATTTAGTCTAGAAAATGTCTGTTCCCAGAAAAAGAACCCACATGGTTCTGGCTTCACTCTCACCTTCCTGAAAAAAGAGCAACCCCTCTTGGGTGTCATTTTAAGGATCCACAAAAGACTAGTGTGTCAGTGTACGACTATCTAAGAGTGATGACACAAATTGAAATCCCAGACAAAAGGCATCCCTAGTTCATCACTTAATCTCTGGAGAATAAAGAAGCTGCTTGTTCAGACAGTTGTGGGGAAGAACCAGGGAAGACTGGGATTGAGGTGAGAAGGTATTTTCTGACACATTCTGCTGTGTGTGAAGTTTCTATATATACTGGGGATGCTATTTTAGAGATACTCTTCTTCTACAACCTCCATGTGCTGCTGCCAGCTCAAACTGTTACCCAAATGTCATTTTATAACCTATACAACTATTTTTCCTTTTCGTTTGTCTAGACCCTTACATTTTAAGTTTATTTTGCTTAATCCACTTGTTACTGAGAAAACAAATATCACCCAAAAAAGGAATACGCAGGTCAGTGTTTTGAGGATCTGACTAAGATTTTTATGTTATTTGTATTTGATTTTAAAGTATAGTTCACCAGTAGCCAACTTTACAGCTGGTGTTTATAAGACTTTACCTTCTGGGTTTTTTTATTTAGTTTGGCTTAAGAGGAGGCATTTTACAAATGCGTGCTGATATAAATACAAGAACAATATCTTGTTATATAAGAAAAGATTCAAGTACTTTTTTATGGTCAGATGTACTGCATTTCAAGTGTCCAACTTTAGTGTAGAAATCTAAAATATAGGCCACTGAATGCAGGCCAGTTGTTTATTGTCTTTAAACTTTGTGACAGAATGTCCTGCACAGCGAAATAGTGGTAAGAACTACAATAAATGACTCACAGCAGGTAAACAAGTTATCCTTTTCTCTTAACCACACTGAGCTAGAAATTTGCAAACAGGTAGGAAATTTGAAATGATTGATATGTAGTTACCTTTGAATAGGCCCTAGAATTAAGGGTTAATATTAAAGGTACAATTTCATAGGATCATAATATGGCTAGGGTTGGAATGGACCTTAAAGATCATCTAGATCCAACCACCCTGCCATGGGCAGGGACACCCTCCACACCCTCCACCCTCCACAGGTTGCTCAAAGCCTTATCCAACCTGGCCTTGAAGACAGCCAGGGAGGGGGCATCCACAGCTTCTCTGGGCAACCTGTTCCAGTGCTTCTCCACCCTCTCCGTGAAGAACTTCTTCCTGATATCTAATCTAAATCTCCCTGCTTTCAGTTTAAACCTGTTACCCCTTGTCTTGTCACCACAGGCCCTTGTAAAAAGTCCCCCCCCCAGCTTCCTTGTAGCCCCCTTCAGGTACTGGAAGGTGCTATAAGGTCTCCCCGGAGCCTTCTCTTCTCCAGGCTGAACAAACCCAAATCTCTCAGCCTTCTTTCAGAGCAGAGGTGCTCCAGCCCTCTGAGCATCTTTGTGGCCTTCCTCTGTAATTGCTCAAACCAGTCCACAGATACTTAATAAAGACATGAGGAAGAACTTTTGCAAAATAACCTAAGGTTAAAGTCTTTGTGGAGTACTAGGAGTCCTAAGCCCTCTTCAGTCTGAGGGGGTTCAAACTCACAGCTTGTATTTTCCAGGTGATAGTCCTGATCATCAGACTATAAAGCAGTGATCTCAAAGAGCTGCTTTCCTTATAAGCAAACATAAAAATAATAAATATAGTTAAAAATATTGAAAATATTCTATTGACCTGGAATTCACAAAACGGGATATAGAAAAATAAAGTTCAGAAGTAAATTAATGTATAAAGTCTGTAGTTTTTGGAGATGAACATTTTGCAACTTTTTTAATTCATTGTTAAGTTCATATTGACAACTAGTGTCTCTGTGGAAAATACATCCTCCAATGGCAACACACAAGGTATCAGTATCTTGTCAGAGGACAGGCAATGCATTCAGTAAAATTAGTACTGGAAATATAAAATGAAATTGATAGACATTTTAAAATTAAATAAAATGAGAAACGTGCTCTCACTGGGATTAAGACATGCTCGGAGACTGAATACTTAGTCTCTAGCAAAAAGTTTGTAGGGAGAATCAGCTAACAGTAGAGTTCACAGTTAACAGTAATGTTTTACCTTAACTACACTTGAGTAAGATAATAAAGAATAGGTGTTTGTGATTCTACAAGGTTGATTATGTTCCCAAAATCACTTCTGATGGATTTTCTGCCATTGTTACTATCTTACTTATGAAGTGAAAGAATTTAATATATTATCAGCCTTCCTTTTTGTTACCATTGTTACCAAGTAGAGATTATAATGAAGGTAGTAAGTGGTACATAGTTAATCCATTCTTATGACAACATTTGTAATGAGAACACAAAATAGTCTTGCATTTAACTTTTTGTGAATTTTGTTGCATAAGTTTGTGAATGCCATAGTTTGTATTGAACGCACTTTTTAGTATGTGTTTAAAAGCACTATAAATTTTATATGCTTTATTATCAATATACAAACAGACCCTGGATTTCATATACGTGACAATTTTTTTTTTTTTTTTTTTTTTTTTTTTTTTTTTTTTTACTGCAGCACAACATTTTTAGTAGTTCTAAGCAGTTCTGATTTTCAGATTTCAACTCCTGTCTTAAAATGTATGTACCGTTTATCAGTTTGTACAGGCAAAGAATCAATCAGGCTAACTCTTCTGGCTATATGGTTCCTCTGCCATATTTTCTTAATAATGAGGAGGTCTGAAATGTGCAAAGCAGAAAATCTGGTCTCATTCTGCTTAGCGATACAAATAAAGAACACACACCTCTTGTGATTTATTAATACTAATTGTATCTGAGTATTTTTCATTGCTTCTTAAATCAGTTCCTAAAGGTTAACATCCCAGAAATAACCTTTTCACTTTTTCTTGGTTGAAGTAGATGATGTACTCTAAAAATTAAAAACTAGAATTTAATGGCTTATATCACACTCCCCTTTCCACTACGCACTGATCTGGCACCTTTGTTTTCTCATATATTGAAATTAATTTAACAAGACAGATAACACTCATACACAGAAAGTAGAACCCATTTAGATGCAAACATCCTTGTTGCAGGGATTACCTGTGTCAGCAGACAGAACTACACAGCAAGAAAATGAGTTAACAATAAAACATTATCCAAAGTATTATAAAAAAACTTTCATTAATTGTGTCTTATAAATATTCAAAACCTGGTTTTCTATACCGTGCACTGAATAATTCCACATGCTCTCAGGTTTGGGTTTTGCTTGGTCTCAGTTCTCCCTTAAACCTCATATTTTAGCCTCTTCTTCAGTAAGCTGTACAGGACATAAATTCTGATCATTGTTAAATCACCGGTTTTTATTACGTTTTATCCAGTCTTCCAGAAGGATGTGTAAAAATAATGAGATTTTAGTTTGAGGGATATTTTGCCCTTTACAATAATGTATTCAGTGAAATGAGTAGAAACACCCGAGCCATTATTTGAGTGGTAAAAATGCAATGAATAACATAAGGATTGTGTATACTTCCAGAAAAAAAGTTCTGTTTACCAAATAATTCAGTATTTACTTATTTTGCTCTTGTACACTCAATCAGTTATCTTAGAAATCTCCATCCAAAGTTAATCTAAAGTCTGCCTGTGTGCTTTTTTTAATTCCCATCAATCTTTTGGGGTATTTACATATAAAGTAATTTTTAAATACCAAAGTTAATGTATCTTGTGTTTTCAAATTGCTCTCCAACTAGGTAAAAATTCTAGAATTTTTACAAAATATTATATCAATGACACTTGTAATTTTTTTCACCATCTATGAGAAGTGCAAATTAGATCCTATTACTAATTTTTAGTGGAAAAAATAATAATAATTAAAAAAAAACCCAACTAATATAGCAAAATACTATATAGCATGTATTCAACTTGGTTATATAAGTAGTTCATTATCTTCAATCAATAAGTTTAGTTTGATATCTGCACACTAAATGAGCACCTCTGTCAAATTATTGTCACTGTTTGTCTCCCTAAATTTAAGCTTTTGCTTTGCTGAACTGAAAGTCTATTATTTATCTGCTGAAAGAAAACTTCAGTAGGTGACTAAAAAGGTCACCATATAACTGTAGCTATAATTTAAAAGAAAAAATAGATATATTTAATATCAATATTACGCCTGTATTAAAAAGAATGTCTGAAGTAAGGACAGAGTACGATGATTCCAGGCAAAAGTTTGGGAACCTAAATAGACATGCACAGTGCCATTTGTGGTTATAAAGAAATAGTTTCATTTTGAATAGTGTTACAACTGAGAAATGCATTTGTAGGGAAAAAATACTTTTAATAGTCTTACTGATCATCAAAGACTTTGTTTTCTGGTTTACTTGTACACTTCCTCAGTAAAACTACAGAAGAGCCATCTAGAAGCCCTTGAACAAAACCTAAATTCATCAACAGACACAGTGGAGAATTTAATGCACTGAACCCTGCCCTCAAATAAGGGCAATAGAGTACAGCACTTTTGTGAAAAGAGACTGCATCAGAACGGCATTGTGGAGTGTCATATTTTCTTTCAGTGACTTCTATTTAAGTTTGGATGGGGTTTTGAGTAAAAACAAACAACAGACAAATAGCTTATTCTCACTATAAAAGCTCAGTCAGAGACCTGAAAGTCAAGCGGCGTCCTTTCCGCCTATCAGTAATGCTTCCCTTTGGAGTGAGCTGCCAGGACTGGTAAGGATGCGTCAGAGCTGTGCACTAAGAGATGGTTCTTTGTGTACTGGAGTTGCACATTTTGTCTAATTCACTCTCCCTAAGAGGTCTTTGGTATTAAAAGAAGTAATGTTGTTCCTAAGATGATACTTGTCAGTGTAGTTTGAAAAAGGAAAATAATTACCAGAAATCTCAACCCCAGATGTGCTTGTTTGACTTCTACAGTGGTCAAAAAGTAAAGAGAGGGCAGAGGTGGATGTTGATCACACAACTTCTGTGTGAACTCTCAGGGATTCTTTACTGCTGAATATATAAGAATTCGCTGAAACAGGATTCCCACACCTTCCAGGGAAGAGGCATCATCATTTGGTTAGGAGTAGTCTCCCTGTTTGTCATCTTCTGCCCCTATGTATTACAGCTTTATACACAGACTGTGGCACAGTTCAACTGGTTGTAAAGAAAGTGACCTTCAGTCTAGAGTTGCAAATCCCAGGCATAAGATGCTTCTGAATTCCTGTCTGATGAGGACCTAAAATCCATATCTCCCTCTTCAGGGTAAAGATTTGGGACAGCACTGCTTCTGTCTTTCTGGAAGTTTCATTTGAAAGGAAATCAGCCAGTCATCTGTATGAAAGTTATCTGTGTATGGAAGGTGGTTTCAGGTGTCAATCCCTGTAGATGCCAATGAAGTGGAATTTCAAACATTTCATTTACTGTTTTTCTATTGATTGGTTTATGTGTTCTTTATTCAAGGCTGCTGTGAATACTCACCTCAAGCCCTTAACTATCCCTATTCACTTGTTCAAAGAAACTTAAACACCTAACTCTCAGATTTGTGAATTTTATTCCAAATGCTATGATTGCCACATTCTTTAAACACATGGCTTTTTTATACCTACCCCCCAGAAACAGTTTCTCTGGTCCCTGGGCTATAATCAGTGCAAATCTGTATAGAATCAGTCCTTTTCCTGCTAGTCATTTGGTGCCTTTTAAAAATCAGATGAAACTCAAAAAAGATTCTGATGGTTTAGTTCACCAAGAAATAATTATCAAATGTGATTTTCCTATTTCACAATTTCAGTAGTCTAACTGAAATCTGCAGGGGGCAATATTCAAGAACAATTGTAAGTGTGCACGAGTCTTCCTCAATTTAGAACTAGAAATTTTGCAATGCTTTATTAAGAATTAAGTCAAGAACTTCTAAAAGATTATTTTAAATCCTCCATCGTAACCTCACATCTTCCAGATCCTCCTGTATGTGTACAGGGAGATGCAAATTTTCTGAGTACATTTGCTGGTATATATTGTGTTGTTTTCCCATTCTGTGTGGTTTTGAAAGTAAGGAGGAAAACCCTTTCTTTGAGAGGGAAAAATACTAATATCAAGATGATGATGATGTTTAGTTTGGAAGATGCTTTTCTCTGTATTTTTAAGTCTTTCTTGTATGCATAAAAACAGCAACAAGTATATGTGACTAATGGCAACAGTTCAGTGTTGCACTTTGTGATGAACTGCAAAATAACACCTACCAAGAAGCATCCCACATTTTGCTATTTCTAGTTTCCTTGATTTTCCTATCCAGTGCTCTGTAACGTTGATGACAATATTTCAAGTATCACTGCAGATGCCAGCTATCTCCAAAGACATCTAGATACAGAGGGGAAAATAACATTCACAAGCTATTTCTACACCTAGTCACTGCAGTGTACTGCAGTGTAGAGTCGATACATCTACACTACCTTCATCTACCTGGTTTGGATACTGGTAGCAGCCTAGCTGTGATAGAAACAGCTCAGCCCAGGCAGGATAGTTTTCTGATTCTGTAAACTGGAACAAATTATTTCAGGAACTGAGACAAATTGCTGCTACATCATGGCAAAGGAACAATCCTTTTCAGACAAAAAAAATTCGGGGGGAGGCATAGTAATTTCTTAATTATACCTGTTTATGGCATATAAGATTAAGGCTGATATACTTATTTAGGTATACATTCCTGTAAATTAATTTAATTCAATATTAAAGACTGAAATAATAGCAACTTCTGTCTTGCTGAATACTGGTCAAATAATGTACTGTCTGCGTATATGTGCACACATTTTACCCTTGCATTAGACATCTGGTATCTGACTACTTGCTTTTTTGTTTGTTGCGAGGGGAGGGCTCCCAGTCAGAAAGTCAGTGGTCCTGGTCAGTGTTTAAATGCAGAGATAGGACACCCTAAAGGAAGAATCTGACTGAAGATGCTGTATGTGGGTGATGAAATTGCCTGCCTTCCTTTAGTTCTTGATCCAGAGTAGTAGAAGTGGAAGCACTGTATAAAATGTTGGCATGAGTTAAGACCCATAAGGTAGAAATGTATTATGCCATAAGACTTCCCTATCTTCCACTTAAAACCAGTGGGAGTGTTGAGCAAATGTTTTTCAGATTATCAAAAGTGATTTCAGAGAGAAATTTGGGGGTAAAAAATGTTACTTTAACATTACAGTTTATTCCCATGTTCATATTGTGGTCATTTGAAAAATCTCTAAGAGTAACCCTTAGGTGGAATTGGACAGATTAGATTTTATAGACATTTCCAGGCAAGGAAACAGAGAAAAGTTCTTGACTCAGCAGTTCTTTAAAAAGTCATCTGTTTCAGTCCACTGCTAGTACAAGATATAAATTTGGTTTTTCTGGTCAGCAACTGTTCCTGTAAGCAATATTTTTTTCCTGATATTTCAGTTCATGCTGCAATTCTAAAGTTTTCCTACATAATTTCAAGAAAATCTCTCTGCTATAAAATTAACAGATCTTCTTCTCTCTATAGATGTATATTGTTGTCTCTCATACTCCAACATTTTGTATAATTGAATTTCACAGTTTATCTGAAAGTCAAAGCGTACCAAAAAAAACCCCATAGATAGACATATATATGTAATAAGGAACTTTGTTATAGGCCACTTCTATCACTTATATTGTATATGAATAGACTAAATATGGTTGATTCTTTAGGAGTATAACACATTTGTGTTTATAGGTTTTCTAATAGATTATGAAAATACTAATATCTTTCTGTTTGCTGTTACATTCTAGAAACGGTCATGTAAAAATCTGAGCAGTCTTCAAGTAACTACATGTAATTTTCTTTCTCAGAGGAAAGCTCACATTTCTCCTTTGCTTAGCTTTTCTGTAGCAATTTTTTGAGGTTACATCTTCTTTATATTCCTCCACAGCAAATGAAATACTTCTTTTTTATCTTTGTCTTTTTATGGTAATGCTTTGAGATTCAAATATTTGAACTACAGTGTCTGATCTAGTTTAAGCATGCATTAATGTCAACCAGACAGTGTGAAGCTTCAGTGCCATAGTGCTCAGAACAAATATTCTATACGTCGTGCCATTAAAAATAAGGAGTTAGAGTCATTTGACTTCTTAAATATTCCCGAAGCTACTGTAAATGCTGTACATTTTATTGTCTGAGCAGGGCATATATCAGGTTTTCATGTTGACAAACAACACATTTAATCAGAACATCAGTACCTCTAAAATATGTGAGTATCCAAAGCAAATACACTGCTCCTTAGTGTATAACTGTATTCATGTTTTTCTGTTATGGTAGGTACAAGACACCACAGTGGAAACTTTGGGCTAAACGTTACTTGTAGGTCTGAGTGATTCCAATCGCTGAATGTATTCTCCTAACTAGGACTTTTGGGATTTTCAATCATAATGGAATAATTTTTTTTTCTTATTTCATTATTAATCCATAAGAAAACCTAGAATAAAAATTAAAAATAACCAGGCAAAACACTTAATCAGGCAACCTGCTGGTGGGTTTTGTGTTTGTTTGAGAGAGTGAGCTGCAGAAAGAGAACCAACTGTAAAAATGTCACTGTGACTTACAAGGCCTTAAGCAGACATATAACATCAGGACAGAAAGTGTATAATTACCAACTGAACAGGGTAGAGTTAAAGAAATATAACTATTTCCATAAGTGATGGACTATATAAGGTACTCAGTGTGTATTTTGAGTCAGAGGAGATTCACCATTTATAAATGCAGGAGATCTAGATTAAATCAGACAGCTATGCAGCCATAAAACTGTTTTTCTCCTAATATTCTATCTTCCCACCCAGCCACGCTCCCCAAATGCCAAGCTCTCAGATATATAGAGAATAGATGTAGGCATATCTGTTACATAACAGGAGGTAAGCTGGGTAAAATGATGGGTGGAAGCCACTTTCTTTTAGTATGAGCTACTCCAAAAAAATTTCTGCTTTACATGCTTGGAAGTGAAAGACCATTATCTGGAATTTTGCTACCAAAATAAGAATAGTAAACAGAACAAGTCAGAGAAATTACAGTACTGTTTCATTCTCCCCTGTCCCCTCCTTTTTTTAATTTATTTTTTATTCTAAGTCTGTTTACAAGAGAACTAAAAGAACTTGGCTAAATATTCCTGTGAACATGAGCAAGGTGGGATTGTAGAAAACCTGTACATTACGTGGCATGCTGGCAAGCTCAGATATTGTCTCTGCGTAGGCCATCGCTTCTCCATTAGTACCTAAGTGCATTTAGAACAATTTGAAAACACATAAACATCTTTTCTATACCTGTAGAATGACATTTAGCAGGCAAGTGAAGGCAAAATCAGGGTATGTCTGCTTGTATCATATGCTGTAGCACCTACAGTTGTAGCACCTTCATTCTGCCTCCTTCCCCCCAAACCTCTCCCATGTATACAAAGGCACATGCAGAACATGATTGAAAATTCATAAGTCAAAGGCCATAGTTAAAAATATGTCTCTTCCAGGTGTTATAAAAGCATCCGGTTCTATGGCTACCTCCTCCTTTGGAGGATGTGCTAGTACTGACGACATTGCCTCTGGCACTGGTTTGGGATCAATGTGCTGCAGAATTGCTCAGTGTTATGCTTCCATGTACCACTTTCTTTTAGTTCACCTTTCAAACTTTACAGATGTGGGTACAGTATCTTATAATTAAATATACATCTATTCCAAATGAAAGTATAAGACATTTTCACTGGGACAAATATGCAGCTTTCACTTTTCATTTTCCTCATCTACTTTTATGCAAATATGAGTGCCATGGTCAACTACCTTCAGGTGTCAAAACAGAGTCCTAACATGAAATTGTAACATATGTATTTTTGTTACAAGGGTGTCAGTGAAATTTATTTTGAATCCTTTTGAATCCAAATGTTCTGAGTCTCTCGAATAGCTGACTGTCACTATGATAAATGATTTTTAAATTGTCCAATATTTTTTCATAAATTTAACTTCAAATGTAAGAAATTTGAAATAAGATTTAAATGTCATTGCAGTTAAAATATAATTTATTCATTACCTAAGTATGTGCAGTCCATATAGCAACATTTCACCTGCCCCATGGAGACTTCAGGATAGGCTGTTTTGGATTTTAAGGTCATATGTAAGAGTTTAATATGTTTTACTTTCAGATAACTGTTCCTCAGAAATCCAAATACATCTTTGGACATTTAACACTAAATGTAACATTTGTTTTACTAAAATAAATTGCTAAAAATTTCCCTACGTACATGGTTCATTAATGAAGATTTTTTTAACTTCTAAAGAAATGAAACCCAGAAAAGAATTAATATATACTACAGATGTCTTTCCAAAATGATGCGGGAGAAAGTTATAGTGGAAATTCAAAGTACCAGTAAAAGACTGTAATTGCAACAAAAAGTTATCACAGTGTTTTCTTACTCTGTGTCAAGTGGGATTGGACAGGGCCTCCTGGGTCACTGTGTACAGCAACCAGCTTTGGCAAGCAACCACATCATAAGATTCTGTTATTAAAGCTCTATCATAAAACCTGTTAGACTGTGACTTGTCCATGTGCCAATGTTATCCAGGTTAAACTGCTCTTTTTCCTCATTATTTTCATGGTGGATATAAGTGCTGTTCTCAAATATCTCTCAGTCTTTGTTTTGCTGAATTT
Organism: Rhynochetos jubatus; assembly: GCA_027574665.1. Lineage (NCBI taxonomy): Eukaryota > Metazoa > Chordata > Aves > Eurypygiformes > Rhynochetidae > Rhynochetos > Rhynochetos jubatus. The sequence goes on along the minus strand of CM050650.1, from coordinate 94,820,103 downwards.
AACAATTTAAAGTCTTTTAGATTTCTCTTTCAGAATGGATGGTCAGGGCATAGAAAATCTAGTAACCCCGTTTTCGCACCACTTTCAATCTGAATTCATCATTCTTGAGCATGAGTGACAAAAGTAGGGCACATAGATGTAATATTGCACATTAATGATGTGGAGGAGGACAAAGTAGTAAGTGGTAATCTATTTGAGTCAAAATTGATTTGGCAAAAGCTGGTAAAGTAGCTTCTAATGAAATAGAATTAGATATCCTTCTTAAATACAAATGTCAGTTTTGACCTTCAATGAGGCTATTTTAAAGTTACTAGGGAGATAAATATGACTTAAAACTGTACTGTACAAATGGTTGGACCTAATTTTTTCAGCATACCAGAGCTGATAGAAATTTTTATTTTCATTAACAAAATGCTGTATATTTTCATTTCAAAGGTTGGGTTTAGTAAGCAATAAACACACTGATTGCAAAAAAGCTACTTGCATGAAATAACCTTGGATCTAATGATCATAAATTGACTCAATAAAATCAAACTAAATAGAGGGGTTTTTTATTTTCTTAAAGTTTCTCCTGTTAAAACTGAAGATATGAAAAATTTTTTACCTGATCCAAAAGATTATTCACCTGAAGAAATAGTTAAATTTGAGTGAAAGGTTTTCTCTGGAAAAAAACTTGCATTAGAAACTTCTGGAATAGCTGCTCTACTTCTGCTGAGGGTACAAACACTAAAACTTGAAGAGTCGAGTCTTAAAAGTATTGAATTACCTCTTGTCCCTCCATTTTCCACAGGAAAGAGCTCTACACAAGACTAAGATCTAATAAAAGTGATATAAAATCACACAAATATAAGCAACCCATGTGTTTTCATGCAGAAATTACTTCCTTCATATTTATTGACTAGTCTTCAATAATGATGCTTGACTTAATGAGTTTTAATACACATACAGGAAGATTCTCATCTACTATAATTAAGTGCAGCTTAAAATCTGTCAAGCAACACCAGACTATATCAGATGAGACTGTGACCTATATAAGCTTTGTGCTGATTATGTCTGAAGTGTAATCACATATGTGTAAACTTCAGCACTGTGTATTTTGACTACTCATAGCCAAGTACATTTGGCATCTCATAACATGATTGTGTATCATTAAGACAACATTCAAAAGGGTATTATAGTGGTCATGATGTGTGTAGATATTAATACTGGAAAACCAGGTGTCATAAAATAAGATTAGTGTTTTCCACAGGCCTGAAAAATCAGTCACAGAAATGCTTTATTGTTGTAACATTTTCCTTTGCAATAGCTTAATCACAGAAGGCAGAGTTCTCTGTAGATATAGGAGAAAAGAAATCCTAAACCAAATCAATCTGAAAGTGTATTTTAGCAAACTATTTAAAATACTCTTCTTTTCCTCTTGTGACAAACTGGCCTTTCAGTTTGACCAGACTGACCTCAGGAAATGGGACTCATGATCACACTGTGATTTTCTCTCTGTTCGAGGATATACGTAACCAGATGTGTCCCCATCCTGAACTAGTTGGCTCACTTCCTACAAACTTCATGCAAGTAAGAGTAATAATAAGAGTAATAAGAGTGGTGGAACTGCACGAAAGACTGTAGCTCAGCTCCGGTATTTCAGACACAGGAGGATCTGCCTGGGAACAGATTTATAAATACACTTAACACAGGAAAAACTTCAGCTGGATCTGAGAATCAGCCACCAACACACAAATCCGTAATATTCATACTTTCTTCGTTCCACACTTTTCATATTACTTTTCCCTGTGACTCGAAGAGCTACAACAAATCCCTCGCCCCCTCACAGTCCTTACGTACGTTTTGGGTATTCCTGCTGCTGTTGTGCGCTTGTGCCTCTAGGTGGAACTGAAGGGATTGAGAAGACTTTTTGGTAGGACCTGCACAAACGCATATCCAGTGTCTCTTAATTTAAATAATCCCTGCCTTGAAGGGTTTCTGTCTAAATAACCAAGACATATTGCTGAAAGAGAAACAAGTCTGTAAGTCAAACGGGTTTCTCTGAGTAGAAAAGCAGGGATTTATGCAGACTTCAAGGTGTATTCATTAAGCAATCCTTGACTCGTTTCTTCAGTACACACCACCAGTACACACCACCAGCAGCTCCTCCTGAAAATGATGGCACTGTTTTGTATTACTTTCTAGCACTTATTTCTCTTGAACTGAAGTCTTGTTAAACCCTTAAGTATATATGCAAAAATTTTCGATAATTAAAGTAAATAAATGTTGGGGTTTGCATGGTTTCCATGATTTAGAGGTGATTAAATGTGCTTTTAAATAAATTACAGGAGAACAGACAGTAATTTTAAAATGTGTGAACTGACCATGAAATTTTATCTTTGTCATCTTTTTTCCCAATCAATGAGGATTTAAAACTCGTTTGGAAACACTGGTGTTACAGATACCTTTTAACATTTTTAAAGTAATAACCTGTACTCTAAATATTTCAGAGTTACTAAGGTTATTATTATTGTTCCTCATTTCCATCACTCTGTGTAGAAATAAACTCAACTATATCCAGATTTAGTGGATTATTTTTTAATTTGTGATCGCACTCAGGAAAGGCAAAGATATTGCTATTTTGCCATGATCTGCAAGAGGAATCTAGTGGATTATTTAGTATTGTTGCATAGTTGTCTACAAGAGAGATTTTAATGATCTTTTCCTATTGCATAGTTTGTGTAAGAAAGGGACAGAAAACAAAACAGCTTAACTTTATCTTCTTTATAGAATACATTTATCTTCCAACATGTCAACATTTTTCATGGAAGTGAAATTCACTTTCTGGTAGTTTCTCCTATATTTTTTTAGTATTTATTTCCCACAAAATTGAAGAAAACATATCTTTGGTGCAGAACTTTGTGTAACGTCTACAACAGAACAAGGGGAACTGTACAGACTCATTTATAGTTCTCTCTCAAGTGTGCTAAAGGTACTTAGACTTATTCTGCTGCTTATGCACTGTGGTGTTTTACCAGTGGTGCCTCTTTAATTTCTGATTGAGTGGGTCATAGAAAAAAAATCAACTGTTCCATCATGTGTCTGAGATTTTTCTCATAATATGTCAGGAGTGGGAGGTGGAGAATAGGAGTGGGAGTAGAAGGAAAACGTCCCTAAGTGTTTTTTTTCTGAAAGCAGGAGGAGTGTTAACTGCAGCATGTTGAGATCAGGCCCTTACGGTGTACTTCTTCAGCTCACAGCTATGCTGTTTGCCTACATTGTCCTAAAGGTTCTTGGTTGTCAGGTGAAAGCTATCTGAGTTACTAGAGATTTAATTCTCTCTCCTTCATCATTAGCTTAGAAAAGTCAGTCATGATTAATCTTGGTGAGATTTAAAACTCCGTTCTCCACTCCTAATTTCTCCAAAGGGGAAGTGGCATTTCTATTCTTCTTGTCAATCTTACTTTATTAAAGGCATCTCTCCACTGCAATCAGGGACTTGAAAGTGTGACATGGGCCACTTTTTAGAAATACAGGCTGTGCTGAGACCAGGAGCAAATATCTCACTTGCCTGTGGCGTCAGGTAAATGAGTAACCTGGCTGTGATAGGAGGCATCAGTGTGAGCCGCTCTAAATGGCTGGGATTATTCCTAAACAGCTGGACCATACTAGCAGTCATGTTATATTCCTGTGTTAGGCTCAGATAATGACTGCATGTACTGCTATTACATAGTTGCAAGGCAGGCATATTTTGATGATTCTAAAAGTTTGTTTGGAAATAATATTTCAAGCTGAGCTTCTAATTTGGTCCTTCTCTGAGAAATATTCACTATAGATTCCAGATCCTCTGTGTCTATAAATGCAGTTCATATCTTTGTCCCAGTTACTTACACCAGTTACCACTGAGACAACAGAACCAGAAAGCTCAATAAAATAGCTATTCTTCTCTCTCCATTTCTCTTTTCTCTCTCCCTGCAATAACAACTGTATGAGCTACTGCAGATAGGAAAATACAAAATCCATCTTCCTTGCTACAAGAACTAGGCACATACTCTGCAGGGATTCAGACTGCAGTGATCTTAGATTATTTGTATTCCTTGTATTAAGCATGAAGTCTTGATAACTAACATTTTTTTCAGCTTTCAGGACTTTCCAGGTAATAATTCATTGTGTATTCATCAGCCTGTTGCCAGTTTCCCTCCTGAGGGGTCCCTAGCAGCATGATTACCCTCCCCGTCCAGAAACCAATAAATGCTCTGTGTTAACATTTAGAAGATGCTGATTTAGAAGATCTAGAAGGAAAACCAGTTAGATGAGATGTATTTATGAATACCAGAAAAATCACAAAAAAACAACCTTTATATTACATATTAAATAAAATTACTTTAAAAGTCAGGGTGGAATTAGAAAAAAGTGTTTTTGTCTTATGTGTGATTATGTGGCTGCATTTTACACATTTGACAGAGATCCATAAAATACAGATATGTTTGGAGTGCTTTAAAACTACTTTCTTTTTTTTTCCTGATATCCAGGTCTTAAAAATAACATAAATGATGCATTGCATTGACCTTCTCCTTATTATTTATTATGTTCTATTTATGCTAGGAACAGGAAAATAAGCATCGTGTCCAAGGACATCACGGTAATTGTTTGCAAGAAGCTTTCCAATGGCTTCTTGCATTATGAGTTTCTAATATTTCCCTTTTATCACCAAAGCCTAGTAAACTCATTATTTTTACATCATCCATACCATTCCTCAGCACATGAAATGCACGAGGCAGACTGTCTTTTCCTCTCGCTTTTCTTACCTTTCTGAGAACTTCAAGGCTGAAAGAAAACATCTCTTACCAACTCGTGTGTTTCCAACAGTATAAAGTAAGAACGGCCTCACACTGCTCCCTAAAGTTTCAGACTTTCATCGACAAGGTGGAGGGTGCAGGCAGTGCTTCTGCACTTGGTGTCAGGGCACGCTGGAGGCCAGCAGCTCCCTGTAGTTGGAGACTGGGAGCGTCGGGGGCTCCCCAGGTCCCAGCCACCACCCCAGCGAGGAGCAGGGCAGCTGGGGGCACTGGGGCACGTCCATGAGAACAAGGGTGGGCTGAGGACAGGCTGGGATGTGGGCCTGTGAGTGGGCCTAGCTCAGCAAGGCACATGCCTGGGCAGGGCAAGGTTGTGAGGAGCTGGATACCACCCCTGCTGTGGCATCACTGGGGAAGGGACTGATGGCCCCCAGGGGGGCTGACAATGGGTCCTGGGCTGTGCACAAGTCGGGGGAGCCCCAGGGCAGGATATGTGCAAGGACATGATGTCCTAGCAGTACCCTTAGGGCCCTGGCTGTTACCACTTTTCACCTCAGATGCGGCTTCTCCCCAGAACTTTTTTCTTTCCAATAAGGAGAGAAGCTATTCCTTCAGAGATGGGAATTTGTATCTTAACAATCTGGCACTTTTCTGCAGTGCTTGGAAGGGACTCAGGAGAGAAATGTTTTTAGCACTGCCGACCTCTGATTCAGCTTCCAGCTCCCTAGAAGTTTTGGGTATTTGTGTAGAGGCAGAAGGGAAAAGTCATGCAGACACCAGCAGAAGTCAACAGTGTGGAAAGGAATGAACACACATGGTAGGGCATACATAGCAAAAATATTATTTAAAAATTACCTTCTAATACCTGTTATGAATCCAAGTTTTCATTTGTGAACAATTTTGTCTAAATATGACTGGACTGATCATTGTAGGTGCATCAGGTATTGTTCTCTTCTTGAAATGTAAAGAGGGTAAAATTTCAGCCACATTGCAGTCATTTCTTAGTGTAGAATTCATGATTTTTTTTTTTCCTGGTACCTAAAGTTGCCTTTTTGAAAATATTTCAAAATATTTTCACTCTGGTGCAGGATATGCAGTGGTGTCACTGTCACATTCATGCATGTAGGCACCTCTGTGAAAAAATTATCCCATATGCAGTCAAGATAGGAATTTCTGAAAATTCTCAGTTTCTGTGTATTATGTTGAGACTTATTAGTGGTTAATTGCTAAACTTCTTGAAGATTGACTCTGTCCTAGGAATTTCAGCTGTCTTTGAAATTATTTCTGATAGCACCAAAACATCAGTGGGGAGCTTGGCTATAGCATATCAAAACAGGAAAACTCCTTTATCTTGATACCCAAGGAAAAAAAGAAGTCTAGTTGCAAAGTCTGAGAGTGAAGAGGAAGACCTGGGGGAGTTGTGAAGAGGGAATATTGGTATGATGAGTGGGAGAGAAAGAGATGCTGACAAGAAAAACCAAGTGGGCAGGTTTGAAGCAGTACAGGGGGAGGGAGTAAAAGGTGGTTTAGGGAGGGAGACTGCCACAGAACTGGGAAGAGAAGAGAGGAGAAAAACAAGTGCATTGAAAATAAAACAATGTAAAATGAAAAAGCTGTGACTACTGGAATGTACTCCCCTCAGAACCTGAGGGTAAAAAAACCACAATTCCTGAATTTTAGAGGAATGTCAGTAAAATATGCTGGGATTTCAAACTGGGAGGTTGAGAAGGAGTCTTACTTGTTTATCTTTTAAACCTAAGAAGCTTGAGAAACCCAAAAAACCCTAGGATAAAAGAATAGTATTATTTCAGTTCATAGAATCATGGAATCATAGAATGGTTTGGGTTGGAGGGGACTTTAAAGATCATCTATTTCCCACCCCCTGCCATGGGCAGGGACACCCGCCAGTAGACCAGGTTGCTCAAAGCCTCATCCAGCCTGGCCTTGAACACTTCCAGGGATGGGGCATCCACAGCTTCTCTGAGCAACCTGTTCCAGTGCCTCACCACCCTCTCCGGGAAGAATTTCTTCCTGATATCTAATCTAAATCTCCCTGCTTTCAATTTAAACCCATTACCCCTTGTCCTGTCACTACAGTCCCTTGTAAAAAGTCCCCCACAGCTTCCTTGTAGCCCCCCTTCAGCTCCTAGAAGACTGCAGTAAGGTCTCCCCAAAGCCTTCTCTTCTCCAGGCTGAACAAGCCCAATTCTCTCAGCCTTTCTTTGTAGGGGAGGTGCTCCAGCCCTCTGAGCATCTTCATGGCCATCCTCTGGACTCATTCCAACTGGTTGATATTATGTTGATGGCTCCACAGCTGGACTGTGGAGATGGGGTCTTACAAGAGCAGAGTAGACGAGGAGCATCACCTCCATCGACCTGCTGGCCACACTTCTCTGGATACAGCCCAGGATACGGTTGGCTTTCTGGGCTGCCAGAACACACTGCTGGCTCATGTTCAGCTTCTCATGCACCAGTACCCCCAAGTCCTTCTCCTCAGGGCTGCTCTCCATCCACTCTTCATCCAGCCTGTACCTGTGCTTGGGATTGCCCCGACCCAGGTGCAGGACCTTGCACTTGGCCTTGTTGAACTCCATGAGGTTGGCAGAGGCTCACCTCTCCAGCCTGTCAAGGTCCCTCTGGATGGCATCCCTTCCCTCCAGCATGTCAACTGCACCACACAGCTTGGTGTCATCAGCAAACTTGCTGAGGGTGCCCTCGATGCCATCATCCATGTCACTGATGAAGATGTTAAACAGGACCGGCCCCATTTGCCCTATAAAGTTCTATAAAGTTGGAAAATGCCAGGACTGAAGTTGTCTCTGTAATCTTAATTCAGTCATTTTGCACACATGTGCTTTGGTGTAATTGTAAATTACCTTATCTTGTACTTCTTGATTTTTTTAAGACACCTACTTCACTCAGTGCATAGAGTGCGTGCCCTCTGAAAATCAATCATGGGTTTTAGAACATCCCTTATTTGAGGAACTTGAGAGTGTACATCTATTCGGGCTTTTCTGGGAAAGAACTGAAATCCTTCTCATAGGCTTCATGAGTTTACAGAGCTAGAAGTTAAATTAACGAAAGGGCCCAAAATGTGACAAAGAGCTAAGAAAAAGAATATGCAAGGGGCTCTGAGTGGGATGCCGAACAGGGTGCTTCTGATTGCCAAGAGGCGCAATAAGTGTTGCCCAGGAGCTGGGTAGTGACTGAACAGAAATACTTTGCCTGGAGAAGGAACTGCTCACAGGAGATATCACATGTTTTCAGCAGAGGAAAGAACAGTTTCATATCTAAGGGAGTTGGAGGTTGCTATGGAGAACTAGATTCTTATTCTCCCTCTTTCCTCCCTGTGCTGAGTCATTTCAATCAAAGTCTTCACAGGTGCTGTTACTTGCATGGTCCTCAACCATTGCTCATTGCAAGTCAACCTTAGGTCCACATCTTTGAAATAATTGACTGTTGCTTGCCAGTTGTGCTCCAAAACTTGTCCTTTTAGTATGAAGAATTATAATTATTAATAAGTATTTATGAGAGAAATTCCTACAGACTAGTATAGGCTCCATTGCATTAAGAATTTTAAGTGTCAAAATGATCTCTTTACTCCAAAGAGAGATTGTCATTGTCTAAATACCTAAGAAAGGCACACCACATGAAGGGAGGCATCCAGGGTGGTGGGATGCAGAATGATTTGCTCAAGATCACTCAGGAGGCAGTGCTGGAATGAGATACTGTTAAAATCACAGGAGTTCTGCTACTAAGAGTCATTTGTTTAAAAAGATTGTCATGCATTTAAATAAAATGATCTGTAATGGAAGCCTGTCACCTGTGATCTGAGTAAAGTAATTTATTATGCAACAACCATACAGATAATTTACAATAGTTCTTCTGTGCCTTTAATGTATAGTAACTGTAATCATGGAATTGCTGCTGAAATCTCTTTTATGCTACTTGGCACTCCATATGGTCGTTGGATACTGCAGGAAAAAATATCCTCCAGGAAATCGTTGAGCCAGGCTTTAAGCCAGGCAATCTCCTCTAACACTTTCAGAGCAAGCCATACTATAAAAATGTAAATGTGGTGGCAATACTTCTTCTTCACACCATTTTTCAAAAGGTAAGCATAAGTGTTGTTCAAACCACGGTGCAGCTTGAGAACATTTGTAAAGGACATAAAAAACCCGAGTTACTCTGCGTAGGTGGCTTTACACACCTGCGACAGTGAAGGCTCTCTGATTCAGACGTATATCATCCAACCACATCAGTAGAAAGACTTACAGTAATTGCAGCTCCATACAATTTTCTTTCCTCTTTCTCCTCTCCCCTACTTCTATTTTAGACATCTTTTGTTACAAGCACTCAGGCATTCTCCCTTCCTGAGGCATTTGGGTAAATGTTACCCACTGAGAGGTGTGGTTTTCTAGTGTGTTCACTGGCATAAATGAAGTGTATTACAACAAACAAGTAACAGATGAGGTAACAGAGAGAGAGGGGGATGGAGAAACAGAAAGGAATGGCACAAACAGGATAGGAGAATGAGGAAGAAGATATACAACTACTGGGAAGGAAAAATTCAAATGACAAGTAAATTGAGAAGGAAAATTGGGGGAGGCAGGAAATGTGAAAGAAAAGTAGGACAGAAATGTGATAAATGGGAAGCAGAGAGATCCAGTCTTGAAGAGGGAAGCAAGAGCTCCTATTGCAACTATGGAGCAACCAGACTGGTGCCTCAGATCCCCTATTATATTGAAAAAAATTGAACAGTTAGCACAAATTTATCTTTCCTGTGTTGTGAAGGTTTCAAAAATTATCACTAAATATATTAGCAAAGACTGAAAGATTATATGCTCATGTGCAATCCAGAAAAGGAGAAAAGAGAAGAAGGGATATCAAAAAGGAGGCAAGAGAAATTGAGAATAGAAAAGACTGGCTGTTTAACAAGCAAGATGTAGGTAGAAAAGGGAAGAGTAAGTAGAAGGGGTGAGAAAAGAAGCAAGGCCACTAGCCCTTCCCTAAAGGGTTAAGAGGAAATGAGCCAATGGGATATGAAGTCTAAAAGGACTGTTCTCTCAGAAAGCAGAAATGGGGAGTAGAAGTCTTTCAGGAAGAAGGTGGTAAAAAGAAACTAAATTTCAAACATCCAGTTTAGTCATTTGAATGAGTTTGACCTGAGTGAATGCAGAGCTTTTTTTCCCCCTAGTAATTTACACATGAAGAATTGAGAGGAATCAGTACCTAGTTTTAGGCCCTATTGCTTAAATTAAAATGTAGTAATATTAGCTAATCACTACATTGGTCCTAGTGCAACAGTGTTTTCCCAAGTATACAAGTTGTGTTCAAGAGCTGGAACTGGCAACGTTAAAACTTAAGGGATCTGCCAGCTGCTCAGTGCTATCCCTGATCCCCTTCCCTCCCTGTCCCTCACCCTCATTCTGGACTCTTGTGCTCTGAGTTCCCCTGCTTGCTTCCAAAAGTCTTCACTGTATGTAGATATTTACCAAATGACTACACTTCTTTCTTGTTTGATCTTCTCATTCTGTGGTTAATTGCTTCTTAATGTTATGAGAGAATTTGTTGCATCCATGAGCATCTTTAAGAAGAATTAAAATAACTTTTAAATACAGGAATACTGAGCAATTTACAATCTTAGTAATCAACATAAATGCATTTAAAATGCCCTGTTTATTTCTGTGGAGTCAAGCAATCTAATTGTGTTTGATTTCCTAATAAAGGCTTATACCAGGAATGTTATACTCTTCATATATGCTTGTCTTGCTGAATGGCAGGATTCCAAGTAAAAACACAGACTCTAGCTTAATATATAAATCATTAATATGATCTCACCAATTAGAAAAGAAAGATAAGCAGGATAGCGATGCACCAGTTCATTCCATTTGTTGTTACATGTAGGAGCATTTTAACAACAATCATTCTCTCTGTTCGTGCTGTTTCTGATATGCTGTTAACAAAAATCCATCCCCGTCTTTCTGAGCCCACAATTTCCAGTGGTTCAGCTTCTTTCAACCGAATTTCCCATTGTTTGCATGGTCCTCCGACGTTAGCTCCCTCGAGAGCCAGCAAACTATAGGGAAGGTCTTCCCATCTGGGAATTTCAGATTCATTACACTTACTTTTAAAAAGTGTCATTTTGTTCAGATCCTGTCCATGATGCCAATTTTGTTTTGCTAATTGGCGGGGTTGGCAGAAAGAACACAGACACCAAGTTAAAGTTGAAAAGAGAAACTTATTTACTACAGTCTAAACCAGCAGACAGCCTAAGGAAGGTAACGCATCTATCATTACTACATAAAGTTACTAACAGTGATTGAGAAAGATACATCACCAATTGCCCTAATACTTTACCATCATCCAAATCTGCACATCAGCTGGGGAGACCCAGTCACAGCGAGGATTTGGACAACCTGTCCCGGCAATTGGGAAGTCCTACACAGCGTGTCCACTCATAGGTGAGGATCCCCAAAGTCACTGCATGAGGGTCCAGCTTTTATACAGTTGAATAAACAATCTTTGAGACTTCACATGCGGAGACATGTGACGTTCCCTCCCCTTCCATTGGATTCCACCCGAGGCCTGGCCAGGGCCCAGGGCAGAATCCAAAAGGGGCATCAATATCTGTTCGGCTCTGACAAGGCTGGACATCTGGCTGTATGGCCCTCGTAGTCTGCCTCTACATAGATGTTTCATCCTTCTAATGATTATATTTTATCTATGCTTCATTCTCTGCTAATGAGCACACACATTTCACCAATGATCAGCAGGTACTCCCACAGTCACGTCTCATACTGATATGATGCTGGTCAGGAGATTCACTCAGAAGTCAACTTTGGTTTGAGGCCTGTGATTCAGGCCTGTTCGAGGCCTGTAATCCGGGCGTTTTTATATCAATGCTGCAGTTAGTTTGGGCTAAAATTCAAATTCAAACTCAAATTGACAGAGGTCAGGAAGAATAAAGGTGGGGGAGGGGTAGGGAGCAGCCGTGTATTTACAAATCTTTTTAACAGCATGGCCTCTGTTGAAACCAAATAGTCTGAGGAGCACAAGCTATTCTAATGGTATTGCCCTGCTTAGTTTTTGTTCTATAGTCAAGGAAACTGTGAAGTAGTATGGCTTATTTAAGTAGAGTTATCCTGCCCAGGATTTGACTAAACCATTTGTGGCACAAGGTATGTCTAGGTTTCATCAGGCAGTACCAGTTTTGAGTTCCCAGCTCTTTCCAGGAGTGTTTCTTGAGCATGTTTCCAGCCCACATCCTGTACCAAGGCCAGATATGGCTGTGCACACACCATCTGCAGACTCTGCTCCTTGTTGTGGAAACCATGCGAATTCCAGAAAGGGGCCATGGTGCTCCCAGTCTGGAGTCATCAGGCTACCCAGGCACCAGGGTATACTGAGACTCACCACCACAACGGAGCTCAGGTGCTGTTTCAAGTACTTGTGAACTTTAGCAGGTGGGATGTGGCAGTGTTGTGTACTGCAGCCTTCACCACTGTGACTCTGCCTGGATTCCTATACTGAAATTTAATGTCCAGGATCTGCCTCAATAATTCCTTCTTAACTGCTGGGACCTTCAGGTTTCAAATTTTTCCTGCAGAGAGAACTGAAAGCCTAAGTCATTGTAAGAATGTATGTCTTGGGCACTTTAGGTATTTTGAAAGCTGCAGAGCAGAGATTATGTGTTGGGAATGGTTTTTAAGTGTGTGCTACTGCAGCAGTTCACAGTCTTGAACTCAGGTTTTGGCATGTTTAGAGAGAGTTGCTTTTAAACTGAAGTTTGATATTTGCACTTTCTTTTAGTAGTTTACTTCCTTAATTTATCTTGTATATGTGTTTCTGTACCTTTAATATTACCTTCAGTGTGAAATATCACCTTTGAAATGTATCTCACAATATATATTTTCAGAAATTTTCAGTCTAGAAGTACAATAAAACTCTTAGAACTGGTAGTTTTCCCCAGATTAAATGAAATTTTGCTTATTTATAAATTAAGAGTGAGAATTGTGGAGTAATATAAAGCCCATCTGGAAACAGATTAGGTCTGATATTTAATAAATACCCTGCTCCATCTTCGTGCATAATTCTGTTGTTTTATTGAACACTTCATTATGCTTTTGAAGGGGCATAGTTTTTTCCATATTCAAGTACTGAAAATTCATATACTGAGACGCACTTTTGTTAGTTACATCTGGAATACAATGCACAGCAGTGAAAAAGAATTAAAAGGATTCTGTAGAACAATGTCTCAGAATTTCAGGTCTGTTGCTAACAATTCATGTCTCAATTCACAAGTTCAGTGACTTATTGTAGCCTAAGAGAGGGTCCAATAAATGTTTAGCTTGGTTTCTTAGAGAGAACCTGGAAATTTTCTTTTCCTTTTAAAATATATTTCTACTGATCTTAACATTTCCACAGACTACATTAAGATATCAGAAATACATTGTTGTTAAACAAAAGGCACATAAAAATACTACAGATAGAGAGGATTCAGTAGTAGGTAGTCAGATTCAATACATATGCCATAATTTTTTACAGTGACTTCTCAGAACAGTACCATACTTTAAGGATTTTAGTTAATTAATTATTGCATTGGGGAAAATATGAGCTATAGTTTTGCAGTCTTAGTTCTCTAGGGAGGAGACAGGGATTTTCTGTGATAGCTTTCTTCTTTTAAAACTTTAATTCCACTGATATTCCCATCAATCAAGGGAATTCTGATGTAATGGTAATGGACATGTAATTTTGTTTGAAATAATTTTTGGCCTGTGATGAACGTAACTGAAACATATTTTATTCTTCACGCATTATAGCTAACATTTTAGGAAAGACTTAGGACTAGTGTTTAAGGTGTATATCCAATCAAAGGAGGTTTGATGGCAGGTGCATGTCTGAATGTTAAACACATTCTCTTCAGACGTAAAAGGGGCTGCTTTACTATGTTCTTTTATCCATGGTTACATAGCTAAGTGTTAAAGAGTCTGCAAATCTCTCCCTAGACATATAACTACCTGGCTTGCCAGACAAGCATTTTAAGCAATTATACATCTGAATTCCATGATTTGTACTCACAACTAGATGCATAAAATCGTGTCACCAAGATGCTGGCAGGCAGAAATTAGAAGTCAGTTGTAAGGGATTGGCAATAAATGTTTTTCTAAAATAAATTGCAAAGTTCTTTTCAAACTTTAAACCTCTCATAAATGTGTTACAGAATGAAATAAACAATTGCAGATATATTTAGAACTGCAGTAAGTAAAGTAAGATGGAAGTACCTGTTGTTGGGATGAGCAATATGTTTTCAAACTTCAAAGATAACTTCATGTATGTTTCAGCAGTCCTAGTTTTCTTTCAGAATACTTGGTATGGAGCCAAGAGTGCTAAGTTCTCATCTGATTTAAATTTGTGAAAATGGCTCAGATCAACTGCACATACTTGAAACACATAAATGCTTTTTTAACTGTTTAGTTCTATTCGTTCACAAAGAAAACAAGAAGAATGGAGACCAGTATTAACACAGTATTTTTTCAGTTGGGAAGTGTAAGGATTTCTCAGTACACAGACAGCGGAATCAGCTGTGAGAATTCTGGGTTGGCAACGTAACATGCATACATCAGCTGATTAAAAAGAAATAAAGGCAGACATAACTGATTTCTCCCATTCTATAAGTTCTCTGATTATAACTAAAACCTGCACAAACAAAGTCTAGATTTTGAGAGGTGTTAATAGTCAAAGACTATGGTTATTCAGGAAGGGGTCAAGATATTAAGTAAAGAACTGGTCCATTGTCATTTCCAGTGCAAAGATTTGGAATGATTTTGTACTGTCTGGTAGCACAATCTGGCTAGGAACAGCACGGACAATAGAACTTACTAAGGTTATCGAATTTCATTACAAATGCTGCAGTGAAGAGGCCTCACTGTTTCTGTCGAATAAGAAAGTTTGATTGCTCTACCCATCTATAACTGCAGTTGTCAAACGATGACAGCAGTAGCCTCTCATTTTGACGGGACAAGATTCTGTTTCTGAAGGGTTTTCTTCTCTCATTATTTTGTTTTACATATCAAATCATACTTGATCATCAGATAGAAATCCATTTGAGAACTGATGAAATAAGCCACAAACATGGGTCTTCTCACACCCTAAGGAAAGGATCTAACAGAGCCAGCTATTGATTCAAAGTCATGCTCCCAAAATGTATATTATTAGTTAAGTATATCTTTTAGAAACAATTGACATATTCAAATGTAATTTATTCACACATTATCTCTAAGTGCATAATGATGCACAAAATTAGATGGGAATATAAAATATCAGCAATTTTCAATTTAGCATATTTGGATGATATGTACTCAGGTTCATGTTGTATTCTTCTCAGCCTATGATCTTAACCAATTGTCAGTAATTGAAAGTGATTAGTAGATGTTTTTAAGAGAAAAAATACTGAGAAAAAAAAAGGCATTAGAAAAGAGATAAAATTAATAATGTTTTAATAAAATGAAACAGAAAACACCTTTTTAAAAACCTGTAATCACAGAAAAAATTATAAACCAAGTCTGAAATTATCTCTCTCACTTTATGTTAATAATGGGGAGTAAATATCAGGAAGGAAGTAGGACTGTATGCACAAGTAACACTGGCACGAATTGGACAAGGTGACTATAGGAAGTTCATTGACATTTCAGATTAAAAATTAAGCATTCAAGAAATTAAGCTCATAAAATCACAGAATCAGGTAAGTTGAAAGAGACCTGCAGAGGTCATCTAGTCCAAACTCCTCCTCAAAGGGGTCCAGTTAAAGCAGGTTGCTCGGGTTCATGTGCAGTCAGGTTTTGAATAGCCTCAGGACTGGAAACTCCACAGCCTTTCTTGGGAACCTGGTCCAATGCTTGGTCACACCCATGTTCTGGAAGAGCCATGAAATGTGATTGTGTGGTAACTGAGAGTGACGATTAGCATATTAGTCTCAAGAAAGTGTTGATATATTTGTAAACAGGACCAAATGTCCATGGATTTATGTTCAAACTATACCACCTGACCCTGAATCCTATGTATCTAGGAAAGAAGACCCTCTAAAAGCTCTGTTCATGATGGTGTTAATAATATACTACAAACACAAGCAAGAAAGACATGCTGTCTTTGAGATCAAAAGAATTACTGATTTCTGTAAGCCTACAGGTGCTAATTTCTAAAAACTTATAGATAAAGGGAAGTGTACTAGATGGGTACTAGACAGGTTGTTCTCTAGAGGAGAAGGACTTGGGGGTAATGCTGGATGAAAAGCTGGACATGAGCTGCATCCAGAGAAGCGTGGCCAGGACATTGAGGGAGGTGATTCTCCCCCTCTACTCTGCTATCCTGAGACCCCACCTGGAGTATTGAATCCAGCTGTGGGGCCCTCAACATAAGAAGGATATCGACCAGTGGGAACGAGTCCAGAGGAGGCCATGAAGATGATCAAAGGGCTGGAGCATCTCTCCTATGAAGAAAGGCTGAGAGAGTTGGGGTTGTTCAGCCTGGAGAAGAGGCAGCTTCGGGCAGACCTTATAGCAGCCTTCCAGTACCTGAAGGGGCCTACAAGGAAGCTGGGAGGGGGACTTTTTCCAAGGGACTGTAGTGACAGGGCAAGAGGTAATGGGTTTAAATTGAAAGCAGGGAGATTTAGATTAGATATCAGGAAGAAATTCTTCCCAGAGAGGGTGGTGAAGCACTGGAACAGGTTGCCCAGAGAAGCTGTGGATGCCCCATCCCTGGAAGTGTTCAAGGCCAGGCTGGATGGGGCTTTGAGCAACCTGGTCTAGTGGAGGGTGTCCCGGCCCATGGCAGGGGAGTTGGAACTAGACTCCAACTGTAAGGGTCTTTAAGGTCTCTTCCAACCCAAACCATTCTCTGATTCTATGGTAGAGAAAAAAAAAATGTGGTACAGATTTCCAGAAAAGAAAAGATTGATATTGACAATTATGATGCCATAAATATTATTTGAATGTCTTATAAAGCAATGAAATAAATATTCCACCATTAATAGTTGGGGTAAGAGAGCCATGAACACTAGTCAGTGAGGCTTTAGAAGAATTCTGTCATCAGTCAAACTTCATTGATTGTTTTGATGTAATTACAAAATTAATGGGTAATGGGAGTGAAGTAGATCATATATATTTGGATTCTAGTGAAGCATTTGATATGGCACCTTAGGAATTTTCAGTTTTAAAATCTGATTCAGTAATGCCTTCAACAAGATCATGGACATGCAAGCTGTAAACTTTCTAAATGAGTACAAAAATTAGAAATAATAAACAGCAGCGTGTTAAGGGAAGGAATCTTGAGAGTTGGCATTCATTAGCAAGAGTTGGCAGGAGTTATGTTTATTTAATGTCTACATTAGCAAGCTGAAAGAAAAAGTAAGGAGCACGCTAATGAAATCTGAAGATAGTATTAAATTGTAAGGAGTGTGCATATCATTTAAGAAAAAGATAAAGTGGCATTTGAGAAATCACAGTTGTGATAAAACTGAAAAATGCTATTCATCTTAGAAACACGAAACCTTCTGCACCTTGAGGAAATAATTTAAAACACTGGTTTGCTGGAAGATACTGGTGTTTGTAAGACGCAAGAAAGCAGATAAAAGCAGCTGCTGTGATGTATTGGCATAGGTACATATAAAAGTGATTTTACAGGACAGTAACATAATTTCTTCATATGTGCATAGAATCATAAAATGGTTTGAGTTGGAAGGTACATTAAAGACCAGCTAGTTCCAACCCCCCTGCCATGGGCTGGGACACCCTCCACTAGACCAGTTTGCTCAAAGCCTCATCCAGCCTGGCCTTGAATGAAAACAAGTTTCAGTTCAGGTGATGGAACTCGGCTGGAAGACATATTGCCAAACTAGATGTGTTCAGAGTAAAGAGTAAATAGGGAGGCTAAGAAGAATGTTGTGCAAGCAGTGACTAAAACAGGACAGATTTCAGCTGGTTCATTGAAAAGTCTTAGAATGAGGAGATGATAGAACATACTTAGGACAAACTTGACGCGTTTTAAGTATTTTTCAGTGATGAGAGCATCCCTTAAATGTACATTGGAACCCTTGAATGGACAATGCCTAAGATATTTTATGATTAAAGAGACCATTCTTTTATTGTTGTTAGAAAACATGGCATTTCAAAAAGGCAGATTCAGGAAAAACAGTTATGAATCAAGTACCAACCTTGTGCTCTAATCAATGAAAGTACCTACCATCAGCAAGGGGAATAAAGTAACAGAGAAATATCATGTGTGATATTAAGTAATGCAAGAAGTTTAAAAAATATATTAAAAGAGTAATGAAAAGAAAAAGGCATTACAGTAAACTGTAGTTACTGCTGGGTCCCTAAGAAAAATCCCTTCTAAGAAGTCACCTCAGAGTCTTAACCGTGTGTCTGCTCCTCCTCTTTTCAAAACTTGGTAAATAAACAGTCTTGTTTCTGGCTGTCTGCTAGATGAGCTCTCACACTGTCTGTCACACTTTAGAAGATGTTTTAGCTGTGTATGCCCAAATGCTGCTGGACAATATGTGATCCTACTTCTCTTGAGAGATTCTTTTGCCACCTTGATGACTAGGACAAAACTAACGGTCACATTTCTGCCAGTTGACCTGCCCCATTCTCATAAAGAAAAACAGAATATAATAAGCCGCAAATAAATAAAAAGGAAGCAAGGTCCATCCATCAAAATGATGAGGCTATCCTCACCTGCATTTTCTACAATTATATTGCGTGAGTGACTCAAAAGTGTGCATTACCTTCAGCCAACTGCTTAGAATATGCCCTCTCCTGCAAGTACCACTAATATTCTGAAATTTGTTCTGTGGATAATACCAGGAAGAGGCCTTTGGAAACTTCTCCAGTTCCCATTTTGGTATCTATAGTAACACTCAAAATCATGTTGCAGGCAAAAGGGAACAAACGTATGTAGAGCTAAGGGGGTTTTGTTAGTCTAATTGAAGTCTTAAGGGGCTAATGGAAAAACAAATATCTATTGTTAGTTCAGTTACAATGCTACCAACAATCACAAACCAAATTAATACAGAAAAGCTTCATTATTAGTACAGGTAAAGTAGTTATACAAAATCTTCCTAGTATCTCCCCTTTTTCTCTGGTATTACACTCCCTGTACAATATTCCTCAGGGTGTTAAGCTGATGGTGTCTGTCTTTCTGAAGCAGAATGCAGGGATGGTTTACAAGGAGGCATCAGCATTCTGGGGAATCAACAGGAAAAGTGCAATTGTCGAAGTGGGGGTTGCTGCCTTCTTGGTGTCGAGTACGCTCAGTTTTGGTTTTATATGCAGTTTAAGGCAATCTGCTCACATGCCCCTTCTTTTGTTCCCGATCAATCAGATTTCTGTTAGCTCCACAGCTGGTTTTACTTGATTTACAAGGTCACAAGCATGTAGTGACCACTGATTGATTGTGATTTGTTGTGATAGTGATTTCCAGTTGTATTAACTGCAGTTTGTGTTTCTTGTGTGAGACTTCTGGTATTATCCTGTATCTGCACTCTCCCACATTGCACGTTAACCTGAAAGCAGAAAGTTCAGCTCACACACAGAAAAACTACTTGCTTTTATTGTAAACAAAAGAGAAACTAAAATACATTTAGGCTGCTATGTAACTGCTGTCAAAACTGAAACAAATCAGTACAGAGAGAGACAAGTCCTGAGTCTCCACATTGTCAGGTCAACACAAACCTTGTGGCCTTTACTAGTAATGGCACATTTACTGAAAAATACCATTGCCACAAAAGACTATGCCTTCCATACTTCAAACTAACACACTGCAGCCAGGGTTACCAGGCAGATTATTGCTTGTTTGCTCTGCCTGACAAACTAAATGACAGCACTTCTTGGAGAGCTTTCTTAGCTTTGCATAAGATGTAGTAGCTGACATTATGCTGTCACTAAGTTCCATAAATATCTGCTTTATAAAAAAAAAAGTGCTTTATAAAAGTGTTCTATAAACTCCACATCATAAAGAACAGTAAGCTGCCACTTTGTTAAGGAAACAACACTAAAGGCAAAAGAAAAATTGAAACATTACTGGACTGTGCATGTAGAGATGTTTCTATCCATCTTATTCAGCCCTTATAATGCTAGTATCTAAAAGGAAAACAACTTTCATGGACTCTGAAGACAACCGTGTTTTCTAATCTGACATTCCTAACTGTCATTTGTGATCTGATACTTCTTAAGACCTGGCTCTTCACCTCATTCTTTCAGTCATATGTACTGTCTAGTGGACTAGTGGACTCTTAAAATACAAGTTGTGAGTTTCAAAAATGAGAAAGGATGATAAATGGCCATATATACCATCTCATTCTTGTCCGTCATACATATGTAAAATTTGGTTGTGTTAGCTATAGTTTAATTGCCAGCTCCACCACAGTCAAAAGGATTATTTCAGGAACATATTTATTTCTGTGTTTTTCTCTTTTAACACTACATTTCATGTTCATGTTCCTTGTTAGTCTTGTAATTATTACAGTGCAGTTGCAAGTGGCAATAGCTAAGAGTTATTTAATGCATGAGTGCAAGTGATCATTGTCATCTTTTCACAAGAAAATGGGCTTTAGGAAAATAAACAGATATGGCTCCGTGTAAATTTTAAATAGAAAAAATTATTCAGCTTTTAATTTTAAGTAAGTTAAAACATTGTATCAAAAATAAACAGTTTTCTTGACACTTTTATATGACTGAGGGAAGCCCATTGTTAAAATAATTAAAGTAGACAGATTGCAACCAAAAAGACCAAAACCAAGAAGTCGAAAACCTTGTTGAAATGAAAGAGCCCTAAT
The DNA here is from genome assembly GCA_027574665.1 of Rhynochetos jubatus. NCBI lineage: Eukaryota > Metazoa > Chordata > Aves > Eurypygiformes > Rhynochetidae > Rhynochetos > Rhynochetos jubatus. The sequence continues at coordinate 94,799,490 of CM050650.1, read as the reverse complement.
AATCTTCATTTCTTCCTAATACGCATTAATTTTATTTCCTCCAAGCCAATTACCGTGTGCTTAGCAGCCCTTTTGGTAGCTGTAAGTGGCTGAGTTACATGGAAAACCAACATCAGTGCAGCTCAGTTAGATCTTTATCATGTGGGACTTGCTTAGTCAAAATTCAATGGAACTGCCTTATCAGGAGGGATCTTGCTTAGTCAAAATTCAATGGAACTGCCTTATCATGTGGGACTTGCTTAGCCAAAATTCAATGGAACAGAATCAGTCCTTTAATTAATAGACTCAAAACAAATGGAAAGCCCATATTGCTGCTTTCACTTCCTTAGAACTTTCCTAGGAGGATGTTGCAAAATGCTGGAAAATTATTTTTCTTTCTTTTTTTCTTTTTTTCTTTCTTTCTTTTTTTCATTCTTAATGCTTCTAGCTCTCAGATACTGGAGTGTAACAATGAAGCATCCTACAGAGCACTGGACTTTTTGAGCATCTCAATATGATTGAAAGAAGTAGAGTTATTGATCATAAAAAAGTAAAATCTTACACAAAAAGAACAAAGAAAGACAGTTTATTTTTAATCCGTATCAGTAAAAGAAAAACACAAAATCATTTGTCTCTCCATTTCAAGAGATAATCTTCCAAAACTGCTGAAATCACTGAGGAAACATAAAAAAGAATATGATTTTCTTTCTTGTCATAAACCATTTTTGGTGCTGCTGGAGAGAACGACATAAATTTAATACCTTTCTCCTGAAGCAGTTTGAAGACATTATTGTATTTCTCTTGCTTCTGAACTGTTGTTCTGAAAATGCTTTGAAAGAGATGGAGAACACAAAACCACCTTCAGAATGAATTGGTTGCTTTCACTGCTGAGAAGAGTGGCATATAATCTGTAACATGTTGTAGGTAAATAACAATTGGTATAATGCACACAGTTTAGAATAAACTGTACAGTTTGAAATCCAAGTGAAAGATTAACTAAAGAAAAATGATTATGCATATTTTTGCAGTCATATTTTTGAATTAAAAGTAACTGAAGAACATCAGTGAACTGGCTGTATTCCAAAGTAACAGTCTCAGGGTCATTAAGAACGGAAAAAGTCCTGCAACATGTGTGGTTAAAGAGTATGTTTCTATAGAAAGGCTTCTATGGATGATCCTTAGACTAAGGAAGGCCTATATATTCTTGAATTCTTTATAATCCATGCTGATTAGAACAGATAGACTATAAAATTAGGTTATTAGGTTATCAGATTATCTATATCAGTGACATGGACAGTTATTTTGAGATTCCAGTGAGGAGTGGCTGACTTCTGCACTAAAGTCATGGCAGCATAAAAATATGCTGGAGCATCCAAAGCATTTAGACGTGATTTTCACAAGGAAGTAATCACTGTAGTGAATATGATGTGTATGGATATTGGACATAAAAAAGAGTAAAAGACAAGACCTGAAGGTAAAATGTTAACAAAATGTAGACTGAAGATGAGAATTTCCTTGGTAACAAGATTTGAAATGTTCCCAGTTTCATTCACATGATGTAGGAAACCATATCACATGTAAGGAATCATTCAGATTTGCTGTAGGAGGATTTAGGAATTGGGAAAAATCTTAAACTGTGCCCAAAATACTTGTACTTCTAAATCAGAATAGGTTAGGCTACTTATAGTTCAAATTCAATCATTATACAAAAGGTTAAAACGTTGGGAAAATTGTAAAATGTAGAAGAGCATGTATTTAATAATGACACATACCTGAAAACTGGAGTTAAAGCTTTCTACCCTAGAAAAAAGAATAGCAGTGAAGAACTACCCATACAAATGTAATCCCAATGAAGAAGTTTAAATGAAATAGGTAATAAAACAACACCAGAAATATTAGTGGTTCTATATATATGTTGGAAGTCTAAAAAGATGCAAGGATTGATTTGCAATTTTCTGTATAATAAATATGTCAAAAATTTGATGAGTGAAAGATAATTAGTGAGGTAATCTTTTAGAGGGGTTACCTTAAAATGTAACATAAGTTGAGTTGTTTGCTATATTGAAATGTAGCATAGAATCTCTATGAAATGAACTTTCATGCCTGAACAGAAAGAATATGATATTAAGATCATATTGTCAATTAACCAAACAAGATGGTATTGGTGGTTCTGGAACACTGTGAATAACTGGAAGTACTGCAAAGGCAGAAAAACATAGCAGTAATGGAAGATGACAAGGCACTTAATGAAATTATCAGGTAAGAGGTTTAAAATAAACAAAACACTCTTTCACTTAGTATGTAATTAAATTGTGGAGCTGAATGTGCTGGATGTTCTGGAAGCCAAAAATCTAAATGAATTCCAAAACCTCTTAGGCATGTTCACTGATGACAGGTCTGTAAATGCTATTAAATACAGTGGTCCAAAGGCAACCTACAGGTCAGGAAGTCCCTAAGTCCCTGACACCTCAACAGATATCCAGACATACATCACTGTAAGCTTGCCTTGTTCCTGTGCTCTTTTCCACATCAGAGACAGTGCTGAGCTAAATCACACCTTTTTCTCCTCCACTGTGGTAGTGTTATGTTCTTACAAGTGTTGTATAAGATTAATTCCAGAGTGATTCCTATCTTCTTGCATTTCAAAATTACTTTGTCTTAATAACATACAAGCAAACAAACACATGGGGGGGGGGGGGGGGGGGGCACTATGGTAAAAGACACAGGAAACTTGTTCTTATTTGATCCTAATGACACGGAAACATTGTTAAAAATGTGATCCTTTGATCATTTAGTTTTCGAGAGAAGTGGTAGTTTAAGTTGGTGGAAGGAAAGCTGGTTTACAATTTTTTTTAGCCACTTTAGCTTTCTGCACAACCAGTCTAGCAAATGCCTTTCACATTCACACAGGTAGGTAGTGAGGCAGGTCAGTGTTGTTAGGGGTCCTCCATAGTTTCTCCAGATTTGAAAAATGAGTAAGGCCAGTGCTCTACCCCACTATTGTGCATCCTTCCAGCAAGAGAAAGATACTTTCTTAACCCTGATTACATTTTATTTATATATATATATATATATATATATATATATATATATATATATATATATAAAAATTGTAGCTTCAGAGCTTAGTTCACTGGAATGCTCTGGCTGTGTTGCATTGTCTCATCATTGGAGAACACCTGTAAGCCCAGCTGCGTTATACACTCAGACCCCTGCAAAGCAGGTGCTGTGCATCTCATCTGGTTTGCCACTAGTAGAGAGTATGTGCATTTTTAAACTTCTCAAGAGCAACTTCACCTCTGTGAATTAAGATATTACATTTGTTTCCACACCACTTCAGTACAGCATACACTTACTTCTATGTGTCAGATACAGGCAATAGTTGTCCACCTTATGCGCAGGCATGCATGGAAACCACTCTGTTCTCTAAAGGTACTAAAATGACCTCAGGAAGAGACCAGTCTAAATTTCGTCTCCTCAAAGCCTGTAACAGTGACTGCACTCCTGCTATCCAGTCCAATGCATCTAATACTTCTCAGGAAGCGACACGTCCTGGAGTTGCCTCCACAATGGAGACCATGGTATGAAGTAGCCTAAGGAATGCCTAACTAGCTCATCTGCTTACACTGAGTGGGATATTACATGTGGAAAGTAACTCTCACACACAATGATGTGGGAATGTAAGAGTCTACATTCCACTCTGTTAAATTCATCAGTGCATTTATACTAGGTGTACACCGCACTGGAGTTTCTTCAACTGTAAGTGTTTCTTGACAGAGAATATGGTCAATGCCCTTGAAAGCATATTTGATTTGTCTGACAAAAACAGAAAATCAAGATAACTCATGCTGAATTCTGTCAGTCTTAAAAATAAACCTTATAGTAAAAAATTATCAAAGCAAATATGAATTAAGGAACTGATACAATATTTAAAGCCTTTCTGATAACTAGATGAAAGCAAAAAATTAGGGGGTAACAAATGTTTGTTGCTATAGAACTGTTTACAGTATATTTCAGCAAAAGCATTTCCTTGGTGTCCTGAGTACAAGGGAGCAGGCAGAATGCCTCTTACAACACTGTTGTATTACTATGCTCTCCCTCAAACCTCCTTCAGCAGGTTTCTAATTAAATGTTAGAACAGGGAAATAATCAGTAACCCTTGTAGAAGGAGATGACAGAGATCTTCACTTTGCATAGAAGCAGGAAAATTGTTTCAGACTCATGATTTCTGTTTTCTGGTTCTTCTGTAGCCCTGAATGTCAGGGAGATCAAAAGTATTGTTTCATTTGCATCCATTATCTGTCCGTTTTGTTTGGGTCACAGTGTGCTTACAACTAGTAAATTAAGAGCAGTCGCAAATGTAAGAGAACTACAATAAACCTGTTCTGAGCACAGAAGGAAACAGTCTGAATGCAAGTAGATTTGGACAAAGTGCTATAGAAGCATCTATAACTAGAGACAGGTTATGTTCATATTTTTGCAGTCCAGCCAGCTTTCTCTTACAAAACACCAGAACATGGAAGGATGAAATACAGCTTGTGTGAATTTGTCATTACTGGTTTGTATCTTTAGATATGGGTATCTTTAGTGTGCTATTTCCCCATGGATGTAAAGTGAAATAGCTTTCTCTTTCTGCCTTTGTGTGAAGGAAACCTTTGCCTCCTTCTGTAGAGTGTATATCACTGTCAGAAACTTGGATTCTGCTTCACTGAGTCTGAATTCTGCAGATTCCCAGAGCAAAAGAGCCACTCTGTCAATGGATTAAATTGCAGCCAGTCACAGAGGAACGATATCCAATTACAGCTTTCTGATAAATGCATCATAATGTTACATCGACATATTGCAAAACTACCATGTATCAGTGCCAGTTTCACTCAGACGTGTTGAACTGTCAAGACATCAGTCCATGATTATTTTGTTATATTGTTTCACACAGTCTTTCTCATGAAGGGAAAAGGTTCACAAATCTCTCCACAGTTTAAAAAAAAAAAAAAAAAGAAGACAGAAGAAAAAAAGAGCAAAGTCTGCAAACCACACTAACCGTGGAGTACCATGAAGGAAAGCATGCTGCTGCTAAGTGACAAGTGCCTTTGTATTTAAAATAACCACGCTTTGTGGGTGATCTCATAAAAGCCAGCAATCTGCTTCCCAAAAGCTCTACAACTCAATTACACAATGCTGAATCGAATTAGGACCATGAATACAGTTTGAGGATGGAGAATGGAGGAGGGCAAAGGCAAAAAGATGTGTTTGGAAATATAAGCCGCTCTTACTGACCTGAATTAATGGAATGGAAGTGGGAAGATGAGCTCAGTGTCAGTATTGGTACAGCTCCATTTCATACCTATGCTTAAAGATTCACCCAAAACCAGATTATAAGACTCCACCCTCTGACATGGGAAATTACCTACCTGCTAACTTCTAGGCGAAAGTGCCTGTGAAACGTTCCTGTTCTCTGTCTCACTGACTGCTGATTTAGTTTGCCTCAGCCTGAAGGGCTTAGAGGTTTTACTCTATAATTCCCTTTCAGAAAAATAAGGTACTCTGTCGGGAAGTGGGGTATACAAATTCTTATTCCTCTAGAAATATGCAGAAATGAGACCCAAGGCCCTCTGTGTCCTATGGGAGTGCTTTGACACAGGGGATAGAAAAAAGAGAACTGCATCTCTTTGACTACCATTTTTGTGAATTTTTCCCCAACTGCTTTTTCGAGATAGATCTACTCAGTAAATTCAACTTGCCTTTGCAAATAGTTTCAGGATATTTTCATTGACTTCACAGTGTAAAAAGAAAGGAAAAAAAGTTCATACTAATCTAAATGCATATCTCCAAGCACCATTAATCTCAACGTACCTCTGACAAAACTGTGCAGATAGTGCAGCAATGGCCACATGAGAAAAGTCTACTTAAAGTTAATTGAGTGTTTGTACAGTGTTTGGTGTCCTAAGACTTTTGCTTTATTAGGTGCAATTTTGGTCAGCTCACTAATGGGAAAATATGCTCAAGCTGGAGATGATCCAGAAAACCTCAATATAATAAATACAATGACGGAGGGAGTAATATGAAAAAGTTGAAGAACTGCATGTGAACATTTTAATGTTTTCCAAACACTCTAAGTTCACAATGTTTTCATTTTGATCAGTTATTTATGTTCACCAATCACAACCTTGTTTATATACATCACTGAGCTTCTTTAGTAGGAACCTAGTATGCATTGGAGAGACACTGTATATAGTAATGCTACAGAATCTATCCTTAATGACAGTTTGAATTTTCCTTTATTATATTTTTTTGAAATCACTTAGATGTCCCTATAATAATTCAGTTTCCTTGACCATTTCTTTTCTGCTGCTAGCACTGAGCTAGACCAAAGACTCCATCACCTCTAAACTATTGATCTGTCTGACTTGTGATTCAACCTGTTTACAGTTATCTGGAATGTTCCAAAGACAGATCAGAAAGATTCATTACCTACTTCTATCACACATAATGTCTGGAAGAATAACACTTTTCCCATGTCAACAGGCAAGTGAATTTTTATAGATTTGGGGATTTTGGTTTTTAATTATAAAAAAAAAATATTCACCCGAATAGCAAGAAGGTAGCAAAATAGTTACAAAAATGAATGATGTAAATAGAATTCTCTATGATGGTGCCATAGGCCAATACGATCTGTGTACTTCTTCTCTAGCAAAGTTAGATGCTTAAAATTAAGTTGAATCACCTTTGAACAAAAGGTAACTAGAGTCTTGGGGGGGGGAAACAAACACAAACAAAAAAACCCCACCACAATAAAAGAACATGTTTCTTAAAATTAGCTCTCGTTTTTATGACTGTTGAACTGCTTGTGCCTGTTTCAGCACATGGATTCGTTACACCAATGTGCATAAATGGGTATTTACAGACACAAATGGAAAGGATACTGCTAACTGCTGTGGAATTTTGCTTATAGCTTCAGTGGCCGTGTGTTATAACACATGCGTAAGTTCAATTTACAGCAGCTTTGAGATAGGTAGAATTTGTGCTTGCACTTCAGAAGGCTAAGTTACAAGAATTCTTGAAAATCCAGATGGTCTATCTGCATTAAAAATGAGGAAGATGAAATTATTTAGTTTCTTCTTTCAGAATCATGCTTAGGTCACCTAGTTCCAAATGGGCAGGAGTACAAAAGAATTATTTTCATGGTTTAACCCCAGTTGGCGACTAAACACCACACAGCCGCTCACTCACTTCCCCTATGGTGGGTTGGGGGAGAGAATCAGAAGATTAAAAGTGAAAAAACTGTGGGTTGAGATAAAGACAGTTTAATAAGTAAAGCAAAAGCCATGCATGCAAACAAGGTAAACCAAGGAATTCATTAACTACTTCCCATTGGCAGGCAGGTGTTCAGTCACCTCTGGGAAAGAAGAACTCCATCATGTGTAACAGTTAATTGGAAAGATAAACGCCATGACTCCAAACATCCCCCCCTCCCCCCCCCCGGCCCTTCTTTCTTCTTGGCCCAGCTTTATATTGCTGAGCATGACATCATATGCTATGGACTACCCCTTTGGTCAGTTGGGGTCAGCTGTCCCTGCTGTGTCCCATCCTAACTTCTTGTGCACCCCCAGCCTGCTTGTTGGTGGGTGGTGAAAGAGGCAGAAAAGGCCCTGACTCTGTGTAAGCACTGCTCTGCAGTAGCGAGAACATCCCTGTGTTATCAACACTGTTTTCAGCACAAATCCAGAACACAGTCCCATACTAACTACTATGAAGAAAATTAACTCTATCCTAGCCAAAACCATCACAGATAGTAATCAGCATCTGCAAATCTTCATATGTGTCTCCAGATGAATTTAAACAGCCAAGAGAAATGGAAGTTTCAAGTCACTCAAAAAAGAACAGAACTGGAATTTGAGAGATGTAAATCCCTAACTACAAGTAGGGATTTTCTGGTGGGCAAGGATCTGATTCTGATATAGAAATGTCTCTGTGACTGACTTCAGAGGGGTCAAGCCTACATTTTGTCTTTGTAGTCAAATTCCCCATATGCTTTTAAAATTAACTGAAATTATACTCTTCTTTGACAAAACTGTACCTACATATTTTACTACTTTTATTGTATTAGTAAAAAATTCGTAATATATATTTTGGTCTTCTTAAAAAAATCTTAACCATCTTAACCACACATCAGTTACATGCATTATAAAAAAATAAGGGTGTTTTTATGTGGGAGTCGAGGAGAAATTCCTCAAGGGGAAAAGGTGAGTCATCAATATTTAGGTCAGTAGAAATAAAAGCACAACTCATGATGGCAGACAGACAGAAGGAAAGGAACAGAGGGGGTGGGTGAGGCTGAAGGCAGACTCAGAGCAACACAATAGGCTGGACTGACTCCAGACACAGGAAAATCACCAAGCATAACACTGACAAGATGCATCATAGTGTGTGCTGATGTGCTAGAGGCAAGACTGAGAACCTGTCTCTGTGAGAAAATTGTCTTATACTGTAATTAGCCAGGAAGTAGTCAGGAAACAAAATATTCAAAGAGGGGCTGAACTTCTGTGGAAAAACAGATTATGCTAGCTAGACATCTAAATCAACATGTTGTAAACAAATTTAAAACTGTATCAATTCAATTACTTTAAGATGTCAAACCAGAGGGGCAATGTGTTGTTTCTCTCTTATACTGTAGGACCTTAAAAGCAGGGCTACTTTTTTTTCTCTAGAACCAACATTCTTTGGTAATGTATTCAAGAGGTGCTTGAAGTATATGACAGACTTTCCTTAGTATAGGTTGTACACAGGATCATAGATGGGTGACACACAACTTCGAAATGAAAGTCACTCAGAGTAAATGAAGAGACATTTCCAGATTGGTGGGATAGAAGTGAAAGTGGCACCACCTACTCAGAGATGAGATATATAGAAAGGAGAGACCTGGAAAAGAAGCATTAATTGAATTAATTCAGGAAGACAGAAAAGCAAGTTCACAGTTAGCCATTGTAGCTAAAAAGTGAAATTAGGAAATTTCAGTTAGAAATTGGAATTAAGAAAGTGAAGAAAAACAGACTGTGGTTATGAATTTTGGCCTGATCCTGAAGCCTTTACCATTTGGAAAATGTATTATAACACACATAATAAGGAAATTTTAACATTTTTTAAAAATATAACTTTGTTAGTGAACTACAGATTTCCTCAAAGGTGCAAAATCAGTAGTTTATTATGCTTACCTAGTCTTTCATTTATATACTCCAGTTCTTTTCTGAATCCATTTTCCCCAGCATCATGAAAATGAGGTCAGCATTACCATTCTGGTTTTGGTCTTTCCCTTGAGCCTTCTTGAGCATCTCAGGAATTCACTGTTGATAGTAGTGAATACTTGTTCACTGCATGTTTTTCCAGTCTCTGCTTCCTCTGAAGCTTGTATTTTTGCAGGTGATATTGATAGATTGCAATGAGAGAGGGGGGAACTGGGAGCAAAGTTGCCAGGCAAAGAGGTCAGTTGTCTGGGAACACATTTTATATTCCCAGCAATACTGAATGACCCAGGAAAATCACTCGTCTGTACAAAAGTTTTCCCACCCCTGACATAAAAATAATGTTGACCTCACTTGCAAAATTCTTTTGAGATACACTGTTGGGCAACAGTGTGTTATTTTCCCTCATTTTTAGTGACTTCAGAGACATGTTGATAACCAGTTCGGCTGAAGCTCTCAATTCATTTCAATGGCAACTTATTTAATTAGCTACAAACCAAGTTCTCTCTGTGATCAATTTCTTGAGGTCGATTTTTTCTGTGTCCCACTTTGCCTGCTTTGTCCTTGTTTCTTTTTCCAAATCTTTCTCTCACCATCTGTAAGGAGAAGAGAAACTTGGTTGAAAGCTGCAAAGTCAGTGTGACCTGAATGAATGTGATATGCAGAACTATGCATGTAGGTACGACAGAAAAGAGGAGGGCTTTCAAAATTTTCATAATCAATGGGCCAAAGAAAACAGGAACTTGAAGGAAACTGCCAAAAGAACAGTTAGGTAAGGCTCAAAAGAGATAAAAAGCTGTAGATATTGACCGCCTCCTTGAGATACTCAAGAAGGATCAATAATATTGAGAGCTACACAGAGATCACACACAGTGGAAGCAAAAAAGACCAAGAAAACTATAATCAGAGTCATGTGGTAGATCATAAAGAACCTGCAAAAGAAATGTTCAGAGCAAAGTGAAGGCTGAGACTGAGGCTTAAACATCTTCAAGGAACCTGTGTTGCAAAAGCTAGTTCAGGAAAAGGGAAGATAATTTCATTGGGTTTGCATAAAAAGAGGTTAGAGACTATGTATATGTTAGAGAATATGTATGGTTTCCAAAACTAGGGAAAGAGTGGCAGTTCTGTATATATTGAAAAACGTGAAGTGGAGGTGAAATGATTAATTAATAATGAATTATATAGTTTAACATGGCAAGAAAATAACATAAAAAATTGAAAATATAATCATGCTGATTGAAAGATGGTGTTTTCCAATCAAAGCTAACCCAGAATTAATTCCAGCAGACACAGGACAGGATCAGAGAGACAGAACAGATTTTTCACTTTGCCACTGAAGCTAAATCAGATCTTAGACTACAGTATCAGCACTATTTTATCTTTCTGTTTCCACTATGAAGTGTCTTTGATCCATCTCTGACATGTCTCTGACTTCATGTCACTCAAATGTGTATAGACTCATGTTTTGTATTACCAGTGAGGACCAGGATCACTTTGTTTCTTTCCCAAGAGTGAAATTAAAAGTGCTTTGTTTATACATGTGTATGTATAAATGTGCAGGTAAAACTAGACACAGATAAAAAAGATCACTGACTAGGATGATTTACTGATTTTATATAAAATAAGAATAAGGAAAAATGAGCAAAACTGTATCAGGAAAAACTAAGCTATCACCTGTATTCACACACACAGACACTTTTTGTGTCGCTGCATCTGAAATGTTTATGCACACTTGTAATATGTGTGGTACTTATCTCAAATCGGTTCAGCATGTCTTTAGTTTTGCAGAGAAGAAACTCTTTGACTTGCTTATATTTTTAAGATTGAAGGTCTTACATAAAAGAAAGTGTAGCACCTCAGTTCCTTAGGATCACTCTACACCATATTCTCTGATTTGAAATTATTGCAGCACTTTTTACTTTTTGTTATAAGTGTCTTACTTTGTAAATGGTAGGGCTTGCAAACTAGAAAATAATTTAAAATTATTGTTGTGCTTCACACTTTTAGGAGGCCTTCATTCTTCCAAATTAGAATTCCAATTTGTGAAGCACTCCAATAACTTTAAATTGCTGTGTACTCTAGATCCAAACCCTAATCTTTCCAAAGTGAAGAGCTTATAAAACCGCTGAAACCCTTTAATAATTCTGAAATAGATTACAGATATGTGACTAGAATTTCAATTTAGTTCTATTTTAAATACTTAATAAAAAAAAACCCCAAAACTAACCAGAACCAACCATATGAATATAAACCCATATCTTCAGTTTCTGATGTTAGGTCTTGAATTTTTTAGCGGTATCGTGATAAAAACCTTCTGTTTAATTACTGTGAATGACAAAGTATAGTTGGGAAAAGCAGGACTTTTCTCTGAGGTCTTTGGTAGCTTTTTGAAAGGACTCTGTCTTCATTTTGTATCATACACCAAATATGTATAGACCATGGACTACTTGCAGGTTATTGAGCTTTTCTATACATGGCCTACCAAAAAAACCAGCTGTAGTTGTTATTGATAGAACCAGCTAATGGTCTGCTGTGCTAGGCTGGGAAAGCCAGAGGCAGCAGCTGATCCAGCATTTGGAGAGTCAGCTGTTTCCCAAATTCTTCCTTTGATCTTGTACACCAGCAAGAATGTATTGTGCAGGTTTGGTTTTAAGGCATTATAATGCAAACCTTGGTCGTATATGTGCATGATTTCTGCTGCCCTTCCGCAACCTACCCTGAGTTATGACTGCCTAATATGAAGTGTACAGATGTTTATGCATAAAACTAATATAATGTCAAAGAATACAGTTTATCTCCTATTCAGATAAAATCTGCTGGATCTTCATCCCCCAATTATTTATATTTTTTGTGTAAAACCATTGACCCAAAATTTTCTGGAGATTCTCACAGTGGAGATGGGAGCAGCATCCCAACCAAAGCCAAAATTTTATGCATAGCATCTCTAATTCCATACCAAACCATTTGAATGCTCACAATTGTGAGGGAACAAGAGTGAAATCTGTACGTACACTTTGTTGAATTGATGATTTGGCATCTGAATTTGAAATATACACACAAATCTGTAAAAATAATTGACATAAATATGTCAAATTGCCCAAAATTTCATTCAAATAAAAACATTTCCATATTCACAGAAAAAAACCACACAGATCTGTGAGCTTCTTTATATTTAAAATTAAGAACAAAATGTGTTTTTCTCTAGCCTGATAAAGACTTAGAGGGGAGCTGAACACTTGACATTGATTTTTTAAACAAGGGCCACATTTACTGGTACATTCTGTCTTACAGTGCTCCATTGATGCCAATCACCTTAATCAGCTGGCTAAACTCAGTTCATGCCTGCTGTGCATAACTGAAGTGGTACAAACAAGCAAAGCAAAGCATGCCAGTGAAACTGGTTCAATATGTTGTGAATAAAATTAACAAGCATTAGGTTGAACAGCTAAGCAAATAGAATCAAAAGTCAACAGATATGCAGGTATCCTGGTATTCAATTTTATTTCACTTTGCCTAAAAATGGATTTCTGTGGGGTTTTTTTTAAGAAGTACTTGGAACAAAGAGATTGTTCATTCTTCTGTTAAAGCTTTTTTTACATGAATATACAACTTTCATTAACTTAAAAAAAAAAATCAAAAAAACCTAACATAAATCCCCAAAGCTACTAAACTCTCAGTTCAAACTTTTAATCTGAATAAGTGATCCAAATGTAGTAAAATATATCTATCTTCAGGTATGGGGAAAAGTCCCTTTCTCAGCTGTCTGCCCACTCTTTCAAGCTTAAACTCTAAAGCAGCTCTGAACTGCCTGTGGCTAATACAAGACTCTGGATGACCAAAAAACTAGTGTCAGGATGTTTCTTGCAATGCCAAAGCTGCTGCAGGTACCTGTTGTGAATAAATTCCAAGCATGTCCATGCATAACCTCAGTGTTTTCAAAGTTTTCATGGAAGGTTTATGATCTGGGTCTACTATGTGAGAGCAATATTTTGCATGTACTCAGTAACACTTCTTTACACCAAAGACAACTCCAGACACTCACAGTTCATCCTGGAAGTGAGGATGAGACTATCCTTTTGCACCATATCTGTAAGCAGATAGGATTAATGAGTTCCCAGCTTTTTTAGTTCGACCTCTACTTTTCTGGAGAGTCCAGCTTCAGTCAATGACCACATTACTCACTTTATCTGCTGGCTGTAACCCAAAGTCTTACAGTCCAGGATGATGTTATAACTGTGGATTTGACCTGGAGTATCTTCCTGATGAGATACTGAGCCAGTTGCCATCTTTATCACCTCTGGAAAAGGAGGGCAGCATTCACATTGTTCTAAACTCTCCGGCACTGCTGACCTGCCAGTGGTGAATCCTCAGCCCAGCTGCAGGCTGGCACTCTGCCACCATCAGTTCTCTTCGAAACAGAAAATGCTTTTGATACAGAAAAGATCGATGCATTAAGCAATGGGATGTGAGAAATTACACGCAGACAGTATAGTTATTCAGGGATTTTTTTTTTACCTATATTTTTTAACCATTTTTCTCCTTATTCCAAGCTAAAAAGAGAAACATTAAGAAAAAGAACAAAAGGAATCAAAGGGGGAGAAACAAGGACTCACAGTAATAAAATTTGCTCCTAAACTTTCCTATAGAACTCTTAGTTTTGAAAGTTTGAATAAATTTATTTTCCTATACATATTTGTAGAGTTTAAAGGCAATGAATAGCATACTATAACTAGAGAATCTTGGTCTGATTTTGGCTGCATTCAGGAATTTTTAGGTCTGATATGAAAAGACTGAATTCCCTTAAATACCTGTGAGTCAAGGTAAGAAAAGAAAAGAATGACTCTGTAATGCTAACAAAAAAGATAAAATCACCTAGTATACCTAAAAAAGTCTTGTCTGGAAATCTGTAAGGGCAATCTTCTTATGTATTCAGTAAACCTTATGTGAGAATGTTAGAAAACTATTACATGAAAAGTACCTGTTGTATTTATTCATAGCAGACCAAATGAACACACTGGTTTTGTCCTGACATGTGAGATGAAGGCCTATGTTCAGCTGACCTCCTTTCATCTAAAGCTAAGATACTACTTTTATGAATTTCCCTATATTGCTTTTAGAAATTTCTTCACATGTTAAGAACGAGAAGCCTGGAAATGAAGGCTGCAGATTTTCCACAAACATTCAGTCTGTCTTGAATTTGACACCCTATTGACAGAAACACTGATTTTGAAATTTAAGTTAAACTAAAATTCCTGGAGTTTTAGCTGGTTTCATTTTTTTAAAATATTAACTGAGTTTCATCTTACTTTGAAAAAGTAAGACCTGCTTTTTGTCAAAACTAGGTGACCGTTTATTCAAGAAGCAAATCTAAACAGACAAGAGTCCTTGTCTTGTGTTTCAGATTCAGATAAAACACAAAAGCAGAAAAGATTAACCTGGCTTCTGATTTCACTGCAGGTTTTTCAAAGAACTCTACCAGAGAGCTGTTTGAGAGACAGTCTTCATTGTATGCTCACTGAGATTGCATCTGAATTTGGCCCTGATGCCATCAGCTACCGATAATCTAATTGTTGTGTTAAGACCATCCCAAGAACACTGAAAGTCTCCAAATAATTTTTAATGCTCCAAAAGCCTCCATCTATCATTACATAGAATTAATAGATACTCTGAAAAGTGTGCCAAAGTAGTTGTTGAATATACATTCAATTTCTCCAGTTCAAAGTTGCCAGTTGTCATGCTGACCATTGGTACTGAGTGCATATCATGCGGGTTTGGAACTTCAGTGCCTTATGCTTGCCTGTTTTTGATGTATGAAGATACACATATGAATCTGAAGATCTGAAGTCTCAACCCTCACTATTGCAGAATTCTTTATAGTGGGTCCACAATGACAGATTTACAAAAGAGGTGTGATTTAAAATGGTACCTATTCCCCCCGACACAATGTGTATTTTAGAGTCATTAAATGGTATGAAATTTCTAAACATCCAAACCTTGCCATCAACTTGGCAACTGGGCAGCACAGATGTGGCAGTAAAAATATTAAGGGCTAATTTTATAACACCAGGTTGTCATCAGCACATAAATGAAATTGAGGCCCACATTGATATATCAGATTATTGAAGAGAACCAGGTACAGATTAAAAATTAGGGCCTTGAGAAGAGAAACCTGTGTAACACCTGCAGAGAAGATTTTGTGTAGCTGATCAAGCCACAGGAGATAGACCAGTATCACTTGGCTAGAATGAAGCAGAATGAAGAAATAACACAACAACACTCCAAAACAGCTCTTACGAAGGATTTGAAGAGAGTTGAGAGTCTACTTATGTCAAAGACAGCTATTACAGGTAGGAGGCTAACTAGAGAAAATTCTGCTTGGATTCACGAAGAATTGCTGATGACTGTAATGATGGAAGTTTGGTAGTGTTGTGTTCTGAAAACAAACTAGTCTTAGAAGAGCAAGTGCTCATCAGAAGGCAGACAGAACAACTATCAGTTGAAGAGAATTAACAAAAAATTCCCAACCAATCAAATAAACAAATCCAATTATAAGAGAAATGAAACCTAAAATTAATTTCAAGACCCTATATCAACATTTACAGGGACCAGCATGAGAGAGAATCAATTTTGGTGAAGCAAAGTTAGGATATTAATAGAACACATGAAGAATGGGTCTAATCATATCAAACTAATAATTGTGTGTGAGGAGACCTGACATAGTGAGTATTTCCTTGGTTTTGAACTGCTGTTCAGTTTAACTGTCAGCTTAAGTTTGAGTACAGGAAATAGGAAAAACAGAAACATTTGAAGAGTAAGGAGGACATGATCACCTGCTATTTTGAACAGAAAAAGGACCAAATCCTAGTCAGAAAAACATGAACATCAGTGAACATGTTACATTGTTACTAGTAGAATCCAAGATATCTGTCACAGATGCCAGAAAGCACTCCCAGGTTAGGGTCAAGTCTCTACACCAGTAGCAAAGGAATCAATCAGTCCATGCAAGTATATGTGAAAGCATTTTGCCATGCTGTAATTAGTATAATGACTGATAAATATCTAGTGGTAACACATTGATCATAAAGGGCTGATTATTGAGCCCTGGGGATGCCTCATGTCTGACTCCACATGGATGATTAAAAGTTGTCCGCAGGATGTTAAATCTATTAGAAGCATTGAAGTGTAATGCAAGTAATTCCCAGGCATGTTTCAGGAGTAGAAAGCAAAATTTCATGCTTTGCAATATCAAATGTTGTAATAAACTCTCAGAGAAAGGCAAGGAAAACCCTTGCTACAGTTTGCCAGCAGACCGTTTTTCATTCTCCAGCTGCTAGGAGGGACTTGAAAGCAAGCTTGAAATATTCTTCAACAGCTTTGTTACAGTTGAGCAAGATCCAAGCAGCAACCTCATGCATGAGAACTTTAATGGAAATTAGGGAATTTAAAATTAGTTTTGTTACCAAAAAAAAAAAAAAAAGCCGATTTTCTGGCCCTGTGGAAAAATGATGGTTGGTGGGTTTTGGTTTAGGGGTGGGGTTTTTTTGGTTGTTTGCTTGGTTTTCTTTTTTTTTTTTTTCTTTCAGAACACAGCTAATTGCTGCAGTCTTAAAGTGCAATTTCAACTGCAACATCTGTGATAGTGAGACAAGGAAAATTTATGTATATTATTTAAAGAATATTAAATCTATTAAAAGGGGAATAAAAAAGGCAGTTCCAGACAGGCTTTTTCAGGTGATTAGTCTTAATAAGTACCCCTGCTTTGTTTGTTCCTGGGAAAATATTTTTAAAGACGTATTTTTGGGGGTGTTTCTTGTTTTTTATATAAAAATTTATATACTGAAAACTATCTAAAATATTGGACCTATGACTATTGCATCACACAGGCTTTACTCTATGCTCAAAGTTTATTTTTATATTGAAGTCAATGCAAGCAATTGTGATAATTTAGAGCACTTATTCCAGCTGAATAAAGGAAATGAGGTATGATCAGTCTTCCTCAGTGTGTCTTTGATCTACAGACAAGGGGGAGAACTAGGTTACTCAGAATGTAATTCATAACACGCAGTGCAGTGGACAGAGAGACAACTACACAGACAATAGAAAATATTAAAGAAGGGTACCTGAAATATTTTCCTTCTTCAGTGTTGGGCACCTATATAGAAATAAATATGGAGAATTAGACATTTCAATGAAGCTGTAATTCAGGACTTTCCAGTTGTAGGTGACATCTACATGTTTGTGGACCATTGGCTTGTTGCTTTCATCGAGGAGGATCAGTAAGGCACCCATCTATTATATGTTGGGTTAGTGATTTGTATGATGGTCTTTTATATGATGAATTATGTGGTGGCCTTCAAAAGCATTGGATTTTCAAGCTATAATTCTACACTAATTTTCCTTCTGAATGCCTGGAGCTTTATACCACCTCTTCCATCTCAGAGAAGAAAACTTTGACCACAACGCTATTCACTGTTGTTGAAGTTGAATCATTCTGAAGAAAGAAAGAAAATGTCATGGAGATAAAGGGACCACATTAAAGAAAACCTGTTTCTGTAGCCAAAATTATTTCCAAAAGAACAGAAGGACGGGAACATTTTGGATTCTGGGCACGTTTGCATCATGTTTATATTCTGGGTATCATCTTCTGCATCAGCAATTTTGAGATAGCCCTGAAAGCAGGCCACAGGCCAAGATTCTTCCACTTGGCAGGAAAAGGGTCTACCTGTGTTTCTACAGACAATCATCATTTACTTTACTTATGGTTCCATAACTCTTGTGTTCTGTCTGTGGCTCATTTCAGTCTGAAACATGCATAGTACTTAATGTCTGGGGTCTTGCTTGAAGCCTGGTGCTGCAAGGCTCACCATCCTGGCAGATGAATCACAGAATAATGCAGGTTGAAAAAGACCTGTAAGATCATCTAGTCCAACCACCAACCCAACACTACCATACCTGCTAGACCATGTCCTCAAGTGCCACATCTACACATTCTTTGAACACCTCCAGGGATGGTGACTGCACCACTTCCCTGGGCAGCCTGTTCCAATGCCTGACCACTCTTTCAGTGTAGAAGATTTTCCTAATATCCAGTCTAAACCTCCCCTGACACAACTTGAGGCCATTTCCTCTTGTCCTATCACCAGTTACGCAGGACAACAGGCCAGCACCCACCTCCTTACAACCTCCTTTCAGGTAGCTGTAGAGGGTGATCAGGTCTCCCCTCAGCCTGCTTTTCATTGGGCTAAACAACCCCAGCTCTTTCTCATAAGACTTGTTCTCCAGACCCTTCACCAGCTTTGTCGCCCTTTTCTGGCCATGTTCCAGCATCTCTATGTCCTTCTTGTAGTGAGGGGCCCGAAACGGAACACGATACTTGAGGTATGGCCTCATCAGTGCCAAGTACAGGGGCACAATTGCTTCCCGGCTCCTGCTGACCACACTGTTCCTGATACAGGCCAAGATGCTGTTGGCCATCTTGGTCAACTTGGCACACTGCTGGCTCAAATTCAGCCCGCTGTCAACCAACACTCACGGGTCCTTTTCTGCCTGACAGCTTTCCAGCCACTCTTCCCTGAGCCTGTAGTGCTGCCTGATGTTGATATACAAGCAACTCAGTCCTGTCACTCAGCACAAACCTGAGAAGTTTTGCTACACCTCATAAATACACATATGTTTTAAAACATTATTTTTTGTGTTAATGTCAGTGAAAGTTCTCAGGGAGACAGCAGGATCAAACACACCCCAAAACCTTATGACTCTCTGTGTCTGGTTTCCCTCCTGTGCTAAGCACAACAGCAGATGTGTCAGGACCACAGTATGCATACACTGTGCCTACACGGTAGTCCTGGATCAACCAGGATCCACCCCAGCCCAAAAGCTTTATATCTGCCACAGATAAGCACTCTCCAAGCACTCTCAGGGAGCTAAAGTGGAGATGCCTAGTATCTGCACTGCATGCCACCATGTTTTAGTAGGGAGAAAGGGGCAATTTTCTGATATTCATCTTACCTCCATTAGGAAAGCACTTCCACTAATGGAGCTATCACTGGGATTGCTTGGAGGTAGAATCATGGTGGAGCCCTGTGTTTATGGACCTGCCTTAAACTAGCATTTAGGACAGAAGTGTAAAAGATTAGTGATAGAGAAGATTCTTCTTAGATGAAGCAAAATAAATCCTAATAATACAAATTATTTATTTTTTTAATCACTCTGGGGTCAGCTTACAAAATAAGATGCTTTGAGAAATGATCATTATGGTGCTAATATGCAAATCTGTAAAGCTGTTTCATCAGCCTAGAGTGATGGCACCCTGTCCTGCTGCCTGGCCAAGATTTCAAAGTATAAAAGAGTCGAACAGAACTCGAATGTTTCCTGTGAGATAGGAGAGAAGCTGTAATTAATGTAATTAGTTAATGGACATTTGTAAGCCATTCTTGCAATACCATAAGAAAAGACATCTCAAGGTCCTTTCCTGTTCAGTGTATTGTACTAATTCACTGTACATTCATTCACTGTACTAGATTAAATAGTTTTTCCAAAAGCTGGTTAATAAGGTTCTCAGCCTCTTCAGAAAGGTGCTGAAACTTTTGATTTCCCTCAATGGATTGAGACAAAAGTAAAAAAGAACTTTCATTCAGGGCCAATATCATTAGACTTGTCCCCTATACATATGGTGAATTGTGGTATGGCACATTGGCATCAGGGAGCAGCAGGAATGAGCAGTTCCACAAGGGAAGGTGAGCTAGGAGCTGAAGGTGACAGCAAGACCTCAGAAGAAAGGTGCAGTCCCACAGTATGCAAACAAGATAAGCAGAAGGGATCCAGTGTCAGCCCCAGCCCACTGATCACCAGAGAGCCTGTAATGATGTGGCAGATCTGAGATCAGGCTAGGAAGTCCAGTCAGAAAGACAAGGACAGGACCAGCATGGTGCAAGACCAAGCACAGCATAACTACAGCATAGCCCAGACAGGGACCAAGGTAGAAGCCTGAGCTTAAATGCAACTCCTGAGCCAACAGGTGAAGCATGTGAGCCTGGAGGTCCCAGCTTTTCACACATTTGTTCTTATGGCGTAGGTGTGCAGGCAGATAAAAAAGTTACACAGAAAAAGTGACCTTGAGCACAGGAAGCCAAGCCCCCAGGAAGGGGTGGGAAAGCAGGTTGCAGAGTAGGATTATGGAGAAAGATGGTTATAGACTCATCAGGATAATCAGAGCCTGTTGGCAAAATCAGAGCCCTGGCACTTGATAAGAAAACACAACTTTTATAAAAGGTGTTCTGTATAATTGGCAGTCACTTTGGCTTTTTTTTTTTTTTTAGTTGTTTATACATAATAAATTACAATATTAGGACGTACTTCTTTTGGTCCACAAAGTTTCTGTTTAATTCAACAGGAGTTGTATGCACAGATCAATGATATTAAAAAAAAAAAAAAAATCAGAATTATAAAATGTACACTCTTCTCCACTTTCTGGGAGGTGATGTGGCTTGTCAACTCTAAATAACTTCACAGAGAACACTGTGCCTCACAGGAGGCCATTGTGTAAAAAACTCAGGGGTTGGATCACTGACCCTTTTCATGATTCAGTTTAACAGCCCAAGTTTAACTCTGTGAGGGAAAGAACTTTGCTAATATTGCTTGAACTATTTATTAGTTCTTTTAAGAAATCTCATTGGTTTCCAATATGATGAATACAATGCTTAACAGGGGAACTTTTCCACAGAATATCAATTTTCTGCAATATTATTGTGTCCCAGTATGGAACAATAAAACACTGAAAAAAATAATCAAAACTCTTTCTTATTATCATTGATCAGAATATGGCATGCTTTATAGCTTGGATTTCTCAGTGTGTCAACTAATTAGCCTTACAGATTACTAAGAAAATCCCACTGCTTCCAATTGACTGTTATGAACATATAAAATAGTTTCTGCATCATCTAAAAATAAAATGTGAATGAAATATGACCTTTAAAATGTTTTAACTTTACTTCCCTTTTTTGTGAGTCATGATAGTCTCGTTTATGTTCTATATTATGTTCCTGTTGAAGCACCATTCAGGCACTTAAGATAAGCCAAATACTTAAAACCTTGTTCAATTTGATTGTAAAGTATGTATTCAAATTATAATAAAAGTGTTTCATGTAAGCATAGAGATTAAGTCTCTTCACTGGCATACGGGGTGCCTGTTCACTCCAGGGATTAGGCAGCTTCGCTTTTTCTGTCTTGAGCCTAAATGCCACAGTAATTTCAACTCCTAAATTAGGCAGTTCGAATACACCCCTGAGTTGATTACACAAAGACAATGTTTCAAAGTCGGGGTAAACAGCTGTACAAATGTCTCCTTCTTTCTGTCCCCCAGCACACACAGAGATATAAATGCAACCTTGCACACACACACGCTGCAGACCTGCTCCAAAGCCATCACAGCCAGCTGAAACTCTTCTGCATACTTCAGCTGGCTTTGGATCTTCCATTTGCATTTCTATAACAGTTCTGCTCTGTTCTGAAATCTAATAAGTCACATCAATACAAATCCTGAAACAAGCATACGACAACTGGAAAAAAAAAATCATCCAGCTCTCTAAGCCAGGCTGATAAACTGCCAAGCATTTACCTTGCCTGGTTCCCAATTTTGTGCTCAAATATACAAGATGGAACACAGTCCTATTACAGTCATTGGTAGTGGAAGGCACTTCAGCTTTTTCAGGAACGTTCAGCAAACACAGCTCCCATCAGAAGAAACCACTAGCTTGTAGCACACAGTGAAGCAGGTCCCTGGCCTCTCACCCATTCCCAGCAGACTGTTCTGTAACCTGCTCTTAAAAATGCGAGATGA
This sequence comes from Rhynochetos jubatus, assembly GCA_027574665.1. Classification (NCBI taxonomy): domain Eukaryota; kingdom Metazoa; phylum Chordata; class Aves; order Eurypygiformes; family Rhynochetidae; genus Rhynochetos; species Rhynochetos jubatus. The sequence goes on along the minus strand of CM050650.1, from coordinate 94,777,434 downwards.
TGGGGATTCCACAGCTCCCTGAGGCAGAATGATCAAGGCTTTACTGTCCTTACAGCTGGGAAGTTTTCCCTAGTAGTCCTGCTTCAATCTAAACTCAGCACTATTTTTTCCTGTCTCTAGTGGAAAAGAACAACAGAACAGTACTTTCTCTCCCTGGCAATCTCTTATGTATGAGGAAACTATTGTCATGTTTCCTCTTGGTTTTCCTTTCCCTCAATTAAATACGCCAGCCCTTACAGCCTTTCTCATCAGTCATGTTTTCTGGATCTTTGATCCTCTTTGTTTCTCTCTTCTGTATTCTCTCCAGTTGCTTTGCTTTTTCATCAAACATTGTGTGTTAAATTGAACATTGCCCTGATGCCTGATTTCAGTTGAGTGGGAGAATTAAACTATCAAAATACTCTCTAGACACAGATATATTTCTTTTTTCATTTGACTTGCACAGGAAAGGGAATATTTAACGTGTCGTATTTCTTAGGACACTAAGTGGCATAGAAGATACTAAGTCTAAACATCGGATCACAGAGTTTGTCAGCAATATATAACCAAGTGTCAGGTATATAATTGGGTCTGCTTTGGCTTCGTAAAATCCCAGAAAGCCAGTTCAGGGTGCCCTTGGTTGGCAACCAAGACTTAATTTGTTTTGCATATCCTCCAACCGTCCTTTCTGTTGGATGTTAGATGTTGCACATCTGTCAGTCAGATGAGTTTGAAGTCTGTGGTTTGAGATTTTTCATATTAGTCTTGAATTAAAATACCTACTACCTTGTGACACAGAAGAGAAGGTGGAAAGGCGCAGACCTTTTCTTAGCATTTAATATTTAAAATATGTTAGAGGAATTGAGTGCAAAAATGATCTTGCTTTCATATGTTGTAGAGTTGACTCACAAGCTGACGAAGGTGGTTGAGAAATGTGATCAAACAAGGTTTTAGTAACCTATTAATCTAATGAGATTCCAAAGAGGAGCTCCGGAGATGAAAGATTAGCTGGAAAAAGGAGTAATTGTGGTTGATAGTGAATACTAAATGAAATACCATATGTGGCTGTATCTTCATAGCTAGAGTCATAAAAATATACACATTCTGTTTGCATGAGCGTTTCATATAATTCCCTTGGGAGATAGGGAGGAATTTGCTTTTCTAAAGGAAAGCTTTGGTAATTGTATATACTGTCTCTTCTTTTATGAAACAACCTCCTTTCATTTACTCAAAATAATAAAGTCACAGTTAAAACAATGATTCTAGTCTTCCAGCATATACAGCATGCTGCGCATTTATGAAAGGACCCAAAACTGGTTAAAGGAAAAATGTAGGAGTCACAAGATAGCTGGAGGCCTCTTCCCTTCATTAATATGATTACTGGCTTGTCATGGAAAGCAGTGCTTACAGTACATGCATTTATGGCAGTGTTTGATATGTTGCCTCACGGACACAGAGGCAACATATCCAGAAACACCTTCACAAAGATTTAATGGGATCTCTGTAGTTTCTGTCAGCACTTTCATGGGAAATCTGTAAACATAAGTACAGATAAAGAAGCAGGCTTGTGTGCTGTCTACATTAGCAAATACTCAGGTGAGTGTTCATATACATTCTATGATGGTCTCCACAGGAGTCGTCACCTGCAATCAGGTTGCTATTGTTGTTTGCATTTCAGCTTGCAAAATCACGGGTTTATATACATGTTATCACTAGAACCACGTCCTTCAATGGCTTGCATATGTAAAGAAGGGACTATCTAAGTGTATAACAATGCATACACAACTGTGTTCATGCTCAGAATCTCAGGTATTAACACTGATTTGTCTTGTATATCAAGGTTTCCTTTGTTGGTTTAAGGAACAAAAATACTATGTAAAAAAATTAATTTCAAAGAACAACACAAAATGTAATGACAGACTATTTTTTTAAGCACTGATGAAGTCTAATGCTGCAGCTATTTTTTAGGTCTTTAAATTTCTCTTTAAAGTAATTTTTACAAAGTTGATTAAAAGTTTACATAGATTTATGTTTAAATCAGGAATTAAGTGTTTTGAGGGAAATGTGGTTAAAAAAAAAACAAAACCTTTTTTCCATAATTTGAGATAAATTCCTATTCCCATAGTTTTGTTATTTCTTTCTGATTATCTTAAAAAAACAATCCTCTTTAACATATTTTTTCTGCTGGAAGAAATCTACCAAAAATATATTGTCTCCAGAAAAAAAGGCACATATCTCTATAACTCATTCTAGAAATTCTTTTACCTCATGAAGAAGAAATAGTTTGCTGCAGGTTTTTCTCTGTGTGTGAACGCTTTTTTTTTTTTAGTAAACCTGATGCTTTTAAAAATTGTTTTAAGGGGAAGAAAATCAAATACGCAAAGACGTTGCCTTCACTACTGAAAATACTAAAGTCAGGGCCATACACAGCTCTTTTAAAAATATTTCCTAATGTAGTAGATGAATCAATGTCTTTCTGTTACATAAACTTGTAATGCAATTACAAGCAAAAAATGGTTTAAAAACTACTTATCATAAACCCATAAATATTTATTTTTCATGTCCAAGACAATTTTCCCTTATGTTCTTATCCCATTCCTCAGTTTTCCTATCACACTTTGTATATATCACAGTCACTATAAGCTTGACCAAAATATGTATTAATATTATGCAGGTGGTGCTGGATTCTCCCTTCATTCATGGAGCAGTTGTTTACATGCATCATTGTTAAATATGGGTAAAATATTTGAAAACCTGTTAATTTGCAGGGGGAGGCACATAAAAATGCTGGACATAGAAATCACAAAGATGTTTTAGGAAAGTTCACAAAATCTTTAATTAAAGTGGCATCTGCCTTTTACAGACAAAAACAGGGTTTTGGACAGAATATACGCAGAGGTATTATGCAATAAAGTTCCCTTTTTCCTGACACCCAGCTCAAGTATTGCAGTGTTTCTCTTTGTCCTGGCTGCTCCAGTATCCTGGGCATGGCCCTTCTTGAGCTGCATCCCCATCCATGTATCCCCAGCAATGTCCTGTCGATAAGTCTTCCCTTTCATGTCACACTTCTCACATTTACACCATGGGTAGCACAAGGCTAGCTGCATCAATAATGTTTTCTCTTAGACGATAAGTATTCATTCTTCTCGTAGCTATTTCCATGGAACTCTCTCCTGTTGAACAGTTTCAGGTGGGCAGTGAAACATTTCATGAGTTTCACATGGTTTCACTCATGGAAGAACTATGGTATCCAGGTAGAAAGTACTACTGCAGGATCTCTCTTGCAATGTGCTGACTTCTGACAGGACTTGTACTGGGTTTTCTCCCAGTAAACATACCTTTCCCAATAATATTTAGCAGTAATGACTGACAATTATGTGGGACAATGTTAGCAGGAACTTTGCTAAACAAAGAAACATTTTTTTTTCAACTACTAGCAAATACTTAATTGTCTATTGATGTTGTCATAAATAAGTAAAGGGGAATCTTTTCCTGGGTATTCAGCACAAGTCATAACCTTGTGTAGATACTCTAGACTTCAAGTGACATTTTTTTTTTAGAAATTGGAGGAGAGGGGTGGATATGGGAAGGGAATTACATTACATATACAAAGGGAGCTTTAAAACATGTTTTGATAGATAAGCATGTTTCTGTGATTTAAATTATTATTTGCATTTGAGTTGGAATTAATATATAATTCTGCTAAGTGTTGCAAAAAAATATTCAATTAACAAATCTGTTTACAGTTTTGGTTTTGATGTAGAATTATTTTATTAATGAATAATAATTTATATTATTAATAAAAATTATACTGATACTGTAATCACCAGTTATTTGAATGAGTAATATAAGAAGAAAGATGTTCCATAGTCTAAGGTACAATGTAATATGCATAGGTTTTACATTTTTTAAGGATTATTATGTTTTAAAGGACAGAAAGATCTACTCTGATTATCCAGTAGAGCAGCATAGAATTTTGCTGTCTGGAATGTGATCAGTGATCCTTACTTACTTTAAAGGCCTATTTTGAAGCTTAATTCACTGGTATTTTGTGATACTGAAACGGAAATAGGTGTAATTTCACAAGAAATTTGACCATGTGACTACCTTTGAATATATGAGTAAATCTGCGGAAATCACTGGCATATGAAGACATAGATGTATTTAAATATTCTGCAGGGCCATGGTCTTGGAGAAGCAATATATTATGGCATTTCTGTATTCAATTTCCTACACTAAAAATCTGAAATTTTAAATAATTTTATCATAGAGAGAAAGCTATTCTAGAGTTAAAATGGCCAAAGATAGAAAACAAACCAAAATTTGAAGGAAATTAAATCAGTAAAAGTGGAATTCATTCTGATGAAAATCTATTAATTTGGGTTTATTTTTTAATATTTGGGTTCAAAATTGGAAATTTGTAAAACTGTGGAACTATGGAACATCAAAATATTTACAGTCTAAAAGTATGTGAACTAATACTTTTTCAAAGTAGACTTTTTTAACAACTCATCATTAATTAAATTACTAGTACCAGTATTGTTTTAACCCTTTTATAGGAATTTGTAAGAAATACCAATTTGCATTGTACTACTTACTGGTATGAATGAACATATCACTGAAAATTAAGGATGGCTTAATTTGACGAATGCTGCAATCATTTTAATTCATTTTAATGTGTGATGGCCTGAAAGATAAAAAGACATTAGACATTAAAAAACAACCATAAGAAAAGTTGTAGCTCAAACCGTTTTTTCTGGATTTCTGACCTTGAGTGTTTCATACCTCCATTTTTCCACAATGCTAACACCTTTGCATGAATTTATATCGTATAACCTTTAGAATAAGTTAGACTTTTCAAAGAATTTACTAGTACTATTTTCATATTCATCCACCTGTAAAGCTAGATCTTACTCATTGAAAGCATAGTGCAAAAGAGAGCAATAAAAACTTCCTAAAGTAAGCTAAAAATGGTTTTCTGTTCCTATAATATAACTCCTCCATACATTTTCTTTAAAATGTCATGGCTTCAAAGTTTGATAGCTGACAACCCTGCAGGGTTAGAAGCAAGGTCTCTGTGTCCAATTGGAAAGTTGAGAATTTTTCCCTTTACAAGTTATTGCCTCTAGCCCTGCAGGACTACTAGGTATTGGACTTAAAAGCAGTGACATTTTTAAATACAGAATAGATGTTACTGGCTTGGGATTAAAACTTGACCGTTCTAAGGGTCAGGAGGTATAATTTTATATAGACAAAGGCAACATTGTGAAGAAAAGAATCAAATAGTTTTGTGAGTGCTTAACAGTTAAGATCATGCATAGAATGTGAAGCGTAGAGTGTGAAGCCATCATCAGGGTAAATCTAAAAGTAGACCTTATGAAGTGTATCAGAATCAGATGAGATACAATAACAAGTAACACCACTGCAACGCCTATTATCTATGTCTACTCTCTCTCTGGGTATATATATATACACACACTTACATATTCTATCTATCTTGATGTAATACTATGAAATATTTCAGGATGTCAGTACACTTGTAAAGTCCAAATTCTACACTATAAAATTAAGGAAATAATGAATTTTCTCTCATATGAGACAAAATGTTAATGCAAAACAATAAAGATTTAATTCTGTTCAGTGTCTACTTCTGTGGTGCCAAGAAATTAAATTTGTAAATTTAGGATGTCATAGTACCTTAGCATTATATTGAGGCTCAGCAAAGATACTGCTGTCTCAGCAGTATGTTTTCATTTTAATATGCATATGCAATGTGAAACAACCAGCAAACTGAGACGTGATTAAATTGAAAGCAAAACCTTTAAACCAGGAATAATAGTTAAAGTATAAGCTGGCCTGAACAGGGGAAAGATTAGTCTAACCCCAGCAACCTGCCTGCCACAGTGGCTGTTAACAGATGCCTAGAAGAGTGCTTAAGAACAAGGTACTAATTTAGTAGAAATTCCCCTGGGATGGTTTCCAAATTCCAACAGGTTTGTGATGCACAGTCAGATGTTTTATCTTTGTGTGCTGTAGCCTTTAAAGAATTTCTGTCTGTGAATTTATCTGATCGCTCTTTCAGTTCACATAATTTTCTGTCATTTACAACCTCCCGTGGCAAGGATTTCTACAGTTTAACTATGCCCTATGAGAAAAAATGCCTCCTGTTGTTTGTTTTGAATATACAGCCTAATAATTTCATTTAATTCTCTTACATCTTATATTACAAGGAATAACAAACAAACATTTCTGGTTCAATTTTACCATGGTACTCTTACAGACCTTTATCAGACCTCCCTTGACCATCTCTTACCCAGTCTGGAGGCACTTACCTTATGGAAGCTGTCCCATATCTTCTGTCACCTTGTCCCCTTTCCCTATAGCTTTCCTAGATCCACTAGATCTGTTTGAGTTAGGAAGAGATCAAAACTGCATACTGCGTTCAAAATGTGGGCATACCGCAGACATTTTTAGAGTGGCATAGTCATATTTTATGTTTTGCTATTTCCAAACCCCTGCCGAAAACCAATATAACTGAAGAACACATCATGCACTTGACATGCTCTAGCATCTTTGAATTAAAATATACACATAAGTTTTCTCCAATGCATAGTCAATAGAAAGATGTTTGCTTATATGTAATTTTAGGTATCATTTAGCTGTCTGAGAGATCAAAATATAGTGCCAGGTTCTGATGTGAGTTATTCTGAGTATACTCCATTGAAGTTGACAGGTCCAATCAATATACAGCATGCACAGGCATGAAGTGGATTCATGACATTCCCTGAATACTATATATGCACAGACAATGATTGCAATTGCACTCATCATTGGGTAATTTCTAGGAGATATATTCTAGCTAATAAGCTTCATGTACTAAGTAGTCTGTATATAATTCAGATCGAGTAGTGTAATCTAAATTAATTGTATTCTTTATTTATTGCACTTTTAAAACATCAAGTAACGTGAGAACAAAACAGAATGCAGATTACTTCAGAATCTAAGATGCTGTAGCAATTTCTACTTGCAACACTATGACTGAGTGAAGGGAAAGGCGTTTCAGATTTGGAGTTTTCAACCCAAGCATGCCACATCTATGTGACACATCGCAGACGGACAGATAGACAGCTTGTGATATGCCTGTCATGCTAATGAGAGTTGATTCCATTCTGCAAAAACTGCAACATTAACTGAATAATGTTACTGTATTTCTTTTAGATACATATTTTAACAATTCTATACAACGTTGTAAGCAGTGTTCTGTAAGTTGTTCTTTATAATGTAAGCATCTAAAATAGCGTATGAAACCTCCATATAGAGATAGAAGGAAAATCTACAAGGAAGCTGGGGGTGGGGGGGTGGGGGGAAAGCTTTTTACTAGGGCCTGTAGTGACAGGACAAGGGGTAACGAGTTTAAACAGAAAGCGGGGAGATTTAGATTAGATATCAGGAAGAAATTCTTCCCAGAGAGGGTGGTGAGGCACTGGAACAGGTTGCCCAGAGAAGGTGTGGATGCCCCATCCCTGGAAGTGTTCAAGGCCAGGCTGGATGAGGCTGTGAGCAACCTGGTCTAGTGGAGGGTGTCCCTGCCCGTGGCAGGGGGGTTGGAACTAGATGGTCTTTAAGGTCCCTTCCAACCCAAACCATCCTATGATTCTATGATTCTATGAAAAAATATAGCACTGTATCTGGTTGCATTTTCTTTTGAGCTTAATAGTAATTTACCTTCACATCTTTATTTTGGCCTTGAGTGCTAGGGATGTCTCTTAATTTTCATGTCCCTCATGTCAAGATTCAGGAGATGACACTGCCCATCTCTGTTTTAAGGCTTTCAGCTGAAAGGTGCTACGTGAGTAGACCATTAGTGTATTAGCACTGATTATTTTAGGACAGTTTTTCAGTCTTTTTCTACCATACCTGAAGGCTGAAGAGTACACTAACTTTGACAGTTGGCAGAAGACAAGCCCATTATCACAACCCCTGTACCTGCAGAGCATTGGGAATTCTTCCTGTGCCGTTTCCCACAAGGAAGTCACACACAAACAAAAAATATTCTCAGGAGATGGAAGAAAGTGGGTAGGCTAGTAAGCTTTTCTCATTTGTTCAGACAGGGGGGTTTTTTTGTGGCATCTAATTAAGGCACATATTCCCCAACACCCCCTCTATCCTTTTCTTTTTTTTCAGACTGTGAACCAAATGCACTTATCCAACCTCTTAACCAATTTATATAGTTTATAATGCCAGCAGTCACATTTGTCTAAACACACAATCTAGCTGACATGTGACTAGATGAAATGGATTACCAGAAGAGTATGAGGGTTTAAATCCTGTGTTGCCACTGTTAGTGCAGTGTATTTTTCTGTAACGTCCATATATACGGTTGTTACAAGTGCAAATTGTGGATTTTATTTTGAAATTTGTGATGTATCAGACATATTTCACATGTGCAGATCAAATTCAGAGCTTGTGTACAGAATCCACTGGGTCTTGTGCACTGCAGTGACCACCTCTGCAACACCTACACTGTTGAGTCAGCACAACCCATGGTCCCTAACATTCACTGTCCTGACATGGCATAGGGCAGACCCTTGTTCTTTTCCCACCAGTTTCCAGATGAAATATGGAAGTATCTGTTTTCATGTGTTGTGACGCATACCTCCTCCTTCAAGCCTCTGTACTAGGCGCTCCTAGCAAAAACCACAGTGGAACAGTTTAGATATTATCTCTGGAGTTTATCATTATGAGCTGACTTTGGTTTAGGCAACACTACCTTTACACAGGTGTGAAGTGGTATTAAAAAGCATGTCAGTTAGGTGTCATTTACTTTAATGGGCAGCTGGTCAGTAAATACATCCACTCAGGAAGATTCAGATGAGCAGTAGCTCACATAACTACACTCCAAAGTGGCTACATTCAAACCATTTTGTATCTGGAAGCTGAGCAACACATTAATAGGTCCTAAGGTAATAAGCCGTAATAAAAAGCCTGAAATGAAACATCAGGGCTAAGACTGGCTTAGAACAGTCTAAAATATAAATTAAGGACCTGTGTCTTACATCATCTTTTTTGTTTAACAAAAAAACCTCCACTTCCTATATCTGTATTTGACATTTGACTCTGTAATAACCATCTTAAAAAAAAAAAAAAAAATTAAGAGAAAAATATGCATTACTTCATAATGTCATAGAACTTAGCTGTGTGAATTACAGCGTTTTCAATGTACAGCTTACACCTATCATCAGCTTTATCAACATTTGGTTTGTATAGTTTTGTTTTTTAATGAGATCATAAACACCACTGTAAGAAAGCTTTGTGTTTAACTATATTGCATTACATTTGCTAGGCATATACAAAGTCACTGCATCTCAACTGCTTGCACAGGTTCATTGCATTTCCCCATTTTAATAAAGTCTCAGTCATTATATGAGGTAGGCAGATACATGCCACAGTAGTTACCACAATCCTTAACTGGACTTTGTCATAAGTCCTTTCCAGTCACTGCACAACTGTACAGAACACTAAATCCTTTGGAGTCTAAAGGGTTTTTATGTGGTTCATGTTAAGTTGCTTGGCCACCAAGTCTTCATTCTAATATGATCAGAAGAATCTCAGCCTTAACGCTCATCAAGATATGTAAACAGGTCATGTATCTGTCATCCTTGACTGTGGCCTTGACTTAACAGTGAATTGGCTGCTGCATAAAACATGGGCAGAACATGGATGAAGAACTGTACTATATGTCTTTTGTCCAATAGTTCAATGGTTAGAAAACACACACAGGACAGGAGAGACTTACTCAAGGTGAGGTCTCATCTATTCTTGCAAACTTCAGAACCTTTTCAGGAGCAATAACACTGTCTCCAGTCTGTAAGGCATTTTGGAATAAGGAAGCTTCTCTAATTCCCTCTGTTCACCATTAGTCTTATTCTTTCATATTGTAACTAAATATTGATTTTCTGAAAGGGAAAGATTACTCACTTTTACAATCTGTAGTTAAGGTTTTCACTGAAGAAAAGATATCCAACTGAAGATGTTACACATCAATCACCACAAACCCATTGTCACCTCAAACTGGCTAATTACTAAGTGTCTGATCTAAGTCAAGAGCCAATAACAACCTATATGCCTCTGTCCTATTGAGGTAATCTATCAAATGTGGGTTTAATATGCAGATTGATAACCAGTAAAAGATTTGGAGCAGGTTCAGTCAGGGTGCACTCTAACTCATCAAAGAGAGAATATGGAGATAAGCATTACTCTTACTGAAGCAGTTGTTAATTGGCCAGTCAGGTACACAAGATAACATCTGATCTAACAAAGAGACATCTCTAAGGAAGAAAAAAAAAATACTTACTTTAATTAAGAGGGATGGCCAGATTATCTCCCAAATAAGAAAGAAATCAATCAATTTGAAGAAAAACAGATTAGATCTGTTTAGACTCCTGGGGAGGACTTACAAAAGAGGGTTGGTTATAAAAAGCAAATGTCTTTCTTACACAAGGAAAAGGACATAACCTGAGGCCTAAAGTACACAGAAAATAGAACTCACTATAAACTGGATGTTTAGGAAATCTTGCAGAATAACAGCTAGATGAAAGGAGAGACATACTGCTGACATAACCCCCGTGTCAGTAGCGCAAATGTGTTTTGTTATTTGTTTCTTTGTGTATAATAAACGTGTGTAACTGCGTCCTATTTTGTTTGTTTCTTTGTTTTACCTGAGCCTGGCTTGAATTAAGTTTGTTTTCAACATGTAAGTGGACAGAAAAAGAGTCTTTACTTCTTTCTTTAAAATTGGACACTGAGATAACTTTGCTCCAGTTGCCATAGCTCCACAGCCTATCAGGTAACAGATCTTTGGATACAGAGTAGGATTGTGTAGGAGCAGCAAGTGGTATCACAAGATCCAGGGAGAAAAAGCTGATAACCAGGAGGATTCTTAGTCATGCAGCTAAGATATTAAGGAACATGTGTGAAACCTGAGGTTCTTCAGAGAACTCGTAACACTGATGTTTGAATGCTCCGTCTGCTGAATAAATTATATGGAGTGGAGCATGAACTGGAATGCAGGTGCCAATCCCTGTCTTCCTGTAGTTTGGTTACAAGGTCATTGCTTTGCTTCACCTTCTGACCCAACGCATAGTTCTGTTCACTGAGAATCTGCTTCAGCGAGAAGGGGTGAGGGTACTTTCATACCAGAGTATACTTTAGTCTGGAATTAGGTCATCTGCTGAAGAATATCTGGTCAACACCCTTCAGGCAGAGAAGGAAGTTGAATTCACATCTTCTGTCTCAACCACTGAGTTGTTAGATAAAAGGGGGATTCTTCACAGGGCATCCCTAATGTGAAACCTAACTTTAGGCTTTGGCAGGTAACATGTACACACTTAGCTGCAAAAGAGAGACCAGAGCAATAAGCATCATTTTAGTGCCCGACCACTTAACATGTTTGTTTCTGCCATTCTCATTTTGTGTTTTAACTTTCTTCCTACATTATGGTTGACATGTCTGGAGCCTAAGTCAAAGCAGTCACTGAAGAGGCTGGACTTGTACTGTTTCTAGTTTTATCTGGCCATTCAGTCCAGAATAGCATATGATGTTGTAACAGTAACAGTGATGGAAGCCCAGCCGCTGTTCCTCCCCTCATCAATTCCCTTTCACACTTGTTCCTCTCGCTGCTGATCATAGCTGGCCTTGAAACTTGAAATAATGATATTATTGCTAACCTTGTCATTTGGAAGAAACATTAATGACAGCTACAACCCTGATCCAGGCTTTGACATTCTGAATTTCCAGGATAAACTTCTGAACCCCTAATCTTTTCCATCCCCCAGCAATATACAATCTGCCGTTTTTGCTAGGAGTCCCTGTGAATAATAATACAGCATGAAAGATTTTAAAAGTTGATCATTGGGAAAACACTACATGATAAATTTTCCTTAGATCATCATATCTACATAAATATTTATAGTCTGAACAAACTAATATGAAAGATTTTACTGGTTTTGTGAGGAGTGAAAGCTAATAAAATATTTGTTGAACACTATTTTTTTTCCTAGTAAATATCTAATAATGTTATCCTATAAAATTAATCTTGTTGAAATTGAGCAATTTTATAGATATCCAGAATGCTACTGAACTCACTAGTGCAAACGAGAGTATACATTTTAGTGAGTCTCTACATGTCTTTTCTCCAGGAAACCAAATATGTCATACCGCAACTTAAATGCAGAGCATAAACACACCCACAGTTAAGAAATGCATGCTTGCAAAATGTAACATGATCCCTGTTGTCTTGTTTATTCAGCATTGTCAGGTATATCTCCCTTTCACAGTGAACAAACTTACCAAAACTGCATTAAAATGCCAGACAAAATTAAAGTACAGACTGATACTAAATAAATGAGATCTCACCAGGACAGAAAGGAGACAGCCATTCACTGTAGAATTTGCAGTAGAGTTGACCAGTGTGTTTCAAATATTATTGTTTTATTAAAACTAGAAATATCCCTTTGCTGCTTCCTGCAGCTTCTAGGAAATCATAATCTGGGGACAAGATATCTTGTAAGGAAAGTATAGCCACTTGTCTGTTCCATTCATTCCATTCATGGGGAAAGAAGTCATAATTCTAATAAATCCTTAGCAAATACCTACATTCTTTGCCAGCGTATACATAGCAGGAACACCTAGTACTTACTCCTATGCTACTTTGAGTGCATCTACAGGGTCAGACAGAGATGAAGCTATGGAAAGTGATTGGTTTCCCTCAATTTTTTTTGGTGCAGCAATACTCATCCTTTTAGGATATTTTCTGTATAATCTTGGGAATGTGGGGATGGTGGGGGGAATGTTATTTCTCAAATGTCCATTCATTAGGCTCCTTAAAATACAGAAATAAAGCTGAATGACTGTAGTTTTTCTGATGTTATTACAAACCATGAATGGATCCTGTAACTCCAATAATGATAAGTCTGCGTTACAGCAGTAGTACAGAGCACCATAATCAAGAACTATGCAGCAGGAGAAAAGAAACCCTTAGTATTTGTCTCATCCTTGTTTTGTCATATCAGTCCTGTAGAATTTCTTTTCCTTTTACACTTTGATAGCCTTGCAGTATACTAATGACTGGACAACTGTTGATTACAGAACAGCTTGTGCACACTAGGCCATGCCCTAAACTGTATAGACAGAAAAATTGGAAAGAGTAAATAATTTTCTCCCAAGCATTAATACTCACTTCTATAGCTCCCCTTTTGATCCATCATTTGTATATAGCAGTCAAACGGATAACCAAGACAGGTTTTTATCTTCCCTGGGACCTTCCTATGAGCTGTACATTATTAGAAAGTTAATGTAACAATGTGTGCTTATAACTACAATGGCTCTGTTACAAAACCTACTTTTTAGGGTTTAATACCTCATCTGGTTTAAATCACATTGGAATAAAACTTGGTTTCTAGGCCAGGTGCACATTTGTTTTACAAAAAAATTATTCAAATAGGATTCACTTTTGATATGGAGATCAGCAAGAAGATCAGTTTTTCAGGGATTTCTACTTTCTTTGGGAAAAAAAAAAAAAATCACAAGTATGCCATTGAGGAAAAATAAACTGTTCAATTGGAAAAGTGGCATTATTCTTTAGGAAAATTAACTTCTGGTAGTCTGGGTGGAGATCCAATTGCAAGATATTAATCACACAATTTTTAATTCTGACACTACACAAATTCAGGCATCCTTGTTGGGACATTTGCAGTACTTTAGACATGTAGTCATAAGGAAGTTATTTTTGTCCATTCTATTTCTCTTCAATTCATCTTTTCATATATTAATTTTCTCTAAATTCTGTGAGGAGAAAAGTTCCCTAAGTCATAAGGACATGATGTTAATCATATTAACAATTACAGGGTAAACAATACTTTGTTAAACTAAAGTTTTCTGTGACATTATTAAGTAAAGTGTGTTTGCACTCGCCTTTTCTTTGGGTTTTTTTGGTTCCACCCCCTCCTTTTTTTTTTTTTTTTTTTTTTTTTTACGTTAGGAAAAATTCTGGAGACAAACCAGATGTTGCCATATACTACTGATAGGGATAAGATTGATCACAGTAGAAATTATGCATACTAAGAGTTAGGTCATGTCTCAGACATATGGACACGCACAACTGGAAGGCGACTCCTGCAGTTCATCCTTCCCTATGGCTTCCCGGGGATTTTAGGTCCAGGTGTAAAGAAGTAAGCAGGTGTTGGAAGGACTTTATCTTCACTAATGTGCCAGCCAGCACATCTGAACAGGCACAATGATGTACATAATCTGCAACACATAAGGGCCATGAGCTTATTTCCTATCTTTTGCTAGGCTAAAAAGTTCTTATGTCTGCATTTTCCCTGTGCTTCTCTTCCTTATATGTCATTCTTTACTGAGATTAGAGCTGGAATAAAAAGTCTGTCCTAAAGGAAAAACAGCACCTAGTTGAACATTTAAAAAAAGGATAATATTGTACATTAGGGTACATTAATAATGTACATTAGTAATGTGCCCAAGAAGTGAGGAGAATTAAAATTATATCAGGAGAAATAGTATTATGATTTCTTAACTTCTGTGTAGTTTGCTTTCTACAAAGCTGTTATTAAATACTTAGATAACAGCTTCTTGCTGATCTTCTGGATCACTAAATGCCAGAATGGAAAAAAAAGTTAACAGCATTGTTAACTTCCTTTTTCTCTGTCTCGCAGTATCTTAAAAAAAAAAAAAAAATCTTTCATTTGAAAAAAATTATTCAAAATAAACTAATAAGGTAGACAGTGTACATTATGAGGTGAAGTCCTTTACTGAGTGGTTTTCACAGCAGTGTCATGGCTAATTTTTATTCATCAATATGTTAAAGTAGACAAAACAGTGCAATTAGTATGACATGTATATTATTAATTTTAACAAAATATGTCAATAGTAAGTGGTAAACTGTGTCATGAGACCAAGAGCAATACTGCAAAATAAGGGAAACATAGTTGCTAGCATATCAAATGTGGCTTGATCATCAGTCTCTGTCAGATTGGCAGTTGTGTCTGTGAATGAATCTTTTATTCTTCAAAAATGCTCCTGTCCTATAAACTACATTTCCATTTCAATGTCTGAGACAGTCATACCATTGTTTTCAGTAGTGAGCATCACTTATATATCATGCAATATTGCATAGTTCATCATTAAAGACTAAAAATCACATTATTTCTTCTATATCATACAGAATTAAAATACTTTTTTGTACATCATTTGGCCATCATTTTCATTGCACAGTATGTTCCCAATTCTTGATCAGAACTAAGAAGTTTACATTAAACTTTGAGAGGGTTTTGAAAAGACAATCCAGCATTCCCCTAACTGTAAGACTACTATGAGTATGACACACTCACAGGCAAATGTTGAGCTGAGGATTTTTTAGCACTTATGCCATATTTGCTATAGTTCCATGGCCCAAATTGTATCCTGCTTGGACTTTCCCCCCTACTTCCCTGCTTCTCCTGTTTTTTCCCCTTCCTCAGCTGCAGGATGACACAGGATCTGCAATGGTGAATCTGTGCTGCTTGGGAATTCCTTTGCTTATATCTAGGGAATTCTGCCAGGTTGATTAAATCATCTGCAGCTCAGTAGAATGGTACAAAATTGCCAATAATGGGCATGAACCTACATCTATATTTGCTACGTATTTTCAATTTGCTAATTTTCCTTGATATAAATAGAACATGTGTTAATAGTACCTGTCACTCCTTTATAGCTTTCTGCATAACAAGAAAGATCCCCAGAAATAATAGGTGCCCTCTTGCATATTCATATGATAACCCTAAATGTTAGACACATCGTCAAAGAAAATCACACAAAAAGGAATTAAACTTCCAAATATAAAATAGATTCTGATTGGCCCAGAAAAGTTGCTTTATAAGAGACAGATCATAGATGGCCAACTTCATAATAAGTGTAACACTGAGATATACTGAATATAACATGTCTGTTTTAACTCCGTATTTCCATTCTTTATTTACTTTATACCTAAAACCAAACAATGAGTTTATGTCAGCAAGTCAGAATGTCCAGTATCTCTGAATTAGTTAGTAATCATACATTTATTGTTCTGTAGGCATGAGCATCATGCAACAAATTGCAGTTACACTTTTCTTCTGAATTCTACTCATTATTCTATCTCCTTCACGGACTTAGTATAACATTCTGCACAGCTTCTGTTAGCTATCATTTCACCAGGCTACAAATATATTTATTAATGAGGCGCTTTTTTCTAACCGCTTTGGCTAGAAAAGAGAGATAGACCATATTTAATCTCTGAGTTTTCATCTGTTACATATTCAAATGTAATGCTGCTAGACAAGAAATTGAAGTGTATCACTGAAAAAATGAACAATGAAATGTTAAAAGTATACATATTAGACTGACTCTGCTCCTGCCATGTCAATGGCTGTCTTATTCTTAAATTCAATTAGAGCACTTCCTTCGTTTCAGATTCGTTTCAGAAATTCCACTAAAATTTTCAGTAGTAGTCAAGAAGTTTTGCAAAATATGTAACATATTTGTAATACCTGGTGATATAGTACGACAGTGAACTGCTCAGTGAATGTGTGACTGGAACTTTGTGCAAGTGAGTGGAAGTACAGAATGAGCCCCTGTAAACCTGGTGGACTGCCCATGATTTATACTGATTTAAATGTAATTATAATTGTAACAGATGTTTTGTTTTACATAACACTGTTTTCTGTGGTTGTCTACCTTTTATAATTAGAATTTGTCTAACTCTGTGCATTGGACACCATCTGCAAGGATTTAGTGCTAACTGTATGTATTGTACATTCAGTGCTTTTCAGCTTAGGATGAATTCAATGTATTAAATCTTATTCTTAGGATGAATAATTCCATCCTTTTGTTTTAAAACATGTCAATTCCTCTTAAGCTATCATTCTTGAATATTTAATCAGCACAGATAAACACATTTCATTTGGCCTTCAACTATGTGTCACAATAAGATAAGAGACAGGAAAGCTAATAAAATAAATTGGTTAAGTTATCCAGAAGATAATGCTTCAGAATTTAGAATATATAACTATATTTTTCAAAGTGGATGTTGAAATAGCCTGTGGCTCTCTAAAAGACACAATATGTGGAGTAAAGTTAATAGACAGCTTTAGTGGCTTGAATTGGTGATTTTCTCTCAATTGTTTCCCACAGTTGCTGTTTGGTTTGTTTATTACAGGATACTGTTCTGAAGACAATAGTGTGTAAGGTTTACATCTGGTGTGTGTTCAAAAACCAGTGGCACAAAATGCCAGGGTGGGCTGGGGTGAACTGCACTCAGAGCAGGCTTGGGATAACAAATTGCCTTTGCATGAGGGTCCTGGCATATCGAGTCATTCACAAAGGTGAGCTGTCAAGGCAGAAGAGGTGAAACAAGGGTGATCGCAGGGACTGGAAATTATTATTCTCCCACCCTGTTTCTTCCACGTTTTTTGGTTTTTTTCAAGTCATTTAGCGACCTGAGGTGAAATGGACAGGAATTGACAGTGCACATGCTGCTGCTGGCAGCAGAGTCGCTGCAGTTACTCCCTGGACATGAAAGGAGGGTAAAAAAGAAGAAAGAAATGCAATTGTGGTTCCCTAAACATAACATATGTAAAGAGAATAGGTTTGCTTTAGTTGAAACCAGCCCCTTTTTCCTGTAGAAATGATTTTCCCCCTACTGCAGTTGAGGAAAAAGCAGAGATGATTTTTTTTTGCCTCTCCCTCTCCTTGCCCGCACAAAGACAACGTGGGTTGATACCATTTTTATTGTTCTGCTGGGGTGGGTTTCAGACCTTGCATTAGCATATTGAATGTCTAATTGAATTCGGGGGCTGTGTTAATCATCTTGTTTTGTTTAGGGGCGGTTGGTGAAAGGTGCCAGCAAATGATTCCTTTGGCTTGGGGTTAGCGTGATGCTGCCACCCCAAGAAAAAAGAAATAGAGAAGGGGGAGGGAGCTAGGGAAAGGCGAGTTGACTGAGTGATGTCTGGAGGGCGAACTCGTGTGTCTCTTTGGTGATGTTGTGTGCTGCTGTACTGAAATCCACCCCTCTGCTGGAGCTAAGGCAAGAGTTGGAGGCATCTGATGCTGCCGTTTCCAGGGTGAAATTTCTAAGGCTGATCACTAAAAACAACAACCAAAAAAACAAAAAATCCTCAGCAAAAATAGCCATCAGAACAGAAGATCCGGCTTTTCCCAGTCCAACTGGCATAACCCAGGCAGACGTTTGAGAACCATCTGCCTTTAAACTAGCCACACACACGAGGGGGTGTGGGGGGAGGAATAGACGACACTACAACTACCGACCATCACGTTTTTTACAAAAGGTCCAGAAACAGAGCCGGTAGGAAAAGGGGGGGGGGGGGGGGGGGGGGGGGGGGAAGGAGAGAGAGAGAGAGAGAGAGAGAGAGAGAGGAAAAAAAGCCTCCCCCTCTTCCCCCGATGAGTTTTTCGCAGTGCTCTGGTGAGGCTCGGAGGTGGCTGGCAGCGCAGGGGGCGGCTGCTGCCGCGGCTGGCGGGGCTCCGCGCAGCGCAGCGCTCCGGGCTGTCAGCACCGCCACGCCGGACAGCTCCGCGCCGCTCCCCGCTCCCTGCTCCCCGCCCGGCCGCACCGCACCGCGCCGCGCCGCGGGGGCGCCGCCGGGGCCGCTCCTGCCCCACAACAAGTACCTCTCTCCTCTGTCCGGGAACTGCACCGCACTCTCCTCGCGATTAAACTGCATTGTCTCCTCACGGAATTGGCCGTCAGGCGTAATTATCCCGATTTCCTCCCCCCCACACCCCCCCCTTCTCTCTCTCTCTCCCTTGCAGGAACGACTCTCTGGGAACCTGGTCCACCCAGGGATGTAAAACTGTGCTTACCGATGCATCCCATACGAAATGCTTATGTGATCGTCTCTCTACCTTCGCCATTTTGGCTCAGCAACCTAGAGAAATAGTAAGTAACAAAAGGGGGGGGAAAGATCCCGTTTTAATGCAGAAGGCAATGGGGGGGGGGGGGGGGGGCTGCGGGAGCTGTGGGGGGGAGCTGGTCGAGCTTTCCTCTCAGGTATATTTCAGACGTTGCATTGAGGAATTGTTTAATATTGCAGGTAGGCAAATGTTAGTCTCCTGGTGTCTACTGTGCCTCAGAGAAATGAATTCCAGATTCTGTGATATAACTAAATCCTAGTGAAATTTGTGTGTTCTCCAACTCTGAATTTTTCAGAGAAAGCCTTGTAATTGTGATGCAAATGTGTTGAAAACTTTTGTATTGAACAATTATCAACTTAACAAGCTTTTTGAAGGTTGCAAGCCTTTCCAGGGGAAGGTACAGGGCTTTCCTATTGCTCTTGGTAGGAAAACCCTAGATACTGTAGTTAAACAGATTGCAGATCTGCATTGGACATTTCTGGCACAGATTTTCTATGTAGTCTGTTGATATGATGTAAGAAAAATAATCAAGTTTTCATGAGAAAGAGTACATTAAGTGTATAAGCAGACACTCCCAGTATTACTGAATGTAAAATAGCTAAAAAGCAAATATTTGTGAAGTTATCCTCCTAAGGCATAATTTCTTTTTCCTGGTTTTGAAAACAGATGATCAGACTCTTTAATAACAAAGTAGATCAGTTTGGAACAAAGTGGTTGAAATAAAATGTTACTTGCTGCCTGACATCTGGCCTAAAAGAACATCAATCTCCTATTTGAGTGACAAAAGGTGTCTTGATAAAATATAATTTACAATACACTCCCGAGGGTTTAAAAAGCATTTTGGTAAACTAGGCACAGTATCCTTTCAAAGTTTTAGATCTAAATTTTTTCAATTTCTATTAGCAAATACCATGTCTATTTCTGAACATGAGCACTTATACACACAGAAGAAAAACCTGACCTGATATGTGACAATAATAGTTTCTTTCACAAAAGGAAAACTAGTTTGTTTTCAAGGTCATTTATTTATTTTCAATTTTTATTAATACACAGAGTAAAAATAAAATAATTATAAATTTCCAGCTATGTTATAGAAGGTTTGTGATATTGTTGCCAGAGATATCTTACCATTCCTTCTAGACAATCAGAGGCCCAGGGAAATTAAGCATGTGAGAATAGTGGATTGAAGTCAAACTTATTAAAAGTCAGAAAGTTTGGTAATTCTGCAACAAGCATGAACAAAATTCTGGGACAAATTATTGAATAATTTTTAATATATTGCAGTGAAACCAAGCTGTTTGTTTAATACGCAATTTAAATATTGCTATTTCTCAAGAATTTGTAATTAATTTTAAGTGGAGATTAGCTGTAACTTTGGATAATATCATAGTCTCCTATTACATTGTAATATTACTACTTTCTTTATTTTTCAAAATATCATGCAGGTAGTATAGAGCATCTGAAAGCTCAAGACCTCTGGGGGTTGTATCAATAATTAAACAAATCTCAGTAATGTATGGATCAGTTTTGGAATTAAGTTGATTTCTGCTTCATAAGTAATACTACTGAAGCTATCTGTGACAGTGTGGCGGCTATCATAATTTTGCTTTTATGGCTTGTTTTTTTGTCTTTTGACTTGTTTTAATTGCTGGAGGATGGTTTCGTTCATGGTTATCTGTTGTAACCTACAGATCATGGAATCATCTGGTACACCCTCAGTGACCTTAATAGTAGGCAGTGGTCTTTCATGCTTGGCCTTGATCACCCTAGCAGTTGTCTATGCAGCGCTATGGAGGTATGTAATGGATTGACAAAGCTGAATGTGAATACACAGTTATATTTAGTTGAATTAAAATTTAAAGAGACCATTAGATGCAACATTTATTATTTGGAAAACGGAAAAAAAAAAAAAAAAAAAGCCAAAATGTAGTCCATGTTTTGAATCCTGACTTTGTTGATGGGATGGATTAGTTTTACTCTCTTGGCCTACTGCTGATGGTATAGCCCACTCTTTCCCTCTTCAGTGCTCTTTCAGTGGGTGCTAATAAACATTTTACAGTATTCTTCTGTATGATATCTTTCATGTGAGGCTTCTGGACTATGCCCTGGAATGTTTTTTCTCCATTTACATTTGAAAAAAAAAAATTATGCGATCAAAATGACATATCAAAGTGCCACATTAGATGCTGCAGATTTTTAGTTTATCCACTTCTGTTACAAGTTGCAATGAAGACCACAAAATGAAGTAGTCTAAAATAGTGTGGTGGTATGTTCCAATGGCAGACTTTCTTTCCATCCTGAGCTTACTGTATCAAAATATTAGGTTGACTCAAAAGCACAGTAGGTATTTATGAAGAAAAATAATTTGAGAAATCATGAGAAATATCGTGATGTATTAGTGTAGAAGAAGTAGAAAAGTAGGAGTAAAATTCACATAAAATAAATTTAAAAAAAAAAAAGTGAACATGTGTTCTCGTTTAGCTTTTTTCCGTAATAAAAGTAAGTTCATAAGCAAGTAAGAAGAAACACAAGGAGAAAATAATAATTTTTAGAGTAATGTAAAATCAACCAATAGAATTTTACTTTTAGAAACAGCTTGATAATTTTACACACATTTTCACTCTCTTATGCAGCCACAGAGACTCAGGATAGACATATATATGATAAACATCAAATATCTAGTTGCATAAGTTATAATAAAAAGAGCATAAGAATTGTCAGTTCTTGTCTGTCAAAGCTAAGAATGAGAGTATTTCAGGATATAATTCCCATCTGAAGAATTATAGTGTTATTTTTGCACTCCCTGATATATTTAGCACTTGGATGGAAATACTGTCATGTTGAGTGAAATAGGTCTTCTCCATTATTTAGATAAGATATAAGAAGAATTTTGTTCTAATGAGGGTGGTGAGACACTGAAACAGGTTTCCAAGTTGTTGTGGATGCCCATCACTGGAAGTGTTCAAGGCCAGATTGGAAGGGGCTTTGAGCAACCTGACCTAGTGGGAGGTGTTGGAACTAGATGATGTATAAAGGTCCCTTCCAGCCTGAACCAGTCTATGTTTCTATGACTCTATGATTCTATGATCCTGTGATTATGGTAACTTCCAACTTCCCTTCCTTTCCTTTTCCTTCTCTTCCCTTCATCAATAGTGGGCTGCAGAAAAGCTTCCTAGCTTAAGTCAGTGCTATGAGATCCTGTTTGCTCTGTATTTACTCAACCACTAAGATCCTTTATAGTCCACAGGTACTCAGTGTTGAGAACTGGCCCAGGTGGATCAATAGTTAACAAGTTAGAAAGTAGCAGTACACTTACTGACGGTGTAGACAAAGGCACTAGACATTCTGTATTTGTTTGCAAACACCTAGAAATAGCCATAACAGTATTGTTACATTTTAAGGAAAAATGTGGATTGTGCTATCAGGGCTGTTCTGTCTTCTCAACTGAAATGTGTGATGCTGTATTACTTAATTGATAGCTATGCAAAAAGGACTGCAATTCATCTTCTGTCCAAAGCTCAGCATTTCTTATGGGTTCAGCACCCTTTGTTAAGGCCTCCTCAGAATGTCAGCTATGGGTGTCAGCTCAGGAGGAGACAGCAATGTTAAGTAAGCTCCAATGAGAAGCATATAGTATAGGTCATAGAATATATAAATATACAGCATGGTATTCAGAGGAACTGAGCACCCTTTACTTTCATTTACTTTAGTAGTCAACATTTACCCTGTTAGTAGCTCTGAAAATCAGGTCAGTAAGGTACTTCACTTGAAGCCAGAATCATTCACTTTCTGCCCTGTAGCATATAAAAGGCTGTATATAGAAAAATGAGAGCATTTGTAAGGAAATAGGTGATAAGAGTATTTGACTTTTTCATCCTAAACACACTTGTAAAATGAATATGGTAAGCTTGTAAGAGAGGTTGTGTGATGCTCACTGCTATCATTTAATCTTGCTGTACAAACTTAGCTATTTGTTGGCATTAGGTCTTATGAAGACGAAGCTAGTGCAGTATTATTGTTTCTTCATACAAATTATTTTGTAAATGTGGTGGAGCTTCAAGATTAATGTTATCATTATACCAATAACGTGTTTCAAAATGCACTGCCGTGGTATCATCAACCAACCTGCATCTTACTTATGCATCATGGACCAGATATTCTGTTTATGTAAATCACCATATTTTTGCTGAAGTTAGTTACCGTGAGTGTTCTATGCCAGCTGTGGATATTCCCAGGGATGAGCAGAGCGTATAAGAAGTTCCTCACATGAATGCACGCAGGTCTGTTATTATCAGTATGGTGTTAGAACAGTGTTGCCAGAGGTTGGAAAAGGAGCACTGATAGATTATTTTTTTAAATATACCAAGATGCTAAGAGGGAATTGCAGAACGTCTATCAAAATTTCATTGTTCATGTGTTTGTAATGTGATAGCTCCCTGATACTCTTTATAAACCCTTGCAAAGAGAACGCTTACTTTTCAGTGTATCATCTCCAATATTTAATGCATGAATAACATCAAAGTTTTGCATGACTTACTAGTTGGTTTCCTTTTAGAAAAGTTGTACCCTCTCTTTGTTTATTTGAACAGGTACATCCGATCTGAGAGGTCAATAATTTTAATCAATTTCTGCCTGTCTATTATCTCATCAAATATCCTTATCCTGGTTGGACAAACTCAGACACATAACAAGGTATGATGATGGATTGTATTACGTTTACACTAAAATACTGATATCTTTGGTTTATTTGTGTTTATCTTAAAATAATTACATCTATTTAGTCCTATACTGATGGGACTTGGCATTTTTGGTAAAATATTAGCAGACAAGGGAAAATATTTACCATCTTTCGTAGTCTTTTTTTTTTCCCCTCCAAAAATCCCTTTTGGTATTGTTCCCTCTGGATAAGATATGTTCTCTGTGGTAGACTTGTATGTTTTATAACTAAATTTCAAAGCAAAAAAGTTCAAAGACTCAACATCAAAAGCACAAATTCTGGTTCATTATAATAGTTGTAATAGGATTGTGCTACAGTGTTTTTGTCTTTTTATTAACACACTGGTACTCAAAAGGCAAGTAGAAATTGCTTAGAAGTTAGAGTACTACTCTTGGAAATGTGCAAACAGACATCATAACAAGCTATAGAACTGTTAAATCTCTGACTGATGTAGCTATAAGAAAGTAATAACCCTGCATACCTTACTTAGTGATATATTGCTGCTTTATTGCTAATCTGTTCTCAGACTCTTTCTGAACATAGTAGTCATTTGTCCCTCTCCTGCAGAGCAGAGCTGTGTCAGTGTTTTGAGGCATCACCCAGTGCCTAGTGATGCTAGGCAACTTTCAAAAGTGACAAGAAGTCATTGCTGAAAATTAACTATAGCTACATGATAGCTTGGAATGCAAAATAGGGTGTAATTGGTGAATGGGGTAGTATGTAATAGAACGCTGTTAAATTTTGGAGAGAGCAAGAGTCTGCAAGGTAATTCTTCATCTCACTGTGTTAGCCTGCTTAATGCACTGCTCATCTTAATTTTTCCAATATCTAATGAAATACGTGCATCATGTGCTATAGGATAACTGGTGTTTCTACAACATAGCTATAATTAATGATTTATTCTTTTCAAATGAGTGCTTAGAAATTTAGCTGCCAGAAGTCTCATAAATTCAATGCAAGCCACGTAGCTTTACTTCTTAAAACATACCCAAAGCAAATGTAGCCATTTCCAATGCAGAATTTAGCAAAATTATTAAAATTAAGGTATTAATATGCTTTAAAGTTTTGAAAGTATGTAGAGGTACAAATGAACAAAATATGCATTTGCAGAAGTAATGCATGTGATTCACGGATTTTATTCAGAGGAAAAAAAGTCAGAAATTTGCAAGCAACTTCTGAGTGCCAGAGTGCATACAAAGTATTAAGCCTTTAGAATTTCAGCACTAACGTGCATAGTCATATATATTATTTTATTATGTATTTCAAGAAGAAGTATGGTTCGGTAGCTGAAAGTTTCTGTGTATATTGCCACTGTGGAATTAGGGTTTTAGGGCATCAGAACAACTGTGTTTGATAAACATGCTCCCTAGGTACGCTGGCAGACTTTCTCTGATGCTTGACTCAGGGAACTCTAAACTAAAATATGCTCTTAATCCAGTTCCTTTCTTTTAATCTTAATCTTCCTGAGCTCCCTCACTTCTGTTTCCTGAAACCCTGGAAGTCCAGAGTTATTATACTGACTGACTTCTGAGAACAGCAGATCCTAAAAATGGAAATGTTCAGATAAAATAATTGACAGAAAATACAACACCTCACAAAGTTTACATTTTGAATATATGGCCTGGAAAATTACTCTAAAATACCACTTTTTACTACAGTTGTCTTCTTTTTGAGTCCACATGTTGCTTTTGAAACATGTACCACCTGGGAGTTTCTAACCAGGGAGTACCTCTAATGGATCAAAGGCAGAATACATTTTTATACTGAGGAAGATATTCCTTGTTAGAGACCGAAAGTGTTTTTATCACTGTAGCTGTTGATATGTGAATATATTGTAGTTCCAAGAGCCAAAGCTTACTCAAATTAAAGCAATTGGATCCAGGTATGACTTTGGTATGTTTGTAAGTAGGAATGTGTTTTGGCATCAGATGTGTTTGAATTCAAGTTTAGATTTTTTTATTTTCAAAGACCTTATATGACCAGAAGAAGACAGTGTTTGATTTTTAGTCCATAGCTCTAGTTTACAATACTGACATCTGTAGGAAAAATTATGTTTTCATTTTGCTAAGCTGGAAAATTAGATCTGCAAATGGGAACATTAGAAAGGAAATTGGGTGCTTACCTATGGTTTAAGATGAAAAATATCATAGATTTTCTTCAAAGATTTTATTATTTACTAGAAATCAAACTAATTGGGGTTTTCAGTGTTTGAAAGTTTGGGGAGAAATCTTGGGAATATCTTACCAAGACAAGTTAATATGCAAGTCAGCAGAAATCGTTTCCTGAAAATAGGCTGAAGTGGTGTTTTATGGCAAGAAGATGAGCTCAGTTTTTTTAATGTATCGTGGAAAAATTAAAAAACATGATATGCCAAGTTTGAGGGTTTATTTACTCTTTTTCAATCTCATTCTTATGTCCATACTATTCTCATATTATTGGGGGACCTAGTTATTGTCCTTATGATGCTGCTGATGTTCACAAAGTTGAATGTTACTTTTTTCCATGCTTTGGTTTGTATTTTCTTCTGAGTTTAAATTTTCCCAAGCTCTATATTTGTGTATATTCTCTTTGCATCTGGGTGCTTGTAAATGTCATCAAGGCTGACTTCCAGTTTAAATCTTGAACGGTGCATAAATTAAGCATGCCAAAGATGTATTTATAACAATAGCACATTGCCAGGTTTTTTGCGCTTTGTGGTTTGTTCTTTCTGCATTGAACACTGCAAAAACTACTTTTAATAATTTCAGTGCTATTCATTCTGCAGGAAATCTCTGTGGTTTGTTTTAGTAGGTCCCATTGACAACTGTGACAATGAAAAAAATGTTGAGTCTCAAAAAAATACTGGTCTGGATAAGTGTGGGGTTTCTGCTATTTTCTTTCTGGTTTATGTAAATCATAGATACTTAGCATATGAGGTTTAGCTCTACTCTAAAGGCTGAGTATATCTTCAGTGTTTTTACAAAAGCTTCTTTTAGTGAAGTCTAAGTGATTTTGAATATTGCACTCTCTGTGGTTCAACTAATTTCTGCCTTTTTTCAGTAAAAAAGTTCAGGGTATTTCCCACAGGCAGAAATGGACCAAATGTTTACAAAGGGCAAGTAGAAGTGGTTGAAATTCTTTCAAGCTATCATAGCTATTCTATTTCTAATATTCCCTGTTTAAATGTGATTTTTTCTCTAGTTTCGGCAACACAAAGATAGCAACATTAGACCAGAGGTCTAGGTCACAGGGCTTTTCAGCTTGTTTTAGAGTAGTTTGTGATGAGGGGCATGGAGGGGAGTATGGTTTCTCTTGAAAGATTTGGATTGGGATAGCAAACAAGCCTTTTGTCAACAGAAAATTCCTTTGCTTCTTTATTCCTTCTTAGCCAAACGTGTTGTGAATTTTGTTGAAGGACACAGCTGAGAAATGTTCTGCTTTTTTCAGTATGTTTCCCCAAACCTTTCAAAATGCAGAACTTTATTCAAAGACTTCTTAATGTTTCAAACTGTGGGAGATTGCTGTTTTGTCAGTTCTTGTTTTGAAATACAGGTCACTGAAAGCTGAATTTACAAGAATATTATGAGATTAATTATGTATCTTGTTTAAATATACTCAGTGTTTTTCTAGATATAAGTGTATTAACTTAATTTGGTATTTCTTTCTGCCTCTTTTTTTCTTTTCAGTGTTAAATGTTAGCCACATAATAGTATTTAAATTTCAGGATATGCAATTGGTACACTGGAGATAGCCCTTTAACAGCTGAATTCAGTTGTAACATTGAAAATAAGTCTTGTGAAATAAGGAAGGATAACGCTTTCATGTATAACGTAACTGTTCAAACATCTGTTGTTTCACGAATAGTATGAGATGTCCCTAACATCTATAATGGCATTACCTGTATACTTTGTAGAGACTGACAGTTTTATTTGATGAAATATCCATCAGTGATTTGTAGGTTTCACTGTAATGTAACTCTTGCTATGTTGTGTTTCCAAATGTTCTTCTTGACATCAAGAAAAATGGTTGTATTTCTTTTATATGTGGACTTTTGACTCTTAACCTATATATCTTTACTATGTTTCTGATTCCATTTAATGAATAGATTCTCTACCCCTAATAAGTTATTGATTAATATTATGTGGATTTTAAAATCTCTTTCCTTTCACATACATTCAGGAGACACTTTGTTTTTTTCACAGTTCTGCCCAAATAAAAACACATTAGTTGTTTGATGTAAACAATTCTTGTCCACCTATTTTTCCTGTGAAGAAAACAAAGCTGAACACAACTTAAAATAAACCACAGAATTCATTACGTGTATAGGCAGAAGTTAATTATTTTGTATAAGTTTCTGGGTGTACTTAAGAGTTTGTTGCTGGAGCTGGATCTCTTGTTAGCAACAGGCATATTTTTAGAAATATCATGAGACTCTCTACTTCTACTTAGCCGTAGTCAGGTTTATGTATGCGTACCAAAGGAGGAACAGGGAAGATGTTAATGAATAAGGCAAGATTTAGCAACCCTGATATTCTGTATCATCCCTGTTTAATCACAATATTAAGTTGATTATGCTTACTATTACATTTTGGAATTAATCTCTTAGACCATACCTGAAAGGATATGAAAAAGGCATGTCCTGATTACCTAAAATACATAACATAAACAATCAGTAGTTTTGATAAATGAATTGCAAACAAGCAAAAATTCTATAAAATTCTGTAGATAATAAGAATACTCACTAAATAGGCCGACTGGACAAAAACAGCCCCACTTTAGACTTTTTTTGTTTTTAAATAGAGGTTCTAGGCTGAAAGAAGCAAATAGAAGTGGAAAGGAGTTGAGAAGCCACAGCATCCCATTCCCATAGCACTCTGAAGCAGCTGACAGCATAACTAGAGCTCCCTCAGGTTTTGAGAAGCGGTGAGTGGCAGGATCCCCTGAGAAGCCTGCAAATGTTCAGGTGGTATTAATGCTGCCTTGAACCATGTGGCTCTTGCCCCATATCTGCCACTGCTTTACAGATGCAGGCATAATGGCAATATATCTCCTATGAAACAGCAGGGAAGACCTAAGAGCAGATGGAATAAACAGAGAAATGTTGCTAACACAGCATTAAGGTTGTGTTAGAAAATCAATGAGGAAGTAGGGAATTTAGTATCTCAGGCAGTAGCACTCCGTATTTCACATCTTGACCAGAGAACTTCAGGCGAATACCCCCCATTTAAACAGCTGAAGTGTGGGCAAATATGTCCTTCCATTTTTGCTGGTACCCAACTTCCAAATTAACACCTTCCCTGCTGATTGTCATCACTTTGTGTAACAGCTTTTCAAACAGCTGAGCCACAGTCTCTCGTATGGGTCAGCCATCACAGAAACACACCAATAAATAGGTCAGCAGTCAGAGTGCACTGCACCACACACATCTGCCTGCTTTGTATTTGGGAAGTCAGAAACAATTAACAGGAGAAGAGCCCACTTAACTGAATAACTATTACAGGAGTAGGTCTGTTTAAGCAACGCTGTTTTACCATGCCAAATTCTGACAAAACCTGTTAACATCAGCTGAATTAACTACCTGCTTTTAGATTCTCAGGAGAACCTCTGGGAGTAGATCTTTCTTACCCAAGATCAGTAAACATTGTCATTCATGCTACTGTTACCTGCCTCAGAGGAGAAGGTAACATTCTTCTCAAAAGTGCCTGCCAGTCTGTTTCTCAAAATACATCAACTTTATCATTCACTTTGCTATTTCTAAACAAAACAGACATTTTGATTGTAAGCTGGTTACAGGGAAGAAATTGGGTACATATTAGCAGCATGTGTTCTCTGTCTCCAATCCCCAGAACCTTTTTAAGAAGTCTGTGAACAGTTTCAGAATCACAGAATTGTTCGGGTTGGAAGATCTTCTGATCCAACCTCATTCTCAAGACAGGGCTGGCTGTAAGGTCAGAACGGGTTGCTCAGGTCTTTATATAGACAAGTCTTGAGAATCTCCAGTTGTGGAAGCTGCACAGTTTTCTTGCGAAACTTGATCAACTGCTTGACTGTCCTTGTGGTTAAAATGTATTATCACATATCTGGCCTAGACCTTCTCTTATTTCAGTTTAAACCCATTATCCCTTGTCATCACACTACACATCACTGTGAAGAGCCTGGCTTCATCTTAATGACCTCTGCTATAGGTATTGAAAAGCTGCTGTTAGATGTCCCTGAAGCCGTGTCTTCTCCAGGCTGAACAAGCACACCTTCCTTAGCCTCTCCTCACAAGGCAAGTGTTCCAGCTCCCAAGCATCTTGGTTGTCTCTGCTAAACTCACTCCAGTTGATCAAGTCTTCCTTGTATTGGGCAACCCAATTGTATTGGACACAGTATTCTAGATATGCTTGAGTGCTGAGCTGAGGAGGATCTATCCCTCCACCTACTGACGATGTTGCTGTTGATGCAGCCCTTGACGCTGTCAACTGTCTGTGCTGCCAGAGGGACACTGCTGACTCATATTCAGCTCACTGCCCATCCCTCCAACCTGTCCAGGTCTCTCTGGATGGCATCCATGCTCTTTGGCATATAGACTGCCCCTCCCCCCCCCCCCCCCCCCCCCAGTTTGGTGTTATCTACAAACTGTATGAAGAACTCCACTGCCTACTCAAGGTCACTGACATTAAACATAGGTCCCTGGACAGACCCATGCAGTACTCTGCTTGTTATCTGCCTCTAGGTTAATTGCCACCCATTAATCACTACACTCTAAGCCAAACATCCAACTAGTTTTTTATCCATCTAGTTGTTCACTCATCCGACTGCGACCTCCTAGCCTGGTTACAAGACTATTGTAAGAGACTTTGTTGGAGCTCATTTTAATGAGCTTTGTTTTGAAAAGTAAAAGTGATCTTTGTTTGGAAATCCGCAATTTGCCAAAGTTTACCTGTGAAAGACTTAGACTGTGTCTGACCCATGACTTACACTGGTGCCAGGTCTACTGTCTCTCAGCTGGTGAGGGTCTTCTCCCACGCACCCAAACAATCACACATTTCATGCATGTGTTGAGGAATGTTGCAGAGGTGTAGTCTACTCGCTCCTCCCAGGTTGTGGTGCTGGGTTTCATGCTGGCATGTTTGCCTCTGCTGTCCTGTACAATAAACCCCATAGCTCAGACTTTCCTGAGGTAACCCTCTGCTGTCCTACTCTTTCCAAAGTGGTCAGGATTTTCCTCCTTGCTCTCCAGGACCTGTTCAGGACCTCTTTTTTCTTTTCGAAGTCTCCACAGCCCCAAGGAAAATAGCTCATTCTCTCAGAAACACCTGCTTTAATCATTTCAGTCAATCTGTTGATGACTCAAGCAGCTATTTTGGGCTTCACACCTTTTTCCTACTTCTCTTTTGCTTACTTGTTGAATTTCAGTTGAAATAGAAAAGCAGTCAATGGGAAGTAGATCAACCTACAAACAGTTAAATGGTCATGGCTTTCATTTACATAATCTGAGTATAAAAAAAGAGGAAACCATAAACACTTCTAAGTGACAACAGTAAAAAGGACTTTTAAATGAACATACCATAGGAATAGACTTCACAAGGCTAAACAGTTTAATTAATAATGATAACAACAGCAACACCAGAAGTCAGCATTCAGCTACTTGGTTATTTTCATTCCAGTATTAAAGTTGAAATTCCTACATGGATTTTCTTATGTAGATTACCATTTCTACAAATGTAGGTATAGACCCCACTTGTCACATAAACCAAAACAGTGAGATGCTTTGGATATAGGTATCTGGTAACGTAATAAATTAAAAAATACAGCTCTGAGATAAATACACTGTAAATTGTATGCCCTGCTACAGTAATTATTACATCATTAGTCTTTCTGTATAACAAAATTGAACATCTTAGAAAACACAATCTCTTTTAAAAGACTATCATTACGGAACAATAGCGTAAATTTGGTGCAAGAGATTATCTACCTATTGTACTGGATTTTATTTATATTTCCCTACAACTCCCTGTTGTGTCTGCATATTTTCAGGAACATATGGTATGGTAACCTTGACATGCACTGTGAAGTTCATTTATACAGTTTTACTTTTTTTTTTTTCCCTGTATTCTCTTAGGTCAGAGTTTTTAGGCCCCTATATCTTACAGTCAAGAAAATGAGAGTGTTTTATAAAGGAATGACTATTGGATTGGTCTGATTATCATATTGATCTGATCAGAAGCTGTAAAATGGGTATTCTTTCCTTAACACTACATACTTCACTCTGTAAAAGCTATGGGGCTCAGCCCTGTGATCCTTATACATGAAAGTATTCTCCAGCCCTACATTAACTTTTACTTTAAAGTTTCAGAACTACTGTCACATAGAAGTTGGGACAATCAGGCCCAGAGGTGGTTTAAGATTTAGTATGAAAATGAATTGTGGTGTTTGTGTTTGTTACTCATGGCTAAAGTACACACAGTTCTGAAAACAGAGCTTGCTAGTGAATCAGTTCACTTTTTATTCCAGAGTCTCTCTTGCTTTTACAGAAACTGAAAAAATAAAAAATGTGAATCATGTTTTTTTTAGATTCAGTCAAACTAATCCAGGATGCTGTTTGAACAGCAGTCAAAACCAGCTCAACCAGTAGTACAAGAGGCTCTGCCCCGGGCAATTGTGTGTTAATCATCTACCCTATCCCCAGTTAGATTTTTTATTTTGTGATTGATTTGAATTCATAGCGAAAATAAATTTCCCCTAAATTGATAATTGTTCTCAGGTGCTAAGGTTGAGGTCTGGGTTCCAGTGCCTATGTTCATATCTGTTTATTCATTTTCTATTTGTCTGCCTTTGGAGGAAAAAAAAAAAAAAAAGGTGTGATGAGATTGGATCTCAAGTTTCTTTCTTTCTTTGCCTATAAATTTGCTTTGCCGGGATAAAAGTAACCAGGTTTCAACAGGAAAAACATTGGAGTGTCTTTCCCATTTCAGGCTTTTAGCTCTTCTGCAGGGTAATTGGAGGTGAAATTTCATGGGAAGTGGGACAAGCAGGATGCAAATCTCTGTTCTAGATAGATACCAACAACTGGATAGAAAGTCAGGGATGATCACTCAAATTCTGACCTTTCCTGCTTTTTTATTCAGAGAAAAAACCTGTGGTCACTTTATGCTGAAGTCAGCATTCAGGAAATGTGATCTGAGCATATTTATTACATCATGAAGAAAAGCAATGTTATTAGATGTTCTGGATCACAGCAGGACTTTGTGATGAGAGGGATGCTCAGCTTATCAAATAAAGGGACTCCTAGGTATGATAAGGGACCCAAAATTATGTACCCAGAGATCCTTTTGGTACTACTGTAAAATGCATGTTTTGTCTCTAATTTTAGACTGCTGCTGAAACATGACCTTTTTATATTGGTTTTCATAGACATACATGCTTATTATGTTGGGTCTCAGTGAGTCACACTATAGACATCAAACCTGGTACTGAAAAAATTGACAGCAACTGTGCTTTTCTCTTTTGATGGTTTTGTCAAAATTTATATAAAACTGACATTGTGGATGAATAAGTAGGTATTTGATGGGATTTAATAGAAAATTGTGCTCAGAATAATTGTTGAAAGAAAACTGTAAAGGTAAATTTACAAAGCATGCATTTGACTATAATCATGGACATTTTTAATGAATGTAATTGTGAGATTTCCATAACCCTGCAGGGAAATATACATGTTTATAATAAAAAGGCCTCAAGCTGTTAAAACTGATAGAATTTCTGAAATGTCAACAAAGTTCAGTTTACACTAGACTTCTGGGTTTAAAAACAGGATGGAAAACATGTTAGTATCTCTCTCTTCTGAAGAAAACTGAAATATATCTGGCACAAGGAGTCCAGCAGTTGGAAGGAAGTATGAATAAGGTTGGCACAAAATATTGTTCCATTAGTAAGTGATTACATATCTGTTTCTAATTAGTAGCGTGGCATATAATTTGTACTCTATGCTCTTTATTTCATAAAAAGTCACATCTTCAACCTATCCCATATTTGTTAAATAATTTCTTTAAGCTAGGAAAACTAAATGGATTTATTATTCTTTAAATAACACTTAAAGTTAGGCGAAGGGTTAGAATGAAAATGGCTTCCTTAACAAGCTTAGCTGAACCATACAGGACAACAAAGCCCAATGTGTCAGAACCTACACCTATTGCAACTTGGGTTTTAAAAAGATGGGATTTATTGTAAAGCTGTTGTTACTTGCATTGAGATTTTCCTCTTCTTATATTTAACAGGACTTTCAAGTCTCTGTCTTTTACTGAATATCCTCTTATGTCAAGTCAATCAGAATTCAGGCTTGAGTGTTAGCAATTTAATTATTGCTATAAAACCTTCATTTTGGCACTGCTTATCTTTTAAAGTCGATACAGAATTGTAATACCATTTCACTGAACTGAGTGATCCCACAAGGCATTGCAGTTCTACAACAATCAAAGAAAAATGGTTTTTCTAGGAATCATGGTTAGACCTCAGTATCAAGGCAGCATTAATAATGGGCAAGAACTGCTGCTAGACTCAGTTTGTCTCTTGTAGCTATTCATAAACCTCATCCTATAAGGTGTCTCCAGAAAAAAAAAAAAGTTATAAGAGTTTAAACTCAATCAAGTGTCTGTTCCCATTCATCCCTAAAGGATTCTTCCTTTTGGAAAGAAAATTCAACAATAATATCTAATATCAGTAAAAATATATTCTAGTCAGAGATTTAAATGCTAGAAGACTCAACCACATTACATAAATACCTAAAGAACATACCTGTCTTAGTTAAACATTACCCACTAAACAGTCAAACATATATTTTTAATTGTAGGAAATTGTCTGTCAATTACAGATAAGCTTTCAAAACTTTGAGTTGCGGCACAATCCCTGTGCGCACGTTTTGCCAGTAGCAAATGCAAAGCCTGAAATGAATAAGAACTAAGCCAAGTTGTGTTGCATTGCCGTTGCCATGGCTAGGAGCATGCACACAAGTTATTGATATAGCTCAGCTGACACTTGTTATGCCATGATGACTTGATTGTCTGTTTCAGCCCCTGGAGGTCTCAGTTCATTGAAGTT
Organism: Rhynochetos jubatus; assembly: GCA_027574665.1. Classification (NCBI taxonomy): domain Eukaryota; kingdom Metazoa; phylum Chordata; class Aves; order Eurypygiformes; family Rhynochetidae; genus Rhynochetos; species Rhynochetos jubatus. The sequence goes on along the minus strand of CM050650.1, from coordinate 94,742,714 downwards.
TCAATATTTCAGTGAATAGGTGTGATAATCAAATCAAAGCCAAAGCAGCACTTTGAGGTTTCTTTGTCAAAGCAGCACTTTGCAGGATTTCCATTTAGGTACACTGCACCTAGCACAACTGGACCTTGGTATATCTCAGTGTTACACAGTATTATCGTTATATAATAAGAATTCATATGGCCTTGGCTAATCACAGCTCATGGTCCTTTGGTTCTCTATATTTAAATCTGTCATCATTCGTCAGCTAGAAGGACTGGTTTGGGTCTTGGATTCACTTGTCTTTCCTAGAAACTGATAAGCAGAAATTTGCTAGTGCGCTATCAAACCTGAAACTTCTGGAAAGAATTTGTCTAAGTGGTGTTGAAGAAAAGGGAATAAAAAATGGATTATTATGAATGCACATAACAAGTAGCCTTTCAGTGTAGTCCCCATCTTATTTCTTCTCCAAACTTTGTGTTAGGCTCATAGGCACAATACTCCTCTGTGACAGTCTGGTTCTTTCACGATGGTCTACCAGAGGCTCTTGTTTTCAGTAGCTTCTCAGATATAAGAATAGATCTATAATAAAATATTACCCAGTTTCTAAATATGGTTAAAAAAAAAATGTGCCTTCTGTCATCTGGAAGGGGAGTTTCCTACCCCACAATGATCTAACCCTGTCAGCGCAACCGGTTTAGAGATGTTGCTGTGTGTACAGAGGATGGCATTGATTTCAGAGATAGGCTCTGCAGGAGAAGTTATCTGATCTGTGCAGGTCACAGAGTATCTGCTAAGGGAATTCCCATCAGAGGAGCAGAGAGAATACAGATAAACTTTCCAAAAGTAATATGGCTTTTTCATATCATCCAGGGCATGATGGAAATGGATATAGTTTGGGGATGTTCTAAGAGGAGACTTCCATGCTACGTATATAATTTAAAACTTAATGTTTTATACTTGCTACTTTTAGTTGCCAAGATGTGTCTGAGAGATGTAACATTAATTATTAATTATTGTTGTTGTTGATAAAAATAAATGTATCATTAAGGCTCTGGGAGCATTTCCAACATCAACAAATTTTCAATTTGATTTATTAACAGATATAAATTTCTTTTTTTAAATTTCTCCCTCCAGTCAGAGCCTCAACTTACTTCGTACTCACCCCTCTCATAAGGAAATCTTGAGTAAATGTATCAGCCTTGTGCTCTGTTCTCAATGTTAGCACATCGAGATCCGTCAGCTCGCCTGTAGAAGCATATAGGGAGGGAAAGAAGTGAGGACCCCTTCAGCTGTAGTGAGACTGCATCCATTTCTGAGCATTTTAACCTTAGAAATATTAATAGGTACACAAAAGCAGTGGATGTTATGAAGAAGGCTGGACATGAAACTCTGTCAGGTAAAATGGAACAAAAAATATGCTCTGTTTCCACCCAGCAGCAAAAGTGATGGTAGTGTAGCCTACAGGGAAAAGCTGTATGAGAAGTAGTAGTACTGTGAAGGGGACAAACTTTGCTCTTATTGATTACAGTCACATGAGTGAAACCAAAGAACTAATTTATTTGTTGCATTAGCGGAAGCTTCCAACTGGTCTGGAAGTGTATCACCCATCGAGCAGTCCACACGTTGAGCAGACCAGTGGGGTTAAGTATGTAGGCCTCAAAAGATGTGTATATATATATACACTTATACTAGTGAAATGCACCAGAAAAGAAAGGTCACAACTTCTGCTCCATACACAGGTGGGTACAAACAATAGCATTAGCATCAAAGCCAACATTTGGGAATTGAGGGACTTCCCCATTTTCAAATAGAGAAGGCAGTTTGCAGGATGTAAGCTTTACTTTCCAATCATGTAGGTTTCCTTCAGTAGTTTAATTTCACTGGTGGACAATTTTCTGGTCATGGCAAGGCATTGGAACCTCTAAGAAATACAGGCAGCATCCAACTACAAAATTCAAATCTTTAGTGTGTCTGGCAAGCTGGGCAGGATTTGTTTCCAGAAAATATCTTACAGAGGAGCCCACCATGTTCCTGGACTGTTGGAGAGTTTGCCCAAAGCTCCAACCTGGAGTCTGACAGAAACAACTTCTTCAAGGATTTACATGTTAGGAGTTAGAAGGCCACACATGTGGTTACAAGGAGTGGAGCACATTTCTTTCCCTAAGATACTCTCTGCTTTGTCTTAGTTGTTTACTGATTTTAGTGCATTCCACACAGATATCTCTGTGCCAGATAAAAATCCATCTCCTCCCACTGAGATACTATTTTTTTCTGCAGATAATTTCTTAGTGCATATTGTTTTACATGAGAACTGTTTGCATCCTGTATACATTAAATTTTTAATAAGAAACTCAGTGAGACATAGAGCCATGGGTTAATCATGTGGTTAGCCATGCAGTTAATGATTTAAAATAACTGAAGGGATTTTATTTCTTTTAAAATGCTACTAATGCATTATTTAATAAGTCATAATTTGTATACAATAAAATATCTAGGCTTAGTCAATGATAAATAGGGTACTTAGGAATATTTTGAAGTCACACACTCTGAAAACAATACAGTAGGATTTGTTTTCAATCTGAAGCTGTATGGGAAACATCTATGTTTCTTTGAGCTTTATGTGCAATGCTGCATTTTGCTTAATATTTTAATAGTTATTTACCTTTCAGAATATCCAAATCTAAATTGGAACAAAGCTCAAAGCACTTTGGAAAAAGAGTGTTTATATATGTTGTTGACTGCTAATTAGGAAGAAAAATTTGCTAAAAACTGAGATAAAGTTTTACTAGCAATACAGTTATTCTGTTTTTAATTATATGCAGTGCCTTCCAGGCTGTAGAGAGTTTGTGTGGAGAACAGCAGACCAGCATGTTCAGTAGACAAGACAGCTACCCATTCTTCACCTCTTGAACACCAGCTCTTGGTCCAAGGGAAAATGCTCCTTATGAAAACAGAGCTGTGGTATTTCTGGCTTGCTGGAGAAAAGTGTCACAGTAAAATCATTTCATTTCCTAATTACTGTGAAAAATTCAGGTTACTTCTTGGGAAGGTGTAAGGTCCTTCTTGAGTTCCATAAGCATATCTGTCACTGACTGTCAGAATGGAGGAGAGAGGGAGAATCTTGTAGTCAGGCTGTTTTTAGGTAGGAGCCAAGAATCGCTTTACATAGCCCATTCTGTGTGGCATGGGGTTGGAAAGGTCCTAGTTTTGAAGGCTGCATTTTCATATCCTATCTCCTTCTAGCAAGAAGTGTTCACAGTGAGTGGCGATTTTACTTTCAGGCCTTCATGTGGAAAAAAATAATCTATTTTCAAATTAAAGATTAACAAAGTAAAATGACCATTGTACATTCTTTTATCAGTTCCCTTTCCTCTTTTTTTCCCTTAATTTTTTTATCCTCTTTCTTCATTCATTGCTTGCCTTGCTTTTATGATTTGTGATCTTCTACTTTCGGTCTGGCTTTCTTAACCTTTTCTTTGTTTGGCTACTGTGCTGGGTTCAGTCAGGAAAGGGCTAACTCCCTTTACTCTGGTTGCCAGGGAACTCTGTTGCTGGACACTAAGTGAAAACATTGATAAGGCCTCAGCTGGTGCTGGGGATGGCTTGTACTGAACTCAAGGTCTTTTGTCTGCTTCGGATACTGTAGCTGACCCAGACTGACCAAGGAAGTATTTCATTCCATAGTACATCATGTTCCGGTCTCTGGGGTGGGGAAGGGGGTCCGGTAGCCATTACTCTGCCCTTCTCTCTCTCCCTTACTCCCTTGCTCGTCTCTCCAGGCAACTTGCTAACCCTCCTGTGTTAGCTGCTTTGCCAACTCCTGTGCTGGCTCATTTGTGTGGGAGCTGGTGGATTGCTTTGACTTTTCTGGCCGTGTTATCGGTGATAAGGTTTGCCCGGAATTTGCTGCGTAGGCTCCCAGGCTCCGGCCTTCAGGCCGCGGCTCTCGGGCTGCGATCGCTCTCGGGCTGTGGTTCTCGGGCTCTCGGGGTCTGATTTTCATCCCTCAACATCTGGGTGTGCATTGGTCAGTGGATGGTGGGAAATTGTATCATATTGTATCATATTGTATATATTGTACTATATGTTTCATTTTCTACTATTTTAATTATTTATTATTAGTAGTATCTGTATATATTGATTTAGATTTAATTAGTAAATAGTTCTTATCTCAATTTTACGAGCTTCCTTATTTCTTTTTCCTCCGATTCTTCCCCTCCACTGGAGGAGGGGAGGGGGATTTGTGAGAGCGGCTTCATGGTATTTTGCTAGCTGGAGTTAAACCACGACAGCTACCCTAATATTGTTTCCTTCTTTCTTTGTCATCCAACTTTATGATCAAAGCCAACATTTGGGAATTCAGGGACTTCTACAAAGCTCTTCCTCATTTTCAAATCAAGAAGGCAGTTTACAGGATGTAAGCTTTACTTTCTAATTATGTAGGTTTTCTTCAGTATTTTAATTTCACTGCTGGACAATTTTCTGGTTGTGGCAAGGCACTGGAACCTCTAAGAAATACAGGCAGCACCCAACTACAACATTCAAATCTTTAGTGTCTCTGTCCAGTTGTGCAAGTTTTGTTTCCAGATATTTCTTGCAGAAGAGCCCACCATGTTCCTGGATTGATGGAGGGTTTGCCCAAAGCTCCAACCTGAAGTCTGACAGAACCAACTCCCTCAAGGATTTACATGTTAGAAGTCAATGTTCTGTTCTATTCACACCATACACACGCCCCCACACCCACACCGCTTCTGACTCTTTTTTTCTTTTTCCTGAGGGTCTGAGCTCTTCCTGCTTGCTTTGTCCCTCTACACTTTTTGTCCACTATTTCACTCTGTGGAAGTTCTCTGCCTTAACTGCCAAGCTTCTCAACTGATAATCTCTTTACAGTAATGACTATTCTCTTCTTTGTTGTTGCCTTCAAATTACCAAATTCCCTTTCTCAGGGAGGATAAGTTGAACATTTCAAGCTCAGTTATAACATTTGAATGCAGTAGCTCTGCCTCATAGATAAAAAAATGAGAAATAAAAGAAAGCGTAGTTATGAGATGTGATAGCTCAGTGAGACTCTTATCATGTGCCAGTGGGACATACATTGTGCGCAAGCAGTTCTCCATTGCTGTGCTTCTCAATAAGAAACGTTTTGTTTTTCTTTCTGTTATTGAACTATAGTTTAAAAGACAGTGGGGAGCAGAAATTATATTACTACATATTTATTATAGAATTATATTATTCAGTGATGCTGTATATAGTATGCTTTACATACCGTGGAAATATTCTTAAAGTCTCCCACTCAAAATTCAGTAGCCCTAGCTGGGGGGTTATATCCTTAACCAGATGGCAATCTAATGCATCATTGGCACTGCCAGCCCCATGGCACAGAGTAGGACTGCGAAACTCCCTTGTGCATGGATGTGAGAGAGCCCAATGATCTAAAAATTTGTTCTGAAGTCCCTTCGCAAAACCATCCATTCTGTCGTGATTGCCCTGTTCCTGGGTGGCTTTATGCTATTATAGGAAATCACACTAGGTAACATTTTTTTTATTTTAGCAATCTGAATGTCACAGAATCATAGAACAGTTTGGGTTGAAAGGGACCTTAAAGATCATCTAGATCCAACCCCCCTGCCATGGGCAGGGGCACCCTCCACTAGACCAGGTTGCTCAAAGCCTCATCCAGCCTGGCCTTGAACACTTCCAGGGATGGGGCATCCACAGCTTCTCTGAGCAACCTGTGCCAGTGCTTCACCACCCTCTCTGTGAAGACTTTCTTCCTGGTATCTAATCTAAATCTCCCCACTTTCAATTTAAACCCGTTACCCCTTGTCCTGTCACCACAGGCCCTTGTAAAAAGCCCCCCCACCAGCTTCCTTGTAGACCCCCTTCAGGTACTGGAAGGCTGCTATAAGGTCTGCCCAAAGCTCACTTCTCTCAGCCTTTCTTAGTAGGAGAGGTGCTCCAGCCCTCTGATCATCTTCATGGTCCTCCTCTGGACTCGTTCCAACTGGTCCATATCCTTCTTAAGCTGACATTGCTGTCTCTCATTCTATACTTGTATCTTGAGCTACTCTGTTATCTTTTGAAGTAGGCTAGTCATTTATTGATTAGTTTATGACTAATATTACCTTTTAAAAATCAAATCCACCTGTATAAAATTGTTATTTTTTTCCATTAAAATAATTAAACATTTTAAACAGAGAATGTTCAACTCAGTAAACAAATAAACAGGTTGTTTGTGACACACCCACCTGCCAGGCTCATCTTAGGCCTTTTTTTATCTCTGTGTTGTCAGAGACTGAGAACATTAGATTGATGCTCAGAACATCATGTCATCTCCCTGTATCTAGCATTTTATCTGTGTTTACTAAAATCTGCCTTTTAAAATCCATGTTAAACTATGGGCTGGGTGAAAAAAATTAAACAGGGCTGGGTCGTCAGTCAGCTTGTACCTGCAGCCAGCAAAACCTTGCAAAATGGCAGATAGAGTGTAACAGCAGAACTACTTTGTAACCATCACACTCAACACACGCAGGCACCAGTCACTAGGTACAGTTTAAAAAAAATGAGAATCAAGCCTGGAGTCTAATATAGCTCCTTTGCGTTCCTTTCAGAATGGAAACAGGCCATAAACCCTCCACTGCCTGGTTAAGCAGTTAGTTTACAATTGCTTTGTATGGAGTGCTCAGCACAAAGTAGCTTGATTATACTAGCAAATATATCCATCTTCATTTCTACTAGCTGCTTGTCAAAGAGTAATAGAATGGGTACTGTTCTTTGGTTTCTTTAATTCCAAATATGGGATTCATTCCCTCCAAACTCTCATTTAGGGGTAGATCTTCCATACAGTGCTTTCTAAGTTACACAATGCCCCTAGATTATAATGGGGGCTGTGCAGTATAAAATCCTGCAGAGCTTTGAAATTAAGCTTAAAACCCTGCAGTGCTTTGGAAATGATGGATTTTTATTCAGCAGTATGTGTTGGCACCAGAGCAAGGAAAGGCCCAGGGAGTTTAACAAATGTTGCTGGGACCAGACTAAGGTGTTTCACACTGGACCTATCCAAGAAACACCATTCTGTGTTGACTGTACCTGTCAAATAAAATCAACATACCAAATAATTGATATACTCTTAGACAGCATTAGGAAAGACTAATTCTGATAGACCCAATACAGAAGAAAAAATCCTATGCGTCATAATACTAAGCTGTTACTTGTGGGATGCCTTTCTTTGCCCTGCCCATAGCAATCCCTATCCCTATCCCCTTTTTTTTTTTTTTTTTTAATTATTATTATTTTTAAGCCATCCTTTCTGATGGGACAGTTTTCAACATACTGAGTTGGAGAGTGGATTTGAAATGAAAAGATCTAATGTTTTGTTATACAGCTGTAGTAAACAGGTCATTTAATCAACAGAATTTGATAGATGATAGTACCTGCAACCGAATTAGACCCTAATTCTGAAGTGAATTCTTTGGAGTCCCACCAAAGCTCTGAGACCTGTGCAATAACTCCCTTTAAGACAGGCCTTTTGTTGTAATGATTGTGAGATTGTAAAAAAGCTAAAGTAACAATTATCATGCAGCTCTGTGGACCAATTAGTTTTAATTGTTCTTGAACACTAAATCATGGTTCACATACTAAACACCCTTACAGAAAAGTCTTGGATATTTAATTCAAAATGATAATGTTCTATATTTCTATTATTCTTAAAAAATACTGCATCTTTGCTTTAAGTTTTTTCAGAATATTCAGTGCGTCTCTTGAAAATACAGAATTCGAGAGAGCAGCTTGGAATAAGTTCCAAAGCACTCCGTTAAGTTCTGTAGGAGTTACTTTTGCGCACTTACGTGTAAGAGCGTGAGTACATGCATGTGTGTATATGTATGCCGGTAGGTTCGGGATTTTCCAAACAGGAATCAGTCATGTATTAATTTCTAAATACACAATTTCTTTTGGTGATGGTAGGATCTATGAGTATGTATGAGAGTAGAATACAGTCCATTAGTGATTAAATCTACCAGCTTCAAAAATCTACAGTCAAATTGACACATTTCCAATATGAGCAAACATTGAAAACAAAGGCAGTGTTATAGATACACAGATAGTGAAATTCAGGAAAATATGTAAGATCCAACGCATGAGGAACCCACAATAAACACTACTGAATCAAAAGGTAATGCTCTGTTTTACATTTTCTCTGTATTTGAATATATATTTGAAAAATATTTAGGTGGTTATGTTTTTTTGAAAACCAAACAATGTATCTAAAACCTTTTATTTTTTATAATACAATAATATAATACATGTCAATGCATAACACCATTTTAATATTCTTTTAGTCTCATTTGAAATAAGCTAATATTTATCGATTTGAACAATTCAATCATAAGTCTTACTTCAGAAATATGTCATAGTTCAAAATAATATTTAGCCTTTTAATGAGGCTGACAGAGGTAGGTGAAGTCTTTACTGTAAAAACACATTGGTTATCTTTCTGAATATTGACATCTGACTCTTTACATCATGTGATTTCCTGTATCACTTGTGTCACAATTGCGGCGCTTTGGTTTTTTGTTAGAATTCTCAGCAGCTTTTATGGCAATAAGAAGCTGTGAACATGTTACGGGTTCATGAGCAAGCTGCTTGAATCGAATCTTCTTTTGCACAATGATACACTTGCTTTTCAGTGAGCTGAGAATCAAGTCATGTTAAGTAGTCATGACATTATATCCAGCTGAATTTATTACTCTTTCTATTAAGTTTTTCTGTGAGCAATCACAATACTGACAAGGCTGCCATGTTAACATTTTAAAGCAGCTAGTGAGGTTGCTTTGCCTACAGGCTCCCAGGGGACAGTGGGTGTTCCAATCATTTTACAAAAAGATGTGACAGGTTGCGCTCTCTCAAGTGACTGTGCCACTTTCTTTATGCCTCTAGATTCCTCCATCTCAGCAGGAAGTTGAATATTTGATCAGAAATATTAGTATAGATTTACAATGTAATATTAAACTCATTTAACTTTAACTTGGCAGCTCTTCAGTTACTTATCTTGCCATGTACAAGCATAAACTCCTGTGCCATAGAGGACTTGACTGAGCCCAATCTTTAGTACATTCTCTACCTTTATAGTAGAAAGAACTGATGTATTCCTTAATCTAACTATTGGGTTTAGGATGATATTTAGCATTTAACCAGAGACTTTTGTTAATAAGACAGTACTAGTAACTTACACTTTTCTTGAACATAGTAATACGTAAGCACATTAGTCATCAACTTCCCTTACACTGTAGCAACTTAACTTAAAGCAGTTGAAGATATTACAGATGCATAGACTGTTGGCTTTAAAATAATTTATATTTTAAGCATTAAGCACATTTCATGGGGTATCCCCCCAATGATAAGTGCAAAATATCATTCAAAATGCAATATTCTAGACTTAATGAAGTCATTGAGAATTCTGTGCCAGCTCTAGTAGATTCATGGATTTGCTCTTTGTGGAAAGACTCACATATTTGAAATTACTGCAATATATTCAGAAATTAAATCCAGATACCTTTAGTTTAAAAAGGAAAAAAAAATATCTCAAGACTTCTAGAATACAGTTTCAGACTTGCTGCAAAGTCTACCCATGTCTGTGGAGCTGAACTGCTCAACCTGTCATTTGCCTCCAAACCCGTGTATCATACAGAAAGCAGATATTCCCCCAAGCTGTGATGGGCTTAATGTGTTCTGTGTTCTGAGAGCACCTCTAACCTACAGTGACAGAGCCAGCCTCCTAACAAAAAAATGCCCAGTGCTGCATTTTTTTCCCTCTGGGAGCCAGCTCTGGGTGAAGAAGGGATAAACCCTAAGTTCCCACTGTCAGGATTTGTGCTACAGGTCTTCAGGTTAAAATTTGGGTAGGAGTCTTCTGCTTTTCTGAAACAAGTGGAAAGTAAAACTCAGGACTAATTCATACAAAGCAATATCTGTGGAATTCAAATTCTGTTGTGAGATAATTTAAATTTAAAAAAATGTTTTCCCTTTCTGATCCTCTGTGAAACCAAACTGCCTGTCGGTAACGCCTTCTTAAACAAAGTTGATAACATACCAAGGCATTTGTGCTTTATATTGTTTATATTAATTAACATTCCATAACAGGAATGTACTGTTGATTGTAGTAGGATGTAATCGTATGTTTAGAGAATTTGCAAGCCTACCTACATACACATCAGCTGCACTCATCATTAGCAGTTAGGCCTGTCCTGGGTCAAAGACTGCAGCAGACGGTAGGAGTGTGGCGCTGATACAGCCCCACTTCTCGCAATGATGGGGTGGCACATCCAGGGATGCATAGCACTGTTCCCTGCCACACAGAGGAACTAACTGTAGGTGCATCATTTTTCATACCGACTGGTCTGCGTGCTTGCCATAAGAGGGCTGTTTTCTAACACTCATCTTTATACACATTTTGTAACAAAATGCAACCCCTGAAATGGTACATTTAAAATATGTGTCAGATTTGTTTGGATTCTTAACCACACTGAGGAGTTTTGTTTAAATGAAAAGTAAATCACACTGATAAAGCAGTTTACATTCAGGTTCTTGTTGAAGTTTTTGTCATTATACTCTTTCCCTTGTGATGTACTGATGATATACTGTGAGGTGAAGAACCACACTTAGAAAATGTGAATTTTCAGAGTTACACTTTAAGCCAGAGGTCTTACAGATTTCTAGTCACTAGTCTCTAGTTAAATAGTTGAAGAGTATCATTTAATTCACAGAAAGATAAAGCTTGGCTATAGACTATACAATTAAGCAGATGAAAGCAGTTAGCCTTATTAAGCCTCATTTTCATATTTCACATAGCATGAAAGGCAACATATTTTCATTTCTTGTATGATCTTACATTCATTCCAGGGTTACGGGCAAGATGATAGCAGATTTTGAGAAGTTTGCGATGGATTTATTACATTTAATGAGCATGCAATATATGGCTTCTCAGCCTTGGCTGACATTTTGAAATTAGACTTCCAGCAGTGAAATCTTGTCAGGGATGGGTTTTAGATTACTCAAGCTTTCATGATTAGAGCTTTTTGTACATAATGTCAAGTACAATCATCAGTTAAATGCTAAATGAGCATACCATTGTTAATGCAGTAACAGCACGGAGAATAGATGCTAGCGAATTTATTCTTGCCGACTTGGAACTTAACTTTGTTAGAAACTTTATTCACAGTTGTATTCTTGAATGTATGTGGAGACAGAGGAGAAAGTTTTCTGTACAGACTTAAAAATTGTATTTAAAACTGTTTACAGCATATATGGTATTAGAACAAGTTATTTGAGTTATCAAGAAAAAATATTATTTATATGTTAATTCCTGCCAGGTGCCCCCTATATGGTAGATATGTATTTGTACATAAATGAACTGTAACTACCACGGTATTTTTTAAAATATGGCTGTTTAATACTTCTGCATTGCACAGCAACATTAAAGTTGAGTATTTACAATTATGACCAACCTGAAAAACAACTATATATTTTAGAGTAACAGATACACACGGTCAAATGAAATTACATGTGCATAATATGTTTTCTCATGTTAAGCACATTAATTTGTATCGAATTAATTCAATGGCCGTCTAAAAACACAGTTGGATCTTTTATATGGATAAAGCCATGTTTGAGCCAGCTAAGTTATCTCAGGCCCAGGTCCAGAGTAAGAATTTAGGTGGTAACTCAGTAATATAGAAGATTTTAGTCAGAAAAGCCATAACATATAATGCCATCTGTGTCCTTACATAAGATGGATAGACTCCATTGTTCACACTGTAGAAAATGTTAAGATATAGCTGAAAAAAAAAAGGTGGCCACAGATATCAGTGTGCTGAGTCAGCAATGCCTACAATATAAAGCAGAAAACATTGAGGAGAGGTTTACGTCTTACCATTGCAAGCTTAGCACTTCAACCTGCTTGAGATTCGTAATCAGACAGCCCTCTTCTCTTTCAGGTCAGCTCTCCCTCCTGTTTTACGTGCTGTCAGAGTGTTAAAGTACTTAGGTGGGGTATGTAGAAGGGATTCTTGTCCTTCCTCTTCTCAATTAGAAGGCAGAAACACATGTTCATGTGTCGAGGAATGACCAGCTTACTGTTGGGTGTTTTGAAAGGGTTTCTTCTCAGTCATTTATGTCAAGGAAGTTTCCCTTTAAGTAAAATATTTAAATATTAGTTGGCATGGAGGCTAGAGACCACGTATCCTGGGTAAATATACTCTTAACAAGTTTTGAGTCGCTCTCCTTCTTACCATCAAGTTAAAAACATTTTTTTTTTTGTCTCACTGAATAATTATTGTCAACAGAGGAAAAGACTCCATAGAAAGAGGAAGAGAGGCAAAGTCTCCACCAATTCTGGCACAGTTACTCACTTACTGGTATCTCCCCACTGCTGTGACAACTATTCTGTCTTTGCTAGGGTGTTGGCCAAGCACAGTGTACAATCTATATAGCTTATTCCAAAATTTGAGGAAGAGTATCTTCAAATTTATGAAGTTCCCCATTCAAATTCTGGCCAACATCAGAACTTAGGGGTTCTGTACAGTCCTCCTGGAAGAAATCACTGTTCCTTGAGAACCATAGTGGTAGAAAATAAATGGCCTCTAAATTAGGCATTAGCAAAGCAAGGACAATGCAGATCTGTATACTGGCACCTGAAGTGGTAGGGACCTAAGTACCTTTGTAAATAGGAGGTTAGTTTGCCCGTGTTGTGGCTACTACTCATACACTACCTATAAGCTTTATCCTATAAATATTAAAATTAGATCAATCTAAAATAATTTTATGTACTCTTTCTTGCATATACTATACAAATGAAAAATCAAATCTCGGTAATTTTTTTATATGACTGCCATACTCATGACATATGTGAACAGGAAGAGTAAGGCTGGATATGTAGACAAACTGATAAAGTTTTCAACATTTTACTGCAAAATGGAATCCTCCTGCCATTTAGGAAACAAAGAAAGAAACAAACAAGACTTCACAACTGTATTAGTATTAAGCTGGTTTCTATTTTTTCCACAAATTTGTGAACTGCATTTTTCTGTCCTTGGCTCTCATCTTGCCTTGCTATCACTGTGAACAAGCTTTGAGCTCCAATCAGTCAAAACATGATTTTTCAACTAAAACATGTGTCTCGGCTTTAACTGTTACAATTCCATCAGCTCATCACCAATTAGTTGGGTTTCTTTCTGTTTTTTCTTTTATTATTTGATTAATTCCTCAGCATAGTACAAACTGAATAATGGTTTCAATATTTTGCTACTGGTTAACGTTTCTTGAAAGCAAATATCCTCAGAATTTATCTGTCAGTGGGAGACCATTATCCTCTGACAACATTTTAAACCATTGAGATTTTCTTAATTACCTTGAAACTTAACATGTTGTTGATTTTACCAACTATTACAAACCAATGTAAATATTTTTTTCTTTGTTCTGTTTCCTGAAAACAAGTTTTAAGCAAGATTCATTTTCTACTTTTGAATACAAAAACAGTTCATTAAAATGTAGGAATGTTTAGTGCTACGAGTGCCCTGTGAGGCAAGACCACAAGGCACTGAGCCAAATAGATTACTGGAATAAGCAGGCCAACTTCCATTGACTGCCAGCATTGGGCCAATTTATACTAGTGTCAGATTTGGTTTATCTCATTTCATCTGACAACGAATATCCCATTAGTCTACATACTTTGCTTTTGTGTTAGCAATTTTAGGTTAGTAACTGACTGTGGCAGCTCACGCACTTTTTTTTTCTGAAATGGTGCAGTCCTCTAACATCCAGCTTAAGAGATAAAATGTCCAGAATGCTATTTCAAGTAGCCCTTGGAGGATCATTTCAATATGATCTTCTTAGCCCAGAGAAGCAAAATTGTGGTAATGTAAAACCACTCTCAAAGTCAACAACTGGACCAGCTGAGATTATAGCGATCACTCTGTATTCCTCCCTTGCCCCCATCCAGTAGTCACCAAGGGCTCCAGGTGGTCCCCATTGCAGCTCTGTTCAGAACAGACCAATTCCCTGGATATCCCAACAGCCACGTCTAGACCAGTACCAAACTTATTACAGTGAAAAGGTTTCTCTGTGTGTGTGCATCTGTTGCATACCACTTCCTGAGTTCTGCTCTATACCTTCACACCATACGCGAAAACCTACTTTAGAACATCTGAGATTTAGTAAACTAGACACGTAATGAAGGCCACTAAATATTCACAGGAGTCTAGCGACCAGTAGAATTAAAACACAGTGCTGGAGTTTCACCTTGTGTGAAATAAGCTAACTCCATTCACTCCAAGGCAGTTACGTAGACCAAGGCTTCTTAAAGCAAGACAGAATCCTGAAAAAGAAAGAAAACACATAAGTGTTTTTCACCTTCCTGAAAGATTGCAGGGAAACATTTGCAAAGCCTGTAATTACATAAGGGTGCAGAGGGCATGCCTTGTCAGGGTACTGTGTTACCCATAAGATTAAACCACTGTTTATATTTTGAAAATATAGTCACAAGTAGAGAAATGGAAGTGTGCAGATCCAGCCAGCATGCAACTCATTAACGTGTCAGAGCATTTTTGACATTTTGAGTGTGAGTTTTGAACAAATGATTGTGTGTTTTAGGGTAATCAGTGACTATGGTCCCTGTTAGTACGGATGGAAACTGCAGAGGTAAATCCCTAGAGAACACAACCTGTTTGGAAAATATAATCTAAAATCTTTAAAAATCAAAAAAGATATTAAAGGCAGCAATAATTTCAGATTCAGGAACAGAAGGTCCTCAGAGTGTCAAAAAGTAATTCATCAATTACTGGAAACTTTTATTAATAGGAAGTTAAATAGAAATGAACAATGAACTCCAGCTCATTCCATCTCCCTTTTTTCTTGGCTGCATTCTAACATAACAGAGAAAATTGCCTTTCCTACCTTCTTTGGAGAGAGCTAACAAGTTCCCTGCCTAGGCGAGCCAGCAAGGCTCAGTCAATATCTCAGTTAGTCTCCCAAGAGTCACGGCAGAATAAAACAGTCCCCCTTTTGTAAAAGCAATTAACAAGAAAAGTTGTATTAAAATTTTGTTTAAATCATTAAGGTTGGTGAGAGAGCAATAGAACTAGAAAAATGTCTTGTAGGAAGCACAATATTGTATCTCCTGTTTAGATTTCTAGGTCGGTTTCAAGATTCCCTGCATTCTAAGTTGATCAGTAAAAATATCAATCATGATGTTCTCTGAGGTTTCCAATATCTCTTCCAGGTATAAAAATAATTAAGATTAAAACATTCTGACATTTGAAGGGGGGTGGGGAGATGTGTGTATGTGTGTGAAGCCTGAAAGGACCTCTTTATCAAAATCAAAATTATGCAGTTACTGACTGAATATTTTTCATAAATGTCAAGTTTATTCTCAAATTATCTTGAAGATAAGCTCGAGCATAAACTACTGAAATTGTAGGAAGAATATTGCTTTTACTGCAAATCTTCCCAGCCATTTATAACTAAATTGGATCAATGGCACCATGTTCCTTTCAGGACAGTCTTCAGAATCCTCTACATGTCTTTAAAGCTTTCTTGAGTCTACAGCAATTAATTGAGATTACATTGATGCATTTATTTGCATTCATCCTTTCCAACATACAGGCTAACACAATAATGGGCAGAATTTATGAATTTTTACCCCATTAACTGGGAAAAATGGAAAGCTTCAACATAACAGTGTCAGAACCAGATGCCATAATATGTCAGAATGGACCTGTGCAATGACAGTTTTCATTATCCACTTCTCCCCAGTTAGAAAGGCTTCTCTATTTTCTTAGTTCAGCATTACAATGGCAGGGCATACCTTCCTCTTCCATCCCACCCACACATCATTAGAAGATGATGCAACCTGCATGACTGTTGTACATCACTAGCTTCTCTCACTGCTGTTTTTCTGCCTTCATCCTTTGTAAAGTCAAGCAGGAGAAACTCATTTAGTGACCTGTCCTGATGCGTATAGACACATCATAGACAGATTTGTGAAAATACCTATTTTGGGACTGGTTTACAAGTTTAGTGCTATCCTACTACCCTGCTCTCATACAGAACATTTTCAAGCTGTATCCCAAAAATACCACTTATCCGTCTTCCCCATCAAGAAAAGACCCAGATGTGAAATATTCACTGACATATAGTTGAAGACTATGGGTAAGGGCACATTCCTGAAAAAGGAGGAGCAGTATGTCTGAGACACCTTGCTGCCTGGAGCCTCCAGGGAAGAGGGAACCTCCCCACACCCAAATACAATCAGAATGCCCATTGTGGACCACCAGCTTTTTACAACTACTGGCTAAGCGTGTTAGTAAATGAGGTTTTGAAACTCCTCCCTGTTACACCTGAACCCTTAGCAGTGTCTTGATTTTAGAGAAGAATGTATAGCAAGCTACTGGCATTCTGTCAGCTACACTCGATTACGCTTCATCAACTGCTGGCAATTTTTTTACAGCTGTAGTCTTTTGATTTTCTCTCTGATTGACTGTCAAAGATGACTTATTGTAATAGAATAGAGCTCCCATGCATGTGAGACATGCAGAGGAATCTCTCTGTAGCAAATCTGAACTAACACCAGGCACTGACAATTTCTTAAAGCACTAACAGCTTCTTCTTTAAACCAAAATTATCTTATGTATACATTATATAGCTTAGTGATGAGAGCCTGCTATCAGCTTGGCTGCATTTCTTTCATGTACCAAAGTCATCCTTTCCAAAGTAGAGGATGACAGTTGATCTTTAACATGCTTACAGACTAATGACAGCCTCTCAGAGAGAAGCATCTGTCAATATTGAGAATATTGAGTTCTCTCTCATACCTACAAATCCCTGCTTATAACACTCTTTGTCCTTATTTCGACTATATTGTACAAGCTTTTCCAATTCCAGATTAAGGCTTTCAGTTTTCTTGCTGCTTGCCCACATAAGCTATACAAGTAATATCCCTTTGTATCTCTGTCTTTATAAAAAACCCACATCACTCACACAGGTAAGATATAAGTTAAAACCAGTAAACTTAATACTTAAAATATGGTCTTTTGGAAATTATGACATTAAAAGGTTTCCCAGGCTGGTCTTCCTAGTTCAGGTTTCCTCTGGTGAGAAAAAGTAAGCCTCATACTTCACCATTTATAAGGACTAAGTAGTAAATGTGGGATTTCTTTGGGCAGGAGGAAGGTTTACAAGATTTTTGTTCTATACACTTGCAAAAGACATGACCAATTAATATTTTAAGGACTTGATCATACCTGCCTCTGAAGTTTTTCCACATTAAGTACTTCTTCTTAGAGTCATCAGTTGAATGGTGGGAGCAACTGAAGGACCTTATGACACAAAAGCCAAAATTTAACATCTGTGATGAGTGTGAAATAGTATGTATATCCTTTTTGTACAGGTCTCTCTGAACCCTATTTGCCCACCTTTCTTTGTACAAAGCAAAAGGCGAGTCTGCTGTCCATCCATATTTGCTTGGATAAGTTGCTATGTAAAGAACATGATACGATGCATTCCATTTTTTCATTTCTCATTTGCCCATTTATCTTACAGCATATGAGTTACATCATTTCCTGAAGAGCTTATTACAAAATGTTGTGTAGCCTCTGTGTTGTATAAAAAAGACTATTCTGATCAATAAGGAAATTCAAGGTCTGTGAACTTTTTAAAGAAATAAAAGCATTGCATTAGGACAAAAAAATAATAAAATAGTTGAAATTAATTAATTGGTTAGACAAAAGTCCACTCATATCTGCACAGTTTTCTAATATCTTCTGCAACTTTTATAACTCTGAGGCAAGGTCATGGCACCATTATGCTATCTTCCTATTTTTGATCAATGTCAGCACATCACACATGTTAGCATTTAAGCCACAAAGCAAGTCAATAATTAGGAAACAACCAAAACCAGATGAATAGGAGCAGCCTAAATGCCTACCTAAGTGGCGACGTAATCATCGTAATAGAAAGAAGTCTAGCATGGCATGATGACAGCAGTGTTCACTGAGAATGGGGTAGGAGACTCCAGAGTTTCTAGAGAAAGTGGGGAAGAGGATGTGAATAGGTAGACCATTAAGACAGAAAGAGTCACAACACACCAACAAGCTGACTAGGTGCAATGATGTGTTATCCATTATTCATGAAACCTGGTTTCTGGAGCGAATACAATAACACACATAGAACAAGTAGCAGCTAGCAGCAGAATATGCAAGCCTTAGGCTTTTTGGACAGAATATTAGTGTGACAGGGTGTTGCCCTTCTTTAATGATTACAAGACTGGATTGCTTATGGTCATATCTCCTGCATGGTAAAGGATGAGTTCTTTGTGTAGGATATAAATCGTAAATCCATCTTCCCAGAATGAAGCTTTAGATAAATATGCAAATACACCCCTTCTTTGCTGTGTGCCTCACTGATTAAGGATCTGAGAGTTCCTTGATGCATACTAAAGTTGGTTTTGTATGACAGAGGAGTATGCCTGGGGCAAATGAGGCTAAAAGGATAATACAGGAATAAAGGAGAGTGGCAGTACTGAAGAATCTATTCAGAGGAGATTGATAGCTGTAACAGGAATAAAGGAAAAAATACAACAATAAAAATTAAATAAAACCTAGAAAGATTAAAGGAAAGGTAATTAAAATATAGAAAAAAGCGTAACATTAAATTAAAAAGTTAATGTTGATGTAAAAAGCACATAGAATTATATTAGTACTTTAAACCTTTATTAAACCCCTGAGAACATACAGGTATCAGAAGTGCCCAAAGCCAGTCAAGACTTTTTACTGTCTTTAAGACAAGCCTGTGTTTTTCTGTATGTAGTGAAGAATAGAGAATATAAAAATCTACACATAAGAGACAGAAATTTCAGGTGAAGTAGCAGTGGAACTGTGTTTGCATAAAATAACCAATAATAAATACAATATTAGCCAAATGACTTTGATTAGTATACCTTCTAGTGTTGAGTAAGCCATCTTGCACTTTATTTTTAATAAATGGGATATGTTTTCAATTACTGCACATGAAACTTTTGCATTAACAGAGTATAATGCAATTTGAAATGTGAAATTGGTAGACCAACAACTAAGTTCATGCAAAACTAACTAATGTGGAAGAAGATGAAATGATGTTCCTGTTTTCTTTGTGTAACAGAGCCATCTGACACAACTGTGGTCCATCCACCTGTATGAAGAAATGGGTTTGCAGCAAACCCCAAAGTAACACCCACACTTCCACGCATACACGCCCCCTCCAGAAAGAAGCAAATTTACACGTGTAATTTAGGAGAGATTTTCAGAAGTCACCACCAAATTGTTAAAGGTGCTTAGGCATCTGGATGTGTGGAGTGATATCAGTGAAAAGTTCAGCCTATAAACACAGACTTGGTCTTCTTATCTGTACTTTGATTTGGGTACTCTCATGATTTTTTGTGATTTATTACTGATACTGGTCATCCATTTCAAATACAGAGAACAGCTTTCAAACAAGGAGAGTACTGCAGAATTTAAAATGGTTTTACATGTAACTGCTTACATAGAGGCTTTAGTAATACTTAATTTTTTTTTGTTTGACATCATCTTATCCACCACCTTGCACCTGGAATGACTTTATTAGTTCTGAATCATCACCTGAAGAAACAATATCTATTTTTAAATATTGATGCTTCTGTAATTGCCTATGAAATGTGTTACATTACCAAAAGCTTTTTCCTATTAGATGACCTAATTTTTTGTCTTGCTTTCATATAAGCTTTTTGTTCTGTCTGTAATGAATAAAGAGAATAATTGATCCCTGATATTTTAATAGGAAAGGTCAAAGCACTTTTGCATAGTATCCCATCTTAATTACTTCTGTACTAGTACCTTAATACATTTTGTGTAGTATCAGCAGTTATGAAGAGTAATAAACTACAAGAACGCAGACTGTGATGTTTGCTATATTCCCAACCCCTATTTAGTTTTGTAGTAATCTCACAAAACTGTGTAGAGATGGGCAAAAAAAAAAAATCTTGTTAAACTATGGGGATCTGCCAAAATACATTGTGGACATCCAAAATATTTTAGCTAAAAGCACTACACTGTGAATAATTTGACACAGAATTATTTGGAAGCCTTAAATAAAAAGGTTGAGTGTTTAACACCAAAGACATAACCATTTACTCCTGTGCAAAGAGGGTCTAAATGCCACAAACCCAGAATAACAGTATATGCTCCCACTTTATACTCATAATAAGCAAGTGTAAAAAAAAGATATATAGATACAAAGCATTAGTGCTTGTGCATCAAGTGGGTTGATAAGTATTAAGGCATACAAGGGCCAGAGAGGTTCATGTCATAGAAAATATGAAAAGATTCCAGCTTTAGCTGAAACACACACAGGTGATACAAAGTAAAGGTAAGGGGAGAAGTAGAATTGTTAGTATTGCTAAATCTGTAAAACTGAAAAAAATCTGAGTCTTTCACTATTAAAACTATTAAATTATGTAGATATAATATACAGATGGATTATTTCATTAAAGCTAGTCTGTGGAAGAGAACAAAGCAATCTGTCTGTTCTTCTAACATTTTCCATGAAGATATTAGTGATAATTAAGAAATTCATTTGGTTTGGTCTTTAATGTGGACATTTTATTTAAACGCATCCAGTTCTGATTAAGAAGAGTGGAAAGACGCTGACGATTTGACAGTCTGAATGACTGTTCTGGAGGTGCTCATGTGGTGAAGATCTGTGACCAACATCCATTAGATGCACAGCTTCCTGACAAGGGCTTTGATGAGGGCGTACAATGAAACACATTCTTTAACGAGGTGGATTTGCCAGGAACCTACACTAACATCTGACTCTGAGAATGCTTTGGCCACTGGCTTTCAAATTAATGCCCAGTGAGCTACAGACAGCACATGTTCTTGTCTGTGTGTCTTTACAAATGCACAACTCCCCTAAAGGGCTTCAGTTAATTCACAGTTGTGACTTTCTCTTTTCCTCAATCTTGCCTGATAAAATCCCTCTTATGCTGCTAACATATGAACTTTGTTGCTATTTTTTAAGGCTACATGAGACCTCACTTTTCCTAGTGTGAGCTCTGGATCTAAATAAAGCTGTGCTGGCAAACTAGTATCTCTGATGCCATCAGCTATCTTGTCTTTTATTAGTATGTGCTTTTACTGCTCTGTATTTGCAGGGTTCAGCAAGACTGAAATGTAGCAGATAAAAGCTGCTTCTTTTTTTTCCCCTCTCTTGCTCCTGGAACCTTCCAAGAAGTTTTTTCTTATCAAATGTATCATTCTTTCTGCCTAACCCATTAATATGAAAAGTCCCTGGTATTTTGTTGTATTCTTTTCTTCCATTGTCATTCTGGGAAAAGACACATAGGGTCTTCAGCAATGTCATCCGTGGCATACATCAGAATGCTTGCCTGATGCTGGCAACTATACTACAAGCTGCTGATGCTGCTGAATTCTGTAGTTGGAGGAGAGCCCTCGCAGTGGCCTTTAGCACACAGGCATTTGTAATCTTGGCTTCATTACTGTAGAGAGCTGGAGCTGAGTTTCCTTCAGAAGCTTCCCCTTTCTCTGATAATTCACCCCTGCAAGCAGTGTTGCAAGGTTTCTTTTTCTTTATTCCTCCTCTAGACAGCAAGATTCTTTCCACTCCTCGTGTCACTGTGGGTCACCACATAAACAAAGATGCCTAATATTTAAGCTTCAGCTGATAAATTCTCAAATGTGGACCTCTGTTCTGCTTATTGTCCTCACCCTTCTGCAATTTGAAGTCCTCTCTTCTGGACAACTGCACAGACTACTGCCCAGCCCACCACTTCACCTTTGGGTATAAAGACACAGCTTATTTCTGTTGGTCAGACTGACATTTCCCAACACCAGAAATTTCTGTCAAAACAAATCTGTTGCCTAGACTGCCAAAAACTACTGATCAGGGTGAGTTTTGCCCTCAAACCCATCTGTAACTAGTGGGAAGCTCTAACCCAGGCCCAGCTGCAAGGGCCGTATAAGCTTTGCAAAACTAACGACCAAACCTCAACACTATGGGGAAAGGGGTTGAAATCTCTGTCAGTATTATGGCTTTAGAATTTCCTGTGGAAAACAAATCCCTTGCCATTGCAAAGAGACACACAAAGATCTGGCCCATTCAGTGTTGGTTGCACTAGGAAGATTATTTCATTAAAATTTATCACCATGTTTTGGCAGATATAATTCCATTAATTCTAGCTGCTTTGCTAATGCAGCAAAAATAAATGTCTCAAATCCCTCACCTCTGGAAGAAGTGATGCATGAGTATGCCTGTCATATCAGTTTCAAACCAGGAACTAGAAAAATAGGATTAGAACAAGGTGAACCAGTCCAATGGGTAGGATAAACTAAACAAGTGCAAAGTTCACATGGTCCTGTTTAATGGGGATAAGCCACAAGAAGAGTGGGAAGCAGAGCAGCAATTAGTCTCAGTTGTGCTTTTTTATTACAGACATACATATCTCTACTCCTTTTTATTTGATTCAGAATAGTTTTTCTGAAGATATCCAATTCAGTGACTGAAGCATTCCTTTCCTAAAAGTTTATTTTACAAATGAAAGAAAAATAAATACATTTTTAAAAGCAGAATTCTAAGAAATGTGTCTAGCACATGAAAAAAATACTGGGCAATGATTCTTGTATCAAAACTGAGTAGAAAAATCACTATTTCTGCTAACTGAACACTAATCCCAAATTAATGTCCTGTTCATCAATTTGTTAAACTCCCATTGAAAAAAACTAAAACAAACAAACAAACCTCCCCCCAAAATCCAAAAAACTCCAGATAAATTTTACAAACTACAAGTATGTAATAAGACTAGGAGATATATGTATCTGTATCAAGCAGTTTCAAGAATGCTACTGATATTTTAAACTCACGAAAAAAAAACCAAACACACACACACACACAAAAAGGCACAAAGTAATTTCAAAACAAGAGCACAGCAACTTTGTCCCTGAAAAAGACTCCAGTGATTATGAAGGGACAGAAGAGTGATTTTACTCTTTTCCTTTTTCATTTTAAAAGAAGAGAAAGTCTATAATTGCCAGGAAAATTATACAAATACACAAAACAGATCTAACGAGCCAAATTCCTTGGCCTGGCTTCCAGGAGCTATGTCACTAGATTTTGAATCAAGTAATTTAACCCAGATTTGCAGACAGCCACAGATTCAAAATAACCTGGAAGATGCTCCATGGACTTGCTACTTTGCTTTTGATGACTCTGGGCATCTTGCAGAGGCTGTCTGCTGCAGTCAGGTAGAATACCAGAAAGAAAAATAACGATATCAACAATACATAGAGCTATTTTTATAGTGTCTGAATCAGTCTCTATGGCAACATTTATAGTCTATTTAGATTTTTTAAGAAATATCTCTCTCTCCCCCTTCTTGAACTATTCTGTTGAGTTACAGATATTGGTAGAAATATAAAACGCAATGTCCACATAAAAACACCTGTCAAGTTTGGAAGAGTAGGTGGTTGTTTGGTTTATATTTGACCTTTCCATTTAACAAGTATTTTAAAGATATCCCACTAAACTTCTTTCCTTTTCTCTGAGAAAATGTTGCTAAGAGAAAAAGGAAGATTCCATCAACTTAAAATCCAGTTACCCTGCATATACATAAGTATATTATTTTTCCTCTTTGAGTCTGAGTGCTTCATGAGAGTGATGTGTGTGTCATTATTACCATTCTATAGTTGCGGCGAGGCAAGTACAGACAGGAAAAGAAAAATAATTATCCAAGATCAGTCAGCCAGCTAACAGTTTCACTGATTCTAGTAGCAGATGTACAAATTTGCAGTACCTTAACAAGTGGTTTCTGACAGCACACTTCATACCTAAGCTGTCCTTATTTGGGAGGTTTACAATAGAGCATTTCTGGTTTATTATATCCTTTCCTCTCTTTTCTGTTGCTGTATGAAAAATGCCCACAAACAAGCAGGACTGTACCCTGAGAACTGTGAAACTGTCTCAAAAGGCCATTACATTCACAGAGAAAAAGAAAGCTGTATGAAAGTAAAGGAAATTTGTTTTTATAAAATCCTGTGAGCTATATTAAATTTAAAGTATTTCATTTATGAATAGTAGGTCTGAAACTTACATTCTTTATTGGAGGAAAAGAAAATGATAAGACGGAAGAGTGATAGCTATAATGAAATGGGGATGAAATTCCTGGGCAGTATGGAAGTGAAAGTAGCTAGTGCTGGTTTTAGGTACCTGCACAGGATAGTTTTACTGAGGATCTTGGACCTTTGTGTAAATAGGCCAGCAGAGGAGTGCCTGTTCTTCCTCAAAACTATATAGCTGAAAGGGATTTTCTTCACACAGTCAGAATTCTTATCGCTCATTATTTGACCTGATTTTTAAAATTATCTGATATAATTTTGCTACCTGCCAGGTTTAGAATATAACAGCAGTTTTGGATCAACTCAGTGATGTCTTATTCACTGCGCTGTCTATGTTAGGCGGACATACAGGAAAGAGTATAGAAACAGGGAACGAATGATGCTATCTCTGATATGCCTTCCTGACTTTATGCAGGCAGCAATTTAAAGATTTTCTGAGCCAGGGCTGCATCCAAAGCATCCAGCAGTCAGCCTATTCTCTAATCCATTTTAAACCCATTTATCTCTTTGGATACCTTCAAATCCTAAAGCAGTGAGTTCCACATTTCAATTTTGTGGTGTATCAATGGCATACAAATAAAGTAATATGTTGAACATCTAGTTCTAACACTTAAAATTTTATTTGAATGCAAATCATATTATTTGTGTCCTGAGAAGAGTTGTTTGTCTTTACAGTCCCTCACAACAACTAGAAGTAAATTTTTAAAAGCACCACAGATGAGACTGATTCATGTGTATCCAACACTCAGACAAAATTGCAGATGATCCACTGCATCCTGTTGGCTGTTATGTTTCATGCAAAAACCAGAGTGCTGTGATACAAGCCAAAGTGTCATAATTTCAGACTCATCAGAATGTGCTTATATTTTCAAGCACCAGCAATTTTCTTACAAACATTATAAACTCTGCAATTTCTGTAATTGAAAATTTAATATTAGATGGTTTGTGATTTAGAATAAGAAACTGTAAAAGGAAGTTTTGAAATGTATATGGTGATAGTTTATTGAGATCAATTGAGTAATTAGAATGAGTGTTCTCACGAGAAAAGTATTTTTTAAAAAATCCATTAGCAATATCAACCAATACTTTTGTGCCACATATACACAGAAAATTGTCTTACAATTGGCCAACAAAATGTAGAATAAAATAGTCAAAAATAATATGAAAAATTATTTCTAATGGCTAAAAACAGCAGTTATTTGTAGGAGAGAGAAAGAGAGGAAAAAGCAAGCAGCAAAGTATCTGCCTCATCCGGCTGAACTTGATTCAACAGTAGTTCTAAAGTAATTAGTAGCAAGCACTTACCATAAAGCCGTCACAGCATTACCACCTTCAAGGGTTGAAAACAATTTATCTTTAGAAACTGTGTGCCTGCCATGGATGGAGACGGTAATATTAATGAAAGAAAGAACCAGGAAATACCAGCACCTTAAAGCCAACTAGAGCTGAAATCGATGACAAGAGGCAGTCAGAAACACATGAGCAATTTATTAAGCAATGATAGATATGGGTAAGTAGCACTGCAAAATCAGTCCTTCTTCTGCTATGTGGGGTGCAGCTAAATTACCAGTTCTGTAAACTGAGCAGTTCTTTCTACCCTTTGGATAATATATTAAAAAAGCCTTCAGACCTTTGTGCTTTTCCTACCTGGCTTTCACTCCTGTACTTATCCCCAAAGCTATATTAAATCTCCTGGGGTAAAGACACTACTAGAATTAAACATCTGTCAAGGCATCACCCTGAGTTATTATGTTATTAGGAATCGTGTTTATCAGGTGTCCCGGGGTGCTCGGCTCTGTACCAACACCGAGGGAGAGCACCGCAGGCTCCTCTCTCAAGGAGAGTCAAGCACAGAGAAGGTAACACTAGACCCATAACAATAAAGGCACAATTTTACTTAAATCCATCCTTTCTTTGGTAAAATATATGTTCCTTCATACAATGACCTCACACACTGTTAGGGAATCCAAATCACTTTCTTAAGAAGCATTAATCTCTTTCCTGTGCTTGTGCAAGTGACCACTGTCCTGAGTGGAGCAGAAAAATAAATAGACCAAATAAATAGGTATTCTCAGACCATCCTCTTTGATATGAAAAATACACAGACACAATTATAAAATATATTTTAGACAAGTGTTCATAAGGGGGGATTTTGTACACTGTCTGCTTCCTCTTGTTGCTTCTCATATGTCCACAACTCAGAAATTGGTATGACCTTCTTCAAACTGATGGTGCAGCCTTTCTGGTTCTCTTCTCACTGGAAGAGCACACTATGAGACACTGTAACTCCATTACTGCTGTAGGCATCTTTAATAGGAAGCTCTTCAAATTCCTTGGCAAACATTATCTAAGAGCACAGCTAAAGCCCACCTGGAGAAAGCTCTCATGTTGCTAGGCACTAGTTCTCTCTGTATTTTATCCTGCTGTAATCTCTGTGCACTCTCTGTCCCTCCACAAAATTTTTCCTTCCTCATTTGGAAACCCTTTGTTTCTCCAGCAGGAGGTTCATGTTCCTAGACTCCCGAGGAGTTAGGCAAAGGTTGAACCAGTAGATATGAGGCCTGGCAAAGAGCTGTGTGGTCCTAACAAGACTCCTTATAGTGACTCCCATAGGAAGAATATATTTAGAGCACATAGCAGGAAGAACCTTGTGCTCACTGGTATCTGTGAGGAATCAGTGCTATCCAAGTAATAATGATGTCCCAGTTTCTCCTCTAGACTGTGTTGACAGGAGGGGATTCACCTCACCTTACATTCCAAGTATGGTCTAACTCAGCTTACCCTTTTCTGAGGCTCCATGGGAAGAAACAGAAGTAAGTGGAATACAGTCAAGAAAGCCAGGGCCAAAAGAAAAATTCATATTCTCCTTGATCAAGAAATCTGGCTTGAAGTGATATGCTAGAGGACCTATTACAACTCCTTCTGCTGCATCTCATCCCTGTACGAAACCATTTCATTCTTTGCTACTTTAAAACACATAGGTTGTTATAATGTTCCTCTGTAATGATTAGAACTTTACAGATTTTTATAATCACGCTAAAGAAATCATAAAATATTCCACACTGCTTTGTCATAAATATTATTTTGTCATTACTACAAACCTTTTATCCTGCTGGTTTAACATAGCAGATAAAGAGAACTGAATGAATGTGATACCTCACAGAATTTCCTCCTTGCTGGAAGACAATGCGAAATATAAGCAGCATAGGTGGTTTTACCTTTTACAAAAATAGGTCTTGACATTCTGCATTCTTGTGCAAGTGATGAATGGAAGCTAATGTCAAAAATTAGCTGAATGGAGAGGTTGAGGTTTTTACCTGTTGTTTTCCTTCCCATTCTGTCAATCTTTGATATACATCTGTGGTCACAACCATTTTTCTCTGGTTTTTGATACTGCTGCTTTTTTTCTTTCAACTTCCATAAATTATCAAATTACCCATCATGCCAGTAGCCATGGTGTACAATTACCAGAATGATCAGAGAGAGATGGAAAGTATTCTGAGGAACTGTGTCCTTTGAATTCAGTGTGCAAATGCATCTATTGCTATACATTCTTTCTTCCATGTGAAAATCTCAGAGATTTCATTAATATCTTTAGAAACCCATAATTACTCAGTGTTTTCCCTCTCCTGTATTTAGAGGGACTCTCAGAGCCTAATTTCATTAGATACGTTTTCAAAAAAAATAGAGCCCTCTATTAGTAATTTCTTTCTTCCGGCTGAAATTTTATCCTGTAGATGAGGCAGCTTCATCTTCATTACATGGATCTCTACATAAAGTGAAGAAAGAGATGGATAGCCTCTGGAACAACCCATGGCTAATGCATTAAAGACATTGCAAATTAATATCATGATCATAAGAGTAATTAGTGGGATTCATGATGCTCATGTATAATAAGTTTGCACTGATTGTGTTGTACACAAACTAGGACACTTTCACTTGCCCAAACTGGAGATTCTATTCTTCACCCCTCACTCCATGTACACGGGTTTCCAGGATCTGATATAGAGATGTAAAGCAATCTCCTTTGTCTTCTGTCTTCTCAAAATTACATTTTGCAATGCATAAACCGCCCAAGGCTTGCTCTATCTCCACCTGATTTTCTAGTGTGACAGTATGTGCTCTGATTCTAATACTACAGGGAAAGAATACATATTTCTAAAAAAAAAAAAAAAAAATCAGTTTTTCAATTAAATGAAACAGTAAAAGCTGGTGGCCCACACGTGTACACAGATGCATCCCATTACCAGTTTTCAGATGCATTTACATAATTTTTTTAAAAAGTGTCCATCTGTGTATATATGTCTATACATTATATGAACACTGATTGATTCAAAAGCGTCTCTTCTCTTTATAGGCACACGCACACTCACATACACACAGAGACCACTTGGGTTCAGTGTTAGGTTCCTGTACTGTGTCTGGCTGGGATGGAGTTCATTCTCTTCACAGAAGCCTACATAGTGCTGTGTTTTATTTATTCCTGATCGGTGCTTACATAGAGTCAAGACCTTCTCCGTTTCTCAGCTGCTCTGCCAGTGAGCAGGCTGGGGATGCACAAGAAGTTGGGAGGGGACACAGCTGGGCCAACTGACCCCAACTGACCAAATTGATATTCCATACCATATGACAACATGCTCAGCAATACAGCTGGGGACAGTCTTTCCAAGGTAGCTGTTGCTTGGATACTGGTTGGGCAACAGTCTGCTGGTGGGAGGTGGTGAGTGATTGCCTTTGCATCACTTGGTGATTTTTTTTCCCTTCACTTATTTAAAACTGTATTTATCTCGACCCACAAGTTTTTCTCACTTTCACCCTTCCAGTTCTCTCCCCCATTTTGCTGAGGGCAGTGAGCTGGGTACTTAGCGACTGGCTGAGGTCAGCCCACCGCATTTGCTCAAACCCTTCACTTGTTTTACGTGATAAGAAAACAAGGCCAAAATATTCTACATGCTTCTGTAGGTGGGCATGACCCCAGCCATTGGCATGAAGTCATCCATACTCTTGAAGCATTAGCATGCTTCATGGCGCAATTTTGTCCTACACTAACTAGCATTACCCCAGTCAATGCCTGGAGTTTGGGAGAGCTGGAATTGGTAAGAGACCAGTGACAGCAGGCTGTTTGGATGTGGCCACCTTATTTTGGAGTACAAAGAAATTTAATAATGTAGACATTTGCTATATCATTCTGGCTGGCCACAGGATGAGTGAATGCTTTCTAACCCATTTTGTTTGCAAGTACAAATACATGCAGCCATAATGTATCTTAAAAACAACAACAAAAAATAAGTATCAGTTATTTTTGCAAAATAAACTGAAGTTATGTGATATGAGAAACTTTGTATGACCACAGTAATGTATATACTATCTTCCTTTCATGGATTATTCCTGTTTTGGACTTAAACTACTTCTCTCAAACGGGAACATTTCTGATTGTCTCCATACTGCTAGTCCTAAAAGACACTGTCCTTTGAGGAAAACTGGCCATGCTTGAAACTGCAGGTGCTCTTAGGGAAAAAAATCGCCCTTTTCCTATTATCATTATCCTTATATAAAGATTTTTAAGATCTATGTATACAACTGTGACTAAAAAATAAACATAATAAGGGTAGGTGACATGACAATGTAGTAGCATTGCAAAGCTATTGCTTCAATGGTTTCAGTCAGTGGTGTAAAGAGATGAAACTCTAACAGTTATGCATAGAAGGAATATTTGCTGACACCAATATCCCAGACAGGAAGATGGACTGTTTTCATATGGCAGGATTATAATCATCACAGTCAGACTAAGTGAAAGGCAACTGCAGGCTTTGTTGTTAAACTTCTCATTCAAGTCATCATTTTGATTGCTGTGGAAACTCCCTAAAATTACAGCAATTTTATTGTTAGTAAATGGGATCAAAATTTAAAATAGAGCAAACAGATGATCTGATTTAAGGGTAGAGACACTAGAGTGACAATCACCTTTTGTCAAATTTTTGTCAAATTCTTTGACAAGTTTTTACCCACGTAGCATTGAGGGGCAACACAAGGCATTATTCTCTAACTACCTAACAAGGGCTTTTCCTGGTTATTTTTCCATCAGGACATCAGTTCGCACTGGCTGTATTTACATCTTCCCACAGGAATTTGAAGCCTCACGTATCAGGTTCCACTGTCTTGAACATATCAATATCCATTCTGTCACCCTCTTATCTTATGCCATCTCTTCAAGGAAGTTCCATCAGTTCTCTGCCTTTGTCAGTGCCCGGACACCTCCTCCTCTTTTTCTCAGAACTCCATAGGGAACTCCCTCTCAACTGTGCTCTGAACTACTCTTTTCTTTAGCTGCACTCATTGCTGACTCATGTGTAACCCTTGTGCTTAGCTCAGCCACCCCTTCATTATCAATCCTGGCTCATTGCTCTCAGCTACTCACACAGCCCCAACAGTGAATTTTTAAATAAATTGAAGTTAGGAAGGCTCAGGACCTTTAGCACACTCTTGCTTGAGTTGCTCATCACTCTAATTGACTGTTGGCTCTTGCATCCTTCATTCTTCTCCAAACAGGTATAGCATTAGTATGCTAATTCAACCAAATATTTCTACTTGCATCAACACAAAGAGAGATCTAAAAATCTAGGTAGCTTTATGGAATAAGTGGAAATGAACATACAGCACATTGTTGTATGTTATAGCCAAACAGTTTTTGATTTGTTGTTAATGCAATTGTCTCACTACTGTATCTTTTCAAACTTGCCAAAAGCATTTATCTTCATTTAAGAGAGCACATTGTATATTCCATATTTTAACATAAAACCAATTTGGACTTTTCAGAGTCTAAAAACAGTTCCTGAAAAACAACTGTCCTGAAAACCAAAGTGTAATAACATCAGTGAAGCCTGTTTATTATTTATCCATAATCTCCTCCTTAATTTGCATAGATCCCAACTAAATAGAATTGTTTCTGACAGCCCAGTGGAACTACTCGGCAGCCAGTATGTATTCTCTTTTTTCCTATGAGTCACAGAGACTTACAGGGACTTTTCAGGCCAAACTGCACTTTCATCATTATCAATCCAGTCCCTTATGTTCACACCGCTTCTTCAGTTGATTCTATAATACTGTTAGCCTCAATTATGTGCAAGAACATGAGGACTTCAATTCTTCAGTGGTTTTCAGACACCAGGTTGATTTTGCTTGCCCATCAATTCAAAAAACAAATATATATTTTATCCACAAATCAATATTTTATCTATCTTTAAATAAGAAACCTTTCAGACTTGGTAATGCAAAATCTTACAAAGCTATTTTTATAGAGTAGTTTTTTAAGATAGCATCACCTTCAAATTATTTTTTTTTATTTTCATTCCTCAACAGCTTAGTAATGAACAAGTTATTTTAACAAAGCATGCCAGTATTTTCCACCTTTTTATTTGAACCAAACGTGATCACTTTACACTCAAAAAGGATAATTTTTCAGAAAAAAAAGCCTACCTAATACCAGAAAAAGAAAAGAAAAAAGAAAAGGTGTTCTCTGGCATAGTGAAACATCACAGTTTAGCAATTTGTCTGTCCTGACTAATTAGTCAGGAAGAAGTGGGAAAAACTTGTATTTAAATTGATTTTATACTTCAGAGTTATAAAGGCCTTCTTCTTTTATGTCTGCCTGAAACCCTGCTGTTCTGAGCTTCATAAACTTCACAACACATTCATGTGAGGACATAGTTAAAATACTAAGTTATTTTGGCCTGACAGAGCTGACATTTACCTTGTTTAAAGTGTTTAACATCATCAAAGCCAACAGAATAAATTCATGATGTGAAGTAGGCCATATTCACTTACCAGAAAAATATTCATCTAATACTGTGTAAACATTTAAAACATTTAGGATAAGAAGCAAAATCACAAGTCTCTGCTCATGTACCTTTCATCCCTTATTCTATAGGTGTAATGCCCAATATGAGCCCAATTAATTTAATGTGAGTCTTTCCACTGGCTTTTTAATTAATCCTGTAAACAATTAGAGGAACCTATTCCTTCATTTCCTGCCTGCCCAGAAACATATACACGTTCACAGCACAAAGGCAAAAAGGGAAGAGCTTCCCTTGCCAGGTTTTGTAAACAAAGAAATTAGATTGCCTCTGAGTAACCTGTTCTATGATACTGCTTGTGCTGAGCTATTTGCTCAAATATGACATAGCAATAACATTCAATACCAGGAGGAAGACTAAAATGAGTATGAGTGTAAGGAAACTGTATGAGAACTGTCTTCCAACTGGCTTTCAATTTACAGTAGGCATGCCACCAAGAAAGCAACTCTGAGTTAACACATCACAAACCTGTACATTGCACTGACAATCTCCAGAGAACGCTGTAAGCAGCACAGAATGAATTTTAGTCTCATGTTAGTAATAGCTGAGCATATTATGAATTATCCAGCCAGACTTCTTGCCTCTATCCCAACTGGTAACCAAAAAGAGACACAACTATTTCTATAGCCCTGGGGAAAATTAGCACAACTCGTCTTGCATCCATTACAATCAAGGTTCATCCAGGGCAGGAGGACAGTTGTGTGCAAGCTGACCGTCAGGCAGGGTTCCTGGCCAAGGCTCTCCTTCAATCTGTGTGTGGGCCTGGGCTGAGAGAGCATTTTTAGGCCCAGGTCAAAACTGTGCCAAGGAGTTTACTAACAATTTAACAGCACGGATCACATGCCATTGCATAAGGGATGCCTTTACTGTTCACGGTATTTTGTTGGCCGGAGTTAAACCACAACACTCACATAGACAGATTCTGCCATACAACAGAGCACAGAAGGTTTGCAGATGCAGCAAGCAACTTGGCTGAATGCTTTTCCATCCCAGAAAACAGTATCCTATCCTTTCACATCCAGTTGACAGAATGATTTTGTAGTATGTGCATTGTAAGGTGTGGAGAAGAACAGTCGCTAGCAGAAGAACTCGTTTGGATAAAAACCAGCAGTTCTCCATGGACCTAACTGAGGGATGCCAAAGTACAACTATATGTTATCAATTTAAATGCAGAGGATATTGATATGGGTGATAAGAGGTGATAACTACCAAAGAGGAACTTTTAAGAAAAAGAACTGCAAAGGGCAGATGCTAAAGAAGGCTTTTTACACTTTGTGTGGATCTGTTATGAACATTACCTTTATTGCTGGACCCTGGAAAAACTGGGAGACATTCTGACTGATGTCCTTCATAAATAAGTGTCAGTAAAGATTGAGAAAGCTTTACTCACAGAGAGGTTGTTCGCAGAAATACTTTTGAAATGCACATTGGAGAAAAGAGGAGCAGGAATTGAATGTGTCAGTAAGGCATCTGGAGAAAGTTTAGGTGAAAACAAGACAGATATTTAAAGTGTGTCTGGAAAGTGCAAATGTGGAGAAACCTTACAGTTTAAAGCACAAGTTTTCTTGCAGTCACAGTTATGGCATTGCACTACGATCACCAGTAGGAGGACAGATTCCAGAGGAGAAGACAATGTATGACAGGGAAAAAAAAAAAATTAGATCAAAATACCTCACCAAATTAAACTGCACCCTGAGACTGGGTCCATGTAGTGGCCCCAAAGTTTAGCAACTGTTGGGATAATTTCCACATGATACCAAAAAAAATAAATAATTAAAACTTGATACTGAAAATATCTTCCTGTGGCATTGCAGTTCCGTTGATGCTACAGGTGTCCCTTGTGAGACTGTAGTTGTAAACTCAACCAAAGGAAGTGCAGAAACAGCTGGGTCATTTACAGCCATTTGATAAGCTATTTATCAGAACCTAGAAAGGTATCCTGCTTGTCTGCTCAAACAAAAATGATTGAGTGGAAGAACAAAAAATTGAGTGTCCTTAATTATCACTTGGTATCTCTGTCAGGAAGATCACATAACTCCTCAAAACCCACTGCTGTTGCACTAAAAATTAGCTTGCTCTAAAAATCCAAGTAAGGTTAACATTCACATTGTCTTGAACCACATAGAGAATCCTGCAGTATAATAATTAACTGTGCATATCTCTTCACATAAATGCTCATGAAGTAAATGCTAATTATTTTGGGTTATCATGTCAGATATCAGAACACAATGTAATGAGGCTAAACCACTTGAGCCCTCAACTTTTAAGGACATCAGAGAAGATTTTGAGGAGACATAAAAGTTTGTCTATAAGCTAATTAAAATAAATAGTTTCATAGCTGTTGATTTAAAACATGAATAACATTGTTTTAGAAAAATTCCTTCCAGCATGGTGCTGTTTTCAGTATGGGTATCCGATTTCCTGAATTCTTGGCTTGAACAAGAGGTGTTAGCCGTTTAAAAGAAAAGACTGACAAAAAAAAAGAGCATGGGATTTTTTTAAATGAAATGGTACCTTTAAGGCTTTATGGTGCCAGTAATACTAATGATCCTGGAAGAGAAACCTGGAAGTCTACAGCTATGATTCCTCAGGCATTTAAGGTACTAACAGTTTCAAATATGTTTGCAGCTGAAGAGACAGCCTTCCTTGCCATACCTTTTGTCACTGAAACTTCTGTCCCCATTCCAGAAAAAACATTCCTTTTTTGAGCCACAGCCTCTGAAAGTCTATCTAGTATTTCACAGCAGTTTACTCCAGAAATTAGTATTTAATCTAGAATTCAGTGTTATCTGAGCAGTATACTGTGTCCCTGTATTCTGGCAATGTCTTCCATTCCTGAGACATAGATACTGTATAGTGTAAATCACTTTTTAAAAATAAATGATAATAAAAAATCACATCAGGAATAATAAACAGTGTTTTCCTTTATCAATTTCTATCTGTAGTTTAAAGAAAGAAAATGTAAACTGATGTATAGTTGAGGACTTGAGATTCACAGAAAGCCAACTAAATACACCAGTTTTGACTTAGATTTCTGCTCCTTGCTATGTCTATTGCATTCTCTTTGTTCTTTGTTTCATTTATTTGATCTTTAAGTGTTCTTTATGTGTGTATTGTATATAGTCAGAATATTATAAGAATAAAATTAACACCCATTTAATTTATCTCCTTAGGCTCATCTCCTCAGAGCTAAGTCAAGGGCAAGATTTTTTTTTTAATGTTCAAGAAATGTTATTATTTACATGATAATCTACTATTTTTTATTTCTACTTCATTGCATAATCCAACTGAGTGGATTGTAGCCCTATTCATTTTTCTATCACCAATACGGATTCCATTTTTCATGTTTATTTGCCAGTATCCTTGATTCTTATACTATTTATCAGAACCCAGAGACAGGCAACTAGTTTGTTGAAGGAGAAAGAACCTGTTTCAGGGCAAGAAGACAAATCAGGTGTCCTTACTTAACCATCTTTGTGTGGAAGATCTGTTCACACTGCTATTAAAAAAATACTGTTCTAATTAAAAAAAAAAAAAATCAACAACCAGATGCTCCAAAAATAATGTAAAATTATTATTTTGAGGTTATATTTATGACCTACTTTTTGTAGATCATAAAAATGAAAAAATGTTCTCTATATTATTCTACATTATTACATTAAAAATATAAATCAATAGAACATGTAGCTTTGAATTCCAGTTTTTTACATTTCTCAGCTGTGCTTCAGTACCTTCACACAGAGTGGGTGTCTTACAAGACTGAAAGCAGGAAATAATTTCTACCTGATGTGAACTCTTGCTTTCAACAGTATGTTGTTTATTAAAAAGGGATGAATGGTAGCTAAACACTTGAGGCTCAATTAAAGCTCATGAAATTGTGCATTCTGAGGACAGAAAAACTCCCTTCCCCCACTTGTAATTAGAATTAAATATGCGGATCTGAGAACAGCAATGGGAGGAAGAGGAGGTTAAAGTACTAGTTGGCTTAATTTCAGAAGTTTGAAGAAATAGTGAATAAATTAGGCTGTTAAATTTAATTTTGTTTCAAGTTGGCAGGTGCTCAGCACAGGTAATTAATGTGGTGACTTTTAATAAACTAGAATGAGAAACAAATAAGTAACATCTCCTCCTAAGTCAGTGGGGAAGATGTGTACCACTATCTCTCGATGTGGACAGGTTGACACACTGTGGCTCACTGTGAGTGATGGGCCACAAGGTTTTTGTGATGCAAGTGCAGCAAGGTGAGGGGAGGTGGTGGCCCCTTGGTAAGGGAGGAGAGGGAGAAAGAGGGACTGGGAGTAGTCCATGACCTGCTGAGAAAGAAAAAAATCGTAATAAAGTACTTGTTAAAATCATGACTCCCTGGTTATAGCTACTCAATGCCCCATTTAATAATGGCCTTGGGTGCAAATGGATTTTTGTTCCTATTTGGAAATAGACTTCCCAGATGAGCACCTTCCCAGACAGCACAGCATTATTTGTTTATTTGTTTATCAAAGGGGAAGGATACAGAGGTACATAAAAGACAGATTTCCAGGGGGGGTATTGGTTAACAATGCTGACCCCATGCCTATACCTGGGAGAGGGGAATTTCATCTGCCAGGACTGCTTCTCTGGCTGGGAAATGAGGGAGACTGAATTCACTTCAAGCACTGCATCTACGTGATTCTGTCATTATAATCCCACAGCAGTTGTTAGGTGATGTTTTGAGGCTGATTTGCAGCTTTCTGTTAGTGTGTGATGCAAATATCCGTGATACAGACTTACCATCAGTGTTTATTAAAGACCCCATCTGCCATTCAGAAGAGTTAGTTATAGTCAACAGTCATATATTGCAGCCAGAGCACAGATCACTTCTGACAAAACTTGCTTCTGTCTTCTCATTTTGTGATCAACATGATCATTAACATTTCCATCACAGTTCTTTCTTCCACAACAGCCGTATCCACTTTTGTCTCAGATTATCACCATCTATCTTTCTTTCAATACATGGGATAAATTATGAACTAAATCCTACAGTCTATACTCAGTCAGCCGGAAGGGTTACCAGTGTTTTCACCAAAAAAATCAGGATTTATTTGTATTTGCATTAGTTATAAGGGAAATAGTATATTCAATTTTTTTTCAGGGTAATACTGTGTTTTACCTATGCAGTTTTTCTCTAAAATATTCTGTACTATTCCTCAAATGTAATTTTATTGTCAAATTCTTGTGCTAGCTTTTACATGCTAGCTTTTACAATAACATTTATAGGAAAGCAAATTAAAGTTGCAGAGTGGGAATTCATAACATATGAGCCAGCTAGTAAAAGAAAGGACATGTCCTTATTTTCTATTATATTTATTGTGCATTCCACTGCCCAGCTTTCATTTTACGTAAGTATCTATTTTTCAAATACAGGAAATATTTCTGTCAGGCTTTAACAAGATAGATTTTACAAATCCACATACTTTAAGGACATCTAAACATAAGAAATAATGGCAAAATCTAGGATGGAATGACTAGTACATTTTCAGGATCTGATGTTTTTTTCCAGTTTACATTCTTTGCTTTTTGAAAATAAACAATAGATCTCTGGCATATAATTATATAGAACCCCTCTCCACCAGATTTAAAATGACGATCTGACCCAGGGTTAGAAAGCAAGGTGTTTGTGACATCTGTAAACTCATAGCAGGAGATCATTAAGTTTTCACTCTTCAAGTGCATAAATTATTGAAAGTTCAGAGGTTGATATCAGTTATCAGCCGTGTATTTGAGATAACTATCAGAGTGAACTAACACAATTGACTTCAGATAAGAATCTGAGAAAATTAACACAATAGGAAATTCAAAACAAAAAGACCTGAAAGTATTTTTAAAACGTGAACTAAAAAACTGGTGGTGTCATGTGTATCTTATCCTTCTCAGATTTTTGTAGCCACCAGCCTTGGTTCAACAATATTTACAAGCATCTATATATAATTAGGAACGTGCATATTTTCTCCCTAAATAGTTTGCTGAACTGGGATTTTAGTAAAAACACTTGACTAGTTTTTTATTAAAAGGTGTAAGACAGCTATCAGATGTTTATGTTGCGTAACGAATCATAAAAATAATAACTACATTTTTCAACTATGGTCATGCATTGTTAATATTGGATGTGTGAAATATAATTTTTTTTAACTTTGGTATAATTTAGATACTTCGAATTGTGATAAAGATTCTCAATATTACTGGTGTGGTTCTGGGTACAATGTACATGGCATTTTGTAGCCTGCAATTGGCATTTTAAGCAACACAGTGGAGGGTACATCACCATTTATGCCAACAAGGTCATTTATATAAGCTACAATGTCAAGTTTAATTAAGGGCTGCAGTGACAAAAGAAAGCCGATTGCATGTGCTCAAAATACTTTTTAGATGACAAATGACTGACACCCGTAATAACAATATCCAGGGTAATTGTTAAGGTTATAATACTTAAACCTGACTAAAAAGATCTCAGGCAGTATATTCCAATAGGTTAACGTTCTATAAGATTTAAATAAAAATGAAATAAATCGAACTTACTTATTTTATTTCCTAACATTCAGGATCTTTCTGCATGAAGGAAAAAAAATATATAACTGGCAATTAGAGCATTTGTATCTGCACATGTTCTTTATACAGCTCTGAAATTTTATAAACAGTACCTTTGCAGCTTGCTTACCACAATGGCTTTATGATGACCCCTGGTTAAAGTAAATGTGTAGAGAAAAATCTGGTGACATGATTTATTTTGTGTTCTTTGTCTCTGCTCAGCACACTCAGTGTTTGGGTAAACAGTCAAAACCTGTTCTGCCTAATCCACATCAACATCTCTCTTTCTTTCTCCTTGTGGCAACCACATCATAAAGGGGGAGTTGGTTAAGGTGGAAGGTCAAGATGATAGAATATGACAACTCTCTGAACTGAAAAGAGAAATGAGTGTCCCTAAGTATTCAGCAAGAGCTTCTCTTTGCTCCCTGCAGGGCATCTGCACCACAACCACCGCATTTTTACACTTCTTCTTCTTAGCTTCATTCTGTTGGGTTTTGACAGAAGCGTGGCAGTCATATATGGCTGTTACTGGAAAAATTAGGACACGGCTCATAAGGAAACGTTTCCTGTGCCTTGGATGGGGTAAGTCTGTAAAATTCATTTCTTCAGAATCATTGAAAGGAACCTTTTAATACAGTGACAATGTCAAGAATATTATCATTTTCCTCAGTAAACCTGAAAGATAGTAAACAGCATGCTACTAAAAAGAAAACTAGGTTAGGACCCTTTCTACTTAAGCTCAAGCTATGCTGGTGTACATTTTAGCATTCTTTTATAAATATTTTTTAACAAAATTTTACATTTTCTGTAAAGCAGTGTAATATCAAGAAAGCAAAATAAAACAAGAAAAAGCATTCACTGAATATTCATGAAGCCTCCTCCTAGTTCGCTTTAAGACCTGTCAAATGTACCAGTAATTTAACTACATCAAAGTGGTACACCGTGGGCAGAAAACAGTGTCCTCCTCCCTGCCAGTGCTTCAGAAAAACAAATCCTGCAGTAGCACTGTGCTTCATTAAATGATTCATTCCATGTAAAATTGGCCATTTTGCATTAGCTTGCCCTGTCATTTTTCATCCAGGCAGAACGGCAATATTTTGCTCCGCATCTAATCGTTATTACTATTTTGTTTTTTTTCAGGTTTACCAGCATTAGTGGTTGCAATATCAATAGGCTTTACCAAGACAAAAGGATATGGAACAGCCCACTAGTAAGTCAATCTGAAATGATGAATTATGTTTTAATGCACAAGCCTGTCACACCCATCAGGAATTACATAGCATAGTCTAAAGGCCCTACAGGTATCCATTCACACTTGGAACTGCCCTGAGAGTCACTGAGTGGTCCACAAAAGAACACAGAGAAAACCATATGCCAGTCTTTGGCTGAGTTCAGCAAAGCACCAGGGATCCTAGAATTCTTGTGAGAGTTTGAAGTAGCAGAAACTAGTTTGAAGTAGAAACACTATAAGGTCCACTTAGACTCTTAACATTTATATACATTTACCAAAGAGTAACTTAAATGTTCTGACTAGCTTTTGCCAACCTCTAAACATGTCTAAAACTGTACTGTCAAGAGTTTCTTTGGCACCCAGGTTTCTGCCCACCTAGCATGTACCTCAGCTTTAATGCCCCTGAGCTGCTTGGAGCCAAAGCCTCAAAGAAATCTCAAGATAGCTCTCCCATCCATCTCCTATCTACTGGTGTGCCTGAGCCAGCCCATTTCCTGGACTGAGCTGTGCTTGAGAGACAGAGGAGGAGATCTGTGTACTTCCTTTACATTTTATTAATACAGTTCCTGTTTAGTCACCTGGCTGGTTACAGTGTGTACCTAGCATCCTGGAGAATTCATTCATTGATGCTGCCCTTTGGTTGTCTCCTGCTGAAGAAGGAGTTTGGGCTGAGCCTCCCTCCTGCCAGCAGACCGCTCCAACCACCGAGACGTTATGTATGCAAGAGTACGTTTCCTTTGATCGTCCTGTTTGGAGCTCTCCTCACGTTGCCTAAGAAATTAAGTATGCATCTGGACAGAAAGAGAGGAAATATGACTGTGTAGCCTGGTAATGAGGGCATTCATCAGAGATGAGGATGAGTTAGGTCAAGTCCTCAATTCAATGAATATTTAATTATTCTCCTTCGCATCATCACTGAGTGAGAGCAGGATTCCCCCTCTCTGTCCCGTGTGTCCCAACCTCTTGGCACATGGTGGGGAGGCTTCAAGCCCTAGCTCCAAATCTGGCTGGGTAAGGATGCAGAAACAAATCTCCCCCTGAATAGCACCTCTAAGCACTGAGCTCCTTAGTTTTAAAATGTGACAATGTATGTCTGTTTAGCAAGGAATGTCTTACCTAACTGAAGTGGTTAACATAGTTAAGTACCAGAACTTGGAGTTGGCAATCATTAGTGAAACAACTGTCTTAGCTGTCTTTTGGGAGTTATATTGAGGACTTGCTCCTCTGAAATTTTTTTCTCACTAATATGTGCTCATTGACACATATGTGCTTGCTGGCTTTTTAATTATTTAGTCCTTGAACCAGGACTGGAGAACCATTTAGGCTGTGAAAAAATCACAAGATTAATGTGATTAACAAAATAACAAATCACAAGATTACAATGTCCACACCCCATCGGGGATGTAGCTCTGTCCCTTGCAGAATCAATCCCATTGCATTTCCTCTTCTGAAATTATTTATGTGTGACTACTTGTTTTAGTTAGTGTTGCTTCCTACTTCCTGGGCTGAATGCATTTTTAAAAGAGGAGATACTGAAATATTCAGACAAAGCAACAAATCATTCATTAAGGGTAACCTGGAAAATAAAAAAGAGCAAGTCTCTGTACATGTAACAGCTCGTCTCCCAGGACCCAAAATCAGCTGACATGGCACGATACCGTGGGACAAAAACACAAAAGTAGGTGCACAAAGGACAAACAGAACCATAATGCAACTTTCTCATCTTATTTGCAAATGCATTTTCTTGGCGTTTGACATCAGAATTATATAAGAAAAATAGGGAATGCAAGGAATGGAGATTCCTTCTCCATCAACAGCTCATGTGCTGTCCCACTCTAGAAAACAGCAAAAAGACTTGTGTCCCATAACAACTGTGGGGCTGTATGAAGCAGAGTTCCTGTCCTGCTTTCCATAACTAAAGCATTTGTGTAAGTTTTTTAGCTGCTTACACTGTATTTGGCCTGTTTGGCTGCAATCAGTTACACACATGCTCCCATCAGAAATGTGTCCTGTTGGAAATTATTCCTGGGCGGTAAAAATGCTACTTTTGCAAATGACATTTCCAAATGGAGAACATTAAGAGTGAAAGTGAAGGAATTGATTCCAGTCCCATACATAAAGAGATTGATGGAAAGGGAGAAGGCCCAAGGATCTTTGAAGCAGATCTCAGTTTCATACGGTATATGAATGATGGGGGTGGCTTGAATTGTTCACACCTGAACCAATTCTGTGATCAACAGTCTCTGATTTCTATCTTTTTTCCTTCAGCCCTAATCCTTACACAGTTACATTAGTGTACATTTAAAACTACGTATGAATACTATTTCATACAGACACTTCTACTGATGGATACAGAAGCTGAAGGGATTTCCTGAAAATAAAAAATCACAGTGTCAAGATTTTAGATATTTCAGGATATCTGAAAAATATTTGGGTCTAAAATCTTGACTGGTTTTTCCACCTCTTTCTGTGTGCCAAATAAATACTATTGCTACCTCTCTTCAGATGATCACAGCTATGAAAGCACCCCTACTACACCCTACAGTTAATAAACCCGTGTGACCTACTAATGTTTACATACAGTGCTATATATTAATGAGCAGTGCAGATAACTTCCTGGAATTTGTTGCATCAGCAAAAATTAAAATTCTGTCATATTCATATTCTCCTAAGAGAAGGAACCATTATCCTGGAGAGCATCAAATAACTCACAGAATGTACATGACACAGGAGCAAGTCTACAGATGCTTCATCACTCAGCAGCATTTTATGACTGTGTAACATGGTCCTATAAAACCACCAGTGGATGCTCTTAATACTAATCAATTTATACGACTTTCTGCTGTTTGAGGATCAGGGAAAAGAAGACAGAACAAGAGGACAAAATAAAACCCACTATAACACATCATAGAAAAAAGCTATTAGAGCAAAGAAGAAGAAAAGAAGGAAAAAAAACAATAAAAAAATGACAATTGCCTTATGCTATAGGAAGACACTTAAGAATCTGTCTTCAGAAAGTCTTCAACAGAAAACAATTGGGGAAAAGTGCATTTCAGAGTCATCAGCTGGCAGATACTGAATAATACATTGCCATAATTGTTTCACACACACTGAAAATTCAGATTGTTGAAAATTCATGTTGTGTAAAAAAAGGAAGACATCCTCTACATTTTTTCCCAGCTCTGCCTCTAAATGGAAGTCACTCTTTTGTACATCCTATTTACTTGAGGGTGTGTGAGAGAGAGGGAACAATTCTCCCTTGGTCTTAAAGATGTATGTGGTAGAAACTGTTTCCTTTTTATTTTAAAAAAACTTTTTGACCATTTTTTCAGCACAGGAAACTGAAATTATGTTTCAAATACAATACGTCAGCAATTTTTGTGAACTGATATTTCTATCTCCCAATAAACATGAATATTTTAATTATTTATCTAAATTATGCAGAGTGGTCATCTTCACTATGTTTGAAAGTTCATACTGGTAGGGAAATGCACTCTGAATACCTTCTTCCTCAGAAGCCCATGTTCTCAGTCTCTCACAATAAATAACCTTTGGAAAAATAGCAAGAAAAAATGCAGAAAATTTTGACATCACAAAAATAAATTGAACATTACTGCTGTAGCTGGTTTTTGAGGTAGAATGTAGAATAGCCTGCCATGTACTTGTTTTAAAAGTGAAGCACATATGTGCTATTTGTATCAATTTCTCGTTCCAGAATTTAGCACGCTGCTGCAGTTGGGTTCATGTGGCAGATTTCACATGGCTTCATTGCAATGGGGAGCACTTTTACTCTTTGCAGTTAGAATTCCAGCCCTAACAGACCATTAATATTATGATGTGCTTGCATTTAATTTACTTGGCTTTCAACAATACAAAAACAGTACTGGAAAGTAAAGAAGATATGTATGATTCTGGTATGAATGTTTCTGGATGTGATACCCAAGTAAATTATTTGAATGCTTATACTTGCGTTTTCCTATATGTCGGTGTAACCATGCATTCAAACAAACATGCAGTTCTTTGAATGTGCAATCACAGGGAAAATAGCACAGCTGCATTTACTTCAGTGTGTGAAGCTCCTGATCTTTTGCAGATCTGGAAAGCTTTACATCATGGTGTACCAAATATTTAGAATTTGAATCTGTAAGCGCTTTGTGTTTCGAAATCTGATGGTTTTCAGTGAAAGCCCTGATGCAATATGACAAATCCTGAAAGATTAGTAGCTCATCAGAAAATACAGTTTTCAGATGCTTTAAAATATACATTTAAGTTGTTTGCAAAATATTTCAGGGAACACAGAACACTTAGATCATATATAAGTTTTCTTTAATAGGAATATTGTCTGTAAGATCTAGTCCTAATAGCAATTACTAATCTTATCGTATGTAAGAGAAGATACATAGAAACCTGTCTTTACTTAAGTTCTGTGTTATGGGTATTTGACCTTTCATTGTTTTAAGTACAGAACCGTCAGACAGTATAAGCTAGAAATGTTTCTAGATACTTGCCTGGAAATTTCTGTTCAGTTAACTCATCATACATGGTTAGAGGAGATTCAATAAAGATTTACAAACTTATTTTCTATTGCTCTTAATGTACATTTTAGGCTTTTCAGTATATGTATAATTCACATTAAAACTCTTGAAACATTAACAGTTGGTAATGGAAATAACTTTCAACTCTACATCAACAAAATAATTATTTTTTGTGTGTCCATATGAATCTCTACGTGTAGGACTGAATATAAACAAGAAAAGTCTCATGCTGTAGTAATTATTAATGCTTTCTTGGCAATGCATTATACTTATTTCTAATTTGTGTTAGTTCTTCTCTAATGTTCTTTCCAGCTGTTGGCTGTCTCTTGAAGGAGGGCTACTTTATGCTTTCGTTGGACCTGCAGCTGCTGTTGTCTTGGTAAACACTAATCTAATTTCCAATATTTTTACATGAAATCATGGTATATTTAATTTATAAAGGCTTAGCTATACAGTAGTATTAGATTTTGCTGTAAATACTGAGCTCAGTATTGTTTAACATACCCTCAGTATTTTGAATGCATG
Organism: Rhynochetos jubatus; assembly: GCA_027574665.1. Classification (NCBI taxonomy): domain Eukaryota; kingdom Metazoa; phylum Chordata; class Aves; order Eurypygiformes; family Rhynochetidae; genus Rhynochetos; species Rhynochetos jubatus. Next base: position 94,697,836 of record CM050650.1, on the reverse strand, counting down.
AATCATTTAATTGTATCATACCTTTATACCAGTTATCTCTCCATGTTTACACAGTAAGCTGTGAAAGAATAACGTACTGATTGGTGGCACAGAAAACGTGTTACAGGCATCACTGAGTTATTATCAGTAGTATCTACGCAATTGTCACAGCCTTGTGAAGTTCAGTGACAGTCTTGATAAAGTGCTGTTTGGCAGTGCATCGCTGTGCCAGCAAAAGCAACAGGAGGAGTGGAACCAGCCAGCAAGTTCTCCATGCCTGCTGCTTTTGAAGGCAAAGAAAAAAATCATCATAGCTGGGAAATGTTATTCATTTGTGTATTATTTGTGTATCTTACATATCTCTCGAAATGTATTTAGGTGTATGATTCACTTTGCCTAATTGTAGACATAGGCAATGTGGATTTCTGCGTCTAAGCTAGTTACCCCAGCTTTCATTGTCAGTGGAGAAAAATAAGCTCTTTTAGGGCTCAAACCATCAGAAGTATTTCAGGTGTCTACTTTAGGGTAAGATGAATTGCACCCTACATGTGTCACCAGCTCTTAGTCATCTGCTCTGCAGTCTGTATGGATTTTGTACAATAATTTGTTTAGCATTTTTCCCTTACAGATTTTAAATCTAATTCTTCTTTCCACTCCACCAATTTTATACGAGGATAGCTCTATCAACACTGGTTATTTCTGATTTTCCCTTGCAAAAGGGAATCAGTCTTAGCAGTCATCAACTATATAGCCATTTAGCTACATAGATTTTCCTGAAATGGATGTTTACTACTCCCATAGAGTTTGTCTCATCATTGCCTGGAGTCAAGCCAGGATCCTTTTGTACAACTCACAGTCCCTGTCATGATAGAGGAGCCAAGGATGTTTACAAAAAGCCAGTCATAATTTTCGCATGGAACTGTATGTTCTCGTGTAATTGGCAAGCTTTATTCAGAGATGTTTGAAGTTCACAGTCGCAGTTTGCCCTACCATTAGCTAGTAGCTGTGGAAGGAGCTGTTCCATGCAGCCACTTAAGCCTAAGTGTATGAAGCAAAAGAATTATATAACATCAGCTGAAAATGTAAGTGCTGAAAATAAAGCGATAATAAGAAAAGCTGGAAAAGAGTTGGCAGGACGGACTGGAAACAACTGGATGTTTTGGCAGAGATCTTGAGAAATCTGTTTGAAAGGAAAAAAAGGATTACCCTTTTCTAATAATAATTAAAAAAAAGGAACATTTATTTAATAGATTCAAAACTTGGTATTACCGCTTTGCAGGCCATGCAGAGACAGGTTCATAGAGTTCAGTTCAATAATACAAATGGATAATAACAGTCATTAAGCTGCCCATTAAATGCCATTAGTATGTCCATTGAGTGCCAGAGTCTGACTGCTGAAACACTTGAGGTTTTTTTTAGGTTAGGTCTTCAACCCATGTGTGTGATCATAACACCATTTGCTTTAATGGAGTTAAACACACTTACCCCATTCATCTGGCCCACAAGAAAAAAAAAAAAAAGGAAACTGCATTCAAACATGGCTCAAGACTGGCAGTTTGGTGAATGACATAGACAATGACTAATGTGCAGAAGGATATGGAAAGCCACAGGCTGGTTCTGCATAAGTGGAAACACCCACATGGGTTATAAATGCCTAAAAAGGAACATGGTTACGGTCATCGTGTGCTCTGACTAGCTCTTCCTTGTATGCACAACTCAAATGCAGTGTTTTTCCTGGAATGGGATATATATATCACTGCAGTAAAAACTGAGGAAATACTAAGCTGTATTACTCAAGCTTCTGGCCAGCAGACGTGTATGCATATAACGTGATACCAGGTGTAATTCAAGATTCAAAAATAAGCCTGTTGCAGTGTGCATGTGTATCACCTATCTGAGAATACTCACTTTTGTTGTGCACAGGGACAGCGTTACACTATTTCTGATGGAATACTCAGAAATGTAACAGAAGGCATTTTGCAGGTCCGTAAGGGCCTTTTTCTGAAGCAACAGGGTAAAGTATCTTCTTTGAGGCACTGAAAGGTGAACTGTTTGTTTTCTGTTTGACAGGTCAACATGGTGATTGGCATTTTGGTATTTAATAAACTTGTTTCCAGAGATGGAATCCTAGATAAAAAGCTCAAACACAGAGCAGGGTAAGCAACAATTGGGTTATTTTAAAGAATATTAAAATTTTATCACCAATTTTCAGTTACAGATACTCACCAAAAATGCTTTTGATTGTGCTTTGAACTTTTATATCAGTGTAACAGTGTGTCTAACAGACTCCATTCATCTCAAAAGCTGATGTTGCATTATCCTGAGAGAATGCAGCTAAACAAACTAAACATAATAAAACACAAGTACAACAGTATTAAGTTAGTAATAATGAGGATTAAACAAACCTGAGCGGAGGTTTCACAGCAATGTCACACATGTAAAGTTGTTGCAGTTAGGAAAACAGTTTCATGAACTGTGTGTCTTGAAGTAACCAATTATTTTTGTCTAGCTGTCAACTTTAATTACCGTGGTGGGAAATGTTACGCATTTGTATAAACTGTTATAAAATATATTTTGTCCCTTACTGAGGTCAATGCTATTCTGCCGTTGTGACTATGTGAAGAATTTGCCTTTACTTTTACATCCATAGCTATATAAATGCATGTTCTACATTAGTGAAAGTTTAAAAGTGGAAAAAAAATGGTTTTAAATTAAAAAAAAAAAAAAAAGAAAAAAGGTAAATGGAAAATATATGTTGATCATTATTATTGATCATTATTATTGATCATTCACTTGCATTTACATTCAAATTCTGTTTGTTATCATGAGAAGAAAGGATTATGACAGTGGTGGTGTCAGAAACTCTTTTTCAGTGGATGACAATGATTTGAAGTACTGCAGCAGCAAATCTAGATTAATTTCATACTGGAGAAAAATATTTCACAAGTGCATCCTCACCTTCTTAATGCTTATAGGAAAGAATATTTAAACTTTGCTTAATCATTTTTTACGGCTACATGTTCTAGTATTGCTTTTGAGGCCAGGTTGTAGTTAACACCACCGATATCTGCATCTCTCACAATGATAAGCAATGATATCTTTATTTAATGTGTATTACTGCTGTGAGTAAATTTATTGAAGCTTCACTTAGCATTTTTTTTACCTTTTCACTAACGGTGGCATTCCTAATAAGTTCAATTCGTTGGTTAGATGAGCTAATTTATGATAAGTACTTCAGCTGGTGTGATTTGCATGTAATATTAATTCAATTAAATCTTTCTTGTTTTTAGCTCTTTCGACATTATTCTGACAAATATGTACCAAAAGCTTTCATTTTGTTTTTTCTCTTCTTTTGTCAGTAGAAAGTATTAATTTCTTAACCTTGTTTTCATCTACCTTGCTCCATCAACATTAACTGTGTAATATCGCTGATGACAACTAGAATATTATAAAACTACCCAAATTATTTCAAGAGTAGTAATACCTGAGGATCAGCATTCAAATTCAAATCTTCTCTAATTCCAGTGATTTAAGGAGTTGGAGCAGCCAGGGGTTTGGCTTTGTATATTTTGTAAGGATATCCAAGCTTAGACTCAACAGCATAATTTTTATGTATTCAGCTGCTCAATTGTCAGATATAGAAATCTATCTGCTTATAGTATACTGTCCTCATAAAACAAGTAATTTGCTTTCTAACAGTGCACAATTTTGTAAAAAGGTATTTTATTTTTAAGTGAATGGATAAAGAACTAGCAATTATTCTGTCAGAAACAATCCAGCTATTCTGGTGAAGCATGTAGATGCCCTAATCAAGAAACAATCGTTACTTATGTGATAGTATGAGATGGTGGCTTGGCAACAGCATTCCTTGATACTACTTAGCAGATGAAGAGTTTTGAGTCATTCTTTGAGGCTTAGAAATTGGTGCAGCATCTGATGTCCAGCAGAAAGGGGATTGTCACTCCTTTCTCAAGTATCTCTTGCAGCCATGCTCAGGAAGGCAAACCATTCTTTCTGGCAAACATTGGACTTAGAGCTGACAAAAGTTCAGCGGTAGAAATCATTTATGTAAGGTTTAAAACAGTGAATGGGGAAAAATATACTAACACCATACATTTTGGGTTTTTTTGTCTGCCTTAATAAGCATATGAACAATCAACAAGTGTCTTGATAGACATCAGTCATTTTCCTGGCATAAGGGGTAGCACACATGTATACCCAGACAGCAAGATTATATTCAGTCTATACACACAACCAGTTGTATTACTTGCAAGATCCAGAACAAATGATTGATGTAAAGAGAATAATCCAGTCTGGTGATGTTGAAGTATTGCCAAGCAAAGATGGAAATTATTTTCCCCAGCTTGGGTTAAGCTTACCTAAGGCATATTTCTAGTTCATTCATTAATATAAATCTTTAATTGATGTACACTGTTGTAGATTCACAGAGTTCTTTTCACACCCCGCAATTATCTTTACAAGGTCATGATTCTCACTTCTTTTTTTTTAATGGAAAAAAAAAAAAGAATTTTTATGGAAAATATGCTGTACTTTTTTTAACGGAAAGTCATCACTTGGTTCATCAAAATGGAAACCACTGGAGTTCAATGTTGTTTTAGGCAGTATGTTAAAAATTTTGTGAATGCTGTGTTTGGCAATGAAAAGGAGTTCCATTGGTTGAAATAACTGGGGGAAAAAATGAAGTGTTACCTATCTTCACCATGTTGACCACTTTCCAGCTGGGAGTAGGTAAAGCACCCTTCCTGTCGCATCTCAGCTATGGTTATTCCTAGTTCTGATAGCAGAAAGAGAAGGAATAGCAAATGTTTTATGTACTCAACTCAGGAAGTGGAATGCATGCTGTATGTAAAAGAAAACTTAAATTCCAGGTTTTGCCCTTTAACTCTTCTGACAGGTGCTGAGGTACAACTGTCCATACAAAATGCTTTGAGCTTAATGCTTGTGTACTGTGTTTTATTAAAATGCAAAACAAGTCACCCTTTTTTTAGTACCGATATTTATTTCATCAGACTCCATACATTCCAAGCCCTGTATTCAGACCTTCATATGACATGAATAAAATCACTCCAGGTGTTAGTGGGCCTTTCAGATCCCTGAAATAAATCTGACTGTACCATACGCCGGTACTGATTTGATGCCTGAATACATTTTGCTGGTTTCTTTCCCCATTAATGCTCTGTAATTGTACATACTTCATACTCCTCCTTTAAGTGACCTATAGTCTTTCTCAAGAAAGTTTGGATACAACAGTTTTTTAACAGGTCTGAATAGAGGGATTTCACTTTGTGTGTCTATCCTAGCACGTGCTTATGTTTACTTCAGTGTACTGAGCAGTTTTGATCACTAGAGATTTGGGGCCTTTTTTAGCTTAAATGGAAGAACTAGAGTCTGCATGAAATGATGCCCCATAGCATTAACATTTAAAGCTAACAATAATGTAGAGTACAAAGTACAGTTTTGCAACAACATAGAGCATTCATCCTGAATAAGTCTACTTACTTTTTCTGCATGACGTCATATTTAAAAGCTAAATTTCAGTAGCAACGTTTTTTGGTGACAATTCAATATTTTGTTCTTTTTGTGGGTGTTCTGTTTGTTTGCAGTCAGATGAGTGAGCCTCATAGCGGTTTGACGCTCAAATGTGCCAAGTGTGGAGTAGTTTCAACAACAGCTTTGTCAGCCACCACCGCCAGTAATGCCATGTTAGTCCTGATCATTTACATCTTCTTGTTACAAATCTTATACAGTGCATGTGAAACAATAGTTTGATGATGACAACTGTGTTTGCTAACACTGTATAGAGTGCTGAGCACCTTTAAATTCTTTTTAACAAAAAAATAAAAAAAGCAACTGTCTTTATTAACTGAATACAGGATATTCTTTAGAACATAAAGTACCAACACTGTTACATTCTTGTCTGTGATTTTCAAGTTAACTTGATAAAGTGCCATCCTTAAATATATTTTAATAGTGAGCTTTTAATCATTTTTATTACAATATTACAGTGCTGCTTTTCTCTTTTTTTCAATAGGGCATCCCTTTGGAGTTCCTGTGTGGTGTTACCACTTCTGGCCCTGACTTGGATGTCTGCAGTTCTGGCTATGACAGACAAAAGATCAATATTATTTCAGATACTTTTTGCAGTATTTGATTCATTACAAGGCTTTGTTATTGTCATGGTCCATTGTATTCTCCGAAGGGAGGTGAGGAATGGCTTCCCAGTTTTCTAAAGGGTTGTGCTCCTGTTAATCTCTCAACTGCTCTTCAATGTTATATACAGATTGCTCAGTAGAAATACATTTTATAGAAAGATGGAAGTATTTAATGATGAGATGTAGAGGGAAAAGTGAGAGAAGGGGAAGATCAGTTAATTCTGGGTGCAGAACATCAGTTTCAGTATAAAACTGTACCCACTTAAAGGTGGCTTTTAATCATTCCTAAGTTCAGTTTATTTTTAAGTGTTAAGCTTTTCCAATATTGTCAGTATAGGGAAATGCTACCACGAATGCCCTTTTCCTGAAGACCAAAAGCTATAGCTTTTTACAGTCTCTAAAACTAATCCAAACACAAAATGATTTCTGCTTATACTGTCCCTGAAAGAGGACACAAGGAGATGAGGTATTATGTTAGTGATGATCTACCCTTCAGTTCTACAAAGTCAGGTACATACTTAAGGTAACACACTTAAGTTATGAGGACAATGAGGATAAAGACAGATGAATGCTTTGAGAACAGTAAGGGAAAGCTAGTGCCCCAGCCTGTCCTTCACAGCTCAGTGCCACCCACCGCAGAACTCATCATCACTGAAATCTGACGTCAAAGCTACAACACAAGTGCTCTTAAACCTGGCTCTGGTGACAGCTTCTTTAATGTATCTAACCTAACTAACCCTACATTTTTGAGATAAGTTTGAGAGTAGTAATATAACAGCTTTGCTGGCAGATCTGTGATAAGTGGGGCCATCTATGAAAAATGAACAGGCAGAGCAGGAACCAGCCCCACCAGCATACCTATGTATTAGCCACTTATCAACCTCAGGATATTTACCACGCTAATAAACCAAATTACACTTTCTAGCATGGTTCCTTGTGATTGACAACAGTTACTCATAAGCACTTCAGGACTAAAAAAACCATGAAGCTATTTCAAGAAAGGTTTATTGTCAATGCTGAGTGAGGAATCTCACATGGTAGTTTTCCTTCCTAAAATTCACACTCTTTACATGTTGAAACTCATTATTTTGATGAAAAAGAATTATGAAAGACATAATTTATGTCAGTCTTTCAGTAGTGTACCACTTTGCGTGAACTTTATATCACTATCCTACACAGTATGCACTCGTGATTATCTTATAAAAGAATTAAGTTTCCAAATTTTAAGGAAAAAGCTTATCAATATCTTACAGAAAATAGCACCTTCCATTGTGCTGACTCCATCCCACTTTATTCAAGCTTTTTGCATGACATTTTGTTTTTCTTAGTTTATTGGCTTTCATAGTGGAAAGAGCTTACCTCCTTTAATACCTTTTCTTTTTTCTTTTTCTTTTTTTCTTTTCTTGTTTTTTCTTTTTATGTTGTTCAGGATAAAAATCTGTGCAGAATAAGAGATAATACTGAAGACAAATCTATTTAATGTAGAACTGTGTTGCTACCCCCTTGTTTTCTACAGCATTTTCTTTCCCCATATGATTACATCTCTGAAATATGGTATTCTCATCTGTAGAACTGAAAGCCATCATTTCACATATTTCTTTATTTATATTTCCATGGGGATATATTAATCAGCCTGGAAAGGTCATGCCACCTCCCAGTTACTGTCCTGAGGAACCATTTTTGTTTGAAATTATATATCTTTAGCTCAAGGTTGCAGATTAAACCTTTGTAAACAAAGCCACATAAACAGCATTATTGTTCATAGAATATGTCAAGTTGGAAAGGACCCATAAGGATCCTCAAGTCCAACTCCCTGCTCCTCACAGGATTACCTAAACCTAAATCATATGACTCCGAGTATCGTTCAGACACTCCTTGAACTCTGGCAGGCTTGGTGCAGTGGCTACTTCCCTGTGGAGACTGTTCCAGTGACCAACCACCGTCTCAGTGAAGAACATTTTCCTAAGGTCTAATCTGAACTCCCCCTGATGCAGCTTCATTCCATTTCCTCTTGTCCTAACTCCATTTACTTGTGTCCGTTGTGAGGAGGCAGAAAGGTTGCAACACATATCTGGCTACCAGTCATTGATTTTGTCAAAAAACAGACCAAAATCCATGAGAAATTCTAAAAGTATCATAACATTGCACTGTATCGAATAATAAAAAAATGCAGACATTAAAGCCTGCCCCAGTCCAGTAATGTACGAGTTTATTTAGGAAAAAAATCTTTCAACTGCTTACGATGAAATTGAACAGGTATCTTCCCACACTGTCCCATGCCTTGAATTCAAGACAGGTTCCCTACTCTAATGACAGCTTTTTGCTGCAAATGTATCATTCCCAGGGAGTGCTTCAACACTGCTGAACATCTAATGGAAATCCTCTTATCTGACCCTACTCACAGGTAGGGCAGTGGTGATAGAGGTGGAATTAGTCTTTTCTATAAGTAAATTCAGTTGTCAAATTCGTAGAGTACCTTGACTTGAACCACTTTTAACTCACTAGTGCAAGCTATATGCAAAAACACCTGCTTATAAAGATGTTTATACAGGAATTTAAAATCTTAGTTGGTTTTGTGTAGGCAATCAGCATAGTTTATTTTATTTGTTGCTCTTTTATCAAATCACATATACATATCTCATCTAACTGCAAATAGGCATTATTTCCTTTAACTACTTAAAGTTTAAGTTATTCGTGCAAGTCAGTCTTGGCAGTTACACCTCCTGGTCCCAACACTGAAATTCTAGCAGAAAGGCGTCTTATAAAACAGCTAATTAATTTATCTACATGGTGTTTTAAAGTAAGAAGGTTTCCCAATGAGGCCCATAATGCACCTACGTTTGATAATGTCATTCTTTATCAAAAAGGGGAAGGAGTTTTTTTCAGTCGTGACAATTTAGGCAGAAGTGAATGTACAGAGACAACTTATTCACTCATCAGTAGATTAACTGCAGTCAAGATGATGATGGTGGTGGTGGTGGAAGACAAAGAAGCCTAGACATATTGCTGTTTGAACTCTGTTTGACAGAACACATTGAATCTTCTTCACTTCTCCAGATTTAAATTGTAACTGAACAAAATAACTGATGAACTAAGGCAATTCTTTCTATATGGGAAAAGAAAATTAAAATAAAGTTCTTAAAGAACAGTGGAGAAGTAAAATTTGATGCACTTGGGACAAATTTTATTTAAAAATGTGTATGGTCTGCACTTATATGGACCAATTTGCAGCATCAAAGACATCTTGTTTACTGCAACAAGTTCCTACACAGAAAGAGAAATAACTTCAGTAAGTTATGTTTCAATCTGACTCTAGAGAGTCTGGCTTTATAGTTCAGAGACCCTTAGGTGAGTATAAGCTAAGATACTAACTGTCACAGTGTGCTATGCAGTCTTTACGCAGCACAGGGTACCTCCCAGCTGAAAGAATAGTCTGCTACTTTCTGTGGTCTGCAAAAGCATTTTGCTCTGCCAGTGCCTGTCAGGAAACCCTTGCCAACATATTTGTCACTCTTGATGACAGCTACAAAGCTATCTCAGTTATAGCCTATAGGATTGATCTAATATTTATAGCATGCCAGCACAGGCAAAACAATAATTCTGACTGTCAGGAAAAAAAAATATGGGGTGGAATGTATCACCATAAAATCCAAACAAAGAAGAGGACGGCCCTCCCCTACTGTGTTTTTATTGTCATTGTATTACAAAGAGTCACAGTGGTTTACAATTATGTACATAAAACCCCTGGTTTTCCTTTTAGTTATATTGATATAAATGATGGAAACAGCTTTCACTTTCTCTAATATGCTATGTCGAAGATCTTGTGTGACAAGGGCTGCATTAGGAAACCAGGGATATTCTCTGAGTAAGACATTCAACTAGAAGAGAACTGAGTGATGTGTTGTCTCCATTTCTGCCCTCCATAAGTTCAGGTTCTTTTGGAAAGACATTATATCTTCCTATGTTTCCATTGCCTAACTTCTAAGATAAATATATTACTTCTTAAGCATGAGACCTCTTATACAACATTTGGAAATACAGGAAAGAATAATGCAAAGTAAGAGTTAGGTATTATTGGTTTATGTTGCTTTCTTAGCCGGGAGAGCCTAGGGTTGGGGTTTTTTTCTCCTCTTCTTGCTATTTAAGTACCTAATTGTGCATTGGAAAATGGTGAGGCATGTGTCACAGAACAGAAAATGATAGGAGAGGTTAGTGCTGAAGCTTCTCCATCAGAGCAAAACGGTTTGCCTGACCTGCTTGAAAACAAGATGCTCTAAAGCTAATTTGGATCACACTAACTCCTGACAATGCTGGTAATGGGAGGAACCCACGTGTATTTTCTTTTGTTGCGCTCTGCTGACTAGAGAGCATTTGGTTTAAATGCATCGTTGGCGTCTTAAGCCCACATTTCTGTATTGCAGGAGAAAAATAAAGAGTACATGAGTAGGGAGAGGGTAAGTTATAAAAGCTTGGAATTGGTTACTGTTGCTAGGGAAACCACTTCCTTGGTATCCACACGTTCATCACATCTGTCTCTCCTGCTCTGCCTGGCTCTAAGAAAATCTTGTAACTTGATGTTAAAAAGCAGGGGTGAAAAAACACGATCACGTTTCAAAGTAAAATGTAAAGACAGCACAGTCGTTACATACTCAAACAACAAGTTTGAACAAGCAGGTTAGAAAAATAAGCTGGTATTTAGAAAGTTCAACCTTTTTGTTTCTGACTTGTGTGAGGACACCTAGAAGTGACAACATATGTTGATATGATGGATACAGCTACGTTTGACATTCTGTTAACATGTTCAAATCATATGCTGCTTGCACTTCAGAAACATTTAAGCAACATCTAAGAGGATCCTAGCTTCAAGATTCACCATTTTAATATAGAAAGTAGTGAAAGTAGGACATGAGATTCTTGAGATCTCTGGAGCCATCTGAACTGGGGAAGCTTCATGAATACAAAGTCTTAAAAATAAGGCAGCCCACTGCACAGAGTGAGATCACATAGCATGTTCTGCAGTAATAATGGTTTGGGGTCAAGCATCATGAGGCTTGAGATGAGATTCAGCACAGCTGGGGATGCTTTGGAGGGAGGAATTTTTTATTTTATTTTTTTGTCAAATCACTGTGCCAGTGCTTACTTACGAGCATGAAACTCTGAAGTGTGACCTGACTTCAGCTTTGATAAAGTGAGAGAAGACCTGGATTGAATTTGCAACCACTGGGAGATGCCAAATTAAATTAACATCAAAAGCATGGAAAATCGCAGCAAGTGTAGTGCCTAAAATCAGAATCTGAGTCACAATACAGGTCAAGAACACTTTACACTACCCTACCACATGTGGAAACCCTAAGTGTTTTGAAATCAATCCAAGCCTTCTCACCTTGCTTCATTTGTCTTTCTGCTGTATATTAGTCTTTCCCGACCTGCAACAGTCACTTACAAGACTGCACTCCTACTCATTTAAGGGCTGAGCACTTTAAAATAAGGCTTTCTAATTGAAAAAATAAATACTTTTTTCTATTTCATTTTCCCTTTTGTGAAAGCTTTTAAACAGCTTGCAGTAGAATATGGTGTATTGAAAGGGCATGGCTTTTCATAATCAACAATTAATGAATTATCCTCTGCTGCTATTCACAAAATGTCCAAGAGTAGAACACGATTTTCTGCCTTTTAATTATTCTGAATAAGATATCCAGTAATTTCTGCAGATGATAAATAGTACATAGCTTTTTGTAGACATTTCATTGAGAGTACTTTCCTATTCAAACAAGAAATGATACTGGTTTGTGTTGATTGCAGGTCACCCAACTAAGTTCCTGTTTTCCAAGTCGCATCTTGCAGTTAGGTTGCTAATATGGACACTTGCATTTTTGGAACTAAAATTCACATGTTAAAACTTTCCATTCCAGAAGTTGCCTTGCTGTCCTTACTGTGGTACATGTGAGAAAGCAGCAAAATGTACTTGCATTCTACTGTCAGCAAACAGGAACTGCATTTGTCTTTTGAATGTGCCTTTCTGTTGAACTAGATCTTTCTGACAAAAATGTTGTGTAATAATACTTCTTTAGACATACATTCTGTCCAAAATGATAAATCCTTAAATACACTTGTGTTTTAGGGACAGGTTTTCAAATTTACTTTATGGATCATATTAGTAAGCAGTAATTACTGATAAGTTCCTTTTTTTTTTTTTTTTTTTTTTTTTTAGTTTCAACAAATCAGATTCTGTGCAAACAGTCCACTTTTCTTCTTGTGCTCACACTGAAGATATTTACCTAATCTGAAGAGTTTTATTCCTATAAGATTCCTATAAGAGATGCACAATATTCCCTATACATGGAATTAGAGATTATGCTTGCAATCAGAAACATTTTACAAACTGACTTGTTCTTTAAAGTATAATTAGGAGAGCGCTGTGTATAGTATACTAGTGTATAGTAGCTGTTAAGAACTGTCTTTCAAGAATCTTACATTTATCAAGGAGAAGATACAATGATTGTTTTGCAATGGTTAATAGTATATCTATCTATTAATCCTGCCAGAAGACCTGTACCAAACTGAATGAGAAGATAAAACCAAATACTATCACTCAAAACAGATTTGGCTTGAGTACCAGATCATCAGTGACTACTACTTATTTCTGTCCAGAGGCAAATCTAATTCTGTGATCTTGGTGGGATAGACTGACAGACTTTGCAGCAGCCACAAAATATAGCAAATGTATGAAAAGGCAGAAAAAAATATTTGTTTACTGCTTCTGATTTATTAAGTATGCTAAAGAAAAGTCATACATTGTATTCCATACAGTTTACTTTAATGTTTCATAGGAGTAGAGTGAATTGTGATATTGCACAAGAATCAGTATAAGATATTGTTTTCACAGGTGCAAGATGCATTCAGATGTCGACTGAGAAATTGCCAAGATCCAATCAATGCAGATTCTTCAAGTTCTTTTCCTAATGGACATGCTCAAATCATGGTTAGCTTTCATTTTCTTCTTTGACTATTAATTTAGTGGTCCTATCCAAAAGAAAAAACTTACCATGTTATATGTGGCAAGTATGCACAGCTGAAACATTAAGACTATTTTTAAGCCTAAGTCTGTTTAGGTCATTATCTCCTTGCTTAAATCTCCTAGTAAATTTTAAGTTATTGATGTGATCATTTATTGGAGGACAGTGAAATAGTACCTTCCAACAGTGCTCATCATGACCAAAGATTCTTACATAAGAGAATGAGAAAGAAATCTAATAATATACCATGACTTTTGCTAAAGTTGGTGTAAAGAGCACTGATGCATTTGAGAGTCTTCCCTTCATGAGGCCTTGAATAACGTTCCTCACAAACTAAGTCAGACAAGGAGAAAGTGCTAGAGATTCCAAAGGAGGAATCTATTTGGTGGCCCAAATTAAAGATATAGTGAATGGCTCGGTATGCCAACTTGGATTTACTAATACTGTTAGGTCATATAATAAGACAAAACATTGGTCCCTTCTCTTTCAATGACAGCTTGTCATTGATTATAATGGGGACAGGATCAGGCCCTAAAAATAATGCAAGGTTCAGCAAGCAGATGCCCTTCAAAAAATGTTGAATCAAAAAATAATCCAATGTTCAGACTTCAGAAGCAAGAAGGATATCAGTTTTACTAACCACTTTTCATGTAATAAACTTTTTCTGGAAATAAAAACATAACACAGAATAACTTGAATTCTATAACTGGTTAAATTGTTTTGCTTATCTGGGAAACGTGCTTGGAATTTCAGCTGTTAAAATTCATTCTGAGCTTTTACAATTTCTTTTTGCCCAGTGAACTAAGTAATAATTGTTTTCAGGGAGTACAAACTTTACATGATTGCTTTATCAGCAAGGATGGACAGAATGTTATATAACAAGTAACCACTTCATAACAAATTAATGAAGTTTCAGACAAGGTGTACTCATTGGATTACACTTAGTCAAAGTAGTTTGTATTGCAAGGTATTTTCCATACTTCTGTTTATAAAATTACTATGAAAACCTTCCTTAAGGATGATCCTTCCATGAGATATAGAAGTTACTCTTCCATTAAAAAAACCCTATACACTGTATCGTTTTATTAAAATTATATATTCTACTTCCACTATTTATTTTATTTTTTCTGGTCAGGCAGCATACTTTGAAAACCACCCAGTTATACTTTAGGAAACTTTGTAAAGCTCTGCTGTTGTAAAACAATACACTTCACCTTCTCAGCAACAAGAAACCACTTTTAAGAGACTATGACTCTGTAAGTAGGACATTTTGGAAGTGCTAGTTGGCGAAAAGGTATTGTGGTTTAGTTTTCAAGTAATAATGGTTGTCCTCTTTCGTTGTTCCTTGTTACAGACTGATTTTGAAAAGGACGTGGACATTGCTTGTCGGTCAGGTAAGAACACTGAGAGTATTTAGCCAACAAAAAGGAGTCTTGAGAATTGAATACCATAAAAATATCAGCATTCAATCATTTACAACACATGAGCCTTGTCAGGGGCATGCCTAAGGAGAAGGACTTTGAATACAGTTATGAACAGACTTTGTGAGGCAAACGTTTAAACTCAGTTTCTTCTAATGAAGGAATTAAGAATAGGTCACTGGTTGAAGTGTCTTAAGAAGAGTGATTGGAAAGAATGAAGTTGTGTATGTGTGCACTCTAGAAGCAAATTGTTCTTTTCATAATGGAAAACTGAGAGGCATTTTTGTGTGAGGTCTAAGAGTGGGATACTTTATGTGTTGCTGCTAAGGACCATGGCAGTGAGCTGACAGGTACTGGGGGATCTGGGTCATCAGAGGCCTCAGGCTACCAAAAGGGATGTAAATGTAACACCTGAGATACTTCAAGTTGTCTTACTGTGTCAGCCCATGAGCTGGATTTTATTGCACTAACTAGCACTGGTGTGAATAAAAATATTTTCAACTGGGACAAGAAAATCCTTGCACCCAGCTGGAATAATCCCAGTAATTGGTTACTTTATTTTTTTCTTACTAACTTTCCTCTTTCTTTCATTACAAATGTTGAACTATAGACATAATTATTTTTTAAGTTCAGTAATTTTGATTGAATAGGTGTTTTTCTTTTGAATGTATCCTTCAGTGCACCTGGAAATTTTGTGTTCTATGACAAGATTAATAATTTTTACATGTGGACCCTAACCCAACAAAAAATAGCTGGATGTTACTAAAAGTTTGACCAGGAAGGCCTAGACCTACACTGAAAGTGCATTATGACTGTTTTATAAGATGTTTATATTCCTTATAACCTTTTCAGATTCAGCAAAATATACCTTTCTGATAGCAATGGAATTTCTTCTCAATGTGATTACTTCTTTGTCACTTGTACTTAAAAAATAATTTAACACAGAGAAGTTTTAAAAAGTCAGTGAAAAGGAACATTTAGGCTCTCAGGAACACATGTTCATAGTTATAATCTTATGGTAGGTCATTACAATGGATTGACAAAATGATTCTGCCTTGCAATCTGCTTGACATTTTCCAGGAGGTTATGTGGAGTTAATGGCAGTACAGATGCTATGGTGTATTTTTTTGGAAAACCCTGAGTCAAGTTCCACATGGCACGCTTTTGCTTAAGCTGTGGGTCACCTAAGATCTATGTAAGGCAGTAGGAATAAATGAAGGAGTGTTTTTCATTTACATAAATGACTGAGGCTTAGTCAGAGATTTGCGTTAGTTACACATGGTAGATTTAAAGATGTTGATTTATAAAAACAAACCAAACAAAACCAAAACAAAAACCCCCTAACCTTCCTAAAACAATGTTTATAGAATAAAAGTTATTAAATGGATAGAAAAAGAAGGTGCGCTGGTAAAAGGAGCAGTGCTAAATAAAGCCATGAGATAAAGTAGTGTTAGGCAGACATGATTTCATGTTCTAAGAATTCTATTCTCTGACCCACAGTTCTGCATAAAGACATTGGACCTTGCAGAGCAGCTACTATAACAGGAACACTTTCTAGAATTTCACTAAATGATGAAGAGGAGGAGAAGGGACCAAACCCTGAAGGAATGAGCTATTCTACATTGCCTGGAAACATCATCTCCAAAGTCATCATCCAGCAACCAACAGGTCTCCACATGCCTATGAGTATGAGTGAACTGGCCAATCAGTGCTTGAAAAAAGACAACAGTGAGTTGCGGAGGACTGTTTATTTATGCACTGATGATAATCTGAGAGGTGCAGATATGGATATAGTTCATCCTCAAGAACGGATGATAGAAAGCGACTATATAGTCATGCCTCGGGGCTCAGTAAATACCCAGCCATCATTGAAAGATGACAGCAAAATGAATATAGGCATGGATACGTTGCCTCATGAAAGGCTGTTGCACTACAAAGTGAATCCAGAGTTCAATATGAATCCCTCTGTTATGGACCAATTTAATATCAATTTAGACCAGCATCTTCCCACTCAAGAACATATGCAGAGTTTACCATTTGAGCCTCGCACAGCAGTGAAGAATTTCATTGCCTCGGAGCTGGATGACAATGCAGGATTATCAAGAAGTGAAACAGGATCCACAATATCAATGAGCTCTTTAGAGGTCAGTGGTGCCTAAAATAATCGCATGCTCTGTTGTTCTAATCATATGATAAGACAATAAATTGTGTCTTCTGTCTAAGGGGTGAAGCTAATGTTTTAATTCAGTATAAATTATTGTTTGGGTTCATACACTGATTTTCATATTTCTCTTATTATCAGAAGTGTTTATATCTAGAAAACAAGATTAAAGTTTCAGAGCCAG
The DNA here is from genome assembly GCA_027574665.1 of Rhynochetos jubatus. Taxonomy (NCBI): domain Eukaryota; kingdom Metazoa; phylum Chordata; class Aves; order Eurypygiformes; family Rhynochetidae; genus Rhynochetos; species Rhynochetos jubatus. Next base: position 94,680,902 of record CM050650.1, on the reverse strand, counting down.
TCTGGATGAAACTGTATAGTTCTGGAGATTTAACATTCCACATGATTGCAAAGGATTTTGTGATCTACCTGGTAAAGTTGACTGGAAAATACAGTGTTGCTATAAGAAAAACTATTCCTGCAAGATACAAGTGATAATCATTGACCCTACCTGCAACCACAGGCAGTTGAAAATACTCTGTTTTCTTGCTGACAATCATAGCTGTCTCTGATATGATAGGTTCTGCTATCACTAGTGTGAATCTTGTATTCTTCCATCCTGTCGTGGTTTAACCCCAGCCGGCAACTAAGCAACACGCAGCTGCCCACTCACTCCTTCCCCACCGCCGGTGGGATGGGGAAGAGAATCAAAAAAAAGGTGAAACTCATGGGTTGAGGTAAAGACAGTTTAACAGGACAGAAAAGGGAGAGGAAATAATAATAATAATATTAAGAATAAAAGAATAATATACAAAACAAGAGATGCACAATATAGTTGCTCACTACCCGCTAATAGATACCCAGCCAGTTCCTGAGCCATGGTGCCCCCAGCCAGCAGCCACCAGTTTATATATTGAGCATGAGGCCATATGGTATAGAATATCCCTTTGGCCAGCCTGAGTCAGCCATCCTGGCTGTGCCTGCTTCTTCTTAGGAGTCCTTGACTAAAGTAAGCACTATCTAGCAGCAACTAAAAACATCAGTGTGTTATCAACATTATCATATCAAATCCTAAACGCATCACTACAGCAGCTACTAGGAAGACAACACCATTCCAGCTGAAACCAGGACACATCCAATAGTTCACAAATAGGAACCTTGACTGGCTGGTGAGGTGGCTCTGTGCCAACCTCATGAAGTTCAACAAGGCCAGGTGCTAGGCCAGGTAATCCCAAGCACCAGTTCAGGCTGGGTGGAGAATGGATCAAGAGCAGCCCTGAGGAGAAGGACTTGGGAGTATTGGCGGAAGAAAAGCTGGACATGAGACAGCAGTGTGCGCTGGCAGCCCAGAAAGACAATCGTATCCTGGGCTGTATCCAGAGAAGCATGGCCAGCAGGTCGAGGGAGGGGATTCTCCCCCTCTACTCTGATATTGTGAGCCCCCACCTGCAGTACTGCGTCCAGCTCTGGGGCCCCCAACATCAGAAGGATATCGACCAGTTGGAGCGAGTCCAGAGGAGGCCATGAAGATGCTCGGAGGGCTGGAGCCCCTCTGCTATGGGGACAGGCTGAGAGAGTTGGGCTTGTTCAGCCTGGAGAAGAGAAGGCTCTGGGGAGACATTCCAGTACCTGGAAGGGGTCTACAAGGAAGCTGGTGGGGGACTTTTTGCAAGGGCTTGTAGTGAAAGGACAAGGGGTAATGGGTTTAAACTGAAAGAGGGGAGATTTAGATTAGATATCAGGAAGAAATTCTTCACTGCAAAGGTGGTGAGGCACTGGAACAGGTTGCCCAGAGAAGCTGTGGATGCTCCATCCCTGGAAGTGTTCAAGGCTAGGCTGGATGAGGCTTTGAGCAACCTGGTCTAGTGGAGGGTGTCCCTGCCCATGGCAGGGGGGTTGGAACTAGATGATCTTTAAGGTCCTTCCAACCCTAACCATTGTATGATTCATGTACTGATTTAGTTTTGTTTGTGTGTTTGCAGGCATTGGTACAACTGACGTGTGCAATAGGTCCAGATGAACTTCATGTGGAGTAGCTTAGAATCTAGTCAGACTGCAGAAGTGAACTGAAAAGCCTTTAAAAAAATGTAGTTCATTACTGCAATCTGTCTGTGGAATGTAAGCATTATAAAACTGGAAACTATTTACATCATTTCTTAAGACCTAAGTGTCAAATACTGCCATCCCTATTAAGCTTTTACCTATGTAAAACCACCAGTGAGGTGGAATTAATTCATACTTGGACCTCCTTAAGAATGGGAAATATTTTTCACCAGCATTTCAAATGCTATGGAACACAGCATTTAGTGGGAAAGAAAAAGATAAAGGAGAAAAATACAGTACTTATCCTCTGAAAGAAGTTACAGATAGAAAAAAATTATACTGTATTTGCAAACTTGAAGCCATTAGCTATTACTGTACAATGCTTGGACCTGTCTGTGTAGGGAAACAGAGACTCTACTTGATTTTTCTATTGTTAGGCACAGAACTGTAGCTGATACTTCATAAATAGGGGATACTTATGGGTATTTCTTTTTAAATGGAGTTGAAGCTTTATGTGTGCATCAAATGGAGGTTTTTTTCAGAAGATCAGAACTTAGTTTCTTTTCAAGAGATGCCTTTATATGCTTTGAAAGTGAAATATTTTCCATGATGTTTATGTTGTGTATCTACTATCATAAGTTTTCAAAAGACATCATTTAACTGAAAAAAATAATTGAAAATTTAAGTGTGTGGCTTTGCAAGTAATCAAATAGTATCTACTTCTTTTTTCCGTTGTTAAAGTGAATATATATAATCTTGGGATAAATTTTCAAAACTATTTCTCAAAGCTAGTGTAAGCTCATGCCCACTCGGTGCTCAGAAATACAGATTTTTTCAAAGCAAGTTTGCATCATTAAAGAAGTCACTGCCCTGACCTCAGATATATTAGTTAATAGATCCTAGGTGGTGCACAGGAGTTCTCCAATTTAATGCAACCCCGGAAGCAAGATAGCTAAGGTCACCTTCCAGTACTATCCTCTTCTACTTATCTACAACATCACCTTTCAGATTCTTTTTGACAGATACAGACACTCAAACTCAGTTAACTCATTTAACTAACCCAGTTAAGATCAGACATATGGGTGAGATATCAAGGGAAGGTTCATAACACCTTGAGAAGATAGACATACCTGCCACCATACCACACGCTCCACTTGAGGTCTGAATTACTCTCTGGTGATGCCTCTTTCTTTCCATTGCTGATAAAGGCCATCTAGGAGACCTGAAAATAGAGGAGACCTTAGTTAAGTTGTAAAAATTTGGACCATAATTACTGCATCTTACACAGAATTCTAACTCCTGAGGCCACTTTGGAAAATGTGCCTGAAAATCTACAAGTATAATGTACTGCTCTTTTAGAGTTAAGTTTTTTAACTGTATTTTTATCATATTTTAAGCTTACCTCTAAGATGAGATATAGATACAAAATCTGAATCACCATTCTGTATATGATTTTTTTATGCTCAGAAGAGTCAACAAAGTATGTAGTAGAAAATGTAGTAAAAGATAATAAAATATTGTTGTAAATATTTAGTCTCTTCTAATCTGGTAAACATATTAGGTTTAGAAACCTGTATTTTGGTCCAGAAAGCTGTAAGCAGTTATGTTAATAAACCTAACCAAACACAGATTAATTCCATGTATTAAAAAAAACCCCAGATATTAGGGCAGATCAGAAATGAAAGGAACTGTTTTGGCTTTTGTGTCTGCCTTTGTGGTTCTCAACACTACCTGATTATATAGCATTACTTCATCTTTTGATAAGGATGTGCTGCAATGAACTGAAGATAGGAACATGAAAAAATTGAACATAGAAGAAAATCAGAGTCTCTAGCAGATCCAGATAAGCAGATCCAGCCAGATAGAGAATGTGGTTGTGTCTTTATGTATGTAGAGTGTAAGAATCAAAAGTTGAAGTAAATCTCCAAAATACTATTGGTAGAACTGACCCGCTGCATTAACTTTTATTCCTGCCATAAACAAAATAAAGAAGGGAGGGCAAGGGATTTTTTTTTTTCCAAAATATTATTGATGTCCAACATAATTTTAGAAGATTTCAAGACCTTTCAAAAGACAAGGCTTTGTCAAACACTATGGAGCAACAAAACCTGCAGCAGGACATTCAAGATGATTCTGCACACTTTTTTCCAGAGCATGACTAGACCATCTGTAACGTACAAGATCCTGAGTAGTAACAAGCCTCCCGCTCCTATCAGCTCGTACTGCTGTCCAGCCCAAAGTCCAACGTAAAAGCACAAGGGGCAGTGCCTCTTTCATTCCTCTGAAGAAACAGAGGCCTTCCAAGACAGATGATGGAGGCCTCCTTTTGTGTCTTCTGCATAGCACAGGGTTCCTCCACTGTTTCCCACTTCATGTTTCCAGGTGCTTTCTCTGGAAATAGCATACCAGTATTATTTTTATCATCTAATTATACATTAATTATCAACTACCATGAAAGTAAAATGCACTTAGGTGGTTATGACATGTGTTAATACAGTTCTTCCTTTTTATTTTTAAATTTAAGGTCAGTATTTATTAAGAACATAATAAAGGGAATAGCTTACACAGCAGTTAAAAAATTTATCATCTTATCAGAATGCTTTAAGATGTTGTGTGATGCATTTTCAGCCATGATTCAACCCAACTTCTAATTTCAGAAATGTAGTTATGAACCCACAAACACCCTTCACCACAAAAATACTGCAGGCATAACTATTTGTAACTAGACACCCACTAAAGTACAATATATTGACATACATGCAATAGATCTTATAATTCCACTCATTTTATGGTACATGTTAGTCCTTGTGACCATAAAACCAAACCAGCAGAATTAGAGGACACGTTGAAAATATAAAGCCTAAGTTTTTCCACATCATAAAATGAAATTATTTCTTTTAAATTTGATTCCCATCTTACTAGTGAAATACTAGTGAATCAAAGAATTCACTATCTTTGGAAAATTTTGCTTTTCAATCACACCTTTACCTTCCTAAGTTCATAAAGTCAATTACTTTCTGTATTTTCACATTCCAAGAGATGATCAACCCTTAGAACAACATTAAAATAATTTACAAGTGTATATAGAGATAAACACATATCCAGAAAGACAAAGTTATTAAAACTGAAGGCTGAAATGTCAGGTCTTTTTCGTGTTCTCCTTTATTTAGGCTTTGTATACATGGTGATAATTGGAGATGGATGTTTTGGAACACAACTAGAGTATCAACACAAATACGTATGTCCTGACTTTTAACTCTGCAGGGAGGATCCATCACCCCTACCATTAGATATCTAAATGTAGACATTCCCCTTCTGATATGGAAAAGAAAAGCTTTTAACATTTGGCTCCCCTTTAGGGACAACAGAAAGAAATAAGCACTTTTAGGTCATTTTTAGACATCTGCTCCAGGATGAAGTGAATCACTGCAAGTGTCTCTCTTCAGGTGCCATAGAGGAAGCCAGAATGAGTTCAGATATAAACATCAAAAATGTCAGTGTCCTAGGTTTAGCTGGATGAGTCCTACGGTGTCTCACAAATTTTCTTCTAGTTTTTATATCTACATATTTTTTCTCAAGAAAATGTGTAATGGGGAACAATCAAATAACTTATTATATATGGAAGTTTCAGCTTTCAAAAGATAGTCTGAGTGCTGTAATATTTACATACAAGTATTGTTCAAGTAAATATAAATTTAAGGATCTGCAGATCCCCAAAGTGCAAGTCAGTGATGTTTTATTTTATTTGGTATGTACCCAGCAATACTCATGCAGTCATAGGCACAGGCAGGCATGTCAGTACATCACTGAGTTTCTTAGGAGGAGTAATTGAACATCTGGCTAGTCTGCACATCCCTTTATATGCATGGATTAAAACTGGCTTTGCTACCTTGGCATCGAAGTGGCTTGGAGTGTGCTCCTTCAGTTCAAAGTGGTTTGATTTTAATGAAGAATGAACTCTCGATGCACTATTTTGGAATGGGTTTTGTCTTGAAAATGTACATTCAGAGTGGTGCGCTCATTAAAATAAAATTACTTTGAAGTGAAGTAGTGCATTCCCAGCCACTTAGATGCAAGGAAAGGTTAGGAGGTTAAAATACAGAAGAAGAAGCTGATCTGTGCAAAGTACCTCCAGGATAAGTAATTCTTTTCTTTTTATTGTGCAAAATAAATACAGGAGGGAGTAGATACCTGGTGTATGACTCTGCGAGGAGACTTGCATCATTACTTTTGTGGAAGAAGAATGACAGGTTCTTTCAAGGGAACTATGGTTATTGTAGTGTGAACAGAAGTGGAAAAGAGCTGAAAAGAGACAAAGACTTTTAACTGTTCTAACAGGAAGGGCATACAAAGACAGGCAATAGAAACATTTATTAGAGGGGGAAAAGAGCATCTGCTTTATAAGAACAGGAAGAAAAGGACTTCCCATACTGTTTGTCATGTAAAGGACTGGAATTCTCTTTTCAGTCTCATATCTTCCTTCTTTATTTGTCTGTCTCAGTTTCTGCTATGAGATCTTTATGTGGAGAAAGACATAAAGCCCTTAGATGGGAATTTGATTATGTGAACAAAATAATCCTTCTCTATTCATTCATGAGAGCTCTTAAAACATTCAAAGAAAGTCAACAAGTTTCGTGGCCAAATTGCTGATGTGGGACTACAGGAAAAAAGAACTGTGACAGCTGAGAAAATAAAGTAATCCATTAAAGTAGGTGAAATGCAAACTAAAAGTAAAGGTATAGATAAAGAGGAGAGAAAAAAGAAAAAAACAAAACAAACAAAAACCAACAACAAAATCCCAAAAAACAAACCACAGACATGCCAAAAAAAAAAGGCAAAAATAGATGGCAGAAATGGAGAAGCAGCTTAAAATGAAAATGTTGGGAAGAATGAAATGAAAGCATCAGGAAAGGAGTAAGAACAGGGAAGAAGAAATGTGCAGTAAAAACAGTCAATCTTGTCCATAAAGTACCAAAGCATCAGGCAGAACAAAAGCAAAATGGTGTGAAGTCATTCTGATTTATGAGAATTGGAAAAAAAAAAGAGAGAACAAAAATAGAGCGACGAGCACTTCAGGAATTTCCTCTTTATCATGTTTCCACATTGCATTTATTTTCAAGCATTCTGTTTCTCAGATTTTTCTCCCTCCCATTCCTCATTTCATTCTTCAATAAGCTGTGGAGACAGTTTTTGCCAATTTTGTGACCCTCAGTGAAATGAAGTCTAACCTTATAACAACCCTCTCCTCTTTTCACTTGAGTGAGTAGGTCTCGGATTCCTCTGACTTCAGAAATTGATGCAGCTTATTTTTAGGTTACCATACACAAGTTGGGGTAGAATCAGGCAGAGCTGATTCTAGGAACTGGAGATGTAAAGAAATGAAATTTTAGTCAATATTCTGAAGTGTAGCATATATTTCAGATTTTATATTATAAGCAACTATCTTAACTACATATGATCCTTAAGAAACATATTTTCAATTTCTTGTCCATTTAAGAAATGCTACATTTCTCCCCAAAGCCTTCAGAAACAGGTTTTAGTTGACTGAGTAAATACATATGCAGGTTACCCTATAAGAAAGGGAGCAGCAAACCAGATTAATTTGCGAGAATATTTTTAAATTGAGATTGCTGAAGTTATGTTTGTGCTGTGTGTTGATTTCTTAAATTTGCTAGCATATTGTAAAGACTTAAAATTCCCACACTAAAAAGCTAATCCACTTTTTCATGAAAATTTTCCCGCTTTATGTTTAGCACGTTATGAACTAATAGCCAATATGATCTTCTATTCAGAAACTAAGGGGTTTGGGTTTTTTCAGCTATACACACACAAAAGGCATTTTAAATCAAAACTGTATCCCTATTCCACTTTCATATCTCTGAGGGCCAAAAAGATTTTCCTTTAATTTTGTTCAGGGAAAAAATCCTCCCCAGGCTAAGATCTTGTATGTCAAATCTAATCTCAGAGTGAATTATAAACTGCTGATAATAAGGCTTTATATTAATGGATGTATGGTTATAGCCCTCACTATAATATGGTATCTCTGGTTTCAATTATACTTCGCACAATGCAATATATCTTAAGGAGAATCTAATGTAATTAATCAGGTAGTGGTGTAAAGCAGACTAGAATAAGGAGAAAACCAGGCATTTGTCGTTTTACAGAGATGGAAAGGAATTTTATTAGTCATTTAGTGAGAGCAGCTCATTGCTGGTGCCAGTGGATTAGTGCATGCTGGTGTATGGAAATTGTTCTTCGGTATTCTATTTTTGTCCCTCAGTGAGCAGAGTTTAAAGTTGCTCTGGAATTACACAGAGAAGCTATACATGATTAGCACAAAGTAAAATTGACTTAAAATAAATTACTACTGCAGATCTCTTTTCACAGAGTTTCTCTTTGGTTCTGGCACAAAGTGGAGGGGAGGGAGGGGAAGGGGAGAGGGAGGTGGGGTTGCTGTAAAATGGATTTTATCAATTAAGATCGAAAAGCTGTAGAAACCAGAGATGGAAAAAATCTTGTCAGGTCATGTCTTCTATCAATGCAAGAACATTTTCTACAGTGTATCTCTCAAATACATAGCCAAACTTAATTTTCAAGACTAGAGTGAAAGGGTCCCACTGTTCCCCTTAGCAGATTATTTCATGGTTACATAAAATTTCTTTATTCCCAACAGCATCTCTGAAATTTCCTTCTTTTTCCTTATTTTTTTTCTGAATTACAGCTTTTCAGATTTTTCTCACACCAGCTTTGTTTATCCGTGTTTATATCCTTCTAAGGTTTCTGAAAAAGATTCTCTGTTTCCCTCTTCCAGAGCCAAAGTTTAAACAATCTGTATCACTCTTTTATGCTTTCTTCTTGATCCAGGGCTATTCACACTATTGCCTGCTTAAACTGAGACTTGGTGGGGGTTTTTTTTAGTACTTGTGATTGTGCATGGATTGCAGTTCACTGCTTACCCACATCCCTCAGCTTTTTCAGAATTATCCCAGCTAACGCCCTGCCACTGTATAATTTCATGTGTTGCAGTCCCTTTAATAGTTACCCTTGCAGGCCTCCAGCATTAGGGCTTTTCAGTCTGGAGAAGAGATGACCAAGCAGTGAATAGGGAATGCTTATTCATATTTCCTGTAATATAAAAAACAGGAGCATCAAATGAAATGGCAAGGGGATGAACAACACAATTTCCTTTTGTCACATTATGCATATTGAAATTGTGGAATTCACTACCTCAGCACGTTTTGGATGTCAAAATTAACAAAAATTATAAACATGATTAGACTAGTGGAATAATGTAAAAAAGTGTTATTAAGCTCAACAGGGAGGATTTTCCTCCCAAGGAAATTCCTAAACTACTGCAGAACTCAGGAAAGCATCGCAGTAGAAATGTCACTTTATGCTTTCACCTCTCTATCGTTCCTGAAGCATCACTGCGGAATCTGGTCAAATACAAAATACTGAATGAGGCAAACCATAGATATTACCCTTTGAAGTCCTTTGTTCTCTATATTCTACTAACATTAATACTCAAATAGATCTCCAACCGATTCTTGAAAAAACCACCAGCTTCCAGTCTAATTTTTATGTTGGCTAAAATCATTCTCAGTTTTACAGGTCAGTAAAAGGAACAGCTTTTTGAAAAGAAACATACTGGTGTGAGCAGTTCAGCAGCCCATTTGATGCAAGAGATTTTTTACTGCCCTTACTCCATTTCACACAGCTGCTGGCTTTTGTTAATTTATATTATAGAATAAGCCAGATGGTTGATTTCTGAAAGCATTTAGGTATGATGTGTGGAAAGCCTCATTTTTCTCAGGCAAAAGAGACATAGCAAATAAACTTCATTTAAGAAAAAAAAGTATATATACGATCACAAAGTGATGATTTACATGGTTTAGGCTTGTAGCATATAGTGCAGAAACTAGGAGGAGGATTTGGTAAAATGATAACTTCTAATTGTGACCTCAGGAAGACTATTCCATCCTTATTAGATTCCCAATGACTTCATGTTTCTGAATGTGTTCCTACTCTTCAAAAAGTAACACTGCAGTCATTTCAAGACAATGATGTGCTAGTCAGCAGGACCTGATCGTGTACCTAGTGGTATCAGTGACAATACTGCAAACAACTTTGAGTGGTGCAGGGTCATATTCAGAACCAGCACCTTTTGTTTTTTATAAATTCACAGAACTTCACGGCTACTGTTTGGACCTGTGGCAGTTACATACTTTTTCTGTCCTAGGAGAATAGGCTCTGACAGCACTTGTGCTGAATTCCACTGTATGCAGCTATGGAAAAAAAAGTGAAGCACAAGCACGGAACAGATGTTCTTTACTACATAAGTTTTAAATAAGGGGTTTTTTGATAGATTCTTGTCAAGCCCTAGAGAAATCCTTACTGAAATAAACCTGTGGTATGACCTGTTTGGTCATAACTGGTGTGATCTAACAACAAAATCGCAATAGTTAGCTCTTTCTGACAATAACACAGTTAAATAGGTTGCAGTCTATTACATATGTCTGTTTACCATGTAAACAGTAATAGAGTTGTCTTGCTGCAAAACTTAATAAACCATCTATGCCCGGAATATTTTCACCGTGCTCAAGGAGGCTTAAGGAAAAAAACAAATGGTCCAATTTTATAAATCACAGTACCTAGTAAACTACACATTTTTTCCTGAATTTTCCATTCTTTCACTTAGGATTCTCAGACAGTTCAATAATATCATGTTCTTAAAATGTAGTTTAAGAATAGCATTTTGTAACCATTGAAGCTTTAGAGTGGTAGATGTCCTCTAATTGCACTTTAAAAATAGGTCCTTCCTCATTAGAAATACGTAGATTTGTTCAGGTGCTGATTCACTGTGGAATGAGGAAGGCCTATGTCAAAGGCACACTTCTACTATGGCTCCCTTGATATGGGTGAGAAGAACTTGGGGCCTACCAGGAAGCTGGGGGTGGGCTTCTTACAAGGGCTTGTAGTGACAGGACAAGGGGTAATGGGTTTAAACTGAAAGAGGGGAGATGTGGACTGGATATCAGGAAGAAATTCTTCACTGCGAAGGTGGTGAAGCACTGGAACAGGTTGCCCAGAGAAGCTGTGGGTGCCCCATCCCTGGAAGTGTTCAAGGCCAGGCTGGATGAGGCTTTGAGCAACCTGGTCTAGTGGAGGGTGTCCCTGCCCATGGCAGGGGGGTTGAAACTAGATGGTCTGTAAGGTCCCTTCCAACCCAAACCATTCTATGATTCTATGAACTTAGCTACTTTAAGAATTTGGGCATAATACCCTCATATTTTTTTCTAACCTCCAAAACCTTTGTTGTTTCCATGTTTTCATGACATTCATTTTTGCAAAATTGTTTAATTTATTTTTAAATACTCTTTTTAAACTGTGTTTCTCCAAATAGATAACTTCTCCGAAGCTGGTTATTGGTGTTTGTTCTAATTGTATTGTAGACCATTCTTTTATACTGCCTCCCAGTTCTTTAGGCATCAGAGTGTGTCAACATTGTTACAGTGATCTTCTTCATATTTTTGTGGATCAAAGTTTTACTACAAAACCAGACCTATCACAAAATGCTATTATCAAGGGCTCAGAGGCCAAACATTTTCTGCTTTCTACAACTGAAAGACTTGTAAAATTATTTCTTTCGATTGCAAGAAATCAAAACAACTTACCAAAAGCAGCATGTTTGTTAAGCCAAATAAAATCAAAGTCTAATGAAGTCAGTAACATTATTCATCTTGACTTCATGGGTTTGATTTGTACCTCACTGCAGAAATTAGGTTCGGTTTGAAAAGGTTCATTCACCATGACTTAAAGCTATCCTATCCTACAACAAAAATCTAGGGTAAATGTAGCAGCAAGCCTTTTTCTTTTCTGGGGGTATGTTTCCCTTCCATTAACTCTCCTTCCTGAAAGGATGTATCTTTTCTTTCCATTCACATGTTCATTGCACTCTTTTCAGCTCTTCCTACTGCTCTTTCTACACCCCTTTAATCTATTGCAAGCCATTCAATTTTGAACCTTAGGAGAAAAAGTTGGTTTTTATCTCTTTTTTATAATATTTCTGCTTCTTTCTGAAATAATTTGACTTTATAATTTGTTTCTTTTAGAATTTGTAAAAAATTCTGTGCTGAATAATTTGTGGCATGTCTAAGCAATCATATTCTGTTGCATTGTATACAAGTGATTATTTCACTAGTAAATCATTTTACTTTTTATATATAAATATATAATTCTGCTTTATATCAGATGCTTTGAATCAGATTTGTCATAAGAGTAAAACATAATCATTGCTTTCTCCATCCAGATTGTCATTTCAAACAAACAAGCTGAAGCTATGGAAAGTGTAGATGGCTTCAGCTTGATTTTACTTTCATTTATTCCATAAAAATCAATGGAGTTGTACCAATGTAAGTCTGATGTAAGAAAGAATAAATTTCTGTGTACCTGTAAAAATCTAAATCATAGATATGTATAGAAAGCTGTATAAAAAGTATAAATATAATGATAATTTGCCAATACCACAGAAAGCATAGAAATAGCTATATCTTATGCACCAACAGGTTCAATTGCATGCAAATGCCATGCACATTAGGCATTCCAGTGAAATGCAGTCTGGTTTATTTCAGAGAAAAGAATATGATACCAGTCTAATAAACTATATACAAAGACATGCATTCATCTTAAATTATCAAGATAAAATCTACAGCCTCTTTCAGAATACCTAGTGTATATCTGATAGGAAAACAAGAATGTTATTTAGACTCATTAATACAATTTAGTGAACAGTCCCCTTGTTAATGCAACCTCTTTTTTCTTTCTTTTTTACTGCTTAATAGAGAAGAAAATCACGTTATTCGGACCTTGACTTTGAAGTAAGTTTTACTGAATTATTCCTGATTATTAAAAGTACTTTCCTAAAAGTAAATGTGAAGCTTTCATTTTAGCAGATTTTAACCTTCTGACACAGGGTTGTTCAATTGGTACTGTACAGAACATGATGATCAATTCATTAAAACTACTTTGATACAACTTGTTTGTAAAATATTCTGAGATCAAACTGTCATATTGCAATATTAACCATCATGGTTTCAGTTTTCAAATTCTCTGCCTCTTCATTTTCATCTGTGGGATTTTTTAGGATTTTTTTTTTTTCTTGGTTGGTTTGTTGTTTTGGTTTTGGGTTTTTTTATGGCTATTTATCTATTGAAAAAGTGTGACACTTCTCTAGGACAGGCCACGTTGTTGCAGAAGGTTGCTTTGTTCAGAAGATTCTCAATCATTTGTTCCATCTCTCTTTCTTCAATACAAACTTACTGGCATATGAGTTTCACATCCAAATAGTGATTATGAATGTCTCAAAATTTGAAGGATGAAGTGCTGCAGTTGACAGTTAATGGATCACATGCTATATAAAAGATCAAGTTCATGTAAGGTTCTTTAGGTTGGGTATCCACAATTTCAGATTTAGACCCTGCTGCGTGAGAAGGTTTGGTTGTGTTAGTTAATGACCATTTTGTTCTAGTCAGTATGATTTAGCTTCTTAGAGTTGTGTTTATCTGAGGGGTTTTTCTCTGCTTTCTACCAGAAGCAATACAGCAGTTAGTTTTCAAGGGGATGTTAATAATTCATGGATTTGGGATTTTTGCATAGGTTGCCTGTTCATGCATATTAAGTTTGATATAATTCATTATGTGTGTCTCCAGGGAAGCTGAAGAATCATAATATTTGCATTGGAACCTATAGGTCTCAGGCTAAAATCTAACATCCAGTGATCAATATATATCAACCATAAATTTAAAAATCACCTTGTCTGTTTGCATGTGCAAAGAAAAGCAATTTTTATTACTATTTGGGCTGTAAACACAGCACATATACTTTCAGATTTCAGATTCTAGTCCATAGAAAAGAAAGATGCAGAACTAGCAAAATGCAACCATAGTATTTGCTATGGTCATAGAAGCCTTGCAACGAGAGAAGGGTTTACTTTGGTGACCTGCTTTCGCTTAAATGCTGACCTTCTGTGTCTGATTGTGGGGTTTTGATAGTTTAACATCACGCCTTAGTCTCCTATGTCATTTTCCCCAAGTGAGTATAGTTACCTTAAGCCATCATGTAACATCTCAAATAATGCACCGAAGATTTACAAACCAGTAAGTTTAAGGAAAATGAAAAGATTACCCTAAATATGCTCTAGGATAAAGGCATAGAAAGGAAAAGGAAAAACATGAATCAATAACAAAATTCTACACTCAAGCAATTCTAAAATTAAATTCAAGCAATATGAACAGAAGTTTCATGAATATAGTGATATAAAGAATTCTGTATTTTACTGTTCTCTGTTGAAAGACAGGACCATTATGCTGTTCATGATAAGAACATTTTCTATGGCAAGAGATACTAAAACATTCTTCCTGTCACTCAGGAGAGTATAATCTAACACCAAATAAACAGCAACAGTGCTGTACACATTCTGCTCTCAAGCAGGCCTCCCATTACTTATTTTCCTTTGACTCACATAGTTTATTTAAGATGCTTGCATCTTTTTCTGGTCTTATTTGCCGTATTGTTGCTCCATGGCCTAATATTTTTAGAAGTATGATTATAGTGCAGGAAAATACATTTGTTTGTAAAAAGGGGAGGATGGGGACATTGTGAGTGACTGCTGAGGAAGTGAGAGTGGCAACAATACTGTGCCACTTGCTGCGGTGTTTTAGAAGTACTGACTCATACTAACCCCATCTCATCTCCCTGTTTCATGGATCCTCTGATTAAGACTGTGGGCTTTCCTGTGTTCTAACATATAGCATGGCTGTCTGTCTGAGGTAAAGCAAAATATAAAAAGCCATAAAGTGTTCAAATAGCCACCCTAGTTCCTTTGCTCAGCAAGGCATCCTGATGAAGGGAATTGAGTTAGTGTTGTGCGGCCAAAACACTGCTATTCTGATACCTCAAAGCAGCTTGACTGCAAAATAGAATAGAGCCCGGAGCTGATGTCCAGCTACAGTGATTAGCCATACTACTTAAACGTTTAACATCTTGTCTGCTTTGTCTGCGACCAGTGCCAGCTGGCACTCTGACAAAACATCATCCTTCCACAGTTCTGAGGATAACAAATCCTATGGATATGGTTCTGAGGACAACTAATGCTAAATGCGCAGTATGGGCAAGACTGCATCAAGCTTGGTTCCCTCTATCCTTTTCCTTTTAACACTCTCCCAGCAGTCTCTGCACCCTCAAACTCACACGTGTCTCTGTATCCGTACAAGACAAACAGGCTATGCCTGTCTTAATAAATTAGACATCTGGGGGACCTGGGTGCAAAAATGCCATTTTTTATATGGATGAATGTTTAGAATGATCTTCACTATTTTAGTCTGGACCACGCTTCTCTCTCCAAACTGTTCCAGAAATGTTCATAGGGAACCAGTGCGACCTAGGTACCATTCACAATAGGCAGTTTGGTTGTAGACTTCTTATTGTGGAGACTAAGAGCATTTAGTAGCATTTAGAGAGCACAACATTCCATGCTAGGTGGTGCCAGAGAATGGTCCTGAATGTGCTTGACTTACATGTGTGCTTGAGTCACATTTTCATAGTTTAAAAAAAAGAAAAAAAGACTGTACTAGTGGGCTGCAATGCAACACTCACCTAAATAGAAACAATTGGAAGTAAAACCAAAGAAACACAAGAAAGGCTTTTTTTTTTTTTTCCTGAGGGCCACAGATGAAACTCAAAGCCAGCTGCTATGTAGTGTGAACACAGCAAGACTATGATTCTACCCAATGCCATAAAATACTCTCTGTCCCTGTTATCTCCAATATATGTCAAAATACAGGTGTAGTTTTAAGGGCCTTTGGAATGGACTATGAATACTAAAAGTCCTTTGACTCCGCTGGGTAGTGTTATAAAAACTTACGTCTCCAGATGAAGGAAAGGGAGAGAGAAAAATATCCAAATGATATCTGACATCCAAACTGGTCAGTCCTTGCCGTAGATCTTAAGCTGGTTAGAGAGGAGGCTCTCAAGAACTGTGCCACCTGTATCTTGTTTTCCCTTCCTAAATAGTTTACAGTTACATTCTTAAATTATCCCTTTATGCAGAAAAAAAGGGGACAGACTGTGACATAGTGGGTTTAGTGTGTAGGCAGAAAGTATTTCTGCTACATGATATGCTGTCCGCTAATAGGTTTTGCAAAACACTGACTAATCTAGATGAACTTTGAAGTTTTCTAAAATGAACAGTGAACATGCAACAGCTTTACAGCTCTTTTCTTGCTATTACCAAGGATTAGTTTAGACTCATTCAGGCAATCCAATATCCAAAACATGACAAAAATTCATAAGTCCGGGAATTTTGGATCCTTGCTGCTGCTGGCTGTGGTAACCCCAGCTAAGTATCTTCCAACACCCGTCATTATGTTCTGTTTTTCCCTAAAGCTGGACAGGTAGATTTTTCATGAAGGCTCAGCACTAATACTTAGCTGTCAGATCAAATAAAATTCATTCTAATTATATTAAGCAGAAATACAGAAACTGTGGAAATTCCTAGGAGGACTTTATAATAGGTGTGGGCTGACACTTACAAAAACATACAGGAGTGGTAAACAGTATTATTGACACACATTTTAGGATTCAGGATCACAATTACCTTTAAATTTTATGAGAGGGTCTGACTCCTGGGTTTCCCCAGATATCCACCCCACTCTCCCCTTTTTATGAGGCATTCATAGGATCTACTCTGGTAATAACATTTATGCCAGATAATTCAGCAAAGTGCCTTATTACCCTGCTTCCCAGGATGCAAGTCATCTCTGGCTCTTTTTGTTTTCCACCAGTGAGGGAGAGCCAGGATACACAGAACAAGTGTGAATACCAGAATATCTTCTTTTCTTTTCACAGAGCAGTAGACTTTCGACAGCAATAATGCCAAATTGATCAGTAATTGCTGGAGCTGCATTCTTTCAGAATTTCATCTGCAATAGCTATTCATTATGATCATGCTACAGACTCACACAAAAGTTTAAAATCTTTCTCTCACTAACCTGAAGACATCTCTTGAAGACAAAGGTGAAAAAAAAATGTCCCTGCAGGGAAAAATCCTTTCCCATTCCTAAGTCTGGCAGCTGATCATACCTGTAACATCTTGAAAACACAGCATGTTTCCACTATAGGGCTGGGAAGGCATTCCCCCATCTGTTCTTTTCACTTAGCTGTTTCATAGGATATTTGAGAGAGGGTGTTTTACCTGTGACAATATAGAGCATCTCCAAAGCAAATGGAATGTCATCATTATTACTATGACCATTAGTCATACGACTGACCACAAGTCTTCATGAGAATATTTGTGCTTGAGCTAGAGTTTAGCTAAAACCCTGCCATAAATTTAGAAGAGGTGTGGCTACAGAGTTATGTTTGAAGTCCTTCCCATCTTGATGATAGCCATCCTCACTCTGAATCCTCTTCTGAGATTAGAGTGGTTTCCAAACACACACCTGATGTTTCTTGTGAGCGGGGGGAGAAATGTGGAAGGGGTGTCAGTTCAGACTGACCTCCCTTAGGGTGTGAGAGTTATGGAACCTGCAGGACAAACCACAAGAAGATTTGTGTCTGTGGCCGGGTGGCCAACTCAGGTGCTTCTAGAGGGGGTGCAGCATTCATGGCCAGATCCCCAGCTACACCTAAAGAAGGTGTGGTTTCAAAGGGCAGCATGAGGAGCTCATTTTCTATCCTGCTCAGATCCTGATGTTACTGCAATCATCCTAGTATACATTGTCAAGATCCCCAGCTCTGTATTGATAAAATTTACGTATTGCTAGGTTTGATAAGGCTGTGTTTTCCACGTTGCCCTTTTAATAGAGAAACAGATTAAATGACAACAAATAGTTGCTGGGTTATTTTCTGATAAAAGAGAGAGGGTTACCCAACACAGCATATTTTCTAGAAATGGGATAAGATGGCGCTTTCTAACAAAGAATTTTAAAGATGTCTAGAAAAGAAGAGTTAAAGGTGGAAATTTAAGTTACTGCACATTCAGTTCAGATCATTCTTTATAAGCAGTGGGGAGGGGTGGGTGTCAGTGGGTAGGAATTATGGAATGGAAGCCAGGAAAACACAAAGCAATGAAAAGATCTATAGGTACATGTGCATACCAGTCATTCTGCTATTAAGAATAAAATTTAAAGCCTTTTTTCTGGCAGACTTCCCACTGCAAGTGTTTAATTTCTCCTCCCACCTGCTTCTCCTCAGGAATAATGTAATGAACTGAATAAGACATTTGCATTATTCATATTTGCTATTTAACAAATTCTTGGGTACATGATTCAGAAAAATATCAGAAAGTAGTAGATACTGGAGATACTTGTTTCACAGTCATATGCTATTTCCTGCTTTTAGAGCCAGTGTTTTAACCCACCAAATCTGTTTTATTCCCACGAGCATGTATCCTTATTTCAGCCAATAATAATCTTTGAAGCAGAACCTTTCTTTTTTGAATTCTATGTATATGAAATTTGCTACATAGCCCTGTGTGCCATAACAGCAATAGCTTAAAAGAATCCCTGGGAATTCACTTAAGTGAAACTCCCCTCATAAATTTAGATCAGCTCTCTCTAGTTAAATTATGTTTTGCAAGGAGTTCCTCACCAAATCCTGCAAATTTGTTTCCCTTATTTACCCCACTACTCGTGTTAGGTTAATAGGTTTTTAATTGCTTGCTGCACCTCATCTGTCTTTTGTGAATAATGTTGCCAATTTCCTGTTCTCAGAAGTGAAACAAGTTCTAAGCTATACTAAGGATGATATGGTAATTACAGCATAGAGGTAAAAATGTATGATCAAGAGAGCAGCTACATTTCATGAAATTTATAAACACAATGCAAATGAAAGACAAAACTTAAAAATGGGATTGGTGAAGCATTATTTGAGGGTCAGATGCTGCCACTCCATTTTAAAAGGTACTAACACAGACTTGACAGAAGCCTTACTTGCTGGGAAGGGTCACACTTGACTGTTAGTGGACTTGCATAGAAGTTGGTGTCCTGCACCTTTTCTATCAATCAACACTGTTGGCTGCTGCTCTGGCTGTAACTCAAGTTCAAGCAGTTACAAAAGCTTAAGTAAAGCCAAGCTGAGCCCATCTGCTGTTGGACTGAGGTGAAGCGTCCTCAGTCTCTCCTGTCCCCTGTCCACCCATACCACAGAACCATGAGATCGGCTGAACAATAAGCAGCCTTTGGCTTTGCTCCAGAGGCTGATCTGAATCCACACCTGAGTGTGAATTTGATTGGAAAGAAGAGGCTTCACTCTCCCACGTAGCTGCCAAGGCAGATACATGGCCAAGGGCTTCTCCAACTCTAAGGGCTGCTTGGGGTCCCCACCTCTTGCACAAAAGTGCCATGTAATTAGTATTGGTGGAAGAGTGCCCTGTGCATGGGCTAGAGGGAGGGTAGTTTCCAATTGTCCAGTCCATAAGAAAGCAAGTAAAATTGAAAAACTCTGCCTACTTTGCTTAATGAATGCTATTTCAACTGCATTTTATGATCTGAATGAAAAGAAGATGTCTAATTAAAAAGACATAAAATGTGGGGCTTTTCCATTTTGGGCCAAGATTTCTAAGTAAGTTCAGTGGCCTCATAAAAGTTATTCCGATAAGGATCAATACAAACTGCTGCTGCATTCCTATAGAAATTAAAATATTTGCATTCGTGCTGAAAACAGAAATTCTAGAAAATATTCCTAATGTGTAGGAGAAATATCCTTCTAAGAAACTGCCATCATTTTCAAAATACTTCTATGCTAACACAAAACCAGTGTCCCTTAATTTCAGCAACTCAATAAATGTGGGGTAAAAACAGTCTCTTGTACAGAGGAAGACTATTAAACAGCAGAGGGAAGGCTCAGAGCAATTCACTTCCATTGGTCAAGTCTATAGGGAAAAGAAAAAATGCCAAATTCAATTTACTTTACTATGTTAAGAAAGGTAATTCTTCTCTTTAAAAAGCCCAGATTCAATTATAAATATAAGCAATTATGTTGCATTTTGCAGAAGGTCATGCATACAAGAAAGAGGCACATGGAATTGTTTCAAGAGTTAAATCAGAAATTTCAGACGCTGGACAGATTTCGGGATGTACCAAAATCAGGCAGTATGGTAAGTTTTCCTTCTTAGGTATTTAACATATGTTGGATCCTTAACAGCAACAACGAAACAAGAGTCTCTTGAATTCAGCGAGAAGTCCTCACTCTACGCCACCTTTAGACAGCCTCGGATATTAGAACAAAGGATATTTTCAGTAATCTAACCTATGTCGAGACTCATTAGGTTTTACAACTAGACCATAACTAAGTCACTGACATCATTACACATGACAAGTAATTGAACTGTAGGGAACACATTTCAAATTTGTATATATGTGTCTACCGAGTCTAAAGGACTTTATTCAGAGAAAGCAGATCACTAATGTAATTTGGCCAATAGGGCTTTTCCTCTAGCTAGGGAAGAAGATATTAAATTGGTTACTATAATGTTCTATAGATTATAATATATACTAATATATATATATTAGTATATACTATAGATTCACCTATACGTGAAACGATCCAGAAAGTGCACAGGGTCTCTGTAACATTGTGTCTTTTCCATAATAGGTTTATAAATATTTACCATGGGAAAAAGCAAAAATTAAATCATCCTGAGTTGACTCTATCATCATAATTCAAATTTATACACACACATTCATGCACACATGCATAACACCCTGACTACATCTGATAATGAGAGCAAGGAAATAGTTGATTCTGCCTAATTAAAACAGCTAATTTAGTGTGACATATTTCTTAGCAGTAATATTTGATTAGCAATAATTACTTATATAATTTTATAATATGAAAATTGTATATTAAATGGAACTGAGCTAGAATCATTGTATTCTGTAACTTTTTCAGAAGAGCTGCTCTCAGACATGAAGAAGAGGTATTAAGCAGATGTGAGGCCAATGGATTTACATCATTTACATCATCTTAACCCAGCAGAAATTTGGCCCTGATTCTTTGATGAACCTTTAGCTGTGATATGTGTTATTCTGCACCCAGTTCTCACACACTCTCCCTTCTGAGATTTGCTGACATGTGAAGTTTGCATTCGCCTCCCTGTTTGAGATTTACTGTCCATGTAAAGCTTGAATTAATGCAAAATCTCAAAGGGAATCTCAGAGGAAGTGTTGTGGTTACTGTTTTGCATCAGTGCTATGTTTTTGAAAGGTCTGCTAATAAAAGCTGCCTAGAGGAATGGTCTATCTGTAAGACAGTCAGAGAGTGATCCAAGTACTTAAATATAGGCATCTCAAGCTATTTTAGACAGCCTCAGGTGTCTTAGTCTACAGCAATGTACAGGCATTGATGGCACAGGATTCAAAGGAGACCTGCACCTCTCATGAAAGATAGTTGGAGATCAGATGAAAAATCCAAAAGTATCTAAAATGGTGCAAAAATATTATGTTTTGGCAACTAAGTCCCACCAAACATGTTACAGCAGAAATCACTAATTAAATTGGTCTTAGCCCATAATGTCTTTTACCCCATAAAACTTAGCATTAAAAAAAAAAAAAGAAGATTCAGTCAAAATAACCAGCTTTCAGCCTGTTAATCCTAATATACATGAGCTCATCAGTCTGTAAAGTGAGGTAGATCTCACAGCATTTTCAAGGACTAGGTTTCTGTGGTTCTCTCGTTCACCTACCCCAGTCTAAACTCCAGCTGGCAGTCTCTGTTTCAAACCACTCCATATTTCAGGCAACAAGCTCTTCTCAACTACTTTCCCTTCTCTTCTCCCACTTTTCTACATAACCCCTGTTAAGAAGATGGCTATCGGTACTGGATCACTCAGCCATTCCTCACGTGCATTGGTTCTTGTGAAAGAAAGGGCTTAGCTGGCAGCTCAGGTGAGAAGCCTGCCAAAGTGCTGGTTGTTCACAGAGAAAGAGTCGTCACGGTGCTGAACATCCGCCAGCCTGGCTCCCTGCAGTCATTTCCACTCTCTGGCTTCTCTGTCTCACGAGAGCACGTTAGCGAACAGCCTTATAAACAGAAAACAGATTATTTCCTCCTTGGTTTTAATTCTTCTTTCTTCTCTGGTCTTCAGGAGAACTCAGCACCAAACAAGGCTCCATGGGAGACTTTCAAAACCACAGGCGACTACCCACACTATACAACGATAAATGTATTGGACACAGAGGCAAAAGATGCTTTAGAACTCAGACCAGCAGAATGGGAGAAGTGTTTGAACTTGCCTTTAGATGTGCAAGAAGGTGACTTTCAAACAGAAGTTTAACAAACAGAAAAACAAACTGAACAAAACAAAACAAAACAAAAAAAATCATTGCACTGACAATAAAGAGACTTTGGGAATCCTGACGCTCCTGTCTGAACATTGCGACTCCTTTCTGTCAGGCTCTTCCTGTGCCAAATGTCAGTGGTTTTTTTCGTACAGTATATTCCCACTAGTGCGGCTAGTGGAGAACCAGGTGTACAATTCTTACCATCGTGTGTTGTAAGTACCCGTGGAATGGATTTGTAAGGTAATCTTTATAGATAAACCTCAAGCAACGATTCATGTTGTAACAGCTTCATTTGGTTTAGTTTTCAAAAAACTTCACCATGAAGCACAATGTATATATTTATGCAGTTTTTAAAGTTTATAACAGTCTGTTTGGCCATTACTACACTTTTTACTTTATAATATAAAAGCAAAGGTTTTGTCATTAAATGAATGTCTGTTGAGCTACATTCTTCATTGCTTTAAATGCAATAAAGTAATAATCTCACTTTTATATGAATAATATATTTCACATCTTTATTATTGCAGTTTTCTCTGGAAAGCTCAGAGTAGCTTTCTCTGCTGCAGCTGTGTATAAAATATTTAAAATGTTGTATGGTGTAAATAAACCTTTGTCTACATATCAGTTTCTTAGTGCATTTTATTCTGTATTTGTTTATCTTAAATTTGCATATTTATAAAGTTTTCTTTAAAAACACACATATTGAATATGTATTTGGAGTTTTAATAGTATGTTGTTCTAGCTCCTGCAAGGAGTTTCTAAAGCATATTAGTAGGTTTGTATAGCCATTCTGCATTTTCTTAGGTATTCTTTTGTGACGATGTACCGTATAAATTGGACTTGCCAGAATATTATTACAATTGTTCTGTTTTATAATAATTTTTTACTTGCGGCAGAAAAGTTTCAATGCACAGCACCCAAGCAAAATGTTGATTTGGAATCATTACATCTTGTGCATGGTCTTGTTGGTGTATAACAACAAGAAAGACTTTAACGATAAAAAATTCTGAAGAATTTTAGACAAAAAAACTGTGTTTCATATTACAAATCAAGAGCAGAGCATGATTTATGTTGAAAATACAGTTAAACAATTAGCAATAGAAAGGCTAAATCCCCCTTTCCATGCTTAGAACCAAAAGCAGATCTTCAAAATCTCTCATCTACAGCATAGCTGTGGGGGGTGGGAATGGGAGGATATCTCAAATCTTCAGATGCCGTATTTCTAGAAAAAAAGTTTCCAAAACTATTTCAGTTCCTGCTGTATGGAGTTGAATATGCTGCAGCCTACTAGCTGAAGAGCTCTTAGAGAGGAAGAAAACACGACCCCCAATCTGCTTAGGAAGAAAAAAAGATTAGAGATTTGCCAATGAGAACTTAACCCAGAGCACTGATAGAAGCAGATTGTCTTCCACATGCTGAGAGAAAAGAACTTAGGATCAACCTTAAGACTAAATTTCAGGCAAACATTTCAGTCTGTAAATTAGTTTTTCCAGGCCATAATAAGGTACTTCAGTCATGGAAAGAAGCCTGATTTTGCCTACCTCGAGTGAGCATCTCATGCAGAATGCAGACTTCTCTAATCTAATGCTTCAACATCTAAATCTTTACGCAAATACAAAATAACTAGCTACCACTCTGGTATCAAGTCCATTAACTGGTTTAGGTGCCTGTAAGTTAGATGATGTAGTATTCAGTATTGCAATACATCAGTCAATCAGAACTGCCCCTTTACAAGAGGCTGATGCAGGAGACAGCTGGTAAGGCTTGCTATGCAGCCTACTAACATCACACCTTTGAGATCAGATAGTGCACCAAAAACCTCTCTCTTTTCTTTTATATAAAGTTTTAATCTAAATGTTTTTCCTCTTTAGATAAAGATAGAATAGAAGCTGCACATTTTTTTAAGGATTCCATCTTAAAATGAAATCTTAGCAGGCATCTCTCAAGAAAAGCATGTTTTACAATATTTCTAATTTTTGAGACTGAATCAGGAAGCTTAGGCCCCTGAATCCAGATACAAGTCTTAGCATTCTTTTTGGTTAATCTAAAATACAAATCTAGAGCACCTCAGTATTTCAAAAACTATAGTGCAGAGATTATTTGCATAAGCTTTCTATCACCAGACTCTTGTTCAATAACGGTCTAGTTACAATTGCAGAAAGCTTAGGGTAGGCTGCAAACTGACTCAGGAAACATGATAAATCAGTCTACACTCAATACACTGCTGACCCAGTTGTGCTGTTATTAATAACTTAGTTGATTCAGGTTTAGCATTAGCCTGGGTGTTTATGTACCACACAGCACTCACAGATGTGCTTTCACTGTATAAGCAGCAATGTTCAGTGCCTCTCTATTTAAAGCTTGCGCTGCTCTGCCCAGAAAGTGCTAGACCTTTTAATTTTCCTATATATTTCTTGTTTAGAAATATTAAGAACATGCTGAAATCCAGTGTATTTGCTACTGATTTGACTGCTTCATATTAAAGCAGAGTTTGTTTTCTGTAAGAAAGACACTGCATGTACTTTCAGTTTGCTGCTCAATGTCTCTGAAATGATGCAAAACAGACTGAACCCAGCGGGAAAGTACAAACTTGTATGCACTGGCTTAAATGTTGGGAGTGCACGGATGAAATGTTTGGCATTATATTATATGCAAATAAAAATTGAGTGAGAACTTCCTACATTATACTAGTCACAGAGATGACAGGGGGCTCTGCATTTGCCTGACAGGGTGGGCTGGTGACACGTGAAGTGCCCTGTGCTACCTTACCTGGCCTCCAGCTGCAGTTACAGAAAGGTTCAGGTACTTGGGGGTTCAGCTCACCAACAGTGCTGCACGTGGCACCAGAGTATATTGAGGCAGTTGAGCTCAGCCTAGAGTTTACCTTGATCCAATTTAAAATGCATATTCCCTAGACATATATAGAAAAACCAAATACATTCTTTGGGAAAGGCCTAATCCTCTCAACAGTTTAAATACAGATTAGTAATCATATAAGACCATATGTAGTTTCTCTATCTCTGCCTTCCTTTTACATACATATACAAAGATTTTTTTCTGGCAAGTCAATACTAAACAAAATACGGCCTGGACTTCTCAGTGTAGGGAAGCAGTGCATACAGAAAATCTAGCTCAGCAGCCCTAGATCACTCAGTAGTTGAAAATATCCATGATTTCACAACCAAGGCCATGAAAAGTGGCTTGGTGTGACTGACATAAAAGCATGAACAAATTTATTTGCTTCATGGAATCTTGCCAGTGTGATGTTATTTAACCCAGAATATTCTGGGGAGGTAAACTCTGAATTAGGCATTATTGAACTTCAGCTCATACTCTGCAAAATCTCTTGGAAACAAGAAGAAGAAGGAAAGAGAGACTAAGTGCTGCTAAAATGCATGAGAGGAAGAATAGCAGTGCTGCCATGCTAACGTACCTTTGGAGTGCCATGGGCTTAATGTTGGCATGTATGTAATGCTAATGACTCCTTGTGATGAAGATTTAGGACAAAGCTGTAACAAGACACAAACAGACATTTCATTCACTACTGCCTCTGAATTTCTTCCTAATCAATGAAACAGTGGTCTTCTCTGGGAAATGTTGTCCTGACACTCCTGTAAGAACATAATTTGCTTCTATGATGATAAGACATAAATCACCTAGTATTGTTTTACACAGGATTAAACTGGGGTAGTTTCTTTTAAAAACAAACAAAGGACCAACCAAACAAAAACCCCAAGGCCCAAGCTGCGCCAGGTGAAATATTCTCTGATGCTTTGCCTTGTCTCCGTTTCCCATAGTTGCTAGGCAATGCTGAACTTAGCAGATTTAACAAAAGGTCTGCTTCCCACTTGGAAGTAGGCATCCATCTGTCACAACACCAGCAGTGCGCTTTCCATCAGGTTATGAAAAAGGGTGTGTAAATCTCTGTTAGCAATCAGCAGATGGAGACATTGTGTATTGACAGTGGACTTTCAGTTCCTCAGGCAGTAACTTGAGGCTGTGCTCTATCTCTGGATAAGCTACAAGAAGCAGTTGTATGAGAAAATGTTATTTTCCTCTCTTGAAAAACATTACAGGGCTCTCTTGTACAATCAAGCCCATTCTGGTATTCTGAGGGAAGTAAATAGAGAGGTACCCAGTTGAATGTGTGTTTGGGGAGTTGTGATTCATTTCGAGCCAGGTCTCAACCAGTGTAATGCTGTAATGTTTTCTACTTACTTTTCTAGAAACATCTTTCTTTGTCAGGAAAGCAAAAGAGGCCTCACTAAGAAAAATTCAATGGCTGACAAGATAGGTAAGACTACTAACCCTAGCACTCCCACTGAAATGTTCTGTGCATCGATTACAATTGTAAGGTAAAGAACATGCCATTTATCTGGTTTTGCCAAAATTATCTCTTGGATATGTCGCATTGGACCATCCTGTGGCAATGAGTTACTCAGATTAACTACACTACAGTACTGCTCCTCTTGTTTGTCCTGAACTAGTTTAGTTTTAAAACTCATTATTTAGTTTTTAAAACTCATATAAGGAAGAGTTAATAACTTTTACCAATCCAACTTTGTCTCTTGACTACAAAGGCTTCTGCTGTAGGCCCCCTTTCTATGTGTTCAAAGAATGACGTCCACTCACTTGCTGACTCTCTTTAAAACTGAGAATGGGCACCCGAGCCAGGAAAAGGGTTGGGAGCTGCTGCTCAAGACTGTTCATCTCTATGACTAAGGGTTAAGCACCTGTACTTCAAGAGAGGTGGGATTTAAGAAACACTTCAGGTCTCAGTGTTTTCTTCTTGATTAGTTTAGGCAGCTATTGGGAAGACCAGCTGGAGATGTCTACCTTTTTGCAAGCATTGTATAAGCAGATAATGTGGCTTGTTCAGCATATGCAGTCAACCTTAGGGAACAGGCATCTAAACCTTACATGATACAACGCTGACCATCAAAAAAAATCTGTGTTCTTTTGTGGACCAAATCCTTAGAAATTTAAATACTTTTAAAAATATGGTTCTCAGAATCCAATTTTAAGAACAGCAACAAGCTAGTGGTTTTTTCCCATCATCAATTCAATGATTTATTGCATTACTTTCCTAGCCTGTTGACTCAGGAAATTTCAAAAGGTGATGCCTGAAGGACCTCATAGCATAGAAAATAAAATGGAATTGATTAGTATGTATGTTCAATTTCTTATTAGGTGTCTCCTTGGAGCTAACCACTTCCTTTCCAGCACAAGAACTCTGTATTAGGAAATTATTTTCAGAGCTGGTTTTAGTAATCAGGTTCTTAAATCACATAAGAATTAGCAACGGTTTCTAAAGACAGATAGGTGGAATCCATTCTATTTAATGTAGAATTCTAACTAAAACACCGTCTTGCCAATATGTCAAGCACAGAAATTTGCAAGGCAATCTAACTCTGCCTATCATAGTTGTCTAGGTTCTTTCTGTAACCTAAAGAAAAAGGAAAGCACCTCTGAAGCTCAGCTAGATCCAGCCAGTTCTCTAAATGAAGTACTAACTTCTCTCCGTTGATTACACAGATAATTTAGAAGACTCCTGAGAGAAATAGCATTCTTCTAAATTAAGCACCAGATTTAGCTAGATTTAGTCATCGCCATGTGCGCTAATGTCTAAGCTTTCATTACAATCAGTGGAGAAGAGTTCAATACAGTCAATATAGCCTAAAGAAAAATCCAGCTTACCCATTACTAGAGGAAGGATGCAGTTAATGTGAGATGCCATATAGCTTTTGAAACATTTGTGTGGAGATTGCAGATATTAAAGGCAATTTAAGGGACACCTATACCCTTTTGGTCCAAGCAGTACCCCAACCCATCCCTAAAATGATACTAGACACTTGTGTTTGGACAGGTGAAACCAGCTGCAGGGGAAGATTTTCTGAGATGCTCTGGGACATGTAGCCTCCAGCTATCACTCCAGAGAAGCTTGGGGTTATAGGTTTTATGTCAGGGTTGCCAACTTGATATGAATGTCATAGTTATCCTCACTTTCATACATTGCCACCTTACTCAGAATCCACCTTGTCTGCTCCTTTTCTGAATAGTTATGTCTGTTCAAGTGGGGGATTCATCTTCTCTATAATTTTATTGTTAGATCTCTGAATTCTAACAATAAATTGGATTATCTAAATTCGCATCCTTCTGAGAGGTAAAGAATACACAACCCAGGTCAATCTAATCTGCCAAGGATCAGCAGACTGTGAAAAAGCACATTGTGGCAGATCATATATGGGTCAGCCAGACATGCGGACATGGAGCCAGGAAAATTACAGTGCTATGCTTTGAGCTGGTATTAGATTTCAGCCACAAACATCTGATGTAAAATGCGAATGCTTGCCATAATGACCCGGCACTACAGTCTTGTTTTCTCACTTAAAGAAATACTCCTAACTGCTGGGAAACAGTCAAGCTACTTCTTTTTTTGTGGTCTTCTGGCTTTCATAGTTTTGGTGACACAAAGGCCAGACATGAACTGAGAAGATGACAAGTGTGTTTACAAGGGGTATTGTCTGATCCCTTAACTTCCAGCCTCTTCCTGAAAGTTAGAAAGTGGTGGTTCAACTTTTCTAAGGTGAGTAGGACAGGGAAGCTTTCCAGATTCCTCATGCCGGCTTCTCTTCGGCAGATAATTATACAAAGAAGGAAAGACACTCCTACCTTCAGAGCAGATGAAGTCAGTAGTAGTCAGTGGGTAGAATCAGGCCGTGCTTTCTGAGGAAAAATATGCACACTATTTTTGCCATAGAAACACTAGAATGGTCTCTCATACGCTCTCTTAACAAATCAATTTGGGCTTGAGATGCCACAAAAAAATCCCTCATCAATTCCCAAGGGAGATTACTCAGAAGTAGAAAAGTTAACCTGTTACACCATAAAAAAAACCAAACATAACATGAGAGAGAAGGGAAAAGAGTTCTGTTTTATAGCCTAACCCTAACTGCATTGTAAATGGTGGCATTTATATAGAAAACTTTATAGAAAAAAATAAATTTTTCATTATCTCATAACTTAGAAATTATAAACATTTAAAAGCATTCTACAATAGGAGAATACACATTTTTCTCTGTAGGTCTACAGAACCAAAAAACACCTACACTTAATTCCTAGTCTGAAATAACTCGACATAATTCCATCATACATCATTTCTAAAAAATAAAGGGTCAGAACCACTTGCCTCAGCACCAGCCTTTGGTTATAACCTGATGACTGGTTTAGGGGGAGTTAGCCAACTGACTAAAACGTGTCATAACATTAATATATATTCAAAGTAAAAAGAGAATTTTTAAATTTGAACTCTGCATTTATACAGAAATTTCATTCTCTGAAAAAGCACATTACAAAGATATGTGTATTGAATTATGAAAATATTTAAAGTATGTATTTTTTTAATGTTCTGTTGCCACTTAAGACCCTATGTTCTTGTAAAATTGGGACAGCAATAAAGAAAATGATTAATTTTGGTAAGGGAATGCAAGATCATCTTCTTCCTAGCAATTAATGTCTGCATAGAAAGAAGTTCCCTGTTTTAATAAGGAAGCCTATTTGAGGATGACAACCTTTGCAGCATGCATCAGAACTTCACATCTTAAGAACTCAGAGCAGCAGACCTCCAAAAGCTAGAAATAAAATGTCCTTTCTTCATCACAGAACGAGTTCCAAAGAGAGAGTCCAATTTCTGCATCAGGATAGAAAGTTCAGACTTCTGTTAGAGAATGAGGTATGAAAAGCTCTTGCTCGATTTTCATATCACCTAAAATTATAAAGTGCTGGAGAGCTTTGGAAACTCCAACAATCTGAAGACACCAGAGAGTTCACTGCACTTATCAAATCAGTAATATATTTTGTGTCGAATATTAGCTGGTAGCTACTTGGCTACAAACTCCTGGACTCTTGGGTCCTTTTCTATATTTTTACTGATTCGAAAGTTCAAGTCCAGAGCATTTACTTCCAATCGGCCAGCTATGGGCCACAGCTTTTTTTTCTCAAGGTATGTTCTCTCACTGATTTGGAATCATTTAGAATAAAAGGTAGCAACTAAATGTTACTAACTAACAAAAAAAAAATCAAAACAAAACGAAAAACAACACCAACCAAACACCACCTCCCACCCCCCTCAAGATCTTTACAAGAAATTCAAGAAAACAAATGGCTACTGGAAATCTTGCTATCTGTCTTCTCCTCTGATCCCTTCTGAAAAATAAGGATAAAGAAGAAAATCGGACTGATTACCCAGTCATAGAATTATAGGCGAATCATAAGATCATAGGATGATCCAGGTAGGAATGACCTGGAATGGCTCTTAGGTGTGTCCCACCCCCAAGCCACCTCTTCTCCAGGCTGAACAAGTCCAGTGCCCTCACTGTCCCAGCAACCAACACAGACCCCAACCATCTTGGCAGACATACCCTGCACTCAGTCCAGTTTATCAGTGCTGGCAAGTCCAAACCTGGAGGTAGTATCCTAAATGTGATCTAGCCAATACCCTTCCCTCAAACTACTGGCTGTGCTCCTGATACAGCCCAAGATGCTGTTGGCCCATCTCTCCTGTCTCTCTGCAAGGAGGTCCTCCTGCTTGGAAATACCAACTGGTTGCCCCAGTTTGGTGTTATCTGCAGACCTGAAGAGAATGCACCACCTTGCATCTTTGGCAAAGGCATTAATTATCTACCTCTAAACCCACAAGTCTTCTGAGCCAAACTACCCAACCATATTTTTACCCACCTTGTTGCCCATCCATCCACTGCCATCCCATTAGATGCCATCCCAACCCTTCTAAGAACACCAAAACTACCAACTCTTGAAGTTGTAACACCTTCAAACCATATCAGTTCTGCAAGGACAGAAGTGAGCTAATATTTGGAATTTAACAGTCTGCAGCTCGCACACGGCTTGAAGATCGCTTCCATGGAATAGATGAAAATACTGAGCAAGTGAGATTATTTGAAGAAACCTGTCTGACTGCAAGTATGCGTTTCAGGTAATTAAGTAGCTATTGCCATACCAGCTGCTGTATCGGGAAATGCTTGTCAGCTTGTGCCCACATTTGACTATCATGCAGAACAAAGACAACAGAATATATTTTTCTTTCTTTAATGACTGTTTTGACTACTTGTGACCTATGCTGTGACCTAGGTATTGATTTTAGTCATTAATAGGGTAAATATTGATACAGTTACAACTTTTATCAAACTTCCAGGTTGCCTTTCTAACACGAGTTTTGTAACCTGTATATAGATGACTGGTTTGGGCATTCATTAAATCGTTGACTAAGATATTTTTTACAGTGAAAATAAGTAATTATTCTCCATTCTTCCAAAATATCTCTTTCAAAAATGAAAAACCCTTATTAAAAGTTAAAGACAAAGACCTGTATGAATGATATTTCAGGATAGTGGCATATTTGCTTTCAGATATAGATGATGAATACTTTGGAATATTATTTTAACACAATAACTGTGTTATTAGTGTGGTAGATGCACCTGCCCTGACAAAAGCCCACCAAAACTTCCCACCACAGCTCTTGTCACACCCACATAGTGGTGGTGAGACATTTGGGTTGAAGGTAAGGAAGTTGGGATCTTCAGCCAATGGGGTGCTACTTGACCATCTATGACCACAGATCAGATTCAACTAGGATATAAATGGAGCCCTGCTGGAGAGCCATTGTGAGTCAGTCCTCCTTGGAGCAGTGGGTCTGCGGTTGGGGACTTTCCCCTTATGGTGGGACAACACCTCAGGGGAGGAAACTCCTCAAGAGCGAGAGCCCTCCTCTTTATTAGGTGGGTGATTGCACATCATGGGTCATAAAGCTGAAGAAACTTAAGTAAGTCAGCTGTGTAGTATTAATTCCTGACAAACATCCTGAACCTGT
The DNA here is from genome assembly GCA_027574665.1 of Rhynochetos jubatus. Taxonomy (NCBI): domain Eukaryota; kingdom Metazoa; phylum Chordata; class Aves; order Eurypygiformes; family Rhynochetidae; genus Rhynochetos; species Rhynochetos jubatus. The sequence goes on along the minus strand of CM050650.1, from coordinate 94,648,995 downwards.
GGGTTGTTAATGGTTGTTGGAGTCTCAAAGTGGTTTTGGTTAGAGTAAACTTTAGTTTGAGTTTGTTACTGCTTTGCGAAAAAAATAAATCTTGTTTCTAGTTTGTTAGTCAACCTGGCTTGGTTTTGTGAGGTTCCACAACAATTAGCCATAACTGACTATTGGATTGCCTAAAACAGATGTAACAACCCATTAATTCATTGTAATTGTTTTCTTGTTTCTGAGCGGGAGGGCAAGCACACCTACTGTCCCCACACTCAGGGATGTCAATGGCTTCCCAGCAAGCCTCCCTCCCGCTGCAGCTGCTCACTGCCCGCAGTTGGTTGTGAGACTGCAGTGGGAAATATGAAGGCTGGGCAGAGAAAGTTTTTGCTTGAGGTCCCCAAAGCCTGTTCTGGGGTGGAGCAGATGTGCACTCCAGATGATGCTGTGTCCATCGCTCACATCAAACGTCTGTGAGTCTGAGGTGTACAAACAAGCCAGTTGCTTGCCTTTTCTTTCCCTTATGTGAAAGCAGAAGAGAGCACAAAGTGTTTTTTTCATTTCATAGCAGTCAGAACAGGTGAGGGAAGACCAAGGCAGAAGCAGTGTCATCCAGAAGGGATGGCCCAGCAGCAATGTAACTGTCCATTGCCAGGAGGTTGCTTGTTCATTTTTCCAGAACAGAAACTGATTCTTTCTCACAGCTCCTGAGGAGCTGTATGATGCTGCTGCCCTCCCATACTCAAATTCCACCAAGAATACAGCCTAAGTCAGAGGTGGGTTCAGAAGGAATCTGCCAACATGTCCTTCTTCACCTGTGCTGAAGTTCTTTTACCACCAGCTCTAAATTCCTGTCCTCAGTCTAGGGATGGGCCTAACTCCATCACCTTCTTGCTCTGCAGGCCCACGTAGAAGGGAGGCCACATTGTAATTCCCTTTGATCAGAGGAGGGATATAAAATCCCAACACCAGCATATGCTACCATTGTACAATGCCATTCTGAGCCTAAAGTAGAGATGACAACATACCATTTCTGTATTCCAGCATGAAGAACATGTTAGTGCTAGCCTGTATTCTAAAGCATGAGAGAAGTGAAGTCTCTACTCCTCCATCCTTCTCTCAGGCCTAAGAGTGATGAAGGGTGCATGTTATCCTTTGCCTGGAGCTGTTGCTTCTTCTGTGATGCGTAGAAGAAAATTGATGGGTCTACCACTGCCACTGACCTTCCTGCCATACCTTCTTGACAGCAGTACTGATTATCTAGACGCAAGAAGGATGAGAAAACAAAGTGAACTGTCTCAGCCATTTAGTGGAAAAAAGGAGTTAAATATCCCGTCCTCCTTTCTGAAGAATTAAGAATGATGAAATCACTAAGGGCTGTGATGTGGACTCTTTATTTGCTGTCCTGCTGCCTGAGGAAAAGTACTGAGAAGATTAAGGGGACTGTAAGAGAAAACAGAAAGTCTAAAATAGATTGGAAAGAGATAGGAGGACTTAAGTAAGGCTGCTAAAACTGCCTTTTTGTCTCAAGAGCCTCTCCAAAAAACCTTTAGCCATTCAAGTCATCAAAGGAATTTCACGGTGATCAGAAACCGAATTATTACAATTCATTGATTTCCTAGCTCAAGGAGCGACTATTGTGAAGTTTACTACCATTTCAGAGGGATGCCTCATCTCAGCAGTGGCTTTCTGTGTCTCAGACGCCTACCTGCCCTCTCTGTGAACTGAGAGACAGTGGTATGCTAGTTAGTCCCACTTCTACATCAAAGCTACTAAAATCAACCCACAGCTCTCTCCAGGTTGTAAATGTTTTATGAAACATCAGTCACCAACCTTGACTGACAACTCCTCCTGCAACCTGCGGCATCTATTTGTGAAGCCAGCAGGCTTTTTAGCTTCATGCTACACAACCACAGCCTCAGAGTCAAACCTCATGAAAACTGAATTAACCTGGATGAGAAAAAGACAAGCCAGCGAGTTGTTCTTGCCAGGGAATACTTCAGTTTTATTGCAGCCACATTGTGATCTCTGTCACCATAGATGGACGTGAACCAGAAAAATGTATCCCCTACCACCTAAGGCATTCTGTACAGGGAGAAAAGGCTGGTGGAGAATTTATTTTGGTGACAGCTTGAGGGGCCTGGAAGGCTGTCAGCTCTAATACAGTCAGGTTGAGGATTAATTCCCACATGAAACATGTAGGTACAGGCATGCAAAATTTGGAACCCACTCAATCAGGGGAGCAGCAGCGTCTGCTCAGGTCAGCAGGAGATGTGACAATCGCTACTGTACTCTCTGAAATACACTGGTCTGAGGACTGTTCAGCAGAGTATTCTTGAAGACATGGATAACCTGATGTTTTCAAGTTCCTGTGATCTGGAAAATCCTTCTCTCTTACATGTGAACAGTACAGATTTGCTCTCAAATAAAAAAGAATTATTACAAATGAAATTACTTTAAGTGCAAGTAAATCACCTTACCTGAAGAGATAAGCAGCTTAGGCCAGGTTTTGTTCTTTGCCTTACCGCTGCACATCTGGGATAAATCCATGGGCCTCAATCAGAGATATCACTTACTCATACCAGTGTAAGCAAAAAAAAAAAAAGAGGCTAGCTAAGTTTTTTCCCCATGCTAGTGTACACATCTGATGTCTATGTAAAGTGGCTATATTTTATTCTATCATTCTTTATGTGCATCTAGTTATCTCACATATGTCAGGAAAACACATGCATGCATTTGTTTTCTTCTTTTACAGGAAGACTCCAGCAAGGACAGGTCATTGGCAAGAGACAGAAGCTGGACTCTAGCTATCATTACCAATGTCCCAAACACTCTACTAAACTTTCCAGAAACATTGAGAATTTCAGTCTTGTTTGGAACTTTTCTACAAGCTGCTTTCTCAGGCAACATCGAAAAAAAAAAGTAAAATCCCTGTAGTTAGGGCTTTAGCAGTTCCTCACACTTATTAAGAAGAATAGATTGGGTTTTTAACAAGTAGTCATAAGGTTTTTATAAATGCAGTGTTTCCTAGATACATTATGTCACAGATACACATATAATCTTTTATTGTATGCATTCAGTCTGTCTTTAAAATCCAGAAGATGGAAAAATAACACTTCCCACACAGCAAAGCTGTTACTTTGAGTGTCAAGCATTAGGCTTCTCACAGCCTGTGAACCTGTAATAGGTATGAAAAAGATTATGTGGAGAGTCTGATCCTGAATACAATCACTCAGCCCTTGACTGGTTATGTTTTCAAGAGCTTGAACAGAGAGGGACAAAAACGTCTTTTTCACCCGAACATCTGTACATTTGAGATTTTTTCTTTTTTGAATCAAAGCTTGCTATATGCCAAGTTGAGATTATTTTAGCTCAATTAGATGTTTCCCTTGAGAGGCCAGATCCATGCATGTTCTGAAAAGGCTGAAGGGAATACATAACGGGCTCCTCCAGTTCTGCAGAAGGACCACAGAGCAGAACCCAACTCAGCAGCTTTGAGATGTTCTGAGAAGGGGAAAGTTTCACTAGTATCCTGTTCCTTGCTTCATACCAGTCTTAGCAGATTCTTTCATTTCCTAGGGCAAGTGTGACCAACTTGAAACTATGCCATCCAAACAGATTGGTACAAGTATGTAGACACGAGGCAATGTACAGTATGTGTATGGAATGTGGCAATCCCCAGATAAGCTATGAAATTATTCTCTGTCCGAAGCTTCCATAAGTCTTACAGACAGGATGAGTGCTCAGGAATTGGAGTAAATTTAAAAAAAAATAAATAAATGCCACAAAAACAACAATGAAGCAAAGAAAATTAACTTTCACAGTTGCTGGAGGCTTGTCTCTGACCTTTTTATGTGTCTGTGAGTGTGTGTCTGCAGAAAGACATTAGGGAAGAAGCTAAAACGCGCTTTCTTAGCCCTTCCATATCTGACAGCAATTTAATTCATTTTGTGTGAAAAGCTGTTCCACACCCTTTGTAAGCTCATGAATGAGGAACAGATGCATTTATTATAAGTGGGGTTTTCAACAACTAAGAAATAAATCATTTTTATTCTGTAAAATCAAACTTCGAGTGCGTCCATACCAAGTGAGTCAGTCCTTTGAAAGAAATTCATTAGTGCATGATCAATGGAAGAAAAGGAGAAACACATCTTTATAAGGGAACAATTTTGCTCCACAAGCAGCTCTAGAAAACCAGATTCTGGTACACTATCACTGGGGCTCTTCATCACAATCAAGTTACAAAAGACAGGATCGGGCATCCCACAACAAGCTACTCCTAGACTGCTGCAAGCAAAACTGTGAACACAGGGCTAGACAGAATCCTCCCTGTCACTATGCAAGATATTACTGCTGAAATTCTCCTGCATTTTTCTTTGCCCTAACAGAAAATCACCAGGGTGTTTTTAGCAAAAAATACATCTAGACTCAGGCTCTAATAATCATAGGTTTGCACTCCTGCAGCAAAATGCATTTAAAGATATGTAAACTAAAATATTTACTTTCAACATAATCCATAAAAGGTATTTGTTTTGTCTTCATTTGGCTTTGGCCATCTTTGTGGGTTTTTTTCAATAAAAGTGGAGCTAGGTAAAATTGAAGACTTCGAGAAATGTGAATCATATAATGAAAAGCAATTTACCATTCTGCCTGGAGAGAGAGGTTTTCAATCAGTGTGTCCTTCCTGCAGTGAGTTATGGATTAGAAACACAGAGGCTCTCTAAAAAATTAAAAAAAAAAAAAAAGGGGAAAAAAAGACAACTAACTAAAGATGAATATAATAAGGTGTAGGTTGAGAATAGCACATACAGACAAGAAAACAAATGAGTGGTTCTGCCAGGAAGGCTCAACAGAAAATGAAAAGAAAATAGTCCTGGGCCAGACACTCTGCAAGACAACATGATAAAAGTTGTAGCAGAAGAGGTACATGACAGAGCAAGATGTAGATGCAAAGATAAGGGAGAGGTGAGGTAGGAGAAGTGCAGGGGCAGTCAGTCACAGACTAGGATACGGACAATGTTGCCTTTACAACTCATACCCAAAATTTCCATGACATGTATTTCTTGACATCTTAAAATTATTAAAAAACAGGTGATGCTTCAGGAAAACCATGAACTTTTATAAAAATATTTCACTAATATATATAATAGATTAAAAATATTTTCATTATATAAATTGCAAAACTTGCTATAAAAATACATGATAGCTAATTGGGAGATCAATCACCTAATGTTTGACGCAGTTCACACTGAGGGTTCCACAGCCTGTAGCGCAACACTCTCCATTCATTCAGCATTCAGTTACTGTAAATGTATACACTGTCCATAGCCTGAGCACATAAAGAAATGTCTTCCTACTTTTAAGGCTACACTAGAGCTTAACTAAGATAAGCCATATGTAAAAAGAATGTCCACACTGATAGTAAGAACTGCATCCTATGGGCCTGCTGTTAAACTCTGAGTTCATACTATGTTCCGGTTTTTTAGGCATAAGGGCTTAAAAACATACAAACAGGCAAGAGAAGACTTTGGTTCATAAAATCACTGTAGTCCTATCTGCTCAGTCCTGGTAACTGTGAATACATTCTCTGGCAGTTCAATTAGTGCCAAGTAGTCATGTTCTTTTCAGTATCCATCCTTTTCCTCAGGTGATGCTCAAGCACAAGTCACCTGCAATAATACTGGCATGCCCCCACTAGTTGAATACAACAGCTCACATTCTGTTGGGATGTTCCAGAAATTACTTGCTGCCATGCAAGTAAGGCAGCTGGAAGACAAAGACAGAGCAAATAGAGCTCAAAGTGAGACCTTTACAAAACATGAAGACAGTTCCTGCAGCCCCTCATACCAAATCAGTCTTGTTTGCTGAGGACAGTTGTTGACCTACCTCCCAAACACACAGCAGTAAGAAAATACTGTCACGAGGCCACAGAAACACTGGTCCAATTCAAAACTTTTCAGAAGAAAGTGTGGAGTAGTCATGGGGCAGAAAGAAATTCATAACATGAAGATAAGAAAAATCAATACCAACCTTAAAGAATATTTCTGTCACCTTCTGGACCTCAGACCTGTGAATAATCAGTGTGGAGTGTGCACATTAATCATGGGTACAGTGGGAATGACTATTACCAGACAGTTTTTGTTATGCAACATCACTCTTGAGCTAGAGGGGACCAAAACTAGGCCCTTGAAACTTGGCACAATACAGTACAATACAACATAATAATTAGTATCGTTCAGCAGAAAAGCTCCCTGGGCTCCCTTAGAACTACTACTCACGACAAATGAATTCTTGTTAGATTGAGTTATTTTGGATGACCCTGACTACCCTCTATTAACCAAGGGGTTTAGAAGGCTTAACCTGATGATCACCAATCTGAAAGACATTATTCAGCCCCATTGCGTCCAGGTGCAGGCCTGCAGAAAAAGACACTTTTAGTAGGCTTAAAGCAAGACAATACTGCTTACCAAATCTGCTGGGGCTGTTGTGTTTAACAGCACTCACTTCAGAAGAATGTGCTAATCTACACACAATTTGTGAGGGACATGATTTCTGACAGCTATGATTATTGGAATCCCTGAATGCTTTGGTAACACACGTCAGGGTAACAAGTTGATATTCTTAATTACAGAGTTTGAAAAATGTGACTGCGGTTGCTGCTGAGCCGGGCACATGAAGGAGGTAGTGTACATGAAACTAAGGAAAAGAAACCTCAATCTTTGTCATAGTAGCTCTTTATGTACACTCTGCAGAAAAGAAGGCATAATTTCAAATTAATTTTATTTCCAGAAATTTTTCCCGGTCCTACCACAGAACATAGGCTGATTTCTTCAGCATCGATCCATCACACAATAGTTACCAAATCTATTTCCCATGCGCTTGCTTTTCCTCTTCTGAGTTTCAGTACCAAAACCACATAAAACTCTTTTGAAAATCTTTGGGAAGGTAAGGGGAGAGGATTCATAAAGATACACTTTAGCCTCTTCAAACTTGTCTCACCATTTCCTTTGCAAACACAGAATGAGAATCTGATTCCTCAAGTGGCAATTCAAAACCTTTATATCGGTATCTGGCTCCAAGACACCTTTTAGGACTGAAAACCAGCTTGAACTATATAAGGAACATAGATTAGACTCAGTAGGTGATAATCAACCTTTATAATACACCCTTGATTGCATTAAGAAATGCTATATGTTTTGTGATTTAATGACATTATTTTTGTATCTCCCCACCATTTTCCCCTCCTGTATCAGAAGAGAGTCAGCCTAAGTTTGCCTGATATATGAGCTGCTGACAGCCACATACTATTCCATGAAGAGTTCGGTATGTCTGTTGGAGCTTAAACCTTTTCACCAGGATTTGGCTTTATTTCCTCAACATGATGAAAAACTTTACTTTGAGGGTGCCAGAGCATTGGAAAGGGCTGCCCAGAGAGGTTGTCTCCTTCTCTGGAGATATTCAAAACCTACCTGGATGCGTTCCTGTCCAACATGCTCTAGACAAATCTGTTTTGGCAGGTGGGTTGGATTAGATGATCTCCAAAGGCCCCTTCCAACTGCTACCATTGTGTGATTTCCATGTGAGGAAGAAACAGATTTCAAAAGCAACATATTCTTCCTATGTTCCTGCAAGACTATTCCGTTTCAGTATTATTTTTCTCTAGCTCTAAGAGAGTTAATAAACCACATGTGAAAAAAACATGCAGGATGATGATCACTAATGACAAACTCTTCTGCCCAGGTTTTGAAGGCCAGAGGCACTGTTATCAGTTCATCTGCTTTCATAAATCTGAACACAGAATTTCAGCCAGCAATTCCTGAGTGCATTTGATGACTTCTGGTTGAGATAGAGCATTACAAGCTATCCAAGCCCACTGTAAAAATTTCAATAAAAAACTCAGCTTATCCAATATAGAATTTATTTTTCTGTCTTTATGGTATGGGTATTGAAACAAACAAAAAAATGCAATCACTTTATTTTTGCTATGTTTTCAAACATATAATCAGCATTTTAGCACCTTTTCACCCTTTGAAAAGAAGTTTTCAAACAACTTGTGGCCTCAGACATCTGCTGAAGATAACCTGCACAAAACCAGAATCATAGAATAGTTCTGGTTGGAAAAAACCTTTAAGATCAAGTCCAACCATCAATCTAGCACTGCCAAATCTAGCCTAAACCATGTCCCTAAGCACTATATCAACTCATCTCTTAAATACCTCCATGGATGGTGACTCCACTGCTTTAATGGGCAGCCTGTTCCAATGCTTGACAATCCTTTCCATGAAGAAATATTTCCTAATATCCAATCTAAACCTCCGCTGATGCAACCTGATGCCATTTTCTCTTGTCCTATTCCTTGTAACTTGAGAGAAGAGTCCAACACTCACCTGTCTGCAACCTGCTTTCAGGTAGTTGTAGAGAGTGATAAGGTCTCCCTCTCAGTTTCCTTTTCTCCAGGCTAAACAATCCCAGTTCCCTCAGACACTCCTCACAGGACTTGTTCTCTAGACCCTTCACCAGCTCCATTGCCCTTCTCTGGACACGCTCCAGCATCTCCATGTCCTTCTTGTAGTGAGGGGCCCAAAACTGAACACGGTATTTGAGATGCAACCTTGCTAGTGCCCAGTACAAGGGGAGAATCACTCCCTTAGTTCTGCTGGCCACACTATTCCTGATGCAGGTCAGGATGCTGTTGGCCTTCTTGGCCACCTGGGCACACTGCTGGCTCATGTTCATCCCCAGGTCCTTTTCTGCCAGACAGCTTTCCAGCCACTCATCCCCAAGCCTGTAGCATTGCATGGAGTTGTTGTGACCCAAGTGCAAGACAAGGCATTTGGTCTTACTGAACCCCATAGAGTTGGCCTCAGCCCATCAATCCAGTCTGTCCAGATCCCTCTGTAGAGCCTTCCTACCCTCAGGCAGATCAACACTCCCTCCTAACTTGGTGTCATCTGCAGACTTACAGAGGGTGCACTGGATCCCCTCGTCCAAGTCATTGACAAAGTTGTTAAAGAGAACTGTCCCCAGTACTGAGCCCTGGGGAACAACCACTTGTGACCGGCTGCCAACTGGATTTAACTTCATTCAGCACCATTCTTTGGGCCCAGACATCCAGCCAGTTCTTAACACAGTGGAGCATATACTCATTAAAGCCATGAACCCACCAGCATCTCCAGGGGAATGCTGTGGGTAAGTGTCAAAGGCTGTACTAAAGTCCAGGTAGACAACATACACAGCCTTTCCCTCATTCACTAAGCAGGTCACCTTTCCGTAGAAGGGGATCAGGTCAGTCAAGTAGGACCTGCCTTTCCTAAACCCATGCCTGCTGGGTATGATTGCCTGGTTGTTCTGTATTGCCATGTGATGGCACTCAAGATGATCTGCTCCATGACCTGTCCTGGCACCAAGGTCAGGCTGACAGGCCTGTAATCCCCCACATTCTCCTTCTGGCCCTTCTTGTAGGTGGGTGTCATATTTGCTAACCTCCATTCCACTGGGACCTCCCCAGTTAGTTAGGACTGCTGGTAAATGAAGGAAAGTGGCTTGGTGAGCACTTCCACCTGCCCCTTCAGTCTCCTTGAGTGGATTCTGTTTTGCCACATAGACTTGTGTGTCTCAGTGGTGTAGCAGGTCGCTAACAGTATCTTCTTGGATTATGGGGTGTTCATTCTGCTCCCCATCCCTTTCTTCCAGACTGGGGGGCTGGATATCTGGGGAACAACTGGTCTTATTACTAAAGACTGAGGCAAAGAAGGCATTAAGTACCTCAACTTTTTCCTCGTCCTCTGTTACTGTGTTTCCCCCAGCATCCAATAAAGGATGGAGATTCTCCTTAGCCCTCCTTTTGTTGTTAAGGTACTTACTGATCTTCTCCCTGCACAGTCTCACGACATCCTTATAGACTTTGTGAGTGGCCTGCCCCTTCTTCCAAAGGCCATAAACTCTCCTTTTCTTCCTGAGTTCCAGCCAAAGCTCTGTTTAGCCAGGCAGGTCTTCTTCCCTGCCAGCTCAGCTTCCAGCACACGGGACAGCGACAGCCTGCTCCTGCGTCTTAAGGATTTCTTCTTAAAGACTGCCCAGCCTTCCTGGGCTCCTTTGCCCTTCAGGACTGCCTCCCAAGGGATGCTGTTAACCAGCTCTCTAAGCAGGCCAGGTCTGCTCTCTGAAAGTCAAAGGTGGCAGTTCTACTAACCACCCTCCTGACTTCACGAATCAAAAATATCAGCATTTCATGTCCCCAAGGCAGCCTCCAACCTTCCAGTTGCCAAACAAAGGGTAACCTGGGAGCACACATTCATCTGCTCATGCTCAGAAACTGCCCTGACCGACGAGGATGGGATTCGAACCCACGCGTGCAGAGCACAATGGATTAGCAGTCCATCGCCTTCACCACTCGGCCACCTCGTCTGCAAAGGCAGGAGGGAATTGCAGCTAGCTTCTCCAAAAAAAAGGAGCATTAAGCTCAAAGGTGAAGAGACCAAAGGGAATTAAGGAAGAAGGAATGGACTTTGGGGGTGGGATATCAGGGACTTAGGGCTACTTGTTAGGAGTACTTCCCCTGCGTATCATCCTGCTGAAAAGTCCGTGGGTGTTACTGGGGGCATCAAGGTGAAAAGCATGCTCTCCTTATAAACAGAGCAATTTGTACAGCAGGTTACATTACCAGAAGCATGACTAGGTGATTGAGGGAAGCTATAGTCCATCTCCTGACGAAATGTATCTGCAACAGTTTCTAGTGCCTAGTTTTGGTACTCTCAGCTCAAGAGGGATGTGGAGAAAGTGAAGCTGGTCCAGCAGAGGGTCTCCAACACAGCCAAGGGGTCTAGGGCATGTGACCTACCTCTATGAAGGAAGCTGAGCTCCGGAGGTCCTTTCCTATCAGCCTTCCCATCAATCTCGTGCAAGTATAAACCATGCTGTTTCTGAATCATGAGAGGATGAGAAAGTTATGGAGGTGTAGGTCAGACAGTGTTATTTCATTGATTTGACAGGTAAGCCATGGGTTTATAAAGATGAGGGTGTTATAAATGTCGGACAGAATCAGAAGATGCTTCAAAAGGCTTTGGGGATTAAATCTTTAACCCCTAGATGTTTCTGAAAAGGGTCAAAACAAATGCCATAAAGTCAAAAGTCAAATGAATTCTAAAAATAAGAATAATGCAAAAGTGACAGCAAAGAGCTGGAAACCATTCCTTGAAGAATCAAAGGACACCCCAAGAAAGCTAATGAGAGAGAGAGAAATTCATTACAAAGAGGTGTAAAAAAATAACATAGCTGTGTTGAGTAAATACAAAAGTGAATAAAGAGTTGAAGTTTGAAATGGAAAAAAGTGATAGAGGAAAAAGTGATTTCTTCACAGTATTTTTCTTTATATTTCTTCGTAATAGAACCCTTGACTAAAATAGGTTAAGAAAATGCCCTCTTTATTCCACACAGGCTTGAAGCATCTGCTGCTTTAGCCAAACAGTTAAATCAAACCCTTCTGGATGAAAGTAGAAGTAAATGACTCTAGCAATTTTTTTTATTGACAATTTTTCTAAAGATTACTTTAAAAATTACAGTTGCAATTATATCATATTTTTAGGCATCTATCTACCTCTGGTCTAATAAAGGGGTGATGAATGATGATATACCACACCTGGACAAAATGCTATAATTTCCTCTACATCCTCCTGAGTTTTTAAATCTTTGTAGGAATTACATAAGATAACTGTAATTCATAAAGGGAGATAGGTCATACTACAGAATGATTTGCTGTCTCCTGTTTCTAAACTTTAGAAGTTTAGAAAAACTTCTAAATACATGTCAAGGCCTCATGTGTTTTATACAAGTACCAGATGTCTAATACGTCAACTATTGAGGTTCCATATATATATATATAGTAAATAGATTTTACAATATTTAAGGAGATAAGAGAATCCATAGGTATGCATTTCCTATTTCTTCCTAAAGTCATTAACATGGAGAAAAAACTTTCAAATCTACCAAATCAAAGAATTTTCATAGAACAGAAGACTTATTTAGTGTTTCTGTATGAAGGAAAATCAGAGTTGTGATTACAGATTTCTAGTAGTACATCTCCAACACGTTATACTAGGACTATTGCTACTTACTTAGGACTGCTGAAAAAAATGATTCAAAGTATAGGAAGTTCAATGGACATGAAGATTCAGACTAATCCACCTGTCAATACCACGTTGGTTAGTTTTCTTTGGGCAAAGAGGATATCTTCCATATCAACCCTTCACAAGCCAGAAATTATATACAGTTTCATTGCCAGCCGCATCTGTCATAGAACTTTATAAAACTATAGAACTATATAAAAGAAGCCTACTTTTTTTCCTAATGTAAGCACTTAATTTTTCCTCAATATTTTTTGCTTGTGTCAGCACCCAAAAGCTTCTCAGGAGACTTCTAAAACCTCTATAGTCTATTTCTATTATTTTTTAATCAAGTCTGGCATATGCTAAGATTGCCAATGAGCAATTCAAATGACCTCATCAAAATAAGAAAAAGGTGATCAAATTTGTCTTCTAACTACATTACTGAATTTTATGCTAATCACATTTTCATGGCTTATTGAGATAGTCTGTCAAAATGAGAAGATCTACTTGATCTCTTTAAAAACAAGGAGAGCACTTTCACAGAAGAGGAGATTTACTGCTTACTTATCTTTAGTTGGGAACGCAGAGGTGCATATCCTGATTAGTAGGATACCACACTCTGAACTGGCAAAGTAACAAAAGAAATACTGCCTTCAGTTGCAAACTCTTCCATGTCAGATACTGTGAATGACCTTTGAAAATGTTACCTTGCCATCTAATCTCGAGTCTATTGAAATAACTTCAATTTGCTTGCTGCAGAACGAGAATGCAGCTCCTTTTATGCATCCTAGACCTTTTCAGGATTTCTAGAAAGATTTGCAGAGATAATGTAATGGAACAAATACTATGTTAAACTGTTCTTTAATCCAAACAGCAGAAGGGACTGGTACCTGCACCCACTTTGTAAAACAGCAATTAAATGAGCTCAGACAGTAGCGTCTGTTACTGTGGATTCAGATAAATATAGATATGTACTATCATAGTAGAGTTTAGTTTGCAGATATTTTCTGCACTATAATGTCACAGAATATTACTTAAACAAAAAAATGGTTTATTTCCAGCATATATTTTCTCATCAAATTAAAATAGGTGTTGGGAAATGGGTGAATATCTCATCCACTTATCTTTAATTGCGAGCTATTAGCCTGATGATCACTTTTCCAGGAAATTTCATGTAAACTAGCATGCTTTTAAACTGCTTCTGGTTGCAGAAGGTGTAACACTCCCTACCATTGAATGATAGGGGAAGTTTGGGAAACTAGCTACAAGTACCTCTTATTGTTGGGCAAGAATGACTGGCATTTAAGTCACACTTAAATGACTGTCTGGAGGAGTTAATGATCTGAGGCAATGTTCCCTGCTCAGACAGTCAATGAGTATAAGAATCTACCTGACCTGAAGGTCATTACTGCTTATATTAATTACTGCAATGACGAATACTCCATGCAACACTCTGTCACACCTCCCTAAAGACATTTCTGCATCAAAACCTCCCTCAGCTCTCAGATCTACGGTGACATCTGCCAGTCAGGAACAACACACGTAAACGCATTTATTTTATCGAAGGTTAAACACCAAATGTTTGAACTGACCAGAACCACCACACAGTTGGCAGGCTTAGCCTGTAATTTTTTCATGACCCTAAACATCCCTTCCCACACAGCCATTGTGTGTACCTAAGCCTTCGCACTTGCCGAGACTAAACACAGTTTTTCAACCAGATATAGATCTGCGAGGTGCTACATTAAATAGATTAAGGTGAAATGGCTTGGTGCTTACTTGAAATGAAGTACCTCAGGAATAACATGAATTAATATTGTTTATCTGACAGTATGGGAATATCCACTGTACCTGCAACTCATACATCTGCAATAACTGCACCACGTAAGAGGCCTTTGCTCTGAAAATATTTGAGTCCTCATAAGTAACACAAGCAAAGGATGGCAATAAAACAAGGTCAGCATTTAAATGCCCTTAAGAAGTTTAACCTAAATAGACATGCTTAATATTAAGTCTAAAGTGAGAAAGACACATGTAACTTCCAGGGGTTTACTCAATAGCTCTTACTGCTGTTGCAGTCACAGTGGAGTTACACCATTCTAAAAACACTTAATGAAACAGGTTTGCATTGTATTTTGAATTGTTTATGGTATTACTACTCAGACAAACTGAAAGTTTATAACCTACTCATGTCCTTAGTCTCTTGTGGGGACCAGCTATTCGCTTATTACCACTGGCTGGAGTCAGGGACTGTACCTCAGTAAGCAGCTGCTCCCCAGTATACAGAATGGCTAACAGCCTCGCAATGGCTCGTAGACATTTGAGCCCTTTGCAACAACCCATTTCTGTTTTACAATGCAGTGCATTGCAGTACTACTACATTAAAAAAATAAAAATAAAAAATAAGGTCTGCTTTCCTTCAGATTTGTTAAAACTATTTGTATCTTTGGATTACTGCACACCAGAACTAAAAGAAGAGTGTAAAGATAACCATTACCGATACATTAATTTTTATAGTTTCCATTTATCTATTTCCAAGACTGCAGAAGTCAATGCAAACAAGGTCTCTTTATTGGATATAATAGATCAAGTGGACAGTTTTGCAAGAAAATATATGGAAGAATGTAAAAACCTCTCTAAAGGACCATTAATAAAAGGGTGAATATTCTTTCAATATATACATGGTTTTATAGTAGTCTTATGCACTGTTTGCAACACATAACCTAATGCAAATTTGTAATGCGAGGTCTCTCTGTTCTTGATATGTTGTATTGTAAGTGATTATACACATCTCCAGTGCTGTTGGTACGTAAGTTAAGGGCTTCGCTATTTTTATGGTCCTGGTGGCTTTGACAAGAGCATGATAAGGTGTTTTATTAGTGTACTTTTGAATGTTTAGTAATTCAACAACAATGGTTTGCCCTGATTGGCTGGACAGTCCCAGCAAATTGCTGAGGTTTTAAAAGACACAAAGGGGAAAGATATTTTATATAAAATCCTAGAAGGAATTATCTTTCAGCATTTTTACTAGCATCTAATATTTTTTAGAGGTAAAAGGGCCTAACAGAAATATCTCTTTTTTCTCTGGTTTCATGCAAACAAAAAAGCAACACCTTATAGTCAGCCCACTTTTTCATGCTTTGCCCCAAAAAACAAACCATAGCTTTAATCAGGACCTCCTTCAGCTGTTTGAAAACCTCCAGACCTGTCATTCTTAGACAAGGTAGAAAGATGAATGTAAGCAGGACTTTTATCTTGACCTTTCTGCTTTAAAAGCAGAAAGGTGCAAAAAGGAAGCCTACAGCGGGTGGAAGCCAGGACAGGTAGCCTGGGAGGATTACAGGGAAGTTGTCTGAGAAGTCAGGGATCAGGTTAGGAAAACTAAAGCCCTGAGAGAATTAAACCTGGCCAAGGACATCAAGACCAACAGGAAGGGCTTCTATAGTGTGCCGGGTTCAGTCAGGAAAGGGTTAACTCCCTTTACTGTGGTAAACCACAATATATAGATACACAGGGGCTAAAAGGAATACCAGGAAAAATGTGGGCCCTCTGCAGAAGGAAATGGGAGAGCTGGTTTCCCAGGATAGGGAGAAGCCTGAGGTGCTCATTGATTTTTTTGCCTCAGTCTTGACTGGCAAGGACATAAGCCATACCCCCCAAGCAGCAGAAGGCAA
Organism: Rhynochetos jubatus; assembly: GCA_027574665.1. Lineage (NCBI taxonomy): Eukaryota > Metazoa > Chordata > Aves > Eurypygiformes > Rhynochetidae > Rhynochetos > Rhynochetos jubatus. Next base: position 94,633,235 of record CM050650.1, on the reverse strand, counting down.
AGGCAGGGACTGGGAGAATGGAGAGCTGCCCATGGTTAGAGAGGATCAACTTGAGGAGCACCTATGGAACCTGAAGGTGCACAAGTCCATGGGACTTGATGAAATACATTTGCGGGTCCTGAAAGAATGAGCTGATGAGGTTGCTAAACCTCTCTCCAACATATATGAGAAGTTGTAGCAGTCTGGTGAAATTCCCACTTGCTGGAAGTGGGGAAACATAACCCCTATCTTTAAAAAGGGAAAAAGGAGGATCCAGGGAAGTACAGGTCAGTCTCACATCTGTGCCAGGCAAGATCATGGAGCAGATCCTCCTGGAAATCATGCTGAGACACATGGAAAACAAGGAGGTGACTAGTGACAGCCAACATGCTTGATGAATATGGTGGTCTTCTACAATGGGGTCATACCCTTGGTGGATAAATGAAAGGCAACCAATAGTCAACGGCTCAGTGTCCGAGTGGATACAAGTGACGAGTGGCATTCCTCATGAATTTATATGGGACGGTACTGTTTAACATCTTTGTCAGTGATATGGATGATGGGATTGAGTGCACCCTCAGCAAGTTTGCCAACACCAAGGTGTGTGGTGCGGTCAACATGCTGGAGGGAAGGGATGCCATCCAGAGGGACCTTGACAGGCTGGAGAGGTGGGCCTGAGCCAACCTCATGGAGTTCAACAAGGCCAAGTGCAAGGTCTGCACATGGGTCAGGGCAAGCACAAGTACAGGCTGGGCAGAGGATGGATCGAGAGCAGCCCTGAGGAGAAGGACTTGGGGGTAATGGTGAGCCGGCAGTGTGCTCTGGCAGCAAAGAAAACCAACCGTATCCTGAGCTGTATCAGGAGTAGTGTGGCCAGCAGGTCGAGGGAGGTGATTCTTCCCCTCTACTCTGCTCTTGTAAGATCCCACCTGCAATACTGCATCTAGCACTGAGGCCTCCAACCACAGAAGGATATCGACCAGTTGGAACGAGTCCAGAGGAAGGCCACAAAGATGATCAGAGGGCTGGAGCACCTCTCCTATGAAGAAAGGCTGAGAGAACTGGGCTTGTTCAGCCTGGAGAAGAGAAGGCTCTGGGGAGACGTTATAGCAGCCTTCCAATACCTGAATGGGCCAACAAGGAAGCTGGGGGGGATGACTTTTTACAAGGGCCTGTAGTGACAGCACAAGGGGTAATGGGTTTAAACTGAAAGCAGGGAGATTTAGATTAGATATCAGGAAGAAATTCTTCCCGGAGAGGGTGGTGAGGCACTGGAACAGGCTGCCCAAAGAAGCTGTGGATGCCCCATCCCTGGAAGTGTTCAAGGCCAGGCTGGATGAGGCTTTGAGCAACCTGGTCTCGTGGAGGGTGTCCCTGACCATGGCAGGAGGGTTGGAACTAGGTGGTCTTTAAGGTCCCTTCCAACCCAAACCATTCTGTGATTCTAAAATATCAATGTAAATGAAAATGTGCATTACATTTTAAATGGAGAAACTAGGATCCCCTTAAGAAACATATGCTTCTGAATCAAAATACTTGACCACTCCTTAAATATTTTTTTGTTGATATAATAAAGTCAGCTGTCATTAAATATATATATATATATATATCTTCTGTACTTTTCAGTGTGGGGTTTTTTTTTTAAAGGTAGAAAATTAAGGCTTGCTAGTATAAGCCTCCAGCAGAGGAGGCTTATACTGAAAGAAGCATCTTTCAGGCACAGAAAGAAGTAATTAGATGAAGTAAGGTGAAAATGAAATGACAGGGCAAGGTATCTAAAACTGCACATTGGCTTAGGGACTTGAAATAATGTCATGTCTGATAGTATCAGAAGTCATACAAAATGCCTGGAGGATGAGAATAGAAAAGTTATGGTCAGACAAGGGAAGATTATCCTTATCAAATTATGTAGGAGCCAGGAACACAAGCCTGGCTAGAAACCAAATGGTGAAGTGGAGCAGGGATTACATGTGTTTACCTGACACTTCTTAAGGCTTTGTGCTAGGTGTCTGGGTGAGAGGCATCAAAGGGAAAAGCAAAAGACTGTTTAGAAAGGAATTCTTGAATGACAGACTGTACCAAGAAAATCTTAAGATCTTCTTGGATGACGCTAAATAATAGGGAAGAAGTGTGTTTTGGAGCTTTGTCACATAGTTCTGCCTCAAACATAGCAACACAATTGAGACAAATCCAACAAGAAGCGTATTAATTTTGCTCTGCAAAGGTATTTGAAATGTCACACACATTGGCCTACTTGGCTTATAATAGGAAAAACTTCCTCTGCTATAACATTTTAGAACACTAACTTTATTCAGCTAGAAAAACATTCTAGGTGAGTTGTCCTGCGTATGCATGCTTGTCTTATTTTGGAATTGTATGGGTAAACGTGACCTTTAAGAATTGCATATTAAAATGAATATTATTTTAAGGTCTTATACAACTTAAAGTTCAAAGAGCTTTAGACTTTACAACCATAAATATTTCACGTTACTTCTGATTAAAAAATATTTTTAAATCATATAAGCGAAGTATAGGGATTTATGTCTTAATTTTACTATCGACATTTAATTACGAAACATAGGGAGAGGTTAGGCAAAGAGAATTGTGTTATGTTAGAACATTTCACAGATGTTATTTCACAGTTATGGCAAGTAGTATCCTTTTCTTCATTGTTTGCAATATGTATCCATTGTGTAATATGTGGGTTTGCTTATAAAAGAGTTATTAGGTATGTCTGGACAGGATGGGTACTGGCTGCGGGAACACAGGTCAGGCAAAATGAGGAGACAAGTAAGGCTCAATCTCCCCGTAAGCATTGTGAAATCTCAGGAAACAACAGGGCTTGCAAAAGGAGTCAAAGCCAGCAGAGTGGTGAGAAAGGCAAAAAGCAGGCATAAAAACAAAGTCACAGCCTCCTTTGTGGACAGCCACCTGCTCCAGTGTGGGGCCCTCCCCAGGATGCAGCAGGGGTGGGGTCTCCTCTCCCCCATGACCCACCATGGCTGCAGGGCACAGCCTGCCCTCTCACCATGGGCTGAGGGGGAACCTCTAACTCCAGCCCACCTCCTCCCCTCCTTTCCACACTAACCTGGGTGTCTGCCTGGCTGTGGCTGTCTCTCTCACATCCCACTCCCCTCTTCATTGCAGGTTCACCTGCAGACTTGAGGTTTCTTCCCCCCCCCCCCTTAAATATGTTAATCACAGAGGCACTGATTGGCTTGACTGTGGCCAGAGGCAGGTCTAACTTGGAGTCAGGGAAGCTTCTAGCAGCTTCTCACAGGAGTCATCCCTGTAGCCCTTCCCTTGTTATCTAAACCCCACTACACATACCCAATACTCACACTCCATGCTAATTCACATTAAAAAAAAAATTTTTTCATAAGCATTTCTGAGAGAGGAATAAATCATTATAGATAATTCTCATTCTCTCCTATCACCTTCACTCTTCCACTACACCTCTCTTCTAGTTGCCCACTTCCTTCCCCTTGCCAGGATGCTACGTAATTCTTACCATAACTCCTTATGCCATTCATTATATATTAAGCGCCCCCTTTGTTTTTCTACATTTCATGCCTAACATACCCCATCTCTCAGCTGTTAACAAGATTCTTGGTAAGGTCAATGAGAGCAGAGATCTTCTCTGGTGAGTCACAAAGGCATGGCAGATGGTGCACTGAACGTGTTAATTAACTGACTGCTTTGCCTGTGATCTTCTTGTTGTTCACCTCCTGCTGTTAAAAACTGAGAAATAATGGAAGGGGTTAATGAGACAGAAACTTGTCCAGGTGGTCAAAACTTCATTTCAGCTCTTAAACACTAAGTGTCATCTCAGCGGTCAACAGCAAAAGTGTTGTAAGTGGCTACCATCATTGCATGTCACCTACATTACAAAACCCTGCAGACTGCTGCAGAACTTGGATTTCCTTGCAAATTTTAAAGAACAGAGGTAGGCTAATGTTAGAGGAGAAATATTCTCAAGTTGATATTGCCAACACCAAAGGGGAGAAATGGTAGCAGGGCTACAGCTGAAAGGAGAGGGACAAAACCAGAATCTTCTATGAAGTAGTCAACCCCACTGCTTCCCACCTTTTCCCAGGATACAGAAAAGAACTGTACCAGATTAATCCTTCTCGCACTCTCTTCTGGTTTTAGTTGGGATAGAGTTTTAATTTTTCTGATGTAGTATGAGGCTATGTTTTGGATTTGTACTGAGGAGAATGTTGATAACATACTAATGTCTTTAGTTGTTGCTAAGCAATATGTATATCAAGTCAGGGATTTCTTCAGTTTCTCATGCTGCACCTGTGCTCCCAGCTTCTCCATAAGTTTCTCCCTGTGGAAGAAGACACGGCCAGGACACCTGACCCAAGTTGACCAAAGGGATAATTCATGCCACAAAACATCATACTCAGCGTGTAAGTAGGGGAGAGTGGGCCAGGGGTCTGGGATTCGAAGGTCTGGCTTTGCTTGCTCACTGTCTCTCAGGGCTCTGGCTCTGTGGTTTCTGCCTGGTTTCAGGGCTCTCAGGCTCTGGTGTCACTGCTCAGACACTGGCTGGGCATCAGTCAATGGGTGGTGAGCAGTTGTATAATTTGGTAATTTGGTGGGGTTTTTTTAATTATTTTCACTACACAGTAGCAGTAATCTCTTCTAGTAATCTTTTCATTAAATATTGTTAGTAGAATTATTAGTATTGTTAGTATTAGTAGTATCCTTTTATTTAATTTATTTTCAATTATTAAACTGTTCTAATCTCAACCCTCTGATTATCTTCCCCATCTCACTGGAGGAAGGGGGAGGTGAGCAAGCAGCTGTGTGGTACTTAGTTGCTGTCTGGGGTTAAACCACAACACAAACCTAGCTCTTTCCTATGTACCACGGTTTCAACACATTTACTTTTACAGAGATAGCAGTTATCCACAGGTAGCCTCAGCTTCCTCCTTTCCAAATGACAGCCCTTTCACCTCCAGCTAGTAGCTCTTTACAGCAGCCAACAGGGAAACTTAGAGATAATTTTATCCATACCTTACTGTGTCCTCACTAAAACCTTGAAATTTCACACAGGAATCCTGTGATGGGTGTCCTGTAAACATAGACTGGTTTGGGTTGGAAGGGACCTTAAAGATCATCTAGTTCCAACCCCCCTGCCATGAGCAGGGACACCCTCCACTAGACCAGGTTGCTTATGCTTGACATAGGTGATGCAAAGCTCCTACTGTTTCTTCTCAGACCTTACTTTAGTCCCAGTTTTCTACCACAAAGGAGAACCCCACGCCTTTTCCAATACTGTAATGCCTATGAAAAGTCATAGTATCCTCTGGTACCCTGACAGTCCTGCTTATCCTTTTGATCAGTGTAATTTTACTGTTTCTTGTACTCCCCCTTGTGTTTACACCTATCTGCTTTCTGTTTCCTTATTCTTATGCTGAATACTTTTGTTCTGCATGTGAACAGTGCATGGAGAAGTCCCCTGGTTGACTATTACAGCTCCCAGATGGAATGGCAATGTAAATAAATTAAACAATGCTAATCATAACCTTAGTCACTTCATTATTGAAGTTGAACAATATCCAAAGATCATACAGTACTGCTGCATTATTTCTGAATTTCTGGGGATATTTATAAGGATAAAGATTTGAAAAGTTAACAACCTATGTGCAAAACAACAAATAATCAGTCTGAAACAAGGCTTTCAAGTACAGTAAAACAAATCACTGGTGGATTCATTAATGAATCCATTAATATTTGGCAGGTCATCATTCATTGTAAATCTTCCAAACAAACCTTTACATGCATCCTTGCTTCACACACAACCCCCTGAGCTTGAGTACGTTTTAATCCACATCCATCTACTTTTTGTTTCATATGCAGTTACATTGGAGCTAAAGTTATATGCTTTGCTCTATGATCTTCTAAGGGAAAGCCTCCCTGGGAGTCAGTAGAAAGCAGGTCAAGATTATGCTAGATAGTTAAAGAAACTACTAGATGTTTGGCTAATTTTGGAAATCTCTCTAATCTCCTATCTATGTCTTTTGGCTCCTAAACTCCTTAGAAAACATGACTAATAATTATCTTGCTTGCCCTTGGGCAAACTACTCAATCTTCATATCTGGATAAGATTTTTAAAGATCTTAAGGTACTGAAATGCAGCAAACAGTGGGTAAATCCAATGCTGAGAAACTGGAGAGGATCCAGTACAGGCCTACTGAGATAGTCAAAGTCTGAAAGCAGACGGCCTGCAAGGAGAGGTGAAAGGAGTTGGGCTGGTTTAATCTGACAGAAGAGGGTAAGAGGTGACTTAACTACCTATCACTTGTTGAAACAATTAAAGAAATGTCAGAGTTAAGCCTTACTAGGAAGTGGCAAGTGATATAAAAATAGGCAACCACTACAAGTTGTGGTTTAGGAAGTTCAAACTGAACACTAGAGTGGAAAAAAAAAAAACATGGGAAGGTCAATGCAATACTGGAGAGGTTATGGAGTCTCTGTGCTTGCAGGTTTTCAGGACTTGATTGGGCAAAGCCATGGCTAACCTATTCTGGTACCAGCAATAGTCCTACATCAGGCTGGGGAGTAGACTCAAGGACTTCAGAGGTCACTTCCAGACAACATTTCTATGGTTCTGCAATTCTATGATGTAATTTTTTTGAAAGCATCAAGACACTGGATATTTTAGAATTGTCAATGTCTTTAAAAAGCATCCCTTTTACTTTAGCTGATCATCTGTAAAATGACTGGCGTACCTCTCTTTTTCCAAGGGGACTAACTGGATGATTCAGTTAATTAATTATATGAAGCAGCCATCTACTACAGTTATGAATGCCAGAGTAAAAAAAAAAAAAAAAAAACACCAGCAAACTAAATAAAAATGTGTGACAAAAATCCTCCACTGGTCTAAACTGTTATAGCTCTAGTGACTGAAACAATATTACACTAATTTACTCCAGCTGAGCTACCAGCCCATCTTGTTTATTCATCCAAATGAGCAATTGTTAAGTTGAATGCTGCTCAGTATGAATTATTAAAGTGAGGAATTTTTACACTCTAAATATTGTCTCTCTGAAAAGCGATGTTTGCCTCTATTTAGTATCACCACAGGGGAAACTTTAAAGAGTTGTGAAGGACTGCAGAAAGAACTAAGTTTAAAGGAGTATACTTACTGAAGACTAGTTACAGTAATGGATTGCGAAGGACTAAATAAAAATGCATACATTGCAGGAAGAGAGACTGTTTATTACACTCTGTTAAAAGTGTAGTGAAAATGAATACCTGAAATTCTAAGCTGTTATATTCTTTCAAAACCATTCCACTTTGAAAACACAATCTCTTCTGCAAATCTGAAGGACAAATAAAGGACCTTTACCATACTTAATTGGCCTCTGTGTTTGCCTGAGAAAACATTGCACAGTCAAACAAAGTACCATAAATTTAAGCAGTTCTCAAACACACCTCCCAAGAGATGGAAGAAAAGTTCATGAAAAGGTCAAGACTGCAGTCATCAGATAGTGGAATCAGTGCCTGAGGAGAGGACCATCATTCATAGTGAATGGAAGGGTGCCAGATAAAGATGCTGCTGCCCAGATTTCTTCAACCCTTCCTTAAGAAGAGAGCTAATTTCTTAAGGAGCCGTTAGAGAATTATGCTGTCTCCTTGAAAACTGGGCATCAGTCAGGAAATCACTTCCAAGGAAAGAGGAAATCTTTTCTGAAAAGCCAGGTCAACTTCACAAATAGTCTGGTAGAGAGATTGAATGTAATAAGCATTGTAAAAGGGCTTAGAGTAAGTAAGTAACTCTTTATTGCTATAGAAAGCCAGCCGAGCTTTGAAGAAAGAGCAGGTGATTCATTTAATAGGGTAAAAGATACTGCTAGGACTGTTCAGTAATTAATTAAATTGAAAACTATTGCACAGATAAAAGACTGAGCAAAATCCAATAGACTTAAGAGCATGTACCAGTGAATTAGCTACCGGCAGTTTGAACAAACTTCCATACTGTCATGTATAAGCCTTATTTGCTAGACGATCACCCCACACTGGTACAGTCCAAGAAGCAGAAGGTGACAGTGCTGCTATCCCTAAGTACCTGTCACATGGAACCTCCTGAGGGAAGATAATAGAAATAGAGCCTCTTCTTTAATAGTAATAAACTATATTCATAGCATAAGAAATATAAGATAATGTGTCATTAACAAAGAGAAAGGAACACATAAAATACAAACTTCTATATCAGCTATGACTCTTCTTCATAGGAGGCTATTTAAGGCAAGAGACCCTCACTCTTTGCAGACCACACAACAGTGTCCTCTTAGTCCCCCAGCAATAAGGGGAGCACAAGCAGAGCGTGGCTGTGGCGCCGAACTGAGGGGCCCACACTGACAACTTCCTTCAGAGCCAGTCTAAGTATTTCTACAGGGATAGCTACAGCCAGCTTCAAGTTCACATTGCCCTTGCAAGTCAGTGCTGAGGCCAAACCGCAGCTGCCCTTATGGTTTACTATCCAGTGAACACTCCTCCATTCAGCTGGGCCTGAGCTTGCAGCCCCTGCACCTGGTTGTGCTGGACACCATCAAACTGAATACACCAGTGTCTACCACATGCATATAAATATAGTCGGTATAACTCTGATTGCTCTTTGGTTCCCATAATATATAATCTCTTTTTCTGTTTGAGTTTCCATAATTTTCCCTGCACAAGTCTAACAAAGTAATATCTTCAGTTGATTTCCAATATGGTCAGCAAAAATGGGTGATGTGCTTGGACTGTAATAGAAGCTATCTACCAGCAGATACTGTGATGGTTATCCACGTATTGAGAAACCAAGGGTCTCTACTGTATGCACTGAGTGAGGCAAATTTCCTGGGAAAAATAGCATGCAATTACGTGGTTGAAGGCTATTATGCATCAGAAGTACTCTGGTATTTCCAAATTTTTTGAAAGCTTGGTTTTGCAGCCTTGGTAGTGCTCTTTTAACATTATTTCTTATCTTTCCTTGTAAACCCCTTTCCGTGGCATAATTTCAACTATCAATCACACGAGTCAAGAGGAAAACCATTAAGAAGTGTGAAAAACACGTGCAGCCTGAACTGGATAACTGTACTAGCAGCAAGCTAGCATCATTCAAGATTGTGTCCTCACCAAAACTGAGGTGTTCCAGGACATGAACACTGACCCTGAAACTTGTTCACCTATATGTTATACAATGTTAGAATAGCCCCCACCAGGTTTTGCTCTGGGTCAGCTAGCCTTCTGCCATATCAGTTGCTGGAAAAGTCCACAAGTGGACAGAGATAGGCAAAAAAACCCTTGGTGCAGCCACTGTGTTCTGAAGCATGAATGCATGAAGCAGTTTATATGTGGCCAGACAGCACTAGCTGGTTTCACAGGCAGAGCTTTGGCACTAGCTCTGTCTGTTCAATAGTATAGGGGTGGTCCATTAGTTCTTCCTTTACAAGCCGGTTCCACTCCAAGTGATCTTTTTCCTCACCATTCTCCTCTTTACTCCAGTTGCACTAGGTTTCCTGATGCGGTCTCCCAGCTCAGTCCAAATTTCTCTCCTTACCAATCCACCACCAAACCCACCTCCCCGTTTTCTCTACAGGGTTGATATCCCAGATAACAGCTGTCATGATACAAGGCTAAAAGGGAGTGCTGAACGTGTGAGTGCTTCAAGTGTGAGGTCAAAAACCCTTGGAGCCCAGTCAGAAATGCCGCCCGTGGCGAACAACTCAGTCCACATCATACACCAGCCCCCAGTATTTTCACATACCAGTTTTACCTCCTTTGGCAACTGCAATAGCTGCTGTAGCTCTGGCAGTCCTTTAATCACAAATCAGAATGAATGTACTTTCTAACAAGCTAGTTAGTGAGTGGTGAGCAGACCAAGCATTATTTGCTGCAGAAAATCAGGAATAAATGAACATTTACAAACCTGAGAGTTTTCAGTTCTTCACAGCCCTAGTTTAAAATCAAAGTGGGGAAAAAACACAGAATACATTGCAAAGTTTTCACTCAGGTCTGCTGTAATATTGAGACTATCGTTTGTGATGCAGCCGCTTTCATTAGCAAATTAACAGTTAGAGCAGCCGAACAGTGCACAGGCCTGTATTTGCTCTGCTGTGGAAGGCAGGACCACAGTTCTCACACAAGACAACAAGCCCATGTTCACATGTGTTCCTGTGAGGGACAGTTCTGGCACCAATAAGTATTATGATAGTTTGATGCATTTGCACACAGGCTGATGAAAATAATATGTACTATTATCTGAAAATAATGTAAAAATATAAATAATTTAATTGTCTCTCTCTACTCTTGTTTTTTAATCAAGAGTTGAAAAAAGAAATATGTCCCCATCAACCTGTTTCTTGACAGGTTTTTCAACAATCCTCATTTAATTTATGAAAGTTTAGAAAGCTTAGAAAATGGATGAACAGTAAAATAAGAGTTATATTTCATGGCAAATATAAAAATATTTCAGCACAACCGTTTTAAGCTATTGGGATACCAGTGTCACTTCTTTGGATGAAAGAATTCCTTTCAGTTCTGTTTTCGGGTTATCAGAGACTCTGGTAATAGATATAACATTTCACTGAGTAGAGAAGGCAGCAGAGAAACATCTCTATCTAGTCCTAGAGGAGACTGATATGACAAGGAGTAGCTGATGTGTCACAGTGGGGACAAAAAGGAATTACTATATAAAACTGTGTATCTATAAATGTAATTTCCAATAAAGACTAGATGGTTATGCGGAGTGCTGTCTTCATCTCAGAGGGATTCATAGGAATAAGTCAGATACCAGCATTGTAAATGCCTTTTTTGGCAACCGCGATAGCTACTGTAGTTCTGGCAGTAACTTACATGAAGTTTTAGGCTGTAAAGTCACTTTTATTGGCAGATGGAGAACAGGCCAGGAAAGCTGGATTTTCCTTTTCTCTCTTCAGAAAGCACTGAGGGATCTTTTCATTTCCACTTGAATAATTACCAGAAACAGGCACACGTCTGGTTTTGGCTTTTTTCTCATGCCTTTTTTAAGCAGGTCATTTTCTCGGATGGCTTTTGAAAATTGTTATCTATTTGAAGCATGTCCTGATAACATAGTTGATGCCAATTATGCACTCTCTACCCTCTCCTCAGCGATTCTGTTCATTTATTAATTTGTTCTAAAGTGGCTAATACACTGTGCTCTTAACGCCTGAGAGCTGCAGCAGTGGTCTGTGAACTGCGAGTATTATATTCCACTCTATTCAAGATCCCCTTCTTCAGCTGAGGTACCATCTGGGCCACCCACCATATCTGGTTTTGAGAGCTCCCTCAAGAACAGAGCCTTTCTAACAAGGAGGTGACAGCTGAAATAAAAACAATATATAAAAACTCACACAAAAACAAAAACCCCAAACCACCTACACAAATCCCTCCATTTATTTATCCTAAAGACCTGTGAGAAATAAACACCATGTATGCAACCAGCAAAGATGACAGGTTTTGGCACTGACACATCCCCAGGTGCTGGAGTGTCAGACCAGCGCATACAGCAACCCCAGGCTGCAGCAGGTTTAGGCTGCAGCACTTAAAGAGGAGGGAACTCCACCCATTGCTTTAAATGACCACAGCAAAGGGGAAAGTAGGCAAAGGACCAAGAAAGGGAAGGACATTCCATTCCCTCATCTCTTCAAAACTGACCAGAAATGCAATAAACTCTGAAATAAAACATTTTAGCTAGCATGAGATGACAGCTGCCACCCTTTAAAATCTGACAACTGCTAGGTAAAACGACCATAGGCGTTAAGTCACACGAGCCTTTTCTAAGTTGGGGAACAAAAGCTGTCCCACGGTACCTCATCACTTTCAATGACTGGGGAGCAGGGAAACCAACAGCAGCAGGAACAGCAACACTGGCAGGAACCAGCCATGCTTGACCCAGCTGAGCTGACTGTGAGCAGGGGCAGTTGGTTCCACAGAAGCGCCTGTCCTGTCCATGCCACCCTGGTGTCCCTGGTACCAGCCAGCAGCGCATGGGGTGACATAAGTAATAATGGCAAGTTTGAACGTTTTACTCCCTTGACTTCTCTGAAGAGGGAGAATTTTACAGGCAGACTAGACTCCCGGATTGCCAAATTTTGGAAATTTGTTTTGTTGAAAAATATACATGCTGTGTACTTATTCTGGAAAACCGAGGTCATTAAAGCAGTAACTATAAAGGTGATTCCTTGTTTCTAACAGATCTTATGCAAAACAACCTCTGACAAACCTTCACCTACTGCACAGATGAGCTGAACAGATGGGTTACTGAGTTCACGTGTACCTGAGGAAGGGTACTAATAAGTTGGTCTTCACAGGCTGGTAGGAGACCTTTGAGACTATGCCTACTTGGAGCAAAGCAGTGAGGTCTCTCTCTGCAGGAGCTGTTATGCATCCATGCCAGGGTATGGATGCATGCTGATGTCCTGAAATCTGTCATCTTCGACATACAATCATATTACCAAATCTATTTTCCACCCCTCTGCTAGCTTCTTTGGTGCAAGTTGTGGAACCACTGCACTGGGTTCTGTTATGCAGTGCTGCCATACCCTTAGATCCTCAGGCCAAAAAGAGCTTTGTAGGTAGGAATCAGGATATGGAACGTGACTTAATATTATGAGAAGCCTATTGGACCAGCATTGATAACACTCTACTTAATACATGCATCGCAGTGCTCCATATCATTAAGTTGCTAAATGCTGATGGCGAATATATTATATTACCATAGGTCATGTTCAGTAAATAGCAAAGAGTGGTTTTAGAAGGCCTGCTCACCTCCACCCAGATGGGACAGATGGTTCCAGCCACCTAGGCACAGCAGGAAGCATTAAACACAGCCAGAAACATCATCACCAAAGGCTATCAGGAGTGAATAGTCAGAGGAGGAAACAAACGGGCTGTGACATTCACATATTATATCCAACACATGACAGAAAAGAAGGCAAAAATCCATTGGAGATCTACTGTTTAAGTTAGATTAACCAGCACTGCAATTGATAGGACAATCTTCCTGTTCCTCAAGGCCAGTACTACATGCATGTTCACTTTGTTCTGTGTGGTCTTCTCAGTATTCAACAACATCTGTTAACGTTTCAGAAAATTCTTAAGAAAGAAAACCTCATGTACACTAAGATAACTAATGGAACATGGCATTGACCTAGAGGTGTTTCATGGTTTTGAAAGCAAAACAGTTGTTTTTTCACTTTTCACATATTTGTGCAGTAGCTAATAACATATGAATGCAAGGAGACTTGGTATTCTCTCTCAGAGAGTAAAGACGAATGCCACAGAAACATGTAAATTTATGTCAGCACCTAAATAATGAATGGTGTCAAAATACTAAATCAATTTCAGTTCCTATAAATGACAACAGATGTAATTTAAAATGTCTCTCCCTTCAAGTACTAAAGGGATTGCTATAATTAATCATCTGAAATCAAATACATCATTTGTAAACTTGTTGAAGTCAGACAACCCAACATACAGTCTTTCTGATAATTTCCCAAAGGATTATAGCTTATTTTAAATAGCTACGCTGTTTTTGTTAAAGAGTTGCCTCACTTGACTGCAGAGACGATACTCTTTCAGAGGAGAACGTGCATCCTTTACTATGTATTGTGTTGGCTGCACATCCAAAGCTGCTGCAGACACAGTAGCTCACACACAGCATTCAGATGCAGTGGTGTAAATCTGGCACCACCATTAAAATCCATGCCGTTATTATGAACTGACATTAATGTGAGCAGAATTTGGTCACAGTGCATATTCCTTTTCATTAAAACTCTAAAGCATTTGGAAAGCCCTCAGGTAAGTAGTACTGAAAGAAATGTAAAGTATATTAACAGTTATTGATGTGCACACTTTCATACAAAGCAAGTCTGAGTATAAACTGCAAGGGACTATGAAAAGAGAAGTCTGGAGCCTCTGAGACATCTAGCAAAACTCAGTTCAAATACCGGGGAATGGAAACACATTCTGTACCCCCACCCCTGCTCTAACATACACTGTGTGCCTGGCCCAGCCTTGAATCCATCAGTGTCTGTGTACATCTAGACTGGAGCTGAAAATCTGCCAGTCCTGTACCAGTTTAAAGCATGTGATGACTGACTTGTGATCTCAAAGGTGTGCACATTAACAGCTACTGATATGGCCTCTGTGTTCATGTTTATTCAAATGGGCATTAATATTCAAAAGCATCAAATTTACAAAGCACAGAGAAACACTCTCTAAATTGTTTTACCCCTCCTATCCTCTTCCTAGCCCAGAGAAGTGGAGCTGGGATACAGGTCACCAAAGCGTGTCCAGCTCGTGGCTGGATGTCTGCTCTGCAGAGGCAGCTCCCAACTCCCTCTCAAGTCCACACAGGTGTGTGAGTGAACAAGTGCAGGGATAACTGCACTTCGGGTTGTGCAAAAGCACATACCCCAATCTTTCCTATTCATGTCACTTCACATCGACCACGCAATGGTTTCCTGTAATTGCTTAGGGATGAACATTAATCATGTTTTCTGGCCACAGTAACTGTTTGGATGGAGTCCTAATAAATTTTTTTTCTATCTTGCTTTTTACTTTACTTCTGTTTCTTACCTTTTGCTATTTCTTTCAGTTTGTGGGAGTCCACCATCCCTCTCATCATGAAGGTCATTCCACCCTCTCTACTGGTAATTTTTGGGTTTTGTCATCCCTTTTTTCCAGCTGCTTGACAGAGCTGCCAGCTAGGGTGGCTCCGTCACTCATCTGCAGATCCATTGTCAATTCGAATGGACTCCAGCAGTCGCTCCAGCTCTCTGTATCATGTTGCTAAGCAACACACCTATTTGAAGGTCTTTATTATTATTATTATCATTATTATTATTTGGAGAGGTAAACTTTTTGTTACATTGCAACCATTTTAAACATACTTTCATTACATAATTCCCTTCAGTTCAAAATACAGGAAAACATTGCTTAGGGGAGTGAAGGAGCAAAGCAAATGAATCCTGCTGTGGCGCAGAGATAATGTGACATTTGTCTGCATGGGTACTGCTATTAAAAAAAAAAAAAAAAAATTGACAGGTATAACAACACATCCTTATGTTTTGTGACTCAGAAAGCTTTGCATACAGAACCTCATCCTGATACTAAGTCTCCACATTCTTTGCCAAGTGACTGGAAGGGGAAGAATTAAAATTAGTTAGTTAGAAGCTAAGGAAACATTGGGAATATTAATGTTCTAATTAAAAGAGAGGAATCTTGTATGCCCAGTGAAGCCTCTCTGTAGACCAAGTCCTTGAAAGTAGAATAAAAAGAAGTTGCCATAGATAGATACTGAAGAGATTTCTTTTTTATTATTATTTTTCTAATGTTATTATATCAAAGCAGCAACTGCATTTTAAAGAAGGTAATTTTACTATAAGCAGTAAGTTGTATTGGGGAAAGCTAGTGAGATAAAATGTTATGAGTTAGGAGCCTATTTTTTAATCCTGGCTCTTCAGAGACATTCTGTGTAACCTTAGATAAGGCATTTGTCCCCTGTGCTTGATTCTCCTGATAGAAATTCCAGGTGTTTCCTTCCTACCTCATAGGATTCACCACAGCAAAGTCAATTAGCATTTCTACAAAATCTGGAGATACTTTGTGGAAAGTGTTTGTCACGGTTTAACCCCAGCTGGTAACCAAGCACCACAGAGTCGCTCACTCAGTGTCCCTGCCGCAGTGGGATGGAGAGAGAATCAGAAAGGCAAAAGTAAGAAAGTTGGTGGATTGTGAAGAGAACAGTTTAATAATTTAAATAAAATTAGCAGCAGTAGTAACAATAAATTTTAATGAAAAGGAAGACAACAGAAAGACAGAGAGAATCAAAACCCAGGAAAAACAAGGGATGCAAGCGCTCACCACCCCCTGACTGACACCCAGCCAGTCCCGCTGTCCCTCTGGCCACCTCCCCCTGGTTTATCTCTGAGCACGACATCATATGGTATGGAATATCCCTTTGGCCAGTTACAGTCAGCTGTCCCAGTGATGCTCCCTCCCAGCTTCTTGTGCACCTGCTCACTGGCAGAGCGTGGGAAGCTGTCTTTGACTTAGTATAAGCACTGCTTAGCAACAACCAAAACATCAGTGTGTTATCACATTATTCTCATGCGAAATCCAAAACACAGCACTATACCAGCTTCTAGGAAGAAAATTAACTCTAACCCAGATGAAACCAGAAAAGTGTTACAGAAATATAAAGTAGTATTTTAAAGGGACTAGAGCTTCCCACAAAAATAGTCTCTCCTCATGCAAGGCGGTTTTGGTCTCCACTTGAGAGATTATTTTTGGAACCATTTCTGCCTTCCCTCAAGTATATGACTGAAATATTCAAAGTACGTACATGTATTTTGTGTTTATCAGAGATGCCAGTTTTAAAGGTACAAAGATGGAAACAATCTAACCACAGGAGACATCCAAAGTTAGTGCTAAAAAGGCACAAAGTCAGTTATTATGCCTAACAGACAATGCCACTCCTAATCTCGACACCGTAGTTTTTCCCCCAATGATTGCTATTAATCCAGACATTTAAACACTTGCCTCATTTGAAGGTAAATAGTCTTATGCATCTCTAAGGGGCTGTTTCTCTGCTTAGATTTAGGCATGTAAGAAGACGGAAGGATGAAGAAGATTACAGTCTGTCAAATAATAGGATTTATTTCATCTATGAGTAAAATACATTTCCACAAATACTGAGGAAGTCCCTTGCTCTAAAATGTTAGAAGACCAGGAAAAAGAGCAATAACAAGTGATGCAGAAAATTTGTTTGTATTCTGGGCTTCACTCCTCCCAAAATTAGTTTGCTGAGGCTTAACAAAATTAAATTTAACAATCAGCAGGAAAGTAAGCCAAAGAAAGAGGTTCAATATTTAGTAAATTAATGCATTCAATTCAGCAGGGTCTTACGACTTTCACCATATGCACTAGGGAAAAGGAATTAGGACAAACCATTTTTATCCCTTTAGGCTCAAGAACATTCTCAGAAATCTACTGAGTTTCCACCAGAGAAGTCCCAAAGGACTGGAAAAGGGAATCTTTAAAAAGAGGGGAAGGAAGGGGGTTTGTGGGGGAGGGATCCAGAGAATTACAAAGCTGTTGACTTCAATTCCCAGAAAGATTCTGGAACAAACTCTTAAACAATCAATTCAAAAGCAGCAGAAGACAGTAAGATGACAAAAGACAGCCCACTTGAGGGTGTTAAGAACTGATGATGTCAAACCAATCTAATGTCCTTGTCTGCCAAAATAATTGGCATAATGGATTAAAGGGAAGCAGTAGATATAATGTTTCTTGCTTTAGCAAGGACCCAGAAACTGTCTTGAGACATTCTTCTAAAAAGGCTGAAGAAATATTACCTAGATCAATTGTTCTTGCACCGTAAATACAAATATCAGCAGTGCTACACGAACCACTTCAAAGTGATATGCAGCAGCAGCTGTCTCTGCGCCAAAAGTAGTGGGTGTGAGATGTGCACTTCAGGCTTAGCTGCCAGAGCAGGGTGAGACAGAAGATGAGGCTGCAGAGGTCAGACAGGTTGAAGTGAGTGAAAGAAAGGGAAATGGGAAGTGAAGTGCCATGAAAGGAAACAGGGGAAGTGAAAATTACGGTTAGGATCCTAACCTAAGTACTTAAAGCATACCTAGAGGAGCAGGGGAGGTAGGGAGCATCAGGCTGGAGAGGCAGAGATGGTCAGTGGATTATAGGTTAGAAATCTGAACTGGTAAATTAGAGTGTACATGAACGTATTTTTGTTTGGGCAGCAGACTCACCGTAGTGGACTGCATCCATTGTAACATTGATCTGTGCCTACATTTTCAAGAGGTTTAGAATTTGGCAACCGATCTGTGTTGGAGCTAGTGCACTATTGCTCTGTCAGAGCTGCCCACAGTCCAGAAAACCTGGACAAGTGTATAGAAATCCTAAATTGCAAGGGCGAAAAATAGCCTGACTAATATGACAAAACTCTTTAATGGACACAAAGAAGCGAAATGCCACGTAGTAAATTTGTAGAAATGCTGTGTTCCAAGCCTTCTGATGTTTCTGATATTCGCCTGTGAATGAATCTTTATGCTACTTCAGAAGAGAGGATTATGCTGGATAATCCTGTGAGGTCTTCTCCAGCCCTGCATTTCCATGGGGACACCCTTTTATTGGCAGCTTAAAGTCTGAAGTGGCACTACACTCTCTGGACAAGGTCCAGTGAAAGAAAGGACAATCCTGCCACCAAAGCCCAGACTTGCAGGAGACAGAAGAGCTGAAAAAGCTGACCTCTGTTCCTCAGAGCCTCACTTGACAAGTGTGCTAGCGGGAAGTCTGTTATTATCTGTCTTCCTTTTTTATTCCCAAAAATTTTGTTAAGAGCCAAAAGGAAACACTCTATATACGAGAAACTAAAAATTTACTGCCAAGTCAGTGAGTGCTTCTTTTTTTTTTTTTTTTTTTTTTTTTGAGTCACATAAAAATATAACAATTACTGTTAATCCAGTTGCAGGAATATCAACACTCATTGTCCAAATTGATTTTTCAAAAATCCTGATTAATTCCCTTAAAATTGCTATATTAGCTTCTCCTCAGTCCTGGGACTGCCCATTTTCCTTCTCCCAGGCTACCAGCTGCAGCTGGGCAGTGGCCCCCAGCCCCTCCAGTCACACACACACACAAAAGGCAGTGGTTTATCATTCTCAGGGGGAAGGAAAGGGTGTCACCCCTCCCCAGAGGGGCTAGCCCAGAGCTGAAGCTGGAGCCAGGGAGGCAGCAGTCACAGGCCCTGGCGCAGGGGTTAAACCACCAACACTCAGTTCAGGCCTGGCAAGGTTGAGCCCCTGCGCTGCTGGGTCAGCATGCAGGTGGGGGCCTTATGCAAGAAGGCAAAACAGTCTAAACTCATGGAATTTTACTTAATTTAGTGCCATTTTACATAAACTTTTAACTAGTGATTCAGGCATTTAGGAATAAATAAAAGAAGACAATGTATGAGCAGCAACAATTTTCTTCTCCTTTCCCAGGATCAGCTTCAGTCCAACACCTCTCCCCCCTCCAACACCTCTCCTCCACCCTTCCTCGTCCCAGATCCCTTGTTTTCAGTGTGCATCACACTCAGGTCCTCTTAATCCCTTGGGTGAGGCGATGGGTAGCACGTAAGGTTGGAGTCTGGTTTCTTTCTACCCCTCCTTGCTTCTCACTCAATTTTCTCCACTGGTCCGTGCCTCTTACTGCCCTTCTGCTCATCCCTTCTCTTACTACTCATCCAGAAGCCTCAGTCACTTTGGGGACAGCCCTGTCCCAGTGTCGGTTACCCATGGCTAGAGTCCCTCAGGAGTGTCCCTGCTCTGGCATAGGTCACCCATGGGCCACAGTCCCCTCAGAGGCACTCTTGCTCTGTCACAGAGCACCTCTTTCCAAGAGTGCATATCCAGCTGCGTCCCCAGCAAGTGTCTCCTTCCACACATCTCCTCCTGTATCTCCTCACGTTAGTCCTCTCATAACTCTTCAGGTGAGTCCACATGTATTTCTTGCTTCTGGAAGCTTCCACCCTTTCTCAAACACATCCAAGGACCATGCATTCCTCTGACCGGGTGCAGTTTTGGGGCACAGTGTGGTATTTCCAGCTGAGCCCTCTGGAATTGGCCATGACCTCCTCAGGTAGTTCCTGCCTCCTCCTGCACAGGTCACCTTGTGCACACACACACACCCAGGTATGCCTAATGCAGCCTTTAATAGGAAAATTAATATTCAAGACAAGCCTACATGTCCTAAGAAAAAGAAACAGGCTTCAGGAGACATCATGGGCTAGGAATTGACTTTGAGACAGGAAAAGGGTCCACTGTATGGGTCCCCTCAGTCTGCTCTGAACATAGAAATCAAACAGTTCCCAGACAAAATTGCATAGGTTTTCAGCAGATGAAGGGCTGAGGGCTGAAAGTGAGGTTAAAGCTGGTTAAAAGTGACAGAGCAAAGCTCCTTTAGCAACCTGGAATTTAAATTTTTTACTGTTCTTTAAAGCCTTGGGAGACATCCCACTGTTCCAGTGAACGCTCTGTGAATTCCTTCGTAAAATATTGCAAATATTTGGCATGACATCTTTAATTAGTCAGTTTTTATAGACTGAGCAGTATATCCATTTGAAACTGGCAAAAGCATAGCTTATTATTGAAAAAATACATCTGCTACTAATGCCTATGTACATTCCTTAAAAGAAGATTAATCCTTTAGAATAGTAAAAGTCTACATAATTAGAAGTAATGGAATCCAATTAGGAGGAAAAAATCAAGGAATCAGCAAATATCCCTGACACTGACATCTATTTGGCTGGGGAATGGCATCTCAAGGAAAATGGTGAGCACTCGATCTTTTGTTCAGTTCACATTTAAATGCCCAGAAATTCAATAAATGTTTGACATAAAGCAACCCTGCACTGATAGACTGTAAGTTACAGCCTTACTTCATCTAACTGTTGTTTTTATATCGTATTTCTTGAATTCAAAAAATGAAGGTTTTCACATAAACCATACAGGACATTATTTATATTCTCAATATAGATTAGACTACAGTCAGAACAAAATAGTTAGAGATATCTGCAGCAATTTAGGCCTTTTTTGCATTGATTTATTGATGGCTACTCCACATTCCAGCTGCACTAAAAGATGCAAATTTCCACCTGAAGTTGCAGTCATTGCTATGAAATCACCAGGTATGTTCCATCAGTATTTACGGATATAACCTCCAGAAGAACAAAAAAAAATACTATGTGAATATCAAATGGGACCAAATCCAAAGATGCACTAGAATATACCTTCCTTTTGGCATACACTGAAATTGTCATTTGTTGTTGCCATAAATTACAGCTGTGTCAGTCAATCAGTTTCTTCAATGACTGCCTCTGAGCTGCTGGCAATTTTTTAGAAAGGGGTGGCTTCAGTCACTCACAGGGGACAATCTGTGCTCAGTATCTCACCAGTTTATTCTCACCCATAGCCAACGAGGCAAGTGATTTTCCTGCTGGGTTAATGACCTCTGATTGTGCTCTTCCTACAGTTTCATTAGCTGTGCCTCGCATCACGCATTGGTCCGACGTTGATGCTGTCAAGATAAGGAATCCAGGTTACAGTCTGCATTTGTTTTGGTGAAAATGAACTAGGATATTTTAAAGGGGAATAATAGGAAGAAACATGCCACTTACAAAGTGCTGTTGAAGAACAGAGGGTAATTTTTAAATTATTTTAATAAGCAAGGTGGTATTCAAGGGTCAAGTCCTCCTGTGCTGTCATAAGGAGGCTGGAGTGCAGCGGCACAGAACAATGACTACCGTCTCCGCAGGCTGCCAGCGGTTTCCTTCTCCTTGACCCTGGTTTGCTTCTGTGCAGACCTCTAGCTTTGCAGGGACAAGTATTTCATCATAAACAGAAGGAAAAAAAAAAAAAAAAGAACCTAAGAACCTGTATCATGAATCAATTAGTCTGGTAAAATTAAATACTGAACTTCAGATTTTATAGCCATTTTATATTTCCCATAGCCTCATTTGAGCAGAGGAAAGCCATTTTGGCTGAAAGCTCCTAGAGAAGAACAAAGTTATTTGAAAGTCACTGTCAAGCAGTAAAATCCTTTCTTAGTCTGAAAATGAGGATTTATTTGAAATAAGAATACCCTTAATTTTATCAAGAGATCATTGTGCAGAATCTGTGGCAAATGCAACACGATTCTGTAAGAAAGACCTTGAAAAATAAAGGCACATATATAAGTCAACAGGCTTCAGATAGAAATCTTCTATAATTAGAGCCGATTGAGGAAAACAATTCATATTTATAGGCTGAGACTTATTAAGTTTAGTATTTTCACACCTTGGTTCAATATCCAGTTCCACGAGCCAACTTGAAACACCTTGGAAAATGTGCCATACGCATCAAATGGCAGTAGAAATAATGGTATGTTTGCTTACAAAAAATGCAGCGGCTCTCAGTGATTTATCGGGCACTTCAGAAAAACAGAAGAGAATGTTTCTATACAACCACAGTAAATTATCATCTTTATTGTTCCACCAGCATTGTTTCACCCCTCTATCTGGTCTTAATCCAGCCTGTGTATTAATTAATCACTATTATATAAATCTTAAATCACATCGCAGGGCACTTAGGATTCAGCCCATTGGTTAGTAATTAACCTACCTTGCCTTTAGTCATAAACCTTTACATCGCAGCCCTGCGTTTGATATATGAATCAACAAGTCTGAAAGACTGAAACTCAGTTCAGATTAATAGCTGACCAAATACAAGACAGATTTTTCCATCTAACGACAACCCTTACTCTTTGAAACTTCCAGCTGTTTCAAAGGTAGGTTTATGTGACGCAGAACTG
Organism: Rhynochetos jubatus; assembly: GCA_027574665.1. NCBI lineage: Eukaryota > Metazoa > Chordata > Aves > Eurypygiformes > Rhynochetidae > Rhynochetos > Rhynochetos jubatus. Next base: position 94,610,879 of record CM050650.1, on the reverse strand, counting down.
CGATTTGCACCACGAAATTTAAGATTTCGCACATAAATGACAGTGATAAGATTCCTATTGCTTTGCCACCTCTTGCAAGTCGGTATGTTCGGCATATTCCTGCCAGGAAAGCTCTGCAGGTTCCTGCTGATCTGTTAGGGTAACTCAGGGCAACCATCTGCATCTCCTCTTTGCTTCTGTGGGTACAACCTGTCAGTTTAAGAAAGATGGGAGAACTGAACATGTACATTGCCTCCTTTTGGGTAAACAGGGGAGTCATGTTCTCACTCATGATGTGTCTCGAACATCCCTCTGGACTCTGAGCATCACTGGGACCACTTTTTGGGCCTGCGGGGTTGAGGTATTAGTGACACCTATGCCACGTAAGGTTCAGATTGGACCATTTCCCTTCTACCTTCCCACATATCTAGTAACTGCCTGTGCACCATTCCCTCCACCTAGGATAGAGCTGGCTAGATGTTCTCACCAGGCTATGGCTTCTCACTTCCTTTCCAGAAGCCTTCTGGTACCACCAAGTAAGTTTTTCCTTGCTTCCTTCCGTTTCGATATGAAGCTGGCCTTCCCGAAGCCAGGCTGAGCCATTTCACTGTTTGCTTTGTGGACTGGGCAGTGTGCTAGCAGGACCTGGCAGATTTTAGTAGGGCAGTGGTGGGAGCAGACAGAGCTGCGTGCAGAACCACTAGCAACCCACGTAAGGAAAAATCATACCCGTTTATGCAGCAGAGGCCAGAACTGAAATGGAAACCATCGTTTTCCCTAGGCCACCTTTTTTGGTTCCCACCCTTTGCTACAGAAGAGGATACTGGGAAGCACCGATTAAACAGAAGAGGAGGAGAAATGAAAGATACACGGAAAAGAGAGGGAGGGAGAGAGGAGATTTAGGGAAAGAAAGGGAGCTTCAGCTTAAGGCATTTGTCAGATGTCACAGTAGCAAGCCTTAAAGAAGGCAAAATCAAAGCATAATCACCAATTTTTTAATTATATTTTTGAAACTAGAAATTTTGGGGACCTAACTGGATGTGGATGAAATGCATCTTTCTTCATTAGTCAAACTTCAGAAAGAGATCTGTGGCCCATTTAAATTACTAATATCAGGATTACATTTAATTCTCAGTTGACTCAAGCAATTGATTTGGTTTCATCATAATGAAATTACTACGACTACTTAAAGAAAAAAAAAAAAGAAAGAAAGAGAATGGGAAGATTTCTTGGCTCCTGCACAGACATTGGAGGGGGAAAAAAGGGCATAACAGCCTATAAGCAGTTATTATCTTATCAAGTTTCTCCTAAAATGAAATATTTTAAGAACTAAATAAATGCTTGTACAACTAGGGACATTTCCACGAGATTAGAATGACCTTAACACAAGATCATGTCTCAGAGTATTTATTTGACTATGTCCCTTTAAAAGAAAAAAGTCTAATGCTATGAAATAGGAGATCATTAGATCATTGCTTAGATCAGCTTTTTTGGACTCTTTATTGATATTTTTCACCTCCCACAGCCTCATTATCAGACTGGCAAGGTTCTTGCTTATTTTTTCTTATTCCTTGTGGAATATATAGATTTCAGATCATTTTTATCCTGTACTTAACTTTCTTCCCATGCTGGAATTAATCATTCTTTTTACACAGTTGAAAAACCAGAAAAATGCACCACCTCAGATTTACGCATTTAAAGTAATTACCTTCAGTATGATTAATAAATGAGTACATTACTGACATGTGGAGGTGGTTTTGTTTAGTTGATATTCTTTGCCTGACCAGCACTAGCATAATAGCAGGAATATTAAAAAGCAACAGGGAACTAACATCACCCTACTTTTACAGGACAAGCAAGTATTCTTACTGACAAAGAGGAAACTTTCCCTGGAGGAAAAGCATGTTGTTGGCAAGGCATTGAGCTGTGACTCAGGGTATCAAAAGTCATTTTCCTGTTCTGCCACAGAATTCCTCGGTTATCTTGCACAAGACTGCTTGGGCTGTGTGCCTGAGCAAAAGATAAAAATATCTTCCTTCCTTTGACTGCTGTCATGACTGTTTATCTTATGCTTTTCGAGGAAAAAAATATTTCATTTCTTTGCACATGTCTGTGAAGGGCGAGGCTGAGCTGCCAGGCAGGCAGACATAGCCTATAGTTCTCCCTCTGCTCATCACAAGGGGAATGTGAGATCTGAAATTCACCGCTCAGCAACGTCGCACTCACGGAGAACTAGCCAGTCCCCCAGGCTTTTTGACCAGTCACATTAGATGCCTGTAGAGTACTTACTACAGAGTGTTATGGTCAATTTTGGAGCAGAGTTCATGCAGATTTCTGCCATTTACACTACTTATCTAGGAAACTCATGATTCTCATAAAGTAGTTCTTTTTCTTGATATTGCCACAAATAGGCCAAATACCATATTTTCCCAAAATACTACAGGGAAAATTATCAATGATTAATTATTAGGAAGCCAGGTATATTACTACGCATTTTTCCTCTACTTTCATATAGATACAGTTCTAGCTACAGATGCAGGTATGCGTCTCAAATGCAGGCTTATTGTTGCTGTTAATTTCACACGATTAAGTGAAGGCTTGCTTGCTCTAACAGTTAAGCTTAAATTCAGAATTTTCCAAATTAAATTATATTAAAACTACACACAGACACTTTAACAACTAGTCAGAAATACTGGTTTTGTGCGTTTGGGTTTTTTTTTCTTATGGTGCCTACTAAAGGAGGTATCTTTATAGAATGTATGAAATTTCATTCATCCAGTATGAAACCAGATATTCTAAACCTGGAACTGAAAAATAAGCTTAGGAAATATTCTTCTAGCTAAAAAGCCTGTCCTTTTTTTTTTGTTGTTAGGGGCCAACCTCAGCTGATTCTAACAATGTCTGAATACGATCCAGAAAGTCAAAGTGAGGTTCAGCTCCAGACTAAGACACCTACCTTTAGATATCTACATGAGAGTGTCTAAAGGTATGCTAGGTGTCTAAGTTCCCACTATAATCAATGAAGATCTACCTAGTACCGTCAGTGGTGACTCAGGTTTATTTCAAATCACTTAAATTAGAAATCTGAGTTTGGTTAGATAAACTGCATTTTAAAATTTACTGGCTGTATTGATTAGATTTCCAGTAATATGGGCTAAATCCTGCCCTTTCTGTTTCTCTTTGACTACTCCCATACCATTTGTGTTCTGTTAGTGAAACGGATGTCTTGCAATCATCTGGAAACCACCAAACAGTTTGTGTAGCCTTGTAATAAGTAGCACTGCAAGGTTCTGCTTCATGAATGGGCTGCACCTGTCAGAGTTGTTTGTGTTTTGAACAACTTATATTTGTAGTTACACCTCCAGGGCTAATGAAGCCTTGAAATGGTAGATTCACAGCTCATGGGGCAAGGTCTATACACAGAAAACACTTACTACACTGCCCATAAAATCCTGCCCATAATGCTGCAAAATGATTATCGGACAGAAAATAAGGATTCAGTGTCACAGCCAGGTGCAGCATCAAATCACAAGTCTTGATCAAAAAGTGTCAGAAGTCTCATCTCAGCCATTCCTCTCTGGCTGATGTTTTCTCCAGCTCGATAGCATCAGCACAGTATGGTCCCTAACTGGCTAGCTGTCAAACGTGTCTCGGTCACCCCTGGACCAAGTACTTATTCTTGTAGGTTGACAGATAGAAGGTTGGGTGCCAGTAGAACAGTAAAATCACTGTCAATTTTCCATATTGTTACCCTCTCTTGTGCCCCAACAGAGAGATGGGATGTTCCACACCCAGCTTGACATGAAGTTAAGTGGGCAAAATGTAAGTGAAACTGCTGGTGACATTCATAAACGGTGCCATGAATAAAATAGCACCAATCATGTAAAACGGTGTTAATGCTGTCCGTACAGTTGGAGGTTTTCACATGAAACATCTTCAGCCCATCTCCAAACCAGATGACATAAAGTTGACCATTTTAGAAGTGATGTAGGAAATGGAGAGGTTCTACTCATCCTGGGGTGAGTTTTGCCACTCCTTTTAATGGGAAAGATTGTGGAGGCCCAATAATCAGGTGAACATGAAAGAAGGTATCGATCAGCAAGTTTGGGGACTGAAGAGTCTAGGAGACTGCAAACCTAATAATTATTTCCTCCAACTTAGTGTTTTCTTTGGCATGCTTACAGAATTACTGTGGTCTCCTACTGAACGTTCAAAGCTGGAGAACTCCCCATCTGTTGCTGTTAGCTGTGGTCCCAACTGTTCACATTTTTAGGAGCGTGCCAAAGCATTGAGTCACTCATTTATTATCTTCAGAATACTGTTTTCAAAAGCATTTAGGGAGCTCAGTCTCACAAAGTCATTTCTGAGGCAAATCCTTGATCCTGGTGAAGACTTTAAAAGGAAGTTTGGAAATCTTTGTTGTTGTTATTTATCTTTGCAGGAGGTGACAGAGCTGTGTGTAAGTCAGGTTCACAAAAATTATGTTTTCATCTTTTGTAATGAATTTATTTTATCTTGGAAAGTAACTCATCTGGAACTTGTCTTCTCTTTTTAGTTACTTGCCCTCAGAAAATGGTCTTTTAGGACTATCACTGACAAACTCGTAATTTATATTAATTATGTGTTTATGATGTTGCCAACAAATGCAAAGTATGAGACGCTGTGCAAAGAAATATAAGATGCAACACCAAAGGGTTGCAAACTAAATAGACCATTGGTTTGCTGTTTGTTCTTAAAGTACATTAAAGCACATTTTTGACTGTTTATTATAGTTCTCCTTAAAATCTAGCTTCTTTAAACCAGGTGCTTACTAGCAGGTCACTGACCTAAAGTGTGTACTGCAAGATTCAATATCCTTACACAATACAGGGGCAGGTAATTCAAGGAGAAATGTAAACATATAGTTGTAATATTCAAAATCATGAATACCTCAACGATAATTTGAATCAAAATAACATATGTGGTAGGATACAACAAGTAGTGTCTTTCAGGGATCTTTCTTCACTTCAGAAGAGATCAGAATCTATTCCCTTCTAATCCAGTCCAGGCTAACACTACTTGATATATATGTAACAACATGTCACTTGCTTTCACCCATGAAGATTGGTACTATACACCCTGTACCAAGGAAGACAAAGGCTGTAAGTCTATACGGTGCCACTGAAATATAATATGGACATCCAGCCAAGATCTGAAGGCAGAATATGCCATCTGACACTTTATCCAAGTCAACAGGCCATCTCGGCTCGGATGTGCACTGTGCTAAAAAGAGATGCAGGGCTTCTAGATCCCACCTGGCTCCTGCAGAGTAGGAAAATAACGGAAGATTGACAAGGAGACCTGCAGTTGGGGTGTAGAAAAACACATATATTACTCTAATTGCTGTTTGGCCTTGTGTGTTGGACAAATAGGACAACTCTGTATAGATAACATAGGCCTGTGATAGAGCTAGAGGCACCATATCGAATATGCTTGAGATTCCTGCCCTGCTGTGGGAAAGATCAAAGCACAGTAGTAAACTATGACTGCACAAATCACTGAAATACAAGCAAACCCAGCAGGTTTGGTGATCCTCTAGCATAGAGCAAGCTCCATGGTACCTGTGTCCCCACTTGTGTGTCTCTGCCTGGGTGCTGATTTGGGGAACACCTCTCCCAGTTGGTGAGGTAACAAAAGTAAATTTACCCTTTGCATTTCATCCGTGGGTTTGTGGTTGCTCCTGTATCCTGGTTGTGCCAACTCACAGACAGAGACAACTCGGATTTCCCTTTACTGCACTTCAGAAGGTTACTGTGTATGCATATCCTTGGAGAGCAGGGTGGGAATATCTCATTTTAAGAATATTTATGTCTCACTACCACAGATGTGCAGACTTCAGCCTTTAAATAAGCAAATATTTTTGTCTGCTTTTCTGTAACTGAAGAACTAAGGCACTGAGTGACTCTGTGACTTAAGTCCAGTAGGTTTGAAGTTAGTGCATAACAACAGCTGCTGGCCTATCACATGATACTTCTCCTCCCCACATATCTTTACAAGAAAAATTCAAATTTACATGACAATCATCTGAAGCATTCCAGTAATTTGGCAACAGCTTATGATTTCTTTTGGCTATGAGACTTTCCTAATCATTACAGTCAACAGGAACCATTTCATCCATGTAACATGGTCCTCAGACCATCAAGTACTACAAGTTTACTTAATATTTTATTTGAGAGTACCAGCACTGAAACCAATAGTTACCAGAAATATGCCATTATGCACAACTGCAGGATTTGTTGCAAACTCTGCAAGCAATAAATCCTACTCTTCTCCAAAATATTCCATTGGCAATCACAATTAGTGCCAATACCCCAATGTCACAGCCCTGCTTCAGTCCCTTGTCACAGACACCATGCCCCATGTCCTTGTCTGACATGGTACCTGTCTAAAATGACATGATCATGGCCTCCCTGTCTCCCATTTACATCAGGATATATCCAGCCCATCATTCATGTGAGGGGAAAAAACAAACTCAAAAGTTTCAGGACTGTAACAGCAATTCCCAGACAAAGTGGTGAGCATGCAAACAATGGGCATGTATTCTAAAATCAGTTACTGTCGTAGCATGAAGTGAATAGCATACGGAACATGCAAGATTTGGATAAAATAAATGTCTATCACTCCACTCACTGGTAAGACTTGGCACTCAAAGGGTGCTTTCACAAGTTGCAGGCAAAAGAATCATTTGATTTAACCTGTTGCCATTACCATGTTTCTTTCACATCACTACCCCATCAGCTAAAGTTGCATGAAATCAACTGATGAAGCTGCACAAATAAGCATCAGCCTGAATAATACACCATAATTGTGGTACTGTCTGCCAATGCCCACAGTACAAAGAAATAATGTCTGATCTACATTACCTCAGTTACTTCTACTACCTTAATTTCCTAAATGAAGTAGTAAAGAATATCCCTCTGTGGATTCTTTTTTTTATTTCTAGGTAGACCATATTTCTGTGTGTGATTAAAAAACCCTGTGGCAGAAGGTTGCTAGGACCTTCCACTAAAATGCTGTTGTCTAGTCTCTTTGGTCAAATAGTCACACAGCTGAAATCGTCAGGGTGAGATGCTTTCCTGAGCAAAGAGTGGAAACTGTGGGATGAAGGAACAGGGAAGTCTGCCATCCAACAGTGAAGGAAAAAGGCTCCCAACCAAAGGGGCTCTCCACTTGGTATCACAAAGGGGTCGTTACACTCTGTACTAGGTAATCAGCTACTTTAAATTGCTCATAATCCATTGAGTTCTTCAGCTGGTGCATGAACATACTCTGTCCAATTCAGAGACAAGACAATTTATCCAGCTAAGGAACTGGCTTAAATTCAACCAGTGGAAAAAAGGGGCTTTTTAAACAATTCTCTGATGATATGACTCGATAACACATAACTGGAAAAGACAAGTCCTTCACTCTAAACCCAAAATGTGCTTCTGGACAGTGGAGTGAGAATACTGCTTTGGTTTCAGGACAAATACAGGCCTGGATGCAGACGCTGTTATAATAGGGCTTATATTTTCTAGCATTGTAATTCTTACCTGTTTCTTACAAGTTTCTGGGTTTGGAGGTCACACATAATTGCCAGCCTCATGTGCGTGTAAAGGAGAGATACTGCCATTATAATTAGCGTAAATAATTCCAGCTACATAAAAAGGTGAAAAACAAAAATGTCTCATAAGAAAGCATTCTTTGTGCCATGTGTTCCTGTACACCAAACTGATTTTCAGTTAACACAACCTCTTTCATTTCTCCAATTACCAACCTCAGCTTAATTTGGAGCAAACATACACAGCAGGTGAAGATGAGAAAAGGGCACTTGCGTCTGACCAACCTTGTGAATCTCCATTATTTTATTTAATACTGAACTATAATCTGCACAGATGATCAGGTAATTAAAGCATAATGGAATGTAGGGTAAATTACAACGACTGGTATGGCTTAGAAAAAAGATGCTTCGGAGCAACATAGTAGTGCCTGAGAACAGTAAACAGTTATTATGCCTTACCAAGGCCACTGACAGATGGCTACAGATTATAAACCATTAAGGAATTTTCCAACTGAATTGGGCATAGTAATCTCCACAAAAGAGCCACCAAGAAAATTATTTATCCTAATTGAAACAAAGGCAGACTTGTGCTTCAAACTGCAAGATGTAATTGTCTAGTCATGGGGAAAAATGTATTATTCACCTGCTCCCAAGACACTGAATTCCTTCCTAACTATGATCGTCTGTATATTCAAGTATATACCTGTTGCTTTAGGTTAATCTCTGTCATGGTGGCCATTAAATTTTAAATTAAACAGCCATCCTTTTCCTCAACTCTACAATGATCCAGAGCAAATAGCCTGTGACAAACCAACACTGCACGAGACAAAACAGGGGCAGCCGATGGGTGCATATTGGAACTGCTGTTGCTGCCTCAAACCTTTGTGCAGACTGAGAGGTGACCACATCAAACCCTAAATCCATCCTCTGAGAAGAGGCTTTTAGAATAAGCACAGAAGATTTCAGTTTAGCAAACTGAATGGTGAAATAAAGGCTTGGGAAGCGGACAAGGGAGTTAATGCATCTGTCTGTTCTTACTCATTTAAAAGCTATGGCGAAATGAAAAGCTCCACAAAATGGTTTCAGATATGCATAATTGAGTCTAATAAATGTTTTAGTGTTTTATTAGTAATTCTTAGCATAGGACTCACCGTAATGTAATATCACTGAGAACCTTTATTACATAACCTCTGCTAGTAAAATTTAGCTGACAATCCCGTTTCATTTCTCTCTTTGGCACCTTGTTTAGATTTCCATCTTAAGTGGGACTTTGATACACTTTGGCAGACAGTTTCTCTGGACAGAACATCCCATTTAAAAATTAATACCTTGATGCCTCCCCTAATCAAAGCTGGAAGAGTTTACATTAGTGTTTTAAGACCAGAGTGCATGGTTCATTAAAATCTAGCTTCACTGGGTTTAAATCAGAGGTGAATGCAAATGGGTGCAAGGGAGACTGAGCTGCTATTACTTCTACTTCTTTCCTACTCCCACAGAATCTGATTCATATATATTGCCACCTTTACACATGACCTTTTTAATTTGGCCCACTACATGTAAGAACAGAGCTATCTCTGCTGTTACACATTTCATACGAACCCATGCTAAAGGAGAATACAAGAAACACAAGGACCATTCTTTCCAATCCATGCCATTCTGCTTTGTCTATCTTACACTATTCTGCTAGACTCTGACCAAGTATATTATAAAACCGTAGTGTAAGCACAGTCATCCAATTTAAAAAATGCTATAAAACAAGGTTGTAATATACCTAGCCTAAGAGATGCAGAATGTGTACTAGAGAAAGTTATGATGTAAATTCCCCTACTTAAACTTCAATAGATCATCTCTGCATTTGGCTTATGAGTCCAGAAAAATCACTCTCAATGTACAGAACTATGATACTATTTCACTGTGGATTATCATGATGCTTCTTGCTCATATTTCTAACTCACTGCATGAAACTCTGTCTACGTACACTGAAGCTGATAACTTACACTTTGCAAGTATGTTGCTGGCATCAAGAAAGGGCTCAGTTACTACCTAGAGATTTCCTCTGAAAATAAAATAAGCTCAAACCATGACTATTTAGTACTCTAATCTACCTCTGTGAGTAGTGTTATTTACTATACAGTCCTTGTCCATCCTGCAAGCATTCTACCTCCCTCAGGCAGAATTCAATTTCCTAAAAAAGGGTCTTGGATCAGGTTCAGAACCTCAGAGGTGCCTCCGCACCCAATCCATCACCATCCTGTAGCTGCCTTAGCTATGAAGATTTACTGACAAGGCTTACGAAATGCCTTCAGAACAGGAGGAGGCTCCCTCAGGAGAGAGGAACCTCTTTCTCTGCTGTCCTCCAACTAGAATGAGATTAGGCAGGACTCACAAAACATCTGTTACACCAGATGGATTTGTCACTGACCAGGCAGAATAAAGTTACTGCAAACACTGCAGGAATCAAATAGCGCATTTACTGCTCAGAGGCTGGATCTGGCTTCCTACGTTTCCTTGACATGTCCTAGCAGAAAGAATTCACAAGGTCCAGGAGCACTAGTGATGGAAAAACGCCTTCAAACTGCCATATTTTCCATAGTTTTCATCTTAATCTGTCTACTAAAAGTGTTAATTTTCTGAACAACTCTTCATTTTATCAGTTAATGCATTGATTCTGATTAAAATAAATGAAGACTTATAGATTAATTATGGAAATTGTCTTCACCAAGCTGATGTCAACACATTACCTTGTTGCCATGTCAATATTCACCTTGCAATTTTCCATATGCAAACAATTCTACAAAATTAAAGCACAAATATATTGGTTTTATTTGACTTTACCTAAGGCTACCACCTTATTCTAGAAGACAAGGTGAATTGTGTGTCAGCGTACCTAGTATGCAACTCATTTACATCAGGTGTGTTGCTTAGGTCAATATTTTTCTCGACTGCATTTCTGTGAAGTTGAGCTTCTCGTTTAGGTTCCCTGATTCAATTAGACAGATTGTGATATAGATTAGAAAGACTCTTTGCCAGGTGAACATTTGATGCTTTTGGTAGCCAGCACAAACAAAAACATTTTATTGCTCCAAAGTAAAACAATTTCTTACGTAAATGTTCCAAACCTTACATAACTGAACTGCAGATGGGGTCTATTCCATCTGTGGCTGGTGGAGAGTTCTCTCTCCAGTGGAACCTGCCTGCTTTGAAAGCTCTAGCAGCTTTGATCCTCTTCCTTCCCATAAAAAAAATGCCCGAGGGTTGTGCTGCCATCCAGAGGGACCTCGACAGGCTGGAGAAATGGGCTGAGATGAACTTCATGAAGAGAAACAAAGGGAAGTACAAAGTCCTGCACCTGGGAAGGAACAACCCCAGGCACCAGTACATGCTGGGGATCATAGAGCTGGAAAGCAACTTTGCAGAAAAAGAACCTGGGGGACATGGTGGACGCCATGTTGAACACAAGACACTAACATGCCCTTGTGGCAAAGGCAGCTAATGGCATGCTCGGCTGCGTTAGGAGCAGTGCTACCTGCAGGTTGTTGGAGGTGATCCTTCCCCTAGATTCATCTCTGGCGAGGCCACACCTGAAATATTGTGTCCAGTTCTGGGCTCCTCAGTACCAGAGAGACATGGACATAGAGGAGACAGTCCAGCAAAGGGTCACAAAGATTATGAATGGGCTGGCATATCTGTGCTATGAGGAAAGACTGAGAGACCTGGAGAAGAGAAGCTTCAGGGTGGGATCTCATCAATGTATGTAAATACCCGAAGGGAAAGTGCAAAGACAGAGACAGACTCTTTTCAGTGGTGCCCCCTGACACCACTGGGGGTGGTGTTTGTGTGCACAAACTTAAACACAGGAGATTCCATTTGAATATCAGGAAACACTTCATCAAATCACTTCTCCTGTGAGGGTGATGGAGCACTGGCACAAGTTGCCCGAAGAGGTTGTGGAGTCTCCCACTTAGGAGAAATTTAAAAACTGTCTGGACATGGTCCTTGGCAACTAGCTCTGGGTGACTCTGCTTGAGCAGGGGTGTTAGACCAGACGGCCCCCAGAGCTCCCTTTCAACCTCAGTCTGTGATTCTATGAAAAAACAACCCTTTTCCAGGACAGCAAATTCTGCCTCCAGCTACTCAAGGCAGGAAAACATTATTAAAGGAAACCATGACATTAGTCTGTCTAGTGGGTTAGCCTCAGCTAACAGCCAAACTACCACCCAGCTGCTCATTCCCCATCTTTGGCCCCGTTAGAAGGACAAAGGTAGAAAATAGAACAGGAAAGAGAAATCTCATGGGTTGCGATAAAGGCAGGGTGACTGCTTACCAATTACCATGATGGGCAAAACAGACTCAATGCAGGTAAAATTAATTTAATATCAAGTAAAATATCTATTTAATTATTGATTCAGGTAACAAGAAACAAAGAAACATTAAAACAACACCTTTCCCCTATCCCCAGGCTCAGCGTCACTCCGTCACTGCCAACTCTTCTATCTTCCCCCTGCCCCAAATGGCACAGGGGGATGGGGAATGGGGGCTGGGATCAGTCCATAACAGCACCTCTCAGCCACTCCTTTCTCCTTGTTTCTGCTCCAGCACGGGCTCTCCATGGGCTGCAGTTTCTTCAGGCCATACCCACCTGCTCTGTCATCGGGTCCTCCATGGTCTGCAGCCTGGATATGTGCTCCACCATGGAGCACATCCTCTTCCTCTGACCTTGTGTTCCCTCTGCTGTTTCTCACTGTTTCTCCAAGTGGCATTTTCTGCCCTTTCTTAAATACATTTTCCCAGAAGGGCCATCATTGTGGCTGGTGGGCTCTGCAAACCAGCTGTGTTGGGCACAGGGCAGCCCTGGCCTCTCCTCACAGGGTCCACATTGCAGCCCCCGCTGCCAGCACCTGGGCACTGCACCCCACACTGCCTGGTATAATCTTTCATTTTGGAAAACTATGTTGCATTTTACCCCTTTTCACCTCCAACTCTTCAATTATTGTTTCCATCAGAATTACTCCTTAAGTGTGGCACACTGTTGAATCCAGACATCAGGGTCTGCAGCTGTCTGGTTCATTTGTTTTCCCTTTCTTCAATGCTGAATGTGCAAAACCACATGAGAAATAGCTATGAAATAGCTGTAAGAACAGACAGAAATAGCTGTCACAAGGAGACAGTCTTACAGAGCTCAGATACCAGTCATGGTACCGTCTTAGGAAGCTATGATAGACTGCGAGTCTGTAAACACCAAGGATCAGCACTGCTTATCATTAGACAGATAAAACAACACATTACAAATGCATGTTGATTAACTGTATAATACAAGGAGAGAAAGGACAGTTCTCTGTTGCAGGAAGAGATTAATTCTTTGGAACTCAGCAGCTATTACTATTGAATGCCTTAGTTTCACTTTACAGTAGTCTTGCAAAAGTCAACAGAATTATTTGCACAGAAAAAAGTAAATTTTGTTATTAAATCTCATTTCATAGTTCATATCTCAGTTATCTGTCAGTACAGTTCTTGATTTTTTTTTTCCCCCCAAAATACAGAATTCCAGGGCTCTGAACCTTCTACCACTTACCAAAGTCATTAATATGCTTTAGCAAGATTAACAGTGCAGAGAAATTAGTAAATGAAATAAACATCTCTTTTCTTCTTAACCCCTTTTTATTTGATCACATGAAACTTATGATCAAAGAGCGCACCAGAACACGTGTACTTTATAAGCACCATGTCATGTTGATCAAGAAATATCTATGGAGGTTGTTTTACGCCTCATATATAAGTATATACACATTACTTTTTTCCAGTGATTCAGATCTGTGATTTCTGATGGGTATTACATATTTAAATAAGCATACTAAAAATGAAGATCTCTCTAGGTCAGCAAAGGTCTCTTTATTAATTTCAACCAATGAATGTTTCATAAATGTATTACCCATCCAGGAGCAGAAGTCAAAGAAGTTAGGCCTTGTCTCACATAAGGAGCTGTGAAAGCCAGGTAGGATATACAGTCATGCCACAAGCACAAGGAGTCTTGAATTACTTCATGACAGCGACAGAGCTTCAAGGACAGAGAACTGAGCTCTTTTTTCTCCCTACCATTCATCCTCAAGCAGTTTGGTGGTGAGATATTCTCCACAGAGATGGGAGATGGGACTGGGAAGACACGGGATTGAAACCCTTTTAGTTGAGAAAGAGAAATTAAACGGAGTCTCCCGCACCCTGGGTAAGCGCCTTACATGCAAAGCTGAACTATGCAAGGAAGGAAACCTAGCTAGGTCCTCCTGTGGCACGAAACAAACAAAAAAGTGATCTTACTTCTATTATTTAGAAGAAAACAATTAAGAACCTGTGTATCAGGACAGAAATTCCGTATCAGTGAAATTTCCAGGAGAGTGTAATTCAAGATGCACATTGTTACACTCAAAATTTTCTTGAGGGTAGAAAAGAATACACCATATATATGAAGGTAAGAGTTTTTCTTAGGCCCAGAGGAGCAAACAAGGAGATAATTTTGAATGTTATCATGGTATACAGGGCTGTGTCAAAACTATTCTGGAAGGTAGGTGGAAGGGTGGGCTCAGGTGACAGTACTTGCTGGCAGGAGTGCTCTTTGGGCCATCTGATGGTGTTCCTGCTTGGGGGTGGACCGTCAGGAGCAGCACTGGCCAATGCTTCTTGTCAGGCCAAGTGCTCTTAGCAGTCTCTTAGTCGCTCATCTTCCCGTACCGTGACAGCAGAGCTCAAAGACAACCAGGGGCTTTCCCTGGCATGTGACCCGCTGCAAGAGCAGGTAAGGCTTTTAGGCTCTACAGCTGCCTACTTTAGCTGCCTGCTCTCCAGCCTGATCCCCCATAACATGTCCAACTGTCAAATGAAAACTTGAATCGTTTTGGATTCCACTGAGTTTTTCCCTAGAGGAAGGACATAATCACTACCTGTAAGCAACATTTATTTTGGGGGGTGACAGGAATTAAACAGTTCATGTTAGAAACATGACCTTTAGGGTTTGAATGAAAAGTTAAGTTGGGGATAACATAAAATAGAGAGGAAGAGGGAGAAAACCTGAGCTGGGTGTTGGTGGTTTAACCCCTGCACTGGTGACAGCGACTGCCACCTCCCTTGCTCCAGCTTCAGCTCTGGGGGTGGCCCTGCAGGGGAGGGGGTGACACACACAGCCCCCTCCCCCCAATCACTGCCTGACAAGCCATAGCTCTTTGTGTGCCTGGGGCTGGGGAACCACTGCCAAACTGCAGCTGGCGCTGAGGAGAAGGAAAGCCCCACCGTGAGTATCACTCTCCTCCTGCTGAGGACTGAAGGATGCTGATGCTTTGTCCTAACACCTTCTGCCCCTCTGCTCCAGGAAGCAGGAAGCTGTCAGCCTGCATTGTCCAAGCTATGTTGGAAGGATGAGCATGAAGGGGCCAGATTTGTAGGCTTTTTTTGTGTAAGAGTATTAAAGATTAATTTCTTTTTTAATCAGTGTGGACAGTGAGTGTTGGGATTGCTGCAAATGGACTAACAGTCAATGTTTGTTGTATTTTGATTAGACTATTAAAGCATTCACAGTCCTAACAATACATTCTTTTATACATATATATGTATGTATGTCTGTATAATGTGTTCCCTTTTGTTCACAAAAAGATTTTGGGTGTATCATCTGCTACTTCTTGCCTAGGAGAGCTTTCTTTCAGCTTTTTGGCCACAAGGGATCTTATTTCAGCTTCCTGACTGCTTCTGTGAAGCACACCTTCATGAGGGCAGTGGTCTGCTACAGGGACCAGACACAAAAAAACCTGAGCCTAAATAAATTACCTGTAACTACTTGGGAAGGGTCCAAAAGAAGCAGGAACTGAACTGAGCTGTGCTCAACATAAATTCACCCTAACTGTCAGAATAGTACTTCTGCGTGGTACTTCTCATGTCTGGGGCTTCCACACGACTTCACCTATGAAATTTCCATGTTAATTATCCATTAAATTCTGGGTTCATCTTCTGATTTTTGAAACACAGTAGTTATTCTGCAGGACACAGCAACAGCCAACAGAGAGCATGCGCAGAGAAGTAAATTGCTAATTATGTGAAAAGTGAATCATAAGGTAGAACACAGTTACACAGATGAATGTATTTCCCAGCTCAAAAACAGCACCTTCAGCAACGTAATGCCGGTGATATTGTCCCATGTGTCAATTTGTTAATAAAAAAGGGTGTCCTACTGAGTCACTGACACTTTTTATAGCACATTGTACTTAACGGTCATAAAGCTCTTAAGGGGCATGACCTACCAGCAAAAGCCTTGCAACAAAAATAATCTTTCCCATAGATTAATTCATAATGAAATTCCTTTATTTTGATATTTTGAAGTAATTTTGATACCTGGAATTGGGAACTAAATGAAATTTTCTCAGAGGCCATAGATTTCCATTAGCAAGACAAGTTTTCAAGAACAGTAATGAGTCCTTGGCATTTAGTACAACAGCATTTTAGTATGATTGGACATGCCCTGGGAGAAGAAAAATACCAATTCCCCCTCCTCAGTTGGAAGAAAAATGACAAAGGAGAAAGCTGCAACAGAAGCCACTATGCCAGCTTTGTCAGGGAAAATTTACATCTCCACAGTTTTAATGCAAAAGGCTTTCCGCATTCTTCCATTTGCAGATTTTCATGTCTGAGATGGCACTTTGCCTGAAGGACCGATCCTCTGACAGAATTATTGTCAGGGAGGTCAGCTGTAAATTTCAATCAGTCAGTGCAGGGCACAAGGAAAACTTTGTCAGGAATACTTCCCTGCAGTTTGGTATCAGATATAAACACTGAATGTATGGCTCTAAGCATAAATCTTCAAATAATAATTCACCCTGGAAATTGATAATTTAGAATTCTCACTACAGCCTGCTACTTAGGTACAAATTCTCCACTGATAGCTGCTTTTCTCTGCTACGGAGAAAAATTTTGCCACTGTTACTGGGCAGGGTGAACTTTTTAGAATCAGAAAGCAAACATTATTTTATTAGAGATATTAAACAACAGGAATTACCGTGGTAATCACTTGCTAAGCAGTCACATAAAAAGAACTATGATTATAGACACAATAATTATATTGTACATCCATATAAATGATATCTAAAATAAGACTAAATTACAATATTTGCATCCAATTTTTGGTGTTCCCAGCTCATAGATTTTAATCAAAAGCCTTTATCTTAAAAAACTAGATTTGACATTGTCTGAACACATCAGAACACTACCACCAATCCAGATTAAGTTTAAAAAGAAAAGCCTGAAAATTCAGGAAAAAACCCCACTTCATATTCCTAACCCATCTGTTTACAGGGAAAAACTTAAAAATGGGCCACAATGCCAGAAGGGTCAAAAGGGTACTGTCAGAAGGCATATATCTGAATGTGTTATGACACATCTAAATGTATCATCAGAAGTAAGTCCTATTACCAAACTCCCGTCATGATTTTCTGAGTCCTGACTCACAGCTTTTAATGCTTTGAAGGAGCAGTGTGGGAATTTCAGTCCCCACAAGGCTTGGCAGTATTCCGCCCTAAAAATCTTCTTTCAGGCCCATCCTTTCACATCAGCTTTCAAATTACGATCTTAGTTCAACTGAGATATGTAGGCTAATTGAGAAACGACAGGATTTCTTTAAAACCCTGCCTCGTAGGAAACAACCTCCCAGAGACCCTGTGTTGCTGGCGCGTGCCCAGCTCACTGCCCACCAGCACCCCTGGGGCCTTTCCTGCCCAGCTGCTCCCCAGCCAGGCAGCACCAGTCTGTGTCACAGCAAGGGGCACTTCCTTCTCAGGTGCAGGACTTGGTATTTGTCCTTGTTGAACTTCATTAAGTCCCTGTGGCCTCATTCCTCCAGCTTGCCTACATCCCTCTGGAGGGCAGCCATGCCCTTGAGCCAACCAATCCCAACCAAGTTTGGTGTCATCTACAAACATCCAGCACTCGGTCACTGCCTCCCGATGACAGATAAAGGTATTAAACAAATGAGCCCCATCCTACTTTCTGCAGGTTTCCAGACACCTTCAGTGCAAACCACTGCTGCGCCACGACCTTGGTTCAACCATGTAGGGTCATCTGCATGTCCCTTTGGGGAGACACAACCTCAGACAGAGGAAGGGGAATTAACAATTCTGGGTCAAGCCAGGAGAGAATTTGTGACAAAACTTTCTAGGGTGTTCTCCCATGACAGTTACACAAGCCCTGAATTAACATGTGAGTGAGGAACAAGGCCTCAGCTTGTAGAACAGCCCCTACTATGGGCAGCAGTACATCACTTTGACCCCCTTAACTTCAAGGGTACAGCCATCAGCTTTCAGCCACCTTTGCACATTCTTGCTTAAAGACGGAAAGGGTGAGCATCTGGGGCAGAAAGCTAAAGGCAGCATATGTAAATCCTCAGAGACAGATCCAAGAAGAGCCCTCCCGGTGCAAGGGAGCTCAGAAACAGCTTCACACAAGGTCTGAGTGTGAATGACTGTAAGAAGTTCTCACAGTTCTCATAAGGGTTCTCCTAGTTCTCTACAGCTAACTTCATCCCTGCTCTGCTGACACAAACCCAGCGCTTATGTTAACAGGGCAAGCCAAACTCTTTTCACTTCTACTTACCACTTAAGACAAAAATAACTTCTGTGGTTCATCCTGTCCTCTGGGTACAAAAGTCCTGTCTTGCTTGGATTCAGGAAACAAACTGAAAGAGAAAGGTGCTCGCTATTGCATTAAAAGGTCATTTACATTCTTCTCTGCTGCTCTCTAAAAAATGATGGGCTATTGTTGGATATATACAACAGCTAGGACAAAAGCTCAGGACTAAAGTGTCCCTATACCAACAAATGATGGGCTATCCAGACAGGCTGGAAAAAAAGGAGATACCTTCTTTAAGGATTGTTGTCCTCCTTCAGGGCTGGGGACACGGATGAGCCTGCAGTGTTAGGCCAGAATCTTCAATTGGCCAAAGCCCTGAAGTGAAATTATGCCCCTTCTTCCACTGTGCACCTGCTATAAGACACAAAAGCCTTATTAGGGTACAATTAACGTGAATCACATAACTATTAATGGCAAAACTTCATCTACAGAGGGGAAAAAAGATTTTCTTAAGACTGTTCAATAGCACATTCCTTGCCAACAACATATTCATTTGGGGAGCACGAACTGCAGGGTCCCATCGTAGTTTCTCCCGGCCTGGCCTGCCCAGCACTCCAGCCTGTTTCCCTGGGAGGGCGTGCCCCAAACTGTTCTTGAGAAAGGCACATGATGACTCTTTCCTTTTTAGGGCTTTGAAACCCTAAAAAACTCCTCTCCCATTTGAAGCAGGCTGTAGCAGCAAAATGCCTTTTCTCCCAGATATACATCAGCATTTTTTTTTTCCCTTTAAACAAAACATATGGGAGTTCTTGCCACCATAAGAAAACACACAGAAAGGGGAAGAGCTGGCAGCTCTCGCACCAGGAGGAGCTGACAGGGGAGAGTCCTAAATAATTAGAGTCTCATGCTGGGTCCCAGCCTCAGGACATCTTTTAAGTGGAGCAAGAGTCCATTTTTTACAGCAGGGTGCTATGGATTGCTAGCAAGAATATTGCTATATGCAGTACTTGAATTAGGAACTAGACATAAATTAAACAGCTTCACCCTTTGTATGACAGGGTTCATGAGAAATCACTGAAAAAGCTATCAAAAAGCAGGCAAATTTTTGAAGCATGCTTTCCCTGGGCTTGCAAGGTAGAAGCAAGCTTGGTAACCAAATAATGTTTATATTGTTTTCTTTCTGCTAAAGGGCTCAATTATTAAAGTTGTGCTAATAAAGCTCACTTCAACCATCTGAATTGTCTCCTAATACATCAATTAAAGGACTAATTTAGCACAGTGCCATTTTGCCACTTGGCCAATAGTCAAGAGGAGACAAAAGAATGTTAGTGAATAACAGGAAAAATCTGCAGTGTCAATTCCTTTCTGTTTCCTTTGCATCACTGTAAATAAGACCATGTGTTTTGAACAAGATTAATTTTAAACAATTTTCTCTCTTCTCCTTACCTTAAGTGTTAAGTGTTTGCAATAAGGTTCTGCCATTAAACTTCTAGCACAGTATTCAGGCAGCCAGGGATGCACAGCTTGCGATTTATGGGTAATGGGCCACCCAAAAAAAGGTTAGCTTGTATAAAATATGATTTGCTTAACAGCTTCAAGCCTACCATGTACATTCCTTCTTCTACACTGAAAAGTAGTGCTGCACAACAGGAGCGATTTGTAGAGTGAAATATTTGGTACTGAGAACATGATAAGTCTCAGTAGTTATTTGCATTTTGAAGGCTTTAATTCAGACTACCTCTTCTCTCATCCAACAGACTGCACATTCCCTAGCGGCTGGAGCACAATAGATTGGCTCCTGGAGCACATCTTAGATTTCATTTCAGTTCACAGAGCCTGAGACTTCTCCACAGTGCAACTCAAAGCATGGTGAGTAGGAACAGTCAGAAGGTTCCTATCAAAAGCACGTTCCTGCTTTGAACTTAAACATTAATATAGTTGCTACCACAGAGTCTGACAACTCAGAGGTTCTGGCATGCAGGAGGATTTTTTTATCTGCAGTGGCATAGCCAATACTACTTTCGATTTGGAAGGTAGGCCTCCTGCTCTGTTGTGATTAAGGGATATTGAAAGACTGTGTTTGCAAAGACCAAAGGTAGGTTTTTGCATCTGTGCGACAGATTATTTTCCTGAGAGAAGTTAAAACCAGAGCTACAGGATCATAATGCACAGGTCTGAAAAAACACGGAACAGATTTACAAGCTTGCATCCTATGTTAAGTGCTGATGAGCTGAAGATTTGGTGGAATTTGAACCATTTAAACCAGTTCAACTATTGTGTCTAAAACAACTCAACACCAGAATATCAGTTCTGGGATATACTGTAACAGCTGTCTCTGTGTTGTGATCCATCTGCACTCAGAAAATAAGTATGATTATTTTTTTTTCCCCTCACTCGAGACCTGTGAACAACTAGCCATATCTTCACTGCATTTCAGTTGAACCTCTGAATGGAGTCTAGTGAGCCTATGGCTACACATGGGTACCATGAAAACACGTTACACCACAAACAGATTGGCAACAGGTAAGCTTATTCTACAAGAAGCTGTAATGTTTAAATGCAATTGAGTTGCATGTTGTGACATGGAGGAGAGGACAGCTGAGGATCCCCAGATGAAACCCTTGAAAAAGGAAAGAAAGAGGCCTGCTGGCAAAAGTATCCCCAGTATTGGGACTGGCTCACCCCCACTCTGAGCCAAAATTCAACAGCCACTGTAATGTTTCCCTGTTGAGCTCGTAGGCTAAAGTATAGATATTCACATGACATCTTATTTTTGTTTATTTTGCAGTGCTCACTTTATGAAATAGTTGTATCCAGTGTTCTGCAAATCTAGAATACTATTTTAGATGATGAGATAAACAAACTGAATATTTAAAGGTCTCACTTTCATGCTACTTTGGGGAAAATATGAAGTTGTGGGGTTGCAGGTATAGCTAAGAAGTTTAGTCATTGCATAGTTTAAAGCAACTATTAGACTATAAACAAAATTTCAATATTTTTTAAATGTAAGACAACATAAAGACAGATAAAATATATTAGAAATAAAGTGAAATGTTTGAAAGTTGGAAAAAAATGTATGTCATCTGTAGTGTTTCTAAGGTCTATCCTGAAAAAATAAGTAGGTATTCTTAAATACCACTTTAAGAATAACTTGCTACCTGCTTTTATTAAACTTTCTACGATAACAGGAAAAATAAAGGTTGCATCAAAACAGGGATTTTGCATAAGGCATCTCATTATTGGACATATTTACTAGTCCTTACATATTTACTAGAATGGCTTTCATTCTTGCCTGAAACATTTTTTTCCTGTCCTAAAGTCCAAGTCTCAGCATTCAGAGCCAGATCACTAAATTACAATGATTCAATTAAATATTTTTACTTCTGCAATTTTACACTGCCATTCATTTCCTATTTCTGCCCACACAACTCTCCTCCTACATGCTGCACATCTTGCTTTTGAATTCTCCTATAAATCTCCAATTAATTTATTCACTAATAGCACTGTATATGTTTTCAGGTTTAAAATGCACTTAAGACTCAAAATTTAATTAGAATTTGTATTAATCTTGTCATCTGTGAGTCTTATAACCAATCCACAGAGTAAAGACATAACCAAATTTTCTCTAGCTTGACATAATAGAGAAGACTCTACACCTCTGCCTGCCAGTGAGGTCCCTTCTTCCTTCTTCTCCCCACTGCTGTCCCAAAAACAATGGTGTCTCTGAGAACCCCTTTTCATGCACATTTGCTACAGATCACAAAATCACAGAATAGATTGGCAAGATGCTGGGTTACATAGGAACAAGATTTGGCGCAGAAGTGTATAATCAGTTTAGCTTACACACCATGCATGGATATATACAAAGAATATAGTTTTGAGGTTACCACATTCGCACTTCAATCATTTGCACGTACCTCCTCCATTTCTTTTGGATCCATAAGAAACTGTAGAGTTTTGACTACTGAAGGTCATCAGGAATGACAAAAGCAAACATGCCTAAGGACTTATCTACCTGACCCTTGAAGCAGAGGATAGATAAGGTGACCCCTTAAGTCTCCTTCCAGCACACATTCTATGGCCATTACAGATTTGCACTAAATACTCAGTTCTGGAAAGGTTGCCAATATTGTCATCTTATCAATACGTGTCCCAAGGGGAGTTTAATTAGTGCTCAATAGTGAACAACTTGTGTCCTAAACAGTTGGAGATGGAGAAACCAGAATTTCTTTTGTTCATTAGAAAATATTTGAAACAGGGAGACAAAGCAACCGGATTTTTACCACATTTATCACATTTTCATTGTATCACATATTTTAGCACTTCCTTAGAGATATATTGCCTAGCTTGATAACTTAAAAGGAAGCTATTTACAAATATGAAGAAAAAAAATCTGTAAATATTTCTTCTCAAATACATTGATACAGTATTCCATTTGGAATTTGTGAATATTTTATACATTAATTCTTGTTCACATGAAAGCTTAAGAAAAGTCTTGAAGCATACATTTGTTCATTAAAAGAATAAAAGGAAAAGAACAAAGCTGTATTAAAAAAAACCCTTATCACCATGGTAACATAACACAGGCTAATTTTGTAACCATATTTTACTGGGAGGGCAGAATAGATCACTACCTCTATCACCTAATCAAACATTCAAAAAACTCTCAAACAATAAATGATAATTTCTCAATAACTAATAACCACATGAATACAGAATTCTAAAAAAAGTCATGAAAATCCATAATTTCAGGCATGTTTACATGATATTGTCTAACATTTTCAGACAAGCACCTTTGTTTTAAACCTTTCACAGGCTATTTGTGAAGAAGAAAAAACGTGAAGTTAATGATTACATTACTTTCAAATAACAGTGTAATGTCTCAAGGCTAACCACCTGTGCTATATAAAACATTCCCCCCAAATTGTTTATAAAGGATCAAAATCATACGCAGTGTTTTGCACCAAGAAAAATGCAGCACATGTGTTTGAGCGGCAGAACCGCACAATGAGCGATCAGTTGCTCACCTTACCTACGCACCACCTACCAGTGCTCCGAACGTACGAGAAGCTACAGCGGATTTGAAATTTTTAAAATGCCACAGAGTGCAGATGCCTCAGAGCAGTAAAAGGGGAAAAAGATCCATAGGAATAATTACTACCAACAGGCAAGAAAGATGCTAGATTAATTTCTTTGTCCACTTAGGACTTGACCTTTCAGCTGAAGCTACCAACAAAGGTTTCCATCTAATGGCAATTTCGATGGCAGTTTCTGTGACATGCCCATCCATCTATGGCCTTCTACCACGTGCACCTTCTCAGTAACTGAGTGCCCACTTTATTATTAGGACCTGGATTGAATTGAGCAACATATTTTCATGAGTTACCGCCTATTCAGCACTCTCAGAAAGCACAGACTTCTCCACTGTAATATATCACCTGATGCCCTGTACTTTACGCATCAAAATATTCATGTGCAGTACAACAGTTAACCCACACAAATAAATGAGTTTCGTGCTCACCACTTCATGGAACACTGAAAATGTCACTATTTCTTTTAGAAAACGTAGACGACAACTAGGTGCTACTTAATATGTAGAGTCTCTTCTTTAGTTCTGGTCCTCACCAAGTTGTTATGAATGAAACCTTTTTTTTTTTTAATTTTTTTTAGTATGGTCCCATCAGGCCTTACAGAAATATTATGTTTTATAACTTATTTCCAAACAAATGTGTATTATTTTTAATTCTTAATAAAAACCCAGAAATAAATTTCACAATAGCACTGGTGGCAGGTTTTCTTTCAGCACTTCTGAATAACCAGCTAATTCTGCATTGTGTTGGATGTTGGACCTTTTTTCTTCAGGCTCATTGTAGGGCTGCCTTCGCTTTAACTTCATGCAACCTAAGATGTTACTTCTTATGTGGTCAGATACCATTTCTACTTACCAATTAATATTTCATTATTTCATATTAAGTATTCATTGAAGCAGGAAACAAAATGATGGTGGTTTGCTTCCCTAGTGGGTGCCTTAACGATTAGCCTGTACAGCCCCGGTCTGTTTTGCTTTCCGTCTTTCACTCAATGAATATTTAAGCAGTATGTACAAAGTGGATTTATTACAAGACAATAAAACTTAAGAACTAGTGGAAAAACACCATACACCCTGATTCTTAAATCGTCTCCAAAAGGGGAAGGGGAGGGAAGGCATGCACTTAATCATGTTAGATGACATCCAAATATGTATCAGAACCTCTCTCTTCCAAAATCAACTGTTACATTAATTCTGCCAGTACTTTTATATAAAATAGGAACTTGAGTGACTTGAAGCTACCAGAATTTAGGCAGTAATGAGTAAAATTTCGTTGCAGCATCAGCTTCAGTGACTGCAAGTCTAATGGATAGTCTGTGAGCATTAACAGGAGCTAAATGTTATACTGAGGCACTTAGATGAGCATATCTTCCTTTTGATGCATCCACCAAAGGGTATATAGACTCAACAGAACTTGTCTGATTGCTACAGAGACAGCAAATAGATTCCTGTTTCTTAACAATTCTCAGTATAAAAGTCATCCTTAGGAGCTCTGTGGAATTAATTTTCAGATTTCACTCATTCTTTCATGGGTGATTTCCAACTCCAGATGAAGTGAAAGTGAGGGCTAAGCAAATATTTTGAAGGAAATGGTCTGAGCTTTTGAATGGAAAAGAATTGTATCTGGTTTTAACTATTTCTAATTTTGATGACAAAAATAATGTCAAGTGAAAAATGTTAAGAATTCACAGAATCATAGAATTTCTTAGGTTAGAAAAGACCTTTAAGATCATCAAGTCCAACCGTTAACCCAGCACTGCCAACTCCACCACTAAACCCTGTCCCTAAGCGCCACATCTACAGGTGTCTTAAATCCCTCCAGGGATGGCGACTCAGCCACTTCCTTGGGCAGCCTCTTCCAATGCCTGACAACCCTCTCCATGAAGAAATTCTTCCTAATATCCAATCTAAACCTCCCCTGGCACAACTTGAGGGCATTTCCTCTTGTCCTACTGCTTGTGTCTTGGAAGAAGAGACCAACACCCACCTCACTACAGCCTCCTTTCAGGCAGTTGTATACCTCAATAAGGTCTCCCCTGAGCCTCCTGTTCTCCAGTTTAAGCAATCCCAGTTCCCACAGCCGCTCCTCACAGCACTTGTGCTCCAGACCCTTCCGCAGCTCCACTGCCCTTCTCTGGACACGTTCCAGCACCTCGGTGTCTTTCTTGTAATGAGGGGCCCAAAACTGAACATAGGATTCAAGGTGTGGCCCCACCAGTGCTGAGGACAGGGGGACAATCACTGCCCTAGTCCTGCTGGCCACACTGTTCCTGATACAAGGCAGGATACCATAGGCTGCCTTAGCCACCTGAGCACACTGCGGGCTCATATTCAGCTGACTGTCCACCAGTACCTTGATTTTACAAGCTCAGACTCCTAAGAAAGAGGAAGCACCTATGGAATTACCATGCAAATCTACTAAAGCCTGATACAGGACTGAGTAATGGCTAGTTAGGCCAAAAGCCTACTCGTCTGCCCAACTGCCATAAGGAGTATTCAATGATGGACAGGTAAAACTTGCGGGACAGATCGTGGAAAAGCCTTTACATATTTGAAAAGACAGTTCTGCAAGAAGTCAGTCCTGCTCAATACCAACGTTACAATGAGAAATTACTCTGTGAAATATCACTATCAATAGCTGAGAGGCAGGACTCTCAAGAAGTGGAAGATAATGAACACTTTCTTCTCTACCTCTGCACAAAGCTATTCATGTGGGAAGTGTCTACTCACTGACAAAAAAGATGGCACCAGTAATAATATGGACAAAATAGAGCCTTGGATAGAGCTCACTTACTGAGTAAACAACTCCTATTAAAAACTGAACTTTTCCTGACTGAACAATAGAGAAAACAAGGATATGTATTCCAAATGCAGATACCTGGCATTCTAATGCCATTGGATTTTATGAGGAAAAGGAAGAAAAGACAACCTGAAGTAGCTTGTCTCCCTGGAAATCCAAAGAACTGGGTTTGAAAAGGAAGCTGCAGGTCTAAGCAAGTGTCAGGGAAGAAGAAGAAGAAAGAAAGAAAAAAGAGGAAAAAAAAAAAAAAAAAAGGAGATGGCCATCAGGCAGATTCAGTTCTCATCTGCTGTGGAAGGAAAAGATTAAGTGGTGCCTCATCAGCTCACAGCACCCATGCCTGGAATGCCTGATTAACCTGGCTGGAACAAATAGCATCCAGAAAGGGAAATGATGGAAAGGAGTCTTGCAGAAAAGAACTAGACACTGTACACTGTGTTCTTTCTTTTCTTGGACACAGAGGCAAATTTCCCTGTGAGGAACATGTCAAAATATAAAGTGCAATCTCTCCACACCCAGGTAAAAGAAAAAAAGATTAGTTGTGCTATGAATTCCTCTATTTCTGGCAGCCAAGGACTGGAGAGATTCTCTTGGATCTATACCAGACTTCTATTGCACCTTTTGCCTAGCTGCAAGAATATGGCCCTTCTTTTAGGACACTATTTTAATTTTAAAATCTCCACTTGTGGATTATTCCTGCTATATGAGACTGAAGACATATTAGTTGTATCATAAAGTTTGCACTGCAATTGATCTACTCCTACAAATTAGGGAAAAACAAGGCACAGACATCTTCTAAAATATTCAGCCAAATAAGTTCTTTATTTACTGCTGTTGGTTAAGTTCCATGGTTGAGCTTCATAACTAAATTATTGCCCTGTCTAACTCGCAGCCTAAAAGCCATTTAAATCTTCCTACATACAGTTCAGTATTTATACAACTGAAAGACCTTTCTCATTCCCTTTCCTACTCAGGTATCCCTCTCTAACAGAGCATTCAAAAAAGTAATCAAACAATCCTTACAGAAAAACATACAGATGACAGCTTTCCTTAGATTTCTATACAGACAGGAAAAATTATATTCTACTTTTCAAAAATAAACTTAATTGAAAGGAATTTTCCTTCTGGCATCTTCCTCATCTGGACTATCCAAGTATTTCTAAAAATGTACACACATGCAGACAACCAAAGAGGGGTTTTTTTGGGTTCTTTTTTTGTTTTTTTTTTTGTTTTTTTTTTTGCTTTTGAATGTCAGAAAATGAAACAGAAGAAAAAGAAGGGAGATAAAGGAGGAATTATGAAGTAAGACAAAAAGATGTACAAACGCTTCAAATCTGTCTGGTTTTGTACTTGTGAATAGGAAAGACTCCTACAAGCAGTGCAGTTAATACAAGACTTTATGCTGATGAGATGATGGGGCAAACAGAAAATATTTGAAGGTTGATAGAGCTTATAGTGGTGGCAGTACCGTTCTTCCTCAGGACAGCTTGTGTTGTGTGCCAGGGCTTGGATCTGCCCTCTAATTACTTCCTGACCCAGTGAACAAAACACATCGGTCATACATCCAGGACTTTCGCACTGTGATTTACTCTGCTTTGGAGCACTATGCTAGGCCATTAGACAAATCATCCATAGCATTTTCTAAGACCATGAGTCAATGAGTTGGATCACTGCCAATTCAGAAAAGTCCTGCTAGAACTAGCTGTTAAAAGTTACTCAGTGGAGCTCCTGAATTTTCTAAAATTATCAGGACTAGAATTTAAAGGTTCCACTCCATTTACACTGGCCTTTGGTAGCGTTTTTGAAAACCAAAAAAATCACACTTTTTAAATAACTGATTGCAAAAACCTTTACAAGAAATGTTTGCTACATATAAGGCATCTCCCTCCTCATGACAGAAGTTACCCTTTTTACTTACAAACAAGACCATCTGCAACTCTCGACATTAAGACCAGCCATTAAATCATAGCTTAGCTCTTTGGAAACGTTACTTCAAAGTTTTCTTAAATTTTATTTATTCTAATGAGTTTAACTTTCTGTATATACCAAAATGAAAATATCTGATTTCTCAAAGTACAGAATACCTTATTGTTCCCACAGGAGTCAGAGGAGCTGATTGGCTTGTGTATATACATATACTGACAGGGATCCCTCAGTGTCAGCCAGCCAATTTAAAAATCCAAACTCCATAATCAGGAAATGGTAAGATAAACACACTGAACTGTACTGGTTTGTGTTTTAGGTGCCACCATGACACTTCCAGGTGTGACCTCACGCACTGTAACATGAACTTTCTAGGCTGTGTTAGCCTCACGTTGCTGGGGTGACTATGTGCAGCAGTTCCACTCAGGATGTACAAGACTTGCAAATTTCGCAGCTCCTTAAAATGGCAGCTTTGAACAACCTAAAGATTTCTCCAGTATTTAAAATACAATCAAAGAAAGTATATGTTGTAGAATAGAACATTATAGAGATTCTTCTGTTCCTCAAAAAAAAAAAAAAAAGCTTTCTCAGGGCTCCTAAGAAAAAAAGAAAAAGTGTAGGAGTCCATGGCAGGGGGGTTGGAACTAGATGATCTTTAAGGTCCCTTCCAACACAAACCATCCTGAGATTCTATGAGTCAGTTTAGATTTTGAGAAAGAACATTCAAAAAGTAAAAACTTTTAGCTCTGAACAAGTGAACATTTCACCTTTCACGCTGAACAGTAATTTTTAACATCTAAAAATCTAACATTTAAAACATTTAAAATCTAAGCCAGGCAGCTGAGTACCAAATTAGATTTTACAAGCATCTTGTGTCCAGAATTGGAACAGCGGAAGAATAAGCAATTGTCTTCCTAAACACATAGCTAATTGAATGTACAATTGTCATACCACTATTATTTAAATTTCAATTCTTGCTGGCCTCCCATTTCTAATTTTATTTCTCAATCAAGACATCACAGAAGGATTATGGAAATCTACAGAGAGTGCCATAATCTCAAACATCCTGCTGACTGATTAGATAGCCACAGATTCTCCAAACCAGACATTACTGAAAAGTGGAATTTCTTTTATATAGGTGATTTATTTGGATGCTCTGAAGTGATGCCAGTCACTTCAGATAGAGAATATATTGCATTCTGATTCATGAACTTCCCCAACAAAATTCCAACACAGAAAACAACCAAGGAATTTCTATAATTTTCTAGAAAAAACATAACAAACACTTCTTCCTGGTTAATCTTGCCTTTTTTTGGCCTATTTGATTGCTATTGGAGCAGAAAAGAGATAGCTCATTTAGATGTGCGTGCACAAATTACTAAGGTGATTCACAGAGTGGAAGGGGTTGGAAGGGACCTCTAGAGACCATCTAATCCAACCCCCCTGCCAGAGCAGGATCCCCTAGAGCAGATCACACAGGAACAAGCCCAGGCGGCTTTGGAAAGTCTCCAGGGAAGGAGACTCCCCCACCTCTGGGCAGCCTGTCCCAGGGCTCTGGCACCCTCACAGGGAAGAAGTGTTTCCTCTGTTCAGGCTGAACCTTCTGTTTTCCAGTTCACGGCCACTGCGCCTCGTCCTGTCACTGGACACCACTGAGAAGAACCTGGCCCCATCCTCCTGACACCCACCCTTTAGATATTGACAAGCATTGACAAGATCTCCCCTCAGCCTCCTCTTCTCCAAGCTAAACAGACCCAGCTCTCTCAGCCTTTCCTCACATGGAAGGTGCTTCAGGCCCTTCATTATCCTAGTGACCCTGCACTGGACCCTCTCCAGTAGCTCCTTGTCCTTCTGGAAGTCCTGTATTATTTAAAGGGGCTTGATCATTGCAAGAGCTCACATAGTCTTCTGAGAAGAAAGTAATGAATTTATTGTATACATGTCACATATTTCAATTTATAAAGTATCCAGAACTTTTAAAGTCTGAAGTGGTATTCAGTAAAAAGGATTAGTTGCTCAGAAAGTCAATACTCTTCCTAACATTTAGAAGATCTGGTGCAACAATGGAGATATGAAGTATGGCTGAAGGTACAAAAAGCCAAGCCTGTGATAGGAAAACAAAGCCAAGCTATTAATTTTTTTTTTTTTTTAATGAGTGGTAGTTTAGACTGAAACTACACTCATTAAAAAAGGAAGTGCTAGAGAACATTCCTTTAATCAGTATTCACGCGGAGTTCTTCAACATGACAACAGTCCTCTCACACATGGCTTCTAAGGAGCTGTTACAAATAGAAGTTTGGAAGAAGTAACACATTTTTGAATCACTTCCGCTGAATACCTTAAAAAAAAAGTCACTAAAACCTTGATCTAAAGCCTACGATATGCTATAACGACGAAGGATGTGAACAAGGTAGGGAAAAGAAAGTTTAAATAACAAGCGTGTCATTTACTTAATATTGAGAAAATACAAGTGGGCTTTGGCTTAATTTCTACTTGAAAATAATAAAAGTCCCTGCACTATGGGACTGAGCAATATAGGAGCAGAAACCATTTGTCTATGCTACAGGAATCCTGAGAGATGTAGATCATGATTGGATTCCATTATTGCTGACATTTCACAAAGCCATTAAAAGAGAGAGCTCTCATTCCTAGCACTTACAGTCAACTATCAAGTAAATCGAGTTGCAGGTGAAGAGTACAAATTTAAAATGAGATGAGGAAAGAAAGGATGTGGGGGGTTTTGGCTATCATGTAAGCATTTATAACAGTTAACATACATATATATGTGTGTGTGTGTACATACAAAAGTATATATACACAACCATAAAGGCACTTGTCATGAGCACTTGATAGCTAGCCATGGGTTCCTCATGTATTCCACCAAGGTCACTAAGGAAGGACTGACATTGAGCACAAAGACATTAGGACCTAAGGAGACCATTTATCTCAAGCAGAGGATAAAACATGAGACTGACCAGATGATGAATCAAGCCCAAAGTGAGAACTGACAGAGAATGAGAGCAGACAAAAGAAAGGAGTAGTTTTCAAGAGCCTTACTGCTAAGCAGAAAAGGGTGAGACTTTGGAAAATAATAGTAATTTTCTGTGTATTTCTTGTGGTTTATAGCAATTGTGGCCTGATTTTCACAGAATGGCTGAGGTAGAAGGGGGTTGACTAGGTGACTTCTGCAGGTCCCTCTGTGCAAGCTGGGCCACCTAGAGCCAACTACCCAAGACTATGTCCAGATGGCTTTTAAATATCTACAGGGATGGAGACTCCACAGCTTCCCTTGGCAACCTGTGCTGGTGCTTGGTCACTCTCACAGTGAAAAAGTGTTCCCTGATGTTCAGAGGGAACCTTCTGTGTTTCAGTTTGTGTCCATTGCCTCTGGTCCTGTCACTGGGCACCACTGAAAGAGCCTGCCTCCATCTTCTTCAAATCCTTCTGGTATTTCTATACATTGATGAGATCCCTCCTGCACCTTCTCTTCTCCAGGCTGAACAGTCACAGCTTTCTCAGCCTTTCCTCATGAAAAGTGCTCCAGTGCCTTAATCATCTTCATGGCCCTGCAGCCATGTGGCCACTTCAATCACTAGTGTTTATTTTTAAATTTTCCTGTACTCTTTTTCAAATACTAGGATTTTTGTCTTTCTCCTCTTGAAGACTGAAGCTTTTTGGCCAGTTAAATTGCTATGCTATTTTCCAGTTATATGATCAAGGAAAACTATCTTAAATTACAGATATTCCGATGATTTGTTGCCTTGTGATATACAACATCCCTTCCCAAATGGATTTGAAATTGACTATGAAATATAATTATTCCACAGCCTCCTTACTTCAAAGGTCTGTCCAAAAACCAGTGTACATATACAAGCTCAAGTACATTTTATTTCCAAGTTCTATGAGGAGGAGCTGGGATTTACTTTTTGCATCTAGAGACTAGAGCAGAAACAGCTGATGGGAGTTGCATTTCATTTGTCACACATTCCCGCACGAGCTCTGTGTAGAATAATGCTGCATGACATTTTAAGATTGCTGTGAATCTTGGAATCAGACCAGAGCCTTTAGGAGAAGAACAGGGATGCAGGAGACACAAAAGACAAGCTTATTTTCTCTTCCCATAGTGATAATTTTGTATTTTCATTACCACTTTTTAGGAGAAATGAAGCTGACCTGTTGTCCTGACCATTCAGTCAATACTTTGTGGAATAAAAACATTATCTTGCTACCTATTTCAATAATGGGATTCCAAGAAGAAATGAAAGTTCATTACAATTATAAAATAGTCTTCTGCTGCTCATGAATTCCTATGGTAACAGGAATTGAGCATGTTTGACAGTTTTTCAGTGTACTGAATTCTTTCAGTGCAAGAATTTCAGCTGTAACACCCATTCAAACAAAGCAAACAATACTAGCCTTCAGAGAGAATCCTCACAGAGGGAGAAGGATGTTTTAATGAGAATGTTATTATTTTTCATCCTTCATAGCTTCAGTAACTCAGAATAAAGAGTTAAATCGGTCTGCAGCATCCAGCAGCACTTGAGATATGTTGTCATTGTTTAGAAGTGATATATAGTTTAGCCCCAGCCAGCAACTAAGCAGCACGCAGCCACTCGTCAATCCCACCCCCGGTGTGATGGGGGAGAGAACTGAAATAAAAACACCTCATGAGCTGAGATAAAAACAGTCTAATAGAACAGAAAAGGGAGAGGAAATAATATTACCGATAAAGGAATATACAAAAACAAGTGATGCACAATGCAACAATTGCTCACCACCCAGTGATTGATAGCCCGTCCCCAAGCAGTGATCCTCTCCCCCGAGACCACCTTCTTTTGCTTATATACTGACCATGATGCCTTATGGCATGACATGTCCCTTTGGTCAGTCTGGGTCAGCTGTCCTGGCTGTCTCCTCCCAGCTTCTTGTAGAGAAGCAGCTGGGAGAACAGGGATAGTATGAGAAACTGAACAAGTCCTCGGCTTAGTGTAAACACTGCTTAGCAACAACGAACACATCAGTGTTATTGACATCCTTCTCATCACAAAACCAAAACACAGCCCCATACTAGCTAGTAAGAGGAAAATTAGCTCTATCCCAGCCAAACCCAGCACACTTGAGGATGGTCAGGCTGCCACGGCAAAAAAAGCTGCATTTTTTTTATCGCATTTAACTTTTGCGTTGCTGATATTGACTCTCTAGTAAACAATGCTCTGAAATTAGAGGGCTGAGGCTCCAACAAAAGGATGTGACCACTCCTCTGTTTTTCTACCAACTAGTAAAATTCGTAATGGTGCGGGGCAGTCCAGAGATTTAAGTCACACTATTCAAGCTTTCCAGCACCAAGTATAAGGTGCAGATTTACATGGGGTTCAATTATGTACTTCAGCTCCTTGCAAAGCAAATAGTGATAGTAACTAAAGAATGGGACACAGAGCTGCTTGCCTTCTGATTAGGGTCAAGGAAGGCATCCATAAGACGTGCCAAATTCAAGACACACACAACAGGCCTTTTCTTCCTGAAAACTCAGGTTGCCTGTAAAAACAATTTCAGAACCTGACAAACTTTAAGACACAGAAAAAGATTTTAGCCACTTACAACCTAGGGCAAAAGAAAGTATACATATCATAAGGTAAAAAACGGATTCAGGCAGGATACAGCAGACAAGGGGTCAGAGTTCTTTCCTTGGCCCCAGCGTCTCTCTTCCTGGGCAGTTCTCAAACTCAGCACTAGAACACAACTGATCAGGGCTGAAGGGAGAAGCACTTTTTGTCCCTCCCGTTGACAGTAAGACACCATGCAGCAAAACATTAGATACAGAAAGGTAACAAAACAGCTGAACAGTGCTTTTAAGCCCTATGGATTGTTGGAACCTGATTCAGAGAGAATTTTTCATACATAGGACAGTCACAGGAGGAAGAGCAAAGAAAGCAGAAAGACAAACAAGGCAAGAATTCTGGCTGGAAATGGAGAAAAAAGGGAAGAGCCCAGTGAACCACTGGGCATTGAGAAGATGTTTTGGAAAGCATCACTACACATTTGCCATATTTTTCTCTCTTTTGCTGGGCTTTCAGGATCCTGGACTAAGGCAAATATTTGGTCTGAACCACCAGAGCTATTCTCATGTGCTTTAGCTATTCTTATATATTAGAAGTGATGAAGATCAGGGCCATGAAGAGAAGAAATTCCATAAAAGCTGTAAAAGGTCATTATCTGCCTTTCACAGGGGTACAACAAGGAGTCAAAAAAACATAAAATAGCTTAAATTCAATGCCCAGGAAAAGGCTAGAACATACAAGCAAGCTTATTTGCAAGTGATACACAGACAGCTAGACAAATGTTTAACCTGTCAGGAGTAAGTCAGTTGCAAATCAGCTGCAATTTTTTCTACAATGCTTTGCCAAGCTTTTTTTTTTTTTTGCACACTTTCTTCAATGGATAACATTTTTTTGCTATCCTTAATTGAACAGGTCTTGTTATCAGTGCCCCAGTGTGAAAACAGGAACACAAGTACTCTTTAACAGGGGGATGGGGAGGGAAAGGGAAGGTACAACACTGAAGTACAGCGTATTATCACATTTTGATTTTCTTTATTTGCTTAACTTCCAGAAATTCTGTTCCAGATCAGCCTGTTTCCATTAGTGATTTTATGTCACTAAAACTGATTTACAGTTTTTCAGATATCTATTTTTTGTCCCAATTTATCTTCATTGCTCAGCAGTTACCAGCAGTGGATATTCAGCCTTGATTCAGCCCTCTTAAAGAGATATCAGCTGAAGTCAGAGCTGCAATTTTTTCTTTTTTTTTTTTTCAAGGAGCAGATAAAGAAAAGTTAATTACTTGTTCAAACCACTGTAATGGGGAATTAACTTCAGATGGGCCACTTCTTCCTATAGTGTGAATTCAGCCTCTGCAACACCTATAACCTGGAACACCTATAACTACTTTAAATCAACACAGAAATATCATCATGCTGTAAAATATGCTTCACACCTCCAATCTCCTCCTTAATGACTCTCACCTACAGGAAGTAACAAACAGACTACCAGAAAATCTTGAGCAGCAGTTTAGAAGCATTGTCCACCACAAGGCTTTCACAAGACAGAGGTCAATTCAATTAGGAACATGGACTCTAATATGTGCTGCTGATTAGCATCACTGCAAGCAATTCTCTAACAGATTAAGCACTTGGAAGCATAATGCAGGATCTTGCAGGTCCTTGACACAGTAAAGACAGGCACTTTCCTTCAAACAGATGCTTAAGAACAGGCTAGACAAAGGTCTTATGACACACACCATAACTTTCCTAAACAAGGAGTTCCAGTACTTCACTGTTCTTGCTACTAGAGAATTGTTTTCCCAGAAGCTCATCCAACCTGTCCCTGTAAGTCTTATTTCAACACTTCATCATTTCTATTACCCTCCTGAGGGTTTTCTCCCATTTGCTTACACATTTCTGAAATGCAGTACCCAAAACAGCAGGAAGCATTCCAGGTCAAGCCTTAAGACCGTTGAGTGGAACAATGATTTCATGGTTCTTGTAAGTCAGTTACTCATTTATGTGCTCCCATCGATTTGTTAAGGGACTAAAAAGATGGTAGCCACAAGCTCTACTTGTTTAGCTTGTAACGCATAGTAATTTCCAGAGCTTTTGCTGAATTAGAACTGGTAGCCACTTGTTCTTCGTATTGGCTTTCTGCCTGATTACATCACCTATTCCTGTCATTTGTCAGAGGATTTTAAATTTTACTGTTTTATTCTACAATGCTTGCACACCTCTCCAGATTTAAACTATTCTCAAGCTCATTAAATGTACCCTCTGTTCCACATCCAGGTCCCTCCATAATGTTACTATTGTGTAACACTGGGTCTGGAACAGACAGCAATACCCAACTGGATATATTTTTCCTAGTTTATTAATGATCAGTTAATATCGGCTGAGTGCAGTTCTCCAATCACTGTTGCATTTACCCACTAGTAGGTTTCCTGACATTGCTTATCAGAGTGTCCTCAGGACTATCAAAATGCTTTCTATAGCTAGAACTTTCTTCTCTGCCCACAATGCCCATACCTTTCTCAAGGTAGAGAATTGATTTCGGTAAATCTCAATCAACTCTTACTTATTTGCTGGCAAGCTTCCAGGTACTTACCAATTATTCAGCTATTTTTCTTGGAAGCTGACTGGGCTAAATTTTTCTGACTACTACTTTTAGCTCTCCAAGTGAAAGAAACACTAGACTTGCTCTTTTTTTCAGCGTTCTGACACATAATCACTGAATTCCCCAAAATAACTGAAAGGGTATGACATCTCATCAGCCTTTTTTTTTTTTTTGAGGGGGTGGAAGCAGGGGGGAGTGTTTTATCTTAAGATGGGCTGAAGCCTGTTGAACTTTATCCTAAAGTATCTTAGTGAAATACTCTCTTATTCTGGCCCATATTTATTCAAAGCTACATTTTACCATTTCATCACTGGATTAAATCTTT
Source organism: Rhynochetos jubatus (assembly GCA_027574665.1). Taxonomy (NCBI): domain Eukaryota; kingdom Metazoa; phylum Chordata; class Aves; order Eurypygiformes; family Rhynochetidae; genus Rhynochetos; species Rhynochetos jubatus. The sequence continues at coordinate 94,574,429 of CM050650.1, read as the reverse complement.
CAGTCACCAAGAGTCAGCCATATGACCCTTTCAGTGAAGGTTGGCACAATAAAAACCTAGTAAATCCTCTGATGGTCTGGGCATTGCATGTTGAGACCCATCCTGAAGCACAGAGGAGGAGTTCTCTGTCTTATTACTGGTGTTTATAGGATTACCCTTTACTGTAATTAAAGCCCTTCCCTTTCACCTTTGTCTCAAAAATTATTCTGGGCTCTTCCTTGGGGCATGAAATTCAGCCCAGCTTACTCCATAGCTAGCTGTAAGCTCAGCTGCTCAGGCAGTGCAAATGCACTTACCTGCTAAGGAGCAGGCAGGTGATGACAAGCTGGCTCATCCCCCTCTGATCAGCTCCTCATGGAGCAAGTGTGCACTGCAGTGCGTCAGCACAGCCCAAGAACCCTTTTGTTGCGACCTGTCAAAACAGCTTGACTTCTCTCCCTGCAGGTGACAGCTGTTCCCTAGTCCGTGCAAGTCTGTTGCCCTTTGGATGCTCCGGCCACATGCAAGGCAGCGAGGCATTGCTAAGGCACACCAGACATCTCCTGCACCTTTGCGTGAAAAATGTCATATTTTCAATTTGCCTTTGAAGGACATTTAATTCAAGTCATACTACAGTAAAACATTCCAAATACACTCTTTTTATTATTATTTAAAAAAAAAAAAAGGTACTACATTCTACCAGTTCAGAAGTCAAGACTATATAAGATTAGGACACAGTAAGAGCCAGAGATAAAAAATGGGAAGAGATGAGAAAAGAAGGAGCCCTTGTTGACCAGCCTTCCCTAGGTCACAGCTTCACCACAGCCTAAGACTAATCAGAAAGGTTTCCCTTAGCTAGATGAGTGTCCAGAGGGGCTGAGAGCATCATATCCACCTTTATATCTGAGTCTGCAGCCCTGACAGGGATCTCCTTCCACACGTGATAGAGCACATTAGTTCTCAGAGATCTTTCTGGAGTCTTCCAAGGATGGGCAATCTTTCTTCCAGAGACTTCCAATGTGATCCTATGAGCAACTTGGTGGCTGTCCTGAGGACAGTCATGATCCTTCTCCAGCTCATTCCTCCCCCCACGCCAGTCATGCAGTCAGTCCTTCTCCCTCCTCTGCACTTCCTAGTCCGTTTACTCTTCCTATTGCAAAGAGTGGCAGGATAAGGGAGCAAACTCATCCCTTTTGGCAGCAACCTGTTAAAGCAGTTCAGCATGACTCAGCATCATGCTCATCCTACTCCTTCCTTACCTAATGGACAATGTGATTTTTAATTCAAATAGGCACTGTTTCACTTACCCAGATACAGATTTTTGCATTTGTCTGGCTAAAATAAAAATAACATCTGATTCAAGAGTGAGAAGAACTCCCTGTTTTTGACAACTCAAAGTATGCTTAAACAGAAAGTAATTTACACTAAGCTTTATATGCTACATCAAATCATAAATTAATGACATGTTATAGAAGTGTCCACATTATGTCAATTACCCTCAACATTCCTATCTCTGGGGTGACAGGAGCCATATCAAAAGTAATTGTATTACGTTGGGGCAAGAGTTTCCACCCTAGGAACTTTTAAAAAATCAAACTTACAGCATTTTTCATAACTAAGAATTAACCATGTGAAAATATAAGATGCAAACAACTCATTACTAGCTCTTACCACGGACAACTAAAAGTGTCTTAAGGAGAGTTAAAAATAGGATATGACTTGCTGGGGTGAGATGCTTTGCCAAACTCCCCTCTGAAGGTTATTAGATAGTTATAGGCTTTTTCCTTCATACTGATGTGTCACAAAGGATAGAGTGGTTTAAGCCATTTAAAAGATCAGTGTCACAAATATGAGGGGGGAAAAGCTATTTTCATATGAGGAAAGCGTGACTTAACAGAATTTGATGGCAAGGTCTACTCTATTGGTTATTCGACATGAAAAAGCATATAGCATTTCAGGGGAGATCAAATCCAAATTGGATTGGTGTGAATTTTTTTTATATGTATGGATTAGGGGAAAAGGGTAAGAAAGATGCTCCTGTTGAGTCATGAGGTTCAGAGTGGACCCCTTTGCTTTCTAAACTCCTCAAAGAGAAGTCTAGGGGTGGCTGAATCCACTCTTAGTCGTCGTAGACTTGGTCTACATCTAAGGGATTAGATGTAAGGATCACAGCGTGATGATTCTGTGTTTTGTGTAACTTTAGGACACCAGCAATTTAAATTTCATTAACACTATTAAAAATATATCATACAACTAGATTATATAGTTTTCTAGCACAACTTAACTAGCAATGAATCAACACAGCAATGTAAACAAAGACTTTTAGTTGCCAGCATAAAATTGCATGTACATACACACACAGACAGGTATGGAAATAAGTATATACAAAGGTACCTGTTAAAGTTTCCTGGAGTTCAGTGAAAATATTCATTTAAGACTCCTGTGCATCACTCAGCAGACAGTTGAGCCCCAAGGAGGTTTTCAGACTAAGCTGCAAGGTTCTCTGATTTCACAAACTTTAGAGTCTGTGAACACTGAGAGGCATCTCCCTCAGAGGGAGACACTGGGCACAGCCCACTGTGGTCCAGAAGAGCTCAAAGGGTCTTACCTGGAACCTCTGTTTATAAGGTAGTGAGATAATTGACTTTAGGCATCAGTAACTTCAACTTCACACTTTGACCACAACTCAGGTTGGTAATTACTAGGGTGTCAGTAACTGATGGCACCAACTTCCCTGAGTCTCAGGGTTGTCAGGGAATGATTAGTTGTTCCATTCTTACTCCCACTATGGCCAGGTGGTCAAATTCCTGGTATGCACACTGGTCAGGCAGCCGAACTCTCAGTACAGTCAGTGCCATTCCCTACCTTAGCAACACAAGGCTGCTTGGTATGATTCAGGGATGCTTAACTGCCAAACTCGCCGCACAATGACCAAGGCTGGATGGGGATCTTTAGGCTGTAAAGCAGTCCAGGAGCTGGACAGAGGGAAATGCACCACCACGTGACAGCCACTGCAGCTGACTACAGAGCAGGATCCTCTTCCGAACAGCAGGTACAAGAGCAGCTAGCTGAATCCATTACAGTATGGAGAATAGCTCTCATCCAGTATGCAATTTAATAGTCAAGTCCAATACGTAAAGTTTTATAACTGTCATCGCTCACACAGGAGCATTACAGATTTGGGAGTACTGGCATATCTCAAAAAAATAATGATGCTGCACGAGCTGTGATAAAATGTAAGGGAAATAAAGTACATCTGCCAACAACCAGCATAATCTTTGCAGTTAAAGAGCTGAGGAATTGCAAAAGAATCACTGAGAACAGTTTTGGGAAGAGTCCAAACAATACAGCTGTACCAGAACGCAATAATGGGGCACGAGGTACAGTGAGAGCACATAGGTTCTGTTATCCATGGGAGTATCATGACTTAGGAGAACTCAGCTACACAACCAATTACTTAAATGCAACTCCCACACTACTGGAGGATAAATTTTGCAACATTATTGTAACAAAATGAGTGGATTTCTCAAAGCACTTAGAGATCATTGGCCCACAGGGCTGGATGACAATCCTGAAAAAGCATTTTAAAAAACAAGTTGAAAAACAAAGGCAAAAAGCACAATGCCTCATTTTGGAGAGCAGTAAGTAGAGCCCTTTGTTTTAAGATGAATAGGTAAATCTACATAAGACCCTTCAGAAACAGATGGAGTAAGATTAAAAGTAATGCTATCAGGAGGGATATGTTATTATTTTTATGAGATGGGCTCTTCAGTTCCAAACAGCCCCATCATATCAGACAACTCATAGTTGCTGCTACAAAGATTTGTTCAGGCACTAGCCTAAAACAGGACACTAATATGGAAACATTTCTATTTAGAGTAAATTCCTTAAGACAGAAATTCACATACGTGAAGAACAGCCCTTCTCCGTATTACTCATCCAGCCCAATCGTAGATTTGCCAGGTCTGAATGACGTACTTGTCAATGCGTCTTTGGCAGGGAACCTGGGAGCCTTACTGGGAACTGTGGAGACACATCCAGCAAGCCTGTCACAACAAGGACTGTTCACACATGGCTAAGAGGATGAGACAGAATCATCCTCACATGACTTCTGCAGTTGCACCGGAAATCTGTGGAAACAGTTGAAAGGCATTAAAACAGTTCCTCGCTTCACTGTAGGAGGATGCCAGCTTGTCAGGATGCTGCTCTTGAGTTCCTTCTAAAGCAAAAGTAGATGTGCTTCTGTTGCAGAGAGAAATGCACTTCATTTGCAAGAGAGAAGCAGCAACATACTTTCAGCTTGTGGACACACTGCAGAGCAATTGGCTTGTGCTGCTTTTGGCTAGGGTAAAGTTAATTTTTTTCATAGGTGCTGGTATGGGGCTACCTTTTGGATTTGTGTTGAAAACAGAGTTGATAACACAGGTTTGTTTTAGTTATTGCTGAGCAGTGCTTACACAGAATCAGGGCCTTTTCTGCTTCTCACACCACCCAACCAGCAAGCAGGCTGGGGGTGCTCAAGAAGTTGGGAGGGGACACAGCTGGGACAGCTGACCCCAACTGACTAAAGGCACATTCAATACTACATGCTGAGCATGTCATATGAAGCTGGGGGAAGGAAGTGGGACATGTTTAGAGTGATGGCATTTGTATTCCCAAGTAACCGTTACACATGATAGAGCCCTGCTTTCCTGGGTATGGCTGCCCTTGGGAAGTGCTGAATGAATCCCCTGTTTTGCTTTGCTAGTGTGTGTGGCTTTTGTTTTACCTATTAAACTGTCATTATCACAACCCACAGGTTCTCACTTCCACTCTTCTGATTCTCTCCTCTATCCCACCATCATGATGCTTAGTTGCTGGCTGGGGTTAAACCAGGACATGGCTATAGAATCTGGTTCTACTGCTTTTCTCTTTGATGTCAACAGGTGCTAGAAGTCTGCAATACATCAAATTCAACAGCAGGGATATCAAGTGCTCCCTCAAAGCACAGTGATGAGGATTCTTTTCCAGGTGTGAAAAAAATATTTGTTCCATTCAAATTGAAGATAGTGTCATGATCTACCAGTACTGGGCAGGTATCACAGCCAGCTGGTTGTCTCCATGACGTGGGTAATCCCAGCTGTGTTTCAAACAGTACAAGTCAAATATGGGGCACATCTGCAGAGAAGGACATCTCAACATACAAGGGACCTTAATTATAAATATCTAGGAAGCCTAGTAGCCTCAATCATGCATTAGCAGTTTTTGAAAATCCCTGGGATTAGATTGTTTAAAATTAAATGGCTCAGGATTTGAATAGGACCCGCTCAGAATAAGCTCTGCCTACATCTTTTACTTCCACACTTGTAGCAAAGGCTGGTTAATCAAATGCCAGGTCTAAAAATCTAGGTTCAGCCCTCAGATTCCACCAAATGAAGTTCATCTCTTGTCTATGGAAGATAAAGCCACACACATGCTACAGCTCTTGAGATTTAACTCAGCAGAAGTAGTCCAATTCCCTGTCAGCAATGAAAGCTTCTTTATAGATCAAAACTGAGGAACTTAAACACCAGGTTGACATCCTGCATATCTGTAACTGACAAGCTCCTTCCTTAGCACTCTAGTTTTGCATACACCATCCTGCAGCATTAACTCTCCTCATAATAAGAATTAGCCTAGAGCGAAGCAGCATCTAACTTCCACATACCAGATTGTCTAAAGTTTAGGTAGTGTTGAGCTCTACAGTGCAAGTGTAAGGTCTTCTGTGGCTCTGGTGCATGGAAGAATCTTTTCTCTCTACCTTTGTCTTGTCTATGAAAAATTGCTTCTTCAATTACACCTTCCTCCTAGAGTAGTCAGCATCTTCCAGCATACTGTCAGGTAGCATTTGGACAGGGTAAAGTACTTGTTTTTCAGGAATGTACTTTCAAATACAGAAAAACTGCAAGCATGCTCAACTCTATTTGTTAAGAGGATTTTTTTTTTCTTAATTCCTTCATGAACAGGAAAGGAAAACAGTTTATTTTGTATTTTCCCTAAGTACTTAAAGCACAAAGCAACATATTCCAAATCACCCAGGATCTGAACTCCCAGAAGTTTTCAGTGGGAGCTGCACCCCTCATTTTTGAAAACCCTACTCTAAAATAATCCTGTATATCAGTGTCTGCACAACTTAAAAAAGGCATATTTTTCTAGTCAAGGACATTAATAAAGCTACCATTATTTCTTTGAGATCAATATCTGAAAAAAAACCCCAAGTGTTATATACCTGGGAAAATGAGGATTCCTCTGGAGCGCACTTTCTAATGATTTTTCTTTCCATCCATGTACTAGGATGATATATCCATTGTTAAGAACTTAACTTTCAAATAAGAAGCTGTTTTGCTTTCAGGACTATACACCTCAAAAGAAAAACACACTTTTCTTTACAATAAATTGAAGTTTTCTTCACTGGCTCATTCTAAAAGAATATTCCACAGAAATCAGATACACCTGCATCTTGAACATAGCTATTTGGAAAGGATGTAAAGTCAGCAGGCAGGAAGAATCCAAATTTGCACTGTTCTAACTTCACAGTTTAGAGAAGAACAACCCAGATAAGTTTAGGACCTAAGTGAGACCTTGAGATTATACATTAATTGTCAGAATTAAGTATTTAAGTACCAGGAAATTTCTTCCAGTGCTTAATACAGTAGTAAGCTCATAAACTTCAAGTTTTGGGGAGGAGAAAAATATCATAGACATTCACATAAAAGTCCTTCTTGCTGTCCTGACTCTGAAGTACTCTCAGTTGAAATGATACACTTACTACACGCGGTAGAATTTTAAAACTCTACATAGCTCACAGTAACATCATGATTAAGCATGTTTCAGCAGCTTAGCATCAGCACAGTTGCTCTTAAATCAATTTATATTTTACTTCCTTACAGGAAGTTCGATACATTCAGGCAAAAAGCCCCATATCCAAAGCTGAATTTCAGTAGGAGCTACACACATGTTCAGCTTCACATTTGGTTTTGAATGCTCTCACAGTCTCTACCTTCATGTAAGACATTTGGATTCTCACGCTAAGAATTTGACATCATTCCTCAAAATTGCTCAAGAGGTTGTGTGTTTTACAAGCAGCCTGTGTATTTCCTCTGAAGAGCAGCTATGTTTATAATGAGCAAAACTAAGACTCAACATGATTTAGCTGTTTTAAGTGAAGGCCCCACACATCCTTCTGGGTGGTGAAGAAAGGAAGATCAGCAAACTTAACAGATATGTGGCTTACCTCTGAGATCTGCTTTCCAGAAACCAAAATTCTTCTGTTTGACTCCCTAAATTAGTCTCTTCATAGACACGTATCTGGGAAAAAGCTATAAATACAGTTTTGTTAAATGTAAGTTGTTTATTTCAAAGAAATAGCCATCTTTAGAACTATAAATTTGCTTGAAGTGTTACCATTCAATCTCTCTCCATAGGCAGTTGTTAAAATTAGTCCAACTTCCAGATAATTTCTGTCACAACCACATCTCACTAAAGCCAGTCAAGAACACTAGAATCTGATTCATTTAATTATCCAGAATTAGAAAGTGTCTTAATTTAATCAAAACAAGGCTTTTCTTTTAGGAAGGATAGTCAAAATACACATTTACAGGAAAAAACCCCAGTCATTCTCAGTTTCATTCCTTCGCTTTATCAGCAAGAAAGCTGACTTTGCAGAAGGTTTCAAGAGAGCAGATGCACACTAATGTAAGATGTATTATCAGTATGAACTATAATCTTCAACCTAAATTGTAACATTTTTCAGGCTCTTAAGTATTTCAAATTATTTTAGAGTAATTTAGGAAGGGGTGAATCTTTTTCCTTTGCTTATTATCAGAAAAGGTGCTTTATTTCCCTATTTATACCAACAACTGTTCAGTGCTGTCGTAATGGGTTGAATATCTACTTATTTACCTGGAGACAGTTTACCTTCTACACTTAATCAGTTTTCTTCAATGCTTCAACTCTCACTCTGATATGCACACTACTAATTATCAATTTTTTAGGACAAACGACATAATAGTTTCTACAAGCGTGTAATGTTTTTCAAAATAGGCCACTGTCCAATTCAGGAACTGGCATTGAGAAAGTCAATAGAAAGCCTTGGGCTGTGAGCCCAAAAAATACAATTTCTAAGCAGTAGAAGACATCATACAAAAAGTTATGTCTACACTGATTATACAGAAGCAAAACATCAGCATTGAAAGGGTTCATTAGTTTTTAGCTTAAATTGTCACATTATCTGAGCATGAAATTACTGTTCCATGTGTTTTCAGTGCAAAACCCCAAGTCCACCCTGAAATTTTTTCCTGAAGTCACAGCAGGAAAAAAAATAAGTAAAAATAAAAAGTAATAAAGGTAGCAGATGTTTCTTTACACTCTTTACTAGGAAAGACTTTCCATTAGTTTCTCACGATCAGCAGGAAATCTGCTGCATACTGCCAGCTTTCAGCTAAGAAAACAAAACAGACTGTTAGAGCCTGTATTGTATTTATGATTTGTATCTCTAGATAAACCACCAATGACTACAGATCAAGCAGCAACATAAGGACCAATTTGGCATGTATTGCTGCTGAACACTATTAAACATATTCCTGGTGACCACGGTTTATGCTTGGTGCATCAGCAAGATTTAAGGCTCACTAATTTCTGAATGTTCATGAGCCTCCATCACAGTAGCAGCTGACTAAAACTGTACTACAGCAACAAAAGTATCTAACCTAAGCTAGATCTGACAACAGCATTACACCTATACAGAAGTTTTGAAAGCTTACACTAGAGATGGATTTGGAAAATCGTTCATATAATCAAAGCAATGAAACAATTCTGATGCTTTTTTAAGCATCTAGAAAAATTGAGACCTCCGACAGCTCAGCTGAAGACATTTGATGTTTGCTTACAAAGTAGGATAATGTATTATAACATCATTGGAAAAGGTCAAATTTGCTCCAAAACCTGCAGAACAACTCTGGACTATCATTTCATAGCTAAGTGAGTGAACTACTTCATCACGCAAGTGTTGCCACAGCAGGGATAACTATGTGCAAGAAGAGTAATTCATTGTTTTACTTACAAACACTTTATCGAAGTCAGTACAAGAGACAACTAGGAAATAATACACTGGAAGCTGTGTTTCTTAAAGTCCCTGCAAGTATTGATCAAAGCCAAGAATTTTAAGCCAGGGCTATCTTAAATTTTGCTGCCAGTTGTCTTCACTGGGTGATGCTGGATGTACAAATACAGACTATTAGTTCATCACAGAAACTTCCAACACACCTCTAGTTCATTTTAAAGGCACAGTACAGTCAAAGATGTCAAGGTTCCATCACATCAAGTGTTGATTAGAGATGAATTTTTGAGTGTATACTCATTACATTAGTACATCCAAAACCTCATCAGTCAAATGGTTCACTGAACTGAGAAACTTTAGTGAGGATGTGGCAGGTGAAGAATAATTCTTATTATGAAGGCTGACAGTTATTTACTGCTTGTGTGTCCAAGAGTAATGGCAAATGTCCGAAACTACTTCTGAGCTCCCACACAGAAGCTTGCTTCTTGCTAGCTGTAACTAGCAATGGGCTAGTTGTAAAGCTGGTTAACCCCTGGATTAAAGAAGTGGTACTTACTGAATCCTCCAATTAGAGAGAGAAAGCCATCAATTCATTGCATTTCTGAATACAGACTTTTCAGACAGGAAACAGGACTGGATTGGGAAGACCCTAGAAGTGAAGAAAAGCCTGGAAACAGGGTAGACCTATAGCAATGTATACTTAGGGACTGGCCAGACATCTTGGCCTGTGATTCCTAACTCTGCATGCAACACGTGAGCAGCTATATGCCAAGAAACCAACACCTTCCTGCTGTTCTTTGCCAGATAAGCAATGATCTCCTCAGTGAGAAGACAGAATGGATATAACTGAAAAATTGGTTATTTCAGCCCAATCTTACACCAAGAAAGATTAAGAAATCTGTACATGATACCATCAAAGAAGGAGGTGATAATTATCACTGGTTAAAGCTGAAATAGGAACAAAATCCACAAAAAAAGAACATCCGAGCAGTTAATTTTATTTAAAATTAGCTCATGTAAGTTTTCCACCAGGACATCCACCAAGAAGTACACTCTAACTTCTTGATATCCTCTGGATGCAGCTTCCAGACAGTCAACATCAGGTTCCACCTTCCATCTGAGTTACTCGAACCTGTTATAAATAATTCCTTGCAAATTTCCCAAATGGTCATGTCCAAATAGTATTCAGCTAATTCTAGTCAAAGGGAGCTCAGATTGCCTAGCCAAGTTTCAGTGCTCCACCATCAGCATTTGAATACATTTCTGTCCTTTCAGATGTCCCACTGGTAGCAAACAGATAGAATACTATTAGTTGAGCAGACTTGACTGCGTATTTGTAGCTTACGATCAAGCTACCACATCAGACGCTCTTCCAGGTTGCTGCATAAACATGTATATTAGTGGAGCAGTTGGCACAGAAGGCTTGTTAAAATACTTGAGTATTGTTTGTTCCTGTAAGAGTCCAAACATCAGTTCCCTGTGTTCATGCATTAACTAAGCAACTCACCTAAGACTTCCTGAAATACTGAAACTGAATTAAAATTCAGAAGTTCCCAAGAGCCTGCTGTGCTGAAATACTGCAGGAAGAGGCAGACCGTTTTTGAAAAAAGTGAAGAGAAACCTGTCAATTTTAAGAGTTTGTGAACATGTAAGCAGGACATTGCATTAATAATTCCCCTATATTTCAATAATTATTTAACAATCAGTCTGACAAAAAGATGACCTAAGTTACATTTCCATGTGCTTGCATGGACTATGATTTCCCTCAGGTAGCCCTAGAAGTTGAAAAACCTGTACTTGTAAACACTTTCTCTTCCAGAGTCTGTCAAAAGATATCTGAAGATATTTTTCATCCTTAAAAATATAACCAATACCTATATAGCTGAAATAACATTACTTTACAAAGACAACATGAATGACAAAAATATTTATGAGCTGTGTTTATATAAACATATCAGCTTGTAAACAAGTTGACAACACTTACATTAAATATTGAAAGAAAACTTAGAATCAAACAATTTGCATTAAAGAGAAAAATAAGTTAAAAAATAACATCTTAATTATTCCATTGGTTATTACTAAGTCAGGCACCTGGCAGTTTCAGAACTGAACTGTACTAAAACACTGCAACAATGCTGAATATTGTCAGTTACACTAATGAATTCCTTTGATAAAGCAAAAGCCACCTCATAGTCACCTTAGGATTCCCACAACTCAGTGGGTAACAGTATGAAAGTGACTTAATTCTTCACAGACTGGGAACTCACCCCCTGCAGTAGGTACTTTTGGCATACTTTAAGAACAGTCTTTTGCTAGCTACAGTTTTATATGGGAATCCCAGGAATGCCAACAAAACTAATGCAGAAGTCACATCCTTATGAAAGTGTAAGCCTCATCCAAATCTCTCTAGTAATGTTTACATCAGCTGTTTTGCAGGATTTCAGTTAGTTTTATTTATGAACTTGAACAAAAATAGTCAACAAGTTAGGCATGGAAGTATTTAAGAAAACAAGTTAACAGAAAAGCATAGTGAATTATGAAATAGTTACAACAGTTCTCAAATTATACATCATAAAGTTACATATACATTTAATCATAAACCAATATTTTCTATATTATTAAAACCCAGCTTCAGTATTTGTTCTGATGTGATACTCAAAAAATGATACTCAGTTTTTCACTCCTTTAAGTGAGTACATTTAATTCCTTTACTTGTACAGTGCAAGGATGCTTATTTGGATACAAACTCCACATGGGTACGACTTTCAACATAACTTCAAACTACATTTTTCCCTCTTGAAGGCAAAAGGGCATCAACAGTAATAAACAGACAGTTCACCATCACTTATGTCTGAATCATCTTCATCCACTTCACCTTCGATGACTGATTTCTTGCCTTTGCAGCATGAAACAACTAATCCAATTAAAAAGACCTGTAAATTTAAATAGTAAAAAGTCACTATTATTCGATCAAAGGACAGACAAGGGCAATATATGTAAAACTCAACAGCTGTATGGTTTACAAATGATTCAGTGGCAACTACTGCAAGTTATCCAACTTGATTCAGCAATGTCTATAATCGAATTACTTACTGCAATGAATGCCCAGTTCCCAAAGTAATAGGCAGCACTGAAGAACCAAAATTTGTGAAGAAAAAGGTACGTCCGAGTAACAATGCACTGATCTAAAAGGCAAACAAATAGTACTGATTAACACAAAACAAGAGAAGTCAGCTAATTCCAAACACTACATTTCAGCAAGGCTTTTGATACTGCCCCTCACAGCATCCTTCTGGACAAGGATGTGGAGCAGATCCACAGTGCGCTGGGTGAAGAACCGGCTGAAAGGCAGAGCTCTGAGCTGTGAATGAGGCTGTATCTGGCTGGCAACCAGTCACCAGCAGCGTTCCCCAGGATCTAATTCTTGGGCTGGTTCTGTTCAATACCCTTAACAGCTATCTGGATGCAGGAGTTAAATGCAACATTATCAAGTTTGCTGATGTTACCAAACTGGAGTTGCTGTTGATTCTCAATGGAGAAGAAACCTTGCAGGGGGCTCTAGACAGACTGGAGCACTGGGCAATGATTAATGGGATGAAATTTAACAAGTCCAAATGCTGGATTCTCCATCTAGGATGGAGTAATGCTGGTCCAAGTATAAACTGGGAGCAGAGTGGCTGGAGAGGAGCCCTGCAGAAAGGGATCTGGGGATGCTGGTTAGCAGTCAGCTCACTACGAGTCCACGGCCCGCCCTGGCAGTCAGGAGGGCAAACCGCATCCTGGGGCGCATCAAAAACAGTATAACCAGCCGGTCAAAGAGGGGATTATCCCGCTGTATTCAACGTTGGTGCAGCCTCACCTGGAGTTCTGGGCCCCTCAATTTAAGAACAGTGTGAACGTCCACCGCAAAAGCGGTGAAGGGGCTGGAAGGAATGTCCTATGAAGAGAGGGGTGAGGCTTTGGGCTTGTCTGGTTTGGAGGAAAGCAGGCTGAGGGGCAACCTCATTGGTCTCTACAGCTTCTGGAGTAGGGGGTGTGGAAAGGGAGGTGCTGAGCTCTTCTGCCTGGTACCCAGTGACAGGACACATGGGAACAGTTCAAAGCTGTGTCAAGGGAGGTTTAGACTGGACATCAGGAAGGATTTATTTACTGATAGGGTGGTCAAGCACTAGAACAGGCTTCAAGGCCAGGCTGGATGAGGCTTTGAGCAGCCTGGTCTAGTGGAAGATGTCCCTGCCTACAGCAGGGGGTTGGAACTAGATGGTCTGTAAGGTCTCTTCCAACCCAAACCATTCTGGGATTCTATGAGAAGTTTTGTAAAAATCAAAGTCAACAACAATGTTGAGTCCTGTAGGTATAAATCCCCAACAAGTGCTGGGTCTTTTGTGACCCAGATAGCAGGCAGCTTATCTGTACCCTGACAGTACCAGTTAAGTCTTATTCCTCCTCTAACACCATAAATACAGCCATATCTAAAAATACTTAGTATTCTTTTCCACTACAAAGTGGCAGATTTTAACAGAATTAAGACTCAAAATGTCAAGGCATTTAAGATTGCAGACAAGCAGCATAAAGGCTTTTATGGGACACTGAGCCTGTAACATTCAAGAGGTCATGTCAGAGGGCAGCCAGCAGGACACATGAGCCAGCTGACGAGTCTCTCCAGTGCAAAGGGTGCACTGGGTTCATGCTAAGCTACAACGTGATCTCTTTCATTTACTATGCTTCAAACACCACTTGAAGCCTGTTTCAGAGCAGAAATGGGTAGCTAAAGAAGCTGAACACTACAGAAAGTGGGCAACCTAGAATTTGCCTGTTCACTCCTCGGTTGTGACCCCCAGTTTGGAAATACCCTCCAGGTGCAATCGACGTACAGCATTCTGACCTCCTAAAGTTGTAAGATGATGCTGCTTATACAGTTTAACTTTTAGCAGCCATCTAACAAGCTGGAAATCACCAGTTGCTGCTGGTAAATATTTTATGTAAATACTGAACTTCCTCATTAAATAACTGTTGCTTTAACAATACCACATACTAGAGCTCACTATTTCCTGGGGAGAGAAGAGTTAAGGGTAGGTCTTTTTCAGGAAGGTCTGCTGCTTGACCTTGCCAAGATGATCCCCTCCCAGTCTAAATCCCTACAGTGTCTAATGATTGTATCTAAATAGAAAAACAATTCCATTCCTTCAACAGTTTTCAAAATTACTTATATTTGATAGAACAAATAGAATAATTTAAAATATTGAGTTAAATACTACTTTATGCAGCAGACTCATTTCTGGAATCTGTTACACACTATCAGCAGACAAAAAAAAAGAGTTAAACTGGGATTTCACAACTACTAGACACAAGGGATGCAACACACAACAAGGCATATTCTGCAGATAAAGTGCAAAAGAGCTTAATTAGAGAAAGCATGCTTCTCCACTAACACATACAGAATGAAAGCACAAGGAAGGATTTTGGCTGAATAATCCTTCCTGGTTTTCCAGACTGAATCTTTGTTATGCCATGAAAACTGATTCCACCCTCCCTCCCCCATTAACACCAGTCAATAGTACTCACCCTACAACATTATAAAAAAAAAAAAAAAAAAAAAGGTGAAGTAGCACACCACTCAACATTCCACACTAGTATGACATATCCATAGAAAAAGTGAAGTTTCCAACAAAGTAAGAACTGCCGGTAAAGCAAAGATGCTTCATAATTGCAGATAGTATTGTCAACACCATCTGCAGCTCTCCAGCTGGTTACTTGAATTAAAAAACAGCTTAAAGACTTTCACATGGCTTTCTACAGTAATTGGATTAAATAGATGATGGTAAATATTTTAGAACAGTTTGACCTTGAGAAAATGTTTCCATGGAATGTGTCAGAAGTTCAGCTAAATTTTAGTTATTCTTTCTGAACCAAGATATTACTAAATAGGCTGACATAACATGACATTTTTAATCAACTTATCCCTCCATATGATGTAATTCAAAATAAGTTATAATGATCATTCTGGATAAGAAGTAGTTATTTTAATTCAGGTTATTCATCGACAGGACAAGGGGTAATGGGTTTAAACTGAAAGAGGGGAGATTTAGATTAAATATCAGGAAGAAATTCTTCCCAGAGAGGGTGGTGAGGCACTGGCACAGGTTGCCCAGAGAAGCTGTGGGTGCCCCATCCCTGGCAGTGTTCAAGGCTAGGCTGGATGAGGCTTTGAGCAACCTGGTCTAGTGGAGGGTGTCCCTGCCCATGGCAGGGGGTTTGGAACTAGATGATCTTTAAGGTCCCTTCCAGCCCAAACCATTCTATGATTGTGATTATTACTGACACATCTTGATCATTTGGATCAAAAGTATAGGTGGAAAGCTACCAAGCCTGCAACAGATAACTGCCACTGCTTTAAGAATACAGCATATTATTTAGTGCTGAGGAAGCAGGGTCAAACGGCCAGGATTGAAAACAAAACTATTTTTTAAAAACAAAGGATGTGAAGTACTAATAGCCAATGACTAACTGTAGAGTTAACTATATTTTACTTCAACTCCACCGATTCTAGTGAACTGGAAAACCCTTAGGCCCAATGTGCTAATATTTTCAATCAAAGGCTTCTTCCAGGAAGTGAATTAGCTAGTTTAAAGATGAATTACAAGGAGAAACAAATCTCAAAAGCTAGAAAGTTATTTCATGCACTGAAAACTCATATTATGAGAACTTATTTACAGATAATGAAGTCTGTCTTGTCTGCATTCACAAAATATAGAAGAAAATAGTTTCTTCGTGAAGACTTGTAATTTGTTGTGAATAATGTAACTGAAAAACATTAGCATTCTTTGGGAGTCAGTACTGAGGTGCACACTTTACTCCTTAATTAATCAACTGGACAATGAAGCAGATCAATTCCTCTGTAAATCCACAGTCAAACTGAGGAGGAGAGGCCCAACACACTAAACAGTAAGATTCAGAGGGAGCCTATTTTTCCAGTCCCTTGAAATAGTCCTCAAAGTTTAATAGAGATAGAAGTCTTACACCTGGAACAAAGTGACACCATGTAACAGCACGGGCTGAAGACTGACCAGATACAATGCAACTTTGCAGAAAGTGACCTCATGTCCACCAGACAAACAGACCCTGGAGTTACCAGTGTTCATCTGCAACTCAGACATGTAACCGAATGCCAGGTTTCATTAACAGGAGTACAGACAACAGGCATGGGGTAGTGGTCACTTCTTCCTACTGCGACTAGAACTGCATCTGCAACAGTGCCATTTTGGGCTCCCCAGTAAGAAAGAGGCATTACCATGCTGGAACAAATCCAGCAGAGGACCACTGCAACAGATGGAGCACACAGCATACAATGAAGATGTGTTTGTTCAGCTTGAAGTAAATGTGTATGCATGCATCTTACTGCTACCTCTGCTATCTAGTGAGGGCCTACTAAATAGAGGGCAGGATTCTTCCTGGACCTGCACAAAAGGTCAACAGATGACAGTTACAGCAAGAAATTCCTCTTAGATGTAGGAGAAGCTATCAGCATAGTTAAACATTGAAGCAGGCTACCCAAAGAGGTTTCAAACTCTACATCTGTGGACACATTCACACCTGGATGGACCTGAGCAACCTGCTATCCTTAACCATGCTGAGGGGTTGGACCAGGCTACCTCTTAAAGTCCTGTGTGTGCTCAAAATCATTACAATTCACATTACATGAAGGTAGATAGAGACAAAGATGTAACACTAAACATGGTACTTTGGATAGAAAACCCAAACTGAAAATAATGTCTTCCACAAACCGATGACATTTACGTGCCCAGTTTCAAGCAGAACCTAGTTTTGCTTAAAATACACTCAAAACTACATCTGAAATCACAACCTGCAGCTTTACAGTGCTAGAGTGTGTAAGCATTGCATATTCCAAAACCTAAAAAACATTGAAAGCATGGCTGCAGGTATCCAAGAACACAGTGTTTCATACAGCTCTGCTGCCAACAATTCAAAAGCTGTGTTGCAAAAAGCAGCTGCTGCTTGCAGTCCAACTTGAGCTTCAAGGGTTTGATATGTTTCTAAACTTAAATTATACATCAAATTCCAAAAGGTTTCAGATTTCATATGGGAAAGTGTAATTAAGGAGAAACCTGCTTTTCATCCTTACAGGGCCTGTATCTGGCCTCACAGTATAAATTACCTAAATTGGATAGGAACATTTATATGGCATGATGGTTAACGCACATCTCTGGTACCTCGGATGTAGCAGTGCTTCAACGGCTGTGACATCTTAAAAGACATTCCTTCTAGAATTTCGTTGATTTCCAGATATTATTTCTCATTGTGCTACTGAGATGCGACACACCTATTTTACTATTTACTGCCATTCCTGTATGCTTCACTTGGGTTATGTGACTTAAGACAAGCAGCATCCTGTATCACAGAATGAACAACATTCCTACAGGCAAGTTAGTTCTACATTACAATAAAACAAGTCAACTGCCTCTAAAGCGTTTTCAAAGATGCTCATATTTTCTTACTATGGTTTTCATGCAATAAAGCTAAAACGTATTTAGACAGAGTAAACAACTAGAGCAAGAACTGTTGCCTTTGGATGCTGCAACTTGTGGAACGCAGCTGGACAGACCACTCCTAAACATCTTAGATGCTGCCTACAAGTAGTAACAATATTAGTGTTTCTCTACCATAGTGTATCAGTATTTTAAACAAAGTGAACTGAGCAGGTACAGGGCAAAGATTTCAGACTTAAAACATCTCAGAGAAACATGCCTTTACTTACCAGAAACTAAGCAACAGCAGAAGATGAAGCAGCCTTTGGATTATTTTACTTGAAAGACCTATGATGGTGAATGCTTTACTGTATGGTAGAATGACTCCCAGACAGGTATGTCTTAAGCAACTCAGTAAGGTAGACTAAGGGCTCTGACAAAGCCTTGTTATTTTTATAATGGCAATGTTTTCTTTGAAGCAATATATATAATGCTTTCACAAAGTTCAAAATAACAGGATTTTCTTAAATGGATCTCATGTCTGAGAAGAAAAAAAGTGTGTTGTAACTCAGACCACTGATGAAAGACTACAGAAATGTGCAAGACCCATGGACTGACTATATGTGCCTATAAAGTACACAGAGTAAGTCCTATTATTTTTGTCTTGCAGTTCAGTGTTTAACTAGGGAAATCATGTGAAGAGTTACAGTCAATTTCCAGTGATCAAACTGACCAAAAAATTCAGTAACTCAGCCCATACAAAGAAACTGCACAAGGAAGTTAATGGCCCACAAAAGTACATGACACTTCAACTAGGGAAGAAGCCAAGTGACATCTAATGGTGTAAGACCCACAGAGCCATATTCCATATCCATCACTGCAGTCTCCAACTAATTTTTTCTTTTCAAGGAGCAGCAACACTTCCACTTCTAGCGTAAACACCCATGGAGTGTTCAGAATCTCGTTTGACTATCAGGAGTGCTACAGTACTGTAAGCAATCCTGAGACACAAGTACTGGTTTTCCCATTTAATACTACTACTAAAAAAAAAAATCAGGCAGACAAAACAGTGGAAATAAACAGCAAGTGATAACATTCAGAAAGAAATGCAATCTACAGCATAAAGACTGAAACCTCAAGAGACAGAACGTGCAACTTGTTTCTAGTTCTGGCTTTCGTCACAGTCTGAACTCTTCAAATGGACAAGACAAAATAAGCTTCATGAATCTCGATATTAGCAGGTATATCAAAAGTTTTGTAACTACAAGTTTTTCCTTTTCTCTTGTACATATATCATCTCATCCTAAAATTTTCATCTATAATTCCCTAAATGTTAAGATCACTCCAGGATTTACAATCTTAAACTTCTGTGGAAAATGGATTTCATGTATCACCTTTACAGGTTTCTCAGTAAACACAATGATGGAATGGCTGTCCCCAGCCACAAATGCAGTATTTCTTTTCTTGCTGGCTAAACGGGGGAAAAATGACTATGTCCTCAGGTGCCTGTTACTCAGTAGTTTATACAAAGTGGTTTTTCACATATTCTATTTGAGCACATTCCATTATTGCATACTTCTCTGCTGTAGTACATATACAAACATACACATAGAATTAATACTAGCTTCATTCAGCTGTTGAGCCTGTCTTTGCCCTTCACAATCCAGCCCCTCTGCTGCTGCTTCTCTAGTTTTGCTAGCTAAAAATCCATCTGCTATACAAAGCTTGTACAATTTTTTGCTTGTGGCATCCCATACCAGTTCTCTCTCCCTCAACTAACTTTTTGCAGAAATTGCTTAAACCTTCAAGATGTCACTCTTTCAGCCTTCAGGATAACACAAGTATTACAGAGCTTCAGCACTGCTTGCCTCAAGGTTAACTCTGCAAGAAATTTACACCTTTGATCCGTAATCAGACTGAAAAAGCACACTGGAGAACACACTACTGGAATTGGTTCATTCACATACAGCAAGGATCTGAAAACATTTCCCACCTCGTTGTATGTAGCTACAATAGGTCCCCATTTAAAGAGGTGTGAATCACTAAGCTTCCAACATGTCAAGCTGACAGGACTTGGAAGTACTACCGTGCACTACACAAGCATGAGTGTCAAATAGCTTAAATGTTAAACAATAGTTTGCAGCTATCTACAATCTTTTAAATATAGGTCTAACATGCGAGCACAAAAAGCTGCCTGCTGTTTCAGTTTGGTTTTGTTTGGGTTTTGGTTTTTTGCTTAGACAGAAGTGGTAGTCAGATGGCACCTAAAAACTGTAGGAACCAAAAGTCTAGCTGAATGAAGTCTAGTCCAAAAACCAACCTTATTCAACATGAGCTGCCTAGTAGGTTTGGAATCAAATCCTGCCAAAGGAAAAGATTTAATAGACTAAGGAGAAGACAGGAACTTGGAAACTAGGGACTAGTGAGGAAGCTGGAAAAACTACCTGGGACAAGCTGTCTTTGAGAAGGCAAAAGTCACTAGCCAGCAAAGTTTGACAACTAAATAACGAGAAGAGAGTCCTATTGAGCCAGCTGGGTCACATAAATCCAACTGTTTGGAAAAAATGGTTAAATAAAGTGGCATGTATGCACAGGAAATGCAGGATTTAGTTGCAGAAAGAGGGTACTAGTTCTTATAAAGAAGCAAGGACAAACAAGCTTTAGCTATACATAGGCAAGAGTTCTCACCACTTCCCCCTGTCTCTTTTTGCCATTTTAGATTTGGAGTTCATCCTAGCACAGCTATGCCATTACAATGGAAAATTGCACCCAGCTATAAGGTTTCTATTTTAGTTTGGTTACAGAGAAACTGTGAGGGTGCCAAGATTTGCATGTATTAACAGACTAGAGGAAAAGTATTTAATGAAGTTGAAAGAGCTAAACCTGTTAATTTTTTTTTTCTAAGTTTAAAGGATGACTTGCTTTTAATGTTTATTTAATACCTTCAAGTGAAGAAAATATGAATGCTACAAGGCCATGTGTATAGTGAAAAGGTACAGCATTAACGAATGACTGAAATCTAAAGCCATGTTAATTCCAGAGATATCCGTTTTATACAGGGAAGTGATAAACCACTGGATCAACCTGCAGAGGGAAAAAGTGTTTTCTGTTTCTGTTGAAACAGATACCTTTTGAAACAGTATCAGCTCAGTACAAGCTTAAACTTCTGTTAGTTCAGACTTCGTGAAACTACATTATACCACTTGACCTTTAATGTTAACCTAATTTTTGTCATGTCTTTTCCACTTGCCTCACACTGTCTTCAGCTGATCACTACAAAGGATGTCTGTCCTGTGTGAGGAGGAGTCATTGTTTTCCCCATCCAAGATCAGGGCTACATGGAAAAGAATTTGGAGGATGGGGAGAAAGAAGATACTTGAACAGATTGATCCTGGCCTCTTAATATCCTTACACAGAGTGCCTCATACTCTGTCTATGCACAGAAGTACTTACAGCCAGCTAACACTCAAAGAAGCATTTGACAAAGTAGGGCAACTGCCAGTTCTGGAATGCCTTGCTTATTATCTAGAGAACAAGACCAGTTATGACTATCATTAAAAAGTCAAACCTAAAAGACCCACTGCCAATTTTTTTTTTAAATAAGAAGTTGGATATGAAGTAGTGATTTTTTTCATTAATGATGCTCTAAAAACAATGGCTTCCTTCCCATCCTCTCTTAACTTCTGCCTCCTTCAGACACAATTAACGATACATTTGACTAATCCAGTCAGGTTTCTCTCTCTCAGTTCAGACAGGATTTGCCCAGTTCAATGTCATTCATCCGACCTAGCTGCAGGACATGGTCTTTTGCACTAAGACATCTCATTAATTGATCCTTTCTAATTCTACTCAGCAAGCTACATTTGAAGATAGACAGGAAACATCTGTATGTAGCTTCACCAGCTGTAGTTACAGGTTGCTGGTTAAGTTCACATGCTCAAGAACAGCCATGCAGAAATGCAGTGAATGCATCAGCTGTCTGTACCAAGATAAAAAGATTACTTAGTTACAACAGCAGAAGCAGCTCCCAACATTTAATTGAAATTATTTCTGATAGATACTGTAATTAATGTTTCTCAGTGATGAAAAGATTTGGTGACATTGCCACTTATTGAAAGGCCAAATACGATGCCTTCTTTTATCTTTTAGTTCAGGCAGCTCTAACTAATTTTGTAGACAAAGCACTGGTAGGTTTCTTGCTCAAAGGGGTTCTTACACTGGGTTCGTTACTTCCTTTAAAGAAGGGATGCATACCCCTCAATCCTTTCTAAGGAGCTTCAACTCTTATTCCAAAGTACTGATAACACCTGAGCATCTAACTTTACTCTTGGACTTAAATGCAACAGGCAAAAGAGTGAGGATGTTGATCTGAGAAGAGAATATACAATTGCTTTACTGCTAAACTCCATTTAACATTTCAGAGTATTTAGTAAATGCAGCCTCTTCTCTATGCAGTTAAAATCTCTTGGAGGGAGAAGAGGGGTAGTTCAGAGCAGCTGATCTGTCCACAAGGATGGGGTGCAGAAAAAAGTGAAGGAATTGACATTTCTACAACTGCATGCCCACAATGTACCACAAATAGATTTATAGCAGTCTTACCTACTCATAATATTTACAGCTCCCAAACAGGGGTCTCTGCAGCAAACATGCAGCACTGTGCTTATTTATATTGAGTTCTCATGACTAGAAGTCTTCGATAGTGTTAGGTGTCAGTAGAGATTCAAGGAAAAGTACTGGTAAGGTCATTTAGTAAAATAACAGGAAGATGGACAAAGTCCTCACCAAAAAATCCTCATTTAGGTTTTTTGTGAAGCATTTTATCACTCTGCAAACTAATTAATTTAAAGCAACCAGTTGGAAGTAGTAATCTACGGTCATAAAGACACTTAATACAACACAGCTAATATTGGATGTTCTGAGGAAGTTGCTTGTGCTTTCACTTCGCATGACTCAGATTTCACCAAAGGAGAAAAAAATAAGCTCCTGTTTTGGCATTCATATCTGGGATTCCTTTCCCGGTTGAGTAATGTCGGCATCTAGTCTTTATTCAGGCTAAAATAAAGCCTGAGGACTTGCCCTTGTTGACTTCCAGCTGACAGGACAGTCCTATTAGGAGGCACAGGTCTAATTAACACAGTAAGTCCTGCTCAGTTCAAAGCCTTTGAAATGGAGATAAATTTTGTTCTTTCCCACTTTAAATGCAGTTGGAGTCAGCACAGGTCTACACAAAAGGCCCAGCAGATAGACTGTACCCAGCATTTAGCAGGCCTTGGATAAGGCTCATTGCCCCAATTAAGGAAATGACAGAATCCAAGGGGGATTTATAACATGTTACACATTTAAAGTGAATGATGCTTAAATCCCAAACTTACATGGTTTTCTGGTCTAGGAAGAGGCAGATAGCATTTATCAGATCTCAAATAAGGTCAGGAAAAGTCTTGTATACAGACTTGCAGTCAAGTCCTTGCTCATTTACATTAAATCTCATTAACCTGCTTAGTTAAACCTATACCAAGTTTTCAACGCATTAGTCCAGCTGCAAGTCTTCATCACATAATTGAACTCATTTGCTTGACCTTATGCTCATCTCAACTGTGGACCCAACAGTTCAGTAGGCATTAGTCCTTGAAACAATGATCAAGTGAGGTCTTTGCCCAACTGCGTCAAGCACCAAAACCTATTTGTTACCGGCAAAACAAACATTACATTTGCTGCTGCAAAGATTATTTAAAAAGCTTTTAAAAAGTCTATATTAACCTGGACAAGATTTGTGTGCAAGATGTTTAAATGTATGTAAGGAAAGTTACGTTATTGAGTTATAAGATACAGACTGCTCTATTACTTTCTAGCTTCTCTTCTGTTTCATGTAGTTATACTGTTATGGCCTCTGGCATTCAGTATAAAGCAGATTCACCTCCTGCATACCAGGAGTAGAGACAAGCTTTCTGCATGAAAGCGGACAATATAATGCTAAACCCCCACAAATTAGATGTTTAACTGTAAACACTTAAGAGTGTGATTTTTATAAGACTGTATTTTAACTGCCTTATGTTTCTCCAGAAAGCATAATTGTATTTTCCATCAAGCCAAACACACGCTTGAAACACAGATACAGAAAACACTGGCCATTAAAGCCTAAAGTTCAAAATACTGAAGTTCAAGAGAATTAGTTGCTACAACAAAATCAGATCAAGTCTCTTCTACCACCTCAGAAAAAAAAAAAAAAGTACTTACTGTAAGTAGGGATCATATCTACAACATCTTAGTATTCAAAAGACAGAGCAGCTAGATAAGCTTATAACAATCAGCACAGCCATTATAAGGTCATAGTTTGGTTTATGTTTAAGGAAGAACACCTGTTAGAATTAATTCAGTTTAAAACAAAATAAAATAATGTAAGTGCTGAGAAGACAAATCAATAATTGCATTTAGTTTCAGGTCACTGGTTTACATAAGATAAAAGCCTAGTAGCAGAGAAGTCAATATAAACTACAAGTGCTTGGCCAACCTGTAAGTTAGTTATATTTTTTGCTCTGTATCTAGTATCCTTAAAAACAAGAGAAAGTATATTTAAAACTCTAGTTCCTACCTTTGAAATACATTTGACTTGTCAACATCTATCTGATCACAGACCATAAGTAGCATTTACAAGAGTTATTTTCATTAGTTTTCATTATCATGTATTAAAAATGGGAGGTATTCCAAGGCAAGCATGACATTTCCCCTTTTTAAAATTGACTGGGTTAAACAGTGAATGAAGTGTCTTCACTAATTACAAAAGAAGCTTTCATTTATAAAAACATTAATGGCCGAACTCTATCTGTAGTTCAGAGAACTCCACTGCAGCCTTTCAATCATATTAACATTCACATTTAAGAACTATCTATCCATCTTCTGCTTACACTAGGCTAGCGCAGGACAGCATATCAATACTTCCTCCACCTCTTTCCTATTAAGAAAGGAGAACATGAATCAAAGATGCTTCGTGCAACAACACATGTTAACAATGGCAAACCAAAGCCATCATTTACACAGGCCAACTGTTGCATTCAGCACATGAGAACACTTGTTTTAAGCATCAGCTATATTGTCTTCATTGATCACAGCAAATTAGGAAAATAAAACCACAAAAAAAGTATTCAAAGTACTCAAATATCATCAAGCATAGGCAGAATTTAGGAAGTTTATTTCAGTCCAACCCCAGTTCCTACAATTAAGAAACAAAACCTGAGGAAAACAGGCTATTTGAATTTCTCTAGAAAAGTCAAGACTAATGAGCTTATCAATGCCATTGAGTATATTCTTCTCCCAGCAATTACTAGCCAAGCTGAGACTCTATCTACAAGATTTGTACAACAAGCTCAGAGTGATCTCATTTTGAAAAGTGACAGATTTTGCTCTTCTAAACTCTGCCACAGAAGAGTTTCTATTTTTAATCACAAAAATATGGCAGCTTAAAAATGAGTTGAACAATTACATTTGTCAATATCAACACACTTAAAAATGCATTAAGTCTAAAAATAACCCTCAAAAATAAAGGATGAATGATTTTGATGTATGGGGAAGACAGGAGAAAAATCCATTCCCCTTGGGAAACAACATGAACCACCAGCAATAGGACTAACACCTACATACTAAATTTGAAGATGATTAAATACAAAGGTGAACCACCATGCAAAAGAGACTACAGTCGGATAGACTGGGAACAAAGAAGTAAAAGTCCAGTTGTCTCCACTAGAACAAAAATAGATGAAAATTCATTATTATCTTTCCCAATAACACAAGTAAGAAGAAAACCTGAGGAGCTGCTAATGTGAGCTGGCAGTGTGCCCAGGTGGCCAAGAAGGCCAGTAGCATCCTGACCTGCATCAGGAACAGTGTGGCCAGCAGGACTAGGGAAGGGATTATCCCCTGTAATCAGCACTGGTGAGGCCATACCTTGAATCCTGTGTTTGGTTTTGGGCTCCTCAATTTAAGACAGATATTGAGGTGCTGGAGCCTGTCCAGAGAAGGATAATGGAGCTGGGGAAGGGTCTGGAGCACAAGTCCTGTGAGGAGTGACTGAGGGAACTGGGGTTGTTTAGCCTGGAGAAGAGGAGGCTCAGGCAAGACCTTTATTTCTCTCTACAACTACCTGAAAGAAGGTTGCAAAGAGGTGGGTGTTGGTCTCTTCTCACAAGTGACAGGACAAGAGGAAATGGCCTCTTTCCCAAGTTGTGACAGGGGAGGTTTAGAATGGACATTAGGAAAAAATTTGTCACTGAAAGGATTGTCAGGCTTTGGAACAGGCTGCCCAGAGAGGTGGTTAAGTCACCATCCCTGGACATAAGAGACATATAGATGTGGTGATTATTGGTGGACTTGGCAGTGCTACGTTTATGGTTGGGCTTGGTGATCTTAAAGGTCGTTTCCAACTTGATAGATTCTATGATCTTCTAGAAGCATAGTCATAACTCAGTAGATAAAGAATACTGATAAATAAGATGACAATACAGGACAACTGTTTATCTTTTCTATCAATTAACACACACTCAAGCCTTTTTAGAATATATAAATGCATACATAATTCAACTTCTCCTTATACAGAGGAGCTGAAAGCTTGCCAGAGGAAGTACAATTGAGAGCTTCAGCCTGAAAAAATCTGGACCATTCTGAAGGCCATAAATCTTATGCCGAGATCAATTTTTTAAACAAGAGACCAAAACAATCGATAAAATTGATGGTGACCTTAAACAGCAGTACCAGTACTGCAATGGCTAGTACAATTCAAACTGCAAAAATAGTTTATATGCAGAGGGAAAGGCAATACAGTAAAACAGAAATCCAGCACAACCAAATCAATTCACTTAATTATTTTAGCGAAACCCAACTAAAATTCATTATCAGCTTTAGCCAAATCTCAGAGGAATGAAGACAAAAAAGTGTTACCATTCTCTCAAAAAAATTCAACGTTAAGGCTTACATAGATCGAAAGTCAAGGAAAGCTCCACAACTACCCATCTGCTTCCCAGTCACTAGTGTCAGCTCCAGAATATCCGCAATACAACTTCTGCTCAAATAACTGGTCAAAAAGGGATTGTTAACAACAGGTGAGCAGGAGTTACACTGATGTTATAGGGAATGATACATTAAGAGTGAGAGAATTAGAGGATAACCACCTAAAATGTCTAGCTCCACTGGTATTGTTGGCTGTGCAACAGCCCATATTTACACCTTAAAAACTGCAGAATTCTCTTATCCATAGAGTTGCACTGAGAAGTTCAGATGTGAGTTTTCTTGCAAAATTTAATAGAATATTTCTCTGCATGTTTGTATGATAAACATACACTGAAGTTATACTCCAGGTACTAAACATCACCAGCTAGGGTTCATTTTAAGAGGTTTTCTATATACATGTTAAAGCAAATGGGACATTTTAAAATTAGTTGGAATGCATTGTTACACATGGTTTCTACTGAAAACAGTAATTTCAAGTTAAATAAACTGTAAGCAAGCTTTTTTCCTGGACAGAGCTATACATCAAAGCTTCATAGCTGACTAAAGGAAATCAAAGCTGTGAAGAGATTGAGCTGCTTATTACAGCTGAGCATGCACATATCACCTAGGCAATACAAGAAATTTATTTATCTTACCTTCAGGTGCATCTGCATCACAGTCTTTAGATACAAATGTCACATTACTTGGCTGGCCATCAACTGTCTTATTACTCTGTGTTATAAAGAGGAAAAATTAGTACACTAGTCCACCAGCAGTGTTCTTCCATACACAATCATAGTCCCTGAAACAAACATATCTCCCAATAAATTATTTATTTTATAAAAAGGCTTTGAAAAACCTCATACAATATTCAAAAGAATTAAGATTGGTTTTGAAGAGTATATGCAGAGTAAGCTGTAAGTGGTACAACACTAACATTTCTTAATATGCTTTCATTTAAAAAAATTAGCTTGTGATCTTTTTGAAGACTCATGAAAAATAAAAACTTCATCTCTGAAATTAAACCTTTTAACTGTGCAGAAAATGAATTTAGAATTTAACTTCGGCAATGAAGACACCACAGAAGTGTTAGGCTTGTAAACTGTACTAGGTATTGTTATGCTTCTGGTCTAAAAGCCAGATGATAGTATCTAATATACTTAGATAACCAGAGTGTAGGAAGATAAATTATGCTTAAGTAAACCACTGAAACAGGAATATTCCTGTTTTCAGTGTCTCAAACCTTTGGAAAACTGATCCTTTCAGAGATTGAATGAACTCTATGTACCGCACTTTTGAATAATCAGTGAATAATTTCAGTAGAGTCCAATGCAAATCCTTTGTACTACATGGATTTCATCATACACTAATTAATTTCAAAGGGTCTCATACCTACTGTACTTACTTTCACCCTCATGATTTCCTAAACAAGAAGCCCTCTAAAGAAACCAATACGGGTCAACACCTTTTCTCCTCAGACTGAAAAGATGTCCTTTAAAATCTACCAGAAATCAGAACAAGCTGGCTCATACAAGTGTTTCTCGGACAACTTAATCGAGAAAGTTTATCAATATTAAGTAAATTCAGCTTTTATTCTAAACATTCAACAGAAACAAGTATCTATCCTAACAAGCAGCTGTTTGTATGAGCAGTTAACTTTGTTCATGTGAAGACCACTACTGCCTCAGAGGAAACTGAACCAAAAGGAGTATGATTAGGCACAGAAATCAGGAACTAAAGTAGAGCCAAGAGGTCAATGTGAAGATTAAAAACAATAGGATAAGAACAGAAGACATGAAATTTCAATTATTCAGTGTACATTTAGCAGTGGTCCATCTCCAAGAGTTATTCCAGCTGGCTGTCACCATTACAACATACACTGCTTAGTCAAACACAGTGCTCCTTTCAAAAGAACAGTGTTATATCGTACAAAAAACACAGAACAATTAGAACCTTGCCATTTCAAGATTTTTTACTTCCTTAACTATATTTTAATTTTTTAATATTAGGAATTTAAAATACGACATGTAGCCATAGCTAGACCTGTGCGTTTCCTTTGATAACATCTGTGCTTTTTTCCAGGTCTGACACTAATCTTGCTCTCCATGAACACTGCTGAAATTTAAGACTTCTGACATATCTGGGTTCAACTCTAAATGCTTTCCACAAGCTCACGGCACTGGACTGTACCTTAAAGCCATAAACCCACCCTCTTTCTCTAGCAATCCTTTCTTCTCTCCTATACACAAAGCAAAACCTTGTGAAGGTACACTCAAAGTTTTCTACTTTTTTACAAAAAAAAAAATACACCAAACACATGCATTCCAAGAGAGATATAAAGTAAAGCATTTCATAGTATTAACTCTTCATAATAAAGATTAAGAACCACATCTGCCATGTCAAGAGAAATGGTAGTCTCATTAACTTTCAGTTGAAAACATTGTTATCTTATGTACCCAAAATTTCTAACCCTCAAGTTTAAGATTCTTTGATATGTAAGTAGTACTACACAAAGCAAACTACACAAGTATTAAACAAAGCAAAAGTAGTTGTACACAAAGCCAAATCGCAGAGAAAAGGATTAAGTTAGAAGTTATTATTTACATTGAAGTATTAACTAAAACCTAACAATATTTATGGTAAGACTCAGCAAGAGCTCAATATCACTTCATCCAGTGACAGAAATTAGAGTGAAGGAAAAAAAAACCCAACCCACAAGTCTGCCAGCACAGAATTGGTTTCTGTATGCTGGAACTCTTCTGAACAGGTCCATGAACAGACTGAAATCTGTTCCCCTGAGTCCAGGGTCATGATCCTACTATTTTCCCTGTTCTCTCCTCAGTTCTGAACTTTCACTATCTCATGCTCACTGCATCCAAGACTGCCTTTGATCACTTCTGTTTTCAGCACCAGGTCCAAGACAGCATTTCCCTCTTTCAGGTTCTCAATGGCCCATGTCAGGAAGTTGTCAACAGCGCACTCCAGAAGCCTCCTGCATTGCTTGGCCTCAACTGCGTTGCTTTCCCAGCAGATACCTAGGTAGCTCAAGCCTCCTGTGAGGATCAGAGACTGTGAACATGAAGTTACTTACACGTGTCTTAAGGGATCATCTGCTACTTCCTCCTGATTAGGCAGCGTATAGCAGACAGTATCACCCATGCTAATCTGCACTCTAACCTTAACCCATAAGCATTTAGCTGTTTTATCCATCCCAAGGCAAAACTCCACACATTTCCAGTGCTCTCTCATAAAAAGGTCAGGCCACCCTCAGCGCCCACACCTAGCCATGGCAGCACTCCACTTGTGTGAGCTATTTCACCCCATCTCCCATCCCAGCGAGACTGTAGGCCTGCAACTGCCTGCAAATTTCTAACTCCTTCATTTCCCCTGCTGCATGCATTCATATTCAGACACTTCAGAGGCAACCAAGGTATGACGATTTCCCAGCAAAGCTACGAGAGCCTTGCCCTCAACTCTGTCATCTCAGCACTTTTTATTTGCATACATACACTTGAGGTAGAGGCCCTTTTGCCCTGCAGAACACTGAGAAAATGACTGGGGACATGGAAAAGATTCACAAGTGACAGCAGAGGTGTGTCTACAAAATAATTCCTCAAAATAATTTACTTGGCATTATACAGTCAGCACTCAAATCTCAGACATTTTTAGTATGAGTGTTGTCAAAGCAACTCTAGTGCTTCAGACACCACATCCAGCCCAAAGCTGAAGGCAGGATGCCTCAAGGACAAGCGGAAGACAGAACTCAGCATGTGTGCTTCAAGAGCTGACACTTATGAAGATAGCAAGCTATGATATAAAGGGTTGGGTTACAGCCTGTTACACTTACATAAGCAGGAACAAATTATGTTCAGGATCAAGAACTTAAAGATCTGTTTGCACACTTGGCTATCTAAGGGATACATCTGGGTTCCTGCTAATGACAATGGAGACAGTTAGTGTCCTGCAGCTTAGATCTACCCCTCAATTATCTATATGAAAGTGACTGCTGCCGCTCTGGCCTTCAACCAGAGAAAAGTAATAATGTCATATGGCAAATGCTGGCCTTTTAATTCCTGTTAGGGCCATTCAAGCCTTACAGGTCCACTAGGTAGAAACATTAGCAAGCAGCAGTCTGTCTTTCAGACAAATGGAAAACAACTTGGCCATGTTGAATAGAAATAGCAATTACACTTCAAGTACAGGCAAAGTTACTTTTTGCTACAAAGCTGAAAAGGCTTGGATGTGGACAAAATCTTTACCTTTGTGAAAGACTATAGACTCAAAGCTGTTTAGCAGAAGGTTGCCTTAAGAGATGAAACCAAGTGTTCCTGTCTGAAGGAAGATGAGCTATGCAAGTTGACCAATGCCCTACACTGTGCCTCAGTTGGTAAGGGCACTGGATCCAAAAGAAACTTTTGAAAGTTTCCTACAGATATCATAGCTGAAGACATTTTTGATTAACTGGGGACACATGCTTTGAACACCCCATTGGTCAAAGAGTTAAATAAAGCAAGTAGCCCAGATCTAGCTAACATTAATTGCCTCACAAGAGCTCAATTTTTCTACACATATTCAATTACCAGTAGAAGTCGACAGCACTTCAAAGTTAAAAGGTCTTGTCAAGAGTAACAGTCTCCAAAGGAAACAGTTCAAGATTCAAAAGGGATTCTAACCTGTCTAATGCATCACTATAGATTTCGGTTACAAATTAGTTTGACAGGTTACTAGATTGGGAATTACTCTAGAGCAGAGAAAAGCGGGAAGTGCTCTTCTTAAACACTGAGCCACCAGATTCTGACATACATATGTATCAGCCCACTCAACCACTAAGCTGACTTGGACTACTGCTTATTAATTGGTTGGTTCTACAGGGTGTTGGTTACCAGTGCTGTTACTTTAAATGATGAAATTGACTGTGCTGGGGGGGGGGGGGGGGGCACATGTTTGGTAATGGGGAAGGGACACAGGGGTAGCTCCTGAGAGAAGCTGCTAGAAGCTTTCCCAGCTCCAAGTCAGACCCACCTCTGGCCACAGCTGAGCCAGTCAGTGCACCTGTGATAAATACATTTAAAAGACAAAAACAAAAAGAGAAGTAGCAGCAGAATTGGAAAGAGCAGAGAAAAAAGCAGAAGGAGAGAGACCTGGTATGTGAGACATCAGGCACACACCAAAAGTCTGTGCAGAAAGGTGGGAGGTGGTGGGCAGGAGCAGAGGTTCCCCTCAGCCTGTGGTGAGAGGGCAGGCTGTGCCACTGCAGCTATGGAGGGTCATGGGGTAGCAGAGACCTCCCTGCAGCCCAGGGAGGGCTCCACACCAGAGCAGGTGGCTGTACCTGAAGAAGCCCATGGAAAGCACATGCTGGAGCAGTCTGCTCCTGAAGGATAGGACAGCCATGGAAGGGACCCATGCTGGAGGAGTTCATGAAGAAAACTGCAAGAAAACTCCTGTGGGAAGGACTCACATTAGAGAAGTTCCATGGAGGACTGTCTCCTGTGGGAAGGACCCCACACTGGGGCAGGGGAAGAGTAAGGAGTCCTCCCCTCCTGAGGGGGAAGGAGCAGCAGAGACAACATGTGATGGACTGACCACAACCCCCATTCCCCATCCCCTATGCTGCTGGGGGGAAGGAGGTAGAGAAATTGGTAGCAAAGCTGAGCCCAGGAAGAAGATGGGGTGGGGGGAAGGCATTTTAAGATCCTGTTTGGTCTTGCTATCTTATTCTGATCTGATTAGTAGCTAATCAAACTGATTTTTCTTCCCCAAGTCAAGTCTGTTTTGCCCATGACCATAACTGGTGAGTGATCCCTCCCTCTCCTTGTCTTGACCCATGAGCCTTTCCTTGTATTTTCTCTTCCACATCCCACCTGGGGAAGGAATGATCAAGCAGCCTCTGTGGTCTTTTGTTGCTGGCTTTGCTTAAACCACAACAGTCCTTTTATGCCGCTCAACATAAGGCAGAGGAATTACAGATAAGGATATTAACTAGAAGAAGTAACAGGCAAAATATGGACTAGAACAAGCAGCCAAAGTCTTTTGTTGGCTGAGGTTAAACCACAAGAGCAAGCACTGAAAATCTAGACTGTCCAAATAAATTGGTGCATCCATCTTCCATCACCAGGAAGCTTGCCTAGGCACAAAATTTATTTCACTTGCCCAATTCCCATGTGTGTTCCTGGCCACTCGGTTCCATAATAACCAACTCTTAACACTTAAGAACCTCTTCATTGGTAACATCCACAGAAAAGTCACTCCTTCATTCCCATCCACCATCTCTCCTCACTTAAAAAAAAATACAAAAATGTAACATTCTGTTATCAAGGTAGAGACAGAGACAGAAAATGTGTCTGGTACATTCTGAAAGGTTGTTTGAGAGGATGCTGTCTGAAAACCTTGTATTTACTTGGTATTCCAGAGAAGTCCAGGTGTAATTTACCAGCATACTCTATGCTTCATGTTATTTTAACAATAAGACCAGTTTCTACTCAAGTTGTTTCATGCACTTTAAATACAGCTCTGAAATGGGACATAAGAAGCTAAAAGACCTAGAATGGTTATCTTGACCATAACTTTCTCTAATCCTTTAAATGAAAAGTTGTAGCTCTATTCAACCATTCCAGCTAATCCTTCTTGCAGTGCTGACCAGGATTGTATTTCAATAGCTGTTTGAATGACATAAGAGCTTCTCACTACTGCTGTGATCCATTCTCTTGACCCTTTTCATTACAAACTACATATCTGTGTGCAGATATTTTGTCGAACACGAATATTCAAGTGTTTGTTAAGTCCCATTTCTTCTGCCCCCCCTCAACATATACAGATTTTTACTGAAACACTGCCATTTTATTCATGAAGCAAAACAAACAGCTACAATCTTCATTATTTACCTGTCAACATTCCATGTTATCTGCAAGCTTTTTCATGAAGGATTCTTTTCTCAGGTCACTGAAAATCTTAAATATTAGCTTGATAGGCTCTTCAATGAAATATTCCTTCCCATCCTTCTACCCACAATGCTTGTGAACTGTAACTAAACATAGTCTACAATATAACAACCCAAGTAAACTGCCTTTTGCTGGGACTTGAGCTCATAACTAATTCAGTCATAGCTATATGATATTCTACGCTACATACACAGCAAGTAATCATGTCTGGAGTTCTGTGTAAACTCAAGCCACTTTTCTAAACTGACTTTCAGCTTAGTTTCTTACTGCTACTACCCTAATTCTGACAAGTTGAGCCACTTGAACAAAATAAACATGCTTAGGCATCTATAGTTATATCTAGCATAAAAACTAATAAAAATACATTATACTTCCAAAATACCAAATATTCAATTCCCCTATGGTGATTCTATTACTGTGCTTGGATTGGAATCAGGATGATCAACCTCCCACTACCTGGCACAGTTTAGATATAAAGACAGCAGAAAAGTAGCATTTATTGAATGCTTCACTTCCTGCAGTGACAATTCTACCACATGCATACAGCACATTTAAGTTGATCAGGTTCCTCTTCTCTAACATGTTTAACACTACTTGAATTTCTCCTTGTAATCCCCTTGCTCAAAGTATCCTGCATCTACTCTGTTTAAACTGTAAGCACTATCAAGTGTAAGTTACACATTTCACCAAATGTTTTCTGCTGAAGGTTGGTGTGTGACTTTTTTTTTTTTAAAGCAGCAGTGTTCTCCCAAAGGCACAACCTTTTGGAACACTAACAGAAGTATTCCAAATGCTCAAAGTAGCATCCAGTTAGTTCAGTCTTGTTTAATTCCCTTTCCTAACCACTTTGGCTCAATTGTTTTGCCTTTGTGAAACTTAAGTTAAATTTCAAACAGCACACCAAGAGTTCTGGACTTTGTTGTGCCTGAATATGAACAACTATGACCTGGTTAGTTCCTTGTATTTGCAAGATCAGATCTAACAAAGCCTCCCCCTGTAGGATACCAGATCTTGGTAAACAGCTGTCTATAAAACCTCAAGATGCTTAAGATGTGTAACTTTGAAATTCCCCATAAATATGCAGGCCTCCATCAAATTAAGAGAACATACCCAAATTAAAGCCTTCAGGTACAGAAGAGGAAAGACTTAAAATCAAAACCTTGAAGAACACAAAAGTACACTAACAAAAGCAGAGACTAATGTTAACTGCTTAATTCTGTAGGAACTTTTATAAAACAGGAACTGCAGTGAATTTCATGGAGTTGGACAGTCCAAAGTGTCTGAAATGTGATTAATCAGCTTCATTCCGATTATCCTGCTCTACTGTACCAAGCTGTCTCTGTCATTTCTCAAACACACACTTAAAACTATCAATTACAGAACAACGTTGCTTTCAGCCTACAGACAGACTTAAACTAAAACTAATCCTCATTGCAGTCACTCAGCAA
This sequence comes from Rhynochetos jubatus, assembly GCA_027574665.1. NCBI lineage: Eukaryota > Metazoa > Chordata > Aves > Eurypygiformes > Rhynochetidae > Rhynochetos > Rhynochetos jubatus. The sequence continues at coordinate 94,539,523 of CM050650.1, read as the reverse complement.
TAACTTCCCCTAGATTTGTACTGGTATGCTTAGCTGTCTTGTCAAAAGATATAAAGCAATACTCAAAGTTTTACACTGTCTGAGGATGATCTAGGAATTAAGTTGTTATATACAGTACAATCATCTTCTGGCTTGTGTATTATCAAGAGACCTACTAGTAGTTAAAAAAAAATAGCTCCAAAGGGTCTTCAAAATTGAGAATGGACCTGGCTTTAAAAGTCACTGTAAACAGTACATTTGACAAAGAAAGCTTACGTTAAGAAAGAAGTATTACATCTCACCTGTACCAGGTATTTTTGGCTTCCATACATGACATACTGAGGTGCAAGACTGTAGATCATGTAACTTGTATGAAGAACTATCAACAAAAGTATCATACAGAGAAACAAGAGTGCTTGAGGTCGAGTTTTTCCTCGTCTGATTTTGTAAAGCTAAAAACAGAAAACATACAAGTATTAACATAATGATTTTTTTCTTGAAGACATTTTGAATCCTCTTTAATTCAAGTAACAGACAGAAGTGGGAGGCTGCTAAAATTATCCTCTGGCAACTTAATTCCAATGAGTCAAAGCAGTTTTTCAGGTGTATTTACCTGAATTTCAAAGCACAGCTATTTAACTAAATTAATTCTTGTTTGTATTAATGACACAGAGCATTTATAAACCATCAGCCAGTAGCAAGATTTAAATGGTATTGCCTGATGAGAAACTGTGCCTTTGTTTGTCAAAGAATATTGTGTCCTTTGGTCAAGGTGAGGTGTCATCCATCATTACACTTCTCATCAGATCTAGAAATAGAGGAGGGAGTATTCCCAGGCTCTGACAAAACCTGTGCACCATATGGTGGCATCTTTTCTACTTTACACTGCAGGGAACAATATAATCCCTCATTGTTACCCGGTAGATAGCACTCTATTCTGTAACCCATAAAAGCTCAACCAGAGTACCATATTAGGGTAAAGAATCTGGCATCTGAGGGGTAAGTGATAGAAGACCAAAACCAACAACCAATCTCAACTCAACACAAGAACTCAGGATCACAATTCAGAGTTTTGGTGTGTCACCCTGTGAAAGGGTGACAGTATGAAAGGGAAAGTAGGCAACGAAGCAGGGAAATATTTCACCAAGCATCATAGGCATAAGTGGCATATTGTTGGATACAAAGCTGCTTTTTCAGATATAGTGATATGTTATTTGCACCATATTTATATACGCTATTATCATCACCACTGTACTGTTTTAATGTTAGATCAAGTAGTTTGACACCTATAAAGCAAGTCAAGTACTACTGACTGTGTGTGCATTTCATATTTTGACCGTAAAATTCACTAATACTTCAAGTGTATCAGAATATGGCTTTAGCTTAGAAAAGTCAGAAGCCCAGGAGTCAGCTGACTCTATTGCTTATCACACTAAAACATCAGTTTTGGTCTGATTACTGAGCAAAAAAGGGCAGTGAAAACTGTACAACAAACTTCTAACACTCATTAAACATACAGTGCTATTTGCAACATCCAGTATTTATGCAGCAGTACATAAATTTCTATTTTGTTGAATATATTCAATATCACGTATTTGTTTAACATCTTACTGCGTATAAACTAAACTCTTAAGTTATATTTACCCTTATCCAGAAGAACCATATACCCATATTCCGAATCCCTGCCATTGAAGTGAAGATAAAGTACATGACAATAGTTGTAATAAGAATATAATCAAGCGGAAAAACCTATAAGCAAGAAGAGAAGCAGTTAAAAATACAATAAAACACAATCTGGAAAACAAGTTCTTCCCCTATTTAAAGCTAAATAAGTAGTTTCTACTTACAGAATCTGAGGTAGTAATTGTCTTTCCATTTAAAAGGTTTTACATAGCTGGCTCCAAATACAGCTTGTTGCTAATAGAGCTTGTACAATTAGTTTGAGAACACAACTGAGCATTTTTCCTAATATAAAACTTGCCTTAATTTTGAAGTGTTATACATTTTCAGGCCAAGAAATATTTAATTCCATTCTGAAACTACATTAAAAAAGTCCACAGTGGCAACAATCATTTTAGGACTGTATAGGCATCCTATTTGTGATTATTTTTGAACATATTTGCATACAAAACTTGATTTTTATATTTACATAAATAACTTGAGATAATACTGCTGCTGAACACTACTTTTCCTCAGTAAATTGCAAGCTTAGGTGTTCAATAGTTTTTAGGTAGCATGGGGAAGCAATGCATTGTGCCAACCCATTATACCAAGAATATGGAAAGAACTCAACTAGGGAAGAGTAAAGCACTAGTTTACATGAAGGCTTTTCTTTTTCTTAGCTTACCCATGACTGATTGCCTAATTTGGATGTGGCCTTGCTACCTTCCAACCCTACTGTAGCTGAGATGTTTGTACTTATGTAGGGTGTGTTTCAAAGACTAATTAATTACTATAACATATATAACTCCAGAGTGGAAATATATCTTTCAAGGTGTAATAAACACATTAAAAAGTGAAAAAGTGAATTTACCTCACTTAGGGGGTTAAATTACGAAGTCCACAAACAACTGGAATGTATGCAGGGCATGGGATAAAAGTTACTTGCAGTTATGCACAGAACAGCAGCAATCTCATTCTTCACTGCCACTATGTTCTCAGCAGATGAAAGTTAGTTTCCAGCAGCACCTTCCTCCAGCAACTGGCTTCCATCCACCCAAGATTTTCATATCAGTATCTAATAACTAAGACTATAAGGAAGTTCTCTTGCTTTTACAGAACATACATCTAGACAATTTGGCTTTAAATTAATTACTTGGGGAGAAGTGTAGTTTGCCTCGTGACAGCCTCCCAGAAAACAGAGGACCATCCTTACATATATATATATATATCACAAATTTTCTACTTACTGTTTGAAGAAAAGGTAACAGCATATTCAATGGATTGGTTAGATTAGTTCCTAAAATTATAAATCCCGAGTTGAAGCCAGCCGAATGCAGAGCTTTGTCCAAACTGCAGTAATTAAGAAAAACTAGGTAAGTACAATGATTACCCTAGAGCTTTGTTTCCAGTTTATTTTCAAAGGGCAGCTCAAAAAACGCTGAACTAAGCCCAGAGACTGACAGCTTTTTCATATCTATAGACACATGCTTTGTTTTACCACACACTGCACTTGCCCTGTGAAAAGGTATATTGATTTCTGCACCCCCTTGGCATTTTAGCTTTTCCCTAGTTTGGGTCATGAAGCTTATTTGTCCAGTCTGAAAAATTAAAAATGCCAACATTTGAGACCTCTAGTAAGTGTCAATCTTCACTGAAATCCATCAGATTTACAGCTGGCTACAGTGCTTTCAACACTAAAACAATTACAATGTACTGTACAACATAATGGATTATACATGTCATTTACTGCAGGAATTTAAGCACCTGTTATCCAGCCCAGGACATACCTACACGCATTTAAGATTCATTCAAGCAATCAGAACACTTCTGTAGTTTGAACTTTAACGTATACGCTCAATTTCTCTGCTGAATCAGAACGGTTTCCAGCAGCACAGAGTCAATCAAGCTGAACCATGTCCTTTTTTGAATCTGTTTTAGCACATACTGCTCAGTTTCAATGTATACTATTACAATGAGAAATGCATCTCTAGTTACAGAAATGTATCCTAGAAAAGAAGTGGGCTGACTCTTGTAGCAAACCACCCCTGAATGTGATGTTAGAGCAGAAAATATGTAATCTAAGTGGTTAAGAAAAAAGCTGAAATGTACTTACTTTGACAAGAACAGCGAGACAGTGAACAGCAGTGCCACAATGATGAAGAACACTCCCCACACAATCTAAAAGTAAGATTTATTACAATTTAACTCAAAGTGCTTGCAGTTGATACAAGAAGTGAAGACTTATGTAAGTTTCAATAAAGGACTAACGATCTTGGACAACCTCAGAGCTCAAGCACACCTGAAAGAGTAACTTTTGGGTAAATACTTGAGAAGTGCTAACAAATCGTTTACTCTGTTAAACAGGCTTTATGTTAAGCATTTAAAAAATTGATCACCTAAGATGAGAACCACCTCTTTGCCTGGTGGGTACATTAAGCACAGAATCAAGCGTTCAAGCACATTATGTGTTGCAATGCAACACAGATATCTACCTGTAATTCAAAAGTCTCATTAAAAACACAGATAAGATTTATTAAATGAACACAGCATTCAGCAGAAAACACAACCTGTACTTGCTATATTATATGGAAAACCTTAACTATATACACACACTTGGTTTAATTAAAGGAAATAAGAGTTTGTTGCCCCTGGCCATCAGGCCTGTGTGTTCACCTTCCAACAGAAGCCAACCTGGGCACAGTGTACAAGGAACATCTCCCCTTTCCTGAGTGTCAGCTCCCTTCTTCCATAGCACTACTCAAAACACCCAAAGATCAAATCACTTGGGAGTGATATAAAACTCAAGCTCAAACACCAGGCCTACTTTTTTTCTTGCTTCTGCCTTCAAGTCCTCAGTTGCTTATCAGTACTGAATATTCCAAAGCCATTTTCAACACTCACGTTACAGAAATTAACATTACAAAGTATTTTGACCCAAAGTTTTAAGTCACCTAGAAATTTAACTTTGAAGCAATGTGGAGGTTTGAAAATGGACTAGGAAAAACAATTCTTATAAATACTAAGGTAGTAGGAAAACTATTTGACTTTCAAGAAAATCTAGGTAAGTGCTACCTACTTAAATACTATTATTCTAAACCACTATCTATCCACAAGTGATTAACATAAAATGAGATTGCTACAACCATATCACAAAGGCCAGACAAAGGCCTCTCTCCTGGAGGATGTTGCAGAAGAGCTTCCACACCCCCTTTAGCTGCATTAAGTGAGTTATTTGCCCCACAGTCCTTCCTTTGAGCACATGCACTATTCAAGAATTTGAAACCAAAAAAAGTATAACAGCTGTGGTTATTTGGGCAGTAAGTCATAAGCTCAGATAAGCACAGGTAAATTCATAATTAAATATAATTACTTATTATAATTAAATCAGATACTGCTATTGGTTTTACAATCAACAATAGGAGATTTTTGTTTTAAGCTTTTGCACGCTAATTTTATATGTCAGGCAGTTCCACATAAGAACAGAATTTCTTGGCTAAGCCAAGCTGGCATAGGAAACACTGAACAGTTTACTAGGAGTAAATGAAGATTTTGTAGACCACCCATATCTGCAGTTAGGCTGGGTTTGTGCATTAGACTTTTCAGGTTTTAAAAGCTAGATTAAAATAAGCGGAAAGCTTAAAAATCTTAAATTATTTAGCCTTTGAATACAGGTTAAAGTATGAAAAGTTTATTTTAAACGGGAAGAATTCAGGCAACTTAGCATTAAGTTTAGAGAACCGAAAATAATGTTTCTGATCCCTGCACATTCTCTTTTCCCCATTTCCTTCTCATTTTCATATTTAGATGAAGAAGCCACTTTCTTTCAAAGGTGGCTTAATTTCTTAGTTTTTACAAATGGTCTGAATCAAGCAGTTTCAGAGAAATAAGGTCATTTAAGATATTAAAATACAGGAAAGTTTTTACTAAGTCTATGAAATACAGCACTTAAGCCAGGGACGTTATTCTCCGAACTGTCCTCAACAAGAAAATCTATTGTTTTCCAAGGCTACAAGCTTGTTCAGGAAATAATTTTCCACTTCTTTGGTGGGTTTTCTCCCTCACAAACTTTACTTCAGTGTGCACAAAAGTGAGCCCAGACAGCAAACCCATTCAGTTACAGCTCCAACAGGTTCACTGTATTTTCCTAGAAACCCTAGTGACAGAATATGCTCAGATAAGCAAGCCAAACTTCCCAAAACAATAATGTGGATTGCTAGACCTGAAACAACCTAGACAGACTTATTTCCATGTTCTATATGCATGAATGGAACACAATGCATGGTCTTCCACATGAATGAGGGAGATGTAGTTTATCTTATTAACCTTAAAACTTGGCACTCAGCCATCTTGAAATGTTAAGATCTTTATTATAGCTTCTTATTAAAGATATTCAGAGTTACAATGCTATCATTGCTCATTAAATTCTGAAGCTAAGCTTCTACCTGCAGAACTCAAACACAACATTAGAGCATCGCTTATAAAACAACCCAAATTATGTAGGCCTTATTAGGTATAGATTTAGAGACTAATGTCAAGGTAAGTATTAACTTGCACATTTCCAGATATTTAAGTGTACTCAAGTTTTACCTCTTCACAGTAAACTCCCACCAGCAATTAGCCATACAGGACATAGATATTTAAAACCAATTAAGACAGAATCTGAGGCTTGTATTACTTCATTACCTTCTGCCAACTATGACCAGTAAACAGGCCTCCATATGTCCTCTGGAACAGGTCTTCTGAAATTATGTGTAACATGCTTAGAAGTAGTAAGTGTTGAAATAGAACTCTTCTTCCTACTTTAACCTCAACTCCAGTCCCATTAAATACAAGATTGAGAAGACTAATATTAAAGACCTTCATTCTAGCATAGTTAATCCCATATTTCTACAGTGCTATTAAGACTACTGAACCAAAAATGATTTGCAATTAACATCAAGCTACATTTACAAAATTTCACAGCATCAGTTGACTTAGGCCTGTCACAGGAGAGATCCTTATGTTCATACATAGATTTTCCTTGTACCTCAACTCATTACAGACCAGTCAACACCTCATTTCTAGTTTGTTAACAGGTACTTGACCAACAATTAAGAGAATACCAACACTCAGAATACTAGTTGAGCTTGCAGTTTACATAGTCTGGCAGAGCTTTATCAAGTGGTATCAACCTGACTTTAATTAAAAACATAATTCCAGTTAGGTATCATTTGGTATGTAGGTAAGAGAAAGAATAAGTACTTCCTTTCCTTTTCCCCTGCAGAATGCCTAAAATAGGCTAGAACAACACTGTAGCAGGAGCTCACACTGACTGTTGCCTTTTATCACCTATAGCAAAGGACAAATCTGTTATCCACAGCCTTACTGGGACACTACTGTACTGCTGTTTACTAGCTTTAAGCCAACTAGAGTGTGTTCAAAAGATTCTAGATACACTTAGCTGAAAATCTACAGAATTATTTTGCTTTGTGTCACAGCATAAATGAGACTGAATCCAAACCAAAGAAAACATGAATACACGTTCAGCCTAAGAGCAAGGGACAGGGCTTCATCAAAACCTCTTGTTCTCATAGCAGGACTACTTATCAACTGGTGCCAAAAAGCTTCTAGTACTATAACAGGCAAAACCAAAAGGCCTGGGCTTCAACCAAACACCACCAAGGAATTTATTAAGGGCATTAAAAAAAGCACAAGCAACTCTCGCTATGTATTAAGAGAAGTTGAATTTTCAATGCAAGACACCATAGTTCCTGCTCCCTAGTCCTTTTGAAAGCAGGACATCAATGCAACCACACCTCAAGCTATGTCACCACCTCTACTACAATCAGTTTGAACTGCTCCATCGCCAGGTCACTTCCTCATATCCCTTAGCTACAAAACACAGACCCCATACCCACCTGTACTCATCAGCTACAGAACGAGTTTCAGAGCTGCTGCCTTGCACTTGAAGCACTTTATACATTAGAAGACCCAAGTTACTAATATAAAGTCTTTACATGGGCAAGTAAGGAAGAAGTTAAAGCAGAAGACAGTAAGAACTTCTTTACTTAAAGCTTTGTTTTACTCATCAGCTACAGAATGAGTTTCAGAGCTGCTGCCTTGCACTTGAAGCACTTTATACATTAGAAGACCCAAGTTACTAATATAAAGTCTTTACATGGGCAAGTAAGGAAGAAGTTAAAGCAGAAGACAGTAAGAACTTCTTTACTTAAAGCTTTGTTTTACATTTGAACATATTGGATTACAACATGGCTAAGCAAAAATCAAGACAAAAATGTCCATGTAGAACATATGTCAATAGTAAAGCTGGAAACATGCTACTGTGAGGTCACAGTGGAAAGCTGAATTCCTTTTCAGTGTAGTAAGTCAGGCCACTTAGTTTAGAAATACTCAATTGATTAGTGTATTTTCCCACTGCTACTACACATAATCAAGTCAGAAGCTGATAAATGTTTTCTGATGTTATTCGTATTCTGCTTAAACAGTTCCCTGGTACTTCCCTTCAGCTTCCTAAACTTTCCCTTAACCTCTGCATCACCCTTGTTTGAGTTATTCAGAGAGCTCTTGAACTCCTATCCACACTTTCAGTTTTCAAACAAAGTTGTTTCACATATGGATAATTCCAAAGCATTACTAAGATACTGATGAAATTTCAGACTTAATTCATTCTGAACAAGAATGACTACATGATCCACAAACTTAGGTGGTACTTCTTTAAAAAGCCTCAAAATTAACTTCCAAAAATAGTTAATATTTGCCCCTCCAAAAAAACTAAAGGAATACTCACCTGCCCAGTTGTTTCCTACATCTAGCTAGCAAGAAATACTTCATATGGCAATACTGTTCCAAAAGACTACTGCTTTTTAAAATGAGGTATCTACTAAAAAATCAAAGTACTAAGATCAAAAATAGACTGAGATCAAAGTTTTGCCCCAGTAACAGTCTCCTTCGCACTGGTTAAGTATCACGACTAAAGTGCCACACAGCTAGCTTACTATCGATCAGGTAATTACTTGGCAAGATGCTCATTCCAAACACATTTTCTCAAAGTATGTCTCACTTCTACTGGGTAGATGTAATTTAGATTAATCTAAGCTACCTGACATCATTTTCCCATTTTCACACACCTGAGAAGAGATACTTAGATTTTCTATGGGTGTGGCACTATAGTATATCAGATAAGACTTGTTTTTTAATCTTAATCATACTTCAGGCAATGTAAAAGGTTTTCCTTAGAGCTTGCTCTAAGGCTGTCATTGTGTAGTATAATAGTAATTAAGAAAGCATGCAGTTGATATTCACAGTAATTGATACACTTGACCTATGATTTATATGGGAAGAAGAAAGCTGGAAGTCATTCCCATTTAAGCTTTAAAAAGTAAGAAAGTTTCACCTTTAGAGGTCGGATAGCTTCACAGAACTTTGTCCAGCAGCTTTTCTCAATAGACTCCAGATGCCTCTCTCTCCTCCGAAGTGTCCTTAGTCTGTCTTCTAGTTGTCGCACAGTGCGTCTATCCCTTGATGACAGAGGCCGACCATCTCTGCACTGATTACCAAAAAAACAGTGCAAGAGATCAAGGGACATGTTAAGACAGACTTAACATCTAGCTTAATGGGTTACAACTCTCAACATTTCGTAATATATAATTCACACTGTTTCTATGCAGAGAAAGAGGATGAAGTGCAAGATCACAAGCTGAAACAAGGGTATTCCTATCAGGTGGTAGAAAACACAAGGATGTTGAGAAATTTTAACAGCATAGGCATTCCTCATGGCTTCAAGTACCCAGATGTAATCTGAATAACCTGATCTAACCTGAAACAGGTCTTTGCTTTGTGTAGAGTGTTGAATCTGATGACTTTGAGGTCACTTCCAATCAAATACTAAGCTCATATATTAAGCTTGGCATCTGTATTCTCTTTCCAGCATTCCACTACAGATACTCAACTGTTTCTCATACTTGCAAGAGCAAGATGACTTGCTGTTCCAAAAATTAACCTTACAGAAATCCAAATAAGAAGCACCATTAGCCCAGGAATTAGTTGAGTGTACCAGATCGTTTGTTCAATGAGTAGGTTTAAGAGTGTACTTTAAGTCTGAGCCTTTAAATACTGTAAAAACTGCATATACTGAGCAGACACCATTGCATCTGTTGTAAATTGACTAGCACATCCTTAAATGTCTGTTATACGCTAATAAGTGAAATCAACAAAATAGGCATTAGGTAGCTGAACCAAAATTGTTTAACATCGATGCTATTGTATAACAAGCTAATGCTTAGATTAAAAAGATTCTTCTAGTTTTAGTACACGTACTATGTATTTTTAAATTCTGCAATTCCCCTTTTTTTTTCCCCTTATTTTAAGTCTTCCTACAAACAGTAAAACACTTCACACCCACTCAAGTTAATCTATTTTAGATAAATTTCTCAAAAAGGTTACAAGACTAAGACCATGTTCTAGGCACATGTAACACTTAAACTGGAAATAACAATGTACTTGTAACAGGAACACATGTTCTCCATACTCTGTATAGCACCCCAGTGACTTGAAAAAGACATTGAAAACAGCACAAGCTCACAGGCTGGAAGCCCACGTTTCAATTATTCGAAACTAATTAAGTCATTACTAGGTCTACTAATTGCAGATGTCCATACTGAGTCTTTTCATTACATTAAGTACCATACTTTCATACTTCTAGTTTCCACTGTACATTACTCAGTCACTTTCTTCACAACTTCACACAAATGTAACCAAAGAACTAAGATTTCAATTACCATAATCCATAAAACAAGGAAATTTAGTTTATGCTAATGGTTACATTAAAATGTAGACATAACAAACTTTCTACTTTTTGATCCTATTTGTTAGCTAGCTCAAACAAAACCTGTTGCTTGCAAACTCTCATATTCCAATATAGTCTTCTGTAATAAGTAACACTCCATTCTTCAGGGTTCTCTCGTTTTCCTTAATGATTTCAGTAATACCTTCAGATGCCTTCATTGTAGTATTACTCTGTACAAAGCCAAAACTTTACAGTTTAAACTGGGGAAAACTGCTTTTTAGGTTTCATTATGCAACAATATTTGTAGAACACTGAAGGTGCCCACACTGTGTAGAGGTAGCCAAGTATCAAGGGAAGACTGTTGAAACTGTTTCAACACTGCTGAGATCTACTATCCCAGCACAGATGGACTGCCAGGATGAGAGCGATGCATCTTAGTGCCCCTTCCTCCCACTCAGGGCTGTGAAAACACTGGTCAAACCATTATCTGAAATGGGTTGGGAAAAGGGTGGGACATTATCCCTAGCATCTTGTATGGAAAGGATAAGTCTCATCTTTCTTCATCTTGGGCTCTTAGGTTGTTAAGTGTCCTGCTTACATTAGGTACAGCACTTCAGTAAACTGCAAAACCATCACAGGTTTACAAATGGTGTTAGCACCCTAGGGATTTTTAGGATTCATAAGAGATTTCCATATGTATACTTTTCATAAAGAAATTATTTATGTCAGCAATGTACATGAACTGGGAAGCAAAAATATCTGGGGCTGTTATTTATTCATAAAGATGATTAATCATTTGATAATCTAACTCATGACAGCTTTATGTGGCAAGCATCCAGTGTTGATAACCACACTGAGTAAGTATCAACCAATTGGATGTCCTGTCTGGTAGCACACTAAGTGAGGCTAATAGTCTTAACTTTTGCAAAGTCTCTTTTCCATATATTCAAGAAGTTTGAGTTTAGCTTCTCAACACCATTACTAGTTGGACAGAAATAACTGCTGCTGCAGCACTAAAATAAAACCTGATTGCTATTACACAAGTGACCACATTGTTTCCAAGTAACTCAAATAACTGCAAGCTAGTCACTTCTAACTTACTATTCTTCCTGGAACAAAAACTCTACAGCATTACTGTATACTAGTAAGCAAGCAAGAAAAAAAAAAATCATTAAGAAAGTGAGAACAGGGAAGACCATACCTTTGATTTAATCCTTAATAAATGTTGTTCCACTTCTTCAATATCTTCAGTGTTCTCTAAACGTTCATAAGCTGCACTGGTAGTTCCCTTGATCAAGTTTAGAGGCAAAGCTGACATACCATAAGCCTAAGATAAAAAGGAGACATACATACTTAAATCTTCTGCCATAGATTATCTGATAAGGCTGCTGAATGCTGTAGCTATAAGGTATCACTGCTGTTCCCCCACCCCCTACAGACTAAGGCAATCAATTCTTTTCCTTTTTTGAGCAAAACATAACAATCATGCTATGTGGATTCCAGCATCCTGCATTGTTCCAAATGTACTTAAGTATCTCACAAGCACAGAGACAACAGCATGTGTTAAGAATTCATAACCATTGCACACTAAAGATTTATCCAGCTAACCTTTGGGTTTTTTTGTCAAATCACTTAGCTTCCCAAGACCTTAAGTTTCACACCTTGTATCATAATCAAAATATTGTATAATACAAGAATTTCTAAATATTTAACTTAAAATAGCTTTAGCAGCAAACCATGCACAATTTCTTAGTAGCCAGTAGTCTTGAACTTTGAAAATGAAATTATGTAGAAAGTACCTGATTTACTAAAAAAACCTTAAGTAAGAAGACAGCAGAAGCTCGGTCAACACAAAGCCAGTTACATTCCAAGACTGCTTAGATACCCATTCAAATTCCTAAATTCTGTCAGCATTTACTCCTAGTTGTAAACAGTATACTATTTCAACTGTTTGCCAGCTTCTACATCAACTCTATGCCCAAATTATTCCAATGCAAAGTCTATAGGCTTCCCTCTAAAAAAAAGATATTTGAGGTGAGGTAAACAAGAGAAAGACACTATTTCCTCCCTGCTACCCTACAGGTCTTCTAGATCTAGACTAAGGTCAGAAGATTCTCCAACCCAGTTACAGACATTACCCTCAGGCTTTATCTTTTGTGTTACTGTGGGTAGAAGGCTGCTGGTGATAAGTTGTTCTTGGTGCAGAGCTCAACAGGAAGGCTTTTCTTTCTTCCTCTTAATCATATTGACATACGCAGTTTTCCTAGAGTGCTTGATATCTGAGCATTCACTAACTTCAGAAATGAGCAGTTTTCTAGATTTTCACAGGAATGTCACTCCCTCCTTTGAGCACAGCTTTATATTTCATACTGAGAATAGATTTAACACAAATGCTAACGTGTTACAAATGTCATCATACATACTGTCAGATCATGAGCTTTCTGTACACAACGCTTGATTTGACCTTCTTAAGAACCTACTTAGACATACTACTGTCTCACACATTGTACTCAAAGCACTGTCCATTTTTCCTGGTGTATTTTTCAACGTGTTATGTACCCTGACACCCATTTCTAAGCCCCTTTTAACAAAAGGGTTCTTATTTATTATTGTTGGTAGCTCAAAGCCACATTAATATTTAAATTAATAACCATTTCAACATAATTATCTGACACTGAGCCCACATCGTCAGTTTCACTCCACAAGCAACAGTGTTCCATGATTTCAATAAATATTCCTCTAAGTATCAGGCTAGGAAAGCATGAAACAGAAGCTTAGCAGTCTGACAGCTTTGTTCACTTGCTGTGGGAATAGGCTTCTTATGTTTAGAATGACAATTAACAGTAAATTGTTGGAACAGTGTCAGTTAAGTTCAACAAGCTGAGAGCATGTGTCTCAACAGGCTTCAAACCCAAGGAAACAGTAGTACCTGGTAAATCGCTTTAAAGCCTTTAAGTAAGGGTAAAGTATTTACCTTCAAATGTTCCTTGAAGTATATACTAGCAAAGAACACATTCAGCTAGATCTTTGACAACTTGCACTACATGACTATTTTTGCGTAGCTATAAACTATTAGAATTGGTTTTACCAGAGACTCCTAGAGAATAAGGTAGGCTATTAGCTATCTGCACAGCATTTCAGGACTTCACAGCTGACACCGCCTCATTTGTCACCCAAAAATACAGCTCAAAAGTACATGCAGCACTGTTTGCAGACTGGTCCAAATCAAGTTCAATTCCATTTTTTTTTTTTTTTTTTTGCTACAAAAGGTAACTGGCAATTTCAGTCCCTATGTTAGAGTTTTTTGCTGAAGGAGCTATATAAGGGGGAAGACCTCTATTAGCACAAGCTAATGATGGTAATGAAATTTCATGGTGTCCAAGAAATTCTAGAAGTTCTGGTTTGAACACAGATTTACAACCACAGAAAGGCCTACCTACAAGATTAAGTATTTTAGGTAAGGAAAATAATCTGAATGGAGAACTGAACCATACTTACAGACAGAATTGTAAAGTCCAGACTAAGTTAAATTATCTCCTTTGACAGCATCAATCTACTTTGATACTTACAGGAGCTAGGAAGCAGTCTCTCCCAATCCCGTTCTCTAGGCTAAAGAAAGGTTGAAGAAATTCTTTCTTTATGGGTTGTGTCCGCCAACTCTAATCACTTTCACAAGCCTTCACTGGAGCCTCTATAGTGCGAGTTTCTTGAACCAGGGGAACAAAACCAACAGTATTCCCAGGTGAGGCCATGGAAGAACCAAGTACAGTGGAATAATTGTGTCCCCTGATCTACTGGCTATCTTCTTGCTGATGCAAGCCCAGGACACTGTTTGCCTTTCTGCTGCAGGCTCATGCTCAGCTTGCTGTCCACTAGGACTTCCAGGCCCTTTTCAAACAAAGCCATCCCCAAGCCTGTCAGACCACAGCATGAACATTAATCCAAGAGAAGGTCTTAACATCTACTAAGCCTGATACCATTTTTGTTGGCCCAATCTTCCCGTCCATCAATGTCTCTATGGTAGCTCTTCATTTTGTTGAATCTACTTCTCCCAGTTCAATATCATACTCAACCCCATCATCCAGATCATTTATTAAGACTGAATACTATTGGGCCCATATTGATCCTGAAGAGTTCACTCAGGTCTGGCTGCTAGTAGCACAAGTCCAGAATTTAGGTGAAAGTATAAAGACCATCCAATTTCATAACTAGAATGCAGGCTACAATCTCACCAAGGTCCCTCTGTGGAACCCAAAACACTTCCAGAGTCAGATACTCAGGATGTAGAAACACATATAATGAGAGATTACTATGACAATAGGCCTACACAATTTTACAAGCCTAAGTTTAGAAGCAATTAGATTTCACAACTAAGCAGAGGTTTCCACCTGTTATTCAAATAGCTACCATCAACAGGTAACAAGTACTTACTCAGAAATAGTTAACGAATAAAATTCAGAGTTCTGAGTCTTCTAAACCTAAGTTTAACAATTGCAGTTTACTCTGTAGAAAGTGTTGCATTGTTTTGCTGGTTTTGTAGATGTGAATTACATACTGGAACGTCAAGCTTGCGCTAGCGATAAAGCCAGTCCAAGTTACTTCCTTGAATACAAATCACACTAACAGTGAGATGATTATGTAAGTAAGCTGCCCATCAGTAGGGAAAAAGCCACATTAGTCCTTCAAGACATCAATACAGAGAATGAAGGATAGAAAGATGAGTCATCTCATGCAATGTGTCACAGGTTTGAGCAGAAGCTGTATTAGCTCAGTTCCAGGACTGCATTTCCCTTCAGGCTGATGCAGAAGTTCAGGGCTGTCCTGAAAAAAGTTTTAATCCCATGGGTTAGTTCCAGTGTTAAATTATTCATGGACTATTATTTTGGGCAGCAACTCAATAAGTATTCAAGTATCAAAGATGCACAGGAAAACCTAAAGCCAGGAGAGGCCTTAGTCCTAAAATAAGGTGTCAGTTGGAATTTTGGAACATGAGGAAAACCTGATCAGAACAGCCTTTAAAATAATTTACAGACATGAATTTTGATATAACAATTAAGTCTTGACATATTTACACCACTGAAACAACAGTTTCCAGGACTTTTGAGACAACTTTTGCCTAGAAGCGTTAAGTCAGATAAGAGGTACTGCACTGAAGAGTAAAAACAGTCATCCAAACACAACATGCAATTACAGCATACATGGTTATTTTCCAACACAGCTTCTTCAAAATAATGGAATCTAGTACTAAACACTGTTCAGGCTGCTATCTGATAATACATGCTGCAAGGTTAGGTCTTTAAAGTCTCAGGCTGCTATCTCTACCCCACTTCACAGTAGGAGAAAATAAGTCTAAATCTGTATTTTTAAAAACCTTTGAGAAGATTCCCCTCTCATGAATCCCCACAAGTGATCGATATAAAAGATCACCACCTTCCAGTCAGCTTAAGGTCTGGAAGACAAAGGCTAAGAGCTCACTACCTAGTAAGTACAACTTATAGGCACCACCTGTGAGCAGCTGTCTCATTCCGATTTAAGAGTCAGCCCACAGGCAATACAGATCTCTGGATGGATGAAGTTCATATTTATACCTCATCGATTTCTTCAAATAGGTGTCCTTCTACTCTAAGGGAGAAAATAAAAACCCAAACCAAGCAAAGCAACAGAAAACCCAGCTTACCAATCCTATAAAAAGAACAGTCTAAACAAAGGTCTTAAGACTCCTTCCTTATTTGCTATTCACAGAAGTAATAGCTAGGCCTGAGACATGAATTCACAAAGAAATCTGTCAGCAGTAAAGCAGGGGCCTGTAACTCACACAAAAGCAACAATTACTTCGATACTGGTTATGCAGTATCACTAGGCATCAAAGAACAGCGAGAAGCATACTCAGCATGCCACTGAACCCAAATATGCTCTGTGTTCCTGACAGCACTAACGCCTCAGTAGAAATTAAACGAGCATTGCTTCCAGTTTGCTTAGTTTTAACTCCTGCTGTGTCCCTTTCCTTCCCATCCTGTCTGCAGCAGATCCAGCTATTCTTCTGTCATTCCACAGTTAAGATTCAGAAGGAAGAGTTGCTGTTCTGATCCTTTGATCTCTTGCAGACTCAGCATCTTACAACACTTGAGACTTGTCAAACTCACACAGCCCGTCGCTAGATAAGGGAAGAATCTGCCTTATTAGTTGCCTGGTATGTTGTCACTAATAAGCAGAAGATAGAAGACAAGTGAAGTTGATGCAAGTTGTAAAATCATGATTTACAGAAGTTGCAGCAAGCAACTACATCAGGGATAACCCTTGCAGTATTAAAAAGATCCCAACAGGTTTTCCACTGAGAACCATAACCACAAATTTAACATCTTTAAACCGCACAAGCTACCAAAGGGTTCCACAGAAAAGGGTGTATTAAGGTGGAAACACTTAGTAATCAACCAGGTCAGCCATAACCACACAGATCAGTCATGAGGAGCACCCAAAAAAACCCACACTGAAATTAATATAGCAAATACCTTTTTTCTAAAGCGAATTAAAGCTACCTTGGAACACCTACTGCAAAAAGCCTAAAGCTATCCAGCATTATAGTCAAGGTCTAGTTAAACTATGTTTCCTTTTCTACATCAGCTGTGTTCACCTAAAAAGACATGGTCTAACAATTAACTTGTGGCCCAAATAGAATAATCTCTCCTTGTTAGAGATCAAACAGAACAGGTAAGTTGTTTCTCATTAGTTTAGTACACAACCAGCACTGTAGTTGAAGGTAGTTTACCAACTTCCTCGGGTTAAAGGTATTTTTAATTTTTACAGTTGTGATTTCAAATTACCAGAAAGTACTCACATAGCACAGCAGAAAGACTCTCCATTCCATTTATTTTTAGAGGTCCATATATCAAGCAGATGTGGCTTTTAAGTGCTATCATTGAGGTGCTTTATAAGGTGTATGTTATGCAAAAAGTGTAGAAATTAATACTGACAAACATTTCTTGCATAGCACTGCCCTCTAGCGAAGTCACATGAAGCAGCCAAATAGAACAGAGAAAATTACTGTATCACTGTGTAACATGCATAAGAAGAAATTCTCACAGCTTTAAATATACAAATATTCAAATTCCTATTTTCTTACAACTTGTTTTAAGTATCGACCTGAAAGTGTAACGATGGAAGACAAATGTTCAATTCTACCAACTAGACTGATCAAAAAGGCATCTGTCCAAGTTAAAAACAGCTAAAATCTAGTTTAAGATATACAGTATTTTAGTGAAACAAGTCAAGTTTCAGTATGAGTGTCCCACAAAACACCTACTTTTCAAAAATATTGTGTTGTAGAAGAGGTTCTGTATTCACAGCCTAATTCGCTTATTTGAATTACATTACTCATGATGTTAATCATGAATCATGTTAATGATTACAAGGGGTAATGTGTTTAAATTGAAAGTGGGGAGATTTAGATTAGATACCAGGAAGAAGTTCTTCACAGAGAGTGTGGTGAGGCACTGGCACAGGTTGCCCAGAGAAGCTGTGGGTGCCCCATCCCTGGCAGTGTTCAAGGCCAGGCTGGATGAGGCTGTGAGCAACCTGGTCTAGTGGAGGGTGTCCCTGCCTGTGGCTGGGAGGGGGGGTGGAACTAGGTGGTCTTTATGGTCCCTTCCAACCCAAACCATTCTATGATACATTTTACCCCTCACAGCAATTGATATAGTTCAGTTCTTCTCTGTGCACCTAGACTGCATTGTTTTCATGAAAAGTAATCCTGTCCCCAAAGTAAGAGTCATCTACTGTCTCACATTAAAAGAAACCAGTCTCTATCTCTGGCTATCTACACATACCATTTTAAAAATCAAAATTGGAATTCAAGAATCTTATTCCCAGAACACCATTAAGTATGGCAATCAGTGACAGTCATTGAGACATCCTCCCTAAACTGTGAAGGGTAAAGGAGAAAGTCTGCCATCTTCAGATGCATTTAGGAGGCTCTTTCACAGAGAGATGGGTGGGGTTTTTTCAGTGGGGGGGAAAGCTTATGCCATGCATCTTGGAAAATCATTCAGTAGATTGAGTACTAAAACCTCCCAGGAAAGAACTGAGATTTTACTAGTTAATCTCCAGTTGCTACAAGAGCACAAGCACTTTTTTTTTGTAGCAATGGTATTCAAAAAAATCGCAAAACATGGAACAGACTGACCAAACCACCAAGTTCGACATAGCATTTCTTGCACAATCTGTTGTACAGAACATGTACAGTGCATTCACTAAGTGTTTATCCATTTCTCTAACATTCATCACAACAGTATCTTGCTTCATTCACCTTCATATTTCATATTAATGTTTTCTCTCCAAAATACAGATTCAAAGATTGTCTCACTTATTTGTCAATGCTTAAGTGGACAAAAAAATACAGTCAAGGTTTGTAATATGCAGTAACCAAGTATGACAGCCTCTACGCTACACTTCTACTGCACACAGTAAGCTTGTGGTTGCTGAAGATACCTGTGAAACAGAATCATAGAATTGAGTTGAAAGGGACCTTAAAGACTATCTAGTTCCAACCCCCCTGCCATGGGCAGGGACACCCTCCACTAGACCAGGTTGAGCCCTAGACCAGGTTGACCCCTAGACCTGGCATGAAGACATCCAGGGACGGGGCATCCACAACTTCTCTGGGCAACCCGTTCCAGTGCTTCACTACCCCCTCCGTGAAGAATTTCTTTCTGATGTCCAATCTAAATCTCCCCACTTTCAATTTAAACCCATTACCCCTTGCCCTGTCACTACAGGCCCTTGTAAAAAGTCTCCCCCCAGCCTCCTTGTAGACCCCTTCAGGTACTGGAAGGTGCTATAAGGTCTCACCAGAGCCTTCTCTTCTCCAGGCTGAACAAGCCCAATTCTCTCAGCCTGTCCTCATAGGAGACGTGCTCCAGCCCTCTGAGCATCTTTGTGGCCTCCTCTGGACTCGCTCCAACAGTTCTATATCCTTCTGATGTTGAGGACCCCAGAGCTGTATGCAGTGAGACCCCACCTGCAGTACTAGAGCAGAATAGAGGGGCAGAATCACCTCCCTCGACCTGCTGGCCACACTTCTCTGGATATAGTCCAGGATCCAGTTGGCTTTTTGGGCTGCCAGCACACACTGCTGGCTCATGTCCAGCTTTTCATTCACCAGTACCCCCAAGTCCTTCTCCTCAGGGCTGCTCTCAATCCATTCTCCCCCCAGCCTGTACTTGTGCTTGGAAGTTCACTCTGTTGTAATATTGAACATAATTTTAACAACCAACCAAAAGATGAACCTCCTTTCAAGCTGCAACTCTAAAATCTCAAAGTACAAGACTACCATTGATCCAGCAGTTTAATACCTACGGTTCCCCAAGAGTACCACAGGAATCAGGCTGTTGAAACAAAGAACACTTAAATTGGTTGGCTATTTTCATTATTTACTGCTTCACAGAGAAGTGAACATAATTGAATAACTACATTTCTTTTACATTTAAAAATCGACATTGAAGTGATTAAGTGGTAATGACAATGAATGCTACTAGTTTCTGGATTTCTCAATAACAGTTTGATGCCTACTTAAAAGAAAATCAGTAGTTAACAAGTGTTTTTAAGGTTAGACAAACCATAAAAGGTTTTAAGCAGTTAATAAATCAAGTGCAAGAAGAGTAAATCATACTCTGGACAAAAATCAGGTGTGAAAAGTCATTAAATTTGTCAGTAGACAAACTGAGCTTTTAAGATGTCTTTCAGGATGGAAGAAAGAGGATCACTTTACAATTTCATAGAACATCAAATAATGCTTATTAAATGTTTAGGAAAAAATTACAGAGCCAATTATAATCATCCTTCAAGGACAAGCTAAAGGAGATGCACAAGATCACTCAAAAAATAATCTGTCTATCATTGGGTGATTAATATGTTATTCTGCCTTGAATTCAAATAGCAATCTGGAGCTGACAACAACCCTTGTATTAATACCTAAGGCAATGTAAAACAATTTCAATGCAAAACACATTAATGAAAGAATAGACGCAAACTACATCATCTGTGAAACTGCTTCAAACAAAGCACTGCAGCCCTAATTTATCACTTTCTTGTTATAGTCCACATTCATAGACATGGAAAGCTGTCAATATAAATCATCAAGGTCATGGATTTCAGAGCCTCCCTGAGGATCACTTGTCCACGTTTCTTATAAAACAATTTTAAATATCAAGGGCTGTACTTCAGTGTTAGACATTACATAATAACATAAAGTCTAATTATCTGGCATTAAACCTTTAAAACAGAAAAGCAACTAACAATTCAAGATTATGTTGAAAATTGAGCTATACCAAGAAATAAGTTCAACTGTTACTCATTTAAACATTGCATGTACTTGAAAAGTTATATATGTTTATGCTCTTGTCAGTAATATTAATGTATTTATCATGTGAATATTTGTAGACTTCACCTACATTTCTGATAAAACTACTGCTTTATTATTTCCCCTTAAAAAGTTAAAGATTTAGAATACACATCTACACTTGTTACATTTTTCTCCCACCTTCCCAGTCTTTCAAAACGTCAGTTAATGTCGAGAAAATACTATTCTTCAGTGTATTCAGCAAGGAAATGCAACATGAAGTGTGTTTTACTATTATAAATTAATCCATTAAAGCACTCATTGTCAACTACTGTTCCCTCAAGCTTTACATAGGCTAGAGCCAAGCTTAAACAGACAGGGCATCTCAGACCATGAGATACAACACAGTAAGTGTCACCCATCAGTACCACTGCTAAATCCTGCAGGTCAGTGGACAGACTGTAGAACGCCTGAGGTTGAAAAAAACCACTGGATGTCATCTGGTCCAACACCTCTGCTCAAGCAGGGTCACCTAGAGCTGCTTAACCCAGGACCATGTTCATATGGCTCCCAAATATCTCCAAGGAGGGAATCTCCACAACCTGTCCAAATTACCCGTGCTAGTGATTGGTCAACCCTCACAGTGAAAAAAGTGTTTACTGATGTCCTGAGGGAACCTCCTCTGTTTCCATTTGTGCCCATTGCCTCCAGTCATTGGGCACCAGTGAAAAAAGCCTGGCTCCATACTCTGTGCACATTTATAAGATTTCCTTTTCATCAGACTAAAGAGTGCTACCTCTCAGGCTTTCTTCATAAGAGCAAAGTCCCTTGACTATCTTTGTGGCCCTTCACTGCATTTCCTCCTCCAGCTCCATCTTTCTCTGGTACTGAGGAGCCCAGAACTGGATACAGCACCCCAGGTGTGGCCTCACAAAGGCTGACTTGATGGGAAGGATCATCTCCAACAACCTGCAGGCAATACTGCTTCTAACACAGCCCAGGATACCAGCAGACTTCTTGGCAGCAAGGGCACATTGCTGCCCCATGGTTAACTTTGTGTCCACCAGAACCCCTAGTTCCTTCTCTTCAAAGATGTTTTCCTGCAAGGTGGTCTACTGCATATACTGGTGTCTGGGTTTGTTCCTCCCCAGGTGCAGGACCTCATGCCTCCCTCCCTTTGCTGAACTTCCTAAGGTTCTTGTCAGCCCATTTCTCCAGCCTGTCCCAGATCCCTCTGGATGGCAGCACAACCCTCTGGTGTCAGACACTCCTCCCAGTTTTGTCAACTGCAAGCTTGCTGAGGCTACACACTGCCCATTATCCTGATCATTAATGAAGATGTTGAACAGGACTTAACCCAGCATTGACCCATGGCATATACCACTAGTGACTGGCCTCCAACCAGACGATGCCATCTGCATGGCCCAGCCATTCAGCGAGTTTTCAATCTACCTCAGTCTGCTCATCCAGCCCATATTTCATAAGCTTCTCTAAAAGCACCTTATGGGAGACCCTCAATGTGGGAAAGCTTGGCTCCTCAGACGGAATCTGGAAAAGGCACATCACTCAAGATGTTAGCATGTTATATTACTGTAGTAGCATGTCAAGAGCTGAAGGCTCTTGAAGTGCGAAGAATTACTCTGAAAACAGTTCTTCAGAGTTCAAGTGTTCTTCAGAATAGAACTTCTGAAGCTTCAAAAGTTAAGTGCTATGCACATCTATGCATAAACATGCTTTCAGAATTTTTACTTCTTAAAAAATGGTCCTGTAGCAATATGATTAAGGTATAGAAACAGTACTCACCTAAACCATTGTTATAATCAATTTCAAACAAATCATACTGTTAAAACAACAGTATTCTGCTTTACCCTACACCTTATTGATTTTTTGTTGTTATTTCTAACCTGTAAGTTTGCTACACTCTTTACAGAGCTGAGGTTTTGGAAAAACTAGACAATTCAGTTCTGTGTCCACCCCCTAATATAACAAGTACCTTGAGAAGAAAAACTGCTCATTGCAAGGGTTACAGTGAAAAAGAAAAAAAGGTTAGTAGAATAAAAGTTTATAGGGCAAATGTAAGAGGCAATTTGGGAGTTTACTGCTACAGACTTATTAATAAGGTGAGAGACTTTTCAAATACAAGTAGGTTGTCTGCTCTACCTTATCCTGATACACTATCTTCAAAATGTTTAGCTTCATGCTAGACACCTCTCTTCCCTTCCTCCTTTGCGCTTGTTAGAGATGCTCTGTTTTCCCTATAGAAGGCTAACACTACTGAAGAAGCTTCAGACTGAAGATCCACACAGCCCACAACCACTGTTGTAGGTCCAGAGAAGCCACAGTTGCCACATTTTGCAGGATCATCCCAAATGTCATCACACAGAAAACTAAACAGAGCAAGCCAAGTTACTTCCACTTAAAGCATGGAGTTAAGATCCTCTCCAAACACTTCTCCTCAATCATCTTCCTTGCACCACATTTCTATTCTCATTTGAATTACACAGTGTTAAATGCCATCACACATTTAATTTGCTCCTTAATGTTTATAATTAGCCATTGACTCCTGAAGATACTTCATAGCAAACACAAAACTTCAAGTTTAATTCTTATAGTAACTCTTGATTTTAATCAAGAGCATGTACAAGAACATACACCATCTTCTGTATTGTCACCACTGAAAACAGTTTTGAGAAAGCCCTGACTGTCCCTGGG
Source organism: Rhynochetos jubatus (assembly GCA_027574665.1). Lineage (NCBI taxonomy): Eukaryota > Metazoa > Chordata > Aves > Eurypygiformes > Rhynochetidae > Rhynochetos > Rhynochetos jubatus. The sequence goes on along the minus strand of CM050650.1, from coordinate 94,516,052 downwards.
AGAAACAACTTTTATATTAACTCCTTAAGCTGGTAATTCCTATGTTAGTACCCTTCCAGTGATTTACCTTCAGGGATGAGATGCCTTCAGGTTGAGTATGTATTACTACTTATGAATTTGGGGACAGATTAATATTTCACAGAAACTGAGAAACTCAGGAATTTTCCATTCCAAATAAGATTTATTTCTTTAGATTCTTCAGCTTTAACAGTGTATTTCATGCTACCCTGTTCAGAAGCTGGGGAGAAGCTCACAACTCAACAGGTAATAGTTGGGGGAAAAATGCAAAATTTAGGAAAGCTCTTTTCTGTATGTATCACTAGGTCAAGTTTGGTGAACTGATTTTGATGTCTGAAGTCATAGAAAATGAAAAACAGCAACCTGATATGACAACCACACCAAACTGCAGTGTTATCTGCCTTTCTGCCAAACTCAGTAAGACAAGCCCTCAGTTTTTAGCAACTCTGGTCCAGCATGATGCTTCAATTTGTGTTTTCCCAATCTGTCCCCTCCCTCCCAGAAAAACACATACCTGATGTTATCTAATGTTACAATATTTTGTGGTCTGATAAGAAGTTTGTTCTTTATTGCATGAATATCTCACCATCTACTTCAGATTAATACATGAAATCAACCACAGGCCACAAAAGAAGCCCACAACAGTGGATTGATGCTAATGCTTCTCCTTTTAAAAAAAAAAAAAAAAAAGGATTTTAGCTAGATTAGCCACTGGGGTAAATGTGTTAGTTCCATAGTTTAAACTGTAGCCATTTACAAACTAAAGAACACCACCCCCTTGCATGCCTCCTCCTGCAGAAGCAGGAGATGGTTTTCAGAGAAAGCCTAGGAGCATACACATGCAGAAGGGTGCTTTTGCCCTCAGTAACTACTCAAATTCAAGGCTGCCTGCTGCCACTGCCAAAACCCCTTTTTCTCAACTTCTTCACAGTATTGTATATTATCACAGTGCAGAAGTGCAATTTTAGAATAGCCATAATCCAATTCTTCACACCAAAATACCACACAAAGCAGTACTGTTAACATACATTTGACTAATTGTGGCATGGATAAATTGTACTTCAAGCAACTTAAATAGAATCACTTGATTTGTTTCATGGCACACTTCCATGAGTAACATTTTAAGATGAAATAACTCAAGTACAGGCAGTGCAGACACAGCATCCTTATTTACTTCTAGTATTTTGTGTTAAAGTAGCAGGCATTCAATGTCAGGCCACTCTTAGAGTGACAGGTTAGCAAATACTTTCATACAATACAGCCTTCACTACATGTTCATTTGAAACTGACTTTTTTCTTTAGAATAAGGAGGTGAGTATGAGTATACAGAAGACCAGATACACCTGTTCTTAGCTTCCCTTTAACAATACAATTGCAACACTGGCTATGGAACAGACTGATGATATTCAGAAGTCAGGGGAATATCAGAAAAATTCAGTTATGTCTGTACTACAAATCCTTATCTCCTAGCTACTATAAATCACAGATCTGACATCACTTATGTTCAGAGCAGGGAACACAGATACCACACACTGTCCCCATCTAGTCTCTCTACCCTTTTTTCCAATCATCTGTTAAGAATTTATGGAAAATTTATAGTAGGTGGTTTTGTTCTTGTGTTCACCCTTTTGTATCAAGGGTATTATCTTTTTGTGCTTAAAAAAGAACCCCTACCACTGATTATCAGTGGTTTGATGACTAAGCACAAAGGCCTCCCACCTTTAGAAACTGGGACAAACAATTTGATAAGCACAAAGAAGGCTGGCTGAAAAATAAAGGAGCCTAACTACTTGGCAGATGTCTCAAGCTACAGGCAAGCATTACAGACAATGCCTCACACACTTGCCTGTGCACTAATGCCTTTGTCTTATATAAAATCACCTCTAGATAAGACTAACACAGCACAAAAAAACCATAAAGTGGGAAATAACTTGGGAGGAGGAGAAGCATGATTCTAGAGGGATTAACTTCTTTCTTTTGGTAGAGGGAGTAGAGTAATCCAAACTGGTAGAGACGGAGAGGTTACCCTCTGGGCCAACCTCTCCCTGAGGTTTAGGGAAGTGAGAGAACTTTTCACTGCTGAAGTAACTTTGGCATGAAGTCATACCACTGGGAAAAGCCCAGTCAACAATACAAATGGGAATGCAGGTATATGGCATTTACATGCTGTTGAGGTCCCACTCACAATTCAATCTTCAGACCATTAGAACACCACTGTTCATGTTGTCACAGGTGGAAATTGCTTACATATAAAAGCCTGACCATCACTGGCAGTGTGAAAAGTTATGAAAGCACTACAGCCTTAAAAATAATCTATTCCCACTCCAACTTTGAGAGCACAGACCTTCTAATATGTGGTTTTCCCTGTCCGTGACACATCTGTACCTCAGTCCACCCACGTATCAAAGCCAGCTCACTGTTTCCACGTAAGATTCTACAATTGCCTGCAAACATTGACACAATTCCTCTCATAGAGGTGGATAACCACCACCTCCTGTGCGAGCTCATCCCTAAAACTTCTGTGAAATAGCTACTCCTTTCCTCCCATCCTGCCTTAACTCCTACTGTAAAACAGAAGGACCTATTACAGCAGTTAAAAACAAAGTAAGCAGTAATGTCATGCTCCAGGCATTCACATGGACAGGTCTACTTAAGTTTTTAAAGCAACAAATGAACCTAAAATCATAGTAATGAAGGCATTCAGAGGAGACTATTTTAGTTCTCATGCTTGATGTTCCACTTCATTTACCACCCAGTATTCATACAAGTCCTAAGACACAGCACACTGAAGTTACTGAACATTAAATGGAAGCCACATTTCCAGGTTCAGCTAGTTTTGAGGACAGAAGCATGTCATGATACTCACTCAATGGTGCCTACAACCAATCTGTACTCAAAAATAAATAGGGAAATAGTATTAGAATTAGGGAATATTAGCAATAAATTAAAAAATTTGAAATGCTACTATTTGCTTTGGAAACATTTACAGTAAATTTGTGCAAGAGTGTTTTAGATGCTTATAGAAGTTTATTAACAGTTATAAAAAACATACTTGGGTAGCTGTTTGAAAAAAACATTGAGGATATTCTCCCATCTAATGAATTTGTTCCTAATGTTAATCTCATAGAGGTTAAAAAAACCCACTATGTGCTCTGCAGTAATGTAACCGCAGCAGAGATTAATCTTTCCTTTCATAATTAGGGGAAACAAATTTAAAAGCTGACAGGTTATTTTGGGCTAAGCAAAGGTCTGGATCTTTGACCAGCACATGATCTAGATGTCAGCAATACAGGCTGAATGATTTAGTGACCCATGTCAATCAGAAAAGGCTTAAAGTAATAAAATTTATGATTTAGGTGAAATTAAAGTACTTAGTCAATGGGGCTGAGAGTAATTCAGTTCATCTGAGATATCTACTACCTGATCCACCAAATTGCTCTCCTACCTACTGTACAGAGCCTGATGACCACCAAGCTGTCAACATTCTGATACTTACATCTGAGAACCTGTACTGAATTGCCTCCCATTATCCTGCTGTAATTACAACTAGTGACTTCAGCTGGTGTAAAAGTGACAGAAAATCATTAGCTATACTTGTTACTCAATTTAGATTTAAGAGCCTAAAGGTAGTATTTAGCAGGTACTTTACCCTCTTGCCCAGTTTTGATTAAAACAGTCTTCCTTCTTATATCCTTGTTCTACAACACTTGTATCTATTTATCCTTTGCCTGACAACAAGCTACCACAAAAATATCGACTAGCTATGTTTCAAAATAACTTACTGCACAAGCCACTTAAAATTCACAAGCAAAGCTAAGTGGGAACAATTTTACTATGTTAGAGTCAATATGCAATGGAAGAGAAAGTTACTTCACCAAGGACAGGAACTTAAACACTACAACCTATCAGAAAAAACACTGACTTGAGACAACTGCAGACAAAGCTTTAAAATACCCTTTTTTTTTTTAAATCTTCATCTTTATAGCAAAATTCTACTTTGATAAGTTAATACATGTAGCATTACAAACAGGCTGACTATTCAATAAATGAAGAAATAGAAAAGATTGGAAAAGCAAGGGACCACATCAAATGTTGGTCACAGCTAGCAAGTTAAAATGGGTCCTTTTCTTTGCACATAAAAGCCAGAGTCAAGCAATTAACAGACTTAATCATATGATTTACAATCAGTTACAGAATGAACACTTCGGAATCCTTCTAAACTACAGAAAGAACTGCAGTAGTTTAGTCACATGCCTAGAACTAACAAGAACACTCTTGAGGCTTTACAAAACAAGCCTCTAAACAGCTTCAAACTCTAGCCAAAAAGTTAAAAGCAAGTATTCTTGATTTAAGGCACACATCAGAAGACTCTGCAGATTCTTCATACACAACACTGAATATTCACATACATACTTACCCTTCTTCAAATCCTAGAATTACAGAAGTGTAAAGCAATGCCCTGTTAAAGACATTGCTTTTTCATTTATTGAACGAAGAACAGCCTTTTACAAAAAAGGCAGTTACAAATGAGAAAATTTTGCATATTTCTTTACATATGAAGTTATTCTGCCAGACTTTCTACTGTAAAGCCTTGTAGACATAAAAACATCCATGTAGAAAAGTTGTAGTAAAGCTTCTATTCAGGTTTAAAGGCTGACCAGACCAAGTCTAGGTTATGCCACAGTTCAGTGAATAAAAAAAGCAGTATTTTGCTCTCCGCTGCTGGATAGCGACAGATGCTTAAAACCAGGAGGAGCCAGTGAGTGTACTACAAGCTGTAAGGTATAATGTGACCTTCCCTTGAAGAAATTAATTGAAATTAATTCTGCTCTGTGCTCAAGTACTGAAACAGTGGTTTTTAAATTTGTGGTAAAAAGTTATTCCTCTCATTCCAAGGGCTTAAAATAGTGTTTCAAAGCACAAAAATCCAGAGTCAGAAGACACTGTTGAAGCCTTCTAGAACAATGACTGTTTTCCACACAGGTATAGCACACGATAACTGCAAGTATTACAAATGTAAAGACCTGAAACCTTTGCATAACAACTTACTGTGTAAGTGATAGCTGCCAACATTCCAATCACAGTCAAGGAACTAATGGAAAATGAAAGAGCAGTCAAGCCATCTGCGAAAAAAAAAAAAAAGCCTGTTGAATGAGTTTCCTGAAGATATTTAAGATCATTAGATTTAAGAAAAAAAAACCCAAACACAATTGAGACACGGTTACCAGCCATAACTCAGATGGAAAGTTCACCTGGCATTGTCAGCAGCAAGTCACAGGACAGCCACCTTGCTTTGCTACAAGTTCAATGATGTTTCATTCAGTCAAATGGTTGAATAGCTACTAATGAACTTGCTCCCTTACCTGTCTAACACCTCTTCAAAACGTATTTCTGTCCTCCACAAGATGCTGTGGTAATTTTCACAATTTACACATGCATTTTGGATGGTTTATCACAGTAAATCAGGTGATAACAACCAAAGATGAAGCACTACCCAGAGAAACAGGCAAGGGTGGATCCTTCAAACAACCACACAAGCCAGACTGCAAGTCTCTGCTACACTCAGCCACGTACATCCAGCTGTACCAACCGGAAGTAGGTCAGGAGATTAAAGAGTTACAGGACCCTTACTATCACTCCAGAAATGAAAAGGGATAGTAGAAAAGCATTACCAAACTCATTCCCAAAGGCACTGAACTCCCTGAACCCTCCTGCATAATTTTCACAACATCCCTGACCCTAGTCTCTCCATGCAGAACACAAGTTGGCAAGCTTTTTCGGTTACACAGTAGAATGGAAACATAGTAGTTACTATAGAAACTAACTTCAAGCAATCAATTTCGTGTCTGCACCCAGTCATAGCTGAGCTACTCTTTAATGTTTTCCCCATGTCCTGTCTTCCCCTCTCATTAACTCAGGATTTTAGAGCACAATTTATTCCTACTTACACAGACTTCTTAGCTAGTGTCCATTCATTAGCTGGTTTCAATTCTTTTTCCTGAATGTAGGGTCAAGCATTCACAAACTGAGAAATCCTGTTATATTTATCCTCTATAAGAAGCTGCATCTTTCTTCTGACCAATCCTATAGACCTCCTTCCACAGATACCAAAAACTAGTAGAATAGCACAGCCAAATAAAACTTCACAGCTCCAATCCTTCCTTTGCTATTTTTGCTAGATAATACCAAAAAACCTTCCCAAAGTTAACAGTACTGTGCTTGGGAGCTTCAAATCCTACAGCTATGTTTAAAACAGGAAACAAAAACCCACACATCCTCACCCAACCTAGCACTATTCCCCCTCTACTCCTTGTGAAAACGTTACCTGTGTTCTGAAGTTTAGGAGAAAAATCCATACATAAGTGACCCCTATTTCTAACGTATCACACAACGTACTTAAACACTATATTTGATGATCCTCCTGTACATGTATTTGAAACCAACATTTAATATCCATTAAAAAAGTTTAACTACATTCAATAGAACATTAAGAAACTAACTGACTGAGAAATTGATAATGGTATACCAGCAGCATATCATCAGGCACTGCCTCAGTGGATGAGTTTGCATTTCTTTCATAATCCCACTACAGTATGAACAGCCATATCACAAATATCCAAAACTAAGATCTTTGTATTTCTTGGGTTAACAGAGGACAAAGGAAAGGGGGGTAAGTTAATATAAAAACAGGGTAACAGGTACAAGTGAAAACAGGCAAAAATTTCATCCTCATTTCTCCAACATCTGGAACAGAAAAGAACCTTTTGCAACAATACTAACTGGAGCTTGCTGGCTGTGGAGTAGCTCAACAAAAACCCTGGGGAGTCTTGGCAAACAGCAAGCTGAAGACAAGCCATCAGTGTGCCCTGGCAGTATGAAACTCCAACAGCATACTGAGTTGTAGCAACAGAACATGCCCATCTGTTAAGGGAAGGAACCATAAAGGCAATACCACAACCATTTTTGAGGCCCCCATCACAGGCCAGACTGATAAATCTGAGCAAGTTAATGGGAGAGCTACATTGGTCAGAGGTCAAAGTGCAGGCTGTGAAGAGAAGCTAAGGGAGCCAGGCTTGTTCAGCCCAGAACAAACACAGCTTAGGAGAGACCTAATATAGCCTGCCTGCTTACCAAAGAGGTGGAGCCCAGCTCTTCAGTGATGCACAGCAGTTGAGTGAGACAATGGGTGGCAGTGTGTATACCCACACTGGATAAGAGAAGCTTCTTTTACCATGAAATGAAAGTCTCCACCCTTAGGGCTTTATCAGCTAGCTTTTGGGAAAATCCCTAAGCAACCTGATCTGACACTAGAGCCTCCTTCTCTGTGCAGGAATTTGAAGAAACCTCAGGTCTTCTAGTCCAGGCTGAATTACCCTACGAAATTAAAAGTCACAAGAAAATGTTGGTGGAGTCAGAAATCAAAAGCAGACTTCCACATCCCAATCCAGCATCCTAATGATGAAACCTTCCTGGAAATAAACAGTGACTATACTAGATTTTCATAGCAAGGACATGTACAGAGCTGAATATTTAACTGTCAGCCATATCAAGGTAGCCTAGAAAAGTTAGCTTACATCTCAGCTCAAGCACCATCACCATCTGTATAAACTGTTTAAGAAGCCTTTCATTCTAAGCTGTCAGTTAGAATCTTTGTGAAGCAAGAGAAACAAACAAGCAGAAAGCCAAAATTATGAAAAAGGAGAAAAAAGGGAGGACAAGTCCATAGCTATGCTTGCAAGCACAGCTTGCAGCACAGTGCATATTATGATGAAAGACTCTGTAAGGATTTCCAAGGGAACAAGAAGGGCTTCTTGAAATGCATAAGGGGCAAGAGGAAGATGAGGCAAAATGTGGGTCTGCTGCTGAGTAAGGCGGGGCCCTGGTGACACAGGACATGGAAGAGTATCAAGTATGAATGCCTTCTTTGCCTCAGTCTTTACTAGCAAGACCAGACTTCAGGAAATCCAGGCCCCAGAGACCAGGGGGAAAGGCCAAAAGGAGGACATAACCTTTGTGGAAGAGGATCAGGTTAGAGTGCTTAAGCAAACAGAACATACAGAGTTGATGAGGCCTGAAGGGATACACTAAATGCTGACAGAGCTGACCATTGTCATTGCAGGGAACTTGTAGTCAGTATAAAATTCCTAGAATAATACAGAAGACAGCCGAGCAAGGCTTATAGCATTACGTTGTAAAATGTTCAGACAGAAGCAATACTCTAATACATAGCAAGAATGATGCACAAACATTAGCATAGTTAAGCATTTGGATTAATGTTTGTTCTATAACTTTTAGTTACAATTTTTCTGGATACACATGTAAAGTGACACCAAATCTGTCTTAGGTGACCTATAAAACACTTTCTTCACACCTTCGCTCTGAAAGCACATCCTGGCTAAATACATTAACTGCATAAACTGCAGGTTAAATACAGCTTCATGTAGTCTCGCCTTCACAACAGTTCTTTATAGCCGTACTATAAAGTGTAACAAAGGCAAACAAAATAATTACAGAAAAAAGCCAATACTAGGAGAACAAAGGGGAAAATTCCTAACTCCCATAGGATTCTATCTAAATAGACAAAGCCACTTACGAACTAGTCACATTCTCACAGTGAACAGCAGTGTCACATTTACTTAGGTATGCACACAAACTGTCATATGACAAGATCCACACTCACCATACCAAAGTTCACTGATTTTTAGAGTATCCAAATAACATTTTAAAGCTGTGTTCAGCAAAGACTCCATGGAATCAAATACCTTCCCCTCCCCACCACTAAATATCACAGGACAGAACATTGGAATCCTTGCTGTCAAATGGGGACTGTACTGAAAACAAAGTGGCAGTGTCTCCTCTCTGTTCTTTAAAGATAGCTCAGATTTTTTTGTCTGAACAGAAAGTGAGCAATCTTACTGCAAAGATTTAGTGTAGGTGAGCAGTTAGTCCAATTAGAAAACTGTCACCAAGATAGTTAGTTTTCTTGTCCAGTCAATGATGAGTATGCCAAAGCTCAGAACAAATCTCAAACTTACGACTACTTCCAAGTTCTTCAAACAGGAGCTTCACTTTCTCCCACTCTGTGGAATTCTTCTTGTTGGGAATATCCAAAGGAACAAAAGCACTGCAACAAAGAAAAGAAAGTCATCTCACTTACAAGAATTAGTCTAGTATCAAAAGAATTCTAGTTCCAAGTTAAATTAATTTATTCCTGAAGAAAATAAATGTATGACTTTAGGCTTAAAAAAATTCTGAAGGCAATGTTTCATTTTATTCACTTTCTCATCCAATACTGTATTTAGATCAGCAGAGTCAGGTCTGAAGTCAATGACCAAGTGTTTTTCTATTTACCAGACCTAACAGAGGCAAGGACCCTACACTGAAGCATCATTAAAAGATGTATTATTCCGATTTGCTATCCTGGTTTGACTCATGTGCAGAGAAGCAAAAAGGCTTTAAGCATCATTTGAGACAAATTCTCTTATACATTCACATTTCTGGAAAGTAAAATAATTAACAACTCCTACACCAAGCATTAACTCATTAAAGATGAGTTAACACATCTGCCGCATTCCATTCCTGTCAGCCCAGAGAACTAAACTGCAGAGAAGTTCATTAAATATTTTTGACCTTCCAATAACCGAACACTAGCAAAGACAGCTCACAAGAATGTCAGGTGGAACAGCCCCCAAGCTGAAAGCTTACTGCTCAGTCTCCCCCAGCTGAAGTCCAACGATAAGAGTAAGTCTTCAGCATCTCCTCAGACAAAACAGCTTGTTTTGTAACTTGAGGCTATTTCCTCTTGCCCTATCACAAGAGACCAACACCCACCTCTCTGCAGCCTCCTTTCAGGTAGTTGCAGGGATCATTAAGGTCTCCCCTGAGCCTCCTCTTCTCCAGGCTAAACAACCCCAGTTCCCTCAGCCACTCCTCACAGGACTTGTGCTCCAGACCCTTCCCCAGCTCCGTTGCCCTTCTCTGGACACACTCCAGCACCTCAATATCTGTCTTAAACTGAGGAGCCCAAAATCTAACACAGGATTTGAGGTGTGGCCTCACTAGTGCCCAGTACAGGGGGAAAATCCCTTCCCTAGTCCTGCTGGCCACATTATTCCTGATGGAGGCCAGAATGCCATTGGCCCTCCTGGCCACACTGCTGCCTCATATTTAGCTGCCTGTCAACTAACACCCCCAGGTCCTTTTCCGCTGGGCAGCTTTCCAGCCTCCTGTCCCCAAGCCTGTAGCGCTTCATGAGGTTGCAGTGACCTAAGTGCAGAACCCAGCACATGGCCTTGTTGAACTTCACACAGTTGACCTCAGCCCATCAATCCAGTCTTTCCAGATCCCTCTGTAGAGCTTTCCTACCCTCAGACAGATCAATACTCCCATGCAACTTGGTGTCATCTGCAAACTCAGAGGGTGCATTCGATCCCCTCGTCCAGATCATTGATAAAGATTTTAAACAGAACTGTCCCTCCATTCCACTGCAACAGCCATGGTTAGCCAGGACCGCTGAGAGATGATGCAAAATGGCTTGGTGAACACTTCTGTCAGCTTCCTCAGTACTCTTGGATAAGGCCCATCTGGACCCATAGACTAGTGGGCATCTAAGGGTGTAGCAGATAGCTAACCATTTCCCCTTGGATTTTGGGGGCTTCACTCTGCTCCCCATAGCTATCTACCATCACAGAGACTGGCTATGTGGAGAACAACTGGTCTTGCAATGCCTTCTTCACCTCAGTCTAAGTACCTCAGCCTTTTCCTCATCATTTATCACTATGTTTTCTCCTGTATTCAGTAAAGGATGAAGATTCTCCTTAGCACTGCTTCTTTTATTTATTTCCAGAAACATTCTGATTGCCTTTTACAGCAGAGGCCAGATTAAGTTCTAGCTGGGCTTTGGCTAGGATGAACAAGACAGAGTTAGCATGCCTAGCCATCTACAGACCCGCATCCCAAAGGATCTTTAAAACACAGACCATACACTGCACCAGCACGGCGTACAGTTTAGGCCTATTCTTCATGCACGCTAAGCAAGAAGCAGCTTGACAAAAATCTTGGCTATTTGGCCATGTTGACTCAATGTTCAGTGCAGCCATCAACAGAATGAGAAGTTTCCATGCTAAATAACTCTGTTTCACCTGTGATCACTGTGATGCAATACAAGTCAGTCCATTGAGAGCAAGTGAATAGAGTACAAGTGCCAGTGCAGGGTTTTACAGGTAGAGTTGAGAATTGAGTTAATGCAAGCGACACAAAGCTAAGCTGCTGTGTGTCTTACACCTGGAGTTTTGGACACGTGAAATTAACTGCATTTTTAGGAATGGAAGAAAACTGCTATTCTGTTTGAAACACATCCTGGGAATACGAGGATTAAGATCTATATCAATATCTAGGCTGCAGAATAAGGAAAGTAAATGCAAGACAAGCAGTTTATTAACTTTTGAAAGGGCTAATAAACACAGGCATAGATGGGTCATGTTTGATCCTTAGAGTGCCATTAGCTGTCATCTTTAGGAAAATAATTCCTAACATACTAGATTTAAACTCATTTAAAGTGAGTTCTGCTATAATATAATTTGCATAATTATTTACAGACTAACTAGACATATTCATAGCTTTTAAAAAGCTAATGGTTCTAGAAAATTCCAGGTAACCAGTTTAATCCCAAACACTGACAGTCAGGGAAATATTCCTTTTAGAACCAAACATTCATTAGCCTCAAAAGTAAAATATTTTAGCTCAAACCCAACCGCTGTAAAAAGGGTGCTATAATGTAGATTGCAATAACTCAGGTTCCTTGACTCCAGCGCATGACATTTAGAGTAAACAAACTCTGATCAAGGAGAGTAGATAGTTTCTGAGAAGGGAAAGACATTACAAGTAAATATGAGTTCAAAATATCCCAGTATGAATTTGTCCTATACTTTCAATGACACTCTACATCAGTTTTTTTGTGTCCAGAGTACAAATCCTATGAGAAGTGGCTGAGAGAGCTTAGGGTGTTTAACCTGTAGAAAAGGAGTTTGAGGGGAGACCTTACTGATCTCTACAACTACCTCAAAGAAGGCTGAAGCAAGGCGGGTGTTGGTCTCTTCTTGCAAGTGACAAGTGATAGGACAAGAGGAAATGGCCTCAAGTTGCACCAGGGGAGATTCAGATTGGATATTAGGAAAAATTTCTCCATGGGAAGGGTTGTCAAGCATTGGAACAGGCTGCCCAGGGAAGTGGTCCTTTTGGAAAAGGAACCAAGCTATTTATTGACCTGTTTTAATTATACAGATTACTTGATAAATCAACCAAAATAAAAGGTTGTCCTGATATGACACATTAGTCACGTAAACACAAGATAAACTATTTGTTAGGAACTTAACAGGAAGTATTCTAACACCTCTTGCTCTTGTAAACTGTGTGCATGGGTATTCCAGTCCATTAATCCCATCCTCCTAAAAGTTAAATCCAGCACATAAATATCCAGATCTGATCCTGACCACCAGTGAGAATCTCCTGCTACTGCCAGGTATAAGCAGTACTGCAAGACTGGTCTTCACTACCACATTCAGTTGAGCTACTCCTGTAGAAGCTTCAGCTCCAACACATTTTTCCTGTAACATTGGGACTTCTGAGGCAGCTCTTACCCCTTGCTTTGCAGACAGTTGACTAACTCTAAAAACTTCTCCTTAACAAGCATGTACACCAAGTCACCTGCTATTTTGCATATATACACACACATACACTGAAGCAAAGTTCATTTTTCTCAAGCACAGTCACCTCATTTGCTTTCTGAACCAAGTTCTTCAGCTCTTAGTTTCCCCATAAAGCGGGCAGACAAGAATTATGTTCTGCAGCAACATCTTAAGTAGCAAGGATGCATTTCCATTCTGAGGGCATTAACATGATGCCATTACTCAATCATTACCATCTTAAAAAGAAGCAAGCAACCTCCTACATATAATAGCAGAAAAATTATTCCAATTAGAACCTGCAAATATTGAAATTCTTGTCAGTATTTGAAGGAGTCCTGGCTCCCTGCAGGAGATAAACCTGCTGTTTACATCAATGAGTTTCAAGTCCATACCCATGGAGAAGCACTGTTCAGTAACTCAGTCCCAGCCCAAGACTGGGCTTGCAAGTCACAGCATCAGAGGGGATTGTGGATGATGCAGTTAATTTACATGTTGTGGAGACTTTAAAGAACATGCTTAAGAGCACAGAGGATAATTAGAAGTCAAGAACCAAGTTCCATCTTGCTCCAAGAGAGGAACAAACATGCTTACAGCTACTGAGGCTTCAGCTGACACCTACTAGTGATACAGCGAAGCGGTCTAACTGGGTATATTATATAGTACTGTCGTGGTTTAACTTCGGCTAGCAAAATACCATGAAGCCGCTCTCACAAATCCCCCTCCCCTCCTCCAGTGGAGGGGAAGAATCAGAGGAAAAAGAAATAAGGAAGCTCGTAAAATTGAGATAAGAACTATTTACTAATTAAACCTAAATGAATATATACAGATACTACTAATAATGAATAATTAAAATAGTAGAAAATGAAACATAGGATACAATTTCCCACCATCCATTGACCAGTGCACACCCAGATGTTGAGGGATGAAAATCAGACCCAGAGATCCCGAGAACCACAGCCCGAGAGCGATCGCAGCCCAAGAGCCGCAGCCTGAAGGCTGGAGCCCGGGAGCCTACGCAGCAGATTCCGAGCAAACCTTATCACTGGTAACATGGCCAGAAAACTCAAAACAACCCACCAGCTCCCACACAAAGGAGCCAGCACAGGAGTTGGCAAAGCAGCTAACACAGGAGGGTTAGCAAGTGCTCGAAGAGATGAGTAAGGGAGAGAGAGAAGGGAACAGTAATGGCTACCGGACCCTCTTCCCCACCCAAAGAGACCAGAACATGACACACTATGGGATGAAATACTTCCTTGGTTAGTCTGGGTCAGCTACAGTATCTGAAGCGGACAAAAGACCTTGAGTTCAGTACAGGCCATCCCCAGCACCAGCTGAGGCCTTATGTTTTCACTTAGTGTCCAGCAACAGAGTTCCCTGGCAACCAGAGTAAAGGGAGTTAACCCTTTCCTGACTGAACCCAGCACAAGCACATATATGTATGCCAACAAACACATTTTGTCAGAAGTTTTAGTAATATTTCTATACCATGATTAAGGTAACTCAAACTCCTTTAGTCTCTCATAATAGCAAATGTTACTTTTAATTGAAAGATGATAAAACTTTTTAGAAATGTATCAAAACTAAAACCATATCCCAGTAAGGCAGTATACAATTAGAAGCATTAAGTTCACTCTATTTTCTACTTCACACCCCAGTACTTCAATGTGGATCATTTTAGCATACATTTTGTAAATTTTACAGACTTTACTGCTGCAGTCGAAACACTAAAAAGCTTATGACACAGCATAGATTAGAAACATTCAGTACTGGTGCACAGGTCATGCTTAATGGTGATCTTAAATTGAATTTGTAATACTGCTTGGAGTTTCAGAATAACAGCATTTGCTGCAAACAAGTTACCCACTTTGGTAGTATCAGCCTTCCAAACAAATGTCAGCAAAATCTTGATCATACAAGGCACAACTATGTCAAGTATAACCCCACACCATACTTATGTAATTTCCTAAATGGAAGTGTTCTGTGGAGGACATAACACCTACTCATAGTCCTAAAAGCTGTTTCAGGACATCCAGGAAAGAATTTGTAGAGGCAGAAAACAGTAAGAGGACCAATATTTTACTCTGTTGTAGACAGAGATATCAATACAGTTGTGTCATAGCCATCACATCCCTGATGGACATTCACACTGCACAAACAACTTGGAACCTTGAAACTACCTCCACAATTAAGATGATCATTTTAGCTTCTAGTTGAAATCTCACTTTTCAGGTACCTAATTCTCAGCATACTTAAACCCTATTAGAAATTAAGCTAGATATTAATTATAAAGATTGAGTGCACCATTATCTACATTTTTAATCTTGCACACAACAAAGTTCTATTTAGTATATCCCCAGGTAGTCTTCAATGCAAATACTTACCCAATTAAGAGAAGAATTGCACAAATTGTGATGAATCCCATAGTATATTTGAGTGCAGTTTTAACCTGCTGTATATTAAAGAGAAAATTAATATATTAACATAAAATAAATCCAAAGGGATTTGTCCAACAAATTACGGCAAAGCATACTTAGCATAACAGGTGTTCTACAAAAGGATCTTCACAGAAAACATGAGTAGTTTTAGATACAAGTCGGAAGTATGCATGAAGAAGAGTCTTACAGCCTAAGAACTATGAAAGATGACATTGAATTATGCTTCCATCATACACTATGCACTTGAGCAGCTGTGGCCAGAAGCCAGGGCACATTCATTCAGTGCAAATGCACTCAAAGAAAAGTCTTATTACTAATATTACTAATGCTTTATATTATGGCTATGATTAGAAGTCTTTTCTCATTTTAAGGTTACCACTGAATAGAGGGGAAAGTGATCATGATTAATGATTAAAACATTCTTCAAGTATTTTCATTTGAGAAGTTAACATCTTACTGGCATGCATTTATTGTACTCCCTGGAATGCTGCACATGTCAAACATTCAGTGCATTACAAAAACAACTAAGTGCTAGCTTCAGGTAAATTACTGCTGCCTACTTCAAGAAAAAAACAAACACTACAAGACTGAAGGTACTCAAATTTAGGGTCTGTCTCAGAATCTGTATAATATTCCTGTCTTCTACTTTAAAAACTTGTTCATACATATTTTCCATGCTAAGGAAAACATCATGCAAGAAGCTTTAACTTCCTGTATATGAAATCAGGCTCAAAGCAATTTGTAGGAAGCTTAAAGAATTCACAGTAATACAGACATTAATTATCTCACTAAAGCTTCATTTCATGTGAGACCCACAGTGTACAGACCATGTCAGACTAAGTGTTACTAAGAGCTGCCTCAGTATTTTGAGAGAACTGTAGTAATTGACTTAGAAATGCTATGAACACTGCAGTATTCAAATTAATCATTCTTGCTTTCTTTTTTGCCTATACTTCTCTTTTAACTGCTTAGTGCATTTGCCAGAGAACTTACTGAGCATGTGTTGCCATCATCTTCTTCCTTCTCCTCATAATAGAAATAGACAAAGGGAATCCACAGAAAGACGCAGAACAGTATGATGGAGTACAAGGCTAGGAGAAAAAATTTAATTAAGTGAAGAGACAAAGTTACATTGGCATTTCATTTACTGCATAGTAATTCAAAGCAAAGATTCAAGCATTAACTCCCCTCTCATTCTAGCTCTTACTGATTTCAAGCACTGAAAAGTTAATAAAATTTACTAACCAGCATATGGACTATTACTGTTTTGTTAACTCCAAGGGATTTCTAGAACTTACCCTTTCAGACTATGGATTTTACATCCACCTTCAGTCCAGCAATGATAAAAAGACCAAAAGTAATCATCTGCATGTAGGTGATATTCAGGACTCACACTCTGGGAAAGAATAGTACTACAAGACAGTGAATAAAAGCAAGATATGCCACCTAATAAATTGTTCATAGATAAGGTTTATACAAAAATATAACAAGTTTAAAGCCTTTTTGATCACAAGACTCCCTTTCAGTGGATGGTCTATTATGAATGTGTACATTGTAGCAGACGAGGTGGCCGAGTGGTGAAGGCGATGGACTGCTAATCCATTGTGCTCTGCACGCGTGGGTTCGAATCCCATCCTCGTCGGTCAGCCCAGAAGGGCAGTTTCCGAGTGTGAGCAGGTTAATGTGTGCTCCCAAGTAAGCCTTTGTTTGGTGATGTGAAGGTTGGAGGCTGTCTTGGGCACAGTGACCATGAAATGATAGAAGTTTTAACCTCTCTCCAGCGTATTCAAGAAGTTGTGGCAGTCTGAAGTTCCCGCTGACTGGAAAAGAAACATAACCCCCATCTTTAAAAAGGGGAAAACAGAGGACCAGGGAAACTGTCACCTCTGTGCCCAGCAAGATCATGGAGCAGATCCTCCTGGAAATCATGCTGAGACACATGGAGAATGAGGAGGTGATGGGTGGCAGCCAACACGGCTTCACCAAGGGCAGATCATGCCTGACAAATATGGTGGCCTTCTATGATGGGGTCATGACCTTGGTGGATAGAGGACGGGCAACTGATGTCATCTACCTGGACTTGTGCAAAGCCTTTGACACCATCCTGCACAACATCCTTGTCTCTAAACTGGAGAGACATGGATTTGATGGATGAACCGCTCGACAGATAAGGAACTGGCTGGATAGTCGCACTCAGAAAGTGGCAGTCAATGGGTTAATGTTTGAGTGGAGACCAGTGACAAGCAGCATTCCTCAGGGGTCAGTACTGTTTAACATCTTCATCAGTGACATGGACAATGGCATTGAGTGCACCCTCAGCAAGTTTGCTGACGACACCAAGCTGTGTGGTGCAGTCGACAGGCCAGAAGGAAGGGATGCCATCCAGAGGGACCTGGACAGGCTGGAGAGGTGGGCCTCTGCCAACCTCATGGAGTTCAACAAGGTCAAGGGCAAGGCCCTGCAAAGTGGGTCAGGGCAATCCCAAGCACAAGGACAGGCTGGCTGGAAAATGGATCAAGGGCAGCCCTGAGGAGAAGGACTTCGGGGATACTGGTGGATGAGAAGCTGGACATGAGCCGGCAGCGTGCGCTGGCAGCCCAGAAAGCCAACCGTATCCTGGGCCGTATTCAGAGAAGTGTGGCCAGCAGGTCAAGGGAGGGGATTCTCCCTCTCTACTCTGCTCTTGTGAGACTCCCATCTGCAGTACTGTGTCCAGCTGTGAAGCCCTCAGCTTAAGGATATAGACCTGTTGGAACAAGTCCAGAGGAGGCCACAAAGATGCTCAGAGGCTGGAGCACCTCTGCTATAGGGACAGGCTGAAAGAGTTGGGCTTGTTCAGCCTGGAGAAGAGAAGGCTCTGGGGAGACCTTATTGCAGCCTTCCAGTACCTGAAGGGGTCTACAGGAAAGCTGGGGCAGTCTTTTTACAAGGGCCTGTAGTGACAGGACAAGGGGTAATGGATTTAAACTGAAAGAGGGGAGATTTAGATTAGATACCAGGAAGAAGTTCTTCAGAGAGAGGGCGGTGAGGCACTGGAACAGGTTGCCCAGAGAAGCTGTGGGTGCCCCATCCCTGGAAGTGTTCCAGGCCAGGCTGGATGAGGCTTTGAGCAACCTGGTCTAGTGGAGGGTGTCCCTGCCCATGGCAGGGGATTGGAACTAGATGATCTTTAACATCCCTTCCAACCCAAACCATTCTATGATTTAGTTTCAAATTCACAACATAGGGTTAAAAAGTTAGGTTCAGATAACATTGCTAAAATAATTAAAACTCAGATAAGAGTTAGCAAGCTACAAGAAATACTTACTTTGCCAGTCCCACACTATCTAATGTTAAAGATGGATTCCCATGGCTTAGTCTTATTCCAGATCATATCAAATTAATGCCTTTCACACAGAACTCCATCAGCTCACACCCTACATCTTCTTAAAAGGATGGGTCCCACTTCCTGCTCTCCACCATCCACCTGTCATTAAAACTCTCCTTTACATCAGCTCCAGTGTTTGCTAGACCTTGCACTGGGTCATCTTAAGTTGCCACACTGGCAGGAAAGAGCCACAAATCTAGAAATCAGGATATATAGGTGGCCAGCAGCACCTTGGGCTGCACTAGCAAGAGTGGCACCACCAGATGGAAGCTAGTTTTTCCTCCTGACTCAATATGGTCTCACCAGCATTTCAGAACTGGAGTGTCATGTCTGATTCTGGGCTGCTGCCCAGTAGAAGAGAAACACTGGAGAGTCCAGCAGAGAGCAATAAAGATTAAGGGCTTGAACATCTGAGAGTGCTGGGATTGTTCAGCCTGGATAAAAGATGGCTTTGGGAGGGATCTTTATGCATGTGTATAAATACTTGTGTGGGACTGAAGGCTGTGGCAGACTTCAGTAGTGCCCAGGGAAAGGATAAAGGGAATGAGCACAAACAGAAGTATAGAAATTTCCATTTAAACATGAACTTTTATCCTGGCTGCACTCAGAAACTGGAACAGGCTACCCAAAAGACATAGCAGAGTCTCCATTCTTGGGGATATTCAGAATCCAACTAGAGCTAATCCAGCTGCCTAAATGGGCAGCTGTGAATAGGTAGTATATTGAACTAGATCATTCAGAAGGACCCAGAGCTCCCTTTCTACCTTAGCACTTCTGAGAGTTAAAGTGAATTTCTACCCATTTTGAAATCTAGGTCAGCACACCACAAGCATCCACCAGATGTCCAACAGTGGCTCAAGCAGGCGTTTGAGGGACAAAGAGCACACTAGCATGCTGCTGGACCTCATCTAGTACAAGTAGTGCACTCCCATTTGAAGTGCACTCCAAGAGAGCATCTAGCTTTAACACTTAAGTAATTGTTCTCACATTATTTAAGCTACTGAGTACAAAAAATGAGCCAAATTAACTCCAGGTGCACCTAAAGCTTTGTTTCTGCCAACTCAATTGTGGAAGTCAGCAGACCTGTAGAGGTATAATGGTTCTTCTTAGGGATTCTTCAGCAAACACCTTGGGAAATCCCCAAGTAGAGATTAATACCTTTAGGCTGTTCACAAGCCTGTTAGGTAGTGACCTCCACCTGAAATAAGGAACAATCCAGTTCAGTTGTAGTTTTCTGGCCCACAGACATTTTAAGCCATTAAAGTCACAATTCCTTCAAATTTATGCTTTACTAGAACTGAAGTTCTCAGCCAATGCTGACTTGTAACAGATACTTTGTATTAAAAACCTTAAAGCTCTAATAGCACACTCTGTATCAACTCAGGAGCTGCATACACAACAAGACTGAGCATGAGATTTGTTTCAGCGTTTTCCATCCATTATGGATGTTCTGCTGGCACTTAGTCCTCAAGTTCACCTTAAAAGTGCTCTTTAGAAGATTTGGGCTTTCAAGACAAGTTTTAGTGTTACAACTGGAGGATAACTTTATTTACACGTAGTAGCATCAACTCCAATTTATTTGATCTGTTGAAAAACATTGTTACCATAGTAATTTTACAGGACTGTAACACCAAAAAATTGAACTTAAAAGCAGCTTTGCATTTGCTTTTCCCAAGCAAAATCATTACAAGACAGATGTTTTTGTTCATCCATGAGATGAAGTCTTAAAACTGCCAGTGAGAATGTTTTAGTTCAAACTTAAAATTAAATTTATAGCTCACATAACTAAAGTAGTAAAACACTGTTCTTCCTATTGTAGTACAAAGGAAGCTTTAAGAGTTGGCAAAGTTCCCATCAACAAGAGAGGAGACTGATCCTCTGTTTTTTCAATTGTATTTTTCAGAACTTTTGAAAAAGGAAGAGCAGCACCTTTCAGCAACTCATATCAGTTAGTCACCCAAGGGCATGCACCTAATTGCTTGTTGTTCTGCCCACTAAAAGGGCTGTTTATTCCCAGGAAAGCTAACCTTCAAACTCAAAGGTCTTGCAGCAGCAAACAGCCAGTCAACCAAGTGACAGAGATACTTATTCCCCTAACTCCCATGTGACATGACAGTGTCTCAGCTTTCATTACCACACTTCCAAGGACTCTAGTTTTAAATTAGGGACTGGTCTTTGCTCTGGTTCACAAGTCCAACTCCTGTTTCAAAACACTTTTCTGAATTGTGTCAGAAGCTTGAAGCACTGCCACTGGAAAAGTGCTTCACCCTATAGCCAGTACAACAATGACTCCTGCCACAGAGTCTAAGCAATCTTCCACAAGAACTCTTGGGTAAGGTTTAATGATGTTTCTCAGCCAGCAATTCTGAACTCAAGTCCAAGAGACTAATTTTCTGCTGTTTTGCATGGTATCAATACAAAGACACCTTAACTATGAGCAAGTTAGACCTGATAGTCTCCCAGTACGTTACAGCAATAGTGCCTCCATTACATCCTGACTTGGTCTTTTTCTCCTAGTGGCATGGCAAGGGCAACTAGGAGCAAAGAATATCAAAATGCAGCAAGTAGAAGGAACCAAAACAACTTCAAGAAATGGGAAGATCTCAAGTAGAGTATCCAAGATCAACAGAGTCCCTCAAATCCCTTTGAGAAACTAAAGGAGGCTCAAGAATATTATATTATCCTGAGCCTCTTCCATGACAAAAACTTCTGCTTTTCCAGATGGTATAATATACTGGTGCATTGAGTAACACCAATACTACTGAGTTGCCTAAAACAATGCTGTTATATACTCCCTCACTTCTCCTGTTGAAAAGTCACAAGCTACTCCAGAAAAACTAAAGTGTTTCTTTCCAAATAAGTTACTGACATCCAATAAAAAAAAAATTTAACACAATTATTTCATCAAGACTTCAAGAACAGACACCTTGTTTTCCCCAGTGAACATGAAAGAACACAAAATAGTGAATTTCAAGTCATGATCAGACATTTATTTGAAGCAGACCAGTTAAAGCAGTTCACCACAGTAAGTGTCAATACTATAACAGACTTGCAATCTATGTTCTGACACATAGCTTCTCAAAAATTACACTTATTAGGAGGATGTTTCTATATACATAACACCACAGTATTTGTTCAGTACAACTATGCAAGTCTTCCACAGTATTTAACATGCCTTCTCCGAGGACCAGACGATAAACACATGTAGCTGCATTTGACTTGCACCTACTAATTTCCTAGAAGCCCTAGTCACTGTGTCAATGATTATGTATCAAACACTTGCAGTAACCTGACAAGACTCATCCAACTTACACCAAATATTGCCTTTTGGATAAATTCTTGCCCAAGAACTTTAAGCTAGGACCCACTATACAACAACTATTGCTGACTTCAGAAAATACTTCTGTTTAAGAGAAAAGAAATGAAAAATCAGAACCTTAGCAGAGACTGTGAGCACACCACAAGAGACTCCCATAGAGTTCAGTAGACAGTCCTTGTCACAGCATAGTTGCAATATGCTCAACACATGCGGGTCAAGAGATCCCTATCTACCTCACAGGAAGACTGGAATCTACTGATGCCATCCTTTCACCATTCACAAAATCTTAGCAGAAGTCACTGAGCATTAAGCTGACTCCAACAGATAGAATTTACTTATTAGAGAAACAGAACACCACTCCAGGTTACTGTCAATTTTGTCTGGTTGTGGTACAAAGGAAACCACCATTGGACAGTTTCCAGTTATAACCCATTCTGAAAATTATTTTCTCTCCAAACTCAAGCTAACATGCTGTTTCAGAGCATCTGCCAACCACTGATCATTCTTCAGTCACTCAAGTACTGGCAGACACATTCTACTACAATTGGGTTTCTGGCAATTAACACACTACACCACTCCAGCTTCAAAGCAAGCAGTATAATGGTTTCCCAACTACAGCTTTTAGGCTACTTAAGTCCCACTTCAATATACAGTTATTTCAAGCTTCATTCTGAAAGTTACCTCATTTGTCATTCTACAAGTACAAAGTCATTCTACTCTTTATCAGTTTAGCCAAGAAGCCAGCTGGGTGTGAGAAAGAACATTGTTCATGGGGACTAATGACTTTGTAAAAGACATCCCAACAAACAAACCCCATGCTTTTCTACAGTTAGTGACAGCTTTGAGTAAACTGAAATACAGGTAGTAAATTAATCCTTAATATTCTAAATCATCAGTTGAACTACAGCCTCCAACTTCTTGCTACAACTAAAAGCAACTTGGATTGAAGGGCAGTGACTAAAGTGTTCTGATTATTCATACTGTAAGTTGGCAATATACCTACAGAAGGCAAGATCTACAGGTTATCATTGCATATTCAGGAGAGATAAGGCAGTACTGGTACTCATGTCTAAGTACAAAAGGACATTCAGTTCTGCTCACTTTTTTTTTTTTAAAAAAACGCCGAGAGCAAATACTTTTGAGGCTATGAATAGAAAAAAATGGAATAGTATTAAAGGACTGGAAGAACTGTTGAACTTCTTCCTTCTCAGTTTTCATGTAACTATGCTGTGCAACAGCAGCAGGCTAGACCTAATGATGCAGGAAAGGCATTAAGTAGTCATTTTATATAGGAATGATGGAGATTTCTGAAAAATAAGTTACTTATTACTGTTCACTTCAATGTAGCTCTACTTATTAAAGTATGCATCAATTCCTCAAATTAAGATCACAAAAGAAAAATATTTTTAAAACCATCTTTAAATCTCTACCACCATCTGGAGGATATGCTATGAAATAAAACATTAGTCCTACAATATTTCAAGTAGACCTGTTCTGATAAGGTCAAAACCAAAAGCAGTTTTTCAGGTTTAAGCTCAAATCTATTCCAAAAATTAGTTCAGGCTTTACCAAAAGACATCTTGCTTTAAAACGAGACTCAGTTAGGCAAAAACATCTTACAAAAATTCATGCAGTCTCAAAAATCTATAGGAAGTGTTCCACAGAAGAGTTTGAAGACTCTCCCAAATTAGGAGTTGTAAAATGCTTGGGCTGTTTTAATAAGACCATAGCAACTTAACTAGAGTAAAAAGTAAATACAAAGAAATTCCACTATTCTACAGTGAAGAATCTTTGTAGGAGAAACTAGTATTTAAAAAATTTTCTTTCAGAAATCAGAGGTTTCTTCACTACTTCTGGCTTTAGGCTTCAGTCAGCACGAAACTGCATACATTCTGGTTGTTGCTATCACTGGCAGGCAGTAAGTATTCTATTACTTGGCAAAAATGTCCACTATGTAGAACCTTTTATTTCCTGATCTAAAAATATTCCAAAGAACCAAAGCATAATCTTCCAAGATACAAAAACCTCAACACTTAAGAAATGGATCAAAAGCAGGCAAGTAACTCTGAGTCCGTATCATTGACCAAGGCAGGCATTTCACTCAAACCATGATAAGCATCACCCTTAGCCACCTCTTACATCTATTTGTTAATAGTAAAATTTTTCATAAGGGCAACTAAAATAATCTGATCTAAAAGTACAGAGGTTGAGTGAACAGTTATTTTATTAGATCTGAGTTCAGTTAGTTTTCCTCTTCGCTTTTGTTTAGTGTTACCACTCTGGAATCAACACCTTTATGCTCCTTTACAGTACCTCTTACTTTGAATATGGTAGTTGCTGAATCTGAACACTTAAAACAAGTGTTACACTCACATTTGCATAAAACTTTATACATAGTAAGCAAGTTCACCATTGCTGCATCTGATAAGTGCTATAAAACTTAGAGCAAAACCTGAAGTCTCCCCTTAATGGGCCTCTAAATACAGACACAGATGAAACATGCAAATAATATGACAGAAACCATTAGCCTTTTCATGGATTGGCCGTCATTGTATTTGCATTTTAAGGGGGCTCCCGAAAGTAAAAAAATTTCACTGAAGGGCACTAAGTGTAAGACTAATGTTTAACCAAAAAGGCATGATCCAGTATGACCTCTAAAAACTTCATGCCTTCACTTAAAGGTCCTATTAATAAAAAAAATTAGCAGTTAAAAAATACTTACTGTAATATCCATAAAGTACAGTGTCTTCAATTTGTCTTGAAACATTAGCATCAGCCCAATCCTAGTAATGAAGAATAGAAGCATTTAACAATAAATTAAACAAATGCATACTTCACTCAATAGCATTTTAAACTGAAAAAATGTACATATTAAGTACCTAAGGAAGAGTTAGGCACCCAGTTTGTCCACTTCAAGTGCGGGAATTTAAGTTAGAGCTAACTCACCTAACCAAGATGATAAAGGAGTGTGCTGCATTTCAGGGGACAGATGCCACAGTAGTATCACGACTGCTTATACTCACTTTGGCTGTTAACCTCAATCTTAAAGCTCTATTTTTTCCAGATTAAGAATCCTTAGTTATCATACATTATACTGTCAATGTACAATTGAAATAAAATTAGTCAATATCATTTTTAGCAGCTAACAACTTCTGTTCTGTACTGAGCATTTAAGTGGCATTCTAAATCCCCTATTTTATCAAAAGGATTTTTATTTTCCATGTATCAGACAATGCAGCTACTGAGTCTGAAGTTCAATCTGAATAGTTTTTCCGAAGTGTTTCATACAAGACAACTGGAAGTATAGTTATTTGCAGTTCTAGCACTATTTTCTGGATTCTGAGCATTGCAATAGACACTAAACTTCAAAGTCAAGGCCTTGCAGGGACAAAGCTGTCCCCAGCATGAGTTTTCTACAGAACGCAACACATGATGATTTGGAAGCAGTGTGATACATTAGAAACGACTGCACAGACAACTAAGATGTATGAGCTACCCAACCCAGTAATGGGATTCATTGGATTTAAATTTATAATTAACACATTTACATCTGCTTTGAAACTCCAGAAAATATGCACATGCAAAGCATTAATGGAAGGACCCAATCAAGTCAAGGATCCGCTCATTTTGAAGAAAATACCTCTCAACCAAAGAAAGCATTACATTTATATCAGTAAGGCTGACACTGGGAACTGCTAAAAGAGCATCCCCCAAAATCCTGCTTGAGGCCAAGAGCCACATTACTGAATTTCAGTCACAGAAATGGCACCACAAACTTGAGTTTGGGAACACCTAGAAAGAAGAGTCAGACAATCAAAATAACATTCGATGCAACTCAACAGAAAGGGCAGTCAAATTTGATAAGTATAATTTGCTTTTTAGGTCTTCAAATCAGGAAAAAAACCTAATTCTGTACAGATAGCCCTAAGGTAATAGCAAGACCAGATGCTTAAGTGGCACAGCTACTTTACAGGAAGAGGTCAATAGTAACTGAAATACAACAGGGCTTAACTGCCCAAACAACACTTCTCTTCTACCTCCAGAAAAACAATAACAGCATGTAACAGGATACAGGTGCAGAACATAAAAACATTCTAATTGTCTTTTTTTTGTTGTTCAAATTCAGTGTACAGGACTACAGTAATACACAAGGAAGCGTACATTACAGCATTTTAAAATACTGGGATGTTATCTTACATTAAGCATTCAAGGCCAGGCTGGATGAGGCTTTGAGCAACCTGGTCTAGTGGAGGGTGTCCCTGCCCGTGGCAGGGGGGTTGGAACTAGATGGTCTTTAAGGTCCCTTCCAACCCAAACCATTCTGTGATTAAAAGATACAAAGTTTTGAAGATATAAAGTTTCAAAGATGCATGCATTTCAGCATTGTGTATATGTGCCTGAACTTAGCCAGTTTACCAGCATATCATATCTTTAAGTCAGCTTTCAGTCAGCTGCTGAAGCCCCACATTTACACAAACTAAGGATGTAAAAATCCTTATTCTTACTGGCAAGTTATCCATATGCACACATCATCAGCAACTCAAAAGCAGTAACCAGTTAATCTGAGTTGTTTCAAAAGCTAAGTGTCAGCAGCACTGTCTTGTCAAAAGCAAAACGCATTGCTATCTAGCTATTTGTCAGAATCTCTAACATTCTCAGCAGCAGCGCTGATATATCAAGCTGATAGGCATATGAATTTACTGCACAAGCATACACAGAACTCATCCAGACAGCCTCTATATCTAGTCTGTTTTCTTCTCTATCCATTATGACTCAAGCTTACAATACATACAGCAAATACCTTAGAAGCACAATAGATTAAGAAGGTGAGAATTCATTACTGCCTTCAACAGCAGTTTAAGATGTGAAAGTGCGACCACAAAGTCTCTTAAAATGTGCAGAATTCAGGTACTCTGGTTCTGCTATACTTCAGTTTCTCGAAGTTGAGCAAGTAAACATGATACCGCCTTCAAATACCAGTAACAATGCATTGGACTGATAGATAAGGGAATCAACAAATTCCAAGGATATGAGCAATGAGTATGATGGCCTACATTAAGCTATTACTCTTAAGTATTCCTTAACACCAGCCATGTTGTGGAATTCAAGACATTTAAATACAAGTGTAAAAAAGTAACTATATTAGTAAAGTGCTGCTACATAAATAAGAATATAAAAAGGCAATTTAAGACACTTCCAGTTCATGTAAATGCTAAAAACTAATACAAAACTCCCTCAAATTATTCATTTTATAATTAAATTAATAGAAAACCATATTAAGCACACTTGTTCCTGCCAGTAATCACTCAGCAGTCTCTCTTCTCCCAGCAACTATGTCCAGTTTGAGACTTACATTAACATATTTCAACAGAACAGATCACTTCCCCAAACTTTTTGGATGGAATGGCCATAAAGTTCATTCTTTTGTCCCTGTTAAAGGGGACATTTCTACTATCACTGCTGGGGCCTACAAAAATTTAATGAGTACCAAGTGAAGATACATTCTCCACAAAAGTACCTTAGAGCTTAAAGGGGCATAATGTTCCAGGTTTCAGTATTTGTGGTGTCTCAAATGTAGATGAAGCTGTCATTCTCCTGATTAACCTCTCCCAGGGCTTCAGCAACAAAAGGAAAATACAAGAGACTGGACAGTGTGTCATAGCATGGTTAGATATAAAGAAATTTCATATCCAGCTCTCCTACTTCTAGCCTGTTACCTCCAAAATGGGACAGAATCATGAGGTATACGTCTCATCCACATCTGGCTACCATGAATATTTTGGCTAAGTATTGTTACTTCACAAGTAGCAATTCCTACTCAGGACAGGAAACATGGTCTCAGCTAACACCTTTCTAGAATCAAAAATATCTGACATTTCTAGTGGTTCTGTATTCTGAGCAGCTACATAGTGAGTTTCTCCCAAGATGCAAAAAAAAAAAAGTCTTATTAGAATGGTCTGCAAATAGGATCTCCTGTTAAATAGATGCTGCTCCTTACATCATTAAGGAGACAACTGGCTTTTAACAGCTCAGGCAGACACCCAAGGTTTGTGAGGTGTACAGTCTAACCAGACCAACAGAAATACCACAGGCTTTTAACTTCATATAACAGTAAGAAGCCATATATTTCAAAAAGAAGAGTTCTCATCACCTCCCCTGCCTTCTGCTGCATCAACAATAGATTAAAAAAAGACTGTGGTGACAATAGCGTCCTTGTTTTAAGCAGCTTTCCTGCTCCAAGACAGCATCAGCTGTGTTTTAAATATTTATGAGACTTGTAGGTCAGACCCAGAGGTCTTGGGTTCCAGTAGTAATCTTAAGTCTTTAAGCTAGGGTGAGGTTTTCTGTTCCCAAGTGCTTGTTATAAATCAAACAAGCTTTCAGATCAAACAAATCAGATCCAACTTGATGTATTTGAACTGTATTGCACAAACTAAAGCACTGTCAATGCAAACAGCCAAAACTTTCAAGATAAAAGTGGTGCTGGTGAATATTATCAGGACTGCACTTACAAGTTAATACTCATGTTCTTTTTTCATTAGTACTAGAACCAAAAGCCTGCTTTCCCACTTAACAGCACTATAAATCAAAGTAATCCCAGCCTGCAGAAGATGTGTTGTTGCAACAAATTCTATTATCCATAGAATAATGACCACCCATGTGCATGAATGACTGCTCCTTTCCTAAAGGACTATACAACTACTGTGCAAAACCTTCTAACACCAAGACTGCTCAACACACTGCCTATATAAAGCTTTAATACTTGGTAAGTCCCACAAAACACCGTGAAAGACCCCAACAGGTATCAAACACCACAAGCCATTTGTTTATAGCAAATGATGTACTGTTTATAGATCTCTAAATAAAGGCAAGTTAAGTCCTGTTGAAGTGGACAAAACCTCAACATTAACAAAGGCTGACCAAGATACAGCATATAGCCCTTGTCAAGGAAGGCACCTTGAAACACATGACGGGAAAGGGCTACACAACACTGTTTTTAAGTCAATTCATCCAGAAATGACAGCCTTCAGAGAAGGGTAATCTGCCAGGCTATTACACTTCAGACAACTAAGCCCATCACTGTATCCACAACACATACCTTCACTTGCATCTGACGGCAGAATTCACAGTAAGAACTTTGAACCATCAGACTAGGCCTTCAATTTAACTTTTGCTATTAGCCTCACCTGCTTCTCTGCAAGTTTGCTACAGGTTTGTTCACAGAAAAACCTCAAAATTATCTGCAAGTAGATAGTAGGGTCAAATGCATTAAAAATGAACTAAAAGTCCACTTATAGTACCTCTTCCTCATAAGTTAAGCATCCTTTACTTTCATATCTCTGTAACATTGATACTGGGAATCACAGTTAGAAGGTAGGGAAGAGAAAACATACAGAAAAAAGTGTCCACCTAGGATCTGGATAACTGCCACAGCTCTTTTGGAATGAGTTCTGAAACCATCCACTTGGAAGATTTTTTTGATGAACTAATGATTTATCTACAGAGAATTCTTACCCACATCTGCTACCTCAACCTGCCTCAAAAATTCACTAAGAAGAAACTAGAGAAGACTTAACTCACTCTGGCCAGCCAAAACAACAAAGGGTTCTTGCCAGAGTCATTGTCCTTCAGACCCCAGCATCAGGTATAGGGCCTTGGAGGTGCTGGCTTCAAAAGAATAGTCCAGAGGAAGGGCAGTAGTCTCCTGGAAGTACTCTGAACCCAGTCAAGTCTGTCCTACTTGCAAAGTAGTAAAAGAAAAGAATCATATTATCCAGGATAGCATCAGAAGCTTTAATACTTCCCAAAGATCTTACGTTAAGATGTTGTCAACCTCCTAACTTGACATTAATCCCAAACTGATATTACCAAATAACAAAGCTGTGTGTTTACATATAGGTTTGTGTGTTCTGACTGACTTCAGACCCACTCCACTTGATCAGGAAGCCCACATTAATATTACTATATCACAATTTCAACACCTGTCTTGGATCAAATGTATTAATATCAGAAGATCTCCTGTTATTGCTGCAAAGCTAGAAACTCATTCAGCTGAACCTTAAAAAAAGAGAAAGAATTCTTCTACACGGCAGTATGGAACAATATAGTTGAACAGACCAACAGCCAGCATCTATAAACATTAGGAACTAAGCAGGACCATGAAGCCTCAGAAGCACAGACAAAGGTACTTTAAAAGAAATAAAAGCTTTACCACAAGCATGAAAGCTTTTTTCAGGTACAATTTTTAAACAGAATATACCTGCACCATCATATCACAGCATGTGGTCAGTTATGACTAAATCTAGCACAAGAAAAACAGTATTTTAGGTATGATAATCTTCTATTAAGCACATTTCCTTAAGCAAGACTGTAGTGACCACATGACCACACTGGCTTCCTATTCTCCTCACAGGTTTGTTTCAAATCAGGCAATGCATACGGTAACAAAATAGGTCTCCCTTACAACAAGAAATTCTGCTTAGTACCCAGCAGATGTGCATTTTTCAGCTGGCCTAGTTACACTGTTATTTCTCTAGCTAGTCTGGCTCAATATATTTCTTAATATTCAGTATTATTCTCATTGAACTGTTAGTAATATGACATACAAAAGGCCTCTATCATCTATATCCATTTTAATTCTGAACAAACAAGGTCTGAAGACAAACTTTTAACAATAACATTGAAAAATAGCTTAATTTATTCTGTATTACCACTGAGCAATAAATACACCACCACCACAAACAACATCACAGCTCGATTCTAAATGTTTCTTGTGACTTGCATTTACATGAGCACCAGCCAAAAGGCACTGAAGTGGCTACAAGCTAGTTCTGAAGTGTTACCAAGGATGTGGCAGGACTTAGGTTCTCCTTTGGAAGTAGTGCTGAAGGGAATACAGTCTTCCAGTCCAGTTCGCAGACATTTACCATCTGCCCACTCTTTCATTTGTTTCAGGATCATTCATCTCTTTTACTACACATTCAGGGAGGCTCCAAACCTAACAGCTGTTATTCAAATTATTAATATATGCTCCAGTTTGACCTGCTTGTAACAGTAGCATCCTCAAAGACACTGGATCACTACCTTTGGGCCAGAGGCCAAGAGTGATCACAGCAGATTCCAAGTGAGCCCTATCAGTGACAGTATGACCAGGAAAGCCAACAGACCCACCAACTCACTCAGAAACAAGCCAGCAAAGGAGTTAGCAAAGCAGCTAACAAAAGAGAGAGAATGTTAGCAAGTGTAAGAGTGTAATGGCTGCTGGACCCCCTTCCCATCTACGTATTTCCCCCAAGGAAATACTTCCTTGGTCAGTTTGGGTCAGCTGTCTGAACTGTGTGTCCCCCCACACTGCTTGTAGTGAGAAAGTTGGGAATGCAGCTGCAGTATCAGAAGCGGAGAAAGACCTTGAATTCAGTGCAGGCATGCCCCAGTGCCAGCTAAGACCTTATCAGTACTTTTCTCAGCATTCATGAACACAGCTTCATAGCAGCCATGGTAAAGGGTCAACTCTTTTCTGACTGAAACCAGCACAGCAGATTAACACAGTAAATATTTATAAGTCATAACGTTTCAATACCACAGTAAGAGAATGCTAGGAAGAAAGAGACAAACAAAATAATCTTAAGCAGTAAATGGGCAATATAGTATCTTTGAGCAAAGGGGCAGCAAAATCCATTCTCAAATACCCCATCATGATGTACTAAAAAGGAACGTTGAAAATATTTATTTTTGTCTTCGGGGTGGCATACATGCTCCTTTTAGCACAACAGAATGAACACGCCTTTGGAGATGAGTAGAATATCAAAAATAAATAGCAAAATGAAAACTGAAGTCCAGTTCAACTTACAAACAGAGTTCAGTGTCGTATTCACAGTACTAGTTCCCAGCTTTCCAAAAAACCTGGGCACTAGAACAGGCCGTAGCATTTGTTTTGAACACTTCAACAACACAAGAACATCATCTTTCAACACAAGTGTTCCTTTTGAAAAGGCAATTAATACTTAATATGTCCATACCTTAAATGTACCATTTTGATTTTTCATATACGAAACCAAAAAGATGTCCACTGGTAGCAACGCTGACGAGATAAGAGCAACTGCCAACGCGAAGATAGCCGTTATGGTAGAAATCACCTCGCTTTCCCGCCGACTCTGATACTTGCGCACATAAACCCAGCAGAAAATTAGAATAGCCTGAAACATACAGGGAAAGATGGTTAGGAGTTGTGTGCTAAGGACGCGGGAAGGCAGACGCTGGTCAGACCCTGCATCTTGGTGTTAATGGCTGGCACAGCACCAACACACTTTTTACCCGAGCCCCAAACATCCGTGTTCCGTTCGTCACAGGCGGTGCACTCTTCGTACCTTAAGAGCAGCTTAAGCAACCTCAGCACCCCCACACCCGACAGGTTAACGCACAACAGGCAGCGCTGACCGCCCAGGAGGGAAGGCGACACCCCCGCGCCCCCGGCTCCGGGCACTGCCGGGGGCTGCAGGGAAGGGCTCGCTGCCGGGGCCAGCGGAGGGGCACGGGCCGAGTGGGGCGGCCAGGTAGGGGAGCCCAGAGCTAGAACAGCGAGGGGCCGAGGAGGCAGAAACAGCCGGCCAGGCCGGGGCTAGCGACGGGGAAGGCGAGGATGCCGCCAGGCCCGGGGAGAAGAAGGGGCGCGTGAGCGGGGCAGCCGGGCGCCGGCCGCGGGAGAGCCGTCCCTCACCAGCAACGCTAGGCCGAAGAGACACCATCCCGTCAGCAGCTCGGAAGCTGCTGCCGCCACCGCCGCCGCCATCTTCGCTTCCGTCACAACAGCAACATCCGCCCCCGGCAGGCGGGGATATTTAACGGGGCGGGTTATGTCACCATGGGGACCGCGCCTACCTGCCGGCCGCGCCGCGGGGCGGGGCGGGGCGTCATTTCCTGCGATTGTGGCGGCTTTCCCCTTAGCCGCTGGTGGCTGCTGTGCCGGGCTGGGAGCGGGAGGGGCTGGCAGCCAGGGGCTGGCCGCGCCGCGCTAGTTTGTGACTCCAGAGGCGCGGCCAGAGGGGAAAGGTGACGGGAGCGCCTCCCACGCCCGGGGTTCGCCGCCGTCCCGCCGTTTTTAACTTTTTCATTGTTGTTTGTGAAAGGACCGAAAGTCTTTCCCTACATCGCCCGCAGGCTTCGACGGCGCTTCGTGCCGCCCCGACACGCGGGGAGAGATGCTCGTGGAGGGGCGGGGTCAGCGGCAGCGTGTGGCGTCACGGGGGGCGGAGCCGTGAGGGCGGGAAGGTGGCGTGGCGCGTGCGCGATGGGCTTGGCTTGAGCACCGGGCGCTGAGGCGCGAAGGGCAGGGAGGGGCGGTAGGTTGGCGCCTGTTATCGAGGGCCGTAGGCGGTCTCAGAGCGGGATAACCCCCACCTCCAGGAGGCTTTTAGGTGAGGCGAGGTGCCCGTGAGTTAAGTGGGGAGCGCTGGGGGAGGCTCGGAGCCTGCCAAGAGGGAAGTGGGAGCAGTGTGTGGTGGAGGTACCTTGAGCAGCTTTGCCTCAGAGCTGGGGAGGCTGACAGCAGGTGTGAGGGTGGCCTCGGGGAGGGGTTGCATGGTGCTCAGGGGAGCTGGTAGCCCAGAGAGTGTGGATTTGGTGGCATGGCAGAGGCCCACCTTAAAGGTCCTGGTGCTTGTCTTAACCTTTAATTTGCTGTGAGTGCTTCATGTGGCTCAGGTGCTAAGGAGTGTGCAGGAGCGCCTGAGAGGGTAGGTAGGGAGCCTTGCGGAGCACAGGATGCAGTGCTGGGATTCTGTTTGGTGTGGGTGGCTCAGGGGTGAAAACGGTTCTTGGTACAAGGGACTCACAGAGCTGTGGGAAGGGACCTGCCAGGGTGCAGGGGTGGCCACATCCTCATCCTGAAACACCATGGCAATGTTTCCATTTGCTGTGAGAGCAAAGGTACTCATGAGCCAAGTAAGAGTTTGTTGCAATTCAGGCTGTTTTGTAGCCCCGTGGAAAGAGAGCATTTGGAGAAGGGGGTGCTTAGCCCTGGAGTGCTGAGCTTCCAGTTGCTGTGAGGCCAGTGTGGCTGACAGAGGCTTGTGATGGCAACAGTGCTCACAAGTTAAGTGGGAGGTCAGGTGAGAGGTGGGACTTATGGGCTCATATCCTTGAGAGAAGAACTGTTGTTGAAGGGGTTGCGAAAGCCTCACCCCAGACTGTATTTTGCCTTAAAAAGTAATTCTT
The DNA here is from genome assembly GCA_027574665.1 of Rhynochetos jubatus. NCBI lineage: Eukaryota > Metazoa > Chordata > Aves > Eurypygiformes > Rhynochetidae > Rhynochetos > Rhynochetos jubatus. The sequence goes on along the minus strand of CM050650.1, from coordinate 94,482,014 downwards.
CTCAGAGAGAGTGGTGAGGCACTGTAACAGGCTGCCCAGAGAAGTTGCAGATGCCCCATCCCTGGAAGTGTTCAAGGCCAAGCTGGATGAGGCTTGGAGCGACCTGGTCTAATGAAAGGTGTGGCAGGGAAGTTAAAAATGGATGGTCCTTAAGGTCCCTAGTGACACACACACACACCCCAACCCATTCTATGCTTCTTTGAATTTATTATGACTATATGTGAGACAGTAGCATTTGGTGGTGTTCATGAGCTATATCCAGGGCATCTGTGTGTTCAGGTAGACTTATTCTCTCAGGAGAAGGTATCTGGTGGTGTGTGTGGTGAAACAGCTTTGCAACGAAGTGGCTGAAATCTTTGCTGGGCTTCAGTTGACTGTGAAAGTGTTGTGATGGCACTCACAAGCTGTCTTGTGGGGTGGTTGGAGGCAGCAGGAGTTCAGGTGGGCTTCCAGCTTTGCAAGAAGAGACCTGTGTTTGAGAGGATGGAAGACTTGGAAGCATCCCTTCTGAGCAGTGGGCACATGCTGTACTTCTCTGTTGTCAGTAGTGTGGAGGGCACTGACATACGGTAGCATTCATGAACTATGAGTGATAAAAGAGTAGAGGAGGGTTCTGGAGAGCTTGTAAACTTTGCAGGTAGGTGCCTGCAAGGGCTGTGTTGGCTCATGGAGGGAGATGTTGCTTGCGGGGCTAAGTACCTGTATCACTGTAAAGTTACTGTGAGGGCAGTGCAGGTGGAAGCAGAGTGCAGTGGTTATTCATAAGCTGCTTGGATGGTTGGTCATGGGTGAAGTTTTTAGGTGAGTTCATAGCATTGCAAGAAAGGGCCTGCTGCTGAAGAAGTGGTGTTGTCTGGGAGGCTCATTCTGGAGGGGCAGATGCTTTTGCTGGGTTTGCATTTGGTGTGAGGGCACAGGCAGGTGACTGTGCAGTGCTGTGGTGCCCATAAGCTAATTGGAGGACAGTTCATGGCAGTTCAGGTGGGCTTATAGTCTCATGAGAAGAGCAGCAGATGCTATTTAACTGTAATTAGTTATAGGTCAGTAAGCAGATAACTATATTGTGTAACTATATTGTGTATGTCCTCTTCGACTTTTTTTAAAATATATTGCTATGAATGTGTATGTATTATCTCCACCACAGAAAATATTTTCCTGGATGTCATCGCTATTAAATACGTATGTTAAAATTCAAAATTGCCGTAGAACCCGTGAAGAATTAAAAAATGAAAGAACGGTGTTAAAAGTAAACTATTCCCAAGTGGGAAGGGAAGTAATTTCCTCTTGGAGTATATAGAGATTTTATGTTTTGTACAGCACTGCATACCTTTATCAATAAAATATTGAAGTACCAAACATCAGAGACCCATAACTAGTTAAGAATTAAGGCTGCTGGGGGACAAAAAAAAAAGCTGTAGTTATATCCTGCCACAAATCCTTTTGTTTTGACTGAAATGGTTATGTAAATATTTTACTTGCTTTAGTAAGTAAGCTGTAAGAGAAGAGTAACTTCACTATGGTCAAAAAAATCCATTCTAAACAGTTAAAAGTTTATGTAGTTTAACAAACAGTAAAAGAAGAAAATCCCACTAGAAGAAAAATACAATCTCTGAGTCTTTTTTTGTTAAAATCTTCCTATATTTTTGCAGTAAATGGTGATTTTGAAGAAATTAGCATTGCTCTGTCATATCCATTCCTATTTGGGAAATGTGATGGCTGACCTAGTCTTAATTGGGTAGCAGGCAACATTTTCAAAGTTTCACTGAAAAAATTTTTCATGTCCCTGTGTGTAAAATGATTACTGTAATTTGCAGCTTAAAGGAACTCCATTTTTTGTCAGAATGGAAGCAATGGGTTTATGTACAGTGTAGGCAAAGTTCAATGCCATGTTACCACTAGCTATCTGAATGTTTTTTACTTATTCCCTAAAACTCAGAGTTTTTACATTCAGAGCATTTGATCCTTTATTCTTATAAAATCAGCAGATCTTTATCTGGAGAATGATCTACAAACAATTCAGAAGATCAATATTTTTTGTGTTGGGTGGGACACTGCAGGTGTCAAGTACATGCAAAAATGTAAAAAAATCCCACAGTTGAATAGCACTCAACTATAGTATTCCCAGGAATACTATAGTATACTACTCAATAGTATTCCTGGGAAACCTAAGACTAACAGTTTTTCAGGGCTGCATTTACACAGCTCTGCCTGTAACAAGGTGCTCACAGATGAATTTGAGGTTGGATTTCTGCATATTCACAATGTCTATTGACAGGACCATGCTTGAGGATATGTTAGATGTTTCTTGGCCTACCCAGACCATGTTTGTCTTTCACAGTCACTGTAGACAACTTGTAGGACAGCTACTGTTTGTAGTACCCCAAGTCTGCCTGCACTTTACTTAATTATGGTGTTATGTCATGGAGTTCAAATGAGCCACCACAAAACAAAACTTGATGAGGCCCATTGGTCATTAAGACTAATAAATGAGAAACTATTGGTCAAGAAATAAGAGATGAGGCAATTGGTCACCAGTGCCATGACCAGTTGCATCCCCACTCCATACAAACAGAAGAGGAGGCCAGAGGAACAGGTATACTTTTTGCAGAGAGTTATTGCTTGAGAGAAGGGAAGGGGTTGTGGTATTGGCCAGCCAGTGAAGTGGCCTCATTACTAATTACCTCCGAGCTAAATATATAGTGTGGTGCCATGTAAGTGCTTGCACTCAAATGTGCTTGCACTTCCCAAGCAAGTGAGTGCTTGGGATCCTCACAATCAGTAGATCTCATCTTGGCTGCAGTGGGGTACACCAAGTGCTGTTTCCAACAGCCAGGTTAAGCTAGCATGGCTTGTAAGATGAGCCTAGTAGATGTCCCTGTGGTGCTGTACTCCCCTATGCTCCATTAGTGGATGTGCCTCTTTTCCTACCTAGGCTCAGACATTTGTCTTGTCCTCTTTCATGTTTCTTTGCTCTTGCAAGTAAAAGCTTGTCATCAAGATGTCACGACTTGCAGCAAGATCAGGGAATGCACTGAAGAGTGGCAGTGGATAGAAATATTTGTGCAGGGCATCGTGTATGGGGTCACAGGGTGAGAACAGTACGAAAAGTGAAATGATTTCTGAAAAGGTGGTTTTGGATATGTGTGTAACTAGAGTTGATAATTACAAGCTAATAAACTGACTCTTTTTAAAAATTCTCATTGCACAAACTTAAAAAGGGAGGATTTTTACAGATCATTGAGAGAATGTGTGAATGGAAATAAGTGAGTCTGAAGAGAATGCTGTTACCATATTCCTCAACAAAACCTGACATGCACTATGGCAGTCATAATGTGGAAATATCAGCAGCCTTCCCTAAATACAATCCTCACTTTTTCAGGCAAGACAGTTGAACAGTGCCAATGAAAAACAAATGCAAAGATGTTGTGTTATAAAGAAAAAAAAAAAATTAAAAATTTAAAACTTGTATTGTTTATAAAATAAAATGTTTATCTAAAAAGGACCATGATAGTAACTCTTATGTATAGTGAGAAGTAAGTCCAAACTCTGAAAAATTTATTAGATGCTACTTAAAAGTAAATTTCACAAGTTTGTTATTACTATTCATATGGTAAAAAGAATGGAAGAAGAGGAGTGATACTGTAGAAATTGAAATGTATGAAACAAGATACAGTGTTCATTTTGACCAGGACAAGGGATTAGTATCATACTTGAGCTAGATAGTGTACATACCAACAGGGAGCAGGTGCACCTTCTCGCCTGACCGAGCTGCTCTTGTCACCATTTGATAATCCCACAAGTTTCAAGGGGGCTGAAAGCACGTGGGCTAATGGCAATGTTGTATTTTAAAATTCTCTGCTTAACTTTTTTTTCTCTCATGTTAGAAGAGAAGTTAGTGAAACTGGGTTTAGCAGTATTTGACTGAACACATCATGGTCTTTTACTTGGAGGTGTAATTATTCTTTGTGTTATGTGGCATAGAATGCAGGAAAACTTCTAAGCCCTATGGCACAGAACACATTGGGCCTGGTACTGTGCAAGTACCCATAATTAATCATTGGCAATAGTAATGAATTTGGGTGGTTTTTCTGAAGTCCTTAAACTTGTGTGAAGAAAATTGACTGTAACTTCTTGAAGTTGTTTCTGTTTGATTTAATGCTGTAGCTCATTTACCATTGCTGCAGACCAAACTAGGTTTCTGAGTTTGGTTTGTCATACTGCATTACGTCAGTTCTAATTGACGTAATTACTGTACTTCAGTGCTTACTTAGCCTTATTCAACCAGTGTCACTTGTTTGGTTTTCTTCTTAAACACTGTTAAGGGTTAATTTTCATTCTGTGAATAAGCCTTCCCACTGTATTATGTGTAGCCAAAAAAAAAAAGGACAAAATTGGAATCTGTCAGCATGATAATTAACAAATATTTTTAGAAGGTATTCAGAAAATTAACATGGATATTATTTATTGCTAGCTTAATAGAGAACATCATGATGTGCCCTTTATGTCTTTGCTCCTTATATTGTTTCCTTATCCTAAAATGGTACTTTGTTTCAAGCTGATCTCTTCAGAGTGCTCAGCTTTAGTGCAAGTCTGTTATTCCTTTTCATTATGAGACATCTCATTTTCCCTTTAAACCTTTTTCAGTATCAGTAGTTTGTACTGTTGTATCAGTGGCTCAACATTTACATGAAAAATAGGGACAAGGCATAGTTTTATGGACCTCATGAAAATTCCAGTTTGAGTCAGCTCAGTTCTTATTTTGGGTAAGCATAGGGAAGTGAACAGTTTTCAAAAGAGATAATGGTGTCACACTGAGAGAAAATGAATCGTCCCATTGGGTTGGGGAAAAAGGTTTTCTCAGTATTTAGTGGAATTTAGGGAAAACATATATGAAGCAGGTAAGCACACGGTGGCGTTCCTCCCAGCATGCCCATCAACACTGGCAGGATGTTCTTCAGGGAACCCAAGTCAAAGGTTGAGTCATCATTTTTGAAAGCTCAAGATAGGCTTTCTGTGCCATCAATTTGTCAAATCACTTTTTTTGTCTATTTATCATGTCATTCTTAATATTTTTTATAGTAACTTCCACAAAATAATTTATATAAATCAAATAGGATAGTTGGCATTCCTAATAATAGATGTACTTAAAAAGGATCACTGTCCCAGACAAAGCCTAGTCCCTAGAACACAGGAGTTTCTAACATGCAAAGAAAAACCTGGTGTAGTTTGGGACTAGTGAACTCTTTGTGAAAGCATAGGACTGTTGCAATGTGGATAGGAATACCTAATCTGTGTATTAAGGTGTGTGCCTCTTTCATTGCTGTGGTAGTACTGAAGTATGGGAAAAGTGTTGTGGTTTTTTGGTTTGGATTTTTTTTAATTTGGAAGAGGTACCATCTTTTAAAAGGTTGTGACGTGCTAAATAAACAGTTGAGTTAGAAATTTAGAATTAATCTATGGAAGAATTTAGAGTGGTTATTCTTTTAATACATTACTAACAACTGTAGAGTAATGTTTATGGAGGTCCTTTTCAGTTCTGTTCCTTGGTTTGTTTCCTGCAGCAAACGCAGAATTTTTAAAAAGAAGTTTGAGGGCAGAAGAGGTGATTCATTTCTTCAGCAGACAGAGAATGTAGGTCAGTAGCATCTTCTTTAATGAGGGTTGTACAAATGATTAGGAGTCTTCAAGGTCAATTTACTTCTAAAATGTTTTTTTTAAAAAAAACAATAATTAAAAGCTGTTCTGTATGTAAATTCCAGTTCTGTTTGAGCTGATAAGAATGAAAACAATGTGAACTTTCACAATAGAAATGTATGAACATTCCCACAACAAAAATGAGCGTGAACTGCTGTATTCCCTTGAAACTCTCTCCCTGATGTTTTCAGTCAGAATAAGAAGACATTTCCCTAGTATTTTTCTCATGGTACTAGTCAAATAATGAACCAACTGCTTGATCAAATTAGAACATTCTAAGTAGTATCTTCTGCATATTTGTCTTAAGTTATTAGAGATAATTCTAGTCTTCTGTACATGAGAAAACTGCAACCAAGGCATAAATTTAGAGGAACATGTTTGGAGATTTTCCCAGGATGTACTGAAGAAACTAGAGGGAGAGTAAGCAAAACAATAGATAAAATTCTAACCCCCTGAATTTAATGGCAAAGCTGCCAGTAAGTTTAACTTTTGACAAAATTAATCTTCAGAGGTATTCGAAAAGGCAAATAATGATAGTAATAGGGAGGAGATAGACAATCAAATCGCCATTACACTTCATGAACAAGGAGCTGTTTTGACATCCATGTCAAAAAGAGATAAAGAATTTGAAATAGAGGGGGATGAGAATGAACAAAGGAATAACTTCTGTGCACAGAAAAAAAAGTAAATCATTTGGAATTGCCATCTTGGAAAAGGTGCTACTCAAGGAGAAATGGTAGAATTTTAAAAGTTCTGACTGACATGAGGAACAGTGAATAGATGACAATTAGTTGTCCTCATATCAAGAAAATTGGGCACAAAATAGATTAACAAGCAGCAGACTTAGAAAGGATTGCTTCATACAATTTAAAAAGTAGATATCCTTCCCTTAGGATGTTTTGAATACCAGGAGTATGGGTATGTTAAAAATTCATAGAGAAATTCATGGATGAGAGGTCTGTCAAGCAGTATTAAGGATTCTGATAGAGAAGCAATCTCTAGCTCAGTACGTCCCTGAGCAGCTGAGTGCCAGAAACGGGCAGGATTTGCAAGGGAAGCTTCTTCAGCTTTCCCTCTTTTCCAAACGGTTAGCTGTTGGCACTGAAAGGTCAGTGTAGGAAGCTGCACAGTCTTTCAGTCATTGCAATTACTATCTTTCAGTTAATCCAGCGCAGTATACCTGTTCTGAGGACATCAACAAAGGCTAGGTTCTTGATAATTTCATACAGTTAGAGTGTGATCGTCATGATAACGGTGCATTTCTTCTGGCTCAGAAGACTGATTCAAAGCCATTTACATTATTTAAACCATAGCATATGGACTGCATAAAGAATCCCGAATGTTAAGTGCTATCTAGCAGCACAAGAGAGATGATTTTATATTAGAGTGAACCGACAAAATAGGCCTTAAACAGGAGTAGGAAGTTTCAGTTTGTTTCAGAATGAGAGAAAAAAAGGTAGGCTTAATGTTTCCGTGGGAAAAGAAAGAGTTGATGAATCTAATTTCCTCAGTTTAAGGAATACATTGATAAAGTGGAGCGAGTTCCAGGGAGGGTCACCAGGATGGCTGGGTCTGGAGCACTTGCCTGGTGAGGAAGTTGGGCTCGTTCAGCCTGAGGAAGCGATGGCTTTGAGGGCCCTAAAAGCAGACTGGCAGTGAGGTTGTCTAGGAGATGGAGTCAGTGGTGCACAGTAGGAAGAGAGACAGCAGAGACAAATTGAAATAGGATGATTTGACTAGTTACGCGTAAGGAAAAAAAAAAGGTAGGGATAATTAAGCAGTGGAGCAGATAGCCCAGATAGGTTCTGTAACCTCCATTCTTGGAGGTTTACAAGACTTGACTAATAAAACCTTGAGCAATCGCGTCTAGGTTCAGTGTGACCCTGCTTTGAGCAGGAAGTTGGAAAGGTCGCACAAGTCAGTGAATAATGTCACTCACACAGCAACTGTATCTAGATAGAAAATAACATTATGAAAAAAGCAAAGGAAATCATTATTTTCAGCAGTAGCACCAGGAATTCGATAGTAGGGCAGCAACATAAAGCAATGTCACAGAGAAGAGGAATGGCATGAGATTATGGTTGCTGACTTTGAAATTTTATCATATAGGCCTTTTTGGTCAGTAGTGGCATAGCAGCCATTACATCTGTAGTTTTGATTTCACAGAAGAGCAAATTATTTCACTTTCTGCTATTTCTAGCCTTTCTTAAATGTATAATCTTTTAACTCTGTGGATCATGTATCGCTTGCTTGTCAGTGAATATGGATACAACCAAATATTGATCTCTTTGCCTGTATCCTGAGACACAAAAATTTTAAATGCACGGAGTCTAAAGATGCTGGGTTTATGCAAACTGTGCAGAGCCAGGCCTGTGTATGTACATAGTGAGGGGCAATCTCGGATTCTTGATTCAGTATTGAAAGTTTTGATGTGTATACTGTTTATTTTACAAGACCCAAAGGAATGCTAGGGCTTCAAGCTACATCTAAGTCTTAATGTTCCCTATCCCCAGTAAAAGAAACAGCAGAGGTGGATACATGATATAATAACAGTTTTTCTTCTATGTTATTGACAAGGTTTTCATTTAACATATTCTTTCCTATTCATTTATTTTCTGTGAGTGAACTGCTTTCCTCTTTGGGTTGCAGCTGAATAACATTAGAGCAGTGGGGAGAAAACCACAGAGGGTAATTCTAGAGGAGTGATGTTGAAACTCACCATTTTATAATACATGATTCAAAAAATACATTTTAATTAATTAATAACTACAAAACACTGCAATCTTAGATGTGAAAATCTACTTCAGGCAGCAGGAGTAGTCTTCCTTGGTGATTGGCATTTTGGGGGCATTTTCCCCTTTCACCCACCGGAGGGCTCCCGTAGTGCAGTTCTCCAAAACCATTTCCATGCCTGATGCCATCAGTAGGAGGTTTGCCAGAGTTCTCAATAGAAGCCAAATCTTTAAGTCCTTACTTTGAGAAATTTCTCATTTCCACAGAAGTTTTAGCATAGCGCAAACTTCAGAAGTTGTTTTTTAATATGAGTCATTTTTGTAGCTAAGTATATATCAACTTTAAAGCAAATCCAATCTTTCAAAATAAAATGGGTTGTTCCAAATCTTAATCTTTGTCTGTCAAGCTCTGTCATTATTGATAGCACCATTGCTTTCCAAAATGTACAAACCTATAATTCAATGCCATCATAAAAAATTCTGTTTCTGTAGATATGCACAACTAGGGCATACCTAAATTTTACTGTATCTTCACTATTCTATATTGAAGAAGGAATCCTTTTCTATTATTTTATGACTAATTTATGTAAAACATTCTTTCCTGTATTTGCAATCATAGCATTTCCATTCTGACCTCTGAAGAACTTCGTAATTCAAAAAGAGGTGGAAAATCATATTAAATGTGGTCATATTGATCTTTTCACCTTCATCTTCCAGTCTGTTAGTCTCTTATTTGTTGCATGACAGACAAGCTCGTAAGAGTTTGTACAATCCTGTTTTCCTTATGTGCTGACAGACCTCAGTGTCCTCATTCCTTTATTCCAGTAACCACTTTGTTTGTCATTGAAGTGCTCAGTTCATTTGCCAGAATTTGTCCCTCTTCTTGACACAGTCTGTTAAAATATGGGATGTTCTTCATAACCCAGTCCACAGAGCCTTCATTCATGTCTTAAAATACCCCGTACTAGGAATTTTTGGTTTAATACCTAAATTGCCATGAGACCAGTTAACAGCCATGAAAGTGATGATTTGTGGGGTTTTTTTTCTACATCTTATTTATTATCACCCTTTTATAGAAACAGTGCATATTTTTATTAATGTAGTTCTCATTTATCATCTTCTATTATTTCATATATTTTACATTATGTTTTAATTTGATTAAAAAGCCTTCTGTAATGAAATTGGTTTTTTGCTTCTTTCCACACAAGGTCTTCAACACAGTAATACAGGGCATGCTAGTAATTTCATGTTTTATCTGTTAAGCAAATGCAAAACAAGTTCTACTGTTGTGGATGATGAAGTCTTGAGATCCTTTCTAACATTTACTAAAAAGTGATACAGATGGTATTCTTTGGAAAATACTAGAAATGTGCAGATTTTGTGTAAAATGATGCAAGGCAGGTATTCACTTACGTAATTATGTACCTGTATTTATTTTGTGTGTATATTTGCTTCTGTATTAAAAATAAAATTCCCACTCCTGTTTCTTCACTGTGTTATCATTTGCATTCTTACAGTCAAAAGATTAAAAAGGACCATGAGAAATTTTGCTCTGTGTAACGTAACTGCTTTCTATAATGCATTTGATGTCTCCGATGTTACAACTGGAGGAAAAAGGCAGTGCACAGGTCATACCTGTTTGTAGAGGCAAAGGACATAATGACATTTCACAAAGAACATTTTCAGTCACTCAGAGAAGAAAAACTCTGGTGGGAATGTGGTTTGAAGAACTGAAAATATGTATCCAGATAGCCAAATTATTGTTTGTTCCATGTAGGCTACATAAAAGATGTAGAGCAAATACAGTATGCAAAGAATTTGCTTTCTGCATCCGTGTACTTGTTATTACAGGAGGCTATTCTACGGTGTGGAACTCGTCTTTGATCAGCGTGGAGAAGGCTTTAGGACACCTAATAGCAGCCTTGCAAGGCACAGATCATCTAGAAAGATGAAGCTGAGGTGTTCAGAATTACATGATGGGAGATGACGGGGCACAAGCAGAAATTGGAGAGGTTCTGATTAGATATGAGGAGAAACCTTTTGACTGTGATGACAGTCAAGCAGTGGAGCAGGTTGTCTGGAGAGGTTGTAGTATCCCTTCTTGGAGGCTTTCAATACTTGACTTGCTGCAGCTGCACTGGTATTCTGGGAGCATACTATACCAGTACTCTTAGAGTGGTGAAGTAATTCTGTTGTAGATGTTGCTTAAATTGCTCCCTCCCTTACCTGGTTTAATTCGTTGTTTATTTTCAGTTTGTGTGTTATGCTTTGTATTGGTTCAACTTTATCGTGCCTGGCCATAGTCTCCACTGTATGGACTCTATAATAATTACAGGTCCTCTAGCAGGTATATATGTTTTACCTTGTTTTCTACAGCATCAACTTACACTTACTAATCTTTCAGAAATCAGTTCCATTTTATTTTTATGCACCTTTTAAATAGCATACCCAGTGTGTGTTATTTTCTAGCATTTTATAGGATTTTTAAAAACATTTTACAGTATATGAGTGTTTAGCTTATGATTGTTACTGCATTCACCATCATCTTTGCTCAGGTGCAGTTTTACACTGATCACCTTTGAAGCTCTAGCCATTATGATGGTATTAAGTGGGGTTTATTCCATTTGGGTTTTAACTTTGCTGACTTTTGACAGCATTCAAACAAATAACATGCTACACTGATGTGTTGAAAATATGAACACTTTCTTTAAACACAAGTGACATCATCGTGGTTTAGCCCCAGCTGCCAACTAAGCACCATGCAGCTTCTTCCCTTTTTAAAAGACTTCTGCTGTGCTGCCCCATACGATGATTTCATCAACGCAGTGCGGATGTTCCAGAGCTTTGCCCTGTTCCAACGCGGTCTGGATCAGTCCATGGCAGATGGTAGGGCTGTGATTCCACCCCTGGAGCAGTCGGTTCCAGATGTCCTGGACGTCCCTCCAAAAGAAAGCAAACTGTGGCCTGCACTCTGCTGACGAAGGGGTTGAGAAGAAGGCATTAGCAATGTCAGTGGTGCTGTACCACTTGGCTGCCTTTGACTCCAGCTCATACTGGAGTTCCAGCATGTCCGGCACAGCAGCACTCAGTGGTGGCGTGACTTCATTCAGGCCACGATAGTCCACTCTTAGTCTCCATTCCCCATCAGACTTATGCACTGGCCAGAAGGGGCTGTTAAAGGGTGGACGAGTGTTGCTGATCACTCCTTAGCTCTCCAGTTGAATCAGCGTATGGATGGGAATCAGGGAGTCCCGGTTGGTGCCACATTGCTGCTGGTGTACTGTTGTGGTAGTCATTGGCACCGGTTGTTCTTCAACCATCAGCAACCCCACAATAGGAGGGTCCTCTGAGAGACCAGGCAAAGTGGACAAGTGCTTAATTTCCTTCATCTCCATGGCAGCTCTACCAAAAGCCCACCAGTACCCTTTTGGGTCCTTGAAATACCTTGTTCTGAGGTAACCTATGCCAAGGATACACAGAGCCTCTGCACCAGTCACAATGGGGTGCTTTTGCCACTTGTTCCCGGTAAGGCTCACTTTGACCTTCATCTAAGTCATAGACATCCCTCAGTCACTCCAGAAATACAGATGGGTTGTGCCCCTTTATAGCTTGATTGCATGAGTGAACACTGCACCTGTGTTCTCTAGACTCTTACACTCCTGTGGCTCTGATGTGCCAGGCCATCAAATCCATACAGTCCAGTAAATACGGTTGTCCCTTTCCTCCACCTGGCTAGAGGCCAGGTGGGCCTCTAGTGCCCCTCTAGTGCTGGTCATAGGATTCATTATTCACTTGTAAATACAAGTCAGAAGTCCCTTCTAGAGGATCAGAGGTAAGATCAGGCCTTCTACTTTGTCTGGGAAACTGCCCACTGGAAACTGGAGTGTCAATTTTGCTGGAAGAACTGTATTTCCCATTTGTGATTGTTTTTTCTTCACAACTCACGCACCGGTACCTCTAAAGCTGAGGTAGACTTTCCATCCCACTTCTTCGTGTTCTCTCTATGGTCATGCAGGTAAAACCATAGGGTGCCCCATGGTGTGTACCCTCTGTATCCTCTCTGTTGAGCAGAGAGACCTTACTCCTAATAGCTGCGATACTGGTTCATACATGTGGGGAGCAGGATGTATCCTCTTTGAATCGCTGGAACTCCTGGGTCAGTTTCTTGGATAGTTTCTCTACAGCCGAGACACAGGCCTTTAGGGAGGAAGCGAGACTCTCTTTGTATTTCTGAAGTTGACCAGCCAATTCATCTACTGCTGGTCCCTCTCCATGTCATTACTGCCAGTGAGTTGGTATATGATGTTGGTGTGCTCTGTATAAACTTCTGTCATGTGGGTTGTGTGCACTTGACTTCATCTGGATCTTTGGATAACTGCTTGTTGTCCAGGTCAACATAAATCACCTCCGGCATGGTTAATTCCCTCAGGTACCAGATACCTCTCTCCATCGTGGTCCATTTGCTGGGATTACATACAACATTTTCCTTGCAGGGATGCCTTTCCTTCATGCCTGACAGAGGCTGAGAGCTTGTGCCTCTCTTCCAATCGCTTTGTCAATGCCTTCTTCCTAGAAAGGGATCCTAGCTGCTTGTTTTCCCTACCCTCTAATTCCAAGCTATTGGCCCCATTATCCCAGCATCAGAGCAGCCAGATGACAGTGTGCTGAAAACTTTTTTCATACCTTGCAGCTCACTCAGGGATATGGATCTGGTAGTAACTGCCTAATTTATGCGATCTTCCTTCTCACCAAGCAGCAGACACCTCTCTTTCCTCTTCTGTTCTCATAATGGCCCTGTCTGTTGTGGAGGTTGGAGTAGCCACAGTGCTTGTTGCATTCTTGTCAGATCCAGAGACCCTCTCTTCCCTTTGAGATTGCTGAATATTGTTGAACAAAGCACAGTAGGTATAGGTGAGGCTCCAGCACATTGCAAAGATTTGTGTCTCCTCGGAACTGCTAGGATGACAGCATGTTTATTCCAAATATTCTGCTCGTTTTTCAGGATTCTGCACTGGTACAGGGGCAAAGTTCCAAAGCCCTGGAGGTGCCCACCATCCTAGGCATTTGCCCACACTATTGCACACACCCTGCCACTCATAACTATCCAGCCTCAGGGAAGATCTCTGTTTGATATTCTTAAATTGCATGCTAACCTTGTACAAAAATGCATTCCCAAGAGGTACCTATAGAAGTATTTTAGGTACCCCAGGATGTTCAAAGTACTGAAAATGTACTGCAATGAAGGAGGCAGCAAAGGCGCCATTCTGTATTTCCTCCATAAAAAAAAAAAAAACTTCTCAGAGGAAGAAGTATAATTGTTAATTGTCTCCACGAGATGGTACCCAGAGTACAGTAATGGCTTAAGTACAAAGACACCACATTGAGTTAAAGGTCAGTGTCCTAAAAACAAATCTCCCCGGCAGAACATTACTGAACATTGTACAGCAGCCTGCAAAAGCCAACACCGACCTTTAACGTGTACAGCAATAGCAAGAGCATGATGCAAATCAAGTAAACTAATATTGTGACCTGCAACTGTTAACAGATATAAATCCCTTAGTTATGCTCTGATTGATCTGTTCTGAAGACCTTCAAGCCCCACGTTGGGTGCCAAAAAGGACTGTTGTGGCTTAGACCCAGTTGACAGCTAAGCACCATGCAGACACTTGCTTACCCACCTGCCATGTGGGATGGGGGAGAGAATCAGGAAAAAACCTGTGGGTTGATATAAAACCAGTTTAATAGGACAGCAAAGGAAGATGAAATAATAATACTGATAAAGGATTTTACAAAACAAGTGATGCACAATGCAACCATTGCTCACCACCCGGACACTGATAACCTGTCCTTGAACATCAGTTCTCATCCCCTGGCCAACTCCCCTCAGCTTCTGTAATAAGCATGACATCATACGGTATGGAATATCCCTTTGGGCCGTCTGGGTCAGCTGTCCCAGTATTGCTCTGTCCCAGCTTCTTGTGCACCTCCTCACTGGCAGAGTGTGGGAAGCTGAAAAGTTCTTGACTTAGTCTAAGCACTGCTTAGGAATAACTGAAAACATCAGTATGTTATCAACATTATTGTCATACTAAATCCAAAACTTGCCACTATACCAGTTACTAGGAAGAAAATTAACTATCCTAGTTGAAACCAGGACAATGAGATAGGCTTTTAAATACATCTACAGGAATAGTTTTTGTTGTTGCTAGCTGTTTTCTCCTTTACAACAGGGGTTCTATATATAAATATATTTATACTGGTTTTTGAGGGCCTCTAACTACCATTAGAATTAGACTTTTTCTGTACATAAAGCAGGTCTGCCAGCATGGCCTCGGTACACCTCGTATACGGAGCAGCTTGGAATGATACTGATGACTGATCAAGTAGTTTTTTGGAAATATAAGCAGTTACAAGTTAGGCATTGCTAAGCAACTTCAAAATTTATTCAAGTCCTGTTCCTCCCATTCCAGTTTTCCAACTTAAAAAAAAAAATAATGTTCTTACATGTACTTAGAACATTCCCTTAAAATCTGGAGATTGCTCAGCTGGCCTGCTGCAAAACTATCACATTACCTATAGATAAACATCATTAAACTGAGTACAGAGCTTTGCTTTCCTCGGCTAGAAAATACTGTGAATAGCTTGCTGTTCACATGAAAATGATTGAGTAAGAAATAATTGCGTGTCCATTGTCATAGGGTGATTTAGATTGCCCAGGAAAAAGGTGATGCAGTGAAATCAAATGTAAGGTTACATTTGCAGGGGCAAATACTACAGGGCCAAGCTTATTGAGCAGTATGCATTTTGGAAAGCTGTAACTCTTAAGAGAGGTAATGATGGTTTCATGTATACTGTGGTGACTTAAAAAAGATGGTGCTTAACAGAAGGAAATCCCAAGTAGCAGTAATGTAGCTGTGTAATACCACTGATACCATATAAAGTAGAATCTATGCCATTACATTAGCTTCTGCCATCTAAGCATTCTGCTTTCTAATTGGTATCAGTGAGCAGGAATGGTTCCAGAAAAAAACCTCAAAGCAAACAAACAAAAAACGCTCCACAAAACCACACTGTTTTGTGAAACACAGATAAAACAAAAGCTCCTTCATCCATCTTTGTTATTCAGGAGAAGAGTTGAGGGTAGCCTAAGTTTGTACGTGGAAATAAGACTTCTGATACCATAAGGATATTTAACAGATAAAGGCATGTGATAACTTAAAGGCTGAAGCCTGAAGCTACATAAATTGAGAAAAACTAGGCACATGGAAAAAAAAACATAAAAATCACGTAAATATAGTAACAGGTGCAACTATTTGCCTAAGTTTGTGATAGAACCTTTATAATTTTGTTCCGGGGAGACCTTCTAGCACTTTCAGTACCTGAAGGGGGCTACAAGAAAGCTGGGGAAGGGGACATGAACAACTTTTTACAAGGGCCTGTAGTGACAGCACAAGGAGTAATGGATTTAAATTGAAAGCGGGGAGATTTAGATTAGATATCAGGAAAAAAATTCTTCCCGGAGAGGGTGGTGAGGCACTGGAACAGGTTGCCCAGAGAAGCTGTGGGTGCCCCATCCCTGGAAGTGTTCCAGGCCAGGCTGGATGAGGCTGTGAGCAACCTGGTCTAGTGGAGGGTGTCCCTGCCCATGGCGGGGGATTGGAACTAGATTATCTTTAAGGTCCCTTCCAACCCAAACCATTCTATGTTTCTGTGAATTTCATATATTTAATACTAGGTCATACATTTTTTAAAAAGAGGAGGTAGAGGTCATCTATCAATTAAAAATTTGTCAGAAATTATTGAATATCATTTTATGGTCTAAATTGTGATAGAAATCAGGCAAAACAATTGTGATGGGTATTACAAGATCAGGAAGGAAAGATGCTGCCAAGACATGACCCTCTGCTCTCCTGTGAGGGCAAGCAGAATCTTCTCTGGAAGTAGTTTTGCGTGCCTAGATGGCAAATGTCTCCTCTGAACGTGGTCATGGACAACTGGCTCTTGGTGGCCCTGTTTGAGCAGAGGGATCAGACCAGATGATGTTCAGAGGTCCCTTCCAAACTCAGCCATTCTGTGAGAAGCTTCAACACTATGAGGTTGGAACAGGCAGCGAAAAACAAGCAAGAAGCTATAGTCACGGAAGGCTTCTTTCATCCAAGATAAGATTCTAGCCCGTGTTTCAGTTGTGACACTTAGGAAAAGGCTTTTTGAGAGACCTGATGGACTCTGAAACATAAGTAGCAACTGAAAGCTGCAAGATTTTCAGGGGAATGGGATGGAAAGACTTACCCTGTGAAGGTACAGTGGACAGTGAGTACGTAAGTTTTCAAACCATTTTAACTGTTTCACCTAATAGAGCTGAGATATTTCTATTTCAAGAGTTACTTTGTTAAAGCTTCTATGAAGTCTATTTTAGAAATGTGAAATCTTTTCCATTTGATAAATTCCAGAGTAACATGCGGGTAGCTCCACTTCAAGAACGTGATCAACATGCAGTCAGGTGCAGAGACCATGGCCTTGAAAACCATGGCCTACTGATAATGATAAAGCCTCATTCAAAATGTGCTGGAAAGAACGGCAAGGGTTTCCTCTTTTTAATTTGTTGTCTGGTTTGGATTTTTTCCATGTCATTTAGCTATCTTTCCATTACAGTTGGAAAAAGATGTCATTTAATCTGTAGGTAGTTGACTAGCTCACCAGTGGTCTGTCTGGACATCCCTGACCAACCACTGCAAGAGAGGAAAATAAAGAAGCTACACACAATGAGGGCTGGAAAGGGATGAGAAAGCAAAACAGAGGGAAGAACCTCAACCATATTAAAAAAAATACTGTATTAACTGCTGCATACTGTTATGCACTCTATTATAATCCAGATGAGAAGCTTGCAAAATCTCATCTTCTAAATAATATTTTTCTGTTCTCTGGGTCACAAAATTTTGTCATCTTGGTTATTGTTTATGTTACGCTGTTACCACTAAATACAGCACAACCTAGGATCCACAAAAGCCTTTCTGGCAAGCACTTTCATTCTGGTATATTTATTTCTTCATTGTCTTCTCCCTGAGGATGACAGAAATGTTGGTAATACTTTCTGCTTAGAGTGGAATCCTGGTTTGACTGAAGTTTTTGATACTCCGAGCTCACAGGAACATCTACAGAAGAGAGGTCATAGAACCCAGGTATGAAATTCTGGTCCAACTGAAGTTTATTGCAAAGCATATACTGACTTCAGCAAAGCCAAAATTTCACTCTAAATAGAATAACTTTCCAACACTTGCTGTGATCTGCAGAAAGACTGAAGCATTTTACTTGCACTACTTTCTAGGTGTCTTTTGTAGATATTATAGCTTACATGGGTAAGCAGTGCAGCCTCCCATGGGCTACATATCAAATAATTTTTCCAGTTTCCTACCACTTTTCCTTCTCTGGATTTCCTTGCCTTGTGTCTCCTGTCTAGAGACAAATAGTCACCATGCAGGCAAGGCAAAGACCCGGGGAGTTTGGTGGGACAGTGTGTTTAAACTCAATGTAATGGCAATGGCATAGACTGAGAAGTATTTAAAACTTCTACACCAACTTACGACAGGAAAATAGAGGAAGGTGGGGATCTGAGCAGTTACGGCGACCTGTCTGTACTCCCTGAGACCATCTAGAAAATATAAGCAGGGAACTAGCTTCTACAACTTTTAAAATTTATCTTTAATATTCTGATAAAATCACAGGAGTGGAAGTCATCTACTGAAAATAATACCTAAATTTTTTTCATCTCTCAGACGATAAAATTATATTTAAAAAGGATATGCACACCTTTACTGTAGGCCGGGTAAGTTTGTGTTAATAAAACTGTTGAGGATAGCTACTTTGAAATGTAAATGGAAGAGGTTTACGTGGATGTAACTGAAAATTCTTACTTAATCATGGCTGCTACAGGCAATGTTTGTAGAATATTCATTTAAGTCCTCTGTACATAGAATTTGACTCATTTAATTAAAAATGCAGACTCACATTGGTTTAAACCAGTCAGATTTATTTTGTGAACAGTTTACGTAACTGTAAAAATGTGTGATACTAGTGTAGGTCATTTTTGTAGTTATTTTTTATCCATAAAAAAATACAAATATTTCTAAGTATATAAAACTACCCTATCTAAAGGTATCTAAAAGGTGTACTGGTCCTACAAAACAAGTTTAAATGGACTTGTTGGATGTCCACAGACTCTATAAAACCTTTAACTGAGCACAGATTCAGTTCAGAAATTTAGCTGTCAGGTTGAAGTTGAGAATACTGTCACTCTAAAATCAAGGAAGAGAGAGACTTGCAGAAAACAGTTACTCCGAAATCTGGATTTTCCATGGGAAATTACACCCTTAGTTTAGACATGTCAGGTGCCTCACATAATGTGACTTGCATTCAGGTTTCACCTCATTTGCTATGTGGTTACATCTGCAGGCAGGAGGATAATTCAGGTCCATGATCCCCCTGGCCTAAACTAACTGATACTGCTTAAAGCTGGTTTTAAACTCATGTATAAATTGCTTTTGGTTTAATAACTCTGTGGTCTTCACACTGCAGAAACATGCCAAATCAAATGAGTATGTGTAGTCCTTTGTCCTCCTCTAATTGCGGAAGTGTGCTTGGACATAGCCAGCTTCTTCCTCAGCACACCGGGAACATGTGTCCAGCAGTCTGCCATGCTGTACCACAGGCAGCCGTGGGGTACACTCGGACATCCCACTGATTTGTGTAGTAAAGCTCAGTGCTAGGGTGGACTCTGAAGAAGGCTTGCCATCTTCATCGTTTGGAACTAGGCTCGTCTAACCTGGCATGCAAACCTAGGTCCCGATTGCAAGAAATATTCTGTGGGAAGGTAAACTGCGTGTGAAGACAAATGCCTGATGTAAGCTCCTGTTTTCTGTTACGTATTCTACTTCCTGGCATTATATGCTTAGAATAGGCTTGGTTGGGGTTTTTTTGGGGGGAGGGTTGTGGTTTTTGTTATTTTATTTTTTTTTCTTTCCACCACTCTTGTCAACAGGTTTAGTTTATTCAGTTTTAGCCTTTTTTCTAATTTGATTCTCCAGGAGTCAAATCCTCTGTTGAAGTAAATTTTAAAGATCTGTGAAATATCTGTAACATATGAACAGATCATTAAAGAAATAACTCTAAGTTCTGGGAAATAGAACAATATTGCAGTTGCTGATGAATGTCGAAGTCCTGAAACAGTTTGAGAGTTCTTAGATACCTTTTTTTTTTTTTACAGACACACGAACACCCCCTGCCAAGAATCTGGCCTGATAGTTTTGATGCATGAACTGAAGTTACTTCTTCCCACATAGGTTTGAACGCCTGTCAAGCTATTATTATTCATACTGAAAAGATTTGAATGAACACAATTTTATTACACAACATTTTGTATCTTCATGGAAGGTGTCTTCCCCCTAACGCAAAGGCAGGACTTAAATTTGTATTCTCTGAATATGGCCTGATAACAACTCAGCAATGTAGTTACCTTCAGTACAATTTGTGTATTTGGCCTAAGGTCATCTTCCTACCAGAATTTTTATGATGAAGCACAATCTTTACTATGTACCGGTGTCAGGTACTACTGGCTTAATAATTATAGATTATATCAGCTGATGTACACATGAACTCTAAATGCATTTGAATAATTTTTCATGTGAAAATATAGTCTCACTACATAGTTGCATGATGCCACTTTAGGTTGTTAGAGTGTAGTTGTTCTAGCACCAGTGGTTCCAGCACAGTTAGTCAATGACTGATTGGCAAGATTAAGTTCTCAGTTAAAATAACCAACAGGATAT
The DNA here is from genome assembly GCA_027574665.1 of Rhynochetos jubatus. Lineage (NCBI taxonomy): Eukaryota > Metazoa > Chordata > Aves > Eurypygiformes > Rhynochetidae > Rhynochetos > Rhynochetos jubatus. The sequence continues at coordinate 94,461,766 of CM050650.1, read as the reverse complement.
ATCTGGATTCGACTTATCAGGAAAGGGAAGAAACCAGAGCAGTTCCTAGCTACTCCAAGCTTCCTCAAAATGGCACATTCATGCTAAATTGCTTGGCCTTGCTTCAAAATTAAATTCATCCATCGTGTCCAAACCACGTGACATGCCAAAAAGAAACAATTTAGAGATTGATGCAGATGTTACGCTTGATACGCTACATGCCTACATTTGTTTTAAGAACCTTCTATTTATTTAAATGCTGGTCTTTCTAGGAGCTAGTGTTTGATTTTTGCATTCCTAGTAAACAGTAAAATTTATTTGAATTGCAGTGCATAAAGATACAAATAGTCATGCAAATACAGTCTGATGGATTCTTCCTTTCAACTGTCATTTTCTCTCAGTGCACAAATTCCTCAGCTCCCAAAAATACACATATACGCAGGGTGATGGAGCATACTGACTTGCAATTTGTATAGGTCAGTAGGCTGTTTTAGAGGGCAGGTAACAGATTTTTTTTTTCAGTGTACTTGTGTCTCACTTCTAGCTGCAGCCTTTAGATACTATTGAATTTCCATCTGAATATTCTGATGCTGTTTCTTTTATATCTGAGATCATGACTCGATAGCTCTAGGCAGAGATCAAGCTTACATAAATCTGTAAAATTACTGACTTAAAAGTATAACGTTGGTTAAATCCTGAGAATATTTACTCCTAGATGAAAGTCAAATAAAGTATGTGGATGCAGAGATACAGATTAAATACGCACTTAATTTGACTTCCCAGATTATTGTGCCTATTTATTCAGCCATAAATATGAATGAAATACTTGTCATTTTATTGCTTCATTTTTATGTTGCTTGACAGTATTGAAATTGAGCATTAAAATAACGTAACAGTAAATAGCTCTGCATGAACTCCGAATCCTGGATGTGTTAATGTAATTGCAGCTACCATGTTGATAAAATTGATGGGTGCATATATCAGTTAGTCTTGTATAGGCAAATTTATAGAAATTACTTTCAAAAAATGTGATACTGTTCATAAGTGGACCTAAAACTGGTTTATTTATCACTGTAGTGTTCTGATTTTAAATGCAATTCGGGCAAATTAGCTGGATAGAAAGGACACAACAGTAGGAGACGCTGGCTAATACTGAGATGAGACTTGCAAATTCTTAGACCTATTTGTTACAATTTAAAATGGAATTTTAACTGAAATGTCTTGGTCTATCTATGCTTAAGAATATTTAGCCTTTTGATCTAAAATAAAGTTGTCCTTTAAGCCTAAAGGGCATATACAGCCTAGCCTATTTGTAGGAGCTTAATGCTGATACTTTTCCTTTGCTCTTCACCTTCCTTTTTCTAATATTTGTATTATATAAACTGTAAATTAGCATATTTCACTGCTTTATGGCTGTTTTCAGATTGCATGTAGGATTTTACCATATTCATACAGAATTATTGGGCAAACACCTGTAATTCCCAGCACAGCTGCCTAAAACCTGGCTTTCATCTTTTCATGACGTGTAATGACTTTTAAAGACATAGGGGTACTTCAGTCTAAAGCCAGCTTGATGATGTGCTTTGACTTGGTTTGGAAAATCACCTTTCAGCTTTTCTCGCTCCTAATCAGCTGTCTGACCACGTACTTTTTTATTGTACTATTTGAAAGCCACCAAAAGGCACGTATTTCCTGCATTACAGGTAGGATGGATTCCGTATGTTTTTCTTTCTCTTCTTTCTTTCAGGGGTAAACGTTCAGAATTTTTTCTTCATTGTGTATTTCTTTGTGCCATTCTTAAAACAACAGAAATGTGTCAAGCTGCCTGCGGTATGGCAGTACGGTTACATACATGCATTTATCTATCCACAGGAAGATAAAGTATGCCTTTCAATAGATTAAGGACGTACACATTTTGACACTAATTAATCTTAGAATTGTTTCTCTAAGCCTCAGCTTGACTGGTGTTTTACTGAATTCTACAAATCCAATACTAGCTCAGGTTCGAGTAACTTAACTGAATTTTTGTACTAACACTTTAATTAGTAGTTTATGCACAGAAATGTATTTTTCTGGAATGGTAATGAATACTTTACAAATCATATGATACAGCTGTTGACATGTTTGCAACTGGTAAATATAAACAATATATCAAAACATTGTTTTTTTTACTTTTGAACTGTATATATTTTGGATTAAAATGTCATTATTAAAAATATGAAACATATTAGGACCAGATAGCAATAAATGTTATGAATGATACAACTTTGCATTATTTTTTGGAGATTGGGATTATCTGTGGCATTGAAATTGGAGGTAAAGCACAGATTTTTTTGTTGTTGTTGAAGCTTTACCACTATATTTATTAGTATTTGGTTATTTCAAGACATGTTATAAAGTGTCAAAGAGTAAAGTGTCAAAAAGTCAACTAATACCACAAAGGTATAGCGGTAAGTATTCTCTCTGCATCTTTTTGGCAGTTATTTTGGACCCTTTACTGAAAATCTGAGTGCTTCCTAAGTATTCAGAAAAAGAAGTAGCAGTTGGGCATTTTTTCCTATTTTCCTCTCCTATAGAAGAAAGGAAGTCACATCCAGCTTTTCCGCTGGCTTTCCTACTGAGGAGTGCTTAGGGTGTGTGCACATGCATATAAATAATCCCTTTTTGATCTAATTTTTGCCAGTTCCCTCGTTTAAGTGACATTTTTGCCCCATTTACATCAACGTTAAAATTTCCATTAACTTCCCCAAGGCTGGGATTTCACCTGTTTTGTCTAAGTTCAATATAGTTCAGTCTAATGTATTTAAAAGCATTTATATTTTAATTGCTTCAGTGGAATGCAGTTGTCATGACCGGCAAATCTTGCAGAGGGCAGGAAGGATCATCTGGCAAGGAACAATCCCACATAAGGGCTTATGCACCGGAATAGAAATACTAAGCTCTACATTCAGTGAGAAATAGCGTGGTAAGGGGTGTTTCACATTAATCTTAAAAAAATCCCACATTTTCTAGTAGAATATTGCCACTTTTAAAGAGTTTTGTCAAAGTTTACAGCTTCATTCCCGCATATGCGTTGTCATAAGCAACACAAGTTAAAAATGTGGGTCTAACGAGATGGAGACAAATCTGTTAGCACCACACAGACAAGAGTGAATTATGCTACTTGGCTGGTTTGGGTATCGTGCCGAAAAAGAAACCAAGGTTGAAAGTGAATGTCGGCAACAAAGAAAACTTTTCTGCAAAAATCAGACTGTGTCCCTTTGTCCCCTGTTTCTCTCACCCTTTTCTCCTGCACCTCGCCTGCAACTGCAGTTGTAATAAAAGCTGTTTGGTGGAGCAGTTCAGCCTTGGCGCAGGATGGAACGTGCTCTGTGCGTCTGTGCTAAGTACGGTTGCAGACCTAAATTTCTTTCTTTTCTGCTTCTTGGTGTATTTGGCCTAGCTCTTGCCTGGATCTGGGTCTAGTCCCGTCGCTGTGTGCAAGTAAGTGCTTTAGCTTAACTCTGAGATAGCTGGAAAACTCTGTTGCTGCAAAGATAACATGGGATATCACCCATTTGCTGCGGTTGTGCTTTGGCTCCTATCACCAGTTTTTCCAGTACTTCCCTCATACAAAGGAGATGAGATGAAAGATAGACAGCATTTTCTCTGGAGTGCACCAGTAACTGGTTGCAGGTGAACAAAAGTGCAGGTGGTTGGGATTTCTAAGCTGTTTATGGTAACGGAGATGTTTTGCCAGTTGTGGCTTTGCTTCTTACATCGCAGGAGGCAGAGGGGGAAGCCGTTTTTTTGGCTCCTGACACAAGTTTGTAAACAATAAGGTTTTCCTTGTTCCCATATTTCATGTCACTAGACATTCAAGACTGTATTAATTAATGTGAACAGTGTTGTCCATAAATAGGTATGGTGGCAGTCCTTAATGTCCAGGTCCTCAACTAGTATAAATCGGTGTAATTCCTTTGATTTATTTGAACTGGCATAATCCTGTTTAGTTGCAGATCTGGACCAGAGTACAGGAAGCGTATGTGTTTGCTAGGGAAGGTTGTAGTTGTCTGTAATTCTACTTACTGCTTTCATATGGATGTGGAGTGTTTTGAAGCTGACATGGTCCAAATAAGGTATTTTTGATTTTCTCTCTGAAGAAGTGGAAAGCAGTGAAGTGTTGATATCTGGTAAGTGGAACAACATCCTTGGGTTAGGGGTAATGTTTCATTATTGCTACATAGGCAACGAAGACCCAGTTTCGATCTGGACTTTTGAGCAATACTGCTAAAACTTTGGAGGGACAGAAATACTTCTTTAAAGGATGAACTTGACTGTATGTGCAAAGTGTTAAGCAATTAAAATGTTTAGCTAATTCGGAACTCAAATTTATTGAAACTAATGCCTGTATATTCATGTAACACAGCTGAATCCAGATACTTAGGGCATGTAAAATGAAGTAAAACAAAAAGATTTTAAGAATTTTGTAGCTTGCAAGAGCATTGAGAAATGCAGTTCTTTCAAATCCAAAATGATAATGCCTTTCACTAGGAGCAGAGCTTTTACAAAGGGTCTTTCAACTGAGGATCTCACAACTCTGCTTGAAACGCGGAATTAGGGCTCAACACTGAAGCCTTTATCAAATGAACAGTCTGAAGGGGAAGGGAGTGCTCCGATGATTCGTCAGCTGTAGGACTGGGCTCTTGTGCCTCACCCTGCAAGGTAAGACAGCTTTCCTTTCTATAATTTACTGAATGAGCAAGCGAGAAGTGTGCCTTGCCTAAAGTTACACCACGAGTCTGCAGTGAAGTTGGGGAATAGAACACCCTAGCAGGCATGTATGCAAGCTGCAATTCCATCTTTCTCTCGTGATTCTAAGTTGAGAAGAACAACAACTGTTATGAAATTCAAACCAGAAAGATAATTATGTCTTTCTGTGTGATTTGTTGGCTATCCTGGCTGGTTATCTAGGTTGAAATGAGGAAACACTTTTCAAAATCTGTTGGGGGGGGAGCTAACCCTATGACTTTTCTGACCTGAAAACAAGTTGGGCTAAATTCATGTTAAGCGAACAGTTTTTCATATAATAGTCACCACCTTCCTTTTTTCCCCTTTTCAGAAGGATTCTACTGCAAAAAGATGAAAGATGTCTTGGATATATATAAATGAGATATGTTTAATTAAAGCTGTCTTCTCTGTATCTATTTCTAGGCATTTTACTTTTCTCCTTCCTTCTATCTGGTTTACATCTTTAAAATGCAATACGGAAAACTGCCACAAGCGCACTGGGAGAACCTGAGAAAAGTGCGGTTTCACACGTTCAGCTGAGAGCCAGCGGCAGTGCTCCATCCCACTGTTTCATCACAGGCAGATGACACTACAGCGCAAGAACATTCAGGTTGGTAAACGATAGATGTTAAAAGATTTAATCTGCTGTGCTCTGCAGCATTAGTGCCATAAATAGGCGCACTCTCTTCGTTACTTGGGTGGCTGGTTTTTAAATTTATGATAAAGTATATAAAATTAATGATGTGTGCTTACACTTAAGTGATAAGAGCTAGTTCCTGACGGTGTGCTAATGCACGTAATTGGTTCTTTACGACTAGCAACCAGATACTCTCATTCATGTGTTCATACTCCGGCAGTTTAATTTATGGAACTGTTTTGGTTTTTTGTTTTTGGGGGATGGGGGTAGAGGGAAGGAGGAAGAAAACCCCATTTCTTACATTGTTACTGGAGTTGGGATATACAAGTACGATTAGTAAAATCTGTGTCTGGGTGGCTGTTTGTCCTTTCTTGCAGACTATTCAGTGCTCACAGAGTGGGAGGGTCACAGTGTGTGAGACTAATAAGGACAGAGCTGCATCCCCCTCTACCACTCTTTGGAGACTCACTCCAGCAACTCCTCGGCACTACAGGAGCTCCGTACAGGCATTTTCAGCGCTTCTGGGGGACGTACTAAAATAAAGGTAAGCAACTCATTATTTGTAGTCAGTTGTCTTTATGTCTCACCTGCGCACACACACATTACAATATTCCTGCCTTGTTTTGTGGTGGGTTTTTGTTTTGGCTTTGGGTTGGGTTTTTTTTTTTCAGAATTGCCATTTATTACCAATATTAACTATTTCCTATATAAATAAAATGTGCACAGTAAGCTTTTTATGTACTGTAATCAGTCTCTGGTATAGGATTCTGCTCATGTTCACGACTGCCTAAGTACCTATAGTCACCCACAAACACATGAACTGTATATGCTAAGGTATGGTCATGAAAACACTCCTACTAAATTTGCAGCAATTCACAAACCCGATTAAGCTGTTGCGAATTGCCACAATGCTTACGAATTGCATCTGCGTGCATTTAAAACCGTGTCTATCAGCGTGTGCCATTCCAGTCACCGCGCGTGTCGAGTGGCCTGCATCCCGCGAGTCGACCCGTACTTGAGAGCAGCGGCGCGGGTGGCAAGCGCGGCGAGTGCCCTCCTGGGAGGGGGAAACCGGGCGGTTCAGCAGCCTTTGGGCAAACCCCGTGGGATGCCGAGTCGGAGGCGCACGTCCCGGGCAGGCTGGCGCCAGCGCTGCGTCCTGTGCACAGGCCTGTCCCGCAGCCCACCCCGCCGCGGGCGGCAGCGCCTTCCCGCTGCAACCCCCTTCACCTGCTCGCCCCGTGCAGGTGCCGGCCGGCGGCGCGGCCCCTCCGCACGGCCCGGCGGCAGAGGGCTCCCTCGCTCGCGGTGGGTGCTCGGCCCCGCTCGCAGGCGCCGCCGGCCCCAGCGGGCTCATGGCCCCGCTCCGCCCCGGGTGCGGAGGGAGCGGCGGCGGGCGCCGGTCCCCTGGCTCGGCCCGCCGGGGGTCAGCCGCTCCCGGCGCCGCAGGCGGGGTCTGGAGGGAGCGGGCCGGCCGGTAGGAGCGCGGGAGAGGGGTGCGGGAGCCGAGCCGCGGGGAGAGCGGCGCAGGGGCAGCCGTGCTGCTCCCCGCTTGCCTCACCGCCCGCCAACCCGCCCGGTGTCACAGACCCTCCCTGCAGCCAGCGCCGCTCGACCCAAGACACTTTCAACTCCCCGTGCTACAGCCCGAGCTGCCGCGGGCTCCGGTGCGCCGGTAGTGCGAGGGAGCGGCGCCTCCCGGAGCAGCCGGCGGGAGGGGACCCGAGCCCGGAGGAGGTGCGGTAGCAGCGAGGGGGCGGCGGTATTTTGGGGGTTTAAGTGGCAAGAGCCCTTCAGAAAATGAGACTTGCGGAGCGGCAGCGCTAGTGAATTACGGACGGCTGCTTGTAAAGCAGGTGCAGGAAATTAAATGATAATGTTATTTGAACGTGCATTCACTTTGCTGCTGTTGGGGAGGCTGGAAAAGTTAATGATGGTGTGGTTGCTGTCAGTACGTGTGACTAGCAGAATAGCTCTCATGATGAATAAGGGGCCTTGCGAAAAATCATGATGAAATCATGATCATCTTAAGTATATTTGTTTTTCTTAGAGAAAATGTGATCAGAGAAATATTTGTCGTTTGTTACTTCTGAGTTTAATAAAAAACTAAAGGAATATGTTTGTCATTTATTTCTAAATTTACGTAAGTCTCTTTTTGGAGCTCTTTATAACAGATAAATGATACACTTTGCTTGTGACTTCCTTTTTTCTTTATAGTTAAGAAATTCTTGTTTGTAGTTTTTTGATGGGGTGAGGGGAAAAAGAATAAGAAGGGATTGTTCTAAATATGTTTATTTTCTGTTTCAGATTTGTAGCTGATTGTTCACATGTGTCCAGGGGGAGATGAAGTACATTGGATCCTGCATAGTTTGGCTTTGTATGGCAGTCTTCCTCCTCCTTCCTGTTTCTACTTCTGTGGCTGTCAGTGACCAGACAGGTACTTCCATTTTTCTTGCCCATCACAGACAAAAGGTGTAAATCTCAGTCCTGAACAAATTTTAACAAATAATGGCAGTACATGGGAAATAAGCAGTATAAGCAGATAAATTATACCAGATTTTTTTTTTAAATCTTCTTTTTTAAGAAGTCTAAGTTTGAAGCAGTTCCAAAGCAGCCTTTCTGTTTCCTGTGCTTGGAAGATTCGCTTCTGGAAGCATCTGTAGTTCCTAGCAGTTTTATTTTGTACTGTTTCAACTTGCTGTACAAAAGAAGATTCTAAATCAGAGCTTGCAAAACTCTTGTGAACAGAATTGTGTGACTTTGTTACGGCTGATCAGTGATCACATTGACCAACAACTATACAACAACTCATAATAATGTTAACCTCACCTAAACTTAATTCCAGACCAGGTCATACATTTCACAGATGTAGAGTTAGCCAAAACCTTGTGCTTAAGAAGACAGGGGAAAGGAATATAGTGGTATTGTTTAACGTAAAAGCCGTTACCTGACTTCTGCAAATTTTCTTATACTTCTCTGTTTTCTTCTCTCTAAACTCTGCAATGAGTCTCCACAGAGTTTGGTAAATTCTGTCTTAAAGGCACATGGCATGTGCTTGTAGAATAAGGAATTGTCAGTTTTCTAGAACTGCTCAGCCTCAGCAGGTACGCAACTTTCTAGAGTTTTCCTACAATTATTAGCAAGGCGAACATGTTTGTTGGTATTTAACTGAAATAAAAATAGTTCATTGATTTTTTCATGAAATGAAACTTATTTTTAGTAATGTTGTTTTTCCAGAAACCTGATGAAAGATAGTAGAAGCTATACATATACAACAACTTTGAATCTCTGTAACACATTTGAAACTCAGGCCCAAGAAATTTAAAAAGTCAATGACTAGGATAATAATCCCTTTACTACTTCTGGGAACAAGAAATAGTAATATTTAATAAATAAGTGTAATGTGAGGGCTCTAAGGCAAGAATAATGTGTTGTGAAGAGTCTGAATTTAATTCAAAGACTTTTTTGCCTTATATTTTTAGGCCAGGCTAAGTGCTTTACTGATAAATTATTCTTAAACCCTGTGAGAGCGTGAGCCTACATCATAGCTGTGCAATCAGTCTTATTTAGCTGTTTGAAAGAAGCAAAATAGGTTGTCTTCTCTGTAGCTGCTAGCTGGTAAATTGTAGAAGGGAAGTTTTAAAAGTACTAAAAGGGTGTGAGTGATAAATTAATAAATGCAAACTTGACAAAAATTAAAACAAAATGCCAAGAAGCATTGTCAATTATATATATATATATATATATATATATATATATATATTTCCCATGATTAAAAGATGTCTTAGTGAAAGGTAGACCAGTTACAGAAGTTGTGATAGATACACTGAACTGCTAATAAACAATGTATCTGAACTGTACGTTATGTTCTGTTGGAAGTTTGTGGCTAGGCAGACAGCAAGAAAGTTCCAGTTTTCCTTAACCCAGTTGCCACAAATGGATCAAATATGTGTCAAACTGAACCACTGGAAAGGAGAGATTGAACCTCTTCTGAGAATTACGGATGGTTTGCAACTGGGAGAGACTTCTGCAGTTTGAGGTGATACAGGCAGATGGTGAGGAATAACAAATAGATAGCTGCCAGCTTGAGCAGCTCTGCTGACAGCAGGGAATGGGCTCAGAGTGAAGCCTCAAGTTGGTAACAGGAAAGAGACTCTTCTAGACACTGAAGGGATGGTTACTTTCCAAAAAAGAAATAGAAGTTGCAGAGCAGAAAGCAGGAGCTGAGAAGGAACGGACCCTGCGACAGTGCAGCAGTAATAGGTACAGCTGTGTCTGCAGGCCTTTTGCTAATCTGCACCGTTCAGTGGAACCAAGTACTCTGTGTTGCAAAGTTGCCTTGTTCTAGTTTGATAATTTGTATGCAGATGAATCCGTTACAAGTTGGAAATGTGCTCGCTTCAAGAAGAGGGAAGTTTTTCTTTTTCTTTCTTTCTTTCTTTCATTAACTGGCTCTTTCTTGGGCCTTAACTGTGGTACTGTTCTCTCCCATGTACCAGTTTTGTCTGCATCAGCATCTGTCCTTCAGGCTCCGTCTAGGCAATCCTTGTAGTTTTCTTCCTTCAACACATGCATGGCATTTATTTCTCACCGTGCTCATATGAAAGCTTTTCCAGCAAAGCTCGTTTAGATAGGATCTTGGATTATTGCATTTACATCCTGAAATTTTTCACCTCATCTACTTGAGTCTAAAGGAATGGCATTGAAATGCAGGGAAAAGTGTAAATTAATGTTAAATAGAAGGGGGGTGGGGAGGAGAAGTGTGTTAGGAGAAACAAGTCTTGTGCAAGAGAAAGGATTAACTTGTGTGCATATGTAGGGGAGAGCTTTCTGAGCTGGTGTTCTGAGTGTATTTTGGGACCTATCCTTTGGGTCAATAAATAGCAGTATTGGAAAAAAAAGTCAGACAGTGACAGAGTATGCTGGATCTTCTCAGAGCAGTCTTCCTTAGGCTTTGAATGTGTGCCAGTAACCATTAGATTCACATCAAGGACGTCTTTCAGTTCTCACTTGTCCAGAATTTTTGATATACTAGTGGTTCATCAAAAGCAAACGCTCGCTTTTAATGACAGAATATAGCAGATCTGAGGGAGAGGGTTCAAGAGTTCTCCACAATCATGTTTTTGATCTGACTTCAAGAATATTTTCTTTGTGTTGTCAACTTATATATTTTTATTGTTGGGAACATTTCGTTTTGGAGCGTGGACTTTCTGTAGTGACACATAAAGTTCCAACTTCATCTTTCCTGAATGCTTCATCTTAAGAGTATTAACACTTTGTCTCATTCCCAGATCATTGCTGCTTTTCCAACTTTCTTTTACTGTTTTCCAAAGTCACTTGCTAACCCATGAAAAATGTAATATAAACAAACTCTGGGACTGTCAAGCGTGGTGAATTTCCATTGCCTTTTGACGTGGAATGTGTTGTGAAAAGTATTGGCTCTAGATCATAATTTTAGATAAGCGCTTTAACCCAAATACAGTGAGTGGTTTCAAATACGTAAATCAGTTCAACTTTTTGGTTTTCATGTTTTAGTACAGCTAGACGCTGCTCAAAATCAAGATAATGGGTCTACAGTAATTCTCATATATAATGTATTCATATTCTTAATGTTTAATTCTGAATATTTAAGGTTGGATCCATAAACTATTGTTAGCATTGCAGTGTTTAAGTGACTCTGCCACCCTTGGATTCCTTGACTTGTAGTTAAATACTAAGTCTTCTTGGTCAGTGAATAAGGAGCTTTAGATATCTGTAAGAATGTAGTTCATGAAAATACGTACACTGTAGAAAGCAACTTCAGCTAGTGTGTATGGAGTACGTAAGAGAGCCCACAAAGGGGAACATTCTCAGTTACACATACTCTCACAGTGTGTAGCCTGTAAACTAGATCTGCCTGATTCTTTTAATGGAAAGGTAGAGAAAGAAAAAAAAACATCAAGTCCCATGGCCAGGATACTCATCTGGGATATGAAGTCCTGTTTTTCACTACTTTTACTCATGGGAGAATCCAGTTCACCAGGGTCTAACGTGAGCATCCTGATGCTTGAACACTCTTGGTATGGATTTCTTATTCCCACCCGCTAAAGCTGTTACATTATTTACGTACGGCCTGCACAGTCACCAGGCTTGGAGCTGATTTCTTTCCTGTGTCAACAAAATCGTAGATTCGGTCTCTTTCATTCCTCTTCCCACCCTTGTCTTAATTAACATGTATATTGTAATGTAGTATCATGTGGCTTGCAGAATGAAAAAGGAAAACAGAACAATCACATCTGATCATAGAATCATAGACTGGTTTAGGTTGGAAGGGACCTTAAAGATCAACCAGTTCCACCTCCCCTGCCATGGGCAGGGTCACCTTCCACTAGAGCTCCAAGCCTCATCCAGCCTGGCCTTGAACACTTCCAGGGATGGGGCATCCACAGCTTCTCTGGGCAACCTGTTCCAGTGCCTCACCACCCTCTCCGGGAAGAATTTTTTCCTGATATCTAATCTAAATCTCCCTGCTTTGAATTTAAACCCATGATTTTCTTGTACTTTTATACCTGAGGCTACAGGTATGTAGGAAATCTGAATTCTTAAGTCTGTCTGAAAGCAGGACAGCGGGATCTGCTTATCTTCAGTACAACTGTCTTTGAGGTGGACACGTTGGATGTCATTGCTGACACTTGCACACCCTGAAGAGGTTCCTTATGCCCATATATTGATGAAGCCTGATCCAGTAAGAGTGTGAAACAAATCCTAGCTAATACCGTTTTCTGCCTGAAGCTGGAGTCTGACACAGTATGTAGGTAAATCGTAGGTGGGGCTTTGCTGTTTGGTCACGTTCACATGGCGGGTTATGCTTAGTGATGGAAACTTTGGTGCCCTTGCAGTGCGCACATCGTTGGTGTTTAGATGGCAGCTGAAAACTTCACCTGAACATAAAGTTTAATTATAAAGCAGCAGATCGGTACTTGTAATGTGAATCATTACAGGTTACACTTGATCTGGAGGAGCCAGGAGTGCTTCTTGGAAGCTGCAGTTCCCAGTCAGGAAGTGTATATAAGTGATGTCTGTAAGAGTGAGACTGAAGCATGCACCAGCCTCCTCTGTCCTCGTTTGCACGGAAAGGAAAACTGGGCATGGGGCCTAGATGGAAGCTGCAGTGTGCTTCAACAGGTGCCCTGATCATTCCAGGAATTCGGAACATGCCACTGCATGTTGCAGCAGATAAGTCTAGATGCAACGCTGTTACTTAATTTTTTTTTTTGCATATTGCTATTGGAAAACAAAAAAAACTTCACTAGCATCCTACTAGACAGAGTGATCTGTGCTATACTTGCTTGATTTGAATAAAGGCTTGTTTTCAAAATTATTAGGTTGATTTTATAATTATTATATCCTTTGTAGAGCTCATTAATTTCTAAATATTAAGGTCTGTAACTTGTCCTATGGATAGGTGATCTCATTAATTTGTAGGTATGTTAACTTCAGCTTTGACATCACCATTTTTATACAAACTGTGGACTTCAATCCAGACCCAGTTTTATCATGTGCAGAGCAATCTAGTGTATAAATGTAAGCTTGTTCTTTTTACTGCTTCATTAGTTTTATAGTAATGTGTTCTAACAGGGCAGGTGGGCACATGGTTTCTGTGCGTGGATTAGTGGTAAGGGTTTATCTTGTTCTTTCTTTTTCCTGAATGTCTTCATGTAGATCTTCAAATTCAGCTACCCCCAAAACTGTCTGTTTTGTCTCAGGCCAAAGGAAACTTAAAGATCTGCAAGCAGTACTAAAAATCTTGGAAGAGGTTAAGTTTTTCACTGTACAAACTGTAACTGTAGAAAGAATTGTCATCAATCTGTAGCAATGAAAGTTGTCAGTCTTCGTATGGAGAGGTTTTGGTTTTAATATTTTAAAGTTTTGCCTTATCTCTCTGGTAAAAACAATAACACTGGGCTAAAGGATTTCATCAGCAGCACGAGGTAGAAGATTCATAGTAACCCTCTCGGGTGTCCACAGGCGACATGGAATAAAACCACCTAAGTAACACTTACATGGCCTGTCTGTGCTGTGGCTGTTATGCCACTGTTAAAAATAGGTCCACAGTCCAGTCTGTGGCATGTGAGGAATCATTGCTATTATCTGGATAATACAGAAATTAAAGCTTGAGTCTTTATTTGGACTTGGATGAAAGTGGCTGAAGGGAGTAAGCTAAAGCTTTCTAGTCTTTTGCCAGTCAGCCCTCATGTAAGTTAATGCTGAAAAACAGCCAGTTGTGGCTTAGGTTCTCTAGAGCTTACTACAGCAGTTCAAGGTAAAGAAGTCATATCTGGCTGCTCCTATTAAAAGTACCGTAAAGTAATTTAACCAAAACCGGAATCTGCCCTGTAATGTTTATTTATACATTAAAAAAACTTTGTTTAGAAAGCACGTAGATTTAAGAAAAACGTCGGTCAGTGTATGTGTGACGTGCTATTGCAGCATCAGCCTTAACAGCTTTCCCCTATGCCTCATAGCTGTTTCTTGTAGCTATACCTGTGTAAATCTACCATAACCACACTCATTGTTCTAGAGTGGCTATAGATGAAAGTCTATAGTTTGATAGTCCGTGTAAGTGATTGTAGGTTAAAGGGTATCTAAGGTGATCCTGTTTGTGTCCCATAGTGTGTATGTATATCAAATGTTGTAGTGAAATTGCTATGTTAGTACATAATTTCAGCGAATGCTTTCCACGCTACATAAAACTTCCTGCGAACCAAGAATGATGAAAGATCTCATTTTGCTTTCAGAGATTTCAACATGAATATTCTTAACAGTTCTGCATCTTTTCCGAGGAAACGAAATTTACAGTGGGAATTGCTGTTGTTTTTAATGCACATATTTCATCTCATTTGTCATGAAACGTTTTATCTATCTATCTGTATAGGTAACTGCATGTATATACACATATATATATATATATACACCAAAAAAAGAAAGCGCCTTAGAAATAAATGAAATTTATGAGTGATGCTACTTCTAATTAATTGTAGGTTGCAATTCAGATATAATGTTCATGGAACTTGATGAATCATATGAAAAAATGTTTTCCCCCAGTCTGTTCTTTAAACAGTTGACATAACTTCCATTAACCGTGTTGTCAGGATGCATCTCTGTATCTGTATTATATAATTTAGTTTCACTTTTACCCATTGTTTCCAATTAGGTATTCTTAATCCACATCAAATACTGTTACATGTTTAATAGAAGTTAAGACTTTTGAAGGATAATATGCTTTCTACGTTACTACAGAAAGAATGACAAATTTCACGTACTTTTAAGATTACTAAAATAGTTACTTTGCATGCCAGTTTTCAATCTACATGCTCTTAGAAATCTTTAAATATAGATGATTTCCAGGTTAATGGTAGGACATTCCTCCTTACTTCTTTTCATTGAACTGACACTGTAGAAAGCCCCTAGACCTTTACTGTTTGGTAACTTCAGGCATACCTTGGCCATCCTTTTCCTTGTGTCAGCTCAACATGGAGCTCTGTGCTTGATAGGCTCATGGGCCAGATTCTGCTTGTCGTCTTCCGTTTGGTAGTTTCATTAGGGTTCAGCTGGGCTATTTGCAAAGCTTGTTAAAGAAAGAGCTGTATTTCTGACCCATGCACAAAAGTGACATTGCTCTGTATTTACTTCTTAAGGGTATGTATTCCTGTGTGTACATAAAAAAAAAAAGAATAAAAGTTTATACAAGATGCTGCATATTAATTTAATAATACAGTGTTTGATCTAAGTGTTCTGTTAGATTTAAACTTAGAATTCATCATGTTCCAGATTTTTAGAACATTCTGCTCGTTTACCTAAATACTTTGGTTCAGACTTAGTCCCCTGTAAAGCAGTTTAAATTTCAGCCATTTTTTCCAAGATAAAGTATTGCTTACCTGGTTTATTATATGCATGGTTAAATCGCTGTTAATACACAATTTGAAATTACTGATCACTGAAGTAATAATAGAGTATTGCCATGGTAATCAAGTATGTCTGCTTTATTGTTGTATATTTAGTAATGGAGGAAAAAAGATTTTCTAATAATGTAGCCAGAAAATGTTAAAAAAAAAAACCAAAACCAAAAAACCAAAAAAAAACCAGAAAACCAAAAGAACCCCAACAACAACAAAACAAACATAGAACAGATGTTATCACTTTATAGGGTATTGTAGATGGAAAGAGTGTGTTAAGAATTTAGCATTTTTCTTCTGGTTATATCGTTCATGTGAGCTTTAATCATAAACAGCTGAATTAAAACGTGATAAAATTTATATGTGCTTATATTTTTAGAAGTGTACTATGAAAACTAAAATATTATTGCTCTTATGTAGATTTTGTAATTTGGTTTATAGCTATTTTTAATATTCTAAAGAAAAAAAAGGAAACATTCCTGTTAATATTACTGTTACTCAGTTTGTTCTGATTAATTTTTATTTTGTAGAATGTTATGATTGATACTAAACTGTATTCTCTTGAAGGTGCTGTGTGTCCTTTAATGAAAACAGTTGTCCATCATCTCAAACAAATCAACAGAGACAGTCTTGGTGTGTCAGGTAAATGACTACATTAATATGGAGAGTAAAATACCTAAATTAATTGGCTAATAGTGGATGGATCACAGTCCCACAGAAGCTGCCTTCAAAATGCAAAGGACAGTGCAGAATGCCACCCCCATGCTCCTGAAGCTGTTGGCTTTAGGAAAGTGGGGTTAAAATCAGAACTTGTTGTTCTTGGAAAGGACTGGTTCAAGTTCTGCAGCCATGGTCATTTCTGTTGTTTTTCCCAAACATCCTTCGTTCTTATCGGTTCAGATGATAAAAGGAAATCAACAATACATTTCTCAGTTTGCAAAATCAGCTGCTGAATGAATTTTGCACTGACAGTTTCTCTGACGATAAAATGAGTATTGTAAGTTTCAGTGACTTAAAGTACTGGTTTTCAAAATAGCTTGTCAGTCTGTACTCTAGAAAGTCACCAAGCATGCTAAAAGTCAGTATGTGCCACCATTTTTAAAATTCTGTTAAATAAACTAAATCATTGTATTGTATTTTGCAGGGTTTGATCTGGCAGAAAGCTTTTCTTTGAGACAAACGTCTTGTGGAGGGGAAAAAATCTGTTTTAAACTGGGAAGTGCACCTCTCATCAGAGACACAAAGTAAGATTACTTTCATCCTAGAGTCTTTAAGAGATGGAGCTCTGACTATATACTGTTAATGAACTGAAACACTGAGCAGTATATCCAAACGATGCCATAGAAAGACAAGTATGTCTATTTTCAGACATTTTCATCTGTAATTTTTTTTTTCTTTGGGAAGCATTTTGATTCAGGTGTTTCCTTTTCTGGAGTCTGGAAGTATCTAGGTAGAAAGTTAATCTCTGATATCTTTTTCTGCAGTGTGATGGAGTGAAATAAACTGTTCATGCATAAATATTTATAGAACAAAGGAAACAAAGAACTTTCATGTTATGACAAGAAGTGTTACATCAATCTTCCCTCAGTGAAATTGGCTGCTCTCTCTCTCATTACTACTGTCAGGGCTACAAGGAGAGAGATAGTAATCATTTCCTTACAATGCTCTATTTTCACAATTTGTTTTCCCAGTGGAATTGGCATCTCGCTTGTGAGCAGCAACAGAATGCTGGGTACTCAGTGTAGAGGTGAAACTAGGCAGCATCCTGTTCTGACCCAAAATGAAAGGCAGAGACTGCATGACAAATCAAAAGGAAGGTGAAAGAGAGACACAATGGGGCTAGATGGATTTAAGTTTGCATGGGGACAAGGAAGTGGCAAGAAGCAGTTAGGAATGTAGTTTCAAGTTCCCTGGCTCAGTGGAGAGAGAGAGAGAGAGAATCATCTCAGAGCTTCTTGGTTGAGATGTGCTGCGAGTCATGGGACTGTGGGTTCTGTACAGCATGTTCCTGTGATGACGAGGGAAGCAACTGTATTCAGTGTCTTCAGGTTGGGTGTTCTCTGTTGCAAGAGGTCTGGCTCCAGCTTGCCTAGGAAAAAATACACCCGGCCCTCGGACTTCCCCTTTGCTTGGATCCTGGGGAGAGCAAGGAGGGGCTATGGGTAGCATGAGGCCAGGGGAGAGGGAGAAGAGAGGAATCTGAGGCACCCAGACACAAAACAAAGTGATCGCTGGGAGAGGAGAATGGTTAAAGAAATAGGACCTAAATATTCTAGATTACTAGATAGATTCTAAGTTTTTCGGAGGTATTAGATACTGTCAGTGCTAAATTTTTATGCTTATATAATTCTGCAAAGTTAAACGAAGTAATGGCTTCATTTTTTTTAAATACCTTGAATATTTGCTATTGAAGGAAGAATTACTAGATAAAATTACTTGACACAGATAGCACTCTTTTTATTAGGGCCTTCCCATTTTTACCAAGACTGTCTTTAGAAGAAGAATGGGTAAAATTAGGTATCACCCTTATATGTCTTTACTAAAACTACTTTGAAAGTTGGTCAGTAAGAAAATGATTTTTTTTTTTAAATCCATTTTTCATTTTACAGATTTTTTTTTTCAGTGGATGGGAATTTGAGGGAAATGTGAGATTACAGAAGAGTAGAAAGTCAAGGCAATAACAAAATATTCCCCTTAGGAATAAGAAGCTAAGTAGTGCTTTGTGTGCAGTGAAACACATATTACAAGATGACTTATTTTATCCTGAAACTATAAGAAAATCAAGGGCAAAAATGGAGGGAGAGGAACTAGAAATTGGAAAAAGGTGAATAATTTTAAATTCATATTATTTGAGGGAAAATTGACGATTCAAAATGATTCGTTTCTAAGAATTCAGTGGGTTTGGAAGGGATCTGATAGGTGATTTTGAGGTTGAAAAATGTCAAGCTTTTTTCCTAGCTTTTATTAGTAGCCCAGAATAATAATGTCTGTGCTTTGTTTTCTTCTTTTACAAATGATTTACTAGTGATGGCACTGTAAATTGGGAATTCACCATTGTCAGGCTGATAGCTGTGGCTTAGAAAAGCCTTAACTCTTAACAGTTGCAAAGAAAATGCTTTAGAAAGAGAATACATCTTTTTTTTTTTTTTTAACTTTTTTATGGTGTGGGGTAGAAATCTAACATTTTTTTGGTGCATATTTTATCTGTGCAGCTTTTTGGAGGGAGGATAACTCTGAGATGAAAATGGCTAGTTTTTCTTCAGTTTCAGTGTGAATTGGGCAGGGAATAAAGAATTTCAGTAAAGGGTAAACCTGGAAGGCAGGTGGTTTGGCTTCAGTGGTCTCTTGCTTCTTACGTTCCTTGCCCTCGCCATTGTCGCCTCCTGTGTATCCTCATTAAAGAAAAACAAAGGAGAAAATCTTTCCAGTTTCCTCTAAAAACATGCATATCTAATGGATGAAAACTTTATCTGGATGAAGCAACTGAGATGATGGTTAATAAAATGCGTAACAGCGCTAATGTATGAATAAAGTTAGGCTGAAAATGAGTATCACGCCATTGATGTTAATAAGATACAAGATAAATTTTTCTGTCAGCTTGCTGTGGAACTAAATAGTACCTTTTACACCTATCTCCCTGAATAAAAAAGGTTAAAAGTATTTTCAATATCATTTAAGCATTGGAGAATTTTCATTAAATCCTGGTTGTTCGTGGCAATAGCCTTGCTCGTGTTTTTTTAACCTTTCTTCACAGAGAAAATGCATATCATAATTAGGAATATAATTTATTTTTTTGTATTCAGCATGCTGAATATATAACAGCTTTCTGTTGTTGAGGTAACACTTCAGAGAAAATTTTTTTAAAAATTTGTTTAAAGTATATTTGATAGTCTTATGAACTTCTGAGGTGATTTTTTAAAATAAAGGCAGAGGGTAGTGAGGTTTTGACATAGAGTCACCATGAAGGATAGTCAGGAACTCTGCTAACTGTCATCATAACCTTATCATTTACTTCATCTCCGTTATCCATGTACAATATCTTGTAATGTTTTTATGTCAATCTCCTTCTCTTACATTGTGTCAGATTGTGTGGTTCCAGAGCCCTTTTGTTATTAGATGCACAGAGGTTTTTCGGATCATTCTGCCTCAGAAAATATGTTTGTAGACGTGGTGTGCAATAAGCAGCA
This sequence comes from Rhynochetos jubatus, assembly GCA_027574665.1. Lineage (NCBI taxonomy): Eukaryota > Metazoa > Chordata > Aves > Eurypygiformes > Rhynochetidae > Rhynochetos > Rhynochetos jubatus. Next base: position 94,442,258 of record CM050650.1, on the reverse strand, counting down.
GGACAGTGTTTGTTATCCATCCTGCAGGAAACTGAGAGTATCTGATTAAGCTGACTAGCAAGTATCAAGTAACTTGGCACGTCTCCTCTTGCATTTCATTCAGTCGGTCGTAGCATGGGTAATAGAAAGCTATGCTGTGCCATTTTTCTTGTGTGATGCCATTTTGGTTTTTTTCAATGGACCTGGAGTAGTGTTGCAGCTATTTATATGTTGTAAATAATTTACAATGCAGTGTCAGCCTGGGAAATTGATTATGTCTATTTATGTTGGATTTAAGTTATGCCTCTGCTTGTGAGGCAGTTCTGTACATAATTTCTCGTGTGATAGGAGGTGCTTAGCTTTTTTAATGCTCCAAATAAATGGACATTAAATATTAATTTAATTCTAATCTATTAATATTTTCAGGATTAAAGAGCTTTTTTAAAATGAAAATACTGTGAGTTACGTGTTGCGGTTCTTACGTGGACTTTAATAGAAGTTATTCCTGAGCAAAGTAGCATAATTGAGCTTTTGAATCCTAAAGAAATCACAGCAAAATAACAGTTCTGCAGACGATCTCATGTTACAGTCATAATAACAGTGATTGTATAATGCTTTAATTTTATTTCAATAAATACTACGGAGTCACACTTTGTTACCTAGTTTAACTCGTACTGCCTATGCAGAGTATTCCAGCTTGGCCTAGAGCTTGCTGGCAAAAGCAGTACAGGACTCTGCACTGATAGCAACTCTTTAGATCTGCCAGCAGGGTTCAGTACTTTTGGACATGAGGCCTTTTAGGTTAATCTTTGTTCTTTAGTTCCCTTAGAGTAAATAGCAGTCTGCTGAAATAATTCCACTGCCCTTCTCTAAAGATGCATCAGATGTCAGTTGTTCCTCATTCCCACTTTTCTGGGTTGCTGGTGGGCCATTTTTCTTCTCTGAAAGCACCAATAAAGGAAATAGTAAGTTGATTTCGGCTGAGTTTCAGAATGTTTTTGAAATGGATGTTTATGATTAGCAAATCTGAATGGCACAGTCATGGCTTTCTCATTTTGTAGTGTGTTTGGCTTGACAAACCCTATTAATTTACTGAAGAGATTATCGTAACTGGATGTTAAATGATCTCAGAGTTTCAGCAGTTGGGGTTACTCTCACGACTTTTGTAGGAATCCTTCCCCTTTCGGTGTAAGATGCTGCACAAGAGCTTGGATTTTGACTGTATTTGGACTACTAAGCTCCATCAGCAATGTTGTCACTTGCTGCTGCCAGAAGGGCTGTGGCTGAGGCTTGAGCCATATTCAAAGTGTTCCACCTCCTTGTGATGTCTAGTTACTGGGTGCAGAAATACTGTTCCACTTTAGTTGGTGTATTCCAGGCTTGAGGATTTTTTCTTCAGAACAGAAATCGATGATGAAATAATATTTATGTGGGGTTTTTTTATTTTTTAATGCTAGCCTTAATGGCAAAAGAACGCATAGGTAATTGCATTTCCTAGCGCGCAGCTGGCATCAAGCGAAGCAGTTTCTGTGCTCAGCCTTTTCATAGCTGGCACTTTGCTCCCCAAAGGTGCCTAACTCTGAATGGCTTTGCAACCATGTACTTTACCATATGTTCTCTCGTCGTATCTGCTGAAACCTATTTCTTCACCAAAATAATAAATGCTGAGATCCTTGCATATGACTTTAGCTGTCACAGATTCACAGCGTGTAGGGGTTGGAAGGGACCTCTAGAGATCATCTAGTCCAACCCCCCCTGCCAGAGCAGGATCACCTAGAGCAGATCACACAGGAACAAGTCCAGGCGGCTTTGGAAAGTCTCCAGGGAAGGAGACTCCCCCACCTCTGGGCAGCCTGTCCCAGGGCTCTGGCACCCTCACAGGGAAGAAGTGTTTCCTCACGTTCAGGCTGAACCTTCTGGTTTCCAGTTGATGGCCATTGCCCCTAGTCCTGTCACTGGACACCACTGAGAAGAGCCTGGCTCCATCCTCCTGACACCCACCCTTTAGATATTGACAAGCATTGACAAGATCCCCCCTCAGCCTCCTCTTCTCTGGGCTAAACAGACCCAGCTCTCTCAGCCTTTCCTCATATGGAAGGTGCTCCAGGCCCTTCATCATCTCAGTGGCCGTGCACTGGACCCTCTCCAGTAGCTCCTTGTCCTTTTGGAACTGAGGAGCCCAGAACTGGACACAGCACTCCAGGGGAGGCCTCACCAGTGCAGAGCAGAAGGGGAGGATAACTTCCCTCAACCTGCTGCCCACGCTGTTCTTAATCAGTGAATATCAACATGGGCATGACTTCTGATTAGTTTTGCACATAACATGTTTTGGGCAGCGAAGACAGATTCAGCAGTCTTCTCGAAAAATATTATTAAGAAGTCACATACCTTTTTCTTAAATACAGTATATAATGGATAGATGTGAACTTCACTGGTTTCCAGAAGATTTCATCGAAAACATTTAAAACACCTACTGAAAATGGCAATGAGGTGGCAGTAGTTACAGTTATGCTAGCCAGGTTTATCTGTGCTTGCACAAAGTCCTTCTAGCCAATGGTCTATTAAAATGTTAGATAGTGACATAAGAAAGCACCTCTCCCTCCCTGTATCACGTATTTACTTGAGGTCATTTGAGCTGTAGGAGCCAACAATGCTAAGACTGCAATGTCTGGTATTTTGGTTGCAGGGTATTTTCAAGAAAAGGGCCTTGTCTCTGGAATTTGCTTCCCGAGTGTGGGAGCCTGAATTTAGTACAAATCCTGATGCTTTCTTCAGGTCTTTCAAAGTATTGGGTCAGAAGCTGCAGTGATATAATCTTTCTTCTGCCGATTCTGGTTGAAAGGCACTGAAATTGTGTACTTTGTGTCTGTTTCCAGAAACCTGAAAACTTACTGCATTTTATAAATTAAAAATAAGGATAATACAGGGATTACTGTTGAAATAAGAGATTGGAGCTGTACCTACCACGTAAATACAAGTTATTTCATAACTAAGGAGAAAACCGTGGCCTCTTACCATGCAAAGTGATAGGACAAAGCTTCTTCTATAGAATGAAAACATCTGAATGTCTTTTCCTGCATATTTGGGCTTGTTTCTACCTGACAATTTACAAGAAATAAGCCAAGACCTTTTTATAAAATTTTAAATTCAGACATTAACTGATTTTAATTGCTGTGTTGGGTTTGAATCATCCTATGGTTTAAGATGTAATTTACTATGCAGAAAGAATGAGAAAAGCAAAAGTAACCACAAATAGGTGTCAGAGGGGAAGAGTCTATATAAAAATGTATAGTACTTACGTTGAAAGCAGACTGTGAGGGAGCAGAGAGCAGAAAAAACATTTTAATTATGCCACTCACTGTAGCAGTGTGAGTTCTTAGATTTCTGGTGTGTTCCCCAGAGAGCAGAGCACTTAACGTGGTGGTGTCGTACCAGCTGAATTGGTACACTGACATTGGATGAGGCAGACTGTTTCATTTTTTTCCTCAGCAGTGTTGTTCTTGCTGCGAAGCACTTGCAGATAAAGGGAAGGAGCTCTAGGGGGTGTGTACTTTAAGGGCACTGGACCACGAGGAGAGTGTGCAGGAGACAGCAGTATTTGTGTGGATCCCCCTGTGCCTCATGGTTCAGGATGAAACTTTAGGCAGGCAGTAAGCAGAACACAGAAGCACTGGATGAACAAATAGTAAAGGCTGTTTACTTTCCTCACTTAAAAAGCTTTTCTTAATTTGAAAAAGAAAACGTGTATTTCTGTTCCGATTAGTGTTATTTTTACCTGCTGCCTCTGCTTTAGAGGAGAAACCTGTCCAGCCAAGATTATTATTTGGAGGAATATAGAATTGAGAGTTCACCTTCACATCCCTCCTCTCAACCTCTTGGCCTCATCTCACTTCCTTCACATCAGCATCAGCCACACTGGTCAGCAAGGCCAGCAGCTGATCTGGTAGCTGTGATCTCCAGCAGCCACATCAGGGAAGGGGCAAGAACTCGCTGCTGGGGCTTGGGGGCTGAAGCTGTTAGCTTAAGCCAACCCTGAAACTGCACCTTCAGTCTGATGGCTTAACCTGCCCTGCAGAAAGCAATTCAATTGTTAAGATTAAAGCAACAGCATCTGCAGTATCTAAGCAATTGCACTTCTGCTATATATTTCTACATAAAATTATTTTAACTTGATATTGATGCCAAAACCATTTTTCAGTTTTCTTATTGGATAAGATAGCAAAACTTAAAACACAAACTGTTGTAGATACCGCAATTCCTAGACAAAGTTACTGTGTTACTAGGTTTCTAGATTCAGCACAAGTGATTTACCTGGGTGCTTCCCTGTGGCTCCTGTTGAAAACATTGAACAGATTCTGCCACGGGTATGTTATCTGAAGAGAGCCTCAAGTGATGCCGGACTGTTGGGGAACTTTCAGCAGAGTTTACGCGTCTCCTACTGCCTGCCAAACGTGCTGACTTTTAAAATCTTTGTAATGTTCTCTTGGGGTTTTTTGGCCATCTTTTTTATAGAAAAAATCCCCCAAAAGTGAGTACAAGATAGTACTATAAATCACTAAGGAGGATGCAGATTTAAGTCTGTAACAAGACCTGTGTTTTTTAAGACCACTAGTCAGAATAGTCTTAGAACAAAAATACAGTTGCAAAATTAATACATTTGAAGTTTCTTAGAAATCCAGAGTAAATATGCATATATACAGTAATGCTTTATGCAGTCACATGAATTCAGTGAAACATACTGGATATAATGCATGCAGCTGAGGATAGACTGTAGCCCCCATAACGTTGTAGCATAAAATTAGACACGGAAAGATCATTTACCAGTTTTGCTGATTGGGCTGAGAGGATTCAAGTATCGTTGTCAAACACACAATTTCTCCAGCTGAAACGGTGATGCCATGTACTTCACAAGTCGTTTATCAGCAGACTGCAAAAAAGCCTGTAATAAGTCAGATTTTTTTTTCCTGGCTGCATTAGCTGTGCTGTCAGGCATTCCTCCTCTTAACTAAGGTTGTATCTACAAAAAGGTGTTTGTGCTGATAAATCTGAGTCTACACTGGGGCTTTGTTGTTTAAAGATGTTGTAGAAATATCATTCCCTTCCCCCACCCTGTCTCTGAGTTTTTAGTTTTTCTGTCTAAAATAGTTCATAGGATCTCTCACAGTGAAGCTGCCTGGTGCTTTTCTCATTACACTGATTTTCATTTATTTTCAGTTGGTTGTGAAAGATTTTTGGCCTCCACCATTTCTCTGTGGTAAGCTCTTCGCTGTTTTTATCATCATGCCATGAAACATGCTTTATTTATGGAGATAAATTGCCAAATTTTTAAAAATACTCCTTAATTTTGCGTGAACAGTATAGTTCATGCCCTGAATTTTTCACTTGGAGGCCTGGGTATCAAATTCATTTCAGTCACTGGCGCACAGAGTATGCTGATTGCAGCCTTGTCTTGAGTGAGTGTTTTTCATGTCAGAAACCGATTTCAAAACTTGGAATGATTTAATAAACTTTAGCATGAAGAACAGTCTGTAGTCTATGGACTCTAAGTCCTGATGTACCGATAGCAGTGTATTTACAGAACCATGTGTGAAAGAGATCATGTTATTTTTGGATTTAGTCAATGTGACTAGTTGCAGAATCTCAGAATTCTGTAAAAGAAAATCCTAAATATACTCTGGGATTGAGCATGACAATATAAGGCTTGAATAACTTGTTGAGAGTTTGTAATATGGCATTAGGGTTTTAATTATCATATGGAAATAAATATATCTTTTATTTTATGGATTAGGCTCTGCTTAATGCTACACCCATAATAGGAATGTTAATATTGAGGTCCTTGATAAACTTCAGTTGATCTCTCTTACTTAGTTTTCTCTGTCAACTCTGCTGAGACTTTAGTAAGAAATGTCTGTATTAATCTATAGTGAGCATTGTTGATTACTCAAATACTGTTGAATACATACTTCATCAATTAGCAGTGGCTGTTTTATGGCTGAGGAACGTGATGTTTGCTTTGGACAACTCCTGAGAAGTGATCACACAGATTGCATCCTCAAGGTGTTATGACTCCACACACCTTATTTTATATCATACTGGATCAGTCTCTCAGTGAGCAGTTCAGAATGCTAGGAGCCTGACAATCAAATTTAATCTATGAAACGAAACAAAAAAGGTAATAGTATTCACCTGGAGCATATACAATAACAGGAGCTGTTTGCCAAGACTCAGGGGGAAGCACGGCACTTCTGGGTCCACTTCTTGCACTCAAGACTCTGCCGTGTTGATGTGCTTACTTTGAAGTAGATCACATGCAACTGCAGCATTAAATTCTTGCTGTTGGCCACGAAGGTGCTCAGAGGACTGGAGCACCTCTGCTTTGAAGAAAGGCTGAGAGAATTGGGCTTGTTCAGCCTGGAGAAGAGAAGGCTCCAGGGAGACCTCATAGCACCTTCCAGTACCTGAAGGGGCCTAAAAGGAAGCTGGGGGGGGGACTTTTTACAAGGGCCTTTGAAGCAATTTCTTATTTTTAATAGGGTACTTTCCTTTCCACAGGACTTCATTTAAATTTAGGAAGTGATACATGATTGTATTACTTTTAGTATGTGGAGACTGATATGCCAGGAAATTACATAACCTTAAGATTGGTTTGTTGTGAAAATGTTAGGAGCACTAAAAAACCACAATGATTTAAGATAGCTGATATGATTTCATGGAAAGGAAAGCCATGACTCATTAACAAGTTGGAGTTCTTGAAAGGTTGAAGAGTTATAACACGGTCCCGCTTCATTGCTCTCCTTAAGGACCAGTTAGCACTACTAATATGAATCCATATTGTACCTAAGATTACAGTTTTTTACAGCATCCTAAACTACAATTAAACGTCACTTCTTTAGACAGCTTACGTTGGATTGATTTTTGTTCTTACACAGAAATAAATGTGTACTCCTATCCAACCAGCTCTAGGTGGCCCTGCCAGAGGCAGGGGGAGTTGGACCAGGTGACCTCCAGAGGTCCCTTCCAACCTCAACCATTCTGGGATTCTGTGATTCTAATATAGACTACTGTTAACAGATTTTCTTCCTTAAGAATATTCCCATAGTATTGGGTACTTAATTCCATTGTCAACCGAGTAATTTATAAGAGTGAACTCATCAAAGTGCTGATTTTGTCATAGAACAGTGAGGGAACTGTAAAAGTATTTCCATTTTATAACTTCCAAAACATTTCTTGCAATGTTGCAATGTTTATACAATGCAGAATATTGGTGATATTAGTGTTATTTTCTTTACTGTCATAACTCTTCCACACTTCATTTACTAGCCTGAGATTTGTAGTAGGTAATAAGATGTTCCTAGAATTTTCATCCGCAATAGAGATTTCAATCTCAGTCTTACTATTGAAAAATAAGATCATTGTTCATTCTAGTTCTGTTACTTTTGCACAGAAGTTACACAGATGATTCAACTCCAAATGAAGTTATAGTTAGTGGATAAGCATGTATGGTTTTAATGCAAATTTTTTGCTCTGTGGAGCCTTTGCTGTTTTGAGAAAAGTTTGTAAATTCCCAGCATATCTAGCTTCCTTGTTTGGATTTAAAGCATCTGTCCTGTTTCCCCAGCCTGAGGACTCCCAGTAATATCCAGTGTTCTTTCAAGTTGGGTTTGGTGGGTCCTTTTGATGCAAAGCTTAGGAAAAATCTAAATAAAATGTTCATTAACTTATCCAAAGCTTGAAGCCTTCTTTCAACACCTCTGTCTTCGTATTCGATGCAAGACCCCATCTCTCTTTGTAAGTTTTCTGTTTGTTTCCTAGCCCTTTAAAGGGAGTACCTGGCCACTTCCCAGCTGGGTCTGATAGTTACAGGGTTATCAAGTCACAGGTCCTTGGCCCATTCTGTTAAACATAGTTATGACTCAGCAGATAGCCATGCAATGTTGATGTTTTTTTAGCTTGATATATTTTAACCCCATTTAATCTGTAATTTAGCAAAATCCTCATTATTAAAGTATGAGAGATGCGAGCTAAACTGTATGTACTTTTTTTTTCTTGACTTTAATTAGAAAACACATTTCTAAGTCCTGAGATGTCAGAAAAGTGATAATTTCCAGTTTCTGAAAATGTATTAAGTCTTTCTATATGAAGAAAATTAATTTTTTTTATCTTTTATTTTCCATATTCATTCACTTAGAATCCATGGATGTTAACAGCTTTCACAAACTGTAAAAGAGCACATTGTTTATCTAATTATCTTTCAAATTGTAAGCAGAATAACAGGCTTAAATATTCATAGACTAGTCATACTGTGTGTAGGTGGTGTTAAAGCAAAAGCATGTTCTCTCTCTAGCTTCACGCTTGCAGCTGACAGAGCTACTCATTTCAGGTCAGACCCTGGTATCTGGTATCATTAAACTTCTTTCCTAGTGCGTTCTCTTCAGTTGGTAACTTAATCTTCACCTCTTATACCTTCTTTTTTTGGGGAGATCAGCTGGAACCAAGATGGGTAGATCTATCCATCTGTAACAGTGTTGTAGGCTGTAGTACCTTCGGTGTTGCCTGTGCCTTTTTTCTTAAGCACTTTTAGCATGACCTGCTTGTGACTTTAGCGTGGAATGTATTTAGTTGTAGGTAGTCCTGCATACTGAAGAGCAGAAGGCTAGTTATCCAGGCAATTATTTGAGGAAGTTAGGAAAAAAGCATCCCTTAGTTTGTTTCACCTGCACTCCATACTGCAGTCCTTCTAGCTCTCCCTTTCCACTGCCACCCATTCTATTATGTTCACTGCGAGCACTCAGCATTTTCGCAAGCAGGATGCTGGCCCGTGAGGTGGTTGGCCTTTTACCATCAGCCAGGGTTGTCTAGGACCTGGCAGAATGAACCCAGGAAGGAAGAGGGGAGCCTGTTCCAAGTGTGACCAACAGTTTACTTCACTAGCGCTTGTTCCATTGATTCATTGTAAAAAGCTACCTAAAGTTTGGGATGGGAGGAGACTAAACAGGAAGAAATTGAGGGTTCTAAGGAAATGACATTCTTAGACTGGGAGGCACTATGTCATGCAGAAATACACAGGGTAGCTGTCAGCGTGAGAAGTAGGAGGGTGTGAGTCTCTCAGCAGGCAGTTCTGCTGGCGCTGACTGGCCCTCCTGTGTACCAAACTAAAGAGACTGTTCTGTTTCTGGAATCAGCTAGCATCTCCAGATACCTGTACAAACATCTGTACAGTTCTGGTAAAGCGGCCTTGCAAAACCTCCAAGCAGAGCTGGATGCTTAGGATTCTGTCTTCTCTAGAGAAGATTATGTGGATATATAGGCCAAGAAAAAAGAAACATCGTTCCTGTTGTCCTCCCTCCTTTCCAAAGTATGAAGTGCATAGTCTGAGTCTGAAGTGACTGTGGCCTCCAATAGACAAATCCGCTGTTGTAGTCTACATTTTCTTTGCTTTTCCAGACAACAGCAACCACTGAGATCTACAAATAATTAACACTGTACCATAGACCTTGCTTCAGGGTAGGAAGCGTGTAAAAATGCGTGCCGAGCAATTTTTGCTGCCAGTTGACTTTCAGAGGTTACAGTAATTATTTTTTTCTCTAACATCTTCAGAGAGTTTCTTGATCAGCTGAATAACTCCATTCCACTGTAGATAATCATATTTAGCATAAGAATTTAATATCTCATTGACTTCACAGACTGCCAAATAACAGACTAATAACTAGATCTGTTGTCTTTGTTCCGTTTCTGGGAGCTAACTAAAAGGCCCACATGAGTTACAGAGCTGCTTATAAAATATCTAAATAAAGGCATGGGTAGATGTTAAAAGAAGTATGTAAAGTTCCTTTAAAAGTATTCAAGTTCACATCCTCTTCTCTTAATGGTTGTCACACTTGGAAAAAAAAGAAAAAAAGTACCACGGTGGGATTTTAGGACACTTAGCACAGCAAAATGGCCTTGAGAAATTGTGTAAAAATGCCAAAAAGCTTGTTACAATTCTTAAATGACTTGAAGAAAACTTAAATCTCTGCCATTCTTTTAAGCACATCTGAGCTTTAAATTTTGAACACAGACTGTATCTCAGGAGACAGTCGCAATCCCACCAAAGAAGCAGACAGATCATCACGCTTTGGATTCTGCCATTAATCTCCAAAGAGAAAGTTTTGTTCACTTTTTGTGGATTGCTTGCCAGAATTGTGTCAGACCCTGAGTAATTTCCTTATAGAGGCAACTGATTTACTGGTGTGGATCTGAGTAAGGAAAGAAGTGAAGATTTCTGGGGCATTCATGCTGGACAGTAAGGCTGTTTGCATGTGCACACCAAAGTTTCATTCCCTACAGTGTATCACCAGAGTAGAAACCCGTTAGAAAAATGGGGAAATGGAGGGGCACACGTGTGTGGTGTTCTATATTTAGCTACAGAAAGGAAAGGAGAATGAGGTGTATGTCTAGGAAGAGCATCATTCCTGACAGGAGATGATGAGAGTTCAAAAGAGATGTTTTTCTTTAGAGTTATTATTTTCAGTGTAGCTATGACAGGGAGATGGATGGTAGTACTGGAAGGGGCTCTAACTTGACATATTTTAATTTTGATACATGAGCAGATTGAGCATCCATGGAATGTGGAGAAATGCTCAATGACAGGACGCTTGGTATAAGAAATGTCACTGTGTTCACGTGACTCTAAAGCCAGTAGACTGAATGTGACTTCTTACTGTAATAGCCCTGTGAAGACAAACAGATGGAACTGAAGGCATCAATTACTGTTGCATCAGTGTCTGCTACAGAGTTGTTACCTGACTGCCACAGCTACTGAAAATTTACGTGAGAAGGATCAAGTGGAAAAAACAGATTGGGACAACAGAGGCTGGTTTTGTTTGCTTTCTGCTACCACTGTTAGAAAGTCTCTGCATGTTTCTCTGTGATGCCAACACGTGGAAAACCAATCTGGTTTGAGCAGCATGAAGCAGAGAGACATCAGAAGGGGTCACGCAATTGCGTGACTACAAGAAAGCAAATGCAGAGGAAATGCTTTTTCCCTTTGTGAAAGAAGTAGTCCTGCATTTTTCTCATCTGTGTTCCTCATCTCTCAGACGCTGGGAGGAGTATGTTTGCTTGTTCTCTGGTCGTCTACTGTAGAAAAAACCAGTCTGAATGCAAGACCTGTATTTAGTACAAGAACTGAGTGAATCATATAGATTGACTTCAGTCTTCCTGAATCACAGGTAACCATGCATTAGATGTTGAGCTCAAAAGTGTCTGGAGGCACATCTCAATGCCTGTATAATGCAAAAGCCACCCAAATCTTTCTGGTACCCTATACGTTTCCTTTACTTGCTTTGTCCATAAAAAGCCAGCTTACTGTGTGTACCCATTGTCTGCATCCATGCTGTTGCATTGTGTTTACTTGAGTCTATACCAGTGCAGGTGTGGTAGGGTCCTTTGGAGCATGGGATCATTTGAGCAGAATTTTAGCTTGCTGAAGTAAGTAGTCAGGCTCTGGCTTTCTCCCCTTCCCTGCCTCATCTTCCGTCATAGTGTCCACTAGTGCCATGGTTATAATTCTTTGTCAGCCCGTGTGCCCCTGTGTGGAAAGATGCTTACTACTGATTAGAGCAGTTGAATTTTCTGTGCAACATTGAGGGTAAGATGTGATATTTTGGAAGGAGAAACATGCTGTTTGAATATAGTATTTTATAATGTGATATTCTTGCTAGTTTCTGAACCCAATTCATCACTTTTTTATATTCTAAAAATATGCAGTATTAGAAAGGGAAGAGAAGGACTGAATGACTATGTGCCCAAATCACACCTACTTGCTTGTGATAGCCTGTGGACTTTGCTGGAGTTAACAGAGGGTAGATTTAGTTTGAATGTAAGGAAGAAATTCTTCACGGAGAGGGTGGTGAGGCACTGGAACAGGTTGCCTTGGGACGCTGATAATGCCCCCTCCCTGGCAGTGTTCAAGGCCAGGCTGGATGAGGCTCTGAGCAACCTGGTCTAGTGGAGGGTGTCCCTGCCTGTGGCAGGGGAGGTGGAACTGGTTGATCTTTAAGGCCCCTTCCAACCTAAACCAGTCTATGAATTTTATTTCCAAGGAACAATAAAAGTTCACTCATTGCTCTGAGACCTATTTGGTTCATAAAGCAAATACCCAAGTTGAACAAAGCAAGTGTATAACTGTTATCAGAAGTGCTGAAAGCTGCCTTCCACAGAATAAGAATCCAAAAGTGCTAAAAACGGGCTTCCACAAAATAAGATTCCAAAAGTGCTGAAAGTGGCCTTCCACAAAATAAGATTCCAAAAGTCTAAATACTGACCTGAATTTTCTCAAAATTTCATCAGGTTGCAGAATTCTGCTTAGGAAAATAAGAAGAAAAATTGTATTTCCAATGTCCATTACTATATGTTGTTTACTTTTAAGTCTGTTGTTCTTCATGCTGCGGACCGATTTTATTTTTCAGAAAAGTTCAGATGTACAGAAATTGGCCAAACTTGATAGTAGATGTAGCTTGTTAGCCTGACCTCTTTAAAATCAATGGAAGACTGGCCTTTGGCTTCATTAGGGCTGGGAGTTCACCTGTAATTCCTATAAATAAAGATACAGAATACTGCTGAAAACCCTAAGGGGAAAATACTCTTCACAGGCAGAACAGTGTGGATATTTTTATTTCTCTTTCAAACCAATCTTTTTTTAAATGCCCTTTAAAATTTCAATAGCAATAACATTCACTTTAGCAAAAAAACCCTATTTCTAAGCCACCTGTATATTATAAGTGACAGCTAATCTATACCTGTTCAGTAAATGAAAGCAGAAGCATGCTGGTTTGTGAAATATCAGGTAAATCCCTTTTCGCAATGTTAAAATAATGTGCAGCTTTGCTTTCAGCGGTGCATTTTCTGAGTGGGTTGAGCTCTCCCTAAGTAATTAATAACTCTTAAGCCGTCTGAATAGTTTCCCTTGAGTTGCATCATATAATGTGTCATATGAAAACAACTTGAGGCCTAATGTAACGTGAAACTGTATAGTGCCTCTTAATGTGATTTGAGGAAGATGAATGGGAAGGAAATTATTTCTTATTCTGGCTAACAAACAGCTGTTCTTAACTTTTATTTGAAAAGAATTTAAAATACCCTTTCTAGGCAGAGATCGGTAAATTGTTCTAGTAAGTTATTTCCCCTTCTCCCATTTTACCAGTCAAGTTGGGCAAAACTGTAGAATCAAAAATATGGTAATTTGATGTAGAAATAATGAGAATAATGTGGAGAATTTTTGCATTTGGTCACCTGAGCTTTACTTTTTTATTCACAGCGGATCTCATTTTAGACCTCTTAGCAAACACAAAAAGGTAAAAATTTCAGTGTCTCTGTCACCACAGTACTAAATAAATCATTACCCATCATAGGAAAGTTGTTTAAACTCACTCCTTGAGCTCTGGTCACTCAATTATTGTAACATTGTCATGTTACAAGTGACATATACCAGGTAATGGTATATGTCAGCTGGAAAAGATATGTCTTGCCATAAACTCTAAACATCTCTCACTTCACTCTCAGGAAATGTAAGTTGGCTCATCTTTCTCTTCTTGGAAGATATTCAGCAAGCTGGAGGCTTCATTGATACTTGTAAATACGGAAGTTTATCATATACTGTAGTGTATTCTCATTCGATACGGAACAATTAGAGCTCATAAGATTTAAAAATAGATGCTGCTTTTCCATTAGTGCTTTTTTTAAAAATAAAAACAAAAGGTAAATAAAGGATTGCCTTACTAAATTTGATATGGGTAACTCAATGCTGCTTTACAAAGATAGAACTAAAACTGTTTATAGCACAGTGAATACACAGTTAATTCATTCATAATTACTTCTTTTAGCTTGGTAGCACTAGGAGAACCAGCTGATATCTGCACTGCAGACATTTTCAGAACTTTTGGGGAAACAAATGAATAAGCAAATATTTTGACAAAAATCAGTCTATGCTTGATCGTTACAAACAGTGGAAGATATGCACAAATAGAGCTGTAAAATTCCTGCAAAATTCCTGTAACTGCTCTTCTAGTAACCTTGTAATGTACAGTCTATGCTGTGCTTGGGCCACAGCACCCATTTTTATGAAAAATCTTGGCTGCATTTAACCCAGTATAAAAGAGGAGAATGCAACAAAAGCCCTTGCAACTAAGAGTGTTGGTATGCTTTGATGGAGTGGCATATAGGTGTTGCAGGAATGTCGTTGTGTATTTATTAACATCCAGGATGCATCTGCTCGATGCTTCAACCTATGGAATATTAAGAGATACCGATATGTCTGGATTTGTAACACATATAGGTACAATCTAAACCCTTGCGTCATTAGAGTTTTTCCTGCTTGTTATCTTTGGTCTCCTCAGTCTGCCAGTTGTGGCCTCTCTAATTCACAGTACACCTCAATCCAGCAGGCCAGGGTGGTGTAAATTCAAGCCTGTATATTCAGTTCATGTGCTTCAATTCCTGCTATTGTTTTTAGCAGTTTCCACCAAGGGTGTGCTTCACTGTGAGAACACAGTGCTCCATTCATCAATGTTCATTTTGTATTATATACTACTGACAATATGGATAGAGGGAGAAAATCTAACTGTCAGTATTCCACCTAAAATATAATTTAGTCAGACTTTGGGCGCCTGAGTCTCAGAGAATTATTCAAATAGCCTACTCTCAAGCACCACCTAACCCCTGGGGGCACCTAAAATTAATCATTTTGGACAACACATTTCCCTCAGCGTCTGGGCATAAGTTCCAGGGAAGCTCAGAAGCACCATGGCTTAAGCAGCCGGACATGTAACTCCCACCCAAGTTTAATTGTGACACAGAGATGTGTGTAGAGATTCCGCAACACTGCCTATGTCCCCAGAGCTGCCTAAGCCGTTGACTGTGCTTAAATCACACATAATAAGCTTGGACAATATTGAATTCAACACAAACAACAGCAGTCAGGAGTATTTTCAGTGTGGAAGAGGAAGAGAGGACCTTTTTAATAGCTTCAAAGGTTAGAGTTGTCATCCAGGAAGGATATGTAGTTTGGATTGTCTTGAGCTAAGGAAGCTCAACAGGAATAGAACTTCAGTGTTGTCCCACTGTTAAGGATGTTTCCTACGAGTCAAAAATCTCAGATTCATGTTTTCGCTCTCAAGTCTGATTATGTATTTTGGTTCAAACACTTCAGCTGAAAAAAATATAAGCATGCCCTAGTTCAGAGATCAGATATCAAGGGTACCCTTGTTTGCCTGTCTATTTTGACTTGTGAGTTCTTTTTTGTCATCTTTGTAGATGAGTTTGAACACTTACTAATTGTTGTGCATAGTTCTGTAGTGTTAGGGGTTTCTTAAGACCTATCATCAGGCTCTTCTCAGTGGTGTCCAGTGACAGGACGAGGGGCAATGGCCATCAACTGGAAAACAGAAGGTTCAACCTGAACGTGAGGAAACCCTTCTTCCCTGTGAGGGTGCCAGAGCCCTGGGACAGGCTGCCCAGAGGTGGGGGAGTCTCCTTCCCTGGAGACTTTCCAAAGCTGCCTGGACTTGTTCCTGTGTGATCTGCTCTAGGGGATCCTGCTCTGGCAGGGGGGTTGGACTAGATGATCTCTAGAGGTCCCTCCCAACCCCTACACTCTGTGAATCTGTGTGAATCATCTCTCTTACTGCTTTTGGCTTAGACAGCATGAGGTACTACCCTAAGTTAATGTTCTCTATATTTGTGCTTTAAATCTGTAGACTTTGAGGTGAACTTAGTACAGTTTTCCTTCATCCTTATTCTCTCTTTTTCCTGCTGTTCTTTCACTGTGCCACCTAGAAAGGGTGAATACTCTGTGAGCAGGTACTTGTTGAGCTGTGGACATGTGGAACGACTTGTTTTTGTATTTTTCATTAAGGTTAAATACAGCTTCTTCACTGTTTTCACCCTGCACGTGACATCTCATTAGTTTTTAAATATTGGTAGATGTGACCAGGCAAAACAGTGTATTAAACATCAAAAGAACTTCTGAATTTCAAATTCATTATTCTGCAGAATTTTCTTTTAGCTTTTCTCATGTTCCAAAATGAGGTTTTATGTTCACATTTCTGTTCCAGCTTCTTTTTCTCATCAAATGTCACTGTATATTTATTGTTTAAAACACATTCATACTTTGCCTGTTTCTGAGGAATTTCCATGGTAGTAATACTTAAATTTTTCTATAGCATCTTGCTGATTGTCTGTACCTAAGTAAATTCAATGCTAGATGCATTCTTATTCTATTACGTTCAGTTGAAACCATCCAGGGAGCAAGAGCGTAGGGGAAATTGTGTATGGTAGTAGACATTATGCTAGCTTTCTGACTATTTTATCCCTTCATTTTTTTCCCTTTTAGCATTCACCATTTTTATAGCATCACCATACTTTAAATCATCTGTTAATGACTTTTTGGTTACCAAGGAATGTTCATATAGTTACACAGTGGGGACTCTTCTCAGAATAAAGATACTGCTTTTGTTATGTCTTTGGTATACAGTAGCTGTATACCAAATGTATGCTGTTTGTTGACCAAACACTGTAACATGTTTCCCAGAGGGTTGTAGATTTAATCTCCATCCTCGTAGACTTCCAAAACTCAGCTGGGCAGGACTTATAAGTACCCTGATACAGTTTTCAGGCTGGCCCTGCTCTGAAGAAGGTGTTAGATCCATTGGCCTCCTGAGGCACCATCCTATGTGAATTATTTTGTGAATCTAACTGAATTTATCCTTAGTCCAATTCTACTTAAATCTTGCTCTTTAGTTGACTTCAGTGAGATCAGTGTGGTGCTCTTAGGAATTAATTTGATCTTGTTTGCTTTTCTTATTTTTCCCAACGCAGTTGTCTCTGTCAGTTCAAAGGTAAGAGAAACTGGAGCAAACTCCTCTTTTTTATAATGCTGGCCCATACCTTAACTCCTGTCCTGTTTCCCATGTGGTTTCATAAACAGTTAAGGAAGATAATTTTATATGTGCACTCACACACAACAAATATTTTTGGAGAAAATTCTGAAAAAGCCCCATAAGATTTAGAAGACTAATATGGTCATTTATTTAGATAACTCTTAAAGTGTCAGGGAGGCTTACAGTAACAAACAGCGATGGTGGAGAAAAAGAAAAAAAAAAAGAAAAAGGTGCTACATATTTACTGGAATACCTACCATGTCCAGAAACTACTGCTGTTTGCTTTGCAGACTTACCATACCAATCATGGTTTCCCCTCCTTTCATTTGATGAAGACTTCTGCTATTTCCCTTCCACAGTTGTCTGCCCTTTGCCCATTAATATAAACTCCCCCATATCTCCCAAAATGGAACTTAGCTGGGAAAGTTAATTGATTTTGGAGAACTGATCAGATGCTTCCACAGCCAGATGTCCTGTCTAGGTTACAGCTGTAAACCTTAGATGCCATGTCCTTAGCTTGCCTGGGGTGCTGTAAACCACAAGGCTGATCCCATGCCTAGATCGTTTACTGTTGTGCAGAGACACACTGATGTATTACTGATGCCCAACGAAGGTAATTTATTTATAAATCATAGACATATACTTTGTTCTATAATTTAAATACAGAATAGTAGGAAATCTAGATTTAAGTCCTGCAAAGCATTTTGTAATTTTGCTTTGCCGTTTGACATTGAAACATCTATAGCTGTACAAGAGAGCATATGGGTTCACTAACAATGTGGGAGGGCAGCCAATTTGGTCCTGGGATAAAACAGGAATTGGCTGTGGGAAATAAGCCAAAGAAGTGTGATTCCCACATAAGGGACGTAAATAGGTGTTAGTCCATAAAGAAGCTCTTTGGTAGGACTTGGAGCAAGTTTCTCTGCATGGAAGGTGTTTCTTCTGAGGTCCAAAGTTAACTGAAATGCTCTGATTCCCAGGAGGGTTGTGGGGTTATTGTCTTTTCAGCTGGTGCTTTCCTATTTTTTTTTTTTCTTGTTTTTATTGTGGTTGTAGTTTTTTTAATAAAGCCTTCAAAGCACATTACTGTGTAATTTTAATCCCATTTGTAGTTGTTTAGAATGAAACCATTTACTTCACTTGATGGTGGGCAGAAAAAGGGAGGAAATTTTTCTGCTGCATGGGGCCCTTGGGTCTCCACTGCTCTGATGTAGGGAATGCCTTTTGCAATGTGGCTAGTTGGGCAATGCTGACAGTTTTCAGCAAACAGCAGTGCAATAATTGCCCGTTAGCTACTTTTATCTTGTGTAGTGTTTGCATCTGTGGTTTTAATTTGTCTCACCTGTCTTAGAAAAGAAATAATTTGAAATGCAGAAGCTTCAAAAGAAAAAAGTCGATTGCACCATCCTAATTTTTGTACCAAATTACTATATATTTAATGATTGCCAAGATCTGTATATTTGAGTTACAGAGTAATTTCATTTTTTCTGAAATACAAACTTTTCAAATGGTTCATAGAAGTGGTATTATACTGCAGTCTGTGATATAGGAAGCAAATCAGAAATTTTTTCAGAGGTGTGGACATATCTTAGCTAAGTAAGGAATAACAAAATCAAACCACAGCAAGTTGTTCATTCAGAAATGCCTTCCTTATTTTTGTTCAAGCCTGCTAAAGTCCAGCTGTTCCGATACTCAAGATGTCCGAGTCATTGCTCGTGGAGGTCACTGGATCAAACCTCCTGCTTAAAGGAAGACCAACTTGAACGTTAGCGTCAGGTTATTATGAGCCCTGTCCAGCTGTGTTTTGAAAGTCTCCAAGGATGGAGATTATTACACAAATCCTCTGGGAAACTTGTTCCAGTATCCCAAGCAATGAATTGGAAAAAGCAGTATTTTAAAATACGGTTATGTGTGGCATTCACTGTGCAGCAGTTCTTTTAAGACTCCTATTCATAGTAACAGTTTTTTAAAAACCTAGAACAAAAAATTCTTTAGTGAAATCTTCAGCCACTTATTCTTATAAATAGACTGAGTTGTACTTTTGAGAAGAGGCACTTCTGAACGTTGAATTTGTATGAGTGTGAGTGAACATTTGGCTCCTTGTTTTCAGCAGTTGTTATTCCTGTTAATTCATTTTAAGCAGTCTGTGTGTATAAGAATAACAAGAATTCTTTTTTTCCTCCCTCCTGTTGTAGGCAAGTATTTCCAAATGGACTTCCTGACGCATACTCTCTAGTTGCTACATTCCGTGTACGGCGAAATAGCAAGAAAGAGCGTTGGTATATATGGCAAGTTTTAAATCAGTATGACACACCTGAGGTTAGAGTCGTCTTTGGTTTTCTGTTTTTTGGGGGTTTTTTGTTTTGTTTTTTTTTTAATTAAGCTTCTCTCCACCCCACTCCCCATCCCCAATATGGCAAATATTATTTTGTGGATGTTTCACCACTGGATTTAGCCAGTTTATGTGGAAGAGACAGACTGCTCTGAAATAACTGATGATTTATTCTAAGAATGACAGAAATTCAACAGAATGTATTAAGACTGCAAACTAGGATTAGAAGGCATGTAATGATTTATAGCCGTTAGGTATTTACGAAGTTACACATAAGAATACTTCATAACATCATTCTTGCCTGATCTATGTAGTCAATGTATTTTTATTATGTATAGGTTTATATATGTGTTTAATTCTTATACTCTAACTTTTAAATGACCACTTATTTTATTTTGCTTTCAGATCTCAGTCCTTCTGGATGGTACAAAAAAGGTCGTGGAGTATATGACCAAATCTGCTCAGGGAAATATACTGCACTACACTTTTAAGAGTCGAGAAATTTATCCATTGTTTGATCGGCAGTGGCATAAGCTTGGTATTAGCGTGCAGTCGGGGATCATTTCCCTCTATTTGGATTGTAATTTAATTGAGAGAAAACAGACTGATGAAAAATTCACCATTGACTTGCAGGGAAGGACTCTGATTGCTTCTCGCGCCGCAGACGATAAGCCAGTTGATGTGAGTAGTGTGTAAAACCAGAAAACTTGAAAACATGTTCTAGTCACGCTTTTACTAACACCGTCATAAAGAATTATGTAGATAAAAGGTTCAAAACCGGTTATTATTTTGAGTGGGTATTCTTAATTTGAAGTCCTTAAGTCTTTTTCTCTAAACCATGTTCAGTGCTGTAGCATCTGCTCAGGCAAACCTTGTGTTACCAAAGTAACCACACAAGTTCGGTCCTGGTTTCAGGAGTCTGCTTTTCCTTATTCAGTTGGAGTATGAGCCATGTAGTTACCGCAGGCATCTTATTACTACATTTAGAGAGAACTTCCAGTGGTATTTTTTTTTCTTTCAATTTTTATGAGATTTATTTATAAGTTTGTATCAGTCATCTGTTACAGTTTGTGTCTCTGTAAAAAGGAGACACAAAATTAAAATGAAAAATATTAGGGTTACCTCTGTATCAATGTTGTATCACATTCCAGGGTAATTCAGCTATGCAGAAATAGTGGTGCCTTGTTCATAGTTGTTGTCCCCTCCTCCAAATGGGAGGGATCAGGAGGCATGTTTCCTGTAGCCTTTGGTGCAAGAATTACCCAAGGCAACCCCATAATATTCTGGCTGTGTTCTGTCCCAGTGATACTCTCCTCTGTCTCCTCAAGCAAACAGCAAGTGATTTGAAAGCTCCAGGAAATGTCAGTTTGTTTTAAGTACGGTAACATCCGGACACCAGGTTTAAAGCATCTGGCGTGTAGTTTATAGTGACCATCTGAAAGTTTCAGCTGTATTGTGCACGTTGTACAGTTCCAGATGAAAATAGCACATTGTAGCTGCAAACTAACACTGTGGGAGGAATCAGTCCTGTGAGGCGCTAAACACTTTGGCCTGGACTGAGAGCTCTTATTTTATGGGGCCAACTTCGTGCTTCGTTCTGTTTTCTAAGGCTCAGTTCAACTTTATTTGAAGTGCACACCAGAGAAGGAGCAGGTTCTTTTTCGCTTGTGTTGGTTGCGTGGCTCGGGCTGGATAATTACGAGTGGAAGTTGTCAGTCGGGATTTCCACATTTGCAGGAAAACATTATAGGCATAAAGCTGGTAAAGGCAGCAGAGCGGGTCCTGTACCAAGTCACTCTTCTCAGTATCAAGCGCAAGGGAGACAGTAAGAGGATACAAAACAGATGCAGAAAGAGACATACAAGGGCATTAGCCAGTTAAAATTAGATGCTGTTCATCTCACCAATCCACCCAAAATCTCTGAAACAGAACCTTTATATACAGAATTCGAGATTTTTGCTCTCCAAGTGATTTAGTGGCAAGGTGCAGGCAAAGGTCTGTCCAAAGTGATAGAAGATGGATGTGAGAGCTTATCAAACCTATACTCTAGTTCACTGCAGGAGAGAGTTTTGTTCCTGAAAAGAAGTTTTGCAGAGGATGTCTAGAGGGCTAATATGCCTGTGTAGCATAGCAAGAGAAGTACAGAGGAATGCCACTTAGATCGAGACAAATGGAATCTAAAATGTGATTTACATCACAGTCACAGACTACATAATTTATTCCTTAAGTGAGGAGCTGTGTAATGTTTTGGATTTGTCTCTTTGTCTAACATTTCAGAAATATGCAGTGTCTCAGGCAGAACGTTTATTGTGCCAAGACAGGAGAATGCATGCCATAACCACATTATTTTTTACATGGCATACTCTTTTGTATTTCTTAATAGATTGAACTTCACCGCCTAACAGTTTATTGTAATCCAAAATTTGCAACAGAAGATACGTGTTGTGAAATATCCGCAGACCTGGTAAGTTATTTGTTAAAATGCAAATGTTAATACATTTGCTTCATTGTTTCTTACTAATGAGCTGTAAAGAAATTTCAATAGAAGTGTTAGATTAATTACCTCCTAAAAAATGGTATCTGGAATTATAGTACGTTTTTTTTCTTGCTGCCTAAATAAATGGCACATTGGAACGTCAGTAGAAGGCACTAGGTGCTGCTAGTGCTTTTAAAATGCTTTTCTTAACATTGATTAATATCCAGTTATTAATTGACGAAGTCTCAGAGAGTAGGAAACAAATCACTGCAATGACCTGAGGATGGCTTCAAGTAACAGAGGCCATTTTAATAACAGTTGCAGCTAGTGAAGCATGACAGGTGATAAACAAAGCTCATGAAAGAGTCTGCATGACAGTGGAAGGGAATTCCAGGAAGGCATTGAGGGTGTTTCCCTTATGTCAGTACCCTAACATGGATGAATGGGTGTTTCATAATTGGCAAATACTTTCTTCTGCACATGCAGAGATGTATATGTTTTTAACATAGGGGAAAGCATTGATTTACGTCAGAGGGTTCACTTTTCCCTTTTGATGTGATAGATCGAATCAGTATAAACTGGAAGACACTAGAACTATAGAAATGCTTGACATTGGTTGTGGATGTGATTGTTTTGCTGAATCAAGCCCATTTGGAGGAAAAAAAAAATCAGAAAGAAAATATGTTAAAATATTGGTCTGCTAGTTTTGAATAGTCTGTAAGAGCAGGCTTCTCTGAGATAGCGGGCACCACCATCACCGCCCGGCCAGCAGTCAGCAAAAAAGCCCAGAGTGCTTGCAGAAGGACTAATTGATTCCATCTACAAAAAGGTGGGAGAAGAGGGTACCTGGAATGGAGGGATAAAGCTGCCCGAGAACAGAGAAGCAGAAAACTCTGAGAACTGACAACTGATAGGTGCTCAGAAGTATGGAAGAGGCTGGATCTAATTTATCAAAGAAAATTTTAAATAAGAATTTATTGTTCAGATATACTTCAAAATGTATTCCTGATAATAGTTCAGGTTTTCTCTTGAATGTATAAGCTCATCGATAAGTGAAATGAATGGATTTTTTCCTGTAGGTTCCACTTTGTGCATGGGAATACAATTTATTTAGCAACTGTGACACAGTGGCAAAAAAATAAAACCAAACCAAATACTAATTATATATGAACACAAAAAGATCAAGGATAGGCTTTATTAATAGCATCTTAAACAGTGATCCAGCTATATAGCGAAAAGCACCCTTAGCTCCATTTGTGTATCTTATGCTGAAGATGTAAAAAGCGATGGACTACTTGTTAATGACTTTCATCTTGAAATCAGCATTACATTTTCTGACTTACGTTTTCATTATTTCCTTACCAATTGTAAAGGTCACATTTTCAGTAATTTAAGGAAAGAATTTATCCTTGGATACAAATTGCTACCCTAAGCTGTAAATCCCGTGGGAATTTTTTTTACAGAAGAATTTTTTTTGGTTTTTTAGAAGGAGGAAGTGGAACAGATCAGTTTTATCTGGCATTGATTTTAGAAGGATCACAATGTCAAGATTTCGTTTTACCACAGCCTTTTCCTCTGTTTGGCAATGGTTATGTCTTCTCTGTAATACGGTGTGTACAGGAGTATTAAAACAGAAAGTAACGTAAAAAAAGTGATTGGCTGGTACTTATCTATTAACCTCAGTGGACCAAAAATCAGAAAATCTTCTTTTTTTAATTTTAGTGCCCACGTGGGGAGAGGTTACTTGCTACAACTTCATCACCAGTGACTGTGGATGCTAGGAAGTTATACACACTTCCAGGAATGCAGCAAGAATCTAGAGAGAGATGCCACTGCTTTCCAAATAAAGTATGAGGTTTTCCTATTGCTTTTTAGTGCATCATGCTGTTTAATCCTCCTAGGTATTGAAAAAAAATGGTCGGGGTTTCTTTTTTATTTGTAGTTATGAAAAATATCTTACTGGTTTGTAGTGCTGTAATGCACTTCCATTGTATTTCCCAGTTAAGAGACAGCACATTTTAGATTTACTTCATATAGAGTTGCAAAGGTCTGTAAGGTTTAGTTGTTTGAATATACACCAAAAAAAAAAAAAGATCCATGGTAAAAATAAGAATTGCATTTAGGCATTATATTTAGTGTAAATGCTTTTACTTGAGAATGAATGATTTTCTACATAATGCTGCTTTTTTTAATCCTTGTACTGGGTATTGTGCTAGATTTATTCTGAGTAATTTGTTTTTGTGGTAAAGACAAGGAAATCAAACCGAATACATAGTTTGGATCTGCTGCTTTCTTGAGTTTTCATTTCTTTTAAAATCAGGGAGAAGCAGGATTGCCAGGAGTAGCTGGTTTGCCAGGCCAGAAAGGAAATAAAGGTGAAAAGGTAAAATATCAACTGAATTCTCTCTTTCAAATCTTTATCTTTGGCTTATCTTTCTTAAATAGAAACTTTATGGATTCTGTTGTTCCTTAAAGGAATCTCCACATATACACATTAAAACCTTTATCAGCCAGTCTCTGGTTCTGCGCGTGGGCTTCCTGCCAGGCAGCCTACAGCTGTGTCACTTTGGGGTCCCCCCATCGACTCCAAGGAACACGGTTTACCTGTCTGGGAAGCACGTGCCTACCCAACCCTGTCAGCATGTCCTATTGCCAGTTCCCCTTATCTAAACAAAGAGAAGTCGTGTATGTCACCTGTGACAAGGACTTCCCCATATCGTGTGTACGTTGCTGCTGATGGACAAAATCCTGAGCTGTGGATTCAACCTTGCGGTCCTTCACCCTTCCTCGGGCCTATTTTGTATTTTTGTTCTGTAGTGCTTGCCACAACTTTCCTGTGGTATTTAGCTTAGGGCTTTCCTAAGAATGAAGGTCAGCATATCAGATGTATTCCCTTCACACTCCATTCCCTAAATTTGGTAGGAGGATACTGGATCAGAATATGTCTGGGAATGCATTTTTCTTTTGCTAATAGAAGGGGCAGCTTGAATAAACTGCTGCAAATCAGCCAGAAAGACAGCAGCTAGGAATTCCAAGTTCAAGGAATGCAGTGTGAGGAGGATGCCTGGAATGTCCTAATCCAGAGGTTGGGGTGGAGGTGTCCTAACCCAGCATCCTCCATCACAGCGCACTGTTTAGGACATGATCTGAAATAGTTTGTGAAGACAGCCAGTGCTGTTCCTAGGCCTGCAGTACCTGGCTGAAATGGGACTGGTTCTGCGAGGCTTTATCCATAAAGTCAGTTGAAATTAAATAAATTTCTTGACAGTGTATTCCCCCCGCACCAGCTCTTCCCTTCCAATATCTATTTCACTTTGCATACTAGCTGAATCTTCTTCCTAGGTGGAAACAAAAGTTCAGGCACATTAGTTTCTATAGCCCAGCTGAACCTAGAGGGATTGCTAGCAGTTTCCAAATTTAATCATGAATTTTTTGCTGATTCTGGGTCTGAGTATCTAGAACAATTGTCTGTGCTAGGGTTTGCCTATGCGACCAGCATCGGGAGTTTCCTGGGGTTTATTTGGGAAACGGCTCTTATGCTCCTGCTGTGATCCATATAGACTATTACTCCTGCTAAGATGACAGAGGAGACTTCAGAAGCCTAATTATTTTACCATTCCATCTCATATCCAATTAGCAATATTTACCATGCTGAGCATAGTACTTCTGAATAAAGCATGTGGGTGCCTCTGGTCACCTCCAGTTCTGTTCTCATGTTCATTTTACAAAGAAACCCTCATTCCATTGACTCAAAACCCACCCAGCAGTCAATGAACACTTTCAACTTCTTTGCACCACTGATAGTAAATTGCATGAGGCCGTATTTGGTCATTACAAAGAATAAAATTTTTGGTTTAGCTGTAAAATTGAAAATTGTTAAGCTAGAGATTCATGGAAAAAAACTTATCTTTCGTTATTTATACCAGTAATTTTTTTTTTTGGTAGTGACCTACTACCTGTAAGTCCAAATTCAGTCATTTATCATCAGCCACTCTGCTACTTCAGTGAATATTTAACGCCTGAGCAGGATTGTGTTCATCTAGCAGCTTAGCCTAATGACAGTAAATTGATGGTTCTGAATGCCAGTTCACAAAATTCAAAGAATCAAATTCAGAGATAGTACAGCAATCAGCTAGAAAGGTCCTTAATTTGAAGCTTCCTCATAATTGACCAGTACTTGCTACTTCCTAGCTTTGGGGTGGGTTTACTTTTGGTTTTGTTTGGGTGTGGGTGGAGGGCACATTACTGCTGTGATTAAAAGGATGCTCTCACTGTTGACCTTCGGGAGCAAACGAATACTGCCTTGAAGAGTGCCTACCATGATGGAGTTGAATGCCATGAGGCTTTAGTGCCGTTTTTAGTTAGCCTCTGCATTTATACAAGTTTTCAGTAACACTTGCTCGCAGTGGTGGCCTTGGTACGTCAATAAATAGAGGTGAAGAGGCAACAAGACCCCAGACTGTTCCAGACGTGCAGGATACATGATTTATTGACAGATTGCGTAAAGGACAGAAACAGACAGTGGGTGGATGTTGTAGTGTGGAACACGTGACACAGATAGCTTCTTGATGACTTGGCTGGCCATTCACAAAAAAATGAATTTTTTTTGGTATTTGGTATTTCTGTAAGTTGTCTGATGGTCCTTCAGCCTATGTTTCCCACTTTGCTTGTGCTCAGCTGCTCATTTTATTGTTTCTTTTGCTTCTAAATTGTATTATTATTAGTATCCAACTAACTGTATTTAAATGTCCTTGCCATGGCAGCATCCAAGTGAAAACAGGTTAATGTTAACTTTTTAGCTTCTTTCCTAAGAGATTTCTGTATCTGTTGATATTATCTGTTGATCAGCACAACATTCCTTATCCTTTTATGTACATTATCTTATTCCAATTTCCCATCCAGTGTAATTAATTGTATGACTGAATTTGCATGTATTTTTGTTACTATGGGGTTGACAAGAAAAACTCTACGTATACAAATTGGTATTAGGCTATATTCAAGTCACCCAAAATTGCCCTTTTCCTCCATTTAACATGGTTGATCCCCAAGATCAGACTGTTCCCTGCTCGAGCATATCTAAGCTATCACCAGAACAAAGCATGATACCTGATAAGCCATTTTCAAGCGTTTTAAATTTAATTATTAGGCTGTTTCCACTTCATTCCTGTACAGCTGGCAGTACTCCTGGCAGTCTTGTACTCTTGGTTCATCTTAGTACCCTTGAACAGGACTAGGCAAAAGTACTGTGGA
This sequence comes from Rhynochetos jubatus, assembly GCA_027574665.1. NCBI lineage: Eukaryota > Metazoa > Chordata > Aves > Eurypygiformes > Rhynochetidae > Rhynochetos > Rhynochetos jubatus. The sequence continues at coordinate 94,415,305 of CM050650.1, read as the reverse complement.
CCCAAATGACAAAAGTAGTTGTATTTTCACTGGAAAAGGCATTGAAATATCGATGTATTGATGGCAAGCTGTCCATCTAAATGTACAGGAGCATCACTGGTCAAAATTACTCCATTTCTGTGAATGACCTTCCTATTTGTACACCTGGCCTTCCGTTATGGCTTTGTGAGGACTTTAGGAGGACCGTTCTTCACTCAACAATAGTAGTATTTCTGGTGCTGCGGGGGTGAAGAAGCTCCTCAATTTCAAGACTGTCTCCCTTCTTGAATGACCAGACTGTTCAGTTGGGTCCCATACACCCCTCACTGTGTAGCAAAAATTGCTTCAAGGGCAGTAGTCCCTGTCCTTTGTGTTTCCTTTGCAAGCTTGAATCCAGGGATGTTTGCTCTGCAGCATTTTATTGCTGTGAGGTCAGCTTCTGCAGCTGTCTGCAGCATGGGGTAACCTCCTGTGCATTAAAGTCAGAAAAATTAAGACTCAAAAAGTCACCAGGACCAACTTTGCTGCTTATTGATCTCCACCGTTGAAACAGACTTTCTGGACTGCCTGGTAGCTTTTTCCCCTTGGATGAAAACTGAGAGGCAGCAGCACTCAGGTGTACAATACAGGTTATTCCTGAATAATATACAGACTTAAACTCATGGTAGCTTGTTTCTTAGCACACTGTATTTCACAAGTTTCAAGTGGTTACAAGTCAGGGGGAAGTCTCCTGTGATTTAGCGCATTTTGATATCTGTTCTGTAGAGCTCTTCTGCTGAGCTGAGCGAGAAATTTACTGTGTTTTCTGTTTTGGAAGCAATTTCTACTACTTCAGCATAATATATAGCTACTCAGACTCTCACAAGTGTATTCGTTGATGTCAAATGTCTTTTGATCACAATGTGGAGGTCCAGTTTTGTCCTCGATATGTAGAAATTCTTCAGAAAGACAGAATACGTGTCTCAGTAATAGGAATGATTCCATATATACTGAATATACAAACTAATTTTCTCTATCCAAGAGGCTAAAAAGGTAATTATTAAGTTACATTTTTATTTCTCTTAAGGAAACATAGTGACAATGAAAGATTTTAAAATTGAAATCCAAAGAGAATTAAATATTTTGATATAATATTAAACCATTCCAAGCTGTCTTAATAGGTCATTGGTTAATGCTGTAAGTACAGCAGGGACAAAAAGCCAGAGGCAGAATGCTTTCAAACATTAAAGTGCCTATTCTTGCACACCATGGAGAAATTTATAGCTGTTCAAAGAGCTTCATCAATGTAAATTTTACTTAAGGGAAAAAGATGTTTAAAATGCTATTTTAGGCTTGGTATAGATACGTTTATGCAATATAGTGTTGCACAAGGAAAACATTTGCAATAGAATGATGAGAAAAAAAGAACTCATGGAGAACAAGTTACATGTTTGGCGGATCTGCCTATTTCCCTTACCAGGCTTCCTTTCTTCCTTCTTCGGCATTCTTCTTAAAACCCAGGTCCACCTGATTCCACCTAAGGTGGAATCATGTTACACAGCCTTGAGAGTGGTTCCTTTGTGGTCTGATTTTTGTTGCAGAGGTTATTGACAGGGACCTAGAAGCTGGAATTCATGAAAAAAAATCTGGGGTAAAATATGGTTGGCTGTTAGCAATGACAAATTTGGGAATTGCCAGTGTACTTGCTAGACTAAGATCTTATATTGGTCAAAAGGGAACGCTCCACATCTGTGGAGCTACGAGTTTGTTGGTAGTCTTACTTAATATTTTAACCATGCAGTAGTCCAAATTATCAAATTAATAAGGAAAAACATCATTAGTAATGCAGTTTTACTTGTTTTCTTTAAAAAAGAGTCTTAAATATATACCTCTTCTATTTTATCATACTCGCTGGTCCAGTATTCATCTCACTCCTAAGGATGGCAGTTTAAGTCCTCTTCAAGAGGGAATGGAGAGGGTGGCAGTGAATCCTCAGCACTCTGGGGTGCTCAGAGGGTTAGGGGGCATCACCCTCCCCACCAGTGCCACTCTAGAGCTGAAGCCAGGGAAGCAGAAGTGACAGGCCCTGGGGCAGGGGTTAAACCACCAAACACGCAGCTCAGGCCAAGGCTGAGTCCCTGCGCTGCAGCACCCTGTGGGCTTCTACTGGGAATAACAAGGATGATACTTCCTGTGCTATATACTCCCTGCTTCTCCCCAGTGCCAGGGAAATCCAGGAGTGATGCTGTCTTTGGGATGAACTTTCTTTCTCACCCTTGGCAAATACTCTGAATTCTAATTTGTTGTATTCATCAACTAACAGTTCCTAATGAGGTGTTATGGGGGTTTGGGTGAGTATTTTTTTTCCATGTCTGAATACTTTTATCTTCATGAGAACTGTTGACCAGTCTGTACATCGAAGTCTTAAAATCTAGCGTACATAATTTCTTACAAGGACTGCCTCTGACATTAATGATACATATGACAGATCTAGTATAAAGGGTATGTTCTCTACATTGGCTCTTTCACCTTCCACTGTATCACTTTTGGAACCCGTGCCAGTACCTTGCCTGCTTGGAGCAACCCAATTCCAAATGTGCTGGTGTTTCTTTCTTGATAATTATACACATTTTTCTTACCTGGACGTTTCTGATTCTAATAACATCACACATAATTATGCAGAGAGGAGCACTGAGAAAGCTAATTTACTTAATCAAATCTTACAAAACCAAATGTGATTTTGGTTAAAAAATATTTTGAAAACTGACATAGGTTACTTATTTTATCTGAACTAATATGTCCCCATTGTAGACAAGAGCAATGTTACAATATAATAACCCAGCAGTGTGTGCTTTAGGCCACGTTAGTGTCATACATTCAATTTATTAAGTCCTCTTGCTATTATCTGAGCGCTTGAGAACATGGTCTAGTGTGTATGGTAGTGTTGGGTTGATGGTTGGACTGGATGATATTATGGGTCTTTTCCAACCTTAGTGATTCTGTGATCTTAGTATTAAAATCATTGTCTGTACGTGGTTAGTACAGAACCCTGTTAAGAGTATTTCCTGCCTCTCCAAATTCCTTGTAGACTTTGTTTTCTAGATTAAATATTAATGTGTCAAATTAATCCTACTCCATATCACAATGTAAATATAGTTAAATCAATTTGAAATGTAAGAGACAAAATAATGCATTTAAATAAAAATGTTTCTTTAAAAGAAAATGTTTTGCTTTCCTGTAAGAAAGGACTGTAATTTGTTCATCTAAATAATTACTGCTTTGTCATTCTCTCTATCACCACATTTGGTTTTAGGCTATCTTTGCTGTACATCGTTCTTCAGTAGTACTGTATGTTGGAGGAATCAAGGTGCTGTATTTTGTGTTTGCTACTAGCATATCATTTCTAGTTCTACAGCAGGTGCATTGAGTAAAAGCTGAGTAGTGCAAAGAGGTAAAGGTCAAGTGCTTTTGAAACTCTCTGAATCATTAGTCTGAAAAAATGATCACAAGTGTAATACTGCAGGTGGTCTCAGATGTGCAAAATTGTTTCCACTTCAGATAGAAGGCTGATTGGTGTCATTCGAAAGAAGCGTCTTTGCTGTTTGCAATTTCTTTTGAAGAATTTTGTTTGACTTGGCTTTATGGGAAGTTGATATAAGTGTTTTTTCTTTTTTTTTTTTTTCCCCCAGCCTGCTGAATTTCCACCCTCTTTGCTTATAAGTGTACCAAACTAAACATTGTCAAAAATTTAGTAGCCATCCTGTTGTTTGCAAAAGATCCCCTTCTGAAAAATGTGCTATGGCTTCAATATTTTATTCAGTAAATATCTTGTGCTCAGTTGAAAAATAATTTTCACGAGTACCCTTAGTAGAAAATCCTAACAGTAGACTTAAAGTTCATGGTACTTACCTCCAAATGTTGTTACACCGAGTGTACCTCATAATCTATAAATGCCAGCGTTGTACTGCTACTGTTCACTAGCTTATGAAATTGGTCTTCTGGCAGCATATATTTCTGTTGGCATTGGCAGGTCTAGCAAATGTGACTTTGTTATTCTCATTCTTACTAATTTAGTTACATAAACTTGAAAATCTCAATTGCAGTGTGTGTCAGGAGTTAGAATGCTCTTGTTAAGACCTAAGAGATGGGGTAGATGTAGGCCTGATGGTCAGCAACTCTGTTTTTTCATCTCATTTTATACTTTTGGCATCTACTAAGTAAGAAAGAGAAGAGGATGCTTGTTCACTTTTTGTAAAGGACTTTGAGTTCTGCAGAAGCAAAGGAAAATGCCATTATGCAAAAAAATAAACAACCTCACTTTTAAAAATGTACTTTCTCATTGATTTTTGCTTTTTATTCTGCCATGCTGCCTGTGTGAATGCTGTTGTAGGTTGTACAACATACAGTATCTGATCTTTAAAGTCACTGAATAAAAGCATTGAAATATTGAGTCGTTCAGACCGTGGTTATTAAAATCACAGGATATTAGATGAAAATCACACAAGAAAGAAGAATAACTTCATGATCTAATTTGCAGCAGCCTTGTATTGAAGGTGGGGAGTCTGTCTGTGGTTAGTGGAACAGAACTGTAAACATACCTTGGTTAACTGGCTAGTATGTCATTTATGCTAAAGGCTTCCTGGCATGTAGCAGGCTGTGTAATTTTAGACTAGACAGTATATAAAAATACACTGCTGAATGTAATGAAGTGGTTCTGGTCTATTAAAATACTGGCAAGTGGCATAAGGGAACAGAGCGTGCATAGATAAGAGTGTCATTCTGTGGGCAATAAGAGAAAGTAGCCAAGGGCCAGTCCCGCTTCTTTATCTGTCCTAGTGCCAGTGGGTTCGTGATGTTCGGGCACACAGGATTTTGGTCTAATTTTGAGATAGAACTCACAGGACCATTCCAGTATTTGAATAACAAGGACATAGGAGATGGCTCATAGGCTCCTCCAGAACGTTGCTGCTTCTGGGCAGTGGTTTAAACTTAGGGCTGGAAGGGTGCTCTGTACCCGGGAGTCGCTCGTTTTGATTGATTTGCTTAGCTCACGTGATAGAAACAAAGGAGTTTTGAGCCAGACTGTGCACATGCAGTTATTTTATGATGGTTTCTCTGAATAGTTGTTAAGAAGTTAAAAGGGGGGGTAAGGAAGGTAGATGAGAAGCAACAACAAAAGTATGAGGGTATGACAGCTTACTACAGAATTATGGTGATAGTCATTAAGACACATCATTCTCCTTTTAGAAGAAGGTAACAAGGAAACGTGACCTGTAGCATTTCGGCTTGGGGTGTTTGTTTTGGTGTGGTGGGGTTTTTTCTTCTTTTTTTTCTTGAGGCTAGAGCCAAAAATGTTGAATTCTCAGGACTTAATAGAGACTCCAATCCAGTGCCCTGGATCTGACCCATAGATCAGATCCCTGTGTAGAGCATAAGGGAAGTTACGCACCTGAGAGTACAGTGTGCTGAGCCAGCAGCTGCTGTGTGCCAGCCTAGAGGGAATGCTGAGGAAAAGCATATATTGTAAATCCTTCCTTTACCAGAGATTAAATGTTTTATAATGGCTGTTCTGGGATATAGCAAATGCTGTTGTTACGTACTTGCCAAACTTACTGCTCCATGCTTAATTTCAGAAAGGTTAATAACTTCGTTTCAGAACAGAAGTATTACGTTTACACTGAAAAGATAAAGGCATTACAGTATTCTGTCTATGAAGCTCTTTCAGATTTTTGGGTTTGGTGGGGTTTTTTGTGTGTTGTGGTTTGATGTTTTTTAAAGCTTTACACTGGTGTTTGCATTCTGATACTGAGTTCTGGGATACCTAGCTGATGCTATTGTGCCATAGCTGCACTAATGAAAATCGCTTTAAACCTGACAGAGAGACTTAGGGTGTAATTTAAGAAATGGTTTTGCACTTTACACAGGAATGGTCTCACATGAAATGCAGGAATGGTCATCCACATAGGAATGGTCATCCTTGCTCTCGGGAAAGAGGCCAGGCAGCTGGGATGTGGTTCACTTGTTCAATTCCTAATGTTCCTCTTGTGAACTTTTGGGACAACCCATGACCACCAGTGTGCTGGCAGGCATTGAGGGCCCAGACAAGCAGGGGTACAGGCTGGGAGCACTCATAGGCAGCGGAGGGCACAGAACAAGTATGTTTTGTGGCCTAGACAAAGCCTTTCTGCTACGCTGTTCAGTGTCTCCTGTCCTATATGTAACAGAAGAAAAAGAAGTCACTGCAACACTGTGTGTGTATCTCATTTGGGAAGATGATGAGACGCTGATATTTGTTACTGCAGAGTGGGTTCATTGACTAAACTGGTGAACTTTGCCCAATACTGACAATTCTGCATATGCTGAATATCAGAATTATGAGTTTCCAGGATCCCGCTGTTTAAAAAATGATGCACTTTGTGAATTTAGAGGTCTTGGACACTAATTCATCAGCAGTGGCTTTAGGGTTTGCAGTTTTAAATTTGGGCTCCAAACCAAGATTTACAACCAATTTTAGGAACCAATTATTTGTGTAAATGTGTCTCTTCTGCTTCTTTGTGCAGCTTTTTCTCTCAAAAACCAATTTAATAGTTAATTCTTTTCAAACCAGTGACATTTTCTTCATAAAGAACCGTATTACTCCGAAAAAGGCTGCAGCATTTTCAGTTTGCTAGAGAATGTTTTCTTCTTGGTACAAGTAGACAAACCTAATGTTTTGGTTTTAAATAAAGGTTATGGTTTCAGTGCTTTCATTGTATTCCTCTAGCATCCACCCGATGTATAATTTTAAACTTCATAACCCTTATATTTGACATTATTAAGCAAAACTTCCGTGTTTGATGTTTTCTTCAATCATTTTTAAGGCTCATAGTCCAATTTGCAGCTGCTGGGTTCTCCCATAACTGTCCTGATCAGTCAGTCATTTGTCTTTTAAAACTGAAGTTTTCTTACAGATTCCTTACGGTTTAGGGTTCTGTTTCTCTCAGTAGGGGACAGGGAGTGTGAGGAGAAGAATGGAGTTTAAATAGTGTCTTTTAAAAATATTGTGAGCACATGACTTTTAGACTGAAGAAACCTATATTGCACGTTGAGCTTTCTGAACATGGAACAGGCCCAACCCAGTGAAAATGGACCCCCTTGGCTTCATTCTGCCAGAGTGTCAGAGTGAATTCCTTCAAAAGCAGCAGACCTGCTTTTTATGGAAATGTGAACGTGCAAGTGTTTGTCAGATGAGGGTCTTAATTGACCTTATGAGTGTTTTGAAATGTATTTATTTTGTCTGATTTTTGCGTTACGTGTAAGGCATCCTCCTCCACAGAGGTTACGTTATTAATCATGACAAAAACAGGGTAGAAGATGCTTTTCTGTTGAATCACATATGACCTGAGTAGTTGTTAACCTCAGAAGTCTTTAGAACTTCTAACAGGACAATTTGTTTTGTAGGGTGAAATGGGTGCGAAAGGACAGGATGGTGTAGCTGGTCTTCCTGGCGAAAAGGTATGTTCATGTATATTGACAGGTAATTTGGCTCACGGGAAGTGTTAGTTATGTCAGTGGCTTATCTGTAACGATGTACAGAAATGGGAGGATAGAATGCTTCTGTTAGAAAATCAATTTCTCTTACCTACCATGTTCTTGTAGCACGCTGAAAAAAAAACCCCTCAGACCAATTGTATTCCCTGCAAGTGCACTTGTGTTGGGTTTTTTTTCCTAGAAGCGGGGGCTATACGGAGCCCAAGGATGACACTTGTTCCACTGTGCAGTTTTTGGTCTGCAAGCCTAGAAAAGAGCTCTCATGCTCTCAACAGGCCACTTAGTAGAGCTTTGAGGTAAACACCACTGACCTTTAAGCAAAGACTTGGGAATAGCCGTGGCTAAGAAGCATATCAGCCTACCCGTGTATTCAAGAGGATAAGGTTCACTTCATTTCAGAAGGTTAGTGTGAGGATTAAGGCAGTTGTACAGGTTTATTCTGCTCGGAGCTAGCTACCTGTATTAGAGAAAGTTCATCAGTCTACAATCCAGCAACTTCAGCATAGAAGACAGCCCTCATGATGTTGAGGGAACAACATGTTGCTGCAGATTGTAATCATTTGGTCTCGTGATTATTTTTTTTCCTGTTCCATAGTAACAATTGAAAGAAATAGAGGATTTCCGGTATATAGGTGGAAGCTGGTTAGCTTGTTAATATGCAAATGAATGAAACTCCCCAGATATGTGTCAGTGCACTTCACTGATTTTTGGTTGGTTGGTTTGTTTGTTTGTTTTTTAATAATTATTATTTCAGTGGTATCTTTAGCATCACTATTTCAGTCCTCAACCTGCAGCTCTGCCAAGTCAGGTTCTTTTTCGTCATGTACTTTAAGTTTCTGTTCCTTCAGTACCATAAACAAGTATTTCTTTTAAAGGCAGCTGCTGCTCTGAGAGCCTCAGAATTTCAATATTGCGCTTTGTTGGTTGATGTGCTCCTTCCACATGCATGCAACATTTTAGTAATGGCAGAGGGTTTGGTTTATTTTGTAATTATCCAGTTTTCTAAGTACTGAAAGAAGTGAAGTTTCACTTTGACTGTCAGTTTAAAATCTGTAATTAACAGTATATAGAATTATGAAACTATTTTTTATTTTTTTGCTTACTGTGTGTTTTGTTAAAAATGGGAGGTAGATATATAGTATTACCAAAGAGTTAAAGTAACAGTATTTACTGCTGATGCTAAGCTCTGTGGGGTAGAAATATGGAGAGCAGGCTGCAAAAGATGTTCAAAGGACTGCAGTGTTGGGGGACAGAATCATGAAGTGGCATGGAAAACTCAGATAAACTACTGAAGTGATGCAGATGAAGGGGAAAACAAAGCAAATGTGTATTTCATGGACTCTGGACTAGCTATTACTGCTCGGGTAAGAGATCTTGGTATTGCAGATCAATGAAAACATACACTCACTGTTATGTACTAGTCAAATAAACAAATGGAATTTAGGAATGATGAGGAAGAGAATGGAGAACACAGCAAAAGCATCGTAATGTCACTATTATTAATGAACTGTATTGTGCTGCATCTTGAATCGTGTATATGGTTCTGGTTCCCACACCTCAAAGTGGCATCTTCCATTTAAGGTGTGACAGTGTGGAATTCAATTTGAAAAAGGGACAACTGAGATGAAATATGCCCTATTCTGTGCTTCATACAATCATCAGTGCAACAGAAAAGATTAATAGGGATTTATTTATTTATTGAACTCTCCTTTTCAGTGTGCGAACTAGAGCTTCAAACCTATCTGATAGAAAGGGCTCATTCTCCCTGGTACATGATTACAGGATTTACACAGTCTGAAAATTGATTAGAAAGTTGATGGAGTAAAAATCCATAGAGTGTGTCAGACAGACACTGCTGCTTGGCTGAAAGTTCTTGAGCTCTGAGACGCTGAGGTCTCAGTAACCCCACGTTAGTGTAGGCATCTGTTGTGCCACAATTGTAGTCATATACCTGACTAGAGAAACCTTTGATTTGATCCAGCTAGACAGTTTTTACTTTACTCTGCTCCCAGATGTGAATTATTGGAAAGAGTTATTGTAAAACATTGTAGATTGAGTGAGGTTGGTTTAGAATTAAGCTGTGTTTTTCCTTGGCTCTCTGTAGCTCCTTCTCTGATGTTATCTTTCTTTAAAACTACCAGGCTACATTGCTTTTCCAGTGCAAGTTATTATTATAGTTTCCATGGTTAATACTGTTTGGGTTTTTTTTGCTTAGCGCCTTGCAGATTCGCTGTCAGGCCAAACCTCAAAGCTCCTGTTAGTTTATGTAAGGCTCAACAGTCGGATCATATTTAATGTCAAGACACTGTACTTTTCCTGAACATTACAGCTCTTTTAATTCAGACTACCTAAAAGCCATACCATTGTTGCAAATTAAAAATAAACTGCTGTGGAATCTGAAACTGGCAAAACCAAAAGCTGTTAAAAAAAAAAAACAAAGGCAAAGAAAATATCTTGTACATGCATAGCTGGATGAAGAAACTGAGACCCAGCCACCCAGCTTCTGCTAGATGGAGTTGTCACGTCTACAGAGTTGTACAGTGCTGTGTGGAATTATTAGCTCCTTTCTGGAGTTACAATCGCTTTGTTTTCCTCATGTTGTGAATGGTGTTAACAAGTTCTGTCTCTCAGTTGATGCATCAAGAGTTGTATGAATTTGTGTGCGTCTGTTGTTTTTGTGCTACTTTTTCTGAGATGTTCTGGATGCTAAAATGTACAAAAGTTCAAAGACAACTGAACAAAGTAAAGGAATAAAAATACTCTAAGCGCTGTTATGTACAAAGGCATCTCCTATGTTTCAAGAAGTAGAGGTGCACACTGTGCTGGGAAAGCATTCTCAGGAGCAACTGCTGTTTGTTTATACTCTTAAACCCTTCAATATAGATTATCTTTTGTTGGAGATGTTACATATGTTTGACTGGAATGGTTATGTTTTTCTGCACTGGATTTTTCTGAGCTTTGTGCAGATGTGTCCTGAGTCACTAATTAGAAATAGAGAAAAGAAAAAGGAAACAAGACAATTCCTTTCTGTGTAAATGCAGTTTGAGGCTTCAGAGGGCAGAGGGGCTCTTTCTGATACACCCAAAAATTATCCATTGCAATACTCCATTGTTCATATTTCTTTCTCTGGGGAAGGGTTCAGAGAAAAATTACAGGAAAGATCTTAGTCATGTTGCTATGAGTGAGCAACAATACCAATAACCTATTTTAGAAGTTTATCTTCGAATGAGGTAAACTTGGCTATTAGAAGGCCTGTTTCTGTAGAATTGATTAGCTCAAACATACCTGACATTATAATGAAGAACTGAAGTTAAAATAATCCTATCCAATGAACTTTATTACTTGGGAGTATCTTACTAGGAGAATCTCCCAGGAAAATGCTCCATGGCTGTATAATTATTTTTCAAGATACATGTAAATGGTAAGAATTGTAAGGCTTCATATATGGCCTTGACTTTCAGGGGCCTTGACTTTCAGGGACCTAAAGTGTGAAATAGGTTGTGTACCTCACATATCTTAGTCTGTCTTTAAATGTGATGTTTGACCTTCTGTCATTTGTAAGACATATTATACCTGACACAATTTCCCATTCACCAATTGCTGCAGTGGTTTTGCAACACTTGTGCTACCTAATAGGTGCAGATCTAAGTGGTGTAGACTTCTAGGAGGTTCTTGCTATTTGAGAGGTTGGATCTGCTGTGGGCTAATACAGAGAACAAAGTTTACGTCTTCATGACTGTGGGGTGACATACGAATAGCATTAGTATGTCATACAAATAACCTTTTCTTTAGCCTTAGCTTAAAGAAAAAAGTAAAGTAAAAAATGAGGTTTCCACTGACTGGCAACACACCACAATGTGCCTGTCACCTCATGTGCCTTCAGGGCAAAAGCAGTCAGTGTGACAGTGCTGATGACCAATATAGACAGTCAAGAATTAAATGCAGTCCCTGTGGAGCCCTGCCTCAGGCCTTCAAAGTCACAACACAGTAGATCATTGACACCATCACATACATGACTCTATTTGATGTCTAACTACCTAGTTTCTTCATCCCTGTCTTTTTTCAGGGTACCATCTTAAGACATACTTTTAAAACAGGAGATCCTACTTAAGGCAACGGAAGAAATTTTTGAGAGTATCAGAGGAGACAGTTCTGTGGTGTTAGTTTTTAATTCTAAAAAATAGATAGGGTAATGGTCCTGCCTTGGAAGGAAACTCACTTCATTTGTAGACTACCAGAAGATGGAACACATGCTGTGATCCCCTTCCTTCAGTCAGGACTGACTTGTAGCTCGGCCTTGTGGGAACAATTCTTCAATGTATCTGCCAAATCATGATACAAGGAGAACTGGAATGTTGTGGTAAATCAGAATCTCTACGCGTGTAAGACCTTATGTCTTGGTCTTCTGGACTGTTTAGCAGAGTCTGTGAGGACACTCCTGTCATGGCAACACATGTCCTGTGTTAGCCTACTTTTGGTGATTAGCAAGTGAAAGTGTCTCTGGATACGCTTCTGCAGCCATTTAGCATAATAGGATTGCAGCCAGAGTGCTGGTTGTATGGCCTGATAAATTAAATCTGTCCCTGAAGTGGAGGTTTGAGGTGACTGGAGTGTTCTGAGGTGGAGAATGGCAGTTGCCTACCTGCTGCAAATCAGGCTCCACAAGTTCAGCAAACCTGACCTAGCAGTTGGACTAACGTCATTCGGACAAAAAGAACTGATTGCGCTGCCTTTAAGAACGGTCTTCACACAACCTTGCTGTGTGCAGGGTCATACCACTGGTGAAATCGGAGCAAGGTTGATACACTGCTGGGAAGTATTCCTGTTAAAAAAGTTTCTTTTCCTAGCGTTCCTGTCCTGCTGCAATGGTGAGAGGATTCTCTTGTTGGCGAGACTCACAGGCTTCTCCTGTGCTGAAGTCATAGTGTCTTATTACTTCCTTACAGGTTGTATTTGGGCAGGTCCTTTCCATAGCACCTCCTGGGGAATTGATACAGATAAGGATGGTCAGCTTCACTGCTGCGCGTTTTGTATCGGGAGAGAACAGCGTTAGTCGCTTCATGCTTCCAGCCCAGGAAACAGACTGCACTAAGCACATCACGTGTTGGATACTCCTTTTGTAGTACACTTCTAAGCCTTCCAAGTAGTCTGACATTGTAAGGAGGTGTACGCTTTAAACCATGACTAGAAGATCAAGTTATCCAGCCTTAAAAATGAGTTCTTAGACCTTTTATGAGGTGGGGTGGAGAGTTGGAGGGGGAAAGCCGCCAGATCTTTCTGTTCTCATGTACAGGGAGTTCATTCTGACCCTTTCCTTTCCTGAGCTTTGTGGAAACTCAAACATGCTGGGTTTGATTTTCCCCTGTATAGTTGAGTTTTTTGTATTTCCTGCACTTCTTATGTCACGCAGCTGAATAACTCAAGTCCTTTCCTTCTCTTTGATTCTGGGTCTATAATTCCATAACCACAAAGCTCCGAATTAAAAGTTTATTTATGTCCTGCATGCTAGGTGATGTAGTCCCATTTGGGGGTTTGTGCTGGTCTGTGATCCCTTGGGGTCAAGATGAACCTTTCGACTGTCTTGATATATCCCATTTTAGGGGGTGGACGATCTCTGTGTGCTTGAAAGGTTTAGTGGGGTGTTGCTGGTTCTGAGAGATAGGTTGCCATCATGGCATGTGCTTCGATACAAAGTACTAAGGCTTTTGAGGAGTTATGGCTTATGAGTGTTACGGGTCCTGCTAGCTGAAAAAGCGCTTCAGCTTCTGAGAATGTGCTGATGGCAACAAGGTTCGAAGGGCTCAAGCTGCTGACGGTATGTATTTGACTCTGTTCCGGGCCATTCCATTTTACTCTATTTTTTTCTGTTATGAAAATACTTTTTCTTATTTCCCAGTCACTACATACTGAAAAATAAAACTGAAGTAGCCAGAAATGTGATTCAGAAAATCAGAAGTCTTATCAAACTAAACTAGTTTTGTCTGTTCCCCATTATCCAAAACTCTGTAGTAATTCCTTTCTTATGGTTCGTGGTACGCACTTCATAGCGATAGTGATGATGCATCTATGTTTCTTAAACTGGATTTTGTGAAATAATAGTGACAGCGTTCACTTGATTTTCAAATGGATTAGCTTTACTGTTGTCGGTTTTTTTGCACTCATTTTTTGCAATCTAGATTATGGACATCCTAAAATACCGTATATATTGAGTAAGCTTTTTAAATCGGCTGGTTTTGCATAGTAAGCCTGAAGAAGCAGTGAAATATTTAATATGCTGTGCATTTGCTACTGCACTGTATGGGTACTCCCACAGCGTATTAGTAAAATAAACAGTTTAGACAGACTAAAAGGAGAAAGAAATGCTTATGTGAATAAAAACAATGTTTATCACTACACAACTTAGATTTATGTTTCAAGTCAGACTAGAGAAAAAAAAACCCTGGGTGTACATTTCAGGAGCTCAACCAACTATACGAGTGCTGTTTGTACTTCAAAAGTCATGAAAGTGAGGCTGGGTTTACATGAATCTGTGCAGTAATTATCTGTAAAAGGATTGTTCCTTCTTTCGCTGACTTGCATGTATTTGTGATGATGGCCCAACAAAGTGTACATGAACTCAAATGTTTTGTGAGCTAGAAGATAACTGGACTAGAATATATAATGCTGTTTGAGGTGATGCTTTTCTCATTTAGCTGTACGAGATGGTTATCTGTGACTTCAGTTTTCTCGCGTCCATTATCAGTGTGCTGTCTTCAGTTTTAACTGACTCTGAAACCTGATGTTGATGATTTTATCCTTGTTAAATTCTATTACCCTTTTGTAAAAGGTTTCCCATAATATTTGGTACAGGCGAGAAAGTGATAGTAAAAGGGCTCCTAGCACGTGATATGCGTACCGTTTGTGGTGTGCGTGCTGAATCAAAACAACATGTTAACGCTTCCTGAACAGCCTGAACTCTGCATTGCCTGGTGGGAATTGCCTTTCCCTTAGCAGTACCTGAGAAAATGAGTTTGAAAACTGCTGCATTATAAGATTATTTTTTTTTTAAGAAGAAGAAATTAAATTCAGAAGCTCAGTATAAAACATGGCTTAGAAATGTCCAGTGCTTTGGTTACCAAAATGGTTTAAATATATACACATTCATTTATAATTTTGGAAAACAAAAGTATAAATGACACAGTAGTATAGCATGTGACTTCAAATTACTTTCAGAGATGCTTTTAATGCCCATCCCCATGCCAAGTTACTCTAGGGTCAGGTCTTCAGAGCCAGCTATGTCATAAAATCCACAACCAGAGACTTGTTAAATGTACATCCACATCAAATTATGTCATCCTGAAGATCCTTGTGACCATTAACCTGCTTTCCCCATTGCTCCAGCTGGACCATGGGAACCCTGTCTAGAATTTTCCAAGGCATATTTGACTTTGCAGGAGAGCCATGGATATATGGTCTATTATGCCAGTTCAGCATGTGCTCCTGGAGCATCAATCACTCATGCAAATGTACAAATCTGAGGAGACATTGGTGTTGAGCTTACAGTAATGCAGTCTTTTCCTTGCAGCTGTCTCGAAAGATCTCTGGACACAGTGCCTTCCACATTTCATGTGCTGTACAGATCCTTGACAGGGGTCAGGATATTTCCGAAGTAGCTCATCAGCATCTCTGAGAGAGCTTCCAAAAATGCATGTGGAGCACTGGATAGGTACTGCTTAAAGCCATCGTCCTCAGTTTGTCTGACTTCCGTTCAGTGCCGTCCAATTTCTGAGCTCCTGACATTGCTAATCAGTTACATTTCAATACTTTTAGATCAGGTATGGACAGAAATTGTGCAAGTTATGCAGCTTTTGAAAAATTCTTGTACCACTTTACTCTGGAGTCTCCAGCAGAGATAAAAGGTATAATCACTAATCTAGGAAAAAGTATTTCACAGGAGAAAACTTTTCACAGTAGGAGAATTGTGAGCTCTAAGACTGTAAAGCCAAAACAGCATTTTTAATATGAAATCCGATGCAAATTTTGTAAAACTAGGTTTTACATATGGATGAAGAAGTAAATAGATCAGCCTCAAAATGAAAGACCACAGTTTTATGTTTGGAAACTGTATTACCACTACATTAAAGCCTTGAGTCTGAGGGTTGCTGGCCATTGAAAATGACACAGTTGGACATACCCGTTTTGGGGGAAAAAACCAAAAAATGGTACAGGTTTCTTGTATTCTTTTTATGTTTTCAGTGATATCTTTGTGTATAATTAACACACATTTGATTTTAAGAGATGGATGAATGTGAAAATAGTAGCTCTCTGTAGCTTTCTGATGTATCAATCTACTTTTTAAAAATCTTCCTGGGTAAATACACTTTAGACCATTATGTTTTCTAAAACTTGCGTCATTGCTTCAGTTTGTATAGTTCTTGCTTGCTTGCCCTCGCTCTCTTCTTCGCGTTACAAGGAAGTGTTTTGAATAGCCTTTGATCATAAATTTGATTCCAGAGAGCTGTCTGCTGTGCTGACTTATTTTTGCCTTATTAGGTGATTTCTGCTGTTCACAACACCAGGAACTGTTGAGCTCTCTGGTTTTTCAATTCCTAGAGCTCAACGACAGCAGTTCAGTTCGGTTCTCAGTAGAAAGCTCCGTGGAATCGAATTACCTTGCGTGCAGTGACACCACTTGGGTGTTATTTCCATTCTGGAGGGAAGGGTGCTAGTGACTGCTGTAGGTTGTGTACTGTTGGTGAGCAGAGACTTCATTTTTAATTAAATTATTACATTTTGAGGGGGGGAAAAAACGTTTGAGTCTGTCAGCTAACCCATCCGAGGAAAGTCGTGGCATTGTCTTCTGTCCTCTTGTAGTTGCCCTCAAAATCAGATTAATACGTCTCAGTAGTACAGAAATGCAAACGTGTGTTGGGAGCCAGGCGCTGACGCTTGTATTGCTCGGCATCAAAGCCACGGGCTCCTTCAGGCGAGTGACGCTGGTGCGATAAGAGTTGGGGTGGAAGGGTATACCCTCTGGTATTTGCAATGGAACAGTAATAACCAGCAGAACGCGGCCCGTCACGGGGCCCTGGCGTGCAGCGGCCGCTATTGTCCTGTGAGGTGTGGCCAAAGGAACCAGAGGTCACCATCCATTTTACAGGGGTCTGGGCTGCTGGGAGCAAAACTGAGGGTGGCACGCTGCCATGCAGGACAGGCTTTTGTTAGCGTGTTATGTAACGTGGAAGTAAGAAATAATGCGGTCGTTAAATAACGCAGTCGTTAAATGCAGCTCTTTGTTCCTTAATCAGAGATTCATGAATGCTTTAGCTGTGAGCCTGCCGGGCCCTGGGATTATTGACTGTGTCTGAAAAGCCTCAGTCAGGACCTTGCGGACTGTGAAAGAGCGGGGGGAGGCTTGAGGATTTTGCTTCAATTGTTCTTTAATTATATTTATGGGGTTCTTTCTGTGAGGTTTCTGTGGCACATAGATTTTTTTTTTCTCTCCTTCAGAAGGAAAACCTACAGGCTAGAGACTGTAAGCTTTGAACCTAACGTTCTGAGCTTTTCACATCTCATCAGAAAGTAGAGCTTTAAGAAAAAATACCTGTTACTGCAAGACTTCGTGTTGTAAAAGTTAGCAGCAGTGTGGTGCAGGGGATGGACTAATCAGAGAGGAAGGAACTTCCTCACTGTTCTGCAGCATTGTACAGCTTGTCTGACACGTTTTGCAGAATTTTGTTTGTTTTCTTTTGGGGAATTAGATACTGAACTTCACCAAATACTAGATTTTGTATCTGATGAATCATTGATCTGTATTAGGATAATTTTAAAATTAATGACTAACTTCTGTTACTCTAATGTATTTAATTTATCTATAGCAGTATTTTCTCCATGGCTAACAACTTCTATTACAGATAGTGCATGAAATTAAAAAAAAAAATTGTTAGCCTCATGTAATAGCAAAAGAATATGTAGTACAAATTGTACAGAGGTTAAAGATAATACTGTTGGCTGCTGTGACTTGTGACCTATTAACTGTTAGCTCTACCCTTTTTTTGGTGTGTGAACTGTATTAGTCATATAATTATTTAAATAAATCCAGCTAAGATGTGAATTTTTAATGTCAATGAATATAATTTTTTACCAAAAAAAAAAAAATCAGAAATTATAACGTAAGTTTTATATTCCAAATTCCATGTAAATTGCTTTTTTGTTTTTCATTTGTAGATACCTAGTTGTTGGACCAAAAAAAAAAAATAGGGCGTTTTATTCATATAGTAAAATCATTCATAGATATTGAAAAATGGGATTTTTTTTCTTTTAATTCCCACTGCTAGCCAGTATTTATCAACACCTATGATTCTTACTGCATGTTTCAAGTCTGAATCGACTAAATCAATGTGACACTCTGAGGCTGGGCCAAGTCTTGTCTAATCAGCAGTCAGCACTGTTGCTCCGGCATGAGGCTCCCAAAAATAGAAACACAAGAAGTCAAACAAGTAAGTGGAAGGGCACTAAAAGAAAAAGTGCTGCTAATTCCACTGTTGACTTTCTGTCTAATGGATTCTTGTTCCCAGGCCACGCTAAGTAAAGCAACTGGCGTGGGGTGTGTTTCTGCAGATGGCTCAGCAGTGACACAGGCTGCCCAGCTGGTTGACAGGTGTTTGATTTGTATTTAACAAGTACCTCACACAGCCAGATTTAATTTATTTTTTGTTAGAGATACTGAGAAGCTACTCAGCCAATGCTTTTTATTCAGAATTAACACCCCTTTCACTACGCTCCCTTTTTGTTGTGTGTGGCATTCTTCTGCTTTTCCCTTACAAATGAGGATCATTTTAGCTTGTAATTAGAGAGGCACTGAATGGGAGAAATCTATCCATAGCTAAGTTGATTTAGTGGTTGTAACCTGTTACCCTTACATGTGTAAGATGTTCAACTTTCTATCTATTGACTGTAAGATCTCCACAAATGTTCATTTAGCTGTCCATTTGTCAGAATGAAAATTTCCTCAAAGAGTAGTCATGGAAGGAAAATGCCAGCCTGCTGGGGTGTAGCTGTTACATGTTGTGCTCATGTGTCTTCCCTTAACATGAGAAGGTCTTGGGACTTTCTTCTATGAAGAAAGGCTGAGAGAGTTGGGATTGTTCAGCCTGGAGAAGAGAAGGCTCCGGGGAGATCTTGTAGCACCTTCCAGTGCCTGAAGTGGGCTACAAGGAAGCTGGGGGGGGGGGGGGGGGGGGACTTTTTACAAGGGCTTGTAGTGACAAGACAAGGGGTAATGGGTTTAAATTGAAAGTGGGGAGATTTAGATTAGATACCAGGAAGAAATTCTTCCTGGAGAGGGCGGTGAGGCACTGGAACAGGTTGCCCAGAGAAGCTGTGGATGCCCCATCCCTGGCAGTGTCCAAGGCCAGGCTGGATGAGGCTTTGAGCAACCTGGTCTAGTGGAGGGTGTCCCTGCCCATGGCAAGGGTGTTGGAACTAGATGACCTTTAAGGTCCCTTCCAACCCAAACCATTCTATGATTCTACAGTGTAGCACAAGCCTAGAGTAAAAGAAATTTCCTGCCCAGAGGAGTGTACAGTATTGATAGAGATGCACCCAAGGCTGCGAGGGAAGAGCAAAGGTGGGAAACTACTTATCAGATGAGAATAAATAGTGTACAGTGCTATTGGTTTTATTGTGAGCTACATAACAACACTCTCTGTAATTGGAGAGAGATTGTCTCCATGATGGTTTGTTTGTTTAATTACACTTCGAGGATTTTGCTTTGTTTTAATAACTGTGGGGGATAGAAACAGTGATCTTTGTGGCATTTGCTAGTCACTGCTGTGATAGGAACTCAGCTTGGCGAAACCAGCAGTGGAAATAGTGGAGTATTGGGATGCTCTTACAAATCGTCTTTGATTAATGTGTTCTCTCAGGACTGTAGTCAGTAGGGTGTGTAATATAAGAGTGACTATGGCCAGTTTGTCTTCCTCTCCCTGCAATTTTTTCATACTTCAAACTGAGCATTTTTCTTTTCCAGTACCAAATCTATGAGGTGGAAGAAGGTGAGACTTCAAGAGCTGTTAACAAAAATATGTGACTTTTTGCAGTGACAGGGTTATAATGCCGGTGCTGTGAAATAGCCAGAAGAAATACCACCCTGTAGAATGTGGTGTACTGGCAGTATTTGTGCTGAAGGTCAGAAGAATGAGAAAGGAATGCAGCCGAAGAAATGTCAGAGCAATGTTGATTCTCTAAATAAACATGGAGTTTTAGTGAAAGGCTGATTAAAAACTCATGCAGAGAGCCTGTGTCCCTCGAATAGCAGACTAGCTTCTTTCTGTCAGGCATCCCAGACATAGGGTATGGAGTAGGCTAATAAACCTCAAAGAGATTAAGAAAAGGACCTGAAAGGAAAAGTTACAACTCTGCAAGGCTGAGGTGCCACTGGTCCCTGGAGAGCCGCTCAGAATTGATAACAATGGGGTACATCTGCAGACTTAACTTTAGGAAGCTGTTCCCAGGGCTCCTGTGCTGACACTGGGTCATCTGATCATGGATTCACAGATGGAGAACTGTCTGTTGGTGTCCCAAATACGTGGTTGGTATATCCTCTTCATTCAGACACTAGCCCATCTCTAAAATGCATCAAATGTCAAAAGACATAGTTTTTAAAGGGAAAAGAGAGATTTTGGGGGACAGTCTTAAACTCAGAGTGTAAATGGAGACATGGAACTTGTATCTTTAACTGCTTTACTTATTCATAGTCAATAGGAGGTTTGCAGCTGCACAAGCACACCAACAGTATGGTATTTCAGAACAAGTACTGATCTGAGTGAATACCTAGATCAGAAATTCCAGTCTATATGATATTTATTTTTAATTCATCTTAAGTTCTTAGTTTTGCTACTGCTTTTTTGCATTTCATATCTGTATGCTTACACGTTAGAATTAATAGGAGTTAATGGTCTGTGGGACAGATCTTTGTTAGAGTAAACTGACATTAGTACCATAATCTTCAGATTATAGAAGTGGGTGATGATGATAATAATTCCTGCAGTAAAGAAGAGCCTCTGACATCGAAGAGGTTGACCTAAGCTGTTTACCTTCCTAATATAAACTTGGGGCTCTGGTTATTATGGTGAGTATAATAGGTGTAATATATTTTATGATTTTGAAAAGACTTCAGCAATTCATTAATATCGGAGAATGCTTTTTTAACTGATGCTTAACATTATTACATTTCAAATACCATTTTAGCAAGGCCGATTATATGAATTTCCAGTTCTGTTGAAACTTTAATAGGGTTTAGATTTTCTTTAATGCCATGTTATGGCTGGCTTAAAAATAAATCAATAGATGGTGTGTAAGTCAAGCAATTTTTATTTTGACAGATCTGCTGTAAGGGAAAAAAAGAAGTTACAAAAATCTATCAGTTGTCCATGAGTACAAGATCCCTTCAAAATTTTTTCTCTTGTGTTGCTTGAGATGATAGAAGTATCCAGCTAGCTAGACTTAATTTTCTGAACTGTTCATCCATAAGAGGTTATGAATCTTTAAGAACCTTTTGCAGCCAGAAGCCTGTTTGTTTGTTATCAGTACTCTACAGGAAGCTTTTCACGTGGTTTTCCTTTGCATTTTCTTTATGCTGTCTGTGTGGTGTTGTAGGTCAGCTGAACTGGATTGTTTTCCAGCCCATGTTTAGTTCATGTCTGCACTGTGGTTTTAAATAACAGTGTAAAATAATTAACATTTTTAACATTACTCACTTCTATCAGTCTTAAAGTATAGTGTGCATCTTACCTGTCCTAGCAGGTGGTGGGCCACTAAAAAAGGTGTTAGTTGGATCATTTGATGCAGTCTGAAAAAAAGAGAAACAAAAAGTGGTAAAAGCCCTTCAGGACACAGTGAGGCTAAATGAGGAGAAGCTGTCCTGTTACTGCTCTTCCACACTGCCTTGCTTGTAAAGCTCTGTCATTACAGCCCCCTGAGGACTCCACAGATGCTAAGGAGTTTCCTCTTACTGTAGGAGGGAGATGAGGAGGAAGAGGTGGTGTAGGTTACACACAACTGGGAACTAAACGCAAACTACCCGAGGCTCTGGTCAAGTGCTGATTATACATTCTGCCTTCATTTTTCTCCTCTATTTGCTCTTTAGTTTCTTGCAGTCTGGTTCTGTTCTGTTTGAAATCGGTGGCATTTAAGAGTGGTGACTGGAAGCATGCCGGCTGGGCTGAGGAGTCACCTCTTGATGAAGAAGGTCAAGAAGGTGGCAGTTGTCACTTCTTCAAGGACCTGATAGCAGTGAATACCACTTGTATTTGCCAAAAGCAGAAAGAACACCTACTGACAGCAGAGGCTCTGCTTCTGCTGATACTTTTGTAGATGGTGTAAAAACTGCTCCTTGACATCTGTCGTAAAGGCTTCAGTCAGTTCATTATTAGTTTTCTGAAGAAAAAAATAAAGACAATATGCAGGTCTGTAGTTATGCATGAAAATAAGTGGAGTGACCCTCTATTCTCAGGTTTTTCTGAACAGCTTCTCTGGCTTCTCATGCTGAATGAAAATAATCTGTGGGAGCAAAATATAGAAACCAACTTTTAGCTTACACAATTTATTTATAAAGTATGTGTCCTTTATGTATTTGAATATAGAAACTCTGGGAGTTGTGTGCTTTTTAAGACAAGCAAGGCCCAGCAAGTGCTGAGTACTGGTAGTTCACCACTAACCAAGTGGGAACAAAAGGACCAGTAGAAACCAAAATGTTGTCATGCCGTGAAACCAAAATGTCCTAATATTTAGCACAAACTCCCTGACATGTCTAATCCAGGAGATTCACGAAGCGAGCCTTAGTAAATATCAGCTGAATACATTTTGTATGTAATTAATATTCTATCAGGTGATCCTAACCATTAACAAGAGTCTGTTTAAAGTAACAAGGAAATATTCCAGTAGGCTATGGAAGGTATCATATAATGAGTATAATTGGTGTGGGATTTTTATTTGTTAAAGGAGGGACTCTGCCCCCGCTGGTGGCTCTGGCCTGGCTCCTTACGTGCTCCGCGGGGAGGATGTTGCCGAGCCCTATGACAGTACGTTGTTGAACATTCCGCTCCATTTCTGCAATGCTAAAAATAGTTGTCCTCATTTTAAAACACTGGGCTATTAGATTATTCCAAGGGTCTGGCATACTCACGGTAATGGAAGGCACATATCCATAAATTATCAAAACAGTAAGTAGTGTTTGACCATGCTGATTTTACTTCTATTAAGATGAGTTTCCTTGCTAGTAACCCTGGAGTACCACATCTGTGTTGTAAATCAAGCTCCTGGAAGTGCCCCAGTAAATTTAAAAATAAAAGGAAAAATGTTTGTTCTTCATATTGAGGATGGAGAAGCATCTGACTGCTTCTTGGGTTTGCAGACTCGTATCTGCAGAATGTTTAAAATACTTTATAGCAATTGTTTCTCTTTCCCAGCCTTGAGGGGAATCTAATGAAGTTCCATCATGTTTGCTATTATAAAAATGTGGTAATGGCAAAACGCATTCCAAGTGATTGATGCAAGTTTCTCTCAGCACTTCTTTTTTTATGATTAGTTAATGTGATACCTACTTCATTTTTGGCACTGTATTGTTTGATAGTACAAGTTACCAATGTACTTTAATAAAGTTCACATACTTTAATATTAAGATAGTGTCTCTTTTTAAAATCTTTCTTTAATGTGAAAGTCTCTTATTTAGGGAGAAAAATAGCTAAATGTGCAATTAAAGGTATACAAATTAATGTAAATACATTCTAAGAAAGTACATACATATCAAGCATCTTACTCTGTCTTTGAAACCTTTAGCTATAAACTGAACCCCTAATTTTGTAGGGTGTTGCAGTGCAATTACTGCAAAATCAATAAATGATAAACATATTAAGAACCCCGATTATAAATGCACTACATGTTTCCGGACTAGTTAAAGCAACTGCAACATTAATCATTTTAGATTTAATAAGAATCAGTATTGATGCAGGAGGTTATTTTTGCATTGTTGTGTTGAAGGGGTAATCATTTGTAGAACAGTGATTAAACACTGCAAGGCAAAACATCTCTGGCTTGTCTCCACAAAAAAATAGTGAATGTGTTTTTTCCTAGTTTGCAGTGATCCAATATAGCAGGGAAGATGAAATATTAATATCTGGTAACTATTAGACTATGAAGAATTTTTCTGAATTCACGTTGTAAATCTGGAGAAAATGAAAGACTAAGGATTACTTGTAATGATTAATTAGAATTTTTTCCCAGCATGCTAGAATCTATTTTTACAGAGGGGAGCTGGAAGGAAGATACTGGAAACTGTGCCATGAGTGGAGTTAGAAAAATGCCATTTTAACAAGCTATTTTAAGCTGTGTCTTAATTGTTGTATGAGGGCTTTGTATTTATTTGCTTAATTACTTGTATCATTTTGATGAGTAATTGTTCTTTTATTGTCTCTTTCTGTTGTTAAGAGAGATTGGAGTTTTTTCCTTTGTCTCTGTTCTTTTTTTGCATCTGTGAGGCATTTGTCTTCTGCTTGGCTTGGAATCAAACGAGTGAATTCTTCAAAACTTTCTTTTGTTGTTCAATTCTGTCTTGGCTAGAAAACGCAATTGGGTGGCATGCAGATTACTAGGGCGAACTTCTGTCAAGGAATTCAGACCCATGAATGGAATGGAGAAGGCATTTGATTTTAGATTCCTTTAATAAGTCTTCTAAGCTCCCACTTGAAGTCATGTGAGCACAGATGAATTCTTCTAACACAACTTAGCTTAGTAACTTCAGATTTATTGGGACCAAAATTAATGTACTTCATGGTGGCGTACTTCATGCATCTAAATGGAGGGTGGTTCTTAGCTTTGAGTGGCAGAGCCTGGTTCTCACTAGGTCTGTGGTTGTTTAACAAGCTTTGCTAAGAAGGAATGGAAAAGGAAACAGTTGCAATATTTTATATTTTAATTCTAAATGAGATATTGCTGGGTGTTTAACTGTACCTCTTCCTTGGAAAGCCTAATATTAAATGCAGAATTGAATTATCTGTAGCTTTCAGCTCAAAGCTATTGATTTATTTCTTTTTTCTTGACTGTCCTTATTCAGATATTGACGTTTACCATGTTACTCAGCTTGGATAGTTACCTTTTAAAAACATTTTTTGGTGAACACAGTGATTGCATTTATGCTCAGCAACTGAGCACAACTTTTAAGCATCTGGTTTCTTGGATAGAATTTGCAAACCCAAATCAGATTCTTTAATTTTCATGAGCAGTGCAAGGAGAAAGTGATATGGGAAGGTAGGGGGTGACTAACAGTCAGCTGTACAGCTGACTTATCTTGCTCTTTTTAAAGATGGAGTAGAGTAGGCAGTAATTTAACAACATAAACAGAACATTCAGTTAAGAAGTAAGAGAAACGTGGTTTTGTCTGTCTGGTTGCACAGGAGCAAGGTTTGCATTTCCTTCCGCTGAGTACTCAGCTGGAGGTGGGGAGAAGATCTGAAACTCCCCTTTGGCTGAGCAGAGCCTAGAAACCAACAGCCTGCTTCGCATGGTCAGCTCCTCGTGGGACAGCAGTTACAGCGTAGAGCTGTGGGCTCAAGCACCTAATAGGGATGAGGGAGAGAGTGGAAGCTGTGGTACCCTTGTTGGGATTTTAGGTACACAAGTAGTATGCAAGTATCTTGCAAAGTTGTTTTTTCTGCATCATGGCCTGAAATAAAGCTTGAGAAAGATTTTTCACGTGACACAAACTCTCTAATCTTTTTTGTCATCCAGTTGTCTGAAGCAATGTGCAACTATATCTGCTGCATAATTAGATAAACTGTAGTTGTTAATTGCCTAATGTTTTGAAAGTGAAATGTATTTTAACCAAATATAAGTCACCAGTCATAAACAACCATAGAAATCAGTTCAACTGTTCTGTAGAAAAGGAATGAGAAGCAATAGATGTCCTGCTGGTTTTTTTTTTTTCTCTTAATTTAGCTCAGTCATGAGTTAGGTCTGTAAAATAATGGCTATGTACATTGTGTTTCAGGGGGAAGCTGGCTTAGTAGGTGCTCCTGGCATACCTGGTCTTACTGGTTCCAAGGTAAAAAATAAAAAGAAAAGAATAAAGCAGTCTCATTTTATCTATTTTCACTTTCAATGACCTTTTTGCCAGCTGTCCAGTATCTGCATAGATAAGATTTGAATTACATGTCCAATTTCCAAGTTGTATAATGTGACAGAGGAACTTCACTATCAGTTTCTTTCAGAAGAGAAAAGATGGGAAGTGCAGTGGCACAAATGTGGCTATCAATATTATTTTACAGTAAGAGCAGTCACCTAAGTCAGAAAACTGTGCAGGTCTTTCCAGCCATAAGTTAGCAGATTTAAAAATTATGAAATTTGAGAGTCTTGTGATCTCATCAAAATGAGATGAGGTTTGGCACTGCATCTTCTGCTCTTCCATTTTAATCTTCTGCTCCTTTCCAGAGGTGGAATACTGTAGGAAGGCCAGAACTTGCAAAAGGAGACATCTGTATTACTGACCTTGCAGATAATATTTGTTGCCCGACTCTTTTCATGGTTAGATTTTGTTTTCTGTTGATTGCAGCTGTGTTTAGCCATAAGCATTTGGAATGAAATCTTAATCTCACATGCGTCTGTCCAGCTAATTCCTGTGAGAAAACTGTAGGGGAAATGGCTCTGCTGCTTCCACAAATTAAGGGACTGCACACCAAACAAACACATTATTTTGTTTATATTAAAATTTCAAGAAGGTGTTCTGCATCATGACCTTGATGCGAAGGGCTGATTTGTGTATCTTTACGGCCAATACTTCCTGTAATATAGCACAAAGGGAAGGAAGGAACTTATTTTCTGCAGATGAGGTAGCCAGCATTGAGTTCCGCAACGTGCTTACCACAATCTCTCAATTTATATGTTCAAAGCCAGGATCTCATTGACTTGTACTGCAGACATATGTAAAACACTGAAAATCAGATCACTGATCCTGCAGTGAGTAATCAGTGATTGTCCATGAAAAAGCTTGCGTGAAATGTTTTGACTGACATAATATGAGGAGTCTGTAACAGAAGGGAGAGTTTAAGTCAGTCATAAATGTGTTATTTTGCAACTTTCATATTTTAATTTCTGCAACTTGAGAATTCTTTGAAGTAACTTAGCAATGGCTAATATAGTTATATTTTTAATGCTGTCAAGTGGAAATTATGTAAACTTCTTTCTCTATACTTTCTGTTGGCTGTATTTCTTATTTTCTCTAATTGGAAATATTTTTTTTTAAATTCCAATATGTGCAGAAAATCTGGATACTTAGATTGTATTTCTGAAAAAGAAGGAATTAATCACCCCATACATTGGTACAGGCAGAGAACTGACTGGTTGTGCAGCAGCATTACTGGAAAGGACTTGGAGGTGGACACAAGGCTGGGTATAAGCTAATATGTGTTCTCCTATTGGGAATAAAGTGAATCACATGATGGTCTATCTTAATAAAACTGCAGCTGGCAGATCAGGGGAAGGTATTTTCCCCCCTTTGCTTGCTGATGATGCATGTGGTATTGTGTGTCAGGTTTGGAGTGGTCTTCCACCCTAACTTCTTCAAGAGATGTGGAGAAACCTGTGAGGGTCCAGCAGGAGGGAACTAGTGTATGCTCAGGGGCCTAGAAAACAGGACCTTTGAGGAGAGTTTCAGGGAGTGTTCTGGTTTGCGCTAGGATGGTGTTAATTTTCTTCCTAGTAGCTAGAATAAGGCTATGCTTTGGATTTATGAGAAGAATGTCAGTAACGGTGATGTTTTAGTTGTTGCCAAGCAATGTTTACATTAAGCCAAGGACTTTTTCAGTTTCTCTTACTGCACCTGTGTTCCCAGCTTCTTCTCTACAAAAAGCTGGGAGGACACACAGCCAGGATAGATGACCCAAACTGACCAAAGGGATATTTCATGCCATAAGGCACCATGCTCAGTATATGTGTTGGGGAGAGTTGGTGGGTGGCAGATCACTGCTCAGGGGTGGGCTGGACGATGGTTGATGGGTGGTGAGTGGTTGTATCTATCTTTTTATTTTAACTTTGTTGTTGGTTTCCTTTTCATTACAGATTATCATCATTACTAGTAGTAATATTTTTATTACATATTATCATTAGTAGTAGTAGTATCATTACTTAATTTTGCTTATTTACAATTATTAAACTGTCATTATCTCAACCCACAAGTTTTCTTACCTTGTTCTTCCAACTCTCTTGGAAGATGAGCGAGTGGCTGTTTGGTGCTTAGTTGCTGGCTGGGTTTAAGCTATTACAAGAAGCTAAGTTTATTTGGTCTGGCAAAAGGAAACCAAGGAGCGATCAAGACTGTCCTGCAGGCCTAAGGTGACCAGCTGGTTGATCTTCAAGGACAGCTTCCTAAAAGCCCAAGAACAGTCCATTCTGATGTGCAGCAGGTTGAGCAAGCATGGCAGAAGGCCAGCATGGATGAAGAGGGAGCTCCTGACTGAGCTTAGACATATAAAGAAAATAAACAGTGAAAGCAGGGCTGAGCTACCCAGTAGGAATACAGAAACATTGCCAGAGCATGTGGCTATGGAGTTAGGAAACCAGAAACTCATCTCAAAACTAATGAGGGATTTGAAGGGCAGCATGAAGGGCTTCTGCCTGTGAAGTGCATCTGTAGCAATAAACAGGGCTGAAGAAAATGTTGACCCACTGCTTAATGGCATGGGGAACGTGGAAAGAGTGGAGAGTACCCAGTGCCTTTGTTGCATGGGTTTTCACTAATAAAAGTTTGCCCTCAGGCCTCACAGGTACTTGAACTTCCTAGCAGAGTGCATGAGAATGAGCTATTACCCGCTGAACGGGAAGAGAGTGTTAAGGAGCACTTAAGCTAGTCAGACATTTGCAAGATGCGCTACCCTCTGTCATTAGCAAAAGATGAAGATGCCTAAGAGAGGTTTCTGACAACTGGAAACTGGAAAATATCCCATTCATCTTCAAGAAAGAGCCAGAGAACTGCAAGCCAGTCAGCCTTACCTCTGTCCCTGAAAAAATTGCATAGCAAATCGTGGAAGGCATTTCAAAAGACATGAAGGACTAGAAGGTGACTGGTAACAGCTAGTATGGAATCATCAAGAACAAACCATGCCTGAACCACCTGATTGCCTACTCTGATAAGATAACTCTGTGTGTGGACTAAGGACAAGCAGTGAAAGTTGTGTACTTTGATTTCAGCCAGGCTTTTGGCATTGTCTCCAGTCATATCACTGTAGACAAATCTGTGAGGTACTGTACTGGTTTGAGTCAGGACAGAGTTAATTTTCTTCACAGTAGCTGGTATGAGACTATGGTTTGGATTTGCCCTGAGAATAGTATTGATAAGGTGTTTTTTAGTTGTTGCTAAGGAGTAGCTTGCACTAGTTCAAGGACTTTTCCAGCTTCTGATGCTGCACCTGAGTTCCCAACTTACTACAAGCAGTGTGTGTGGCAGGGAAACTGTTCAGACAACTGACCCACACTGACCAAAGGAGTATTTCATTCCATAGCACGTCATGCTCATAAGCGGGCAGTGGGGCTGGGGCGGCGGGACAATAGCTTGTTTGCTTGCTTGTTATCTTGTTTACTCATATTCCCATACATTTGTTTGTGAGTTGGTGGGTTGGTTGGCCTTGTCTGGTGCAATCTCTGCCTTGAGCTCACTGGGACTCTGCTGTGATCACTCTTGGGCTCTCAGGCTCTGACTCTCACTGCTCAGGACCTGGCTGTGTATCAGTCAGTGGGTGGTTAGCAATTGTATCATATTTTCTATTATTTTAAGTACTTAGTAGTAGTAGTAGTAGTAGTAGTAGTATAGTTAATATTATTAGTAGCACTATTTTATTAATTTATATTCAGTTAATAAATAGTTCTTATCTCAATCTATGAGCTTGCTTGTCTTTTGCTCCAATTCTCCTCCTCCGCTGGAGAAGGGGTGGAGGTAAGCGAGCAGCTGCGTAACACCTAATTGCTGGCCGAGATTAAACCACGACAGATATGGACTAGATAAACGGACAAAAATATGCATGGAAGATGGGTTGGATTGTAGGGCTCAAAGGTGGAATAACTGCTATGCAGTCCAGCTGCTGCACAGTAACTAGCAGCATCCCCCATGAAGTGATACTGGGGCCAGTATTATTTAGTGTCTATTAATAACCTGGTTGTTGGGATTCTCAGCAAGTTTGGGGATGTTATCAAATGTGCGTAAGTAGTCATTGCACTGGAAGGTAGGGCAAGGATGATATTCAGTGAGCTTCAGCATGCTGGAGAAATGGGGTAGTGCAGAACTGAAGAAGTTAAGCAAAGGCAAACATGAGGTCTGTCCGCCAGCCCAGGTGCCTGTTACCCAAATGTTCCCAGGCACAGCAGAATAAGATGAGAAGCAGTGCAGCAAGCAGCAAAAGCAAAAAGCAGCCACTAACAAGCACTAGCCTCTCATATACAGTGAGGCAAGCAAGCCACAGCAAGCACAGCATTAGCTGTGTTTATCCCACAGCTGGAGAAGAATGGGAATCTTAGAATCATAGATAAACCCAGGTTGGAAGGGACTTTGAAAGATCTTCTGGTCCATCCTTTCATGAGAAAGGGAAACTAGATGAGCAGAAGAGAAGTTGCATACATTCAGAAATGATTTTGGTAATTAACCACTCATTTTCAGATGACGATATATGGAAGGTAGTTTCACTAGATCCCATTTGGCATGCTTGGTCTTGGGCATGCTTCTAAAATTGACCACTAAGCTATTGATTGCAGGAGCCACCCCAGCCAAGAGAAAGCAAACAAAAAGCAGCCACTGTAGGTGGTTGATGAAAAGTCCAGAACTATTTGATAATCTGTGCACCTGCCCGTCTCCAAAGCGCTGAATTTAATTCCCACGTGATGCTATATCCGTTGAAAGATTTGACAAAATGCTGTTAGAAATTTTGCAAGTTGTAGCCTGCTGTTCCAGTTAACCTCACTTAAACTTTAGACTTCTATGGAAATGATACACGCTGAAGGGTGAAAGAATATTTAGACATTCCTCATTCTAACTTTCTGAAAGTAGTTTAGAAAATGCCATATGCTTTACTTTAGAAATTTTCCAATCTCGTTATCTTCAGACCTGTGAAATTCATGTGTGTTGTACTGAGGTGGTGAGACTGAATTCTAGAGACTGGCAAAGACATGCAAACCATCTCCTCCTAGGTTTGAGGGGAAAAGAGAATGTTTGGGGGTTTTGTTAATTAGGCAGTTTTTGTGATACAAGTATAGAATTTTGGCTAGATGTCTGCTGTGTGTCTCTCACACAGCATACAAATATACATTAATAAAGATCTAAACCAGGTGTTATTCTTGTTATATTATAGCCAGGCTGCAGACTATTTGACAAAGACATTAACATAGTAGGTTTCTACTTTAAGATCTTTGTTCTGAGCTAAAAGTTGTCTAGTTGGAGCTGGAAGAGCATTATGAAAGCTCTTTTTATTGAAAGATCATCAAATAAAGAATTCAATCTGCTGAAATAAAATGAGCTTGGATTAATATTTCAAAACTCACTCCAGGGCGGTGGGCGTGGGTGTTCTAGCATGTGGGTAATTGGACGTGGTTTTTAAAGGGAATGGACTGAGTTTTGTTTCAGCAAATTGTGTCTGTATATTTTTCTCAATTGTTCTGGAGTTTGGAGGCCTTCACAATTGACTAGTCATGTTTAAAAATTGAAATTAAAGTATTAATAAGACTAAATGTGTTAAAACTGGTTCTGCAGAAGAACAGCAGGACTGTAATGAGAGGGTTTAGCATTAACAAATAGTTCAGAATTTTTAAAGCTGAGAAGATCCCTTAGGCTGAATGGAAAAACGATTGAATACTGTTAATCGACACAACTGTGGAATGCTATGTCATTTTTTTTGTAGAAGTTTCATGCTTTATTTGAACGAGAGAAAATCAGTACCCAAATGATTTTCTTCTGGTTAAATCCCATAAATAAAAATTCAGTGCAATAAAACTATTTTAAAGAATGAAGTTATTTGAAGAATGTTTGTTTGAGATTTTAATTTTATTATTTTGTGTTCCAGGGTGAACGTGGTTTTGCAGGTAATAAAGGTGAAGAAGGTGAAAAGGTAAATTATTCTGTCCATGTTACTTATTTTTTCCATTTAATGATTTGATATATGGCCAGCCACGTACAGCTTTGCTCTTTGCTCCTTAGCTCTTCCATGAATAAATTGGGTTTTTTCTATGTAAATGATTCCTGAGATGCTTAAGAACAAGGAGGTCTTTATGCATGTTAATTGGTGTCATCAGTGCTGCTTTTAGAACCACTTTTTTTTAAGAAAGGATTTAATAATAGAGTCTAACAGAACCATAAGCACTGGACTTTTTATACTTCTTCAGTAGCATCTACTGCTACCTTATTTCTATGGTAACTAGTAAATGTTTATTTGTACAGTATGAAATGCATGATGAGATGGTGTAGGGGTACTTACAGTACTTCATTATGGCTTTTATACATTACAAATACACTGTTATAGAAACAGTATGATGAGCGCAATGACTAAGTGTTTTACGTGCTTCTATCCTAAAAACATAAATTTACTGCACTAGCAGAATTTAACATTTTCTACAGCATAACTGATTGCTAGTTTTAAAAGGTTAATTTTCATTGATAAACTTCTATGTACTTGCACTGCAGTTAACATAAGTTTTGTCTCCTGCACACATCTGACCCCAAGTAAATTGACTGGATTGCCAGTGGCCAAGCTGAATGCAGGTGCTTTTACCTCTTCTTCAGACTGGAAGTTCAGTCCCTTTGCCTAATGGACTGGAATGTTGCCCTAAGGACCTTCTTATCCTCCCAACAACCATAATACATTTCTGAGTGTAAATTCCTAGAGAAGCCTTTCCTTGTTCTTCACCAGTGGGTATCGGAAGTGGAGCCTGAAACGCTTTGCCCTAATTGTAGCTGCTCTGCAGTGGCCAGAGATAGTTCAAAAGCTTGTTCATTGAAATAGGAACTAAACTGGCCCTGTGGAAGGCTGTCATGGCTGACAGAATGCCACTCTGGGTCACTCTGGATCATGCAACCTCATCTTCTTGTGTGGTCATCAGAGGCAAGTCTGTGTTGAGGGACAGGAGGAAGGAAGAGCGTGTTCGTAGCCTGCCTGATAGGAATAAAAGTAAGAGTGGTGACATTTTGTGCTTCCAACTTCATCTCCTAACCTAGTTACTGCCTGGTTACTGCTTTTTCACTTTTTATGGCTGATGTGGATTGCAACTTGGACTAGGAGTCTTTTCTTGGATCACAGATAGTTACTCTGCTTCAGCTCACTGTCTGAAAAAGCTGCAGAAGAGCATTTCTGCTGAATTTATAGGACATAAAGATGAAGGATGACAGATAGTGAGATTCTGGCAGTATTCATTCAGACTGAAGAAAATGGAGAGTAGGTGGCAGCTTCTGAATTTAAAAATGTGCACTATATTTGTGCTTTGGACATGGGTATATTCTCTCACCCACCATACTTCTTTAAAAGTGTCAGCCAGCTTTCCAGTGTTCGTATTTTAAAGCAAGGATGAACAGAATTTAAGCAGATTTAAAATTGTGGAGGTTTTCTGAGGAGGAAGTATTCCAGTAACCAGGAAGGAAGAAATATCAGAAGTAAAAGCAGCATCCATAGCAACTAACGTTTATAATGTGAGGATTCATTCTCTAAAAAAAACCAGTTGTTAAGCTTGAGTGTTTCCAACTTCACCAACAGATCTTGTTTCCTTGGAGGCATCGTTATTCATCAGTTCTGAAGGGCTTGTAGATTTTTTCTGTTTTCTTTTTTTTTTTTTTATAATTGCTCTGCAGCTGTGCTGTGCTTTCCTCAGGTTTTGTGAATAAATTGTCTTTGGACACAAGCACATGGTTCCAGCTGTTGCTGCCACTCTCTTTGCTTGATTTCCCTTATTTTAAGGCAGAAGTAAAATGACCCAACCACTCTTAGTCACATTTTTCTTAACTGGAAGCTGAGTCAGCATATTTAGACTTTTTTCCTTTTTGTCTTGTAACTTCAGAAGTTAATTAAAAGATCCCATTTAAAAATATTTCCAGTGTAACTATTAACACTGTATTCTGCTGTCTTTAACATGAAAGGAAATATATAGGTGGAGGGATCTTTATTTATCCGTGATCACTCAAAAATAATTTGGGATGGTCTAATCAGAAGCTACACATTGTGATTTGTGAGGAAAGTGTGTGTTTTAAGATTATGGGAAGTAGGTCTCAGCCAGGGCTTTAGCTGTAATTCAAATAATTACAGAACAACAACAATGCTTTTTACAGTAACTGAACTCCAGTGTTAAAAATGTGTCAGTGCCTTTGCATTTTAACATGGTAGCACAAAATGAAATCGTTTTGTACTAATTTGTGAAAGCCTGAAACTTAAAATTAGATTTTTCACCTAGAATGTGACACAGCTGCCTAAACACGGGGTAATTGCCATTTCAAACACTCTGTGGAGGTACATAAAAATGAACAATCCTATTTTTGTTTTGGTGACCACGTCATTCCATAGGGTTGAATACTTAAAACCAACTGAACCTCTCAGTTCACCAGATCAAACTAGTTGAGTTAGTTTTTTTTCTAATAGACCCTGCTTTGGAAGAGCAAGCTCTAGGGACATCTGGGGAGATGTAGGCAACTGAGGCAAAAGTGATTGATTGTATGTAAATTAAAGAAAGATACAGGTGGTATCTATAATTTAAGCTATTGAGAGAGATTCTTTCGGGCTGTTTAAAGGTTTCTTTGCTACACTTGGTTCTCCTAGAGGAATACAGAAGTCGTGTTCCGCCTTCCTTCTGGTTGTTTCGTCTCAGATTGAATTTGATTCTCTCTTACGGAGGCCAGTAGTGGTAAGGGAAGCTACAGAACTGCATGTGTAGCTCTTATGCTGCAAGTCTTCCCTCCATAGGAAATATACTCTCAGCTTAAATTTGGTTTAATTCTTCTTGGTATTCTGTTTTCTTTCTGTTACTTAGACAATGAAATTGTCTTACATGATAGTCTTATAGCTGCAACAAAATCATTGATCTTCCCTTCTGTAGCATGACTGAAAAAAATACATGCTGAGAGCAGTTTTAATTGGTTTGCTGCCAGGAAGGCAGTCTCTAACATGTGGATCCATCGTCATTTTACTATTGTCAGAGTTGTAATTTTACAGTATGGGATAGAAAGTATGAATATTAAATTTTATTATGATAGGGAGTCAGGAGGAACTGATAATAACTGGAAGAAATTTTTAACATCCAGAATGTTCTTGGCAAATGAGAGATGTAGCCTATAAAAAGTAGGATCTGACACAGAAGGAACAAGTGCAAGGAACTACCTCTAGGGAAGAATAAATCTGAGTGGCAAAAAACCAAATCAAATGGCATCTACTCAGAAATTAAAATCTGAGAATTTTTTTGATCAGAAGCTGAATACAGGTAAATTAAGTCAGGCACTTGGAAATGAAAGACTCTTACTCAGATGTTTTAAAGTGGAATATTGTCTGCAACACCAATTAAATAGTCCTGTGCTGTTATTGGGAAAGGTTCGATTTAAAGGATGTTGCAAGGAGAGCACTGAGAATGACTGGTGCTCAGGAACACATAACCTTTGAGTTACGAATGAAGATCGCCTAGTGTAATGTGGAGGCAATGTAAAGAATTATGTAAACAGTCTTCAGATACATAAGACTGCAGAAAGGAAGGGAATGGTGTATCTGCTGTGTCCACAGTTAATAACATTCAAAGCAGTGGACTGAAAGTGCAACAAGGAAGATGCTGTGTAGCCGTTAGGAAAGAGATTTCAGTTTTAATACTGTTGTTTATTATGGAAGTCATTTTCTCTTCCAGTGGTCTGCCCTTTTATCCTGGTTACAGAAAAGGGAGTAAACTAAAGAAAGGCTTGCTTCATGAAAATAAAGGAAAACAGATTGTCTTAAAATTATTTTCCCATTTTCTGTTAATAGCATCGAAATTATGCAAGGTATCACACTGATTTCTAATTGGACAAGCACAGAGAACAGCAAGACGTTTTCTTTTTCAACGTATATACTTGTTTGGTTTTAATGCCCAGTTAATACTTTCCTATGATAGGACAGTAATGTGTGGAACAGGTTGACAAAAGCGATTGTGCAGCCTCTTTTTCTGGAGGTTTTCAACACCAGCCCTGAGCAACCTGGCCTGACCCCATAGCTGGCACTGCTTTGAGGAGGAGATGCGACTACAGCCCTCCTGAGGTCTCATGGTCAGGTTCAATTAGCCTGTGATTTTGTGACTAGGGAACATGAATGTGATATTTTTTTCCGATTTGGAACATGTGTTCACATAAATCCACATAAAAAAAGGAGAACAAAAAAAGTGATAATGGTTTGGGGTATTTTTTTTCCAAATGTTGTCAGTGGCAGGATGTGAACATAAATTTAATCTACAGGACTAATACTGTTCACCAGAATTGTGTTATAGGCAGATTTTTTAAGATGTGCATATGCATTCACACACTCTTGTTTTGGACCATCACAACAGGGGATGGTGACCAGTGCCCTTGCTTAAATATCTGATTACATGTCAGCTGATGCTGTCGTCCTCACAGAAGCTGTTGTGGAACACTTGTTTGGGTAGAATTGTGCATGGTTGCTTGGATGGTGGGTGTGTATGCATTCTTCAGGTGTGTCCTATGAGGCATGACTGAGGGCTACAGGCTTGTCTAGTTGGAGAAAAGGAGGCTGAGGGGTGACCTCATTGCTCTCTACAGCTTCCTGAGGAGGGGACTTGGAGAGGGAGGTGCTGATCTCTTTTCCTTCATTTCCAGTGACAGGACACATGGGAATGGTTCAAACCTGTGTCAAGGGAGGTTTAGACTAGACATTAGGAAGCATTTCTTTAGCAAGAGGATAGTCAAGCACTGGAACAGGTTTCCTAGAGAGGTGGTCGTTATCCCAAGCCTGTCAGTGTTTAAGAAGCATTTGGACAATGCCCATTAATAACATGCTTTAACTTTTGGTGAGCCCTGAATTGGTCAGGCAGGTGGGCTAGATAATTGTTGTAGGTACCTTCCAAATTAAATAGTCTATTCTATTCTATCTTAGAGAGGCACGTAAGCTAGGCTGTTACACAGACCAAACCACAGTACTAGTTGATATCTCAGAAGGCTCAGAAGTCATTCATTGTTTCCAAAGTTTCGTCCTTTTATCTTTACTTTCGTATGTTTTGATTGTGCTTTTGCCTCTGTATACACATGAAAAGACAGGAAGAATCTGGGACCTGTCCAGACTAAATGTAGAAAAAATTGTCATCTGCTTCATTTTCTTTTAAGCGCAGGATGTTCTTTGTATATATTTACTGTTTTGTGAAGTACAATTTGAATTATCCCAGGAAATAGGGCTTCTGCTATTTCCTTTAGAAGAAAATTCCTAATAGATCTTAGTGTCAAGGAGATTTCCTGGAGCTTCAACATTTTCTACTGCATCCTATCACACCTAATAAAATACTCCTTTATCTATGTTCCATCCATTCAGAACACACAAAGCTATAAACTTCTGGTGTGTCCCCAGGTGTCGTCTTTTATTTCACAGTCTTCAGTATCCTTTTTTAAATAAGCGTAAGTAAATGAAGAAGGAATACCCTTTCTAAGATCCTAGTTGAAGTTAGTCGTTGTTTAGTCTTTCTGGTGTTTTGATGTCTGTACCATGAATCTCAGTGATGAAAATGATCCAAATAAGACAGCTCAAGTACTGTGGAAGCTTCCAGTCTACTTGAAAAATAGAAGCTGTTATTCATGGATAGAAGAAAATCATGGACCTCAGATGTCTATAATTAAAAATACTAAAAAATTACAGTTGACAGAAGAAGGTAGTAACCCTCCTGTGTATTAGCACAGTGCTTCTAGTTGTCAGATGTAGATTTGGCTAGAAATGCTTTAGTCTGAGCAAAAGATTAGAAGAAGATTGGGGAAGAGTGGGTGGGGCTGCCAGTCGGGGAAGGACCTGGGGGTGCTCATTGGCAGCCAGCTGAACATGAGGCAGTGGTGTGCCCAGATGTCCAGGAAGGTCAACAGCATCCTGGCCTGTATTGGAAATAGTGTAGCCAGCAGGACTATGGAAGTGATCATGCCCTTGTGCTCGGCACTGTTGAGGCTGCACCTCGATTGCTGTGTTCAGTTTTGGGCCCCTCACTGAAGGAAGGATGTTGAGGTGCTGGAGTGTGTCCCAGAGAGAGGCAGCAGAGCTGGTGGTGGTTTTGGAGAGTAGGATGTGAGGAGCAACTGAGGGAACTGGGATTGTTTGGCTGAAGAGAAGGAGGCTGAAGGGAGACCTTGTCACTCTCTACAGCTACCTGAAGGGGAGTTGTAGAGAGGTGGGTGTCGGTCTCTTCTGTCAGGTTGTAATGATGGTACTGCGGGAGATGGCCTTGGGTTGCACAGAAGAAGGTTCGGATTGGATGTTGGGAGGAAATTCTTCACTGAAGGGGTGGTCAGTCATTGGAGCGGGCTGCCCGGGGAGGTGGTGGAGCCTCCATTACTGGAGGTATTAGAGAGATGAGCTGATGTGGTGCTCAGGGACATGGTTTGGGGTGGACTTGGCAGTGCACCAACCAAAAGAATTCTATGATTCTAAGAGTGAATTCAGTAAGCTGCAAATCTTGATGAAACTGTGGCCATTGCATATACAGACCTGTTAGTATGTATGTTTTTTGGAGCAATGGAAAAACGTGAATTTTGCATTATAGACTAAGGGTCCAATTCCCTAGTTTGTTTGGATGGGGTTGGAATCTGTGCTGAAAATGTGGCTCTTTACCTGTGGTAACCATCAATGCAAATACTTTATTGGGCTGGAGGGAAGATTTTTCTGAAGTCCTTGCAATAGTATTTCATGCAATTGAGACTGGGTTCTTTACCAGCTGGATCTAAATGTGAACTGAATTTTTTCATCCTTGTCTCCTAATGCTACACAGGGAAGAGGTAGTGTTTTGTCTTTCTCATCTTGTAACTATTTAGACATCCACCTCAGTGAATAAGCATGCAAGGGAATTTTTTTCTTTTAATACCAAGCAGATCATATATGATCAAAAAGAGAGATACCTGTACACAGATATTCTGGAGGAAAAAGAAAAGCCTAATGTCCATTCTACAGGAAGTCCCTATGTGTAATAAAAACAGTCACATTGGCATTTATCCCAGCAAGCTCAACACTAGCAGGGTTTATGCTGTAGTTCTGTAGTATCTGGCTTGATCTGGTCATCTTCATACTGCGTAACTGTCTTGCCCTTTGGAACAGGCTTAATCAAAACCACCTGTTTTGATTAGTTAGCCTATGCAAACTTTTGAACTGTGCCTGGGTATTATATGGTGAAATGCTAATTAGACTCTTTGAAATGTCTGCAAGAGACTTTCACAGCTGGGGTCTATCAACTTAATGATATAGATGACCAAGTTCCAGGTCCCAAGCTGTATCACTGTTTAATTTACTTACACGTACCCATTTGCTCAGATTAAAGGTTCGTCAGGCTCAGCATCCTGCTTCTAATGATAGCCAGAAGTGGTGCCCAGGGAAAGGCATAAGGACAAAGTAGGCAAGTACAGTGCTTCAACCAATGTACTCTTCCAGCCTCCAATTATTTGAGGCTGCACACTCAGCCAGATGTGTTTTCAGTGAATTTATTAGTCTTCAGTAGACTTCTCTTCCATTAATGAGTGGTTTTCCCTCGAATTCATGTAAACTTTAAGCATCTGCAATATCCTGTGGTGAGGAATTATGCTGTTTATCTTTGTGTTCGAAGGAACCACTTCCTTTTGTTTATTTGGACACACTTCCACCTTTAATTTGGTGTCCCCTACTACTTCTGTTGGAAGATTCCCGTTCTCCATTTTGGTATCAATCAAGAATCATTTAGGTGTCTAGCATGCATTCCTGAGCTGTCTCTTCCAAATGGAAGAATACCAGCCTACTTAGTAGCCCCGACTATGAAAGCTGTTTCCTATTTGATCACCCTTACTAGCTGCCTCTGGGTGGTTTTGAGTTCTGCTGCAGTGTTAAAAGATGTTAGAGACAAGAACTTCAGTGTACGTAATGTCATAGTGAAATTCTTTGCTGCGTTCTCTGTGCATTCCTGGTATCTCCTCACATGGAACTTTCTTCTTTACCCTCTTTGGTTTTTAGTGTGACCTCAAGATCTCCCTCCTGGTCCTTTAGAACTGACCATTACCACTCATTGCATTCAGGAAGCTGCGATTATGTTTACAGACTTTATGTACATATATGACATATGGATTTTACCCTCTTCATTGTTTTAAATATACTTACACCATACTTAATTTCTCCTTCTTTTGCCCTGTCATTTCATCTCATCATGATTGTATTGAGTTTGTCACAGTTCATCCTCATCTGTCTTAATCTGTATAATTTAGTGTCATCACCAAATCTAGTCAAGTGCCTCAAAATGGTTTTCTTTATGGGGTCTGAGTGTATATTATTCATGTTTTGCTGAGAACATGATTAGTGGAGGAGGGAAGTGACTTTGCCAATACCTAAATGCTGGTGTGAACTCCTAAATTCTTTCTGCCCTGGATTAGAAATATAATATTTGACAGGTGCATTATTTTTGGCACTAGAAAGGTATCTTTTTCAGTCTGACTTCTCTCTGCCAAGATTTGGTGTAATCTTAAACTCTGAAAATGGCCATTTGCCCATATTTATTACAATTTATTTCAGTCCACAAAGGTCTCTAAATTCCAACTGCTTCCAGAATGTAGGAAGCCTCTTACATGGTAGGCCCAGGTGTGGAGTTCTGGGCAAGACAACACACACGGTGCTCCGCAGAAACAGCCAAGCCTCTTCTAAACGAGCTAGCTGGGGTATCAGAATCATTGTGGCTTCATCAGTGGGCATTCTGTTGAGATATGTAAGGTTTAATAGCATGTGCAGAATGCCAGGTCGTTTGGATGTACTGCTTCCAGTAACGGTTACTTCTGTGCCATCTTGGAGATTTCTTTGAAGACATATCCAGAGATGGATAACTGGGTGTCTATTACAGCTGTGGATGCCTAGAAAAGACATAATACTTTGAAAACAGCTAAGGCTGTAAACATTTTGAATGGTTATTTTGATATATGGTAATTAATTTAAAATAAATGTAGCAATTTTTATCTATAAGGAATGCTGCACATTTACCATCTGAGAAAATATTCTGGATGAGCAAAGAAATAACTACTGGCAGTGGGAGAGAGCATAACATCACTGCTCCTTACATAGACATGTTGAGGTCCCAGTTCCCATTTAACAACTCTGAAGGTTGTGTAGCTCCAGTGAGGTGAACGCCGAGGCTTGGGTCAGGGCATCCGTGTGCAGAAGAGAGGGTAGAGATGAGTATGGACCTTGAATGGGCTACCTGGGGAAAACAAGAAGAATGGATGGGGTGTATTTCTGAGAGAGTTGGAAGAGACTCAGTAGTTCAGAAGCCACAGTGGGGTACATCAGTACTAATGTGGGAACAGAGCCAAGATTTTTAGTGTGTCCTAGCTCTTCCATTTGACTGTGCTGTCTTCCCGAAGGTACGTGGTCTGGATGTCATCTGTAAGTAGCCAAACTTACCCCTTTTCAGAGTCAAAACCAGAATACAGTATTTCTGGTTTCCTTGCTTTTCATCAGCTTGGCTAGTGAATTGTTTGTATTCTGTGATCAGTGGAAGTTTTCTCATGCTCAGCCTGTGCTATTTGGTTCACCAGGAAAGAGGGGTCACCCTCTGCTGCAGCTACCTAGTGCTTTAGCTCAGGTGATAAAGCTTATTGCTGTGAATTAAAATATTCTCTCTTATGACTCCACAGTTGATCTTTGGTCAAAGGCCCTCTAATTTATTATGACAAATTTTTTTTTGGTTTACCATTTATTAATCTGAACTGACTGAATTTAAAAAAGATGATTGCTGAGTCCAAAGATAAGAAATGCCAGAATAGAATTAATTTGCAAACTAAATGCGACCTCAATTGGATTAGAAAGAGGCCTGGAAATAGCCCATCATGTGAGTGTTCCCACAAGACAGTCTCCAAGAAATAGGTCTGACTGAAGTTCAATATCCAGTCATTTTTGCTCAAACATGTTTTCTTATCACTGTTTCAGGATTTATTTTTCTTTTGGTCTGCTTGCTATTTTTGTTACTTGTTCTTGATTATCTGTGCTTTTTCTCATCTCTTTTTTTGGGCTCATAACTTACCTTGTCTGTTGTGTAGATATCCACCCATACACATTTGTTCATCCTCTTTCCCTATTTTACTTTTCCAAAAGCGGTTTACATTTCACTAACACTTTTGCATAATATTTTTGAGGAAAGAATTGTCTTTAACTTCAAGTGCTTTGAGAAGCACTGTAGGTA
Source organism: Rhynochetos jubatus (assembly GCA_027574665.1). Lineage (NCBI taxonomy): Eukaryota > Metazoa > Chordata > Aves > Eurypygiformes > Rhynochetidae > Rhynochetos > Rhynochetos jubatus. The sequence goes on along the minus strand of CM050650.1, from coordinate 94,373,428 downwards.
TAGTGTTCCAGATAACTTCAGGTGGTATCGTTGATCTGGTCTTATAGTTAGCCATGACTGAGAGTTAAAGTAGTTTCATATGGCTGTAAATCTCAGTATTTTCTGACAGTGTAGTGGTGATGGTTTTGTCTGAGATGAGTTCGTTTTCTTCACAGTAGCTCTTTTGGATTCGTGCTTAGAAGAAGGTCGGTAACACTGACGTTTTAGGTGTTGCTAAGCAATGTTTACATTAAGCCAAGGACTTCTGCGGTTTCTCATACTTCTCTACAAGAAGCTGGGAGGAGACACAGCCAGGACAGTTGACCCAAACTGACCAAAGGGATATTTCATGCCATAAGGCTTCTCATAAGCTAAGAGGAGTTGACCAGGGAAAATCGTTACTGCACTCCCAGCCTACTCACTGACACAGTGGTGTGAGGAGCAGAAAAGGCCTTGACTCTGTGTAAGCGCTGCGCAGCAATAACAAAATCATATGTATATTATCAACACCATTTTCAGCACAAATCCAAACATAGCCCTATAGTAGCTACTATGAAGAACATTAAGTCTGTCCAAGCCAAAACCAGCACACTAGTAAATGAAATAAATCATGGAAGTGTTTTCGCAAAAAAAAGCCCCTGTTTACTGGGTTATGTACCAGCAGATTCTATTTCTCCACACTGCTGGCTGGCTGTTCTTCATTGACCAAAGCATTCCAGAAGAATAGGCGTATTTAAATTACCAGAATGTGCTGCAGTCCTATATAGGACTGGAAAAACACGGTATGATTCCTTTTGAGTGAAGCTAAACTGAAAGATGTACTCCAGGAACAAGCCTAAGGTCCTGCAATTGGTAATGCCTCTTGACCTCATGAAAACAGACTAAAGCTACTCCGAGGTAGGTTTGGAATAACTCCAACAAAATATATATAGTGTGAATATCTAGCACTCTGCATCATTTGCTTCATACCTGTTGTTCTGTTGTGCCACGCTGTTTGCTAATGTAGACATACCTAGAAAAGGATCTGATGTAGCAGGCACTCAGTGCAAGGGTATTAAGGCTGTTATCGAAGATTTGCATAACAGTTAAAGAATGGTAAATAGTACAGACGCATGTATCAAATATATTTAACCCAATCAGCAGCTTTATGCTGTTACTTTGTACAATGCGTTCCTTGGCCTTCTTTGTGTATTCTTAAACTTTAGTTTAAAAAACCAAAGAAGCTAGCTTAGAAGAGCAGCTAATTTACAACAGAACTTCAAAGTTTCTGTGTCATTCAGGGGAGACTAAATTGTCTTAGATGTCTACAGAGAGAATATCGTTGATCTTTCTTGTATAGTGAGGCCAGTATATATTGTGCACTGATAAAGAAGTTTTGCCCTGTACCCTTTTATGAGTTTTATGTAGTTACTGAAGGCCAGTGTTAGCTTGAACCTACTTCTGTTGTCAATAGCCAGCCAGTAGATACAGCTCAAATTTTCCAGGATACCCTTTCTAAAGATGTTTCCTTCCCTTCAGTAGGCTGCAGAACATTCTCCCGCCCATTTATTCTAGACCTACTGATTTTTCACACTTCACTGCACAGTAGTCCGACTGTAACAACAATATGACAATTGTTTTCCCACTCCCTATGGGCTGTTTTCAGGGGTCATATTCAACCCTATGTGCTGGTGTATGAACATTTGCCAGGGAAGGGGGAACTGTGAACTTTGATCCTCTTGAAAAGAGAGAAGTTTTATGCAAAAGGCAGCTCTTTCCTATTTTTCTGGCTGTGCTTTGGGCTGGCCTTAGTGAAGTCTGAGCAAGGTGCTGCTTATTTTGAACACAGATCAAGCCTCCTCCTCAGATAAATATCTATCAGGAGACTGAACACATCATATTTCTAGATTATACCAGGGTCCGTGAGAGCTTTATTGAAACCCCCGTTTCCTAGTCTAAAGTGTGCATTTCTGTGACCTTAGTAAACTACTCAGTGTAGTCTCAAAAAAGAGAGGTAACAGATGCTGCTGTCTGTGTAGCCCTGATGAACACAGTTAATAGTCACAGCTACAGAAAATGCTGTTGTTTTGGTTGTCACGTGACAGAAATAAAGCTAGAGGTGCAGCCTTTGCAGAAAAGGCATAGCAGTCCATCAGCTTGCACAAACGCTTCCCATTGCTTTAACCATCTGCAGAAGATCTTTCAGAGGTTAAATAATAATAGCAATTGCCTGTAAAACCCATGAACCCATGGGTGTCTAAGAAATACAACATTCTGTGAAAGCAATACTATTTGTCAACTGGTGACAAGAACAAATTGGCTTTAGGTTGCCTTAGGAGACCAGCCTTGTAGAGAAACTAGTTTATTCCTCCTACAGAAAAATCTTCGTTTAACACTAACACTAAGCCAGTATAAACAGAAACCTCCCCACTAAAAAGGCAGATAGAATTTTAAACAATAGTAGCTGAAAGTCAAATCCATTTGTAGTATTTACTTAAGAAAGGGGAAAAATAATGTGCCCATGAAATGAGACAGCTTTTTTTTCTTTTTAAGTTTTGGTCTTCTGATAGCTACGCAAGATACTTAAATTCAGAATTATCGTGGAGATTGACACTGGAGACTTTGAGCCAAATTCAACTATTAGTTTTGTTCGTGAGTGATGTAAGAGTAAAATTCTGTAAAAGCACAAATATTTGTGCAAGTCAAAACGTGTTATGATTCCCCTGCATTAGGCTGTGCTGGTTTTGGCTAGGATAGAGTTAATGTTCTTCATAGTAGCTAGTAGGGGGCTGTGTTTTGGATCTGTGCTGAAAACAGTGTTGATAACACAGGGATGTTTTCGCTACTGCTGAGCAGTGCTTACACAGAGTCAGGGCCTTTTCTGCCTCTCATACAACCCCATCAATGAGTAGGCTGGGGGTGCACAAGTATTTGGGAGGGGAGACAGCTGGGACCGCTGACCCCAACTGTCCAAAGGGATAGTCCATACCATATGGCATCGTGCTCAGATGAAGAAGGAGCTTGTGGACTTTCAGAGCAATGGCATTGGTCTTCCTGAGTAAACATTGTGATGGAGCCCAACTTCCCTGGAGATGGCTGAACACCTTTCTAACGATGGGAAGTGGTGAATGAATTCCTTGATTTGCTTTGCTTGCTGTCTTTATCTCAGCCCACGGGATTTCTCATTTTGACTCTTCTGATTCTCTCCCCCATCCCACCGGGGTGGGGGGAGTGAGCGAGTAGCTGTGTGGTGCTTAGTTGCGGGCTGGGGTTAAACCACAACACAGGCACAGTACAAAAAGAGCAGACCATTTATCTCATCCCAAAGATGATATAATTAAAAAATTTAAGACAGAAGATAGATACCAACAGAACAAACAGACTTGCTTAGTTAATGAAAAAATAAGTAATATGAAAGATGATGTTTCACCTATTGTATAGATTTTGTACATATCACACCAGAGAAGAATTACGCTGTGGGGAGAGGTTATTGAATGGGGATAAATGGTATGACTGTGTAAGCCCTTGCAGTGCCGAGTTGTGCACTCAGGTTTCCCCGTATTTAAGTATGTGTGCACGAGAAGCAGCAAAGGAGGAGATAAATGATGAACAGAGTTTTAGCTATGGCATTTCTAATGGGTGGGTGAGAGCAGGATGATGGAGAATTTGTGAAAATAGTGTGGTCAAGTCTGGATGAAAGTGACAGCTCTGTAGATACCTGAAAAAGGTTATGTCTGTGGTCTGCTTGTGGTTTGATCTGAGAGACTCACTTCAAGATTATTCCAGTTCTTGGTGACCAACAGAATCAGTGTTCTATTGGTGAAAAAAGAGCAAGTTTTCTCAAGGAAAAAATGTTGAAAGAAATAGTTAAAACTGATTTGAATGGTTAGGTATCTGCAAGAAGGTACTGGAAATTTAAGATGTTCGCTTGGACAGGAGGCAAGTCTGGAGCAGAAGTGTAAATGATGACTCACAGAAATTATTCTGATTTTATATGTGCAAATGAGATTAGCTAGAGACACTGTAGAAGGAGAAGAAAACTGGACCGTGAATGTACCCCGTATAGTCTCTTCATGAAAAGCTGAACGCATGAGTTGTCTGCCTGAATTCATGAGTTTTTATAGTTTGGAAAGCCTTTTGCTTTTGGATTTCGAGGGAAGGGATAGCTCAATAAATGATGTGCAATATGACTATTTTTAAACTGAAGTGATACTCCATGTATAGAATGTATTGTAGAACTCAGCCAGATGGAGCAAGTAGAATATCCATTACTATTCATGGAGGGTTTTTTAGAATCTTTAAAATGTATTCCATTATTTCTTTCTGTATATGCAAATTCTTCAAATAAACATCATACTGATTTTTTTTTAAGCTTTGAGTTGTTTTAGAAAGCTATTTACATCCATGAAAGTCTCTGCACATAAATACCAAGTAGCATGTGCAAATGAAGATCACTATGAAAAAGCTTAGTGGCTTTTCCTTGTAAACACATTTTACCTGTCTGATTGCACTTTCTCTGAAGAGAGCATTAATATATTTGAGTGGATGTTAAGCATACATATTATCTAGGAGACTGAAACTCTGCTTTCAGATAGCTCATGCTTTAGGTGGTACTATTTTTCTTATTTTCATGAATAAAACTTTAATCTTGGATTAAGAATTTTTCTTTCAAGCTAAGTCTGGGAATATATGATCAAATAATTACTAAAAAGTGGAGTTTTAGAAGTTGATTTTGTTTTCTCTCATTGATATTGAAAGGTTTGAAGGAAAAAAAAAAAACCAACAGTAAGATGGTGATGGTAGGATGAGTCTTGGCAAGATAGCGTACAGAGCAAAGATTGCAAACCACAACATCTAAATTTCATGTGGTAAAAGAGCAAAGGCAGTGTGAGAATCTTAAGCCTGAATACATTCATTTGGGGTATTTATTATTGAATAATAAAGCTAAATGCTAGATTGTTTAGTCTTGTATAAATTGGAGCAAGCAGGAGTTACCCAAAATCATAGTATTTTTTCTTACTCTGCTGGCCAACATCTATCACCCAAAGGGGTAAAGTCATGTATTTGTTTCTTTTACTCCAACGTCTTTTAGATGAAAATGTATGTTATGTACTATTCTACATCGATTATTTTTCCACTTATCTCTGTATTATTTAATGTGTTTTACTATTTCATTAATGATCTTAACTAGTAGCTCTAGTCAGCATCAGTGAATGTTAGGCAGTCTTTTGGATTTCCACAAGGTACAGTTACGTTGAGTGTAAGGACCAAGGTGAGATTCAGAGAGCTGTAAGGAACACATTAAGAGATCAAAGGATTCTTCACTTGTGTTTTAAGGTGTTGCTGGTAGCCTTGCTGTGGCATTTTCTAGATCTGAAAGAATAGAATTCGAGTTTTCTGAAGGCTTAGTTCTCAGGTATATCATAGTTCTGTAGGCTATATAAGGGTCATGGTTTAACCCCAGTCAGCAGCTAAGCATCACACAAACGCTCACTCACTTCCCTGCTCCCTCAGTGGGATGGGGGAGAGAATTGGAGAAAAGGTAAAAAAAATCTGGAGGATAAATTAAATGGAATAATGGTACTGATAATACCAATACTACTACTACTACTAATATGTGATGATACCACTAATACTACTAATGATAATCATATGTAACGACAAGGAAAACAACAATGAGAGGGGAAATAAACCCAAGTGATACCACGGCTTATATACTGAGCAATACAGCAGTAACTGAGGACACTTTATTGCTTGCCAGGGTGCCATGGAATGGATGGACTATTTTATAAATCAGTGGGTTTGGGTGTTGTAGTGTGAGACTTTAGCTTTCATGAAAAATGTAGAAGTATGCCTAAACTCCACGACTTGATCGAATGTGGATACAGTCCTTTAATCTAAAGAGGTTGCTAACTCTTCAGAATATGTTTATCTGTTCACTCCTGTTTCTTCTGTGTTACTTGGTTTGATTTTTATTTTGCTGTTCTTTATCTCTGAACTGATACTGTTCAATCACTGCGCTTGGTGATAATGGCATGGTGACAGTGCAAACCGCTCAGTGATACTGTTATCCTGTGTTTCGCTAGCGTTTGAATCAATGTTTGTCTTGTCTTTCAACGCCTTCATGGGAAAAGAGAATTTATTAAACGTGGGAATGTTGACTCCGTAAGTCATGTGTCACCTGAAAAATAAAGAAAAGCAAAATATATAAAAGCAAAATATATAAAAGAAAAGCAAAAGCTATTTTAGCATGTGACTTTGGCACATTTTCCAGGAGAGAGCAATCATAAGCAGAACCAAGCAGCAGACTAGAGGAAAAGTTACCCTGGAAGAGTGTTCAGGGTGGTATCTGCCTCACCTCCACAATGACACACATACAATGAAGTATCATCAAGTCTATCTAGAGGTTTCTCAAGTAAAATCTACAGTTAAGGCAATTTCACTCCGTTCTTTGATCGTTCCAGTAATTCTCTGCCTTTCTAAACCCAAATTCCCGACCCCTAAACCTAAACCCTTTTTGCTTCAAATTAAACTCATTATTTTTATGTTACTGTGGAAAACTTACTGTCCCATTTATAGCATTATTCTCCATATTTGAGATTCATCAGTATGTCCTATGTTCACTCTCTCCTCCTACCTTTATGTCATTCTCGTCTGGACAAGAGCAGATACCTAAGAGTTGATAAAGTTCCATGAAAAATATAATGCCCTCAACTCAATGCTGGTTTTCACTGTTCTCATCAGTGGCAAGTAAACCAGAATAATTCTTCTTTTCAATTTGGATTTGGCTCATCCCAAAATAGAGTCTGGTCTTTTAAAAATAGCTTTGTGTTACAGACTCCCACTTACTACATGGTCCATGATAATCCCCAGATCCTTTTCTGTAGTAGTGCTATAGGGATTATTCTTTACTTGTTATTTGTACATTTGATTTCTCCATTTGGAGAGCACTGCACTGTAACATTTATTGGACTTGTTATTTTTAATTGCTGTTATGATTGATCGAGGTCTTTTTGCATAAATGGATGGCTGCCTCATTCCTGCTGACAGAAAGAGGCAATTCATCAGTGCGGTTTTGGAGCCACAAGCTGGCCTGGCTTCAGATCATTCTGTGCCTAAGATTTTGGACTCGGTTGAGGTTGTTGCTTGCCTTTATGTAGCGTCTCTGGCTTAGAAAGGCTTAGAGCTTGGTCAGAAAGGTGCTGCGCGACACTAAGCGGTAGTTAGCTGGTATGAACGTCTTCAGTATTGCTCAGTCTAGGGAGGTGAAGCAGGAAGGAAAGATCTTTTTCCTGCCATGTTATCCGGCTTGGTCAGGGGGCTCTGTTGTGTGGGACTCTTTCAAAGACTGCAGTGGTGCAGTCCGGAATCAGAAGTTTTTTGGCCACAGTTTCTTGATAAGTATATCTGCTCTCTGAATTCCTGATACTTATGAAGCTTTGTGATCACCTGCTTTTTTGCTCTGTCTGCGTACCCTAGATAGGTGGGTTTGGGAAGACACAGGTTTTGGGTTGCCCAGAGAAGTTGTAGATGCCCTGTCTTTGGAAGTGTTCAAGGCCAGGCTGGAGGAGGCTTTGAGCAACCTGGTCTAGTGGAGGGTGTCCCTGCCCATGGCAGGGGGGTTGGAACTAGATGATCTTTAAGGTCTCTTCCAACCCAAACCATTCTATGATTCATGGTGACATCCTTCCAGGACATCACTGTTTATTTTAGTTTACTGGAAACAGAAGTGTATTTCTGCAATGTTTTACGCTGTCTCTGACCCTGCTTAGGCAATAGTCTTACGTGATACAGGGTTACAGCCTGTTTTGAAATAAGATTCATGTAAGTGTCACTCTTGTTTCCTTTCATAGTTCCTCCCAGTCTGATCTGAGACAAGATCATTAGTCTGCTTTGATCCCATTCATTTTAAGTGGTGTAGTACCTCAGCAGTCCTGAAGTGCTTCACCCTGAGTATTGCCACTTTCCTGAAGTATACTATCCCACATTTTCCAGAAGGGTTACAGGTCAGTCATTAAGAATGTTATTGGGCTGGAGCCCTTCATAACCCCAGCTCTACAGACAGATTCACAGAGTGTTAGGGGTTGGAAGGGACCTCTAGAGATCATCTAGTCCAACCCCCCTGCCAGAGCAGGATCCCCTAGAGCAGATCACACAGGAACAAGCCCAGGCGGCTTTGGAAAGTCTCCAGGGAAGGAGACTCCCCCACCTCTGGGCAGCCTGTCCCAGGGCTCTGTCACCCTCACATCAGGGTACAGACATCTGTCAGCAAAACCAGAGCGAGCCATAGTGGGTTTTTTTGAACTGAAGATACTGATTTTTTTAAATTCATAATGTATTTTGTTTGGAAAATCAACAAGCATTACTATGAGCTGGGTTCAGTTTAAAAGCTATGGAGAAATGGTCACAAGAAGAGAAAATTCACATAGAGCATTCTGCTGAGGCACAGCTGTAGCAAAAGACAGAAGAGTATTAAAAAAAAAAAGAAAACCAACAAAACAAAAACCAACCCACAAGAAATCATAACTATCTAAAGGATATATAGGGTATAATTACAGAGTTTCAGAGGTTAAAAGTTGTAAGGTATACACACTGAGTGATGCTGTATAGTTTGCGTACTTCACAAAATAGTTCAGCTATTGTTAACAATGGTACTTTAAAATGCTTGGAACAAAGGACGTCAGGAATTTCTAATTGGTATCATTAACAGGGTAGTGCTGTGAAAAACCCCACTTTGTAGGTAAAACTTTATTTTATTTCCAAATACGTTGTTTCACCTTTATAATAAGTAGGAAATAGTATGCAAGGAAAATGAGGCAGCCTTTAAAAAGTGGACAGATGGGTTGAAGCCTGGTCCTTTCATCTTGCAGAGGCCATGCATGACCCCCTGGCTCTCATTAAAGAATGTTACCACTGGATTTGGTGTATCTGCTGTTACATACAGCCGACTGCATCCTGCCCAGTGGTTTTACTGGAGCAACCCCATCAGCTTGTTCCACTGGGATAATTGAAAGCAGAATGCACCCAAAGAAATACAAATAATTCAACATTACATTGGATTAATTTTAGTTAACTAATAAACAAGTCATGGCACTTCCAGAGTTTTGTCATCATGTTTTTGCAATAAATAGTCTTTAATTGTCTCATCTGAATGTAGTACAAGCAGGCAGGAATGTTCGATATAAACTGGCAGTAACACATTTTTTCTCTCTTTTTTGTTCATCTATGAGGTAAGCCACAATGTTGATTATTAACAGCCTCCTCTACACTGCAGAGTGGCTTCAACGATTCTGCAAATTGGCTAGATTTGAAGCTGTTAATTATGCTGTATAGTGTGCTTCGTAAAGGCAGAAATGAGTGTGACTTGGCTTGGTTCTCATGAGAATAAATGCTAAAAATTGGACCTCTGTTCGATTTGAATTCTGGCTTCACAGAGGACACGGACATTCCATACGATAGGCTTGGCGAGGACAAATCATTTACTCCATTAAAAAGTCAGGATAGGTTCACAGTAAAATCACGTACCTGGCAGAAAGCCCATGGCTCTTGGGACTCTGCAGAGGTCCGAGGCTCATTAACAGGAGCTTTTCATCATTTTGTCTAAGAGACTGACAAATACCTTAAACCCGAATATCTCATGAATTGTAAAGAAGGGAGTTTTTCTTTCTTCCCTGCATTCACCAACCACACTTGTATGTGTCTAGAACTGCCCACCGGCATTTTGAAGTTGATGTCTGCCTGCTGTAGAAGAAAAAGACACGGTCTCCAACATGCCGCTCAGCTAACATCAAGGCAGATGATGAGTGAGGGTGTGAGGAGAGTTGTCTTTTGGCTTCGGCTCTCTGTTTAGGTTTTCATGTAAATGTAGACGTCGCATAATGAATTAAGACAAGATACTTTTACCTTAGGTAAAAGCAATTTACAGAATGCTACTACTTCTGAAGTAGATGTACATATTTATATCATTTTCTCTTCAAGTATGAAAGCAGATGAACAAATCATAGAAGAAAAAACAGTTTGATAAATTGGAATTATTTTTAAATGCTCTAGGTATATAATTGGATACAAAGACATTATGTCAGATATATGACCGTAGCTTGTAGCTGTTTCAAGGTTGTAGCTGTCTAACTGGTGATAGTTTAAAGATCCTGAAAGCAGTATTAAATGTCCAGTGTCTCACAGTGATGAAAAGTAAAATGTGATTTTTGCAGTTTCTTCTAAAAGTTTAAGTGAGCTATTTAAAAAAGAACAGCAAGTTTTGGAGTTTGACTGTTGTTTTCTTAAACTGACAGTGAAAGAAAATTGCTATCTCAACCAGTGCCTGAATCTACAAAATAGAGGGGACTTTATAGTGAACATACTGAAATAACCAGTGTTAAATTCCTGTAACTGTTTGGTGTCATTTAAACTTTTTCAATAAATGCATACAGCTATCTGGGTGCTTTTGGGTTGTTTATTTTGGGGTTTTCTGACAAGCCAGAAGGGCAATACTTGAGGAAAAAACGGTACGATTCAGGCTAATGGTAGCATTAGATTTGTTATCCACAAGATGTATTAAAATGGAGACAATGAACTAGCAAAGCATGGGATTATTAAATTCACAGCTTGCTGTTGCTAATTTGTTAGTAAGCTTCAGTTGTTTGAGAAAGCTCATACAAACTCATTTTGTAAAACCAATTATTAGATGAAATGCCCTCTGTCATTGCCGCTGGAGGAATAGCTCTGAATCAGGGCGGTGTCACAAATGGAGTTAGCTGAATGATCTCAGTTCGGCACCATTTCCCTAACAGAATTATGAAGATGATGCTGGCATAATGAATAGGTTCTGCCCAGGCAAACATAGTCCCCTGGTGATAACGGAAATTCAGTGCAGGGCTTCTTCCCTTTCTTTGGTTGATATGAAGAGCTTAGATTCTTTTATGATTTCACAACGTTCAGTCTAGTGACAGAGGTGCAATTATAGACCTGTTTAGACTTGTTGGTTCTGGAAGTCATTCTCCCTTAAATTATGCTTCTTAAGCAGTTGTATTTTGTTCACTTTGATACAATATTTGTTAACTAGAATAACATCATAAGTAGAGATAATACAGAGCTAAATCCTTTCATGTATCCTACAAAGAATATTGTGTTTTGGAGTCAGTGTTTCGTGAGCAGACACAGGAACCAGCCTGTATAGTTGGAAAAATTCTTCTCAGAGAGTGTGGTGAGGCACTGGCACAGGTTGCCCAGAGAAGCTGTGGGTGCCCCATCCCTGGAAGTGTTCAAGGCCAGGCTGGATGAGGCTTTGAGCAACCTGGTGTAGTGGAGGGTGTCCCTGCCCACGGCAGGGGTGTCGGAACTAGATGATCTTTAAGGTCTCTTCCACCCAAACCAGTCTGTGATTCTGAAGGATCCTTCCCACCATTTTTTTCTTCTGCTTCATGATGTCATTCATATTCATACTTATGAGAAAATTTCCAGAACAAAAATTGTTTCCATTTTTCAAGTGCAATCAGTGAACCATATACTAATACGAGTCAGAGACAAATTATAAGATTGAGGACAGTTCTGTTATCAGATATTTAAAACAAGAATTGTTTGTTAAAAAAAGTCTCAGAATGAAAGCAATTCATTGTCAGTGTTATGATTTTCAAAAAGAAAAATGTTCCCCAGTGTAAATTTCTGTTTCATCACCATGTTCTCAGAGCACTGTGAGAACCAAGAATATTTTTTATGCTGAGTCTATGTATGTTCAGTGGCACTGTGAAGTACAGTCAACTTCAGCTCTCAGAGCACTAGACATTTTTCAGCGGCATTTATTTGGAAAGGATTTCTGTTGGAACGTAAGAAATACTTTTGCTTGTGCAGCCAGCAGTGTATATGTAGCACTTCGTGCAGAACAGAGGAGAATCTTGAAATATTTTTCCTGTTAAAAGTGTCATGGGTTAGTATTTGTCTTGTATATATAATAAAACAAATATTCATTCTTTTAGGGTGAAAAAGGAGATAAAGGAGAACGAGGACCAGAAGGCATTCACGGAAGAGAGGTAAACTGAATGATAATGAAACAGTCAAGTTAGAAACTTTTTGGGGGCTGATTAAGCAGTAACATTCAGAATTTATGTAAGGAGAGGGATGGATTTAGAAAATGTGTGTGCTTGGAGACTTAACATCCACAAGATGAGGCAAGAAAATAGAGACATTCAGGTGAGATATGAGTTCTTAGGGCTTCAGGTTGGACAGGAGAGCTGATGGGAAGTATGTGGTAGATTCCATGATATTTCTGCTGAGGACTCATGAGATAAACTGGATCAAGCGTGGGGATTAAAGCAACACAGTATAGATGAGAGTCGTTCCTGGTTGGATAATCTGCTGGAAAGGAGGGTGTTTCTGGAGGCAGTGCAAAGCTAGGCCTGAAGCCTTGGTTTCTGAAAAGGAAAATACACAGGCTGTTAGCCATTCCTGGGTGAGAGCCACTCCCTGTACAATGTGGCTTGTGTGACAGGGAATTTGAATTTAAATGTCACTTTTTTCTCTGCCAGATTTCACCATGTACTTAGTTAATTGGTCTGGTCCATATTTGAGGTGGACCATGAATCTGTGTCTAAAAATACTGAATAATCCTGATCATTGAGTTCACTTTCAAGCTTGAACCTGAGCTAACACTACAGACACATCCAGTAATAAACCTTACCTTTGCCTAATTTATTTTTAAATTTAATTTTATTTTTGTATATATTAAATCAAGATGGCAGCAGAAAATTACTATTTTTTTTCAATGCAATACTAAAATGGCCAACCAGCATGATTTGAACAGCAAGATTTAAAACATAAAGTCAAGCCAGTGGTTTTCTTATCCACCCTCTTCCCTTCCTGACTCCTCCTTGACCTACCTGGGTGTCAGCCTGGGTTTAGGTTTTACTGCAGGATACTGTTGGCTCTCCAACTGCAAAGCACCACAGTTGAAGGCAGAGAGCATCTCACAGTGGGATCTGAACCTGACTGTCCAAATTCTGTGGGGAATGGCTGGCATTAGGACTGAAAGAAAACAGTAAGATTTGGAAAAAACATTCAGCAAAGCTTTCTTAAGCAGCTTTACCAAAAGAGTAAAAGGGGCAGCATTTAACAGGAAAAAGCTATGACAGTCTAGTTAAGTCTACTGAAAATGCAGTAAAACAGAATAAATAATTATGACACTTTTTATCTCATCTGCCTTTCTGCACACACTGTACTCATAAAAGTGGTTTTCCTATTTTAGGTATTATAATTTAATGCTAGATAAATTGGTCTATTTTTGACTAATATTGGATGTCCTCCACATGAAAACATATACTACATACTGAGCTGAAACAACATGAGGTATGCAAAGAGGTATTCTCTTGTAGCCTATCTGTCTGTAAAGGTGAACCATATACTTCTGTCCTGCATACATACATGCTGACAGCATGGAAAAAACACATCTGTGTTTCTTTCCATAGCTCTGGGGACATTTCTGTGTAGGTCTTACATGATCTCCTTTACCACATGGGATCTTGTTCCATAAAACTTTCAGGAAGAGTAAGGTATACCAAGTATCTGGTGAACTCTAGAACATATTTGACATATTGGCACTGTGAAAGTGTAAAATATCAAACCTTTGTGTTTTGAAGTATTTACTGAACTGTTGTAACGTGTCAAGAAATGGTAGATTGTCAGCATGGGAACTGTCATTAAAACATTTTAGAAGTAAAATGGCACAAGCCAATATAACATTGTCTAGTTTGAATACACAGCTAATTGCTTTTTAACCAGACTTATATAAAATGCTTTGGATTCAGTTGTCACTGTGCATGGAGATGCCAGTCATTAACTTTAAATATAAAGGACTGTGTATCATTGACTCTGGGTTGCTATTGGTGTCTCTTAAACTCATTCTGCATACAGAAATGTAACATCTGATATTTCTAAAATAATCAAGTTAATCTGCTTACATGGGTGTCATCTGCAGTGCTCTACAAAGAAAGAAAGCCTGAAAACACTTAAAGCTGGTGGTATGGGCTGCTGGCAGCTGTTGTCTCTGCCTGGGGGAGTGTGGGTTTCCATACTCAGAAGTGAAGAACTTCAAAATGATGACTGAACATTTTATCTTGCACAAGTGGTAGAAACATATTTGAATCTCTTATAATCAAAATCAGGAAAGTAGGTGCCACAGAACAGTTTTGTTTGCTGTTACTACTTGTGTTTTCTTAGCTGTACAAAAAGTTCTTGCTAGAATGAAGTACCATGACAGAGGGGAAGCCAGATGTGATTGGGAGACTAGGTTTTCTGCAATGGTGAAGAGATACCCAAGAAGTTTAATTCCCTCATCTCTCGCTGGCTGTGCTAACTGGGTCAATTAATTTCATTGAGAAACCAGGTTTGGGTGCAGAACTGTGAAAGTATTTAACTGCTCTGCATATCTCCCAGTTTATCACTCCAGGAATCTGAGCCAAGATCTACAATGCCATGTCCCAGTCTGGGACATTATTCAAAATCCATCTGACAGCATGAATACTTACTATAAATACTGTAATGTGGTTGCCATTGTTTCTACCTTCTTAAGGAGAAGTTATAAATCTTAAACTTTACTAATGTAGTCTTCCCGCGGTATGTGTTCACATCGCACCTGTAATCAAGTATTTGCCTGTATGGTATGAACAGCCGGAGTGCTTGAGTAGTATCTCTGGTTTATCCCTTGAGGCTTTTTTAGCCTGTTGCCATAAAAAACACTATCATTTGTATCACTGTAACAAGTGGAGCTTCATAGACACACTATCTGATAGAAATCCTGATATATAGTTTCTTTTCCCATCACGCTCATATCCCATATGGAATAAGGACAAATTTGCAATACAAATATCCATGAAACTATCTGTGGACTAAGATCTGCATTATGTTCATATGCTTTCAGTTGAACTGAAATGGAAAGAAAATCTTTAACATTGAAACTTTTAGACTCTTTTTGGAGTCATGCCATTTGCTTGATCAGTGGTGCAGGTAGGAAGTGAATACCATGGGATGGATACTACCCATCAGTGTTAGAACTTCTGACATAAATGAAATCCTTCAGCAAAAGTAAGTGAAAAGAGAAAGTTTTATCATATCTATCAGAATGTGTCATGCACAGCTAGGGGAAGAAGAGTTGTTCTTGTAAATTGTAAAAAAAAAAATGTATAAAATAAGCTGAAATTGAAATCTAGTGCGTAATCTCTGCAGCATTAAACCAAGTGATTCACTTTTTTTTTTTTTTTGTTTGGTTTGTTTGTTTGTTTTTGCTTCTCCTGCTGGAAAACGTGATACCTTAAGTGACTTTTTAAAAACTTTCTTATATAAAATGTTGTCATTCTTTACAAACCTGATGTCAGAGGATGGACCTCAGATTCATTGAGCAGTGGAAAAAATCCCAGGCTTTCAATAGAAAAATGGAAAACATATGAAACCTTCTTATTTATATACTTGTGGGAAAAGGTGAAGAGAAGCATGAACATTTTTAAAGGAGTTCAGTATCTTGATATGATAGTAAAAGTTATTTACTTGCATAGAATCATCACACCATCTCTCTAATCTTGGACTCTCTTAGCATTGTAAGAGGATTGAAAGGGAAGAATTCTATTGCTTGAAAGTGTGAAGTTGGTAATGATATTTAATTATATTTAGAGTCTGAGGATTCTGTTAGTAGTTAAATTATAAGGAGATAGTAGGCATTGCTCAGAAAACTCTAGTAACATAACAATTTGAAGTTTTAATTAATTAATTACATTAATGAGAAAAAAGCTGCGGTGATACTTAAAAGTACGTGAGACATAAACTAAAAGATAATGTACTGTTTGGAGCTTTGAAAAAACTTTGCTGAATTAGAAAAGTTCTCCCAGCATAGACAGCTTGGCGTTGTACGGCTGACTCTGAAGCTGTTGCTTTAATTTAGATTTTAAGGCTGTTCTGTGGAGAAAGTGTAGTTCAGTTGTCTTATTCGTTAGAGTATTTACAAGTTTTATTACTCAGCAGAGATTGGTGATGTGATCTATAATAATTTGGTTGCACGTTGTTGGTGAGCGTGTTGGATTCTTTACTGTATTTCCAGTACTTCAGGTAATGTGTCGGTTTAGGAGATTTTAACCTGATGTGAGATTGAACCAGATGAATTCAGGCTGGGGAATTGTAAGTAATGAATTATGTTCTTCCAAACAGATATCTTTTAGACTGAAAAACCTGTTCTTTCAAGATGATGCCAGTCTTACAGCATTTTCTGTTGCCACATGCATGCAGTGTAGTCTACGCTGCACAAATGGGTACATTTCCATTGGGCGATGCTTGTCTGCTGCAGGAGCTGCTGAGGTCCTTTGCTTGGGGTCCGGCTGATCTTTGCATGGTTTCATTGGGAAGAGCACTTGTCATCAGCTGCTCTACATTTTACCTGTGTCATCTCTTTTTTGTGATGATGTGTAAACATTGTCTGCTGCTCTCTCTGAGAAAATTTTCAGTGTATGATAGAGTTTTCTCAGGCCTCTGAACCTGCTAGAGCATATTAAGTCAGAATTCATCAAGTAAAGCATTAGGGCGCAAAGAGCATGTTTTACTTGGAGGGAACATGATAGAATGTTAACATAACAATTTTCCTAATGTTCCTGAAGTCTAGAAATAGTTTTCTTATTGATAATCATGCAAAGCTAACAATTCAGTTTTTTTGGTACTGTCTTTCAGACTTCTCTAATCAAATTCATGTCTGTTATTATGGTAAAGATTTTGTCGCAGGGTGAGAGGTTAATGCATTTCTCAGATATTTCCCAGCTGTGGGTAAGTAACTGATGGCAGCTGAGAAAACCCTGTAGGCACTGTCCTCTAACTCTACTGGTGAGGTTTGCATTGTGGCTGGTATCTGTTCATCTCAGTGGTTTGTCTTCAAGGAGCTCTTGAACAGAACCCTTGCTGTCGATGTCCCTGGTCCCTCTGGTCTCCAGTCCATACAGAAACCAGCTGTCTGCTGCCAGGCAGCATAAGCCTTAGAGGCTGGCAGCTCTGTAAGAGTAAGCTTACTCTCCTTACCCTGGCTTTCCTGAGGCTTCTGTGTTTGCTCCCAGTTCAGCTTCTCGTCAGTCTACTGCTGAAAGTCTTCCTCAAACTTCCCTGGCCTGTCTTTCAGATCTCCCTGCTTGGGCTGCAGAGGTTTTATCACAGGGATTGCCAGCTAGTCAGTCTCAGCCAGAGAGGTGTCTGCTCATTAAACCCTTACAGATCCCTTGTGTGGCTTTTAAACCCAGCTGAACATCAGAGTGTCAAGGTTAAAAGCAAGACGAGTCTGCGAGAAAATCCAATTTACAGAAGCAGACTCCTCTAAATTACAGGATAATTTCCTCATCCTGTGCAAGCACCAACACAGGTTTCTTTTTAATATAACTCAGAGAAAGTGTGTACTTGGTTCAAGTTGTTGATGTCGTTTGATGGGCAGGGTGGATTATACTCCTGGAGGCTAGGATTTCTTCACAGACTAGTTCCTGAGACACTACAGGCATAAGGGATGTGATTTCACAGCACAAGCAGCAAGCTGTGAATCCTCTCTTCTCTTCATCTTCTGTCCTTTTGCTAGTGATGGTAATAGTACTGCTTTGCAGATCATCGTGTCGACTCAAAGGATTGGCTTAGGGGAAAGTGTTGTTTGGTTCACTTTTCTTGCAAAATCTTTGACTGTTCTGATCTTGTCCAAATAACTCAAAACATAGGAAGTGAAAAATGGGTTCATTTTCTGGTTCTGGTTATACCTGGCGCATCTTTTGAAAGAGTAAAATGTTCTCAGACTTGGTAAGAAACATAAATCACATCACTAAGTAAAGCTGTTTATTTTTCACCGTAGAGCTCCAGAGCACAGCAAATACTGTATGACATTGTCACTGATTTTAAAGGAAAATTCAAACAGAAAAACTATCACCTTTTATTCCAGTAGTGTTGGGACACCATTAATAAAACACCATGCTGTGAGGAATTTATGAAACCATGGTCCTTTTCAGCACAGTTACTGTTTTTTAATTCTTTTCTTCTCCTAATCCACATGGCTAAGACTCCAGTGCACTAATATCACTGAAAAGTCTGGTTAAATATTTGTCAAAAATAGTATCAACCAATAGGGCAGCTTTTCCTTTAAATTCCTTCCACCAGAAGAAGTACTATTGTCATTCCCTTCCAAACGAAAAGCCTGCCTCTAGTTTAGTTTTCCCCCCATTGGCCTCAATTTTGCTGACTTTACATCCTCAGTGATATTTGTGCTATCCTTGTTCCAGGATTTTCTCTGTTGGTCAGCAATTGTGTTACACTAATACCTGTCTTATTTTATACAGAGATATAAAACATTTCTCATTGTTGCCATTTCTCATGTTGTTATCTTGTTAGCCTTGAAATGGCCTTACACATGCGTATCCTAACGCTTACTTTACGTTTTGGCATCCATAGAGGAAACATAATGTAAGTTTATTCTGACCTGTAAAAAGACCAAGCTGTAGTCCCTCACAGAGGAGAAAAAGTACCAGCTAAAGATTCATGAATTCACAAATATGTTTACTATATTGCTCCCAAAAACCTAGAATTAGATTGGGATATAATTGAGTAATTCATTTACCCTCTGTTATGAAAGCTGCTAGAATTTTTACTCAGTTCTTGAATTTCTGGTAAATCTGGTAACAGACTCCTTAGATCAATAGAAATTACTTTGCTCTTTTCAAAACTGAGCTCGTTCTTCTAAAATACTGCAGAAAATGAGCTTTTCTAATTTAAAGCTTAATCTAAGATTATTCAAATTATATCTCTTCAGATAACCATATCCATTTTACTGAAGCATCCTGTTCTGGTCTCTGCCAGAGACAGGATACCGTACTGTACTGCACAAGAAGGGGCTACAGATTTGGCTTAGCACAGGAATTCTTGCTTCTTACGTCATTTCAGAGACAGTCAGCAACAGCTAAACCTCTCAGCAGCTTTAAAAGAGTGGCTGTAAGGAAGAATAGGTATGGTGCAGTACCAGATGTAGTTTTGCAAGCATTCACTGTGTCTGCAACTTATTAAGATAATAGCATTTTTCAAAGATGTATAAAGTGTAGAAGAACAAGAAATACTTCTAATGAGATAACCTTTTAAGCTTTTTTTTATTATTCTGATACTATTTTTGGGGGCGGTTTAAACTGCAAAGGGAAGCTAAATCAAGTATTTTAAAATAAATACTTTACATAAAAACTTTCCTGGGTCCTCAGAAATCCTGCATCAAACACCGTAAGCCTTGTTTTCAAACTTGTAGTTTCCCCTTGTCCTTTTTATATGAGGTCAACCTCTGTGGTCATCATCGTTGCAGTAGCTGTCAAACTGCATACCTCACCGAGGTACACTGCAGGAACACTACTAAAAGCTTTAAACAGGCCAGTTAGGAAAAAATGAGCTTCATAGTTTGACAGTGCATGGCTTAGGTTCAGTATCCTTCATCTGCAGTTGTCTTTACTATTCAGTAGAGACACACACAGATGTATATCGCCGACTGTGAATTGCAGATTTTTTTTACCCATATCTTTTTCTCTTCTGTAAATATACATCCTAAAAGCTAATTATCAAACCTATTGTTCCACTGCTGATTTGCTAATATTGATTTTGAACCAAATCCATACAGTTTGCATACCTGAAAAATCCCTAAAATGGCTTTTTAGAATATGGAGTGGTTGTGTTTTATGCAGTCTTTCAGAAGGAGATGAAAAGTAAAATGTAGTAAATGGAGACAATATTAAAACTATGTCATAAATATGCAGATTGTAAAAAGAAAGAAATTTTTTGGCTTGGATTTTGAATCCATCTGCCTATTACATTTTTTAAGTTCAAACAGCAAAACTACTTCTGATTTAACTATTACATATTTGGCAAGCTTAATAAAGGACAAATCAGAGCTAAATCAGGGGTATTTACAACAACCACAAATTTAATCCAAAGTGGGTACTTAAATGCTCATATAGTTCTAAATGATGTTCCTTCCAGATGGTGAATTAATGTAATTTTAGCAGGAAGTGAAGTTGCACAAATATGCAGTATTTAGAACACTCACTGATTTAATGTTTCTGTACCCACCAAGGCACAGATGTTACTTATCATTTTCATGCCAGTTGTCTCTATCTTTCTAATTATTGCAAACTGAGGAAGAGAGTTTTACAAGGGCAAAATGGGGGCTGGGAAGAACTTAAGTTGGTTAACCCTAATTCAGATGTAGGTGAATCTGGTGTGAATCTGGTGAATCCAGGTGTCCTGGATCTATTTAACCTCCACAACAGTAATGATGGTGGCCTACTTGTGGGGTCACTCATGGTGAATCTGTCCTGTATTGCCTACATCATTGCCATTTGGTTTCTAAGTAAAATCTTTGAATCTGTACAGCTGTGTCTGACTTACAGTGTGTGTGCTGTCCTGCTGCATCCCTCTAAAGCCGTGATCAGAGGGAAGGCCCAAGACAAATCTCTTGGCTTAAACAAAAAGGAATCCTTGGTGGGTTGGTCCAGCATCAGGATTAAGTTCATTCCTTATGCAGAATGGCTTGAATTTGCTGGGCATGTTTCAAAACCTCTCACTTCTCCATGTGAGTTGCAGCAAGCAGAAGACAACAAAGATGATGGGCTGGGTGCTAAAGAACTTTGTTGGGGGTGCTTCTGGTGAGACATGTTAGCAGAGGAGCTGCATTGTAGCTATTGTAGAGAGTAGTTTCAGATTAGATATAAGGATGAATTTTTTTTACGATGAGGACCATGAAGCACTGGAACAGGTTGCCCAGAGAGGCTGTAGATGCCCCATCCCTGGAAACATTCAGGGTCAGGTTGGACTGGGTTCTCAGCAACCTGATCTACTTGAAGATGTTCCTGCTTATTGCAGGGCGATTAGATGAGCTTTAAAGGTCCCTTCCAACACAAACCATTTTATGATTCTGTGATTGTGCAATTGCTGTGTATATAATGTGTAAGACTAGGCAGTGCTGTCTCCTTCTCCAGCTGAAGGCAGAACTAAGGAGGGAAGTATGAAGGACTCTATTATTTCTCTAATTGCCTTTTCAAACACTGGAGAAGATCAGAGCGTTGGAGGATGTGCAGTAGCTCTGAGCTGTACCCTGTAGTAGTTCACCAGCTCAGCATTGCTATTGGAAACACAGAATCCACAACCCTCTGTCTACCTCTGCCTCTTTCAGCAGAGGTTAGGTGAATGTACTGGTACTCTCTCTAGTATTCTATTTTACCTTTGTCAGCCATGCAAGACACAGACCTACTGAGACTGCAAAGGAACCTTGCATTTCTACATGCTGCTTGCCATAATGGCACAAAATCAAGTAGATAGTTCGACTTTCTATGTTTAATTATGTGTTGAAGACTCATGCAGTCTTTGAGAAATGTTTCTCTGTTTATCAAATAATGAAAATGCAGAATTATGAGATAAGTAGTACTGATAATGTGGTAATATTTTAAGGTGTAGTTGATTAGTCTGTACTGATTCACAGAACTGCAGGATTTTGTCCAACGCTTTCTACCAATGACAACAAATACGCATTTTTCTTCTTTGCCCAGGGATTAAAAGGTGACCCCGGTAGTCCTGGTGTGGCTGGTCCTAAAGGAGAAAAGGTACCTTTTTATCTATAAAGTTGTATGTATATGTGAGTGTGCATGATATTTCTTCAATATTTAACTTACTGCCTTAAGTGCGTGTGACAAACACCCACTGCTGCTGTTTGTGTAGGTGAAGGGTTGAAGAATATGAAAACAGACTAACTGTTAAGATGGGAGACAAGCACTCTTTATCAAAACTAATTCTGAAAGGAATTCAGAGTAAGAGCCTAAATTCTCTGAGTGCCCTGATTTGCTCCCACAGACTGAACCTGAAAGTCTCACAGCACCATTCGTACTGCAGCGACCCAATTCCATGAACATTTTACACAGTCAGATGTCTTTGCATATGTGAGCTATCGCACTGACTTCAGTGGCCACTGTGCGCATGTAAGCTGCAGCTTGTAATTTAACATATGCAAATGTGTTTGGAGGATTGCTTTTTTTAAGCTGTGATTCATTTATGCAGAGGCCTGCCATTTTTTCCATTTAACCTGTGGTGAACTGTGTACGACCATGCCATTACTGAAAAAGAATATTGCTTTGCTCATATATTTTCACAGCCTGAGCATGTGTGATGATTATACTGACATACTTCTGCAGCGGCGCATATCGTCTAAAATGCCTAGAGGTTAAATATGTATAACTAAGGAGATTGCTGATTTACTTACTCTCCTGTTTTAACCAGGGAGAGGCAGGACCTCCAGGACCAGCTGCCTTGAGTGTGAGTACACGTAAAACAAAAACAGACAAAAGAAAGTCATTGAGAAATGTTGCAGTTTTTCCCTTCTTTCCAATGTAAATACTTCCATTATTAAGAACCAAGTCCTTCACTTTAGAATTACTTTGCATTTCCTGCATGAGTTGTGAAGCAGGGAAAAAGAATTTTGGTAAATATAAAGAAAATAAGCCTATTTAAAACATCTTGTTTTCCACCAAATGCTAATGAGAATATTGGGGCTTTATTTTGTGTACAGATAGTATAGGCTGGTTAAAGTGAAAGAACTCCCTTATTATTTTTAGTGCAAAATATTTTTCAATAAAAGCTTGCAAAACTAATTAATGCTATTTAAGATGCTGTAAATATTCCATGGTAAGGTTATTTTATTAAGTACTTAGTTACAAGTGCAATGCCATATGTATGACAGTATTATATATAGCATGCACGTGTTCAAATTTGACACATGGGACCTTATTTTCAGAAAGTTAACAGTGTGGGGACGCATCCAGCGGCCAGATAGGTGTGAGGCTGGCACAGCTCCTTGCCTTCAGGTAGCAGGGCTGAGCATGACTTAAAGATAGGCTCACAAACACACATACAGCACATAGAGACATGTCTGCCACACAGGCCAACACAGATGTGCATACTGGGCACTCCCACAAACACCAGCAGCCTCATCCTGTTCCCCTCTCTGATGATCATGATGATGGTCAGGTAATATATATACAGTGTGCATCCCTTTGGTAAAAGAGCTGACACACATGCTCCTGGTCTCTCCAGTTACTGGCATCTGGACACTGAACCCTCCCAAGGCTCACAGCCCCACTCCAGTTGCTGGTGCAGACCTGCTCACTCACAGACACCCACACAAAAACATGCATGTACACACACACACAAACACACACACATATATATTCCCCTGGCTTCCAGGTCATTTCACCTGCTTGTCAGCCAGTCTAGCTTGATACTCACTGTTGATCACCCACACTCTCACATACCTGCGCTCACTCCATTTGTTGGTACCACAAAGGCATAGACCATTGTCTTTTATGAAACACATCATATGCTTCTGGTTCCTAACATTACACAATAATGCTGCTACCAATAATTAAAATAATTAAGATATTTTCGGTATTGGCTTAATTACAGTTGTTTTAAATTTTGGTGATTGACATGTCTAATAATATTTAACAATAACATATGCATGTAGTGACAAGACAAGGGGTAATGGGTTTAAATTGAAAGCGGGGAGATTTAGATTAGATATCAAGAAGAAATTCTTCCCGGAGAGGGTGGTGAGGCACTGGAACAGGTTGCCCAGAGAAGCTGTGGATGCCCCATCCCTGGGAGTCTTCAAGGCCAGGCTGGATGAGGCTTTGAGTAACCTGGTGTCCCTGCCCATGGCAGGGGCATTGGAACTAGATGGTTTCAAGGTCCCTTCCAACCCAAACCATTCTATGATTCAGTGCTTAAGTAGGAAGCATTTTCTACCCAGAAAAAAAGAGATTGCAAATTTCTTTTCACACATAATAGAAGTTGTTTAGAGTTTGTCCTTCCAAACACTTGCAGAGTTACATGTCATGGTCTTGACATCTATATAATCTTTTTATTTTACATAATGACAAGATGTGCATAACAAACACAGACTGGAAAAGAAAAAGCAATGTAACATTATCATGATGGAAAGTCACATATTAGATTCTTACGAAGAACAATATTTCAGTAATTTAGGGTTTTTTTACAGTTTCAACTAGTCTCAGAGGAAAAAAATAGACAGGTATCTTCTTTCTGTA
Organism: Rhynochetos jubatus; assembly: GCA_027574665.1. NCBI lineage: Eukaryota > Metazoa > Chordata > Aves > Eurypygiformes > Rhynochetidae > Rhynochetos > Rhynochetos jubatus. The sequence continues at coordinate 94,349,357 of CM050650.1, read as the reverse complement.
TAGAAAAAGTCATTGTATCAGACACAGGATGTTGCAATCTTGTCATTAATCAATTTATTCCCTTTCCTGTAATTTACATGCAAAAAAGAATATGTGATGTCAGACATGATGATTAGTTGTCTTTTAAGTATCAAGGAAAGACTTCTTGACTATTGATCTAACATGTGAGGATCTGGTACATGCCTGTGCAACAGAAAAGAGAATTGACCTGGGTATTACTTGTATTCTGGCTAGATAGTGCCATAGAGATGGTGGAAGATATTTTTAATTTCCTTGCAGTGGTCTGTGCCCCCAGCACAGATGAAGGCTTAAGACAAATGTCCCCAAAACAGGGCAAGTGTTGCTTCATGAAAGTAATGAATTCTGTCTGAATCCAAGTGATTTTGCTAACAAACTGAAATGAGAAGGGTTCCCATTAAGGACAGTCCATTTGAGTAAAAACAATGGAGAGTGACACAAAACAGCGTGATAAAAATGAAAACAAGGCAAAAGCTCCTGAATTCCCAGTCTGTAGTTTAACAACATGAATAGCTCTTCCCCCAGACTCATGAACTACTTCTACACTTCCTTACTTCCCACATAATCCTAAATAAACTTCATAAAAATTACCATTCATAGTGTAAATGGTTAGACATTGTATTTTCACTCTTTTCATTTTCCAGGACCATAGCAACAGGGATCTCCATTAGATCAGACAAACTTTGAAAAATGTAACCAGAGACACATACCATGCAAATAAATCTACTCTGAGGTTTCAAAATTCAATTGCCATGTGTTATGGTACATGGGTTTGGATTAGAAAATCTAAATAGCTGGTATCTTGATTTCCTGGAGATAAATTAATAGTGTGTCCCAAGCTCAGTGTCTGTTGGCTACAGTTCCTGTCTGGCTAGAGGTAAATAGGGCCAGTTATGTCCTTGAGCACTTGAATAGACAGTCAAAATGTGTGTTGAAAGAGTTAACAGCGAAATGTTATCAGTAAACAACCTTGATTCTAGGATTATTACTGCAGTAGATGGATTGGAGTAGATCTTGCTTCAGATAGAGTCTTGCGGGCCTTCAAGGGATCGTTGAAATAGAAATAGGATAACTCTGAAGATAAAACACAGGAAAAAGAATCAAGGATGCCAAATTTTTGTGTGCTGTAGGACCACAGAATGATCCTTTTGAGTATTTTTTGTGTAAATGATATAAAAATGACGACATCCGTTCTGATAGCAACTCCTGGACACTGTAGGCCTGTTTTGAACGCATTGACTTTCTTCAGATGCAGTTATGGACACTTAGCTTTACTAGGAGTCATACTCAGAGGTGAGTAGTATGGGACTGAAATTCAGAAGCTGCTTTCAAACTGGCTGAACTTTCTCCTTCTGTACCTTAAATGATTCACTTTCAGTGGACTTCCAAAGAATTGCATTTCTTTGATTAGAAAATGCTGTGCACATGTTTCAGTTCAGTTGATTCAGACAAAGCAAAATATCTCTGCATTGATACATCCACTGATGGTCGTCTTCACACTTTTTAAAAGGAAACATTTAAATTTTAGGAAAGCAGTCACGAGTCTTCAGTGGGATGTTACTAACAGACATACTGAAACATTTTTTAAGTAGCTGCTAACTGAGAGAAGAGACAAGAGTGAGTGTGAATGGGTTTAGCAGTTTGAAGACAGATTACAACACTGCGGGAATATATGGCCCAGCAGGAAGGCTTTCTCTCTCCCTCACTGTAAATAGTCATGCGTTTCTGTTGACAAGAGCTAAAAGAAGATGAATGACATGAATGGTGTTGGCTCAGGGAAAATCCAGTCTTCAGAGTTGTTTTATTTGTGTGACTTCTGTGTGACTGTGACTCTTACGATATATAATCGTGAAGGGAAGTTGTCGTATCGTGCCGTGAATAAGTAGTAGGTCAGATAATATCAAGGTTCTTGTGTCACTGAATGAGAACTTACTATGTCAGGACCATTCATGCTGTTAAAGCCAAAATGTGACATCAGTGTTTCAGTTATGAACCCTGTTAAAGCAAAGTTTTGAAATGTTCTGTTCATTTGGGACTCTCACATGTCATAAATTTATCCTGAACTTACAGTCATTTTTAGTTTTTCCTAATGTGAAAATAATTCATTTCTGTTTGTTGAAATGCAAAATGAATTATTATGCTGGGGGGCAGGGAGGGAAGAGGAGTGAAAATGATAACATGCTGCTAGAGCTAAGTTGAAAATGCATTTGGGCAGAGAGGGAGGGAATGTTGAAAGGGACCTGTTTCTGCTCAAACTGCATGACTGGGCCTGGGTCATCGACCTTCTGCCCCAGTGTAATTGCATATTCCACTACTATGAATTTCCATAGAAATCATAGACAGCAGAATAAGCTGGACAAGGTCTACCATATACACTGGTCTCAGCATGAACTAGGGCATCACCAACGTTGTACAGGGCCAGAGCGTTCTCCACACACTCAGACCTTCACCATGGTGTCCATGGAGCGTGGAGGTGGCAAAAGGCTGAGACTGCTTCACTGCAGTCTTTCCCAAACAGCTGGTTGGTGGTCCTTCAGTCCGCAGAGTTGTCTGTATGTAATCTACAGAAGCATTTAATGGTAAGTGGTAGAAATTCTTGGGGTTTTATCATTTGTTTGTGCTGTTGGTACCTGTGAAAGTCTAAAAGGTGTCACTGACCCCGTGTCTAAAAGTGTTCGGGCATTCCTGATGTGTAGGAAATCCCGTGCTGCTCAGAAGCACAGTGAGCATTCTCTGCTCTCCAACATGAAAAAAATGCAGAAGAGAATGAAGTTATTGGTACTTGGATGAAAAAGCTGTATTTTAAAATGTTCAACTGACAGATATAGCCAGACTGTAAGTCTCTGTAAGGAATGAAGGGTACTTGGAGCCAGTATGTATGGCAGAATTAATTCATAAATACTCAACAGCTGTAACAGCCTATCAGGTGGATGAGCATATGCCAAACTGCAAAACAGGGGAAATAATACCACCTTTTTTTAAGATGCAGAATTGGTTTTATGAATTTGAAATGGAAATTTCATAGCTCAGAAAATGCATTGCTCTGAGGAAAACAAACAAAAAAGTAGAGCTCTGAATAGTCCTGTTTGATGTCAGTTAACAGAAAATCTCTACCAAAATCCTAGTTTGCACACTTAACAGAACTTCTCACTTGGAGCAGTAGCAGAGAATTCAGAAAGAAATTGCATATGCCTGACTATACGTTTCTGCACTGAATAGAGATGGGGTTAGAATTGCAGCCCTTGTGTTTCTGTACATTTCTTTAAGGCAGGTACGGAAGTCTTGTTAACACAACTTCATCATTCTTGTATGATGAATTAGAGGGAAAAAGAAGCAGCGTTGTAGCGCAAAAAATGCCAACCGTAAAAAGAAATAAATTAAAAAATTTATAGACTTTATGTAGCATCCTAATGAAATTAGGAATTTCAGCAGTTCTAAGTATATTTCTTTGATTCATGCACTATTCATCCAAATACATTTTAGTGGCTCAGATCGTTAACTTTGACATATATGTGCATATATAAGCACTTTTAGTAAGGATGTAAAGTTCTTCTGTTTCCATGGAGTCAGTTAACACTACACAAGTCAAAATATACGTATTTATTTTGTCTCCTCAGTTATGGTGGTAGTTTTATGGGAGTAGTCCAAAGTCATGATTGATTCTTATCCTTTCTTTTATGCTGTCTTTAATTTCTCTGGTATGTTCTTTCCCAGTGTTCCGTAAGTACTAGATGTCTGTTTTCTTTAGTACTTTTCAAGTGTCTTATAATGCATGCTGGGAATATATTCTGAACTTTTCTCCCTAATTATTCTCACTTTATGTGGGGATATGTTTAGTCTTTAAAAGTTTAAGTTCCCTGAAAAACTGTACTGGAGCCGAGGACCCTTCAGAGAATAAACAGAAGGGATTATACTGTTCTGTTGTGTGGTTTTGTCAAAATGTGGAATTTATTGGCAGAAGCTGGGGGCTGTTTTCTGCAGGGGCACAGCTGGCTCCGCAGCTCGGTCGTTCTGGCATCCCCAGCTTAAGCTTGTGCGTGCCGTGTCAGAAAAGTGACAGGTGAGGGAAGGTAGCGCAGCCATCTCTTGTAAAATATATGATAACTATTCCTCTTGACACTCGATACGCTGCTTTTAGTTCCTGAGGAAAACGAGCGTCCGTCCGTACGTTCCTGCAAACCTATCCCTTTCAGGAGTTATAAAATAGTCATCCAGATGGCACCAAGTGTTTACGCAGGAGCCGAGGCTTAAGTCGGTCACAGACACAAGTCCCCAAGACTTGCTTACTAAACAGATAGTTGGAATGTTGGCTCCTGGTCCGGTTAAATCAAGCAGAAGGAAGCTGGCGCACAAGTGTGGCGTGGAGACGGCTGTGGGAGGAAGCTGCAGGTTCAGGCCTGGGCAAGCTTCGCCGTCACTTTTGGCTCTCCTTTGCCTAAACAAACATCGACAACAGATTACGCAGCTTTCCCCTCGGACCTTCAGCAGTTACTTGTGTAAAGCTAAACTTCACTTTCGGCAGTGTTGCCTAGGTATTTCACAAATTCATTTCTTGCAGTACTTCAGTCATAGTGTAATTATTTGGCATTCACACGGCAATATTTATATGGCGCTCTGAAAAGGAGGCGTTTGGTATCCCGGTGTTCTTGCTGTTGTAGCAGGCAGCACTATTTTGGGTGATTCTTCCTGAAAAATTATGTGCCAGTTTTGGCTTATCTTGATTTTTGCACACAATTCCTTTTTTGTCTCCCAGTGAAAAAAATAAGTCATCTGAATAACTTGTATTACTGAAGAAGGACATGCACACCACCATTAGTAAGCATCTCAGCTAATATTATCCTCTCTTTCCTTTTGTGTAATGACATAAAGGAGAGCAATTCTAGCCGACTAAAAAAGTACAGACAGATAATTATATTTTCATTCTAAACCTCATCTTTTCAGATACGTCCCTCTAAGAAAAATCTGGATCTTATCTACTTGAGCTTTTTTAATGGAGATGTATTAATTCATGAAAATACTGAACTGTTAGTTGTTTTGCATAAGATAGAGGGATCTTTAACTCTCACACTATAACTAGCAAATATTCTCTTCTTTAAAAAATGCTTGAGTATGGAAGCAGATCCTATTAAGATTACCCTTTTAGTGAAATAGATGTTATAGCAGTTTCCGTCTGTTTTTTATCTTCTTTATGCAGTAATACTGATACTGAGGCATCAGTGAAGATTGATGTCTTAGCCTCACAGAAAATGCGTTTTTCAAAAATTTGCAGTCTTCTAAATCAGCATGAATGTGATTTGTGTGTCCTTATTAGAAGAATGATTTGGGGGATATGCAGTAGACATCAATGTAAAGAATCATTTCAAATTGCTCATCAGGATTTTAAATTATACTTCTTTTGCTTAGAAAATAAGTCCAAGTCTATTAAAAGTACTAGGTTCCTAAAGTGTGAACTTCTGTGAAATTACTTCTCCAATTTCCCTTTGAAATGATTGTCTCTGAAGCAAAGTAGATTTCAAGTAAGTTACCAGAGAGAACTACAGAAATGACCGAACCCAAAGCGTAATGAGATCAGTCAGGAACATATTTTCTGTTAATAAATTATCATGAAAATGTAGCTGATCGTGTTTTCTGACAGGCTGAAATACGTCTGCTAAATGCTGTCTCCTTTCCCACAGAAGTAAATGGGTCGGCAGCAGTTTTGCAATCAAAACTGTGGCCTATTCCACTTTGCACTCCCAAGCAGCACAGTATGATTACTGCAGTAGCAGTAAGAGGCCAAACATGGGGGACAAATGTTTCAACTTGCCATCTTGACTGACTTCAGTAAGGATGTGAACGAGACCAGGTCATGTTTGGAAATGCTGAAGACAGAGGCATTTGAGATAAGTGATAGTCTAATTTCCCTCACTGAAGGGTAATAGAACAAGAAATTAGTCATCCATCTGTGATTTTCCTGTGCGATTTTTCCCATTCTAGCAATATTTTGTAACAGTGAGGTGTGTCTGCAGGCTCTGTGGGTTTCCGTGTGGATGGTGATGGGCAGTCTTCTGGGCAAGAGGAAACTGTCATAGTCATATTTTAAGATCTGTCTCTTCCTCACCCTCCTGTTTGAGCTTCAAGGTAGGGCAGCCCGACAGTTACAGCAAGTAAACTGGCTTGAAGATACCTGGGAAACCAACACTGCCATCTTGACAGCAGGGAAAGTATTAACATATCAGCGCGTTTGCATGCTGAGGTTAATAGCCTATTCTGATATGAGGGGAAGCTATTCATTTCCCCTCAATATGGTACAAACAGGCCAAAGAGGAAAATATCTTCAAAATAAGGTAGAAGGATCATAGTGACAGTCATGACCTGCACAGCAGAACTTGACTGGTAACACCTCCAGATAAGTAGGTGAATTTAAGACCTAAATGAACTGCATCTTGATGCGTCCTATCTGGGATGCTGGAACATTCTTGCCTGAGTGCAGCCACAGCAGGAACATCCAATGCACGAGCAGTATCTGGGGGGGTGGGGAATGCTCTTCAAGTCAGTCAGGCTGTAGGTCTTTACTGTGATCACACTTTGTGCCAAGTCAGGAATTTGGAAATCCATGGTCACTTTTTATTTAATGTGAGTATCGATTTGACATGTGGGTTTTACAGAAGGACCATCGTATATGTAATTGTCAGTGTGATGGCTTTTCTTTATCCTGGTGACAACTGTGTGTGTAAGATCCAGGTCAAGCCCCTGCAGTGGGAATTGGCCACCAATTTGCTTGTAAAAAGATTTAAGTGTTGATTTTGTTTCAGTAGAGATTTACCTTTCTGTTGATTAAAATATTGTTTCTAAATTTCTTAGCTAAATCATGTCTGTTGTAGCTGGGTCTTTTTAAAGTAGCAGGTTTTAGCATTATAAAAACTCACAAATTCAAGTGTTTAATAGATGACCTAATCTTACATTACCATGTGGTGTTTTTGCATGCCTAATTCAGGCTTTGCCTCTGTCTTTGCTTGCACGACCCACTGAACTACATACACTTTCTGTCTAGTAGCATTTATTCCATAAGAACTGGGGTTGTGTTTGCTGGAATTCATAATGCAGAAAAAAAGGGATGAGAGTAGTTTGTGTGTAGAACACAGAAACCAGTCTATAAAAGTTTATAACGAAATTATTTTTTTGTCTTAATTAGTCCTGCGTTATAGTTGTTAGCATTTGTATTATATTTCTAATTTGCGTTGAGAAAGAAAGGCTGCCGTGCTTGGAACCTGTTTCAGCAACACTGCCTACAAGTACATGAGACAGCTGTCTAGCCTTCTGCTTCAAAAACTGTCAGCTATGTTTTAAAGCAACTTTCAGCATATCAAAAATATACTTACTTGTCCAATATTTTACTCTTTTGGCATTGACCATAGGCTTCCGGTGGAAGTAATACTAGTAACAACTTTAAACAACTTCACTCTTCCACTTCAGCTGGGGTTTTTGTATTGTTTTGCTTTAATTCGCCAAGAGGTTACACTAAAAACTTTGCTTTTGTTCACAGTGTGTTCTTAGGCAGTTACTCTGGGCTATTAGATTTATGAACCAAGTCTCCACCATGTCTCTGAGGCTGCTTGCTGTGATGTATCAGGCATTAAAAAATGGTTTTGTACCTGCAAGGTCACATGACAGGATTTTAGCCCTTCTGTAATAAGCAGCTTCTAATAGCTACATGCCACTTTAAATCGATAGTTTATGAAACTTAAAACAGCTTAAATGGCTGAATTGTTAGTTGATTTTTCTATCACTTCCAAACACATTTTTCTTCTATCAGCTCATGTTTAATAATTCTTATTAACTTTTATCTCCTGATACTTGCAAAAATATTAACTGTTAAGTATTAAATTTTAATTCCTATAGATATTTTTAGTGACATGCATGTTCTTTTAAAAGCTCGCTTATTCTCGGTAGCATTTTTAAACCTGTCATTTTTTCAGTATTCCCTCAACTAAAGCTTAGTCTAAGTTTTGACAGTATTTTGTTTAAATATCTGTCAGCGTGTACTTCATAGCATGCTTGCTTTTTCTTTATCTAGCTTCACAACCAGCATCTTTTCCCTTATCAACACTTCCCTTTATGGTTTACCTTTTATAAAGGAAATCACGAGAATCCGCTCTTAACTTGATCCTCAAGATTTTGTACCATCCTCTTGTGCCTGCCTGTGCATCATGTTTAATCTTTTTTCATAGCCATCTTCACTCATTGTAATAGATTTTCTAAGTTTCAGATGCACTTGAACCCATCTCCAGTTTACTGACTTTTTTCCCACCAAGCTACACAGTTTGAGACATTTCTGCTTTTTGTTCATCAAGCTCCTTCAGGTGCATAACTCCAGGGGGCTTGCTTTGTCCATTACAGGTACAAGCCCTAAAGACTACATGTTATTTTAGTTCGCTTCTCCATGAAGTAGAATCATAGAATGGTTTGGGTTGGAAGAGACCTTGAAACCATCTAGTTCCAACCCCCCTGCTGTGGACAGGGACACCCTCCACGAGACCAGGTTGCTCAAAGCCTCATCCAGCCTGGCCTGGAACACTGCCAGGGATGGGGCACCCACAGCTTCTCTGGGCAGCCTGTTCCAGTGCCTCACCACCCTCTCTGTGAAGAATTTCTTCCTGGTACCTAATCTAAATCTACCCTCTTTCAGTTTAAATCCGTTACTCCTTGTCCTGTCACTACAAGCCCGTGTAAAAAGTCCCCCCCAGCTTCCATGTAGCCCCCTCCAGGTACTGGAAGGTGCTGTAAGATCTCCCCGGAGCCTTCTCTTCTCCAGGCTGAACAAGCCCAACTCTCTCAGCCTGTCCCCATAGCAGAGGTGCTCCAGCCTCTGAGCATCTTTGTGGCCTACTCTGGACTCGCTCCAACTGGTCGATATCCTTCTTATGCTTGGGCCTCCATAGCTGCACGCTGCACTCCAGGTGGGGTCTCACAAGAGCAGAGCAGAGGGGGAGAATCCCCTCCCTTGACCTGCTGGCCACACTTCTGATACAGCTCAGGATACGATTGGCTTTCTGGGCTGCCAGCACACACTACTGGCTCACGTCCAGCTTTGCATCCCCCAGTACCCCCAAGTCCTTCTCCTCAGAGCTGCTCTCTGTAGGTAGAAGGGTACCACCTTCTAACCTCAAAGGTAGCTTGGCAGAATCAGGAGAATTCCATGCATTTTAGGCCACCTGTAAGGATGCATTATGTTTTCCTGACAGTCTGATGCCACAGGATTAGGCTCTTCTTACATCTCCATTTACCTTGTGCTATTCCTGCACCTCCTTTTGCTCATTGCCATACCCATCGTCTTGTCAGTGCAAGACTATCAGCCTGACACATAGTGAATCATTTTAATTGCTTTGGATGTTCTTTACCTGGGGAGATGGTACATGTAAAATAGATTGCCTTCTGACAGGAATGTTTTCAACACAATCAACGGCATATCCCATGAGGCCACGTGTATGTATTTTCTGTCCCTTTCTGTCTGCGGGGATGAGCTCCTTTGGTAGAATTTGTCCACCCACTATGCCCTGTGTGATTTGAGGGAGTCAAGAATCCTATCCTTGATCTCTCAGTGGAGATCTGACGTTGAATAGGGATAGGACCTAAGTAGAGACTTTGTTGCTTTTCTACAAATACATACTTTTTTTCTGTGCTAAACTGTTACATTCATTGCCAAGTTTTGTAGGAATTCAAGAGGGGATGTTTTATTAGTCCCTTTAGACAGATTTCACTGTAGAGAAGTTTTCTTTTTCACTCCTGCAGGCTTCTTCTTCAGTTGTTTTTCCAGGATCTAATTCAGTGACTGCTGAACAGGGATAGCATTGCTAAGTCATTACTGTTGCCAAGTTACTACAGTTTTACCGCAGTGTTAGTTGACATGGCCCATGTTGTCCTATCAGTTTTTAAAAGGAAGATCCCACTGAAGTTAGTGTGAACTTTTCCCGCAGTTTCAATGTCAGGATGTGGCTCCTTGTACAGGGTAGTCCTCCCTGCCTAGTTACCAATTGTAAGTTGCTCTCCTCCCTTTCCTCGAAGATAAACCTCCTTATCTGGTTCCTTTTTCTTGACAATGATATTGTAGAGAGAAGAAAAAGAATAAAAGTAAGTCTTGGACAAAAATGTTGGCTATTAATTATCATTATTGTGCAGTTACATTCTTGTGTAATTCTTGTCCCTTTGGAGCCTTATTGTACAGATATGTGAGGTTAAGTATTTCCTCCTCCATAAAACAGACCGTACAGGTTTACAGCTCATTGCCCTGCATAAAGTTGTCACTAAAAATGAAATATTAACAAAACAAAACTCCACCTCTTCCTGAATTCCCATAATTTCTCTACAAAGGCAGAATATTGCTAACAGTTGGTCAGACAGGATTCTCTGCAAGTTCCAAACTACCTTGAGGAAAAAGTAGAGGTTTGCAGACATCACATTCACACACTGCTTTATGGGTTTGTGCATGTGTAAGCTATATAACTGCACTGTAATTAACTTCCTGTGACTTATTTGTTGGTCACGACATTGGCATGCATATTCTAGTTCCATACACCATTGGAGAAAGATGAAAATGGTTCACATCAGTTTTGTAGAAGACCCTAACGCTTATCTTGTTTACCTTATAAACTGAAGTGAAAGGAGAAATACCCTGTAGTGAAATACTGTCTGAGGTACTTTTCTAGCTTCAGTGTTTGAAAGTAAGTGAAACAATAGAAACAAAAACTCTTGAACTAACTGCTTTTATTTAAAATTGAAATCAGGCTTCATTCTAATCAACTTAAAACATCACCTGGAGATATGTGAGCTAGCAGCTTTGGCATGCCTACTTACTTTCTCAAGTTTATCTTGGGACTTAGAGATTGCAAATTAACTTTTTAATTCATTTCTGGAAATCTGGACAGTTTTAAAAAACGTAATACTTAGGGGGCCTCAGTTTACCTTTATTGGGGTAATAAACATGTGTAATTGATTCAAAATAGGGAGTCCAGAATTTGACCAAAGATATAACTCGAGCTGAAGCAATACCTGAGTCTGAGTAATTTAAATGGTTAAGAATTTAATATTTTAATATTTCAAACTCTTAAATAAACTAAATGTAAGTTCCCTAATTTTGTGATACCCTGTACGAATATGCAGTGTTACATTAAAGACTTTTTTTTTAATAATACAGAGTAGAACTGTTCAGTGCTCTTTGCTGATTACATTGAAACTGATTTCATACTTCTCGTTGCCATAATGGAGATTGGATAGCTTCCTCAAAATATTTTTTTTTAAATTGTGTTCCAAGGTGACTCATAAAGTCAGGGTGTGGGGGCACTGGTCTGAGTACAGAGCTGTTATCTGAAGGCTTTATGGTTACATCGTACATTAATCAGATATAGAATCAAAGCCCCAAAGCATCGGCAGCAGCCTGTGACTGCAAGGCAGATCCTTGCACTGAGTTCAGAAGGAAGGCTCACACGTAGAGGAGATACTCAAAACACCCAAAGCTCCTGTGCCTGGCCAGGGGAGAGGGTGAGAGAGGAGTGGCTCTGAAGGGTTCTCAAAAGCCCAGCCAGGAAGCTGCACAGGGCTGGTTCTTACAATGCAGCGAGCATAAGGCCTTCTGCTATATTTAGTCCCCTTTCCCTCCCCTCCCTTCCCTTCCCCTCCCCCTTCAGTACCTATATTTAAATTTGAGTTGTAGACTAAGTTGTCATTCATTTAATGTAACTTTTTTCTTTTTTTTTTTTTAATGGCACCTTAACAAGGTAAATTACACTTCATGTAACACCATAGTTAAATATAACTGTGCTTAAGTAGTTAAGAATTACCTCTTCTTCTCCAATTGATTCAGACTTTATATGGAAGAATGTGATCAATAATTATTGTTTGCACTTTTTCTCACACCTAATCCTGAAAGAAGTTGTGATGAATAACATATTTTTATTATTAGAATTAAATGCTTTAACATCTGGCTCTTTGGCTTAGCCTTACTTCTGTAGAATAATAGAAGGTGAAAATAACCTTAAATATTTTATTTGTTTGTATTTTTAGGGCTTGCCAGGGCTGGAGGGTCCCCAGGGTCCACCTGGCAAAGAAGGTCAAAGGGTGAGTAAACTTGGTGAACAACTGGTGAGTGTGTTAACTGACCTTGGGGTGTGACTTCTTTCTAAGCACTAATGAAAAATGGCAAGGTAGCAGCTGAGTATGAAGCATGCTGACAACAAACTGAGCCTTGATATTTGAGGTTTCTCTTCAGTTGAAGCAGATTTAACAATTTCAACCATCTAAAGTGTTTTAATGACTGGCAGCACAGATGTAGATATTGTCCTTTGTGCAACATGTTTCTGATGTAAACTTAACTGAAAGAATATTGAAATTGCTTAGAATCGGAATTTCATTTTAATGTGGGGACAGACCATACCTTACTACATCTAAGATATATAAAAATATGAATTTAGGGTCATTATCTAAAATATTAACAGAAACCAGTGCTAGTGACCCAAGTTTTGTTGTAGATGTCATTATGCAACTGTCAGAGCATGACATATATATAAAAAGAAGAAAGAGATGGTAAGGAGGAGGAGATTATGTCCAATACATGAAATAAATAAACCTTTGGTTATTCTGAATTCTACTACAATGAAGTAACTGACTGACTGCTTTCTCTTTGTTACGTTTTTGCTTTCATTGAGTTATGGAATTGGGTAGCTGCAGAACAGATAACGGATATTTATGACGGTAATATTGCAAGAAGTGATTCAGTTTTGAGAGTTTATAATGTAGTCTGCTCCTAAAATTTTGGGAAGATATTCAGACTCAAACATTTCAAAATTTTTATGAATTAAACTGTGCCCAGTTTGTGGTGTTGAATTTGGGTCTCTCAATAGTTCTTGGTTTGTTTAGACATCTGGATATCTAGTATCTCAGTTAAATTATCTGAAGTGGAAGGATTTAGTATTGCCCATCATTGGTCTTAATCAACTACAGTGAATTATCCAAGGCCAGTGTAATAGTTCCAGTAATAGTAATAATAATGACAGAAGACCAGTTCTTGAACAAAATGAGTAATGGTGTGTAGGCCCCAAAACTATGTTTTATATTAAGTTATAAAAATAGTACTAAATTTCACTTAAGTTGAACAAGAAAATTTGAAAGCTGAAGTTATTTGAGTTTCACAGTAAGGATTGAGAACTGGTTCAGTAAAAGCCAATGTAGGAAGGGAGAATCAAAAGTTATGTGTTGAATATGCTATTAAAGCATATTAACATGCTATTAGAGATTTCGTAATTACTATGACTCTTGCTGTTATGCAGTTAAATATCCAGGATACTGAAAAGCTATGGGTATCAGTTTTAACATATTTTAGAACGTTTTTCTGGGAGGTATTGGACTTGGTGAAACACAAAGTTCTCCTTTAGGAACAGTTATGAATATGGCTGTGTTTTAGAGACATCCCTCTTAATTTTCGCTTCTTAATCACTCTTCTTAATTTTTTGAGGCAAAGATTCAGAGTTAACACACTATTATATATGTATGTGTGTATAAATGAATTTGGAGTTATTTTTTTCCATTTTGCATTGGGAATTAGGGGCCTGATACATTCATCATAGGCATTTCCTATTCACACATGAAATGTGAAGTGCTGTCTCACTCCAATATCTACAAAAACAGGAGCACTGATTGTGTTATAATCTCGGCCATGCACACAATGTGAACAGCAGATTGTAGAGACTCAGCATCTGTCTTTATCTTTCTACCAGTGCTGGCCACCTCCGCCCAAGCATTAATAACATAGTTTGCAATCTTAATTCAGCTGCCATGTGCGTTTTCATTTCCAATACATTTAATTACACAATAACGTATTGTTTGTAACAAGATCTCTGCTGTGTTTAATGACAAACAGAACAGTGCACATGTAATGGCTATTAGATACTCCTTTTTATTTAATTAGTGATGTCATGTTCTTCTGCTTTACATCCAGCAAGTCCTCTAAATCTTTCACACTATATGAAGTTGTTGATTTTGTCATGGAATGTCTTTTGAAGATTAAAGCATAATATTGAGTGTGTAACTAACTGATGATTTTTCTTCAACATGTTCTGACCCAGAAGTGATATTGTGCCCATTTTTCAGACTGGAACTGTAATGTGATAGGAAAAACAAACAAACAAACAAAACCAAACCAAAACACACACAAAAAAAAACCTCCAAAAAATTTGAAAGTATATTAAATTTAGATGCCACACTTTGAGAACCTGATTTTTTTTTCAAACTTTGAATTTGCATTGTGTTTGTTATATTCAAAGTTTCAGCAGCACTTTTAAGTGTTCAGCTCCTTTGAAAATTAGCTTAGATTAATAAGGAGTTGAGAGGAGAAACATTAAGTCTGTAAGTTAGAGACTTCCTGACACACATTAAAGCAAGATATAATGAACTGAGGAAAGTTATCTTAATGATGTATTGTCAGAAACTCAAAGAAACATGTAGAAAGCTCATGCTAGAGCTAGTGACTTACATACGCAACATGATGAGATAGAAAGGGAAGAAGAAAAGTCATGTCAGTGGATTTCTTCCCTCTTTAAACTGGCCTGAGCCATGCATTTAAATTTTGAGAGTGTTTTAAGTGGGATTTTCTTATATCATCCAAGATCAGAGTTTAATAATAGAACTACTATGAAATACCAAAGGTGGGACCCTATCCAAGAATGGGCACCTATCTCCCTGCATTCACTACAGAAGGAAGTGGGACAAATGTACCCCCATTAAGAGGAATAAGTCTGGGTAGTAGTATTTCTTTCACCTCACAGGAATAACCTGTATCAAAAACTACATAATAAAAATGCATAAAGTAATTATTATAGAAATAGAATAAGTATAAGTAAAATAGTATACATATCATTGTATAATTATAATAAATATCAAGATTAACTGAATTGTACATTTTTAATTCAGAGTTGTGCCAACCTTAAAATACTTATTGACATATATGTGAAATTGGCTTACAAGCACAAATTTACACCATCACTGAATTGGATGATGACTGCAGGTTATTTATGTCAAGAGCAAAGAAGGATCAATACATTATTTCAGATAAAGTGGAAACAACTTTGGTCCAATGGATACACTCTAGATAGAGTTAAGTGGTGTCGTTTAAGCCAACACATGATTATTAAAATAATATATGTGTCATTTTTTGTGGCTTGATGATTCAGTATATTACTGCTATACAATCATGCTGGGATGTGATCTTGTGCCCACGTCAGAGAGCAGGTTAGTTCTTACACGTTTAAATGATGGTACGCAAATAATTCACGGAACTTGATGATAGAAGTGTGTGAAATGTCTTCTGTCCGAACTGATCTTCCTGGATGCTTTCCCGGTATCCCAAAGAACGAAAGAGTTTGCAGAAAACAGCGTACACTAATGTGGTATGCTTACAGAATTGTGCTGTAAGAAGATCATTCTGAGTGAGAGAGATGAAACCCTGAAAGCTCTCTGACTAGATCTGTGCAGCATTAAAGCATCGCGTATCAGGACGCATGCTTTCTTTTTTCATTTCTCAGTGTCACTCTTGTTGGCTTCAGGCATTCAGAGCAGCGTGTTGCTGCTCCAGCAACTTGATACTATTACACCAGTGCGCAGAATTACATCAGGACCTTCAGAAGGTAGTTAGACATTACTCAGAAAAGTCCCTGGTCCCATATTCCTGACCAACAAAATATAGAAACATTGGGTGCTAACCTAGCACTGCATGGAATTTAAATCGCAGTGAACAACTATGCCATCTTTCTGGCAGTATGCAGGACTTCGTTATTTTCTCAATATTCCTGCACTTTAGGTAAGTATATCTTTCACAGAAGTCCAGTTTCCACCTGAAAGACATCAACAACAGAGACTTCATAGGTCTCCTTGATGTCTTTGTTCCAGTGTTTCTTGTCAATCCCACATTTGAAAATGTGCTTTTTATTTTACAAATGAGCATGTAGCTTAAGCCTCCAAAACTGGTTTGGGTTTTTTATTTCTGCTTTACATTAAAGGGATATTTAAAGTTTTTTTCTCTGTAATAAAGTCAGCTTTTCATTTATTTCTGAGTAAATTCAACTCATTTATTTTTGAGTAAATTCAACCAAGGTCCTTCAGCTCCTCATGTAAAGAATTTTCTAAAGTCTTCAGATAATTTTGTCAAGTTGCTGTACTTTCTTAAAAATTTCTACTACTTATAATTACAGACATGGAGTTTTCCAGACTGTGCCTTTACTGTGTTAAGTGCAGTGAAGTGAAATTTGTATTTCCAAAATATAATTCCAAAGGTTTTGGAAATTAATGCTTAATTTCAATTGGATGTCTTTGTAGCAGGGCCTTTCCCTGAACTTGATGCATTTTTTATAAATACTATGTTTTCTGAAAATGATTGAATTTTTTAATATAATATTTTAGTGAATTCTGAAAATTCTCTTAATGCCAAGCATCAAAGCAACTTTGTTAGACAGCTGTACTTTGAAATCTAGAAATGATCATTTTTCATTCTCAGTTGGCCTATAGAAGAGCCAGGTCCAGCTCGCCCCTCACATACACAGCAGTTTCTGCTGCTTTGAGATCTCCTTGATAGCTTCTAGAGCTTCTAGGCACTTTTTCTGGGACTTGGGCACATCTGGGAAACCTTTGAGGAAACTGAGGGTTCGTGCTGCTGCCAGGTAAGGCTAAGGTAAGGATGGCCCTAGCAGCTTCTAATGAACTCCATCAGCTGTCCTTGATGAAAGGGTGCCTGCAGCCTTTGTTCTAGCTGACCCTTGATTAGGGAAGGTCCAGCACCTTTTTAGCCCATGCCAGGAAGAGGACTATGTAACAGCCAGGCGATGCAGCCGTTAGAAGCAGCCAAGAGATGTGCAGAAATTTGCACAGCAGTTCATGCAGAAGGACACAAAGAAGAGGCCAGCCAACTTTCTCTGTCCAGCATACCCATCCTTAAAGATGATGGTCACAGGACCCAGCTGCTACTGAAATAAGTGTTTGCTGTTGGACTCTTGCACCCACAAGATGGAGGTGCAGCTTCAGATGGAGGACACAGCTCTGTAAGTGCATAAGGCCTGACAGGTTGCATCTGCAAGTGCAGAGGGAGCTGGCTGATGTCATTGCAAGGCCACTCTTGATTATCTTTGAGAGGTTCCTGAAGACTAGAAGAGAGTAAATATCGCTTCTGTCTTCAAGAAGGAATATCCATGGAACTACAGGCCAATCAGCCTCACTTCAATCCCTGGGAATGTAATAGAGGAAATTCTTCTGGAAACAGTTTCCGAACACATGAAGGACAAGAAGGTGGTTGGGATAGTCTGAATGGATTTATGAAAGGGAATCATGCTTGACTGTATTGCCATCTACAGTGAGGTAACTAGCATGGTGAATGAGAGGTGAGCAGTGGATCTTGTGGAATTTAACTTTAGCAAAGTCTTTGTCATTATCTCTCATAGTTTCATCTCATCAGCTTCATAGACAAGCTTACAAAGTACAGGTTAGGTGAGTGGACAGTGAGGTGGATTGAAAACCAGATGAACAACTGGGTCCATATGCTTGTGGTCAGTGGCAAGAAGCCCAGCTGGAGATGAGTCACTAGTGGTGTAGCCCAGGGCTCAATACTGAAGCCAGTACTGTCCAGCATCTTCATTAACAACCTGGATGGTGGGGCAGAATGTAGCAGAAAACTGGGGCAAGAGGTTGGAAGCAAACTGGGAATAAGATTTGTGGAGAAGAGACTGGTGGACAACAAGCAACCATGAGTTAGACATGTGCCCTTGTGGCAAAAAAAGGCCAACAATATCCTGGACTGCGTTTGGAAGAGCAATCCCAGTAGATCAAGGAAGATAACCTTCCCCTTTGCTCAGCACTGGTGAGGCAATGTTAAGGAGGACATGGACTATGGTGGTTTACCCCAGCTGGCAACTGAGTACCACACAGCCACTCGCTTACTCTCTCCATGGCAGGATGGGCAAGAGAATTGGAAGAGTAAAAGAAAACTCCTGAATTGAGATAAACACAGTTTAAGAAGTAAAGCAAAAGCCATGCTCACAAGCAAAGCAAAACAAGGAATTCATTTGGCAGGCAGTGTTCAGCCACCTCCAGGAAAGCAGGGCTCCATCACCAGTAATACTTTCTTGGGAAGACAAATGCCATCACTCTAAATGTCCCCCCTTACTTCTTTTTCCCCCAGCTTTATATGCTGGGCATGATGCCCTATGGTATAGTATATCCCCTTGGTTAGTTGGGGTCACCTGTCCCAGCTGTGTCCCCTCCCAACTTCTCGTGCAATCCCAGCCTGTTCACTGGTGGGGTGGGGTGAGAGGCAGAAAAGGCCTTGACTCTGTGTAAGCACTGCTCAGCCATAATGAAAACATCCCTGTGTTATCAACACTGTTTTCAGCATAAGTCCAAAACTCATCCCCATACTAGCTACTATGAAGAAAATCCCAACCAAAACCAGCACAGGAAATGAAGAAGAGTGAGCTGTTCTCCTCCGTAATAGCCAGTGACAGGACAGAAGGCAATGGGCACAAATTTAAAAACAGGAAATTCCATCTGAAAACAAGAAAACACTTTTTTTTATTGTGAGGATGGTCAAATGCTGATACAGGTTGCCCAGAGAGGTTGTGAAGTCTCCACTTGTAGAGATATTCAGAAGTCGAGTAGATACAGCCCTGGACGATTGATTGTGCTTGATGTCGGGGATTGTAGTAGATGATCTAATGAGGTCCCTTCCAACCCAGATGTTTCTGTGTGGTTTTATTTAAAGAGCTCTAGTTTATTCTCAGTGTAGCTGCCAACAACTTCATTTTTTTGTATTAATAGGATTTTTTGAAATGTTTCATGTGTATTTAAACAGACTGATTCTCCACTGTGGTGGTTTCTCTGGTTCCAGTGATGAATTCAGTTCAAACATTTACAAATCTTTCTACAATATCACAGCCGTATTCTTGACTCTGTATTCCTTAGGAAGCTGCAGGTGTCTTGATGTAAATATTTTTGAAACAACTTCCTTATTTGCAATTGTTGTGTTTATAATACCAAATACTTCACTTAAGAGAAGGTTATTTTAGCATTATCTTAGTCATAAATTAAACACCTCATAAAACTGAGAGTCCTTTGAGTTGTCAAATGTAGTTTTTCAGCATTAATTTCACTAAAATTATGTGTTTGGAGGGACCTTGTGAAATTGCAACATTTGCCTTATGTTAATAATCAATTCACTTTCTGAGATTACAGGTTTTTGTAATCAAGCATGAATGAAATTATTATGACACAGTGGAAAATCTTCCTAAATAAATAAATGGACAGGGAGCTGTTAGATTTTCTTAACATAATTATTTAGAGTGACATGAAAATTAATTTAAATTCAGGTTGCATTTATCTGGTTTATAGAACTTAAATATTTCTTTGACATAATTTGTTTTCTAGTTCACTGAGTAAATGTTGTACTCAACCAATTGTAAAACAAGCTTTACAGAGCAATGATAATTACTGCATAGTAGGTCAGGCTCCTGGCACAGAGAAAATATTATTTTTCACAGCTAAAGCTCCAGAGTTTTGGAATCTCTTTTAATCTTTTCAGTCCTTCTTGACTTTGATGTAAGTTGCTTTTAAGTATGCAAAGCTCTAGGCTGATATTATCATTAAGTTGGAGTGCTGTACGTACCTTCACTCAGGTATTTAACAGTCTAAAAATGGTTAATGTAGAAGAGGGAGATAATTTTAATTTTTATCTACCAAAATATCTCTACTTTAAAAGCAAAGTGAATAACCAGTAAGGTAGGATACAACTTTAAATATATTTTTTTCCTCCTTTGGCATTTAAAAATGGGATGAAGAATGTAATTTAGAATGTTGAAGACAGATTGTATTAGAAAATAGTTGTTAGTTTTTTAATTTGTTTTTTATTTTCCACTAAAAAGGAAAAAATAACTTTTAATGGAATAACAGAAATTATTTCACTTTTAAGATCCCATTTAGGATTTTCGGGCTTCCTTCCAAATACTCTATTATCAAGATTTCTTTTAATGTCTCTCATGAAATGGTATAGAAACATGAGAGAATAGGAAATTATTTCTCATAATTAAAAAATAAGGTGTTCATTATAAAAATATCTAAATGTAGTTGAAAAATATTTCTACAAGTGATTTTGAATTTTAAATGCACTTTTGTGAGTAGATTTGGTAAGTTGTGATGGATTTTGTGTAGGGATTTGTTGGCAAAAAAAGGTTGAGGCATTTCATTTCTTGGCTCTGCTACGCCTGTTTAAGGACTTTTTTTGATGTTTGTTAAATGCATTTGAATAATATTATATAGTCTGTCGAGGCGCTCTCTTTTACCATTTTATTAATACAAAAATGAAGAAACTAAAGTTTACTGGAAATCTTCCCTAAAATTATAAACCCAAGGTTGAGTGCAGGAATGCTGCTGCATTAGCGAGGAACTCCCTAGCGACTCCTCTTCCAAAACAGGGTATTAGGGTCTGTGTTGTCTGTTCTTTTGTGAGCCCTGTTTCTGTGAAAGGCTTTAGTGGGATATAAGGGGCAGACTTTCACTTGTTTTCTGCAAACGGCTTAATTTCTTGCCTTCTGGCCTTATTTCCCATCACTTTATTCAGTTTTAACATTTAATACCGAGGTTAATTTGTACTACACTGGTTACCATAAAACATCCTCAAGGCCAAGGTTAATAGGATTGAAGAAAGAATTGTACATTCAAGTCCTAACGCTGTATTACTGGAGTTAAAAAGGTTTCATTGACTGCAGCATAGATTTCCAATTTAGGAAAGAGAACGTTCAAACTATAAGATTCCTAAGGATTACAAAAAAAAACTTGTGATATTGTGACACTACCAGAGTTAATGACAAAACTCTCATTAGCAGCAGTTGTGCAGTCAGTCAGTTAAATGTCAAAGCTCTCTTTAAATATTACCAAATTTTTGGCTAAATGCATGTTGGAAAGTAACAACTCTGTATTCAGGCTGTACGTTTGTTGTGGATTTGTAATTTTCGCTTTGTGAACTGTCAAATAGTTGATTTGGATCCTGGAGAACCTTCTGTCCCACAGCCAGTTGGTAGATGCACACTGTTGTGCGACTGCCTTTGATGGGCGATTGCTCTGATTTTTGTGATTAATTTTGATCTTCTGTTTCCAATCACCTCTTGAACTGGCTTTCTTGCTGATACTGCCATGTGATATCTGCCTTCATCCTCCAACAACGGCAGTCTGGCAAACTTTTTCTGGGAAACTATGGAGCAGAGGAATGTCACCAGCTTTGGGCTGGGCCGGGTTTCCCCTGGGTTAGAGCTGGTTGGAGCACTGCAAGCTCTAGGTGAGCTGCCTGGGGCACTGGGTTGTGCCTACAGACAGAGAGGGGAAACTGAAAAGTTTATATGGACTAGGAGTATCATCTTAAAGGACTGAGACAAAGGAAAGCCTCTCTTCTGTTCTCTGATTTAGCGTAGGCACTGGGACTTGTGTGGCTGCTTGCTGGCAATTTTGTGTATCTAGAGAAACAGTCTTTTTTAAGTGCCCAGAGCCCCACTTGTATGGCTGCGCATAGGTGCCCAAGGAGCTGGTGGGGTGTCCATGGGTGGGGCACACTGAGACAGGGGTCTTTACTTTTCCACCTGCCTCCTGCTTCGGGGATATCTGTCCCTTTGTCAGTCTGGTTTTGAGGATTATTCAAGAGAATCTTAGTTTAGCTTGGCAATTGAGTTACATAAGCCTCATTAATCTTGCATAGTAACTACAGTAGTTAAGACTTTAAAGCTCAGCTTCCTACTTTCTCTAGAACTAGTTCCTGTTTTGAAATGTGATGATGTGTTTCAGGAACTGCTAATTAGTGGTTTCCCTTGAAAATTCACACAGGCTTATTCTAAGAACTTTTCCCTTCATACTCAAGTGTGGGTTCTTTAAATTATTAATTCCATAAATCATATCAGCATTCCTACATAACTGTGCTCGGTTTTATCCTAAAATAATCCACAGCTTATTTTTAGACACTAGGATTAGCGATCTTTCTTCTGTAGTTAGAGATATGCAAATAGATGGATGCAACATGATATAGCAGAGGTTACAATATAGACTTGAATCCTTGCTTTGTGTGTTGGACCTGCAGCGGTGCCCAGGGGCAGCAGTCAGAATCAGAGCACAAGCTTATGGAAGGATGTACAGAGCCTCTCTTCTGAACAGCTTTCCATCTAGTGTAAGGCAAAGCTCGTCAAGTCATTTTGATTAACAGAAGGGGCGAAGGAAGAGAAGAATAAAGAGTGCAGTTGACCACGTACTTCAGTTAGGCACTCAGCTGGGGTTTGCTGAAGCATATAATTTCTCATTTATTTTATTTTTAATATTTTATCTTTTTTGCCCCTAACCAAGCAGTTATTATTTGAATAATTTGTGTGTGTATTGTAGCTGAAGTTTGTTCTATGGAAATGAAGGACGTAGTCATCTGTCCAAATTAGCTGAGGGCAAGCACTTCATGAGTCAAGGGGACAGGATGCAACATCAGTAGCCTTTAGACAAGTTCTTATCACATTTATTGCCAGTAAAAATATATGCAGCACAGAGGAAATAACCAGCAACTATTTTGGTTTTCTTTTCTTTAGATATTATTCTAAGTAGCATTAGAAAACTTGTTGACACCACTTATCTTTTTTAAGTTAGTGTAGGTGGTACTGCATTTTTTATTTAGTTAAAGGAAGTACATGATGCCTAGAACATTTATTTATATTTTGAGTGTTTCTGTAACCTCAATATTTGCTCAAGGAAAGGTAATGGGCCTCCTGTGCTGGCTGCCATGCACAGCACTACAGCAGTGAGTACAGCTCTCCTGGGGCTTCCAAGACCCACTTCTGAACAGGAGGTGGGAGCTGTGGCCCTCTGCTAAATCCATTCAACAAACCAGAGAGTCTCCTAAGATGTTTTCCATTTCTTCTTCTTGCTAAAAGGCAGACTCAGACTCTAAATATTTACTCACAGTATGGCTCATGGTCTGCTCAAGGCAAGGCCATTATCAAAACCATTCTTCTAATTGCTTTAATTATCCTATACAGAAACATAAAATACTTACGTCCCTGCTACACCATATATTTTAAGTTTTTTCTATACTGATGCTGGGAAGTCATAGAGAAGCAGAAGTGCTTCTCTGTATCTGAAAGGCATTGCTGAAAGGTAGTGGCTTTTTATGTATTTCTGTGTTAAAATATCAGATAATTTAGAAGGGTGCGTGTAGGAACAAAAAGGCCTTTGTTCCTCTGGAAAAAGCTGGTGCTTCATACCCACCTGTGTGATTGTCCTACAGGTTGTTTGTACACATGGCACATAGTATAATGACTAGTAATGATTGGATGAAAGGTAGGGCAAGTGTTTGTCCTGAGGCAAGTGTCCTGTGTTTCACTGCATGAATGTTTTGGTAATTAATAAATGACGGTGAAAAATAATGACACTCTTTTCTTTATATATAACTGATTTTTCAGAAAGTTTGTCGTTTGACTTTGCGATATGTCATAAATCACATTTTAGCTCATCTTGTAAATGGAGATAAAATTGCCTTCCCAACATATTCCATGTTTTCCTGTGTAATTAACACCTCGCTCACAGCTGTGTCTGCCAGTCAAAGCCCTGCCTTCTTCCCCCTGCCACTTCCTTGATACTTTGTTTAGAGTGCTGAGATTTTAAGTGTCATCCTCAGGATACTTTAAATAAAGTCCAAACAGGAAAAGGAAGGTGCTTCAAGAAGTCAACAGTATAGATCGTTATAACCCAGAGGGACTATTTAAAAAGTATGAAGCAATTTATCTTTGTTTATTACTTACTTCATTACCTCTCAATCCATTCTTCATACTTTCTAAGCAAAGTTCGCTGTTTTTCAAACAAGTCAGGAAATACTAGGCTCCATCTGTATTTCTGGAGTAGAGATCAGCCCAAAAGTCTAGACCTAGCTAACAACAGCCCCCTTTCCGTGTGACTGCGTGCCTTTCCTGCTACTGTGCCCTCAGCCAGGCCAGGCAAGCTACTCGGTTGCCCAGTGAACTGCATCCATGAACCAATCAAAGCCAAAACAACTCTGTGTTTTTGTGGGCCATCAGCACCCTGGGTGAGTGGTGGGTGGTGTAGCCTCCAGCCCAGTATAAGCTCCTGGTACTGTATTATGGTTCTGAAACCCAGTAACAGCCCTGCGTGTGCGAGTACTGGCGGGAATAAACAGCTCAGCACATAACACATGTCTCAGCTAGTTAAGACCCAGGAATTTGGCACTCCAAATATGCCGAGGTGTTTGGTTTTTCTTTTCACGCTGCCCTTAAAACACACTGACAGACTGAGGACCTTCATAAAACTGTGGTGGCAGTGTAAATGTTATGTGACACAGCCCAGTGCGTGAAACATCCCCACAAGCCTTGTTCAGTTCTTTCTTCAACTTGAAGGGCTCCAAATCCCTACCTCCTGCTTCTCAGGAGAGTCTCTGGCATCTAGGCAAGATGTTGAGCTGCAGGGTGTGAGGAAGAGGGATTTTCCACCCTTACTGTCATCATCTTGTTTCCCCTCAGCATAGATCAAGATTAATGAAAGGCAGAGCATGAGACTGGTTTCCTACAGACTGGGGCTCTCACCTGTACAGAGCAAAGCTGAGATTTCACTTGCTGTTCCCTAGATTACATCTGCAGTTTGTGTGAGACTGTCATTTAATAAAACACAGAAGCAGGCTTAGAAGTGGGGACCATAGTTTACAGAAATGCCCCTGTGAGTTAATTGTGAGCTGTCAGCAAGCATTTTCATTTTTGAACTTCTTCAGCCAAGTTTTCTCCAGGACATCCCCCTAATGCTTTTTGTTAATTAACATTTGCCATATGAAAGGGAAAAATTTAGCCTTAGTGGATATAAGACATTTTTTTTGCCATCACACCTAGATATTAGTTGTTCTCAGCTGTTCAGCTGTTGTTCCTAAAAAATGTACAATAAAGATGTAAATTACTGTAAATTACATCCATTTTTATGTTGGTCTTCCTAAAAAAAAAAAAAAAAAAAAAGCAAAGGTGAAAGCAACAGTTGTTCAATCGAGCTCTGTACTAAAATTTGTAATACTTGCATGTGCGTGTTTTTAAGAATCTGAGCGGAAAGTCTCCTGTTAAGTAGACTTTTATGGACCTTAAGTTTTAATGCAAATGATTTTGCATGTGCATTATATACACAGATGGTAGTAATTGCACAAGGAAGGTGAATTGGTTTTGCAAATAAATCTCTGACTTTTCGGCTTGTTATCATATTCCAGAGAAGGCGGCTATGAGTGTTTGTTAATTGGCTTCTACTGCACATATGTACTTACTGAGCAAGTCAGGGTGACTACTGCAGCACAGTTTAACATCCCAAGCTCTGGTATATTCAGATAAAACATAATTTCTTTACACCTCATCAAGATGCTCTGTTTATAGCCCTGTCAATGTGCGCTCACATTTGAGACAGAACATTAAAATGTGACAGTCAATGTTACAGGGTTGCAAATATAATTTGTCATAATTATTAAAAACAATCCTAAAAGTACTTAAATTAGATAGCATTGCAGAGATTGATGCAGAGTATTCATTTTGGAGAGGCTTTGAATTTTTTGCTAATAAGCAAGGCAATAAATCTTATTCTGAATCAGTCACTAGCCATAACAATTATAAATGTCTATTTTTCTTTTTTGTTTCCAGGGAAGACGAGGCAAACCAGGCCTCCCAGGAAAACCGGGGCCACCAGGACCTCCTGTGAGTAACTAACGAGGGGAATGGGAAATTTTCACACTATCCTGGAACTTTGTTAGCATTTTTAGAGCAAGTTAATTATAGTTGAAAATAATTTATCTGTTTGCTCTGCTGTATCAAACAGCTGCTATTGCTAGCCTTTTGATACAGCATAGATAAAAGGACTAGGTCCACAAATATGAGGGATTACAGAGGAGGGAAAGAGCAAGATGTAAACTTGAGCAGAGAAAGCAGAAGTCGTCTGGCATTTCAAAGAAAGACTGGCCATGTATGCTAAATGTGAATACTGTGCATTCATTCACTTTGCAAAATGTGTGATGCTCTGTAGAAGATGGGATAATTTCTGTCTCAGAGGGGTAATTTGAAAGATGAAGGACTGTGTGAAGCATGTGCCAATTGTCTGAATGGTGCGGAGGATTATACACAGCACTGGAATGAGCACTCAGCTGTAGTTCAAATGAGTTTACTGAAGAATTAAAAAGATTAAGAAATACATGACTCTATGAAAGGATTTGTAATATGAAGAACTAAAGAGTTTGGCTCAGATCTAAGAGGTTTGGGATTTAAATTACTTTGTCTTTAAGTGATACATGATTTCAAATTTGAAGTCAGGCATGGGTGTTTACTAGTCTAGAATGAACGCAGCCTTCCTTTGACAGAGGAAGACTTGGTCATATTTGTAAAATTCCCTATATATTGTGTTGTAAAAATGCTGTTGTGCACAAAAACAGAACAGGTCTTTATTTGTAGATTAAACTTGTACTGGTTTACATTCTTCATGTCAACCGAGGATTCGTAATTCCTTTTCTGCTTACCTGAAATAAGTAAAGGCCAGTAGTTTATGCATCAGAACATTCGATTCATATGCTTCAACCTCACTGCAAGGGAAAACACATCTTGTTTGTAGAGAAGAGAATAATGCACTACTGCATGAAATACAGTGACTAAAATGAAATAGATGTCATTTACACTCACCTAAAAACAAAACTGCATAAATTTTGTAAATATTTTTCCCCTTTTTCCTTGCAAAATGTGTTCAGAAAGAGTTGATGATGGAGCTCATTCATTCTGCATAAAAACTATATTGTTAAAATTCCCTCCTCCTCCTTCTCCCCTGTTTATAGTCATACTGAAGCCTTGCTTATTTGAGTCTTGTACAGTTTGGGCTTCCAAATGCTCAAACGGAACTGTTGACTCCATAGTCGAACAGAGTCTGAACAGAGGAAAGGAGTGATGCAGAATCTTTCTTAATACAAATGCCAAAAATGACCTTTAAAAGAAAAGAAAAAAGGCAAACCGTAGCAGAGGTCAATGTTAGACCCAATCTACTTAGCGTTTTGTGAACCAGGGAAAAGCTGTTTCTCCATTACAGATTTCTGCCATCATAGATTTGCTGACAGGTCAGGCTTGTGAAGATGTATGATCCTTGACAGACATACCAGAAATCTTGAGTGGAAGCTAAATTGCATTTCTATTACTGAGACCTATTTCAGATTTTCTTACAGCAAAAAGAAAGCTCAGCTTTATCAGCATGGCAGCATCCGTACATGGAGCTCTGTATGGACAGTGTAGCCTAGCACTACGTATCAGAAAAGCATTCCTCAAGCAGTTGTGGCCTGAATGTTGGTTAGAAATAATTTTTTCTGGTGTATCTAGCTTGATGAAGTCCTTACTTTGGATACAGCTACACCAGCATCTTGTGTTCCTCTTCTAAGACTGAGAGTATAACACAGAAAAAGCATACTCTAAAAGCAGTAATTCCCAGTGCATTGGCAGTATCCTCATGTTTAAAGTGCTACAGCTTTTACATACCAAAAAGACTTTAACATGATCCATCGTTCCTTCTCTCTTTTCCAAGGCTCAAACCATACTAATTTCGCTATATTGTGCTTCCAATTACTCCTTCTCTTCTAATAGTGGCACCTTCCTCATGCACATGGATATATTGTCGGCCTTTACTATGGCTTTTCCGAAGTGCAACAGAACTATCACACCTGCAGGGCAGTTGCTGTCGTCAGTTTGGCATATACAGGGTATGAAATGCTTGACAGATTTACTGAATATGTAAAAATTAGACTGGCCAGTAAAAGTAAGTTTGGTGTTGGGTTGATGTTTCAAAGGAATATGAAATTTGCATTGGAGAAAAAGGAGATTCAGTAATTAACTGTTAGGTAGCTACAGTACACACTGCGTGTTTGAAATTAATAATTTTACCTAATTTGTTTATCAGTTTATGTCATGATGTTAAGTACTTACTTGAGATACTAGAACAGACGGATATTCAGTACTGACGAAAAACCCTGTGAGAAGGTAAGTTCTGCCTCCATGAGGAAGAAGCTGGTGAACAGGTTACAACACTCACGGGATTTGATATAAAGCACAGTCCTAAATGAAGTGTGTGGCATGAAGGGATTATGAGACCACATTCCGAACAGTCAAAAGGGCTTTAAATTGGACACTACTAAGTGGTGTGAATTTTGGTTAATTAAAATAATAATTTTTACCTACTTGTCAGATGGGAGCATTTAAGACTTTTCTAAGCCTCTCACAATACCTCAACTCTTTTTTTTTTTTTTTTTTCCCCCGTAACCTGATTTCTGGGGATTTTTTTTCCAGTAAAATTTATGTTTGTAGTGAGTTTCTAGTCCCTTAACATCATCTGCTCATCTTTGGTTAAAAACCTGTATCGTAGTAAGAAATGTAGATTGAGTGACAACTGGTGATGAAATTACTTGGTTAAAGTGGGACTCCCCATGCAGCTTCTTCCAGGTGTCCTTTCTTTCGTGTCATTTTCCTCTTATCCTTTCTTTCATGACTTTTTCCCTTTGGAGGAACTCCTGTTCCCACAGAAGACAAGGAGTCAGTGAGGATTTTTATTGATGGATTACGAAAAATAGTTCTGTAAGCATACCCGGATGATGATCCTCCTTGGAGTATTTTTTAATGTTTATTAAGTATTATGGACTTTTTAAGTGTTCTGTTATTCCCTCAGGTTCAGAATTCATGATTTGCATCCGTGCTGTCTGCTGCTGGTTTTGAGCACTCTTCTGTGACTTCAGCACGGGAGAGCTGAGCTGTGCGCTCACGCTTGTCTCGCTCCAGCGGGTTATGATTTATGCTGAAAACAAGGAATCCAAACGCGTTAAGTAGAACAGCAGCTCCCTCTAGTGCTTTTTGATCCCTTCTTCCCTTTTAGAAGAGCCTACAAAGCAGCTTAAAGCTTCTGTTAAATACACTATTCATTTCTGTCTCGGAAGCATTCTGAAAATTGTGATTGTGAAATCAAAATCTCTGCACCCTTCAAATGTATTACATTTTATTGCTCACATTTTCTTCTAAAGTCTTCTGAAAGAGATAGTGTCTCCCACATGCTGTTATCCTGCTCGGCATGGCTCTCCATTGAAACTGAGATGCTGATTTTATGAAACAAAAAGAAATACTGTGATAGTAGGATGCTGTGAGGTTGTAAGCACAGCATTTTGCTCTGACTGCAGAACTGAACGGGTAGCTTTTTTCTGCCGTAGCCGCTAACAAAAATATCTACAGGACTTACCGATGCAGAAGGGGTTACCAGCAGCCCATAGCTTGTATAAGGCATTGGCTTTCTCAAATGTATGGAAGGTGTCTGAATTTGGCATTTATATGCTGTTGGCCTGTAGATGTACAAGCCCAGTTCTTCAGTGTTCATTTAGGCAAAATGCTGGTCTTGGGCTGTAGAACTACCACCTGCCTGTTCTTGTATAGAGTTTGGTTAAGAAGAGATCTTTCTATTTGTCCTGCTTAGAAAATAGCTGTGTGATATCTGGTACTGTTTTACGTATTATGATCAGTTGTGGGAGGTTTATGGGTTGTTGTTGTTGTTGTTGGGTTTTTTATTTTATTTTTACTTTTACATGAATCAGCATCCATGTATTTTTATTTATACAGACAGGCTAGAGGACAGAAAAAGCTTTTTAACGGTTTTACTGGTTTCTCCATTAAGAGTTAACTTTATCTTTTCTGTCCCAGTTGTTCTACTGGAACTGTTAGGATTGGAGAAATTCCATTTCTCAACAGTTCCTATTTTAATAGGACATCTAATTGTTTTTAAAATAAAAAGAGTGCTAAGCTAGAATTGTGCTATGGACTCCTACCAGTATAACAGCGTTCTTTGGGGTGAGTCCAAGTATGACTTCTGCCCAGTGTTGCTGTTTGGCAGAAGGGAAGTGCTACCAGCAATGTTTTTTAAAGGTAGGAAACATAACTAGCTGATTTGGCCAAGTGCCGTATTGCCCAAGAAGCTGCCTGTGGCAGAAGCAGGAAGGAAACTTTGGGTCTCCTAAATCACAGGTTAGTAAACTGCTATCACAATTATTCATCTTCTTAAAACTGCTGGTTTGTTTTTCTGAAGTTATTGTTTGCAACCAGAACAGATTTATTTCACAATTGCTATGGTCCTTGAATCTCATTGTGCAGTTCATCCTTTACCTTTGCAAGGGGCTGAACTTCATCTCTCTTATCTTCACAACTGTTCTTTCTTGGAAGATTAGCTTTGTGTTACTCCTTAAAGTTTTAAGTTAAAAGAGGGTTTAATTTTTGTTTGTATTGCATATGAGGCAGTGGAGAAGTTCACAGACTACTTGAATTGGTTCATTTAATTCCATACGCTTTTTGTGTCTTGTTACTCAGTGTGTATGTCAGTGCCACCGAACAAGTTATCTTAAGTAGCCAGCAGTTTGCCTTGGAAACCTCATTTCCTTTGCCTCAGGAAATACTGTCATTCCTCTACCAATATTTTGAAAGTGAATGAATGTTATCAGTTAATTACAATAAACAGAAAATTAAAGCAATGATAAGTGAAAATTGTCAGTAGCATTTCTGGTATTACTGGACTTTCAGCTGCTTTTTAGAAGGATATTGGAAATGCGTATGTGGTAGGATAGGAATGGCTGGCAAGGGTTGGTCATATTGCTTGCGTCTATGCATTTAAGTTTTTTAAATCCGTATCAAAATGTAATTTATTTAATGTATTCTAGCGTGGCAGATGTCATGCTTTCGTCATTCTTTCCATTTGCTCTTTGGAATAGTTATACAATATTGCACATCTGCCCTGATGAGTTTCATGATTTTTTATGTTACAGTAATCAGAAAAACTGGTTTTTGTTTTAATGGGCAGGCAAAGATCTGAAGTAGATGGATAAAGGTGATTGCATTGAGTCACTTGCAGTGCTGTGTTCTCTGAAATGGCCTGTTCTTGAGATGCAACCGGTGCAATTTACTTGTTACACATTTTACTGCGTGGACTGTGAGATTGGGTAGACTTTTTCAGCTGTCTCATCTTTACAGAAATGCAGACTAACTATAAAAGATAAGGGAAAAGAGTGTATTATAAACCCCAGTAATTCCACAATCTGCAGCTATTTCCTTTTAAGCACCTGGGCTTCTATTCCTGCCTTGTCTATAGAAATAACATCTGAAACCTGTTTGTAATTTTGGAAAACAATCAGGACACATTTTCAGTTCTTTTCTTATTTATACAACTGTTATCTCTGTGTGGTTTCCTTCTCTCAATTACACAACTTGATAGTAAAAAAGAAAAAGGAAACCCCGCTCAAGTGAGCTTCAAAGTGGCAGATGTGCAAAATTCTCATTCAAAAGCTAGAAATTGCCTATCCAATAATTCTTCAACTCCCATTAATTTCATTGCTTCTGCACTTGCACACCAATGCTACTGGTTTTTTTGTCGGTAGAGCCTTCAGAGTGGATTATGCAGCTGTATTAGTGGAGAGAAGCAGTGTGGAAGGGAAGAAAGAGACTAGAAAACACCCTTGAATGAAAGTGTTTTCTGTGGTTTCACACTCGTTTTATTAATTTTATTTTAGAAAGAATGGTGGAAAAAGACAATTATTAAATTGATGTGCATTTTCGAAAACAGACTAAAACCAGAGAGGTGGTTTACCTCTGGTAACACAAAGATGGTGGCATAGTCAAGAATGAAACCCAAATGCCTTAAGTTTCCCTTGACTGCCTCAGTCAGGAGACAGTTCTGGGGGGTTTTGGGGTTATGTCTGTTTTTCAAAACTGTGACGTGTACAGGGGCTTTCCATTTTGTCAGAAAGTATTTATTTGACGCACAAATAATATCTCTGAGATTGGTGTTGGTGACAGATAACAGCCACCATTCAATCCTTCCTGGGTTGTGTGGTTGCAGCGGTTTCATTTGTGCAAAAACAGTAAAAGAAACAACCTGGCATCAAATGAGAAGGGAGAATACATTCTTATTTTTGACTGACTGCAGGATTAATCCTGCAAGGATTCTGGATTCAAAGATTCAACACCGCAGGATTGTAGCATTGAAGTTGAGACATCTAATGAGTAGGCAGTGTCATCACAGTTCAGTCCCAGTTCTGAGTTGCCATCTTTACATGGATATCGAAGTAAAAATTCTGCCATTAACTTCAGAAATCAGAGTTGAGTGAACACTGCAGTCGAAACATCATGACTGTATTATTTTTCAACATAAATTTGAAGTGACAATTCAGTTGCAAAAAGTAATGGAAAAATATATGGCCTTGTATCACTTCTGATGT
Source organism: Rhynochetos jubatus (assembly GCA_027574665.1). Classification (NCBI taxonomy): domain Eukaryota; kingdom Metazoa; phylum Chordata; class Aves; order Eurypygiformes; family Rhynochetidae; genus Rhynochetos; species Rhynochetos jubatus. The sequence goes on along the minus strand of CM050650.1, from coordinate 94,317,019 downwards.
TGGGGAACAAAGAGAGAGGTTTCATGTGATGTTTCATGTGGCTTCAAGATCTTTCTTGTGTCCCCTAATATTTAAGTACCACTATCTTTCTGTGAAAACGTAATCACAGTAAAATAGGTAAGATCATATTTCATAAAGTAGAGAGGATGTCTCAGAACACACCTGTCTTGTTCTGGTATGCTGCAGTAATGTTCTGCCAGGTCTTAATGATTTATCCATCAGTTTGAATGACGTTTGCCTATTTGACTTTAATTTGGCTTTAGCATCTTCATAGTTTTTTCTGCCTTCAGACTCCATGGGAACTTTGTGATTTCCTCTCGTTTGGTTAATCAAAGTCATGGTTCTGTTTCTCATCTTTTCAAAGATGAGAACCTTGAGGGAAGCGCCTTTCCTGGTAAGGAGAGCCATCAGAGTTTCATAGAATGATCTTCTACTTACGGGAAGACTGAGGTTTTGCCATTCTGTGCATGGCTACAGAGTAGATGCCTCTTGCCAGAGAAGGGTTTGCTGTCACAATGCAAATCATGACCTACCTCATTTAAATGCTTTGTCAGAACTCTTCAAAATGTAATTACATAGGAGCCAAAAGATGCCAGGGGGCATTAGCGTCTTCTGTACACATCTGAAATTACCAGGTACAAGGAATGCCACCTGTGACAAAATCACTGCTGTTGCTCTCATCACGTTTTCTCCTGAATTGCCTGATAGTTTATACGGCAGCAACTTTGCAGAGGTAAACAGCTGCGCTCCTCCTTAGAAGAGTATAGTCACTGGTTAATTAGCTTACATTGACCCAGAATACATGGCATTGCAGTATTTTCCTTGGATCCCTAGCTGAAATCAGTGGATAGGAGGTTTTTCAATTTTTCTAGGAATACTTTGGAGTATTGCCGCTACACTGCTACAAATTTGTCAGCAGTTCTTGTTACAAAAGTCTTAACCAGTTGAAAACAGTAGTATTCTCATCTTAACAAAATTTGTATCTTGGGTGAGAAGTGATTTTGATCCCTGAGATCCTGTAATAGTTTTACAGGTCCTTTAGCAGGAAAATGGGAGAAGTTTTTAATAGTTTCTTATTCTGAAAGTGCAGAAAGCTGTTTTCTTGGTACAGTGCCTAACACCAGACTATTTCTGTCTTACATGTGGTCTCCGTATAATAACAGTGCACATAAAACAATGAACAAAGACCTTATACAAAAATAAAATGTACAATAAAAACTCTAACTAATCTCTGACATAGCATCTCTGACTGATGAACAGCCTCCATTTTTTTGAGGAACAACCCTTTCCTAAAGCAACCCTTAGGGTGCATGAATGCCAGCTACATTTTCCCCACTAACACAAAAGCTGCACAGGGTAAATTGTAAGTATAAATAGCCCAGAGGAGGAGAGTTGCCTTTGTGCCCTGCCTCTGTTAAATGCAGGTCATTCAGACTCAACTGAGAATATTGTAGTCTTATAAATGTAGTCAAGTGTTTTTTATAGCCAACGTCAGTGGCTGTAGTTCATATTGCATGATGTGAAGATTTCAAATTAAAGACTGGTACTGTGCTACTTTGTAAATTTAACTGATTTTTAGTTGACAGGATCTTGACCGAAGTTTTTGTGTTCTGTCCTGATTTACAAGACTGAAAATCTCATTGAGGGCCTGGTTTATGGCAGATTATGTGTAAAAACGTTTTATTTCTCCCAAGCACGTTTTTTACTCTCTCCATCCTAAGCCTATATTTGCATAGAAAGTTTCTTCTTCATTGTTGAAATTCTTGATGAAAGGTGTGGTTTTAAGTACAAACTTGCAACGCTAATAAAACCAGGAAGTTATTCTTTTGGAGAATTCTAGCATTCCTCAATTTCACTTTCTGTACTCTACATTAAAAATCTAGCTGTTCACTCACACTATGAGCTGCTTCTACATCAAAACTTGTGCTTTGAGTTAGTGGAAAGAGTTTCAAAAGGTTGTAGAACAAAGAGGCTGCTCACACCAGAAGAGATTTGTATTAAACTTGATATGGATGTCACCTCACCTTCTCTGGCAGACCAATTCACTCCAAAAGAAGTTGCCACTTTTCAAAACTCAGGGATTTAGAAACTGACTCTCCTTCTCCTCTCTGCCCAAAAAAAGAATATAATGAACTTACAGAAAATAAGACTGTATAATCAAATAAAAATCTAAACCCTTTTACATGACCCATGCTCTTTGAATACAGATATGCAAACAGAACATTAGTTAAATTAAAGTGACCTGATATGTGTTTTTTCCATATAGGGTCCTTCTGGAATAAAAGGAATTCTGGATTCATTGAAAAAGCATTATAATGAGGTATGGAGATTTGATATAGTGTCACCTGTGTGTAAGAAGTATCTAAGGTAAAAACAAATGCAGTTTTGATCCCTGCAAACCACATTCCAAATTAATCCAAAATATAGATCCTTCCCTGTCCCCTTTCTGCATCCCTATACAGGCTTAGTCCACATTCCAGTCACAACCTACTGTGCCATCTATCCTGCTGCCATGTGTTTTACCTCCCATCCATCTTCTATTCACGTATTTTTTTGCCTGGTATAACTCAGAAGGAGGTGGGTGGACCACCTAGCCATTAGCATAAAGCACCAGCTTCCTGTTTCTGAACCCAATTGTTCTGAACTGTACTTGACATTTCTTCTTTTTTGACCTACTCCATCATGATGCTGAGTAGAATAGAAAGACAAGGAGGCATAATTTTTTCAAGATCTGTTGGCATTTCACGAGAATTATCCTGATGTTTGTATTCTAGAATAATAAAAATACTGACTTAATTATAGAACCTTCTGCAGCTATAAGCACTTCATAGAAAAAAAGGTTGAAATTGCATAGGACACTGTTTAATGTGACAGAGCTTTTAAATTCTTATCACAGATTTTTCAAATCATTTAAGCCCTGGTAGTGTCTGCCATTGTAAGGGACTATAATTCAGAGATCACACACGTTTTCTGAATTGATGCCAAAGTGAATACTAACTTATCTGATTGGAAAATTGTACTTCATTCAAAGGCTGATGAAGCACTATTACAGGAATACTTGCTTAATACAAAGGTTACTGCCTGTGTCACACCTTAAGTCATGCAGGTCAAACCTGGAAGACATCCGCTTATTTTAATATTAAAATGCATGACTATAACGAGAAGGTGAATCTAGGAATTCTGTCTTATATAACAGATGAGTAATAAAATCTTTTTTTGAATAGGGAATCTGGAGAAAAATTCATGTCAAATACATCTTTCCAGTTGCCTTTATCACTGAGGTGATTTCTCTGATATTTCTGATATTTAATCCACTCCAGATCAGTGTATCACCTTAGAACATACATTAGGAATTACTGTAGTTTTATATGCTGTCCTGGACTAGGACATTTTCATACCTGGAGATTTAGTTTCGGGTTTTGGTCTGCCATTTCATATGTATGTGTTGAAGTGTTCTGTATTTTGGGTTCATACCTTTTGTTTTCTTACCAGTTTCTTTTTCTGCCAAAGACAGCTTTCATGGATACCAGCCCTGTTTCCTCTATCAATGCCATATTTGTTGTAACTCTTTCCCCATCTCTGGACTATTAATCTCTTTTACCCTGATAGTCCCTTTAAGGTTAATTGTGCAAGAGGAAATACAAACAGTGGTGATCTTCAGGAACTGGAAACCATCTGTCTCCAAAATCACATTTTCTTATCATTGTAAGGCTCTAGGACTTCCTAAGGTGTCTTATATTTCCTAATTAACAGTATTCTGGAAAAATTATAGACCAGCTGCTCTGTGTCTGTAAATTAATCATCTTTTAAATCCCATACAGCTTACCAACTTTCTTCTTCCTTCAGCTGTCGAGTTTGAGGATTTTAATGACTGTTATGAGCAATTAACTATGCAACAAGGAAATGCTGTTTGGTTTCAGATGAGAGAGGAGATGACTTTCTGATGCGAGTAGCAGATTCTAAACACGCAAACTTCCTACGTGTTCAGATCTTCATAGAATCAACTTAAGTCTCCAACTGCTGCAACAAACATATTAGTTTCTATAAATTTCATGACAGGAATGGGATATTCCCATCAAGGGCAAGACAGAGACATCAGAGGTCATCAAAGACAAGGACAAATTGCTTGCTTTGCCATTGATTATTCGTTTAGGAGGATGTGTGCACCAGTAGCTTTCCTTTTTTTCCCCCAATATTACGTAGTATGATGAGTACTGATTTTGTTCACTGCACCTTGGAGCTACTAAGCAATCTTTCACATTCCAGTATTTTTGCAATGTGCCTCAATTATTTGCATTTGTAAGATGATACTTCAGTGATATTCTGAGGTTTTTTAGATTCCTTACACCACAGGAAATAATCTTGTTATTTTCCAACATTTTATGCATGTTCTCAAGGATCTCACAAGGTATTCTTTCATTTTGGTTTTATAAAGTGGTTAAATTGTGACCACCACATTCCTGTTGCTATAGAGATTTTAGTATCTTTTGTTTGCTTTTCTGAGGATGTTAGTATGGCTCGTTTGCATTGGTGTTTCGAGGAATCATGAGAAACTGCTACTAAGAAATGTGGGGGACAGTGAGAGAGATCTTAAGAACCATCATAGAATCACAGACTGGTCTGGGTTGGAAGGGACCTTAAAGACCATCTAGTTCCAACCCCCCTGCCACGGGCAGGGACACCCTCCACTAGACCAGGTTGCTCAAAGCCTCATCCAGCCTGGCCTTGAACACTGCCAGGGATGGGGCACCCACAGCTTCTCTGGGCAACCTGTTCCAGTGCCTCCCCACCCTCTCTGTGAAGAATTTCTTCCTGATATCCAATCTAAATCTCCCTGCTTTCAATTTAAACCCATTACCCCTTGTCCTGTCACCACAGGCACTTGTAAAAAGCACCCCCCCAGCTTCCCTGTAGGCCTTGTATTAATCATATTAATCATAATTAATAATATATTTTTTCTATAATGTCTCTGTTTCTTAGCAGATGATTTGCAATTCTTCTGCTGAGTAGTTGTAATTGCAGTATGTATTTAAAGAATTTATTTCTACCAAGCTTTTTCTGGCTCAGTATCAATCACCTTATCGTGTAAGGAGGCTGGAGTGAAAGTCTTTAAAACCATAATTTCCTTGATCCATGTATACAGTGAAAGAGAGCACTATAAATACAATTGCTGATTGCAGCAGCAATTTGTGCTGAATGGCAAACCAAGATCAGCAGTCTTCTGTTAATGAAGGTGAGGGGAACCTGCTAAGGATAAGCAGTAGCATTGATCCTTAATGGGGTGAGGGACAGTGCTGGAGCATTTCTTCCCTCATTGTTCTTCCTCTGTGTCTGTTCTTGCAAGGTGTGTGACTATTGTTATATTATTTCTTGTTACTTATTTTGCACTTTCAGTGTAAATGAGATGCTTTGCATGTGTTCAATACATTTTGTTATGCCAAGCAACTGGTTCAGCCCTGCTCTGTAGGTTACATTCTTTCGGTGACTGGCACATGATGCTTCATGATTTGTGTTTGTACACTCTCAGGCCTCTGTTATCATCCTTTGTGTGGGCTTTCAAGGCCTCTGCTTGTCATCTTCTTTACTTAGGAGTTTTCTGTACATAGATACAAGGTCACTTCAGTCAAACCTGCTTTTAAACATCTTTGGAAAGGACATAAAGATCAGTTTAATCTAAAATACTCTCTGACTTGTAAAAATAAAAAGGAAACTACAACACAAAGCAATTGCAACTACATCAGAATCTGCTCAGGAAATGTTTTAAAATCATTATAATTCATAATAATTGTGGATCATTCTTGAATAATTCATTATTATTTTTCTAAATTCTTTGGCATTTTTTACTTACATTTTGTTGTAAAGAGCAAATGACCTATAAATATGCAAAGAATGTAAAAGTAGTTATTTGGTCTAATACCCCTTTTTTTCCTCTATGTAATCAAAAGAAATGCACAACTCGGAATAAATCATAACTTACAGTATACTCATAATAACAGACACCTAGGTTGTTCTCAGTCATGTAGCAGTCAACTCCTTCTCAGTGATACTCAGGTTCCCTTCTTTGGATGTCTGCCTCTTTCTCTGTAGCTGATTTCGATAATTCGGGTAGTAGCGAAGACTGTTGCAAACCCTAAACACAGAAGATCCTTTGGGACATTAACATTTATAAAATAATTATTAATTTTATTTTGGTTATCTTCATGTATCAACTTCTGAAAACATTAACAGAGTGTAAATAGCACTTTTAATCATGATGTTTTCCCATTTTAGAGATACGGAATCTGGAACAACAAGGGGAGTTGGCTTGCTCAGGGTTCCCACTCAGCCCAGTGGCAGATGTTCTAGGACTTGGGTCCAGGCTGGAGCTCGTATTTCAGGGTCATTGGTTTTGTTGATTTTTCCATTGTCATTGAAAGAAAAGGTGTTCCCCTTAGGTAGTCTGAGCCTGGCTTTGTGCAGGAGAAACCGTTTGCTTTGTGTCTTTACGTTGTACAGAAGAGTAAATAGATGCAGTTCAATAATACTTGAGCAAGTATGCAACCTGAACCCCTGGTCCTTAATTCTGTCTGTTTTCTTTGAGGAGCAGTGTGAGGAGCCTGTTGATCATATTCACTCCCTCTCTCTCTGTCTCACTACTGTAGTAGACAAATTTATTCTATTTCACATTTCATGTTGCTCAAAAAAGCTTTGTGGTTTTGTCTTAGAAGTGATTTTTGCTGGGGTTTTTTCCAATGTACTTGAGAAATTTACTGCAATAATGAGCATAAAAATATGTTCTTTTCACTGAGTTAAGGAAAAAACAATCAGAGACTTGCATAGCAATATTCAACATGACACGTCCCTTTTATGCTATTGTCCGTCTTCTGCTGGTTTGACTGGAGTATGAATGCATGACAAAGGATGTGTTGCTGCAATACATTACTTAGAAGTACTGCAGAGGTGTTTAGTGTCCCTTTCTAGTAGTAAATTAGAACTTCTGACTTTACACACCGGTAAATTACATAAAACTGTTATGATAAATAGTTACTGTAAATAAATGGTGACATGGTCTGTTCTCTGATCTTTTTGGTGATGTTTCTTCACAGAGTGATACAAGACTACTGGGATTGCTTGGGACCCCTGGAGCTAAAGGCCAGAAGGGAGACATTGTAAGCATTTTGGATGAATTGGGAGAAATTCCTAAGTCCCTACGTAACCTGTCTGTGCCACCCTTAACACAGTATCCTTTATTTGATTTGTCACAATGGTCTGTGAAGGAATACATTTTAGATATGACTGGCTCTTGATCTTCATAGTCCAGTATCCAGCTTATCATGCCATCCTGCAGGTGCAGCACATGAGCCTTTCTCCTCTAATTTATGATAACCAGAAAGGGAAAATGCAGAAAGAATTATGTCTGGTTTCTCTAACACACTCTGAGGACAAGTCAAATGTCCTTGCCAGTTAGGGGGGGAAAGACTCTAAAAAAGTTGAAATTCAGAAAATATTTTTAATAGTATATCATGAATATTTAAAGCAGTTTCTCTGTAACGATGGGACTTGCTGTACTGAAAATACTTAAAGTCAGCCTCTAAAACTTACATGGAGGTCAAATTCTGAATCCACATCATATGACGATATATTGTTTATAGGCATCGGTCCTGTTTAAACCATGGAATACATTTTTAACAATGGATGTCTTTTAAACTTGGAAGAAAAGAGGCATGTGCTCTGGATATGTCACAGGATTGACGGTGTTTTTATTGAGAAGCCTGCAGATCTGCTGTATAAAAGTCATTTCAATTAATAGGCAGATGCTTAAATCTCAGATTTCCATTGCAATATAAGTTAAGATTTTGTGCCCTACACAGGACAAATACAGTTGAAGGAGAGGAGGAGTCGATTTGCATTTGTTAGAATATAAATTTTTTAAATACAATTTATTTTGTTAAAAGGGTCAAAAAGGAGAATTGGGAATGACCGGTGCAAAAGGAGAAAAGGTAAATTAATTCCTTATCCTGTCCTTATGTGTGAAACTGGAAGGTGGCCGAATGTACTGATTATAAATGAAATCTGGGAAAATAAACTCGGGATCAAGAAAATAGATTTTGGTATAAGAAAACTGGAAGTCTCTGAATTTCCTTAGTAATTTACTCAAGCCTTTCTTTGAGAGAGTATTTATGTATGTAAGTGTATTTTCCTGCTCAAACAGCTCACAAAGTTCTTAACTTTAAATGCATTCAGACTTCTACTGAGTATCAGTTTAAAATTATGTTTATATAGGTTTATGACCAGTGGTTACCTCGCAAATTAGATGCCATTCATACTTTTTCAAGTTACAAATGTGATCTTCATTATTTATATGAAAAAACCAGGAGTTTTTGAATTATTAAAGTTTATAAATAAACTTCCCAATTTAATATCTTTTAGTTTAAGCTTAAATTTTCCAGAAAGATTTGGGGGCGAGGGATGTTACTGGGTAATAGGTGTGTATTCTCTTTTTCTAGTAACGTATGATGCACCCATTTCTTCATCCATTGAATAACAGCCATTTTGCTCTTCAGCTGTTAGGCTTCCAGTTGGCTTCTTTGGTCATATCCTTGTGTATAAACATTTTTCATGCAGGCAGAAACTTTTTTTACTCTTTTGATCTGAGAGATTCATTATTTTGTGTGTTATGAGGCACTTCTGTTTGAGAATTCATCAGATTTGTACACATCATCACTCTCTGTAGTGCATGTTCCTGACCCTTCCTTGTGCTCCTGCTTGACAGGTTCATGCATGTCATGGTCTTGTCTTTAAATAAACACCATCTCTCAAGTGATCTTTTGCAGTCCATATATTTTATATAGGTTTAAAAACAACCCCAGCATTTTTCAAGGACTCTTCACCACAACCAGACATATGTATTATTTACTATTTGAAATAAATCTGTGTTAACCTCTTCCCTTTGTTTCCATAGGGAGAGCCTTCTGAAAAAGGGGACAAGGGAGATCCAGTAAGTATAGCTGTGTTTTGAACTGTTGATGTAATTTATGTTTGATATGATCTTCAAACTGTACTCATGTTGTAATTCTTTTCTTTCTACACTTTCATTAGATTCAGTGATTATGTAGGATAGCATCTGTATTGTCTCCTTCTTACAGATGCATCAAGTTCACACAAGTTATAAATAAAAAGCAGAGACGCCCTCTTCTTCAGGATTTCTGTAGTTGGTACAGTCCCCAGAACTGTGTTTAAAGTACATGCTTTTTTTGTTCCCTGAAGGTTCTTTCTTTCCTTCAGCACACGTTTAATTTTGTGAAAAAAATGAACTGTATTATTTTAATTGTTTTACCAGTTTCCAGTGTGGCACTTAACATCAGGCCGTTTTCTCATAGCCATTTGAAGTGTGCATCACTTCTTTGCTATTTGAGGGATATTTTCAGAACACATTCAGAAGAGAATGACTGTAAGAATCTGTTTACGTGTGATGCTTAATTTTAATTAACTATTGTCCTCTCTTACAGCATTTAACAAAAGTTAGTTACGTTGTTTAATACACAACTGAAGGTTGCTCAGATACTTGTGATTAACGTATTGTAACAACCAAAATAAGGCATACAGTAACAATGTGTGGTTTTGGAGATGAATACCGTGTCACCAGTAGGGATTTAGTTGTAGAGAATAGGCTTTAGACTGGAGATACTCTTAAGCAAATGTGGTGTTTTCGAAAAAAATTTATTTAAAACACTAGGAAAACCTGCAAACAGAATTTGTTTGAAAGAGGAATGCCTTTCAGAGTTTGTACAAGGCATCAGAAATTCTTTAATGCTTTTTCAATATTTGTTAAGTTTGCAAACGATATTATAATATTGTAAGGTAGCAAATTAAAGTGTTACTTGATCTTAGTTAAAATTTTAACTTCTTATGGTTGTATTTGCTATTTTCAGGGAGAAATGGGACTGGAGGGATCAAAAGGAGATAAGGTATTTTTTATACAAAGTATACACTATATACTTTGCTGGTGTACATAGCTGTTACTGGTAGACGTAATAGTAAATTTGGATTTTTTTATTTTCTCAAACAACATCGGTAGGGTGAAACAGGAGACCCTGGACCACCTGGTCTTACTGGAAATCCAGGATCAAAGGTAATGAAAGGCATTTTTGTGGTATTAACAACCATTAAATTCTATGCTGTTACATAACTGTAGGACTCTGATTGCTATCATCACTTAAGCTAGTATTAAAGGGCAGAGGATGCAAATAGTTTATATCAAAATTTTTTGTATGAATCATGACTATATTTACTTCACGTTCATAAAATTGTGGTTGATCTCAGCATCAGTCAGCAGAGAGTATTTATGCAAAGCTCAAGTATTATTTGGTTACTCAGGAATACAAGCGCCCATTTTGCACTTACAAATCTGCCGGTGGCTGGGTGTATTCTCTATCCATCAGTGAGGCAAGGAGTAGCCACTGCCAGTACATTAGCGGTTCCTGTGTTTAATCCTGTGAGACTGCAAACAGTGTCAAAGTAGTTATTGCCTTGCTTTGAAGAAAGTAGCTGAAGCACAAATGTTCTTGAGAAGTTCTCATGATGCCTTGAATTGTATCAAATAAAGGTAGAATTGGAAACTATGAAACACTGTTCCTATTGGATGTGACAGTACCCAACTTTCTCAGATCAGCAAAAGAAGTCCTGGGGGAACAGAAGCAGCTATAGGGTCCATGAAACTATGGTCTCAAAAAATTATTCTCCACTCTGACTTTGGAGCCTAATATCCTTCCTTGGTAGGAGCTACTGACGTAATCGTCACTACTGCAGCAAAAATCTAAGTCACCTTCACACTGTGTACCTTCCAGAAGAGGCTTATAGAGATCCACAGGATCATTAGGGTTGCCACCAAGTCATCTCGGCATCTCAATCCCATTTTCTTTCACTACTCTGGAGGCCTTCTGATGAGATCTGTTCCAAAAAAAGAAAGAACACCTACCACATAGTTAAAAAATCATTTCTATATCTGTCCCTTGAACGAGGAAATCCTTGTTTACTCCTTTTGTTTTGTCTTTTCCTTTAGGTAGTGCCTTTGTGTTTGCTTGTATTTGCTTTACATGCATACTTTGGATTTTGTACAAATCAGTCCCAAAGGATTATTAGACTAAACATTGTATTAAGGGAGAATGAGCAAACTCTCTACTTCTTACTCCATGTAGAAGATAACTCTTAATGCCAGATATTTTAATCTATTTATGTATGGGAATGGTTTACACTGAATAACAACAGCTGTATTGACTTTTTACCTCAAGCGTGTGTTATATCGTTTCACAGGGACTGCAAGGACCTCCAGGACCTGTCGGACCCAGGGGGCTGCCAGGAGAAGTTGTATGTATTGTGCAGTTTCACCAAGCTGTACACGTGTGGTGTGTGCACAGTTAGCCAGTGAAGCAGTACCACAGCGGCTATCATAGCTGCTCCTTCTGTGGGTGGTACTGTAGCAAGTAGGTGTTGAAGCACTGTAGTATGGGATACCTCAGGATAGAGTTCTGCCATTTGCTTAAGTTCTTTTTGTCTTTGTTTTACCATCTGAACAATTAAGAATAGTGATACTAATTTGTCTGATTCACAGATAATTAGCTCTACAAAAAACACTCTTATCTCACAAAAGTAGTTGAAAAATAAAAACATCTCTTGCAAAGTTTTAATAATGTTACATCATGAGCTGGAAAGGACAGTGTATGTGGATCAAAATGAGAAGAAACAGGGAAAGTAAGAGTCCCCCAAGGACTTAAATACATGACCTTCCTTATTTCTGGCAATGGTTTTGTATTATTCTGAATTGTTTTGCTTCCTGTAAAAGGGATAAAGATTAATAAGGTGAATAGAATAAACAATTATGTTTATTAACTTAGAATTTAGGTCAGATTTAAGAGTAAAGCTCGTATTCAGAGCAAGACATAATTCTGTTTAAAACTAGGGACAATACTAAAATCTTCAGCCAGAGTAGAAGTATTGGTTGGAAATAATTTAATAGAAAACACCTTTTTTAATTACTGCTCAATAGGTTAAATTACTAAAATACTTCTGCAGAAAGTGGAATGAGAGATTATTCTTATGATTGTTGGTTAATATTTCAGTTTAATTGTGCAGGGACTTACTGACAGTCATAAAGTGCCTGAAGCCATTATATAGTTGCCATAGGTGAAAAACAGCTTAATTTTTGGACACTGACAGGTGGCAGATAATACATTGTGTGTCCGTGCAAGAATGTCAAAACCTGAACTGTTGAACTCTCAAGCAGAAGCCTACTACTTCTTAGATGCGACAGTGGGGGCTGCTTATAAATTATGATAGCACCTGGACTAAGCCAAAGTGGCACAACCCATGGTCTCCAGATAATAGGGTCATGAGACAGACTCACCAATTTGGAGGCTTATCATCTGTTGTGCTTCTGCACGTACAGAATTTTAGATGGTAAGAACTGAGGGATGAGGGTACCCAAAAGAAGAAGTGATGCCAAAATAGAAGGGTTCCTGAAAGGAAAGAGGTGTTCTCTCAAGAAAGAAGGGGAGTATCTTGGCTGGAGGAAAGGTCCTGGAAGTGGGGGAAGGTTGTGGAGATCAGGGTGATGCATGGAAACAATTGCCAGGGACCTTGGCCGCTAATACCTGACACTGGTAACCGTGAGCAGCTGCACAACACAAAACAAGATAATTTGCTGCCCAGCCATCCCAGACGAGCAACAGTCTCCCTGCTGGCAAGGGAAGTCAGGACCAAAAGAACATAACTCTAACAGGAGAACAAGTGAGAGTGTGAGATAATCAAGAAGGGTAAAAGCTCTTATCTCAGTGGTTTTTTCCAAATCCCTTTTAGGTGTACAAACAACTATGTTCTGCCTAATCCCCCATGTAAATTGAAATTTGGTATTGGTCCACAACAGTGGTGTTGTCGCATAACCTAACAAGTGGCAGCTACTCCCTCTCCCTGGTTCTCCGCCCTCCCTTCTTTCGTAAACCATCAGATGTTTTTTAAGTACCGTTTTGGAGGTTTGTGTGGTTAGATACAAGAAGCAGACCAAGAAAAGCAGACAATGGAGAGTGTGGCTTTAGCCTAGCGGTTAAATCATTCACCTGAAAAGAATGGGATTTTGATCTTTGTTCAGTGGCTCGGTTTTGGTTTTTATCTTATTTCTACAAACAGAAGCATCTAGGAGCTGACTTTGCTGCATTTTTTCTTAGTCCTTTCCACACGCTCTCTGAAACTGCTTTGTTGGAGAGAACTCTTAATTTGAACAGACTATAGGTCATATACTTTATTAATGTTAAAATACAGTTGAGTGGTACACAGCTGGCAGATGTTTTCTTGTTGACCTATTAAAGTCTTAGGGATATAAGCAAAGTGACAGCTGGAGTACAGCATCTTCAGCTCCTGGCAGGGAAAAAAAACTAGTATTCAAATGTACACGCTGTCATTTTGTATTGTGTTACTTGCTGACCGTTTCTTTGTACCTTATTTTCCTACTCAGTTGAGGCACACATTTTTCAAATTGTGTCTAATTTACCTGTCTTCTATAACAGTAGTGTGTAAGCCTTTTCTGCTGTGCTTTTATTGAGATCCCAAATCTTACTGTGAAAGATAACAAAATACTGTATTTCTGGTTTGTTTGTGTTGTCATCATCCCACTTGAGGTCACAACTTCTGCTTTTGAAACTGCTGTTCTGCTGGATCTGTGATCGAGTGACATTATGAATAGAGAAATATGATGTAGATATACATGATCTTGAAGACTCGTACACAGAATTCTAATATATAAAAACATGCACCTAAGCATATTCTAGAAATATGTATATAATTCTAGGCTCATTGTTTTGTTTTATCTTCTAAAGATGAAACATTATAGATTTACAAATACAATAATTCATTTTATGGAGCATGATGAAAATTATGAAAGGTTGTTTTAATTTCACTTCATCAAAGAGTCATCCAGCAGATAATACTTGCTTCTTTCCTTTGCTAAAGGTACCCCTTAAGCTTGGTCCAACCCATTAAAAAAAAAAATATCAGGGAAATCCTTAGGAAGGAATATAGACTGTATATATTTTATGTCGATATCAAAAGCGAATAGGGTAGCACATGATGTCTGATCAAAAATCAGGAAATTTAAACTCCCATATATTCTTATAATGATTTTGTGTTGGTATAAGAAGAATATTCTTCATTAAGGTACATTTTTTTCTTCTTATGCTTTTAATTTGGATGGCTGGGTGAAAGAAATAGCAGTCTATCTGTACTACGAACAGAATGCAGCAGAGAAAGTGAACACACAGCTGTGGAACCCTCAGTACTGGCATGAAAATGTAGTCATCCTTCCTGTGTCAGAGATACTGCAATGAAAAATAATAATATGTGTTTCTGTCTTTTTCACAGAAAGTTCATTTTCCATTCTGGATTAAGTATCATACTTAGATTTTGCTGTTCATTTATAACAAAATTATTATTTGCTGTGGAAATTGCTGGTATTCTTAATAAAATGCTTGATATGCAGTTGGTTGAGTAGCATTGAAGGGTTATGAAAAAGGTTTTATTATTTGTTACAGTGTAGTAAGAGAACACAATTTAACCTTCCCTATTATTTAAATAGTTTCTATTTAGATGGTAAACTATTTCATTTCCCTGCATTTCTAACAAATCCTTCATAAAAAGGGCAAGGGAAAATACTGAAGTTAAAATCAAATGCGATCAGTGAGAAGATTTAGACAAAAGAAAGGATAGAATTTCTTTTTTTTTTCTGAGAATATTTGACTGTCCATTTAATATTGAAAACATTGTAAAGGAATTCGGTGGGTTAAGTAATGTGCAGGAGTAGGAATTCATTGCTTCTTTTAAGATACTAATTTGAAAACTAACTAGTGTAGGAAATCATGCAGCCCTTCATAGGCAAAAAAGAGACATTGATTTGAAACTCAAGTTTGTACTTGCTACTGTCTTCCTTGAAAAAATGATCAATTTTCAAGACTTGGAATTATTTTGAAACTGAAGAAATAAACCTGTCAGTCTCTGCCATTCTGCCCTGGTAGAGTCAAGAAAATAATCTTGTTTATTACATTTCAGTTTAAAGAAAAATTATTCATATCTTTGATGAAAGAAGCATTCATTAACTTGTGCTCTTTACCATTTTGGGTCAATACCTATGCACAGTAAATAATTAAGTGCAAACTCATTTTCATCTGTACTTTTAGGTAATCTTTAAGGGAATAGCTATAAAAATGTACAGTTGTATTTTTATTAATTCAAGGGCTTACCAGGAGAGCATGGGGCACCAGGAAACCCAGGAGTTAAAGGAGACAAGGTATGTTTTAAGTGTTTGTAATTAGGCTTGATATATTAGAGCACATTAGGCTGTCGTCTCTGAAGTAACCTTCCATCCTTCTGTAGTGCATCTGTGGTGCGGCTTTATGAATTGATTTTAAAATGTACAAGCAGGGAGCCCCCTGTGTGCTCCTCAGAGATGCTGCAGGCCACTATGGCAACCCAGTTGCTTTTTAGATTCATAATTTAAGTAATAATTCAAAGAGGTTGCATTGGGCTATGACATGAAATCTGTGCACTGCAGAAAAGTCAGTCCAGGTCCTGACCACAGACCAGCCTTTTCCATATAGTGTCCTAACCAGACTAATGTGTAAAATCCCACTTCCCATCAGAGGTATTCATCTTGGCAGAGCACTTCAGCAGCTATACTGTCTCAGACGCGAGCCAAGGCCAGGATCTCTTTATAGCAGCGCATTTTACTGTGTAGAAATCCCTCACTTAGAACTCAGCTACATCTGCCAGAGTTAAAAATGGTATGTGTGTAGATGTTGAATGTAGAGGAGGGGAGAAAAGATATACAGGCATACTGTGAGCTATGTCCTGTCTTAAAGTATTTATACATTGTGGGGTACAAGGGAAACTAATAAAATCCATAAATAGTTTGAAGAAGTGAGCTGATGAAAGGCAGGAAAAGAAAATAACTGGAACAATGACAAAAATGTACTCATGTTGCAAAATGGAAAGTAGTGGATTCTGAAAGAATAACAGAGGATGATGCAGGAGCATGTAAAAGACAAGAGAACAGAGTAATAAAAGGCACAAATTCACCTGTGTAAGTAGGAGTTATAGAGATGTGGGGCAAGAGACACTGCGTGCATTGAAGTAAGAATCACAGACTGGTTTGGGTTGGAAGGGACCTTAAAGACCATCTAGTTCCAACCCCCCTGCCATGGGCAGGGACACCCTCCACTAGACCAGGTTGCTCAAAGCCTCATCCAGCCTGGCCTTGAAGACAGCCAGGGATGGGGCACCCACAGCTTCTCTGGGCAACCTGTTCCAGTGCCTCACCTCTCTGTGAAGAATTTCTTCCTGATATCCAATCTAAATCTCCCCACTTTCAATTTAAACCCATTACCCCTTTTCCTGTCACTACAGGCCCTTGCAAAAAGCATCCCCCCCACACCCACCCCACCCCCACCCCCAGCTTCCTTGTCGGCTCCTTCAGGTACTGGAAGGTGCTGTAAGGTCTCCCCGGAGCCTTCTCTTCTCCAGGCTGAACCAGCCCAACTCTCTCAGCCTGTCCCCATAGCAGAGGTGCTCCAGCCCTCGGAGCATCTTTGTGGCCTCCTCTGGACTCGCTCCAACCAGACCATGTCCTTATGTTGGGGGCCCCAGAAATAGAGGTGTAAACAGGAACACAGTGATGAGCAGGATTTTAGCATTAGGGATAGATAGCTGGAGAGAGTTTGAAGCTGTTACTGTGAATTAATTGGCAGGATTTAATGACAACCTGGGTAATAGGGGCCTGGGGACAAAGAAATACAGATCAGATGCATTGTAAGCACAGAAAACTGAGAGAATGCTGGTTAGTATTAGTGGTTGAGTGGACCATGCCTCCTCCTCTTCTGTAACTTTTTGAAAGAAAGTATGGGCTTTTTTTCCTCTCTGCTGCTTCTCAAAGTACTGGCACTTTCTAGGGTAACTTTGATAATGTTTAGATTTTTTTCATAAGAGAAAATTCTCACATTTCAATTAGTGAATGAAATCTATTTTGTAGGGGGACCCTGGTGGGATTATGGGCCCGCCTGGACATCCAGGTCCAAAAGGTGATGTGGGACCTCCTGGACTAAGTCTGCCTGGAACACCAGTAAGTCCTTAATTTGAAAATAGTTTTATGACTTTATTTCTTTTAGGGAAAACTGTTTAAAATTCTCATTGTGCAGTGAAAGAAAACAGAACAAGTATTGTTGAGGATGTACTTTCAAAATTGAATTATATGTTATAGTGGTATTGTAAGTGCACTAAATATAGTCTCCTAGTGACAGTGGTATGAACAAGGAGGACATATGTAAGCCTCCTGTAGTTTATTTATAAAGGCTGACTAATACTGGCAATAGAATTCAGGTATTCTCTTTGATTTCAAAACTTAATTTGTTTTTTTTCTTGGCTGTTGTGTTGTTTTTTTTTAGGGTTCTATCGGTATTCCTGGAAACCCAGGTCCGCGGGGCCCAAAGGTATAAAAAATGTTTCTAAAAAACCAAAATGTAAAAGGTAATACACCAGTTTACATTTTCAGACCTGTTGTAATTGAAAGCCTTGTACCCTTCTCAGGGAGAACGAGGACTACCTGGTGTACAAGGAGCACCTGGCGAGATGGGACCCCCTGGAATAGGCATTCAGGGATCACCAGTAAGTATACCAACACCCAGAACTTAGGCTTCTCACTGTGCATTGCTAAGAAACAGCAGCAAGTAAACAAAGCATAGTAAAATGGCATGCCATGAACTCCTTTCTGACTTGACTGCCAACTCAGCATCTTTTCCCTTTATCAAGACCCAGAAAGATCTAGTGCTAAGTGAGAAATTGAAGCCTTGGAGAACTGAAAGAGTCAATGGCTGTCTTACAGATGAGCTTCCCAGTGATGGTGCTGAGACAACTTCAGACTCACTGTGTCTGTTTCTAAGCAACAACTGTTTGCAGTTGTCAGCAAAATCCATACTTGTAGATGGCATTTTGAAATCCATGATGGTATTGGAAAAAGACAAAGACACATGGAAGAGATGGGGAAGGCTTTGCATTAGCTCCTAGCCTTTGCTATTGTGATGGCTACTAATTACAAGATTAGGTCTGCTGCTTATAAATGAGAACCTTACAGTGCCAGCTATTATGCTAGGAAGTAATAAAGTCCTGATTTTGCACAGCTCGCTTCACACATTTCTGTGCAGGTTAAGTTCAAATTTCATAGAATCATAGAATAGTTTGGGTTAGAAGGAACCTTACAGATCATCTAGTTCCAACTCTCCTGCCAGGGCAGGGACACCCTCCACTAGACGAGGTTGCTCAAAGCCTCATCCAGCCTGGCCTTGAACACTCCCAGGGATGGGGCATCCACAGCTTCCCTGGGCAACCTGTTCCAGTGCCTCACCACCCTCTCCGGGAAGAATTTCTTCCTGATATCCAATCTAAATCTCCCCACTTTCAGTTTAAACCTGTTATCCCTTGTCCTGTCACTACAGGCCCTTGTAAAAAGCCCCCCCAGCTTCTCTGTAGGCCCCTTCAGATACTGGAATGCTGCAATAAGGTCTCCCCAGAGCCTTCTCTTCTCCAGGCTGAACAAGCCCAACTCTTTCTCTCAGCCTGTCCCCATAGCAGAGGTGCTCCAGCCCTCAGCATCTTCATGGCCTCCTCTGGACTCGCTCCAACAAGTCCGCGTCCTTCTTATGTTTGGGCAAATTTGGAGCAAGTTGATGCAGTGTATCTGGAGCATTCACACTAAATAACTTCTACAGCAATAACTTTTAGATATTCAGCTTGTTTCCCAATTATTTTCTTGCTATTGTCTTTAAATAAAGCCACCTGCAGTGTCTTCAAAGTACTCTGAAAAAAGATTGATGGTGTAGGTGGTACATGTTATTACATGAGTTCTGCTGTGGTGAATAGGGCAATCTCTCTTCAGTCCAGATCAATATAGTCAGCAGACACATTTCAGTTTATTGGCAGGACTCAGGTGCACAAAGAAAATACTTGAAAAAGGTGACTAGAGATTCCTAGTGAGGTCATAATTTAAAATAATAATCCTTAAAAATAATTTATTCAGTCAAAATATTTTCAAATCTGAATTCTAAAGATTGCCCATCTATATTTAAAGGATCTAACTTGGTTTTATTCAACGGAGTATCAGCTTTTCTTTATTAATCCCCTAGCTAAATAGTTTCAACACAGGTCATTATTCTTTGCTATTACTTGCCCTTAAGAATGAGCCTCAGCAAAACCTTGAATTCTCTAATTTTGGCAAAATTAGGTTTGGATTTAAAGGCAAACCTCAGAGCAAGTCTGTCTTGCAATGAGAACTGTACTGATACTGCACATACAGTATATTTTTATGAAGTTATCTTCCTTATCCCGAAAAGTGTAACTGCTGATTATTTGGAGTTTTCTTCCAGGGTCCTATAGGTCCAACTGGATCAACAGGTGTGCAGGTAGGATATAGGTTTTCTCTTTAAATATAAAAAACATCAATTTAGTTTAAGAAGTTTACAGTACGAAATATTCTTAAATCCTAAATGACCTTTCCTGCTCTTAGGGCCCTAGGGGACCCCCAGGATTACCAGGAACTCCAGGTACCCCTGGTGTGAACGTAAGTGACTGTTCCCTATGTATACAACAAAAAGTAATGTCTTCTTCATCAGTGGTTTAAGGCCATCAAATTTACCTTTGTTTCTAGGGCACCCCAGGAAGAGATGGAAAGCCAGGACTACCAGGCCCTCCAGGTGATCCCGTACGTATATGTAGAAAGCTTGTGCATTTGCTTTGATGCAAATATTTTAAATTTAAAAGAGGTCAGATAACCTAGCAAATCTAGAAGTCCAATTGATTAATTTGATTCTTCAAATTAATATACCCTTTGTGGGTTTCTTACCACTTGATTATATTGTGGTATAAATTAAACAGGTTAACATATATGGGATAAATACCTTTTTTTTCAGGTGTTACAGTTTATATGCTAGAGTTTCTGCCAGGCTGTAACTTGGCATAATGTGTTTCAGACTCAGAAGCATTTCTGTGTAATGTGAATTTTCAGGAGCATACGTTGATAATTTCTGTTAAAAGATTGAAAAGTTTGGGGATTCCAAAGCTAATTTTACTGTGCCACAGAAAGAAGACATTCATTTTTAATGGAATTCTGAGAACAGTTAGTCTCTAATGCGATACATTTCCTTTAGCAGTAATGAATAGTTAAGTGACTGGGTTTGAAAACAAAAACACTAAATAAATTCTGATCCTTCACTGCACTTTAGGAGTTACATTTTCCTCTTGGGTCTGTATTACAGCAATGATTTGTGCTTAACAATGCTATAGCTTTACAGATTTTGTGAAGTCCAGCACTAGAAGATCCAAAAAGCCTGCACATGCCTCAAACCAAACTGTAGCCTTAAAGATAATTGAGTATTTTGTGTGGGAGTCAGGAGAGTCTAATGTGCGTATCTGCAAATTTGGCATCAAAGCAAAATTTCAATCTTTATTCCTGCTGCTGTGTGGAGTCCCAATAACTACTGCAGAACTTCGAAAAAGTAAATTTCTCTTTTGAAACAAATGTTTACAGAGGCTTTTATGACAGCAAATTAAGCTTTCTGGGTTCCCTGAGTAGTTGTTCGATATAAATAAAATATAGTAATATAAACAAAATAAATAAAAATCTGTAGATGGCTGGAAGAAACAAACTAAAACCAGAGCTTAAAAAAGGCTTGTTAAATTCACCTCTAATCTTACTGGGTTTATAGGATTTGATATTTCCCTAGAGATTCTAATCCAAGACACAGTTTTCAAAACAGCAGTGATAGAAATATTTATATGAGAAATATCAAAAGAAAGCAGAATATAAATTACAAAACCTAACATTTGAATTGTATTATGTCCTTTAGTAAAATGTCTGCTCCTTACCAAGGCATGAATTTGGCTTTTTCACTGAGTGAGTAGAGTATCTCAGCAGTCTCAGGCTGTTCATCTCTAAAACTAGCAACTCTTCACATACCTGACCATCTCATGTACTCCTCAGATGCAGAGACCTGCATTATGTCTTATGAGTGAGGTCTGCCTCCAAGTATCCCGCCTGGACATAGAATACATGAAATGAATTTTTATTAATTTAATTTAAAAAAAAAATTAGTTAAAGAGGTTATAGATACAGCTTGAAGATCTGGTGTAATTCACCAGAAGAATGAACCAAGGCACTCTCTAAATGATAAGCGTTTACCTTTGAGTACTTTGAGAAAGATGCGGCTTTTGAGGAAGGGAAAGGTGCTGACAGAAAACATATCTTCATAAAAGGTGAATAGAAGAGGAACCAGAATATAATAGGTCAGTTGAAAAAGGTTTGATTGCAAGAAAGATATGAAATATGTTTTTAGAAAAAATTTCATTCTAAGTTCCAGTGTGTGCTGGTTTTATGAATGTTAAAGTGGAAACACAAGATGGCATAATTTTATTAAGAATCAGTAATGGAAAAAATAGGGTTTCTGTCTTTGGAAGGTTAACTTTCTTGGGAAAGACAGGGAAATAGTCATGTTATATACCTTGACTTCAATAAAACTTTGAGACTGTCCTCATGATGTTTTTATAAGCAAAAAAAATGCTCTTGAAGTAATTGCCATATAGTTTATGCTTATCAGAAAATATGGATATGAGTGTCTATAAGTCAGACCTGGAAAGAGAGGTCTCTCCCATGTCCGGTTGTTGCCAGTGATTTAATTTGATTAAGGTAAGTAGATACAAACTCTGCAATTGGATTTGGAAAGATTGCTAGTTTTTTGAAGATATAATCAACGCTTAAAATTCAGAGTCAGTCTGGTCAACAAGATTAAACTAGAGATAGATGAGCATAAAATGCTTGATAAGAAAAAAAAAATCCATAAATGGAATGGGTCTGGAAGGCACAGTGCACTGTAAACTAAGTTAAGTAAAAAATCTGATGCCACTGTTAAAATGACAGGTCTAAATGGTAGAATGTACTAACAGGAGAATTACTGCATTTTGCTCTCATGAAATACTCCTCTCTTTGGAGAGAACATTTTTAAAGGAAGATGTAGGAAGCAGGAGGGAGCCAAGAGAGTTAAGGCTGTTTTAACATTTTCAAAAGCCCGGCATATATCATACGCTTACTCAGACTTCAGCATACCCAGCTGTGACTACAGTACGTGTGCAGTGAGGCTGAGCCTGCTGTACAGGCAGAGCAGACGAATTGTACGGCACAAACGCGGTAGGCTTGCTCTCATACCTGGGGTGTCCTTGCAGCCGGATGTTAGGACCCCTTCACACTGAGGGTTTGGAGGCCTCTACCATAAAATGATACTTCAGCCAATAAGAACATTAGAAGAGAGGAGAGACTGGGGAAATTACACTTGTGTAGTCCGGCAGAACGACCAGCATGGGACGTGGCAATAGCCTGCCTACCTGTGAAATGTTGTCACAAGGAGAAGGATGAAAATCTAGGCCATGTAGGGATGTGGTTGTTGGTTTGGAGGCTTGTTACAGGTTTTTAAGAGCAGGTGTCACTGTCAGTGTACGGTTTACCATTGTGCAAAGGATGGACTACATACCTTACACAGTTTTGTCCTTAAGTTGTGTTAGGTGGCTATGTCACACCCTAGAAAACTTCTCAGCATGCTTTCAAAGGTGGTGATGCTACCCTGTAAATGGTGTACTGCTGATTACACTTACGGTTAAGCACATTCAGCAGTGCTTCCCTTGAGCTGGTGTTTGACACCCATTGCTACCAACCACAAGTTCTTCT
Source organism: Rhynochetos jubatus (assembly GCA_027574665.1). Classification (NCBI taxonomy): domain Eukaryota; kingdom Metazoa; phylum Chordata; class Aves; order Eurypygiformes; family Rhynochetidae; genus Rhynochetos; species Rhynochetos jubatus. Next base: position 94,294,239 of record CM050650.1, on the reverse strand, counting down.
AATATGCTGAAGAAGTGCTTATATTGTATTTTTGTTCAAGATGGAAATGTTTGAAACAGTCTGAACAAAAAACAGTAACAAATGTTGAATGTGTATGATTTTATAGCCTGCCCAGGGCTATTTTTGATTTAGCAGTTGCAAGAAGAGATGGGCATTGGTAACTGAAGAGTCCATTCGTGAGTGAAGCAGATAAAAACTGATTGAACTGGTTATCACAGGGAGTCTTTAAATATAAGTTTAATGGCAGCACTTGGATATCTGACATACATTGCAGTACAGTGTAAACCTATTGATTGAGCTTTAAATGGTTTAGCTTTAATATTGGTGGCAATTTAGCTGTGACACGACAGAGTTTTGCACTAATTCTTAATGTTTAAAGGCAGGACAATACTGTATTTGTTGCTTGTGTTGCTGTACCTGTATTATTTCCAGTATCAGAGCTAGTTTATTGAATTTAGCTTTGGCATCTCCACAATTCAGGCTATAGATCACAGTAGACTCAAAGCCTAGGAGAAAGCAGAAGGAAAACAGTTGAAAATAATCAGGTGAGAATAGTCTGTGAGACTTTGCAATAGTGGTAAGTTGTTGATGCTATGCTACAAACCCAATATATCATTATTATTATTTTAAAGTGAAATTTACTGTGTTGTTGAGTTACGCTGTTGTGGTTTAAGGAATTTGATTGAAAATGTAACAAATAATTACATTGTTAGGTTGATAGACAGCAATATTTAACAATATTTGAAACCCTGATTTTTCTTTTCAGTTTTCATGAAAAACAATATATATGTAATCAGCTGTGTGTAACAATACAAACTTCAGAAGCAATGAGAACCCATCAGAATCAGTAGTGTTGTGTAAAACATTAACTGCAGCTGCCTTTCTGAATTTCAGATTGCACTACCACTTGTAGGAGACATGGGTGCTATACTAAAGGTAAAAAATTTTCAGAGATTCAATATCTTTGTTTACTATAAACATGCTTTTTCAACCAAAATATGCACTTGAAAGTTTTTATAGATTCAATTCTGACCTACTTGGCTAGCCTAAAATAATATTGAGAATGTTGTTGATTTTGTGCGGGTTTTTTTAAATACTCAAGAAATATTATTTATAGGAATTTTGCAAAATAGCATTTGAACAGTGTGTGAGGCAATAGCCAGCAAGTTCAGTACATCTAGTCCACACTATGAATTGCTACAAGTATACTCCAATCTCCACTCTATAGCATTGTGTTGTGGCCCACATTGACATTGGTATTGGTAATACACTGAATGAGGAAAATTTCTAAGGTATTATTTTGAAAAATAATAAAATTTGAAGAGGTCTGCCATGTTCCAAAATGAAAAGTGTACTCAGGAGGATTTCTAGATGAAAAGCACATATCATTTCTGAGGAATGATCCTATTCTGCTGTCCTTTATTAATGCATGTACTTAGGGTTTACTGACTTTCTCATTCCCAAATTTGATTTCTTTTAGGTCTGTCTTTGGGCTTTTCCCTGATTCTTGCTTTTTGTAATTGTATTTTCTTCCTCCTGTACGTGCTCTCCTAACTCTGTCAGTTCTCTCTCTTACTGATTCTTTACGCATAATTCTTCATTTCTCTCAGTTTTGTGGTTAGCACTTCTATAAGATTGTAATTTAGCTGAAAAGGCTTCTCTTAACAAAGCAGGAATCATTTAATTTAAAACAACTGTAGATTTGAAGCTGGCGAGAGTAACGAGTAGCCTCCATCTCTATCTAATCCTTAAATGGAAGATGCTCTGCTCAAACCTAAACAGAGATGTGTCTGGGACTACCCAAAATAGCATTTATGAGCCCGCTCAAGGTGGAGGTCTCTGGGGTGAAAAATTTGTTAGCATGATTTGAGTAGAGTGTATGAGAGATGGGGAAAGAAGGAAGGACATCTGAACAAATACTTTGTGTAGAAGAGAGAAGGGACTGAAAAGCAGACTTTGGGGTAAAATGAAGGGATGGTGGCAAAGGCAGGGAGGAAGTGGTCCGCACAGATCAGACTTTCTGCCCATGACACAAAAGTGGTTACCTGTCACTTTGCTTTGTGTCTGTTCCTCAGGGTGATCCCGGCACAAGAGGTCCTCCAGGCATCCCTGGTAGAGAAGGGCCAAAGGTAAGTTTTGAAGAGAGTACTTTACACTGCTTTGTTGCTTGTTTAAAGGCTGGACTCTTGCATCTGTCAGTCTTGACTTTGTTGTCTGATCCCTATCCCTGTAGCATCTGAGCAGCCTAAAGGTTCAAAGGATTTTTGTGGTTGAGCCCTCTTCCTGTGTCAGTTTGCCTTTCCTCTCGGGAAAGTGAGCGAAATAGCCCAAGTTGAGTCGCAAGCCAGGGTATCTCTTCTGTGTCTTGCATCCATTAAAGCTAGCTTGGATTTGACTGTCCAGTAGTGCATTGCCATCTATAGGCTTATTTTAGGAGAGTCAATCACTCAAGAATCCATTGGTGAAGAAGGAAACTTCCCGTATCTCCCTCAAGTGGGCAATGGCTGGGCCGTAAGAGTAACACGGTCATTTCACTGGGGCTTGAAGTTTCACTGATGTCCATCAAACTTCTCCTTCACTGTAACCGGGTCAAATGCCACACAGTTTGGCATGTAGATATCTCCTATAGTTGAGCCTAATCCCATGGAGTACTTTCTCCATTTGGACAAGCATTTAAGCTCCTTGGTATTTTATAAGCTGTCTCCATCAGGCATTTTGGCTAGTTTGCCTACTAGGAGAAAACCACTCATTTCCTTTCACCTCGATGGGAGACATATTTTAAAGCTTTTAGGTAGTATTAGATATTAAATGTGGGCCATAAAATGCCCTACAGAGGATGACATTCATTGTTCTCTAATAGAAAGTGTTTGTTTGAATGTTGTATTTTCATAGGGAAGCAAAGGTGAACGTGGATTTCCTGGGCTTGCTGGAGAGAAGGGCGATGAGGTAAAATTACGGCATCTCTATAGCGGTTGCATTCTTATCTGAACCTGAATGAAGAATCTAGACCGAGAATGAAAAGCACAGAATGTTATTCAGTTCTTTAAAACTGCTGAGATAGTAATGTATTGCTATAAATAGCCCTCGATTCTGAATTTTCAACAAGATGAAATGCTATTATTCAATTGAATAATACCTATTTAATTTTTATCTGAGGATTTTTGCTCATTTGTATATTTTAAAGCCTCACATACTATTAAATGCCAATTTTTAAGAGTGTAGGATAGAGCAGTAAATAGGCAAATGCCAGATATTTTCTGAAAATACTTCATGTGCTTCTTTTTTACATACCCGCTTTCATTGTGTTAGTTCCCCTTTAGAATTCACTTTCAGAAACATTCCATTAGGCAAATACTCTGATAGGAACGGTCCTAGCAGCAATTACTATTAAGTGGAAACTGGAAAATGTTTGAATAGCCTGAATTTAAAAATATTTACAGTATCTTCATCATATACTGCATTCTTAGAGTCATTTTTATGTCATTATGGAGAAGGAAAAAAAGCTACACAACTTGTGGTGCCGAATCTAAAACAGCTGCTGTAGCTTTCATTTTAAACTGAAATACTTGGAGTTAGCAGTTCTAGAGCAATCCCTGTCAAAAAACACAAAAGCAGAAGCCATTAAGCGAGTCTGAGTAAATAAATTAATTTCCTAGTGACCTTAGCCAACCGAAGGAGTTAAAATAGGTATTCTGTTACAAAATATTTAACTGGCACTTTTAAATACGTACTACTCTCTTGTAATTTGGGAGTGCTGGCTACATGAGAAAGCACCTAGAAAATATGAAAGTAATTTAGGGCTTATTGATTGGGGGGTTTTAATTCCTTATGAGCATTTTGCATTTCTTTGGCACTAAGGCCATAATATAGTAAGAATTTTCAAACAGTAGTAGAATGATAATAAGCTTTTTAAAAAATCTGTGTTCATCAGGATTCTTGGCTTTCAGAAGTATAGTTATATGAGGAAAAAAAAGATGCAACAGAGGTATTAGATATCTATTTCTGCTACTGCTTTGCCCCAGAATTTAGCAGATTGTCAGATTAAAGTATCATGCTTGTTTTTCCTCTTGTTTCTATGTGATCTATAGAGCTCATGGTGTCTTTGCTTCTTAAAAGCAAGTGCCTCCCGAGGTTGGATTTAGAACATATACCCTAAAATGATGGGGCAGCCATAAGGGAAGCCCAAACAGAATTTTATGTAAAAAAATAAATGGGAAAGTAACACACCCTTCGTGTGCCCTATAGGGTACCTCTACAGTTCAACCCCAGGAGTCTGCAGCATTAGCAAAACAGCTTCACGATTCAGATACCATTTAACTGCTGAGAATCAAGTCAGATATTAGAGGCAATTAAGAAGGTAATAAAGGAAAGGCAAGATTATAACTGGCAGTTAGGATTTTTTTAAAGGACTCCAGAGTAAATTCATTCTAAATCTCTTTACTGATTCACTGGGGTGCTGTGCTGCGTTAGTGTTAGCTACGCACATGCTTCTTCAGCGTTTGACAGCTGATGAGCTGCCTTAACTCTGATACATTCAGTGTTTTGCAGCAGCTTTTGATGAGGGTGCAAGTGAATTTATTTTCAGAAATGTCTATGAAAGAGTTTATGAAGTTTAAAAGTACCTGTTTTTACAAATTTACAAATATTAAAAGACTACATTTATTTTCATTTTTATGACTTGGTTAACATGGGAATGGGACAAGAGATGGAGAAGCCCACCTGAAACTCTTTGAAATATACTCATTAACTTCCATGTGCTTTCAAATAGCCCTTTAATCTTTGTTGAGGCTTAGTTCTTTTCCTTTTTAAAACATTCATATTTTCAAAGAAGGGTTTTTCTAATGCTAGTAATAAGAATTATGTAAGATCTTCTTTTGGCTTCATACTCATTTTCTGTGTGACTGTACCGTCAGAGCAGAGTAATTCAAAATGAGCAGAGAACACATTACCGGTTGGATTGCCAGTCTGAAAAGCTGCAGAGGTGGATCAACATCCCCTGTGTGTAGGAGCAAGAAAGGGAAGTCAGTATCTCTCTCCATCTCCAAAGCTTTCCTGATTTATTTCTGTCTGAAGTTTTTCCCCCAGTCTCTCCCTCAGAGCACCAATTTCAGGTCTTTTGGCCTCTGGTTTTCTAGGTTACCCCCTTAGCCATACCTTACTAAACACTGCATTTAACACAAAAAATACACCTTTTCTGAGATGACTCCTCTTGTCAGAGGAGAGACACCTTGTGCCGACAAAATGAGTCACAGCTGGCAGTGAAAGACTGCTGGCAGAGGAAAGACTTCAGTGGTGTGCAGGCTTGTCTCAAATCCTACCTGTATCCACTGCAGTAAGTTGCACACTTACAAGTTTAGTAAGTGGATACAAGAATCCATTGGTTTCCAGGCAATCTTACGGAATAAGAGCAGGAACGTTGGTCATTAAATACTATGAAAAATGTCATGTTTGGTTATCAATAATCAAGATCTATACATCTGGCAGAAAACATGATTGCATTTAGATAGCATCAGGTAGCATTGGGATGTCTGAGCAGATGTCTTCTCACCAGCAAATAAACTTTTTAGTGGTAGAAAACGGAAAATTAATCTCTAAGGGAAAGCCAGAATGTCCTGCGCATTCTGCCCAACTAAAGACAAGAAGATATACAGGACATGAGCTACCAATATGAAAGGTTGAAGGGCAAGTGTTATCAGTCAAGTAGGAAGTTGCCCCTAACCTTGTTCAATGATAATCTTCCCTGCATAGTGGGTATTTTTTTTCATTCCTCAAAATAATGCCAACCTTTTAGATGAAAATACAGTTTAATATAGTTATAATACTGCTGGACATGCTGACTATACGTAGTTCTTGAGGTATAAGTGGGAGAGGAAACAGACGTATGCTCTTTGAATTTCCAGGGCCTTCAAGGTGCTCCTGGACTGCCAGGGATACCAGGACCCAGTGGACCATCTGTAAGTGTGTGGTATCACCAGAGATCTAATTTATCTCTGCTGAAAGTGCTGTAATTATCTAGTAAACCTTCACTTTCTTAGTTTTTTGGCTTTTCTTTTGGCTTTTAGGAAAGTGATAATAAAATCTTATCCATGCTGGCTCTAATAAAAGAAACTGTGTTGTGAGTTGATGTTATTGTCATTATCTGGGCTCAAAGTTTATTGGTTAAACTTAAATTGGTTTGGAGTTTCAGCATTACTAAAGACTTTGTGAGATTACATGATTTATGATGTGCAAACTCACTGTTAATTATGTATTTGTACCCGTTACAGTAATAAAGTTAGTTAGTATTAAAAATCTAAAAATAATGCCTGCTAAGCATTTGAAAACTTCAATGCTGAAACCAAGTAATCACTTGGCTTTCACAATTAAAGAAATAGGAGAATAAACTGACAATGTTTAAAGTAACTGAAAAATATAATTTAAAATGTTGATATTTCTGGGAAAACTCCTCTTGGAAGGTTTTTTTTTAGTTTTTATTTTCTACATACTGTGTGGGATCACATTAGTTAGTATGATCATTATTCATTCCTAGACTGCTGACAGTACTAACGCTGCCCTTCTTTCAAAAATTGTAACACATTTAGGCAGTTTAATGTGGAATATGTAAATTGGCATTTTAGCAGTAAAGCACGATTCTTGGAACTATGAAGAGGTGCCAGTCAAGGTCAGTGCATTTAGTCTGCCAAGGTGAACCGCAAACACAAGTTTTACCCTTCAAAGGGCTTATCAGAAGGACACAGCTGCTGTATCAAACAGGGGAGAAATATTTAAACCGGGAGGAGAGACATAATTAGGTTCAAATGACCTTCAAAAAGTACAAGTTTTAAAAACTAAGCAGCAGTGCAAAAATACTGTGTTTCATTGTTTCTTAACTAACGTAAAGCCATACTGTGTTGTGCAGGGAGTCACAGGAAGACCTGGACATCCCGGTCCAGCAGGATCAAAAGGCGAAAAGGTATTCCTTCTTTTCACTCTCAGTAAAGATCTGTGAGGGTTTTGCAATCCCATTACACTCCTGTGTTTTGTTGGGTTTTGGTTTAAGGTGGAGTGCAAACAAGAACGTGATGTACATTTTCAAATTCATTTTTCTTTTTGTCTTAATACAAGTTCTTTCCCCAAACAATGCCGTACGTATGGGTTTATATTTTGAAACATAGTCCTTGTGGTGTATGTACGTTGCAGAGAGTGTTCTCTAGGTACGACATATTATATAAATTTCGGAAAGTGAAAATAACTTTTTGAAATAGTATATGAGTAGTTACAACTTGCTCTGCTTCTCATTCTTTTGCCAGTGCTTTAGTCAAAAGTAATTGCATACTTTAAAAGTGCTTCACTAGTACTGAAAGTTATTGAGTGTTAGTTATTCTGCAAAAATATATAAGCTTCCTTTATTCTCAATTTACACTGTTATAGCACTGCTTTTTATAATGTTTTATGTGCTCTTTTATCAGGCACTCAATGTTATCCATTGTAACTAAGAGGTCAGATTCATTTCTTGGGTACCTCAGATCAGTGAAATACAGCAGCCACAAACTTAGTTTGCTGGAAAATACTTCCTGGCACAAGTTCTTCATTTTGCCTATGAATACACTTTCCTGAAGGTTTTTTCAGCTTTAGCCTGGAGTTTTCCAGACATAGCACTGCCACATCCATGCATGTGATCCTACTAATACTCTACAAAGCCTTGACTCTTGTATGAGTAAGAAAGGAAACTATATTGTAAAACTCTGAAATTAATTCAGTATAAAATTTGATTGAGAACTGTCTCCTTGCAGACCATAATAGCAAAAATCTACCACACTTTTTATGTAACCGAATACAGAACAAAAGTCTTTGTTAGTTCTTTGTTTACAATCCACACACATGTGGAAATAAGCGATGGCTCTGTAACTAGTGAGTGTTTCATCGATCAAACAGGGAAGAAGTCAGGGGGCTGAAGAGTGATTAAGTGAAATATAGCCAGAGCAATTTCCTCCCTGCTTCCTTCATCTGGGGAACGTGTTTGAGAAATGATGATATGATATGCTTTCTAAAGCATAGTATTTTTATTCCCCGTGAAGTACTCTTGGGAGGTGACAGGTTCTATCAACTAGCAGGACTACTTGGAAATTCTCCTGGTATAAACACTTAATTACAATTACATTTTTCTGGTGAGCTAATTATTGCCACTGAACAATTAGCTTGAGTTTGCCACATTAATAATTTTAAATATGCAGCCTAAGTGTCTCAGTGTCATACGTTGAATGAGATCCAGTGAAGTCCATGAAAAATTCTGGGAGACTTCTTCCAAATTTTACAGTGTTTTTAACTGAATTGTAGTGATGAGATTTCGGAAGGATCTTGTTTGGGAAATTTGATGTTGAAACCTTTGTAACTCTATGCTGTTCAGAGACCACACCATTCTGCTGGGGCAAAAACTCAGAAGCTGGTTTTTTTAATGTAAGCAATTCAGTGCATGTCAGCAGAACAGACTACAGATACAGGTAACCACAGATGAATATTTTACAGCAAAAAACAAAAAGATATTCATCATATCTCTTAATAAAGAAAGTATTTTTATTGACTGTGTTCCTAAATAAACTGAACTTCTGAAACTGTAGCTCTTCTTTATTTACCTGTGAATGATCAACTGAGGATTGGCTTTTGCAAAACAATATACAAAGCATAAAGTGAATGGTAACTTACATCTGCCAGTTGCTTAGAAATTGATGTTAACGCTTTTTTTACTTCCTCTTCTTCCTGGTATATATGAAGTGTTTCACAGCCCAGGTTACAACTACTGTTTTGCCACTAGGAAGTTACTATACATAAAGCATCAAGTAACTAACAAAATAAAAAACTAGCATAAAGTAATGATTCATAACTTGCCTAAAGCTTAAGCTGGTCAGGAGAATTTATTCTGGATATTACCTGCTTATATTGACTGTGTCTCTTGTTTATTGTCATTATGGTCATCATAGCTTGGGTATGGAATAGATCTGGCCTTCAGTTATAACAAATGAGTTATATGAATCTCTTGCTGTATTAGGGTAGTGAAGGTTCTCCTGGCAAGCCTGGACCACCTGGACCTCCGGTGAGACACTTTTTTTTATATTTTCAGTGTTGTATTAGGAACAATGTACCTGTGAATAAAATGTAATGTAATATAAAGAATTGACTGTCAACCTAACACGTATGAATAGTGCAGGAAGACACCAATGTATTTTTGTGAAAGGTTTCTGTATTACTTTTTTTCCTTGTAATTCATCGCTGAGGCCACTAAAGCCATCTTAGAAACTTGGTTGAATGAGTTAACCTTGCTTTCCAATGCTATCAGAATAATTTAGGGAGCTTGGGTATCTGAGATCAGTGAACCTCGAGAAAGTCCATGGAGCTCACTGGATTCCAAATTAACTGGAATAGTAACTAACACAAAATTAATTCTGGAGAATTATAATAAATATCAAAATGTAACACGCTGAGATTTACAGGTTTCTGTTTTCATAATTCAAAAAAGCTGCATTGGTTAAGTATCATGTTCTTCCTGAAATGTCTGGAATCTTTGAAAAATTCATCAAGAATGAAAATAATATCACATCTTTGCTGAGCTATGAGACTTCAACAGGGCAAGAGTTCTGCCTTTATAATTCAGTTGTGACACTTACTTGGTTTTTATGTTTTAAAGGGTATGCCTTACAATGAAAGAAATGGAATGAGCAGCTTATATAAACTTCAGGTATTTCTTTTGGATGTTAATTATTTTTTCAATCAACAACTAATTTTGGCCCAACTCAACTTTTAAACTTGCTGTTCCAGGGAGGTGTGAGTGTCGCTAGTTATCCAGGTCCACCAGGACCTCCAGTAAGTATTAACAGATACGTAATTTCTATTAGTTAATTATCATAGTAACAGAGGGGTTGGTTAGTTGCATGCAGTTTTGGTAAGTGGCATGAAAATTGACTTTATGTGTGAAAGAGAGAAAAATATAAAGATATGATTGGTATGCAGTAAATTATAAAGTGATTTTTATGTGTTTATCAAGCATTTTAGTCCATCTTGGAGAGCTGTTTATTTTGATTTAAATATTTCACCCTAGCAAGTAAAGGCTGGAAAAATGCTATATAATTTGGTATTGGACTCTTAAGTCAAAGTATCCTAATACCTTAAAATATGTAAAATAGTATTTATAGTTGGTGATGGCATAGTTTTGTAACAGATTAAATTTGGTGGTGGAAATGAGAAGCTCATGAATTTTAATCTCAGTTCTGTCACTAATTCACTGCGTGTAGCTATAGTGCAGAAAAATGTGTAAAGCTGAGAATTATATTTTGGCAGTAATACAGGGCTGGTGTCTTCCACACTGCAGAGTGCAGATGTGCCACCTTGCAGCTGGACACCATTGCTTTGGTTCTGTGGAGCCAAAGATGCTCTGTGCTTATGTAGGTCTTCCTTCTTGTTAGCATCATAGCCAAGTCCTGCTGGTTTAAGATGATGGCCATTTCGGTAACCACATAAAAATGTTGCAGCCATCAATGCGGACGTTGTCCTTACGTTACGTGCCGTTTGTAGTCACAGGCTAGCACCGGACCACAGAGCTGTCTTCCTCTGTATTCTGGAAGAGCAAAACAAAAACTAAATACTACTGAGATTTTATACTAAATTAATCAGCTGAAATGGCTGGACTTAATACTGATTCTGGATGCGCTGCATTAGCAAAGCACACTGATAATGCAGTAATACAAAAAATATCATCTTATTGTGTAACTGTTCTTTTTAAAATGTGTTTCCACTTCTTTATTTCTTTGCAGGGTCCAAAAGGAGATCCTGGCACAGTGGTACGTATGTATTTTTTGGTCATGATAGAGAATTCCCCAAGCAGTTCAACACATGATCCTAGTCACAAGGGTGGAAGAGCCCATTAACATTCTCTCGCAGGTAGTTTACGTCCTGCAGAATCAGTACTTCAGAAAAAGCTTTTTTAATTGCTGGGCTTGCGAATTTTGGAGTTTCTGGTGAATAGTTCTAAGTGATAATATAATGAATGACTGAACATAGTATTAACTGCTTGTGGATTCATCTCTGCTGAGCTGTCCCTGCATATATCTAAAAATAATGTGAAAGAAAGGTACAAAATACCTTCAGAGCTATTAGGTTGTTCTTAACATTACAATTGAAAGTGAGAAGGGACAGTGTGCTGCATCATGCTAGCTAGTAACAACTAGAAAGTGATGTTTCCTTTGGAAATAGCGTGATAATCAGTTACAGTATGATCACATTGATTCAGGTGAGCAAGATGATGATGATGATGGGAGCCACTATACCTTTCAGCTCTGCAGTTTGACATTCAAAAGCATATCTATTTAACTTGTTGGTATTTTTTTCCTTTAAGCATTTTGTTATGTCCTTTTCACGTGATCTTTCTTTAAAAATTATGAGGAAGGGAAGGACAACTAGTGGAAGAACCTTGAGAAGTCGCGTAGGACTAGCCACCAGCAGAACGTAGTTCCGAATCCTGACTGGGTGTACGTTTTTCCTAAAGACCTACTTTGGGTCCCTTGCTGCAGGGTAAGCTTTGTGTAGGGAACAGAGCACAAAATTGCTTGGAGGCTGGTTCTCTGGTTGATGGCATATGCTTACACCCTGGGACTCAACTGCCTGGAGTTGCTTTGGAGCTGGCCTTGACTTGCAAGAACACTAGAGTGGGTCTTCTGGATTACATTCTTCATCAAAATTAAAACCATTGATCCAAATATTCACACAGTGCCCCTGGGAAAAACTTAATTTTCAGATCACTAAAACAGGGCATAACAAAATCTGTTCACCTAATAACTGGTTAGCTGTTTTACTAGTGTCAAAGAATCTGCAGTTGTTCGGTGTTCAACATTTCTCATGTAGAGTACAGAAATTCTAATGTATGCAATGCTTTCTAATTTTAAAAAAATCAGGGAGACCCAGGACCGATGGGATTACCAGGACTGGAAGGACTCCCAGGGGAAAAGGTAGGACTCTTGAAAAGAAGTAATGGCTTCCTAGTGGCAGCTATCTGCAGGTAAATGTTTTCTGAAACTGTCTTTGGTTTGTTTTGGGTTTTTTTCTGTGTGTGTAAGTTAATGTTTCTGTTTGAAAAATATTTGCATATTTTTCTGTTGGTTTTTTTTTTTGCTTGACTGTGGATCTAAATTATGTACTCACCCAACAGAAAATTTCCTTTTCCACAGATGGAAGATTATGTATAGGAGGTCTTGTAATCTTTTGTTTTCTTAACTTGATAAAATGCCATTCTATACTATGTTGTATATGGTATATACTATATTGCTTGATAGTAGTATAATTAGCATGTTCCTAACTATGGTCACTAGTTCTCTATTGAATATCATCTTATGCTTACGGTCTGTCTTGTTCTAAGACTTACAACATAGCTACAGATCCAAGGAGAAGTTTGTCCCTAAATTAGTTGAGACCTAGTGCATGCAAGACTTCCATACAACAAAAAGACTATTTCAGATGAGTGTTAAAATACAGAAGAGAGTAGAAATAGAGGGAGAGACTGATTCCCTACACTTTCTGTTGTCTTGCATCCTGCTCCCACTGAGCAAAAATCTCTTTTCTCAGGCTGTTGCTCATTATTCTGGCACTCTCTGCTGCGTGTGTGACGCTAGCATAGCACATCCCAAACCATATCGTATTCCTCAGCTCCTTCCAGTAGTTAAAGTCTACATTCCGATGCTGGGAAATGATCCTTTCCTTCAACTGGTGGCACATTTCAGCCTTTTACTTACTTGTTGTGGAGGCTGTTATGGACTTAGGGAAAGGTTTGTCATGATTTCACACAAAAAATAAAAAATTCAAGATTTTGCTATTCTTTTCTAAATGTGGCGAAGTACAAAAAATTCAGCAGAGAAAAGAAAAAAATTCTGTATATTTTCTGTCAGTGAAAAGGGTTTCATTTTGCCCGCATCTTTTAAATTTAAGAAGAAAAAGAAGTATTTTTTTAAAAAATGGATATTTATTGAGCTTTTTGAATTGCATTTAGTACAAAAATAGTTTATTGAAACTTACTTTTCATCAAAAAGCAATGTAAATGAAAAGGTTCTCTCTCGATATCACTGTGCATTACTCCTACTTGTGCAGAGAATGCAGAGTGACAAGATCTAAGGTAGGCGTCTCTGCTAGATGTTGAAATTACATGGGATGATTCTTGCTCTGGAAGGCTATAATTTACAAGCAATTAAAGACTAGCTTGATTTCAGAATGAACAAACACAGTTCTAACGGAGACAAAGCGGGGACAAGAGTTAAATAAAGGGAATAAGCAACGGAGCAGATCATATAAACAAGCAAAGTGAGTGTTTGGCCCTTTCCCAAAGTAAAAATATGCTTTTGTTAACTGAATTTGGTTAAAATTCTCCATTGCTGGTGCAAATAAATGAATGAAATCCCAGAGACTGGCTCTCAGTCCCAACAGTATAGTGCATGCTGGATTTTAATTTAGAGCTCTTGGGTACATCAGTGAGCAGAATGCCGTCTTCCTGAGCCAATATCAGCTGTAATTTCATGGTAATTTCATCAACTGTCTTAACAACGTGGTGTCCTTGGTGTAAAACATCCCTTCCCTCAGTTGTGCTGACACAGTGGTTTCGGCAGCCGTGCTGTGAATCACGTTGCTGAAAGGACCAGAATAACCCATAAAAGAAAAAAAAGTTGCAAGGGAAGTTAGGAATTTTTAGCTTCACTCTCATGGCCAATGTAGAGGGAAAACACCACGGTAGGGCTTCTGAGTCCACAAGAAGCGCAGGGCCAGAATGCGCGGCTCCAGCCAATAGGCCCTGTTACAGATAATCGGTGTTCCTGTTGTGTTCCTCACTGAGGGGTGAACTTGCATTAAGTCGCTTCACTTAGGCTCCAGAGCGAGAGAGGTTGAGCTGCGGGTCAGCAAGCTGACCTGGAGGCGGGTCAGCCTCCGGACACAAGGTCAGGCATTTAGCTTGTCAACTCTATACTTTGTGGAACGGAGTGAAGTGTTTCTAATTACCAGCATTAACATTGCGCTACCTGAAGAAAATGATGAGAATGAGACAAATCAGCATTACGTGTAAGAACAGGAACCAGAAATCCCAGCATCTCCTGGGGCACTTCTGCCCAACACAGCGTGGCTGTAGCTACATTGGTAAAGCTTTGTCAAAACGGCTCCAGGTAGCATAAACTCATCTCACAGAAATACTCTCCTGTTAGCATGGCTTTTACTGTGCCAGGGCTTTTCTGCCATGCTTATGGAAACTAGGAGCCTGATTTTTTCCCTACATTTTTAATCACTAGCAGAGTGTAGTGTTACAGGCCAATACACGTCAGCAGCACATTAGGGCAAATCTCACTGTGTAGAGTTTCACCATCTGTCTGCTTCAGGCTATCGTCCTCTCAAGAGAGAAAGATGAATTTGTACCTCATAATTCATCAGCTCGAGCACAAAAGCCGTTGTCTTACCTTAAAGCAGAGGTGAAGGTGGCTGTATGCTGAAAGGAGAAACTTTGCCCCAAAAGGACCATGGCACTGGCAAATCGAGGATGCTGTACTTGCAGCAAGTGGATGACTGGGTAACAGGAAGGCGAAAACATCTTTGAAAGATACATCTTAAATATGGGAATGTTGATAGGAGTTAGCCACTGTGAATTTGGTCCTTGTCATGACCACAAGTTGTAATTATTTGGAAAACTACAGATAAGTCAGGGACTTTCCATCCCTTTTCAAGGCAAGCCTCAAGCAGATTATAAGGGATAGCATGGAAATTATGACATTATGCAAGAGAACCTAAACAAAGGATTTATGTTACTTGTTCAAGTCTGTAAAATGAGTCAGTGGCGGAGCTAAATATTACCATTTGCAGAGCCTGGCTCTTGTCCTCATTTTCAGTTCACTGAACAATCCTTCCACAGGTTTTAATGGGAATCCACAAATAAAATTCTGGTTTGAGTGTTACCATTTAAGTATAGATTTATCTTTTCTTCAGGGTGACCGTGGACCAGCTGGCTCACCAGGAGTAGCAGGGACACCGGTATGTATATTCATTAAAGAAAACTCTGTTAGAAGTTGAAAAAACAGCTCAAGCAAGATGCTGAGCTGTGGTCTCCATCATTGTTTGTGAACTGCCAGCACCGGGCTAATGCTTTATAGGCAGGTATGAAAATGATGTGTTTTTCCTAAAGAGATTAGAATTTTAATACCACTGAGGATTCATATTATTATGAAAATGACAGAAGGGTATGTTGTGAATACATGATAAAGCTGGAATTTGAAGCTGCATATGTTTGGTTAAGAAAGCATATAAGATTCTTCTTGCCTCAGTTTAATATAGATAAACCCATTTTCTGTGTTCCTGGGCATGCACAAATTTCTGAGCGTCTTTCCATCACAAAGATTATGAATGTTTCTTATTGCAATCCACAAGGATCTGCATATCAGATCGATCAAACATTTGCTTTAGGGAAATGCTTTGTCAGCTCTTTACGTGTGGTATTCAGAGAAGTTCCTGAAAGTCATCCACAAACTTTGTTGGAGGTGAAAGTAAATGTAACTAATGATAAATTGAAATTATAATTATTCATTTGTGTTCCTAAAGGAAATGAAGACAACTTTTCTTTAGATGGCATTCACAGTTTAATAACAAAGTTTATCCATATTTCAGGAGGCAATATGGAGTTATTTATATGCAAATATACTTATTATTAAATTTGGGCAGCTACCAATCCATTCAGGACCTGTTTTTAAATTATAAGTACGTGTTCTGAGAAATAAAGAGAAGTTTGTGTCTGTGCACTCCCATTTCTTTCAGCCACTGATTTCGTCTATTTACTGTGAGTTCCAAGAGAGAGCATCAGCTTAAATAGCTTTATTTAATTAGTTCTCCTAATGCAAGGTAAAATTGCACGTTTAAGAGGAAAAGAGAAGTATTTCTCTGAGTTTTATAGCCCACGTAAAAGTTTCAAAGTTTGTTGCTCTGAAATACGTTTCACGCTGTGGATCAATAACGGAGTAGCCCATTAGGATGATGACAATTGTGCACGCCCTGTGTATTTCCCACTGGGTATGTTTCAAGTCTTACTCTTGTTCCTCTCTATGCTAGCTGAATAGGAAATACTTAATGAGTTCCCTTCATCACTGCTGGAGTTGATTACATGTAATTCTAATAAAATCCACTGAAATAAATTATTTCCTCTAGTATTTTATGCTAAGCATAAGTTTTAATTAACAAATTAATAGACATTTGAGGGCCAATAATTTTTAGTAGTCTAGGAAGAGTTTTTTAAACTCTCCACATATCTTACTGGAAGAGAACTTGTCCTCCTGGCCTGGCATTATTCCCCAGACTGAACAGTGGACCCTTTTTCCCATTTGGGAATGTAAACCTCTCATTTTAGCTCTGGTTTTTGCTGAGTGGGATTATCAGGGAAGCTTGGACTGAGATTCTTCAAGAATTGCCACCAATGCCAGTTTCCTCCGCACGAATCCTCAGGCCTGTTGTTCCTGAAGTTGTCACTAGCGTTGATGTGTTAGATCCCTCACTCCTACAGGTCAGCTGAGGATCTGGTCTAAGGATATTTCTGGGAAATGTAGATTCAGGGTAATAGGCTCTTGTCTGGGGCTGAACCAGATAGGTTAAAAGCACGGCAGCATTTTAAAAAATAAACACATTTAAAATAACCATCTAAATGATGAGATGAGAAAGGATTGTGAATTCTGGCAGACTGAACGCACAAATCAATGAAAGTGGCCGAAAAAGAGCATGAAGAAAATTTGCAAAAGGCGTTGTTAGTAATAAACTCACTTTAAAAAAAATCAGGACTAGAAAGTACCTGAAGGAAAAAAAACTTCATTTCAAACGTACAGTGATAAACTTTGATCTGCCCATGACTTCTCAAGAAGGAAATCATGGTGTTGTAAAAGAAAATTCCATGGAAACGTTATCTCAGTATTCAGAAAGGGTAGAGAAGACCAAGTCATTGAGTTATGTTGTGCGCAAAAGCCAGATTACAATGGCAGAAATATAAAAAAAAATCCAGTGAAATATTTCTTTTTCTTCTCCTAAAGCATTTAATGAACAGTAACATTAATATTTTACTCAAATGTATATCCTCTCTTATTTTTAACCTAAGAGAAATTATGTTTCGCTTCCTAGTAATTTTAATTTGTAACGTTCTCTTTTTACAGGGAAAGCCGGGATCTCCTGGGTCCCCAGGGATGCCAGGGGAACCTGTAAGTACAGGTTTGAGTTCCGGACTCTCATCATAATACACAACTATTTTGAACACCGAATGCAAGATTTTACATGCAGATTTATACGTGTGTTTTCTTCATTCTTAGGGCGAAAGAGGACCTATAGGAGATATAGGCTTTCCTGGGCCAGAAGGGCCGCAAGGAAAACCAGTAAGCAATTTTATGCTGAATATACGTATGTTCTTTACGGAAGGATGCATCTTAGTTTATCGGAAGTTACAGAAGAAATGGGATTGCATCCTGCTTTGTGTTAGGCTGGGTAACCTCTGAAGAACGCTAAGAGCTACAGTGCTCGATATTGACCATCCAGTCAAGAATTCCTGATGTTGTGATATTTTAATGTTAGTGAGATGTTGCCTTTAAAGGTCTTACGAGGGTCCTTGGGATCCGGTTGACATAAAGGATCCCTCTCATATTTTTTTCAGAGGGAGAATGTTAACGCAGACACTCAACACAGTCTATAAGCGATGGACTGACAAAATATAATCCTGGTTTCAGTTTAGAGAGAAGTGTGTGCTTCGTGACTTGGAATAAACTTTGTAATTCTTCTGTATACAGGTGATGCAACACTGCAGCCGAAGCATTTGCTGTTCCCTTAGGACCCGTCTAATCTGACCTCTCTGTTTAATGAAAGTGTGGCAGCAGTGTAGTCGGCACTGCCTGAGCTGGTTTAGAACAACCTAGTTTATATTCCAGAAGTGGTTCAGCTAGGATAGCGCAGAACCCATTATCTTGGTGTTCTGGGAACAGGCATGGGAAGCAGAGCGTTTCAGTTTGGCAGCATGTCTCCACGTTACGCTTCTGTCTTGAAAGAAGAGACAGTTTCTGTAACTTCAGCAGCAAACTGGCCCAAGGTGCCCAGTCTGTGCAAAACTCCGCTTCGCAGTATGAGAGCGAAAGAAACATTCCTGATGTCTTTGCGCATGCAAGTCCTTCTTTCTCACTCAGAGAAACAGCAGTGGGTTTGCTGCATATGCAGATCCATGAATATCCTAGTAAAGTAAACAGTGCCAGAGCATTTATCTTGCAGTTACCTGGCATTGTGCAATTGTTACCGTAATCTCTGGCATTACTTTGGCCCATGCCAACAACAGCTCAGATAATGCCAGGACTGTTTCCAGCAGGTGGTACGAATGAGACCACCCTCTTTTGGGAAGGAAATATGTGTATCCCAGGAGACTGAAGCTGTGCTGTGCCATAAGCCCTGAGGATGAAAGAATAGGTCTGGCCGCTTACTATTATGGCATAATCCCTGTAAAGATCGGACGGGTTATAGGGCATCAGGGCTAATATCTAGAACAAAAGAAATCTCTTCTGTGGTTGCATAATGACTAGCCGGCACTGCAAAGGTGCATGTACAGGTCCGTATTGTGCATTTGCAAAATTTCCATATAACTTGTCATTTAAAGTTGTGTGCTCATTAAAGTTGATGCACATTTTGATGCTAAAGATTTTTTTATTGCTCTGCTCTCAGCTCACATTTAATGTGTTTGCAGTTCAGTTTTGCCCTGAGTTCTGTTATTTCACATGTCTCAAGACTATTTGTGAGTATTTCTATATTGTAACCACCTAAACTGCTTCCTGTAGACCTTCAGAATATGTACTGATACCAGCACTGAACACTGAGCTTTACCCTTTATAATTTTAGAATGCATAGACGTAAGTAGATTAATTTTTATTATTATTTTTTTAATAGGGAATCAATGGAAAAGATGGATTGCCAGGTCCTCCGGTAGGAAAACATGCTTTTGCATGTATTTTATTCTGCACAGATACCATAGCTGTTAATCCTAGGCAGTTGTTTTCTTTTCTGCTAACAGAGGAATATTCAAAAAAGCCCTCAAGTGATATGTTTATCTTTTTTCCAAAAACAATTTTTCAGGGTGCAGTGGGGAGACCAGGAGACAGAGGACCCAAAGGAGAACGTGTAAGTCCCTTGTTTTAATAACTTTTTGTCTTTTTACTGAGCATCTGAGCACCTCATCGGTGCATATTTTACAGGCAAAACTAAGAAATTCATTCTCTGTGAACGTCAAGCAGTCTCTTAGACAACTAAGAGGTTTAGTCCTAGACACTATTTTAAGGGATTGGAATTGAATTGGCTTCTGCACTTAGAGGAAACCCACATTTTACAGACCTTCTAACACAGTTGGCCCAGACAGTATAAATTGATCAATAGGTTGAAAGGTAGAAAGTAGCTAATCCTGTTGTGCTGCTGTCAGACTGTGCAAGAGCTCCAAAGCTTGCCCCGTTGTCATTCCCGGGGTCATTGTGTGTCACAAACACAAATCATGTTTTATATAAAACCAGCTTGTTACACTTAGGCAGGAGGAACGACAGCAGTACCTTACTGCTTCCCAAAATGTTTAGACAGTCCTGTTCACGGTAACAAGGTGATGCTGGACAGGTGAGAGATGATCTTTATTTTGCTAGAGCAAAGATATTGTAGCTCATACTCTGCTCTTGTCCTTACGTTGCTAAAGCCCTGATGTGTTACTCCAGTTGATACCACGTTTAGTTGACGAATCAGAAAAGCATCTCCCTGTGTAATCTGGAAAAGGAAATGCGGCTTTATGACACTGAAGAGACATGAGGGTTTAACCATTGTTGTAATAATTGTCCCTTAGAAAAATTAACAGTTTGCAGTGTTCTGTTTCTGCCTTTAAGGACACAAATAAAATCTAAAGAACCTTCTTACTGTACCATAACGCTGCTCAGCCTTGACCTTCTCAGTGTCACCCATCTGAATGCCCTGGCAATAGCACTGTGCAGATGCAGGCAGAAGAGGAGGCTGGACCTGTAAGTGCATAGCCTTGGAACGTACTGACAGGGAGGAGGATGTTGAAAAAGTCTGTGAGAGACAGAGACACAGCCTCTGCTTGCTTCATCAGAGTGGAACCTGGGAAGCTTCAGGGTGAGACAAGAGGGTGGATTCATTCCAGCCTCATCGGTGGCAGAATACGTACATACACACGTGTGCTTGTAGCTACGGATGGATACATGCTTGCCCTCAGAGCGGTCACAGATGCCTCAATCTGCTCTCACTTCTGGGATCACTGGCGAACATGTCACGATCTAGCTCTTTCTGTACAGAGTAAAATGGATACATATATATACACACACATGTATATAAATCAAAAAAATATAGATACATGTTCAAATAAAAAACAATTTCCGGAAGTATTTTTCTCTCAAGTGATAATCAGAATCTCTCACAACCTTTTATAACAGGAGAGTTATAAATATGTCCAATTCAGTATCTGAAAACAGTTTTCAGAAAGCTGTCAGTTGTTCCTTACAATTCTGCAGGAAAGGAAAAGGTTTGTTGAAAACAAGGGGAGATCTGCCTAAGAAATAACAGCAAAATACACAGCTGAAGTCTGCATCTCGGATGAGAGATCAGTGGGGGAGTTGGGCTTGAGGTGGGCTTTTTTTTCCTCTGGATCAGCAGACCTGCATCTGTGAGTGAGATTGCAATGATTACAGAACACAAAGGCCGTTATTATTGCTGCTGTACCGCGTACAGTCTGAGACCACCTGTTGCGATTACAGAAGAGAGAAGCATCGAAATTGGAAGGACAGAATAAAACTCTTGAGGTTTTCATGTCTAATATAAGTATATCCTCGTAGAATCCGTTTTAAGAATAATCTTATACTTCCTTTGAGTGACTAAACACAACCTTTAGTACTTTATAAATGGAGTGACAAACCAGTTGAACACATGTGGGTTTTACCAGTGAGAAATGCACCTTCCAAATCATTCCAGAAGAGTTTAAAATACTGGTGGTTGGCTCATTTATTGCTGCTATTGGCATACCTTGATCACAGACCTGGAGCCCGCTGGACTAGAGCATGTGGAATTGTTGCATGTAGGCAATGCAGCTGTTCCTTCTGCACATAATTCAGCACAAGACTAATTGCAAGACATAGGAGAACACTAGAAAGGAGGAGGAATTAATAAATCAGCACTGTAGGCAGAGATTGCAAAACATAAATGCCCTCCTCTGTATTTTGTACAATTCAGAGGGAAGGAGAGATTAAAGAGGAATCTGGAGGAGGAAAGGACCTATTTTTATGAATTTTTACAAGGAGCTTCTCCCAGACACAAAGAAAACACTGAAGGCGGTTTAAAAATCTGTTTGAAAAGTGGCTGTAGTATTCGATGTGCCTCCTACAGATTGGCAGCCTGTAAAATAGGCATCATTGAGAAGAGAAGCAATTCCAGGATCAGTTTCACACTGCCGTAGCACCATGAGAAACCTGTGGTTTTCTTTATTTCTAGTAGAATAGCTATCCATGCCTACTCTGCAGTGTTGTAAACCTCGGGAATTATATCTCCATATTTATGCCTTAAGTACTTTTTTAATGGGGGCTTCTTGTAAGTGTAGTAATCCTCAGACAGCTTTCTAGCTACTTGTGGGTGCATGCAGGGGTGTGTGGTCTCATTCGAAAGCACTGTCGGACAAAGCGGTGTGTTCAGTGGCTCCCCGTACTGGCCTTCAATCTCCCAAAAAGCGAGTGAACTACAAATTGTATTAGAGGCTAAACCTCTTTCAAGGTTTCAATACCACAGGGTAGGACAGGAGCTGCTTCTTCAATTTTGTAGTGTTTCAGGTTGCTATGAGTGATGCAGGAGATGGAGGTCTGCATGCAAAAGCTTGGTTAAAGCCAGGAATGAGCCTATGAAGTTCTTCTCAGTCTTCCTCTGCCCTGAATTTCTCACAGGGTTGCAATACACGTCCTGATGCAATACCCGCATGCAGGACAGGACATTTTTTCCTATAAATCCTAAAATGCCTCTTCCATCAGGCCATTGCTCTTCCCGTTCCCCCAGTGCAAACCAGTACCCTGTCCTGCTCCTATCAACTTGAAAATTTGAGAGGCTTTGGCAAAGGTTACAGGTGTCTCTTGGGTATCACGTATCTTTTCTGGTTTCTACTGAACAGCCAAATCAGCTGTGTGTTTGTAGGAAAACATTAATATGCTGCATATTTAGAATTTTGCCCAAAGTATTAATAGAGTTCAACAGCAGTTGCTGTAGATTAAGAGTGCAATTAATTCCATTTTTTCACCCCTCATAGATTCTGGATTTATCTAGTAATGATGTAGTCGATTTTTGGTGCTGTTTGCTGCTTATGGAGGAGCCTAACGATAGCTTAAGTGATGCAGCCGGGACAGTCAGTGACCCTTAAGACCTGCCAACTGTTCATTAACAACCTGAATGTGACTTGCAGCCCTCTGCTCTGCAGCTGTAGCGCAGTGACCTAACAGTTAATACATTAAATCACTGTAAAAGATTTAATTCCTCACAAATAAAGCGAATTTAAATGTTGTCTCAGCCCATGATGAAAGCTATTGCTGGCCAGAACATTGACCTTTAATTTATTTTCTTGGCAAGGAATTCACTCATTATAAATGGATTTGTGTATCTGTTGCTTCTTTGATTAACTAAAATTTTGTGTACATGGCGAAATAAAATATTAAGCGTCTAGGGAAAGCTACAGGAAAAAAAAGCCTGATACCTTGTGTCTGGTGGAATTTGAGCAACTAAGTTCTACCTTTGCCTATCTGACATTTCTAAATGCTCATATAAGGACTGTACACTTTCTGCACCCAACATCTCTCCCTGCAGGTGGGTTGCAGAGTCAAGCTATGTTTTGTCACTGACCTCAGCATTGTAGCGAGGTGGGGGTTGGTCTCTTCTCCCAAGTAACAAGCCATAGGACGAGAGGAAACGGCCTCAAGTTGTGCCAGGGAAGCTTTAGATTGGATACTAGGAAAACATTCTTCACCCAAAGGGTTGTCAGGCACTGGAACGGGCTGGCCTGGGAAGTGGTTGCATCACCATCCCTGGGGGGGTGTAAGAGACGTGTAGGTGTGGTGCTTAAGGACATGGTTTGGTGGGGGAGTGGGCATTGCTGCGTTAGCAGGTGAACTCAATGATCTTACAGTTTTTCTCCCAACCTAAACAATTCTATGATTGAAAGTGTAAGAAAACAAAGTGTTACTTGCTGTGTTTTCAGAGATAAGGGTTACTCTGTAAAATCAGCTTCCCTGCATGACTTGTAAAATCTGTTTCTGAACAGGGGATAAGTTTCTCTTCAGCACTCTTGGGTGGCTTTTCCTAGTTTGTTCCATTGTGTGCAGTGGTTTTCTTTCTGCTTTTATATTACACAGGGAGATCAGGGTATTCCAGGGGACAAAGGCCCACAAGGCGAACGAGGGAAACCTGGCCCATCAGGAGAAAAGGGGGATGCGGGTCCCATGGGGCCACCAGGAGACAGAGGGTATCCAGGATCACCAGGTCATCAGGGTCCTCCAGGTTCACCAGGACCCCCAGGGTTTCCAGTAAGTAAATACAGGTGGTTCTTGATTGCTTGTCAGAGCGATAGTCAATCAGTACCACGGTATCAGAAAAACTGAGGTACCTCTGAGATCATTTCAGTGTTCAGTTAAGAGGTGGAAAAAATTATATCCAGGTGATCAAGCAGTTAATTATTTTTTTAAAACATATAATATGGACAAACTTTAGTTATTTATTTCTTTAGCTCATGATAGATCAGTATTAATTTCAAAATACATAACATGCTGATCCTCTTGACACCTGGGAGTCCGTCTTCCACCTCATGGTTATTAGTGGTCTTTATGATATTATAATGCATTTGCAATTAAGTGGCCTTCACAGTCAAGTACAAAACACAAATACATTAAACTATTTAGGTTTTGGTGAAAGCTTTACATTTTTAATGCTACTTCCAGCATTTTTTTATTTTTGTAGCATCACAAAGTGCCCTCTGTGTGTTTCTTCTGATACATATCACCTTCTGTTTTTTTTTCCTCATGAGGCTGATACAGTTTCACTTGAAGAAATAAAGAAATACATCAAACAAGAGGTTCTTAAGGTTTTTGAAGGTAAGAAAATGAAGTATTATGCAACTAAATGTAAACCTGAAGTTTTGCTCTAAATGTTTTACATCCCCACAGCCTTTATACACAACACAGGTTCAAATTACAAGAGGGGAGATTCAGATTAGGTATCAGGAAGAAATTCTTCCCGGAGAGGGTGGTGAGGCACTGGCACAGGTTGCCCAGAGAAGCTGTGGGTGTCCCCTCCCTGGCAGTGTTCCAGGCCAGGCTGGAGGAGGCTTTGAGCAACCTGGTCTAGTGGAGGGTGTCCCTGCCCATGGCAGGGGGGTTGAAACTAGATGGTCTGTAAGGTCCCTTCCAACCAAACCATTCCATGATTTCCGTACATGTCATCTAACTACACTTGACTTAGCAGCTCCCTTGTTGCTGTAGCTGTGTTTAACTGCTCTTTAACTCTACTTAATATAATTATATTCAAACAGTTAGGAATTGTAGTGTCTGTTAAGCAGAGCATTTCCTTATGTAAGAGATTAGCATTAAAAGGTAGTTTGCTCCGTCTCGTAACAGCAAACAAACGTATGCGTTTTGTTGTAGATACGTAAATGTGTCGCGTATTATTGCAGCCACATACGCATCCACAAGGTGTCTTTAAGACATTGAAGATTTATTAAAGTGAAGACAATAGAAAAATCTCATTATTTTGGCCTAGTAGTGGATGACTGTGTAAAGGAGAGAAAGGCTTGACAGCTTTCAGTCATGCAGGTCTAAACTGCTGCGCGTTTCCAGCGAACGTCCCTGCCGAGCTCCAAAGCCCTCTTGCAGACCACCAACTTCTGCACATTTTTAGGCGAGTACAAGGCCTTTTTTTCAGCCAAGGCCTTTACGCCACATAAGCTTTCTTAGCTGTGTCCTTACCCTGAAAAGGAAATATTTTCTTTCCCCAGTGTTTTCTTAGTCAGGGTTGGAAAGCTGTGACTCAGGTAGGTGTCTGAAGAAGCTTCTGCTGGAACACTTCTCAGCAGCAGCTTCTCTTCCCTTGCAAAATGTGTTTCCTGTGTCTTCAGTATGCTTAGCTATTTTGTCATTAATATTGGTGGATACAAAACCTTTTATCTTTTAGGGATAAAAGAAATCATGTAAAGCTTGAGACCTTGAAATGTTGAGGCAGTTTTTCACTTTATAACAAGGCTATCGTTTTGTGTCTTTTCACCCTTCCCCAGAGTGCTGCTCCTCAGGGGATCAACCTGCTGTGTGTCTCGGGAGCAGTTTGTTGGCTGAAGTTACCTCCTTTTCCCATGGAAATGGAATGGTGACAAGGACTTAATATATTAATGAAATGAAAGTATTAAAAGATGTCTTACCTACAGGGAATATTTTGTTTGGGTTTGATTTATAGCTATTCCATTTTCTACACCTCACCAGTGTTCCCACAGATCTCCTATTTTTGGCTTTGTTTCCCTTTGCCTATTTTTATCACCCTGCTTATTTTTTGTTTGATACCCACTCTTCTCTTCAATTTTTATGTTAAAACTCCACCACAGTAAATACCAGCTAAATCGCGGAATGCTCAGTTAAGTTTTTTAAACTGGTATAAATGAGAGCGATTCGAGGTCAGTACCTACTTTGTCTACCTCCAAGGGACACTGAAATGTTACCAATTGCACTTTTTTTCCACCAGCATGCTAAAATCTCTGCAATTAATAATGTTTTCTGAGCACTTACAAGTTTTGTCACAACGTTTTCAGGGTTTCATCACATTCCAAGAACTGTTTGCAGTATTTAAGCTTGACTGTGCAACTTAATATGCATTACAAACATAAAAAGTAGCCCTTCATGGGGTTGTTAAGCACTAATTATTCTGTGTCCATGTATTTTAAGTACTTCCATGAACAGGAGTCGGAAGTCATTTGAAATACTGGAATACATTAGTAAAAGAGAGTGGTAATAGAAAATAGAAACTTCAGTATAAATTCGTTGAGGGGATTTTAGAGGGCAAAGACTCTGACGTGAGTCTGAGTTAGCACTGAAGCCTCAGTACTTAGGGGAGCGTTTAATACCTTGACGTTTAGAAGGATCAAACACCCCGTTTCCAGAAACGTACTTTAGCTGGGGCTTTGGGATTTATTTATTTTCCCACATGTTGCTAGCAGATTTCTTACCCACGTTTTCTTGTGCCCTTTGTTAATGAAGAAAGGATGGCTCAGTTTGTGTCCCAGCTGAAGCTGCCTGCTGCAATGCTTGCCTCCCAAGCTCATGGAAAACCAGGGCCCCCAGGAAAAGATGGGTTACCAGGGCCCCCAGGAAAGGATGGTTTGCCGGGGCCACCAGGAGAACGTGGAATTCAAGGTAGGAATTCCAAAAAACGCTCCATTAACTGTATCTGAAAATATGTATACACTTGCTAATGATTATTAAATGAGCCAGGATCACCTATCTAGCTTCCTAATGATTAACTTTTGAAACTGTACTTATGTTTTTTCCAGACTAGATCTAAATATTAACCCGTGATACATGTGTGGATTTTACTGATTAAAAACTCCTAATCAGTGCATTTTATTCTAATAATTGATACAGTTAATTACTGACAGATATCTAAAGCTGCCAGATGGCTAGACTTCTGTAGCCGTTATTTCTGCTCCATAATACTTGGACAAGGACAAAAACCAATGCCAGCACTGTAATGTAACTCTTTTGATCCTGTTCCGTGTTGAGAGACCATCTTGTTTAAGTGCAGAAATTTGATCTCCGAGTGCTCTCAGCTCTGATCCTGAGACAACACAGGGAAGGAAAAACTGAAGGCAAATGGTGTTCTTTAAGTAGCAGTGAACACTGAAATATCACGGCGTAAATCCTTCTTGCAGTGAAGTAATCTGTTTTCACAAATCGGTTCCAGAGTAATCAGCTTGTCAGTGTAACCCAAGCAGTAATTTGCACATCGCAGTGCATTCAGGCAGCACAGGACTCTCGTGCCACTGCACTGTCTGGTACGGCAGAATTAGCTCAGGGGGATGCAGGCTCGCTGCAGCTCTGCTGTAGAGTCAGCCTGCCAGAGATTAAAAGGAAGAGGAGAACAAGAATAAAAGGAAAAAAAGATTTATCAATGAATAATATTTTGTGGTCAACATGTGATTTGCAGTTTATCTGTAGGTAGTTCTTTATTATCTTTTGTTAGTTTGGTCTGCTCTGGAGTCAGAGCAAGTCAGACTGGAATGAAGAACATGAGAGCAAAGCTGAAGATGTGTGGATCCTAAAGCTATCAGAAGAATAAAGACTTACTAACACTGATAAGCGCAAACCCCTGACAGAAGCTTGAAAAATGGGATGAGCTCAGAAAGAGAAGAACAAGAATAAAGGATCGAGGAAAACAATAAAAGGCTTAGAATCTTACAACACTGACTTCATCATTACCTAAAAATTCAGAGCACTGTAAACAGTCAACTTCAGTGTCAGTGCCAGATTGTTCAACGGTGGTGTGTGTGGTGGTTAGTCTCAAACGCCTCTGGGATGCGGAATTTTGTGCTAGGCTTCATTCCCAGCTAGTGAGCATCAAGAGTAAAGATGATAGCTATGCTTGAAAAAAAAAATAAAGCTGCTTTTTCATGCCTTATGCTTAAGTAAAAGTAGTGCCCCGTGTACACAGAATTTCCATTTATTTTACCGATATGCTCAATACTCTCGATCAGTGAACACTGAGAAGCATTTACTTCTGATACATCAAAACATATAACAAATTATTCTTCCAAAGAAAGAAAACCAAAAATTTGTCTCGCTGTCTTTTTACACTCTGAGTAAGAGACAGTACCGTGAGAGCAGCACACTTACAAATGCCGTTTGTGCCTTTTCCAGTTGTGCCTGTGCGTGTTATTGTTTTGTGCCAACAGTAAAAAGAAAGTAAAATCTCTGAGCGGATTGAAAAATACCCTTCCATATTCCAGCTTATTTTCAGCCATAAAAGACATAGCGGACGAGACCTCTTGGAGAAGCATGTTAGGTGCACGCGTGGCTGAGACCAGCAAGGCAGCACGCTGTGTGCAGTCTGCCCAGGTTGTAAAACGCGTTTGGTCTGACTGCCAGATACTCGTTGTTATACTCCTCAGTGGGGTGTAGCCCAGCCTGCCAGCTCCAGGCGTGCCGTCAGGTTTTGCTGCGTGCAGCAGTGCGCGTCTGGCCTGGCAGAGCGAGTTAGGCACTTGTCTCTTGCAGCCAACGAAAAGAACTGGATCCTTTTGGAGAGCAAATAGCAGGATCTCTATGAGCACCTCCAGAGCGATGCTGCACGCTGAGCAGAGAGCCTGCTAGAGCCAGCCAGCAGGAAGAGCCGGGGTCGCTGTGTGTCCAAGGAGGTACTTGCAGCTTTGCAAGGTCCTTCCGTACACCTCAAGCGTGGTGCCTGTTCCCCCAGGAACTGGCCTGGCCTGGCCAGATTCCACCAGAGCATCCCTCTGCACAGCAAACCAATAGGTAGTGGTGAGTCCCAGAAGCAGAAAACGTAGATACTAAGTCTTGGAAGTGTAGGCGTGGTCTTCAAAAAGTGTATTTAAGGAATTGCTAGACTATTGAGAATAGTCTTTTATTTCTAAAATGAAGTCCAGAATGTTACCTGCTGGCCTTCCACAAGGTTGTTCATACTCAGAACAGTTTCAGGTACAAATAATGTTGATTTTATGTGGTGGTCTTCGTAAAAATACAGCATGCAAACAAAAAAAAGCTCCAGAGAGTTGGAACATAAATGATTAAATATGTCATTGGCATCTAAACAGACATATAGTAGTGATTGGAAGATATTTATGGTTATATATTTCTTCATTTCAAAAGATAACCTATGGCATATGCACCAGCAAGCTGGTACTGGGAGGCAGTGTTACCAGTGAAGTGTACGGCATCTGCTTCCGGGGGAGCAGAGGAACCTCTTTACCCTGTCTTTGTTTCCAGTGATGCTGATGTCTTGCAGAACAAGAGAAAGTTTATTTCAAGACAGGCTATGGCCACGTCATCCATTTGCCGACAGTTAAGCAGCTTGACATGTGTTAGAGGATCTAGTTCAATTAACTCCACTGATTTAACTGGACTTTTAAAAACTGTAATAGAAAAGCAAATTTTGGTCCGTTAGAACAAATTCACCTTGGGATATCCTTTATGTTAATGTGGCTATTGATTTTTTTTCTCAATAGCCAAAAGAAGGTTTAATCTTAGTCAAACTTCACCGTTTCTATCAAATTAAGGAAACAGAAGAGGTTTTGTAGGTCCTCATAACTCATGGTAGCCTGGAAGAATCCAACATTACAGCTCAGGAAACAGTCACAATTCCTTACCTTTCTTGCTGATCTCTGTTGTAAAATGTGTATTTCTTGTTATAATTATTAATTTGCATGGTGGGAGCATCTAGAAACCTTGGCTGACATCAGGGACCCGTTGTCAGGGATGTTGTCCCAGCAGCCACTCGCCGGTTTCTAGCGTTCGCTCCTGTAAACTGTTCTTGGTGGTGGGCGGTGACGTTAACCTGGCTTACCTGGATCTGAAACGCGGCTACTGCCTCTCAGCTGAGAGGGCTGTAACACACACGAGGAATTCAGAATAGGCACGGGGGGCTGGAGGAGAGGCCTTACTCCCAGCACCCTTCCCGCTGCTTTGCAGCCGTTTGCTTTTACGACGGCGGAGGATTTGCACAGTGGAACGCAGAGGGTGCTTCGGTCGCGTTGTTCCCTGTCTGGTAACGTGGCTGCCTCCGATTTGTGCGAAAGAACCTCCGCTTTCTCTAGGTACTTGACAGGCTAGTTTCAGGTGCTGCGTTATGCAGACGGGTGGACGAGGGTCTCCCCTACATAAGGTGGAATACCTTTTGGAGCTGCGTAACTCAGAGAACCTTTTACCTCCGAGCTCACCTGCGTCGTCTCCCCGCAGAGCTGAGGGTGTCGGGGTGGCGTTGCTGCCGACCGTGATGTTTGTGGAGAGCACCGGCCAGAGCTGTGCTTTAGCCTAGGAGCAGGAGAGAGCTTGTGTGGACACACACTGGCTGCGTCCTGCTGCCCGGTGGTTACCGTACTACCCACGTTGGGTACATGTTTACATGCCCCAGCTTCTGGGTTGCAGGAATAACAACAAAACCTCTGGAACCCGAGTGAAAGGCTTCGCTAAAGCCTTTTGAATTAAGCAGGTACCTCTTACTGGATGTGTAGCTCTACCAGTAAAAATAGAGAGCATCTCACACGCGCCGCATGTTAAAACAATAAACCGAAATCTGATTGAAGCGTACGGTCCTATTTTCTTTTGGCTGTGTGTGAGTTTGTCACTTTAAGCTCGGAGAGAAGGTGATATTATCCTCTAGGAGTGTAGTCACGGCCCTCCTGAGCTAAATATACCTCATCCAAAACCAAATATCCTCCCAGTAGAATGGCACACTACGTAGCTCCGATTGTTTACATACAGGCCTGTTTACTGATATGCTTACACGCCCTGTTAAATGAAGCCTTATTTTTAGAGGGTTTGTATTAAACTTCAGTGTCGACAGGACGTACCTGCCACTGCGCACAACTGACACCTTTGCCTCTGTGTCCAGCTGCAGCCAGTGATGGTTTACACTCCCCTGGGTCATGCATTCGCATTGGCAGGCTGCTCCCGGTGCTACTGTGGGGTTGTTACCTTATTGTCTTGAATTCCGGTGATGTTCACAGAACCTTTCAGTCTGTCTCAGTCCTTTTTCAACCGTAATCTCTCTCAGACCTACCGTAATGGTTATCATGGAGCTTGTAAATGTGACCTAGCGTAAATGTGACTTCTCTTTTTTCCCCATCGCTAAAGGAATGTGAAACAAATGACAAGTGGCAGCACTACTCTGTAAAATTGCAATCAACGGGGTTTGGAGTGAGAAATGTACTGTAACTCTCTATTGTAAAGTAAGAAACATAAAGATCCGTGTAATAAATAGGAAATGTAATAGATCCTGTGGTCGTGTGATTGAGCTTCTCTAACAGTAGCAACTACTATGCGTTACCCAAGATTTTCAGAGCCAACCAGCTTGATGTAGTTACAAATGCTACGGTGGCCGTCAGAGAACAGAGTGAAGGTTCACAGTGATACCAACACCTGCTTATTCCCTCTTCTGAGTCTTTACAGCATGTGTGTGTATATGCCTCCTACAGTCCTGCTTAACACAACGCAGTGACCAGCATGCATGCTTAATACTGAGTTTCTGCCTCTGCGAGCTTCTAAACAGTTGATTTCCTCTTGTTCTGTTATGCATGTCACTCTGCGTGCCTTTTCTGATGTTTTTGCCTCCCTGTGACTCCCTTGTTGGGGTGCTGAGAGAAGAAGGTAACCGCTGCTCTGTTTTGAAACCCAGAGTGATCGCAACAGATAACAGACTCTCTGCCCTAGTGTATCGTGAGCCTCGCGTTTAACAGAGAGCTTGAATACTCTGTGTTCCGTTCCTGCCGCATTGCGCCTGGTGTGAGACCCCCGAATTGGTACCCGCAGCGCTCACAGTTGTCCTGTGAAGTACCGGGCTGGCCATAGGCCACAGACGAGACAAGCTTTGCCATCCGCCCGCCGGTGCCCAGTAACCTTCGTGAGACATCGGGTGGATCGGGGTCACTGGTCAGCCGTGACTCCTCGCTCTTAATTCCGGCTAGCTTAGAGCTCTTCACAAGAGGACGTTTACTGTAGGGCGCTGGTCCCTGAACCAGAACAAATTGAATTCCAAATATGACCGAAGTTGGCAAGTTGATCTTCAACACGTGTCGCCTTTCATGCCAACGTCTGAGGTCTTGGGGGTGGGAAGAGGGTTTCCCTATAATGCCTTCTGAAGTAAGGGGTTGTGCAGGTGTCACGCTTGTTCCCTTAAAAATGCCTTCGTCCCCTGTCCTGTATAAATGTACAAAAGCTACATTTGTAGATGGACTTTTAACCTGAAGTATCAAAGCAAAATGTTACACTGATACCCACAAGTCCTCTGACGGGGTGTTTCCAAGGAATAATTTTTGGTTTTTACAAAGGGTTTTAAGGAAAAAGAAGCAGGTTGGGCATGAGTTGCAGCACTCGGGAAGACGGACGCTCTTTAGATAAATACAAAACTATGGCCTGTGAAGAAAACCGACACAGATACTCAAAGTGTAATTAGTAATCGCACCTCGTTTACAGCATGCCGGCACCTGGGTCAGTGTAGGCTTCGCACAAGCTCTAAAAAGGCCTCATTCCATTTGAGGGCAGCTCTGTAAGGCTGGAGCGGGAGTGGGTCTTCTCCCCCACGCGGGGGAATACCTGCGCGTGCAGCTTTCAGGTTACAGGCTGAAAACGTGCAGACGTACAGATACACGTAATGCGGAGAGGGCGAAGTCTCGCTCGGTTTGTGGGCTGTCAGACTCCGGGGCACCCTGGGGCTGGGGCTTTGTGTCCCTTCGCTGAACAGGTAACACTGGAGCATTCGGCTCTTCAGTAGAGGAACCTCAGGAAGGTAACAAAGTCTCGGGGAAAGGTCCTGCTAACGAACAGAGCGTGGGTCCCGTGGGAGAGGATGCAGTTGTTACTGCTAGAAACCTTCGCATTTTGCCGAAGGAACAGATAAATACAAGAATTGTCTCAGAAAAAGAACTTAGCATGTGTTTTCCCAATTAATTTTGTCTTGAGAATTTCCGGTCAACGGGATATGTGGACGCTCAGGGTTTATAATAAGAGGACGCTCTTATTTTCCTGTCTTTATTCTGTGTAGGTTATAGAGGACAGAAAGGGGAAAGAGGCGAGCCTGGAATCGGACTGCCCGGTAACGCTGGACCACCCGGCCCTGCAGGTACAGGTCTCCAGATCTATTTCTGCTCTTGTTATTCGTGAACTAACGGGCCTTTCTCCTGGTTCTCACGCCGGTTTGACGCCAGTGCCTTTGCTCCCGAGCTTGGCCCTAGCGTGCGGTCAGACCCACCTGCCTTCTCGCCGGCGAGCTGGCGCGCAGCTGACTGTCGGGCGATGACACGCGGGCACCGCGCGCGCTCTGGCGCGGACTCTGCTAATTCTAGCTTTGTTTTACCAGCTGCTGGCCTGCCGGGCCCGCCGGGAACGCCAGGCTCACCCGGACCGCAGGGGCCACCCGGACCCAACGGAAGATGCAATCCGGCAGATTGTTATTACCATATATCACAGACTCGGTCACGCACCAGCGGGAAATAAAAACCCTCTCCCGTAGACACTTGGGTTCACAGTCACTTTCACTCCTCTCAATAAGTTAATTTAATCTTGGAATTACTTGGTGCATTTTTCCCCCCCCCCGCCCCGACACTGCATGGTATACAGATAATTTATAAGGCACAGAATTGAGCCTTTTTCTATGTTATTTGCAGTGTCATAATTATGAAAGGATGACATTTATTTTCTAGAGTGCATTCCATGCGTTATGTTTCTGATGTTTATTTTACTTAGAGGAGAAAATAGGCCCAAATAATTTTCATAAGCTTCTTCCTTCAAACAAAAGGTATTTTATTATAACGTCAGACAGTCTGTGTGCCGCAGTATGTAAGCTGGCTTTATTTTTCTTGCTGGTGGTGAAGTTTAAGTGGAGAAAACTTATTTCTGACGTTTGAAAGCGTACCCGTTCGTGGCAAATGCAGGACCTGAGCTGGAGTGCTGGGAACTCGGTTTAGCCTAAACATTCATGTCCCTCGAGGAGGCTCCGGCACACCCTCTGAACCGGGTCTGTGTCGTGCACTACGAACGCTACGCGCCGTTTCAGTCGCCGCCGAGATGTTGAAGAAGGAAATGAAGGTGTGTTTATGATCTCTCTAATCCCATCCAATGTTTAGCTTCAGACTGACTGGAAATTGGCCAGGTGTAGCCTGGAGAAACCT
The DNA here is from genome assembly GCA_027574665.1 of Rhynochetos jubatus. Taxonomy (NCBI): domain Eukaryota; kingdom Metazoa; phylum Chordata; class Aves; order Eurypygiformes; family Rhynochetidae; genus Rhynochetos; species Rhynochetos jubatus. The sequence goes on along the minus strand of CM050650.1, from coordinate 94,260,299 downwards.
CTCTCCTGACTGGATGTTGTCCCAGCTGAGGGCTTGTACGTTTGTTTAGTCACGGTTACGTATACTCCAGACAGTACAGTGCTAGGGGCCGGCGCTGGTGTTCCCAACTGCGAGCTGGCACGTCTTCTCACGTGGTGGTGTATCACTGACTGTAGCCAAGCTGCTCTGCCCTTACGCCCCTCGCTTTAGAGAAGAAGTGGTGGGTACGCGGTGCAACAGCCGAAGAAGGAACTGCACGAGCCTCTGATCATACTGGTGGCACAGTGATCCTCTTCCTGCTGCACTAATCCTGTGCCAGAACGAACTGGAGAAGAACGTGGAAACAGTAGAACGCGAAACTCACAAGTCGTGATGACAGTGCAAAAAATTATTGTGAGTTCAAGAGAAAATCGGGGAAAAACGCAAAACCCTCCGCGGAAAGGCGCACGGCAGAGCGCACGGCCGCGGGCAGGTTGCAGGCACGCAGTGAATCCTGCGGGGCCCAACGTCGCCGGTGAAGAACAAAACACAACAAGGTGTAAATCCTGCGGAGCCCAGAGGGTTGAGCAAAAGAACAAACGGAGAAAATCGGTCACGCAGAGGCTGATTCTGAAAAGGAGGGAAGAGGGTTGGCCAAAGTTTCAGTCCTGATCATTAGGAAAGAGATGATCCTAGAGGACTTGCTACAGTGCAGTGGAAAGGGAAGGTGCTGGTGAGCAGACGCGGACGGCTAGAACCCACAGCCTCAAATCCAGTCCACAGTACAAAGGCCACAGCGAGGGCTCTTGCCCCACCAGCCGTTCTCTCCCGTGTCAGGCAGGGAAGTGGGTTTGGTGACTTGGCGCTTGAGCAGTACTGACCTGCCAGGGATGCATTCCCAAACTGGAACTGCCTGGGTTCCAGGGAAGCTGTTGGGAAACAGAAATCTGTCCGACTTCTGGGGTTTGCTTAAAACCAGCAAGGAATGACTGGTGGGAGTCTTTAAAAACAGAAGAAACACTCTGGCATTGGAGCGGAGTGGAGTTCGTAGCCCTTGCACCCAGACCGGAGGAGCCAGGCGAGTGCAAGAGGCGATGGAGCTGACCCAGGTAGCTGGGGGCACCGGCAGGCCTTCGGGCAGCTTTCAGAGAGCGAAAGCGTACCCACAGGGCACGTTAATCGGATGTTTGGAGGGGAGAAGCCGCTTGGCACAAGAAAGAAGTTTAAGCAAACACAGAGACCGAAGGCTGAGGGAAAACCCCTGGGACAGGAGAGGAGAGCGGGGAGGAGGACCGCGGAAGACCTGTGGTGTACCATCAAGCCGTCCCCTGGAGAGAACCTGCGAGCTGTCATACGCCCTGCAGCTGGGGAGCCCTTGAGGGGGAGCAGCAGGGTGCTGTGTCCCACAGGAGGATGGGCATGGACAGATCAAAGCCCACGGGCGAACCACAGTCTTCACGCCTCCTTTCCCACTGTCCCTCGGGAGGCAACGGCTTCCCCTTCTCCCGGCCAGCACATCCCCTGCTCTGCGGGCCGTGGGCGCCCATCCCGCGGGGCGAAGGTGCGTTTGGACCGAGCGGTTTGCGCCTGTGCTGAGCTCAAAACCTGCCGCTCCCGTTCCAGAACTGCCGTGCCCATGGAGCACGTCTTGGCTCGCTCTGTGGTACCGACCACCTTTCCGGATCTGGCCCTCGGAGCGCCGCAGCTCTGCCGACGCTGGGGACTGCTGCGGCGGCCTGAAACCGAGCGCTCGCCTGTTGGGCGGCACCTACCGCCCGTCCGCGCCGCAGGTCTGCCAGCCCGGCGAGGACAGCCGGGGCCTCGCACCGGCGCGCGTATCGGCGTATACACGCCACCGGCGGACCGGCCCCTCGTCCTGTTTTCCGTTCAGTCAGATGAACTGCTGGTCAGGGATCTTGCATGAACACTTTTTTTCATGGATTTCTTTTGACTTCTTTAGTAATTCCAATATATGTAAAAATCTACATATTTTTTTACTTCTTAAGTTAATTTTACTTCGTTTTCTGTGATCATACTGAAAAGGGTGCTGTCTCGTAAAGGACACCCGCGTGACTGAGAGGTTTCCAAGCGGCCCCCGTCCTGCAAGGCTGTACATAGACTCTTGCGCCGCGGTGGTGGTATGTGTATATTTTGGGGCTTTTAGCTGGCCGAAACCGAGCGTCTGTCACTTGCCAGACGCCATCGCTCTATGTTAATTTACTTGAACTTCTCAGAAAGCAGAACTCTTTTTATATTTGAAGAAGTTTATTTTTTCATCTATGTTTCCTACAGATGCCTTTTTCTTTTTATAGGCTCAGATCTAAAGGTCTTTTAAAATGTATTTGAACACTTTGAATTGATTTGCAGGTAATTATCGTGTTGCATTGGTTTATATTTTGCTAAAAGCCCACTTGAATTTTCTCACGTGAGAAAACGGGTATTTTGTTGTATGGGCTATCTCAGTCCTTTGTTAAGGACGCCGCGTTCTTCACTCGGGTAGAACAGAGTTAATCCCAGCTTAGCTGCCCTTCACGCGGGGTCGCCCCGACTCTCCGTTTTTAGAACTGAAAGCGGAACGTAGCTGGAAGCGTGCTTCCGCGCGGTTTCCTGCTTCGGCCCCCGCGATTTCTTTGCAGTCTCAGGCTGATGTTGGGGTTTGGGAAGGGGAGGGCGGAGGGGTGCTCGTCTGTTTTGCAGTTTGCGTTATCAGTGCTGGAGCAGCCTGTGCTACAGGAGAGCATCGCGAGGAGCTAAACACGGAGGATTGATACTTTGTTTTCCCAGTAGCACAAGATATTTTTCTGATTTGGGAATGTTTACCTAGAACAGGACTTGGAACTGAAATAGCTTTGAGAAAATGTTTTAGACCTTTCTTAAAAGCTCTGTAAGCATTCTTCTGGTTCAGGGTCCGACTGACCCATTTCACGGCGAGCTGCGTTATCGCCTGCTAAGGCGGCGTTGGGATTTCCTTCAAGTAGCTGTGTCCGGAACTACTCGGCTTGCCTGACGACAGTAATCAACTTGGCCAGGGGGAACCCTTCTGAGGCTGCGGCACGCCACCGCTCTCCACACCGTGGAGTTCCCAGCGGCTGCTGAGTAGGAGGGAGAAAGCCCAGGCTGAAGGCGCTCAGCAGGGCAAGCCCTGACCCGGTGCCGCGTAGACTCGGCGCAGCAGTCGGTGCTTTCTGATTTTCTTGAGCCTGACTTTATTTTCTTTCTCTACAACCCGGTTAGTTTTGCATGGGCGTGTCTGCAGAAGCACTGCCTTTTGCAGTTCTTGGATAACTATTTTCGGGTAATACTGCCTCGGTTTTACCTGTGCTTTGTATATATGCACGTTACAGAAGAACATGCGGTGGTGGGGCGTCCCGCTTCCCGGCGGCGTTTATGTTCGCTGGCACGATGTTTGTCCCGAGGGGAGCAGGGAGTCTGCCGCGGTTCACCAGAGTCACACCCGCATCCGTCCTCCAGTCGAGGAGCAGTGCAGCCCAGTAATGTGTTAAGAACCAGTATTTTTGTCTTAAACTGGATTTGGTTTCAGTGCTGAAGGAGCACTGTGACTGGGACACGGGGGCGATGGTGTCGTCCATCCTTCCTTCGCGTGTTACGACGGTGGATGATGGCAGACGTTGGATAGGCACAGCTTTGTTAAATATGTGTATTTTTAGAAATTATTTTGGCGCTTCTTCTTTTTCAGAAGGAGGAAATACGGTTTTTCCTGTCAGCGTATACTCAGTACTTTTCTTCTTTTCCTGTAATGTTTACATCAGAGTCTTATAAAAACCCCACGGGCTAGACTAGCATTGGACACCCGTTTCTCCAAATATCCTGCACAAACCCAGCCCCTAGCCTTGCATTTTACCAGTGCAGTACAACCACTGCTCTAACCTGACATGTTAGAACTTGAGAAGTATCTCACGAATCAAAACAGGGTTGGTTTGGGTTTTTGGGGGGGTTTTTTTAATCGCGTTTTTTGGTTTTTTAATCATGATTCTGGATGTACCGAGTCATACAAATTCTCCTTGCAATCCGTTACGTCCACTACAGCTAGACTGTGCCGGATGGATGTTTAAATCCACCTCCATACCCGCAGGTGGGTGTAGGCCACGGAGAACAAGTTTAACCGTGCCCTTGCCTGGGTTGGTGGGAGAGCCCAAGCTTCGCGGTACCTTAAGGAAACGTGGTTTTCAAACATTAAATGCCAACCAACATTACAGGTTCTAGACCAAAATAAGTTTGTAGCTAAAGAGAATGTAGCCTACATGTCTTTTAGCAGCTTTATCTCCGAGTCTGCCGTTCTATGAACATGAATGCAGTTAATTAGTTACTGCAGTTTCGATGTAAATATATTGTCTCCAGTCAGTCTGTTTGAAGGACTTTCAATGACGTACCTTAGTTTATTGTTTTCTCTCGTTTCTGAGTGATACGCAGCTGTCACTGAATGAATCACGGTCCATGGCGACTGGTTGCTTCTTTCCTTCATCATAGTTTTGGTTTGCAACATTTCAGGTTCAGTTCAATGGAAATGTATTAAGTGGATAGAAAGTTGCTTTTTACATTATTACGTGGCCATTTACATCGGAAATAGGATTCCGGGTGGAAATGGAAATCTTTTGCCTGCTTTCTGTTTGGGGATCTGTCAGGAATGACAGCCTTTCCTTCCGTGTCAAAGCACGAGAGGGAGGATGCAACAGCGAAGGACAGAAAGGAGAGGCACAGAGCCACCGCAGCGAGCCCTGGGGCGCGTTTGGCGCCTGGGCTGGCTGAGTGCAGCAGGTGGGGTTGGTTTTGGCCACGCCATAGAACCCTCTTGGAATCAGAGTGGTTTGGGCTGGAAGGGACCTTAAATAGCGTTGAGTTCCAACCCCCCTGCCATGGGCAGGGACACCCTCCACTAGACCAGGTTGCTCGAAGCCTCATCCAGCCTGGCCTGGAACACTTCCAGGGATGGGGCATCCACAGCTTCTCTGGGCAACCTGTTCCAGTGCCTCACCACCTTCTCCGGGAAGAATTTCTTCCTGAAATTCCAGGGTAAGGCTTGTGCTTTCCTGTGGGTTGGTGAAACTTAGGGCTCTACAGTCCAGAGGAAAAAAAAAGGTGAAAAACCTTGGCCTTAACATATATAGAGATGTAATTAGTGGAAGTCAACGTATTCCCTGCCTCAGCTGCAGATAACTCTCCTGGCTGATTATGGGATAATCACTGTTATTCAAGCAGCTGATTCACTGAGCTGTTTACCTTTAGGTATTTTCATTGTTCTCTTGCTGCCTAACTCTCCCAGGAGACAAAAGAGAACTCCCACGTCAGTGGCACTGTAAAGGCTGCGAGGTCAGAATGTGACAGGGACTCGATTTTCCTTCTTCAGGTTCCATAGTGGCATCAGCAGGTTTGGTTCATACATTGCCTACAGCTGCCACAGTTCTACTAGTCCTCTGGAACGCATCTGCAGCAAACAGAACAGTAAAACAAAGTGATGGAGGGGAATAAAAGCCGTAACAAATCGGATGGGAGTGACGCACTCTACAACATGCAGACCTGTCTTCCTTACGCGTGACCCCGAGCAGAGGAGACGCAGCGGGTGCGGTTTAAGTAGAAAGGAAGCCGGGAATACGTGGCCACACAATAACCCAGGGACGAGCAGGTCAAGCAAACACGTTTCACCCAATTACCTGGGCAGTTGAAACATCTGCAGAAGCGCAGCGCGTGTTCGTACGTGGAGCGCGACCCCTGCGATCTGCTGGGAGGAGCCCAGCCTGTTGCCTCTGACATTAGGGGACTGGGTTTCTTGTGCCTTCTGTCCCTCAAGTAACCTTGAAAGCACCGTCGGTGGACACTTTCCCTTCTTGAAGGAAGAGCAGGTTTGGTTGTAGGTCTGTGTTTGGCTCTGGGTAAACTCGGGTGACGAGGAGGGCAATTCAGGGAAGCAGCATCTAGCGTGCTCCTCCCTGGCCTTGCTGCCTTGCCTCATTTAGGAGCTCCAAACCGTGCTCCAGAGCTCCTTCGGGTGGAGAGGGACTTCGGCCTCGTGACACAGTCCCGGGAGGGTTTCGGTGGCAGTTCACACCGGGCTGCTTGAACCCGGCGCTGGCGGAAACCTTACATACGAACTCGGTCCGTGCACCACAGCCATGTGACGCACACACGCGTAGCTCAGCGCAGGGCCCGGCAGCAGCGTTACTAACGCTTGCTAGTAGCCTCGCGGGGAAAGCGCTGCAGTCGTACGTCTTAACCCTGGGACTGGTTAGCGTTCTAAGGACAGTTGTTACACATTTTTCTCTTGGTTCCTGCCTACGCTTAAGTAACTCGTAGAGCTAAAACACGTATCGCAGTGCAATTAAGCCTCCGGGATCAGGAGCGGTGACAGGGAGCCTGGTGGGTCAGAGGGATTTTTCACTAGTCTTGTGTTCAAAAACCGTCGCAGCACTTCGTGACATGGAACCCGGAAGGGTTGAGAGCAAGGTTGACTTGGAACTTTCCCAAGATTGCAGGAGCATCTGGTCAGAACGGGTGGTGCGCTGTCAGTGGCTTGTGAAACCTCTCAGTCTCTTTCCTTTGTGCCTTCTGAATAGATTTATTTCAGCTGGCACGATCGGGGTTTTTTCTGTGTCACCGGAGCTGATACACCTTTCTTTGCAGTTCGTAATCCCGTCTTCAGTTTCCAAATTCTGATTTACTTGAATGTGCTGTAACGAACAATTCAGTTCCTGGTATTTTTTTGTTACGTGGTCTGCCATTCTTCTGATAAATTTCTCTGCTCTCACACAAGGCTTGGAACTGGGAAATACTTGGATTAACTAACGCGTCCCGTAAGGCCTTAGAGGAGGGCTGAGGATTTATTCTTCAGGTCTGTATTTGAAGTTAAAACTCGCGAATCAGCTCGAAAGCAGAAAACCTGTCACAAGCTTAAGCGGTCCACTTACACAGATTCCGCACTGAACTGGCCCTCGGTGCTGAATTTGCTGGGTTGTAATAATTCTTGTTGGGTTTTTACACACGAATGTTTTCTCTCCTACGTCAGTTTCTTTCCATTGTGGAATTTTATGCGTTTTTCAGACTATATTTTTTAAAGCACTTCACATTTGTATTTCAAAGTTGGATTTTTTTTTTTTTGCTTCTTTCGATTCATTATGTTTATGCGTTACATATGGAAAATAATATTTTCATTGTTATCGGTTGGGTTTTTTTTTCTTTTTAACAGTTTTACACACTTTATAGTCAAAAATAAAAGTTTGCTGGTGAAACTAGTTTGTCATTACCACTCGTGTTTCGTTTGTTGCCCATGTAAGGACACTTTAGGGGATTATGCCCTAAACCAGTGAGCGCTGACCTAATTCCAAAACCTTGGAGAACACCTTGATGCTTGAGCCAGCTGATCACCGCGCCCGGATTTGTTTAATAATGCAATTCTTTGCACTCCTCTGTTCTGATGACTTCTCGTAGCGTTAAGGTAGGAGATGTTGTTGGTTACGAGAGCATTGGGCGGCGCAGGAAAACCGCTTCTGTCTCACGCTTTGCCCAGAGTCTCCGGGAAGGCCAGCACATTTCTTTATGCCTGTTTTCTCCCCCCATCCTCTCCCTGAAATCTCACCCCGTGCTGCTTCTGTGGCGCTGGACAGAGAGCAGCAGACACTGCTGGATAAGCCTTACGTGGGAAGGTTCAACCTCTGTTACATGTCGTCATTTAAAATACTGGGCTGTGCAAGGCACATAAAGAGCTTGTAAAAATTAATCCCATTTAACTCGCTCTCAACAGTCTCTAATAGATGTGCAAATACACTTTCTTTCAGTAGGCAGCTTTATCAACCATTTTGCTCCCGAGTGATCTCCAGTTGTGCATTTTCTGTCAAGACATGAGGTGCCAGAGAAGGGGCTCTTAGATGCAGCTAGAGCATCAGGTTTGGTGTGGGGAAGGCTTAGCTATTACTCTTTCAATAGCCCCTCTCAGAGCACGTAGTAGGCCAGTCCCTTCCCTCTGTGTGGTCTTACACGTTACAAGCCAAACGTGCAGCTCAGCTGATCGTGTTATTCCTGTGCGTTCTCACGGCCATGCAGGTCGGCTGTTTCAAACATAAACAGACCATTAAGGGCCAGGGGGAAAAAAAAAATGCTGAAAAGTTTGTATTTGAAACTGTCTGACGGATAGCACAACGAGAGGAACCATCGTAGGGTGCTTTCGTTGTTGTCCTGCAGAGAGAATGCACTTCAGAGAAGGTAAAGTCACAACCACACATACAGTTTAAATTTACACGGAGAGAAATAAAGTATCCACATTGCACATTTTCCTCTAAAAACTGAGTTCATCTCCAAAAGGCAACTCGAGCTGCCTAATGGCTGTCTTCTGGCTGGTCTGCTTCTCGGCACTGAATGTAACCGTACATACAAAAACATACAGGAGCTTAAAACATTCTTTTTCGGGAGTTTGTACAACCACAGATGTTCCTTCAAAATCTGTCATCTCTACTATAAAACTTGCCTGTTTCTAGGATCTAGAAGTCCCTTGCCAGTGGCTACTAGCCTTTGATTTGACTTTCACATCGGAGGCGGCAAGCTGGAATAGGCTTCATATAAAATTACGAATGCAACGCAAACTGGAAGGGAAAAGGAAGAGGTTATTCCACGTGGCTTATTCACGGGACCCCAGCGATCGTCCCTTTCCGGAGGTTTACAGCGTGGAAGGTGTCAGGGGTGGCAGGTTTTCACAAGAACAGCCTCCCAGCTGTGTTTCTGCAATCGAAGAGCTGAGGGAGGCTTAGCACAGCCTGTGCAGCGCATGCGTACGGGGAAGTGACTGTGCGTGAAGGGATGCAATTTGCTCGGGAGTGCTCAGAACATCGTTTCATACACACTAAAAAAAATAGCTACAACTGAAGTAAATAAACGGTTCTTTTTTATTAGGTGGCTGAAGACACGTTATTTCGCTGTACATCATACGTAGGAATTGAGTAGGGGAGGAGGAGAAATCACAGAAACTCTTAAAAAAAAAAAAAAGGAATAAAAATAGACAAGTGCCTTTTTTCCCCTCCCCCAGAAGGAGAAAGGGCTGGAAGGCATCACCTGTGTGTTTCTGTAAGCACCATTGTTCCAGCTTGCGCTGCTAAGTGCCCCTTTAGAAAGGACGTACAACCACCGTGTTAGAAATGCCTTACTGAAACCTTGGCTGAAGGGCTTCTCCTCGGTTGTATTTCTCCTTCATTCCTTAGTTTTTCCTCAGCTGTCTGTGCGGGAAGTAAAGTGACGCCGACACTTGGTGGCACTTGCGCTGCCCATTCACGGCCCTTTCACGTTCTTACCAGCTCTCTGTCCGGCCTGCATTCTGCAAGACGATGGCTCGCAGTACCCAGGAGGGCCGGGAGGCCCGGGCGGGCCAGGAACCCCAGGCTGACCGGCCACCCCAGGGGGACCTCGTTCACCATCACGGCCTTCCCTGCCGTAGCTGGCTTTGCCCGGTTCACCTGGAAAACATTCCCCAGAAAGGGGCCTACTTAGAGGGACGGTTTTCCCCTCACAGACAACCAGGCTGTGTTTACACTTCTACAGCGGTGACATTTCGGGCCCAACCCTCTCCAGTTACAGCGGAGCTAGAGAAAGCCGTGCCGCGGAGCTGACCGCGGCGCTGCACGCAGCCCCCTTGGCCCCCTTGGCGTAGAGGCTGCTCGCTACTTCGGAGTTAGGGTAGCGCTCCAGAGAGAGACACGCACCAAGCATTTATTTTCGTTCTCCACTCGGGGAAATAAATGCGTAGAGTGGAACTGCCGAGCGCTAAAGCATCTCTCTGCTTCTAAATCTGCAGCGACGGGGTGAAATACGGTGATTTTAGTAAGCCTCTTCCAATGATAAATTTCCAGAGAAGACAACTCCGAGTTTTACAGATGGCCAAGGTATCAGCATAGATATTTTTTCCCCCCGCTTTATACAAAAAGAACGGGTTCGGGTAGTTTCTGTCTGTATGTATACACCCTGAAACGTGTTACAAAGAGAAACCGATGGCAAGAACATGTTTAATTTCATTCCCTGGCCACTAGAGGCCAGTTGTGCTGCACTTACCAGCAAGAAACTGCCCTGGCCCCACGTTACACAACACGGCAATTAACTACCGCAGCAGTAAAGGAGAATTGTACTTGGAATGTCCTAACCTATGAATGGAGATTTTGAAGGGTGTTGTGGCTGCCAGTGAGATAATCTGGGGTTTGTGGCCTTTCTTGTTTACACCATATATATATTTATATTAAAAAGAGAGATTTCCCTTGTCATTCTACACTGAGGTAAATGGAGCGGGAGCTCTTTAGTAAAAGAGCTTTTAATTCTGACTTACGACTGTTGTTAGCTATGAAGTAAAAACTATGCAGTACTATTATTTGGCAGTTTACTGCCTGATGGACACCTTTCATCTTTCCAAGGCACCTTGAGGTATCAGTGCTGGATACATTTGTACTACATCTCTCCTTTATCCTCACCCGTTTATATTTACCTGGAAGACCTCTTGGTCCAGGGTAACCTTTCAGTCCTCTGCCTGGAAATCCTCTTTCTCCTCTTTCTCCGGGTTCACCTAAAGCAAATTCACGACGCATTAGTTTCAGCCCGTGCGTAGGGTCACCGTCGGTAAGATCCCTCTCGGGGGTGAACAGCTAACAGGCAGCGAGCTCAGGTGGCTGTATATAAGCATCTGTGAGTGGTGTCCTGACCTACGTCCTTGTAAGAGGTTTGGGGTTTGTTGGGGTTTCCCCCCCTTCTGAGATGTACTGAGGGAGCTGGCGCAGAGCAGCAAAGAGAAGCTGGCTTGCCCACGTTACAGTGTTCTGCTGACATCCACGTAAGAGCTCGTAAAGCAGAGGGCTTTGTTCTCAGATTCTGGTGCTATGCAGACTTTTCTTCGGTGGGAGCCCGGCGTTTCTTCACACTCATTTGTTGCTCCAAACAAGAAGCATCTTAGGAAGCTTTTTTTGTTGTTGTTATTGTTTCAGGTGAACGGAATTTGACCCTTACAACCTCTGTATTCCGTAAAGTACGCACGCCTACCGCTCCTGCCTACCCTGGGTAAACTCGGGGTGTTGCTGCAAGCCATATGCCTCACACCGCTAGCGTGAGCTTTGTGACACAGTTCCACACTTTCTTGTACTGCAGTGAGGAGAGCTGCAGTACGCCTGGGGCTTGCCTAGGAATGGCACAGCAGAAAAGGAGGAAGCGATGTGAAGGACCACAGGAGTCAGTACAAAAGCTCAGGTTTCCATAAAAGGTGGATACAGGGTGCTAGGGGAGGAATTTTCTCTCTAGGCTTCAGACTGCCAAGGCAACACGGAGATTCAGCCTGTCTCTCTGCGTGCAGCTACCAGAAGCACCGATGCCCGGTTACCCATAGATACTTCTGCTTTGTCTAGCTACTGAAAACTTTGGAATAGCCTTAACTGCTGGTTACCCCAAACTTCTCCCACTTGTTCTTTCCGACTCTGCCCTCCTCACTACTCCAGACTGCTCACTAAAACCACCATTGCCTCCCCCCTAGAGACAGCTCTTCCTGTCTGCTGTTAAAATCGCTGTACCTTCGTACCTTCTGCTCTGTCTCACGGTAACACCTTCTTGTCATTCTCTTTCTTTATCATGCCCATCTAAACCATCCTCAACATCCTTTCCCCTGTTACCACATCCTAGGTAACCTTTTTCCTCTCAGTCCCATCTCAGACAAGTCCCCACGTGGATGGGGAACGCCAGTTCATCCCCGTGACCGCTGCAGAGCTCCAGTAACCATCGGGACCTCGGGAGTGAAGCACTGTGATTGTTTGCAGGGTGCCTGCCGTGTACCATCGCGACACCTCTGGCACATGAGGGCATCACCCCTCTTTTCTGTCTGTGCTTCCAGGTTTATTACAAGGTAACTTGGCATTGGATGGCAATTACAAAGGGAAGCAAAGCATTGTGCTTGTTTGGGTGGGTTTTTATGCTCTGTGGATTATTATTTTTTAGATATATTAACACAGTGCAGCCTGCTGTGTGCTGAATCAAATTTAGCTCATCAGATCACCTTTGAACCTATTTTTTTGTGGCATCTGCGAATACAGATGACATCATTACCTTAAACGGAAAGGGCAAGGGAGCTCCAGCAACAGTGCTGTTAAGGCTTGCTTTGTTTGTGTTCTGCTCCTTCCCTCAAAGGTTTTCCCAATTTTACTTTCAAATAAAACTTGAGACAAAAGTAAATTGCCCTAATCCAGCGACAGACCAGCTTTGTGCAGAAACACAATTTTTAAATAAAACCTTCCTTCAAGAAAATAAATTGAAACCGCCGCTGAACAGAAACCCATACATATACGGCAGTCATACGACTCGGCAGAAAATTCCACGGTATAATCCTTTGGAGGAGTAAACGCCCCCTCCGTCAGGAACAGAAGAGATTAACCGAGGTCAAAGGGGTTTTGTATAAGGTAAGTCAAATCTGTTATGGATTTGTTCTTGCTAAGGAATCAGTAGATTGCGGTGCATGGTGGTGCCGTAAAATGGCTCAAGTATTACACCCATCTACGACCAAAGGAGAAAATACCAAACCACCCAACAGCAAAAACCCCGGAGCAGTCAACAACTGGAAGCCAGTTACTGGATTTCTTACCTTTAGGACCTTTACGACCGATCTCACCGGGGGGACCCTTAAGGCCAGGCAAGCCACGGGGCCCGAGCTGTCCTGGGAAGCCATTCTCACCAGCAGGCCCTGGAGCACCTGGTGGCCCGGGTCGGCCAGGAAGCCCTGGAGCCCCAAATTCTGGCCGCCTCAGACTGGCTGCCAGCTGAGCTAGTTGTTCTGCAATGAAGAGGACAGAATTAAGCAGTCGGTGGCTCTGAATGGAGAGATTCCCGCGTTCACTGAAGAAGAGCATGTACTCTGCTACAGGAACCAACAGGTTACGGTACAGCACCTTCCTTACGTACAGTGCTATTCACAAAGTTTGTTACATAGGAGATACTACCTTACTACTACTAGAGGGAAACTGCAGAGGCACACTGAAGCTCGTCACTCTGGAACCTACATTTTAAACGTTTCATGTTTGCAAGCTGAAATTACTTACATGTATGGGTTTAGAAACGCTCTTACAATTTTCTGTCATTTAAATTTCAACCATGTAGTAAGAAAATGTACTTAAGCAATTGCTGCCCTTTAAAAGAGCAAGTAGCTCTCTTACTGCTCGTTAATCCTTATTACGATCCATCTTTGCAGAAGGGACAACTAAAAAGCGTGAGGGCAATCTCTATATTGGCTGCAAAGCAAGTGCAGACCTTTTTCAGAGGTAAGAAACCCTCAAATTGGTGCTCATGAGCTCACGTTTCATAAGTAATTGAACATTTTACGTTGTTCTTTTCTTAAGGTAGATCAGCAGGAGCTTTGCTCTTCGTTAGGCACAGGATCAGCTTGCTACTCCCTGGAATGGTCTAAACTAGCTATTCCCTTTTCCTCATCCCCCTTTCAGGCCACTGCTGTAACAGCATGAGAGCAGCCCTCTCTCTCTTTCCTTAACGTTGCTGTTCTGGCCTTCAAATCTTACCTTCCAAGCCTGCCCCAGAATAACTTTGGAAACAGCCACACATGACCCCACAGGACATTTGCTACAAAGTCTGCGTGACTTGGCAAGGCAGCGACTGTGTGGCACTTGTTGTTGGCTGGGATGAAACCACGACAACTAAGTATTTTATGTCTGCAACCAAGAAATCCTAAGAACATGGGGGTGGGAGGTGTAAAGGATCTGAAATAAAACAGGGACTATGGCTAGTAGATACATGAGGAAGACTGGGGATAGCAATTGGTTGTCTTTAAGCTGACAGGGTTCCAGGGACACACGTGGATTGATGGCTGTAAATAAATTCATGTATCATATCCGATTTCACTTTAATCCTCCTCAATATTACTGTGCCTTCCAAGAGACCACCTTAAAAGGCCTTTTATTCCTATTTACAGAAAGTTTAAAAACCCCAAAGAAACAGCCTGTTGGGCAGTACCCAGAACAGTGATGCCTACTGAGAATTTTCAGATGAAATCATGAGCAGCAATGTCGTTCTGGTAAACCCTTAACGTTACAAAGGCACAATATCCCAAAGGGCATCTTCAGTAGCAAGTATTAAAAAGTCTCTTTCGTGCTTACAGGGCAGCATAAATTTTTAAACTCAGTAAATCCCATGCACCCAGCTCAGTAGAAAAGCTCCAGGTTCCTGTGTGTGTCAAGTAGGATTAAGCAAGTGTCATTAGGGTTCCGAACATCTGCCTGTTGCTTTCATTTTACGGGATGTCATCTACAGAAAGCCCCTCTCTGCACTCTTCTTTTTTTTAATCTATTTTGCACATAGTTTGTTTGCTGTAATCTAATGGTGTATGAGTACAAACGGCAAAAGAAGCTTTCAGTGAAGCTGTGTACTTTTATATACGTCAACACAGCAAGTAATTTCTACACAAAATATATGTATTTCAGAAAAACACTCCGGTCTGCCGCCTGGTAACTACAGTAGTAGTGTGGAATCACAGGCAGTTCGATGAGGCTGTAACGTACGTAGAAAATAAGGGACTTTTTTCCTCATATTCCCTCATGTCATGTCCACGTTCACACGTGGGAATGTTTTCTGCCAGGTCCCCTGCGGAGGCCACGATATTTGTTCTGGATAAGAGTAGGACAATCTTGGTTGCCTCCACAGCAGTAGATTAGCCTGACGTAAATGCATAAGAAACATCGAATACTTTTTAGCATATTTACCTTGCATGACTCTCATGCAAACTTGCTTAATGTGCTGATCAGTTGGTTCTTTTCCCTAGGAGTAAGAAAAACCCACACAGTTTTAAAAAAACAGCTGACATCACACACAGTACATTTTACAAGCGTGCCTGATGCAAGAAATGCTGGCTGGTAAATGAACGATGCTCCAGTCCCTCCAAGTTCAACTGCTCCAGCTGGAGCCAGTTTGAGTAGCCAGGTAGGTACTGCGTGCGACAGACCCACGTATCAAACGCGGCACGTGCGCGCTACAGGAGCGGGGCGGGCGTGAGAGGATGGAACTGAACGGAAGGCTGAGGACCCAAGCACCAAGCTGTGTACAACCCTAAGGTTTCTCTGGTGAGCAACTGTGTCTGTCGTGAGGGGCAGTGCGTTTCGAACCCTACTGGGGCGGTTGGGTTTTGCAGGCATACATAGCGCCTGACACCAGAAAAGGAGTGGTGGGAGCGGCAGCTAAGCGTTCAGAAGATACACATCGCGTTACAACAGTACTTACAGCTGGCCCTTGGCTGCCAGGCAGACCTGGGGCACCCTGTTCACCCTGCAAGCCCCGCGGTCCGGGTGAGCCTCGTGGCCCTTCCATGCCAGGCAGTCCCCGACTTCCCTCAGGCCCCCGGGAACCAGGATCTCCGGGATTACCAACCTGACAAGGAAAGAGATGTTCAACAGGCTGCTGTCCAAGTGTCCTGACGTACCAAAATGGTGACAGGAGCTATTTGCAGAGGCAAAGCAATTAACGCTGGGATGTAGTTGCTGAACAGCTTCTCTTTAAATAAGCAACTGGAGTCAGTGGTTGTGGGATTTACAAACTGAAGAGAGGTCTATATGCTTCCCTTAAAGGGGAGAAGTGGAATAACAAGATACTCTGTCAAAAGATGCAAGTGGACATCCATAGGGACACGCACAAGACTAGTCCTTTTGTCAAGGAACAGATCTTGCTTTCTACTTCTGCCCTTGTGCATGTCACACGCAACTTTTCCTGACGTGACGTGCTCCTTAAGTTACAAAAATTCCGGCTCCCTACTTGTTCCAAATGCCTTTCGTGCCCTCTCATAGAGGGTATGCCAATAGGCTCCTCTGAGTTACTTTCAGCACAAGTTATCCCACCACTATTAACCAACAATAGTACTGACAAAAAAAACTCACCGACCAAAAACCAAACAATTCCCCCCTTCAAAAAAAAAAACCCACACCCAAACCAAAGTCAACAAAACCCAAACCAAAACAAACAGCAAAAAAAGAATCCTACATACTTTATGGCTTCCCAAATCTACTGGAGGAAAAAAAAAAAAAAAAAAACCAACACACCAACAAAAAACCCCACAAAATACCTGCTGAAAAACACAAATTACTCAACTGTGCTACCAGTTAAATCCACAAGATGGAACCGTTTCAGTTCCATCTGTGCCACGTCTCAGACAGCCAACTGCTGTCCCTGTCAGAAGAATACCCAGAGAACACGCTTTAACAGGTATTTTAAGACAACAGCAACAACTTCCCTTCGTGGGCCATACAACTAGGAAGCCGTCATTTCTTTCTTGCCCGTTCTGGCGAGTTACCAGGTTCCCCGATGGCTCCTTCAGCCCTGGGTATGTACTCACTAGGATGACAAGCACTCAAGGGTGTCACCAAGAGAAGATATTAAAAATCTAGGGGTGTGAAACTACGGATTTCTCCTCTCTCTTTTCCTCATGTCCTTCTTGTAAGACCTGGATCAGCAGTAAACATTCTGTAGCGTCCATCTGCGTAGCCCCAAAGTCACCCAGGCCACTGAGAGCACAAGCATAGCTGTTACATTCAGCCTCAGTTCACAGCTTCACAGCGTGTCAGGGGTTGGAAGGGCCCTCTAGAGATCATCCAGTCCAACCCCCCTGCCAGAGCAGGATCCCCTAGAGCAGATCACACAGGATCAAGTCCAGGCGGCTTTGGAAAGTCTCCAGGGAAGGAGACTCCCCCACCTCTGGGCAGCCTGTCCCAGGGCTCAGTTCCCCACAGGCAGAACTGTTGGTGTGTTAGTATCACGGCCACAGCTGTCAGCTGCTGTAACAATCCTGCTCTCCAGTGATGCTGAAATAAAAGGATGTGTGTTCAGCTCTTAAATGCTTCTTCTTCTGTGACATACAAGCTTCTGCTCACCTTCCACATCAAAGCTATCACTTTGTTAGTTCTGAACAACAAAAAAAAAAAGGGCCAGAAAACACTTCTGCTGTCACAGACATCACAGTCCTGCTGCCAGCTTTTTCAGCGTGTAAAGATTAGAGGCTGCACGCAGGCACTGCACTGAGCCTCCTTTCTGTACAACACCCACTGTACAAAGAGTGCATTCATTCCCTCCAAAAAAAATCAGTTGGCCAGAAAACTGCTGTTGAATAATGTTTCCCTTTTATGGAGCTTAGAATTCAGGATGTGAACTCCTTTCCGAAGTTAATTCATTTTAATATTAACTCTATTCAAAATTCAAACCAGAAGCGCTGTTTGAACTCGTTCAATTGAAGTGTCATAAAAGAGCTCGGCTCCTTATTTGTGTTTTCCTTCTTAAATCAGAAAGTCCTCTCTCTCATCTGCTAGAGCTCTGTTTCTGTAACAGTGCTATTCGTTATACTTACGGCTCCCTTTGCTCCTGGTAATCCCATGTCACCCTAAGCAAAAATAAGACAAAACACATTAGAAAACATCCGTGACCATAGTCATTACAAGTGCAGTAAACAGTATCATTTTTTTCACTATGAAAAAAGCTCACATATTTAGATGATTTATGCGAAATTGCACGTCAATTGAATTACAATTCAACTTTTTGTAAAATTCCTTTCGCAAGAACACTTCTGTAAGGTACAAATAAGAAAGCATTTTTATTATAATTGGTTTTGTATTGCTTATCTTAGAATCAGACACAATGCTCTAACCTCTCAAGCCACAGGACAACCTTAGCAGATTGCTTGGAAACCTTTACAGGAAGCATTTTTGAATCAGGATTTTCTAGTTGGGGAGAATTACACATCTTGCAGTGTTGTGTTAGCCCTGACAAAGCTGCAACAGAAACCAGGCAGGTGTGTACCCAATGTGTTCTGAAGGCACCAAACCCCTAGAGGTTCCTGTTCACGGCCACCTGGGCCCCTGACAGGCTGGAGAGGTGGGCCTCTGCCAACCTCATGGAGTTCAACAAGGCCAAGTGCAAGGTCCTGCACCTGGGTCGGGGCAATCCCAAGCACAAGGACAGGCTGGGTGAGAATGGATCCAGAGCAGCCCTGAGGAGACAGACCTGGGGGTACTGGGGGATGAGAAGCTGGACATGAGCCGGCAGTGTGCGCTGACAGCCCAGAAAGCCAACCGGATCCTGGGCTGTATCAGGAGAAGTGTGGCCAGCAGGTTGAGGGAGGGGATTCTCCCCCTCTGCTCTGCTCTCGTGAGACCCCACCTGCAGTACTGCATCCAGCTCTGGGGCCACAGCACCAGAAGGATATTGACCAGTTGGAGTGAGTCCAGAGGAGGCCATGAAGATGTTCTGAGGGCTGGAGCCCCTCTGCTATGGGGACAGGCTGAGTCGGGCTTGTTCAGCCTGGAGAAGAGAAGGCTCTGGGGAGACCTTACAGCACCTTCCAGTACCTGAAGGGGCTACAAGGAAGCTGGGGGGGACTTTTTACAAGGGCCTGTAGTGACAGGACAAGGGGTAACGGGTTTAAACTGAAAGCAGGGAGATTTAGATCAGACATCAGGGAGAAATTCTTCCTGGAGAGGGTGGTGAGGCACTGGAACAGGTTGCCTTGGGATGCTGATAATGCCCCATCCCTGGCAGTGTTCAAGGCCAGGCTGGATGAGGCTTTGAGCAACCTGGTCTAGTGGAGGGTGTCCCTGCCCATGGCAGGGGGGTTGGAACTAGATGGTCTGTAAGGTCCCTTCCAACCCAAACCAGTCTGTTTGTGATGATTCATATTAGTCTTGGAGAGTTTTCAGAAAATTGTATTTTCCCACTTCCTAAATGTCATTGGCGAAATAATGGGTTTCTGAAGGTCAGAAAGGCCGCTTTGCCTGTTAATGAATAGGCCACAAGTGAAGTAAAAATAACAACTGTTATCAGTTTAAAAACACACTAACTGGCAGCACACTTTTAAACAACCCATAGTATTGCTTCCTGGGAATCTGTACAGTGATGGTAAAGCTGCATTACTGGACATCTAACTTACTAGGGCTGTTAATTAAGTAGATTGCAGGAAAAAAGTTCTCATATCCAGCACACAACCTGGCTAGTTTTTTAATAGGGAACCGTTTATTTCCTTTTGAAGGAGCAAGTTCTGGCTCTGCTGGATGGGGACCCACAGGAGCCACTGGACTGCTGCATTGCTCTTTCTGTAGGAAAAGAAACCCTCTATATCCAAGGGTATACAACCCATGTGAATTCTCAAGATGCCGTACTGCTGTAGTACATACACCTTCCTCCAGCAGTATCACAGTGCCACAGCCTCCTCCCAGACCATTCTCCCTCTCCCTAAGTCAGTTGCCACATCTGATTTCCAAAGATAAAGGCATTACAAAATTTCCATGAAGTCTGAGGTACTGAGGGTGTTTATTATCTGTGCTCCTTTTTCACCTGAATTAAACTACCTCCTCACCCTCACTGCCTCCAACACCATGAATTTGTGTGTATATATATATACACATTTATAAATAAACACTTGGTGTATATGTACATATGTGTTTTTATATATGCATATACACACACAGCCCCCTCAAGGCAGGCTGTACCTGTCAGACACCTAATAGTATCTGCATATTTCAGAGTGCTTTCAAACCAGCAGGAATGGCATGACCTGGCTAACGGAACTACTGTGGCCTGCAATGCCCAGTTAGTGTAAACCTGAAATGTGGCTTTATATGATCAAACTATATACTTGAAGCACTCCAACAATAAAGTTTTAATTCACGACAGCAAATTATTAGATCAGGTGAAGAGAAAATAATGCCTTACTAAGTCACCCTTCTCTCCTCCGTCTCCTTCTGCTCCAGGCACACCCTATATCAAAAAAGACAACTGTCAGCCTTCAGCTATAGTCAACATAATATACCACAGCATTTGATAGTGTGATTTGAAAGTATCGTGATCTGTAACGTGACTTACTTGTTCTCCCTTAGGTCCTGGTTCACCCACTGAACCCTAAAAGGTTAAAGATAAAAAAAAACCACCTTTCAGAATTTGAAAGTGCAGGTTAAAAGCATACTAAATCATCTTCAGTCCACCCTACCATCTGGCATTAATGCAAGAGACCACGGAAGGTGCAAATTTTTAAGAATGACCATAGAAGCATTTAAACCTGACTATGTAATTAAGGTGACAGACTGAAGGGCAAGTACCACACTACATATCATCCACTGCCGCACCGAAAGGTACCGATTTTGACTGTCCAACAGCAGGTCTGCCCTTCACATGGCAGATGCTCTTGCAGCAGCTACAACTCTGCTCTGCAGATTAGTTAGAAGTTGTAAGTAAAAAAATCCAGTAAATGTATCGCTTTTTCCAGCCTTATTAAGTATTCTGTATTGCTGTAGGCCATACCAGCTCTGCTAACTTGGGACAGGCACACTGAGACATCCCCAAGTCCCATCACAATCTTGTCTTGCTTGCTGTTTAATTCTCAACAGTTTTTAGCAGGACTCTCTCTAGAATTTTGATCAATACATTCAAAGCTGAATGTCTTGTACCTTAAAGTGGATATTCCTTTTTTTTTAAAAAAAAAAAAAAAAAAAGAAGTTTTATCTTAGAATCCTGTAACAAAATAAACCTCTGTGAACAGGCAGGAACCAAAGAGGAATAAATTCATGACCTGGATCATTTCAAACATACGTAATTTGCTTCCATAGTAGAAGTATTTCATTTGTAGAACAGTGTATTATTTAAGAGAATCTTAGTATTTGTGTTCTGTTAGAAAACCGATCACGCCATCCTTCAGTGTTCTTTGCAGTCTGCACATTCAAACATGTACATTGCAAAAGAACTCTGTGTATAAAAAAAATTATAAAATAGAGATACAGCATCTCCCCTCCCACTTCAGAGAACCACTTAATTCACATAAGATATGGGCACACAAACCAGTGTAACATCTACACTTTAATTAATTCAGACTGGTTCTCATGTTCCTGAGGACGAAGAGCCAATACTAAATTATCCACAAAGCTAAGCAGTGGAAAACACAGACCTATTTAACATTCCGACTGTCAAACAACACGGACTGAAGTGTTCTCAAACTCAGGCCTTATTAAGGTCTTCCAATTACTCACACAAAAGACATCGACTTCCAACCTAACATCATTCTGGGCATTCTTTTTCTCCATTTATTCTTCTTTAGAGCAACAAAACCGGCAATAGGTAAGGTTGAGATGGGAGAGGCTTTTGCTTTTGTGAAACCTGGCCCCTAACATTTGTATTAGCAAACACAAAAACCAGGGCTGAAACTATCTGAATCTATTCTACATTGACTCCCAGAATTTTGATGCAGATTAGGTTAAGATGCCAAAATATGAAAATATTTACTTTTGTGACTTACTGCTCATCTATCTGAAATATTCCTCTCAAACCACGCCCAGCAACTGTTTGCAAAACTGCCTGTCAATGTCAACCTTAACTGTACATGGGGCTACACTAACTGTTTAACAGTATAAAGGGTCGTGTTCCAGCACCGAGGTCCAGGTCTGGGCCTGGTGCTGTTTAATTTATAAAATGGACAGAATCAGCGTTGGAAACCAATTTAAAATATGTGAACCGGAAACGGCGTAACTGGTGATGCTGGGGTTTGGCCGTTGTCCGTAACATAGCCGCATAACCACTCTGTGAGATTCAGTGGAGCCTGAACACTATTTTGTATTGCTGCCTCTGCCGAAATAGGTCAGGCGTGTGACGGATGCCCTCGACTCCTTGACCAAACTAGTGGCACTCTGGTTCAGGCTCCAAAGGAGGTAAAGGTCTCGCAGTAACCAGGCCAAGAACTTCTCTGCTTCCCACCTGACCTCTGAAAACCCACAAAGGAACAGGATGACATGGTGGGCATTGATACCTATGGGCTTGGAAACTGGAACACTGACCATGCAGTTAGCTCAGGAATAACACGTGGTTCTTCCAAGACTTATTTATCAGGGAACAAAGAAAGTTGTGGGTATAAGGAATCTCAAGCCTACCTTTTCCATCGCGTGGAACTTGAGCTAACCACTTTATTCACTAAATATGACAGCCTGAGTGGGCCTTTTTTGAGCACTTTCTGCTGCACCACCAGCTGCACAGCAGTGAACTCCCCTTGAGCTGGGACACCTCTCACGGTTACTCCTTGAGGCTGAGAGACCCCTTACCAACTGCAGATCTTTGGTAAGTGACCGGTATCGCGCATAACCTTGCATTACGGTGCACTAAGACTTTGTACTGGAAACTTCGATTCTGTGTTGGTAACTCTGAGTCATTATTATATCCTCTGAAGTAACAGAGTGAACCTTGCCATCAAACTTAGCAAAGTCTCACTTTCACAACATCTTACTTGAGTAAAACTGCTTTTGCTGATGTATTGGGTGGTGGTTCTTTAAGGGGTCACAGTCACCCACACGTGAGAAGGTGCCAGCAGGTAGTACCCAATATCTAACAGCTTTGGGATCTAGAATGACTACTGAAATACAGGGTTTTGTGAGGTCTGCTTGGCTTCTGGTTGCTACCTACATCAACTCCTACCACGCATATATGGGCGTTACAACAGAACTTTATAGGATCCCTGTGTACGAAACCATGAAGTTTTGAAATCAGGAAGGGAAGAAGCGTTTCTTCAGTCTGGAATTTACTGACAGCAGTGGTTGACTCAAAGCCTAGGGTTAACAGGCTGCAGGCTATTTCCAAACCCTGACAGGATGTTTGGCTCTGTATAAGACGGGTGCAGTTGTAAGTTGAACAGGGCAGAGAAAGGGTAGAGTGGCACAATGCTCTCCAGGCTTGTGACTTGGAATACGTACTGCAGATCAGTGCTACAGCCATGTTAAGCCTGCCCCCGAAAATTCACTCCAGCCTCTATGCAACTGAAGAACAGACATGAATCAAGGATACAAGTGGACACTTGTCTCAAAACAGGAAAGCTAAAAAGCAATCACAGGGTAAGATAACTGCTAGCATAGTTTTTTAGACTATAAGGTATTTGCACAGGGCATTAAACTGACCCTAGGATTTAAAAATAGGCTGCAGGCATAAGATACTGTCATCTGCCAGTTAGATAAACGGAAACCTCCTGGCTGTAGCCTGAATTGCACTGGGTCTGTTTACAGCATCTACATGCTGCTCTTATCCTAGAGGTCTAGACCCTTTATACAGTAAATGTGGGAAATCAGGCATCGTTGGAGGGAAACCGTCAGCACTGCAACAAATACTAGTTATTTTCCTTTCAGATTTGCTTTCCTAAGTACCTTCAATCTCCCTCTGGAGAAGTCTCAAGTACAATTCATTACCAATCTAATAAAAAGAGACTACTTGATGTCAATACTCACATATGACTAGAAACATATGTTCCTGATTTTAGCATTAAAAAAAAAAATACCTCAACAAAAGCAAAGGCTGTCTGAGAAACTTGTTTTTAAGTACCTGAGCAGCTTTTAAAAGCTGCCAAAACCAACTGCAAGCACTATCTAGCCACCCTACAATGTATACTGGGAGCATCCCAGGGGCAGGATTCCTCCGTTCAACTAAAGACATCTACAGCGGTGATACCTGTCTGACTAACAGTCCTACACGTCCTTAATTGTCAGCGGAAAGAGGCACTTTACGAGTGCAATTCATGTAATCCTGAAGTAGCTGCCTCAAGTAAAAGGGATGAAATACAGTGTAGAGCTGACTATCTCTATAACAAAGATGTCTGAAGTTGGGGGAGTGAATTCCATCCTCTGTAGCCTCCTACAAGCAAGAGAAGGTAAGGAACATTTTTGGGTTTATATACTGTCTTCACTAACATTTATTCAGCAAAGCAAAGTATCTTCTGTGGGTACGTGAGATGCCCAGGAACCACTTCTTCCCTCCTAACAAAATACTAGCAGAGGTACTTCTACCCTGCAATTGTGCAGGTATGCGTAGGTGTCTCAACAGCTGCATCAGCCTGTGCATTTTCATAGCAGGTCCTAAGATGTATGTAAAAGGCATTGTATCTACTGCAGACCAGGGCCAAAGTTCCAATGCTCGTTAGTGACCACAGACCCTGACTTACAATTTCAGGTCTGGCTGAGTCAATGATTTGTAAGATGATTTAGGCCTTTAAATGATTCAAACTCAAAAAATCGGAAATATTTATGCCAGTAATCTTATTTCAGTCCCTTAAGTAACACTGTCAAGACTTTTCCTGCATATGTCATAAGCTACAAGTAGTTAATGGGCACCTAGAGCGCTGCTTTCAAGCAGTTAACAGAGCTGCATACAAAACAAGAAACCAGACATTAATTCATGTGAAAACCGAAAACAATGCTCAGATTATTCTATTTACTCCTGATGTCAAACTGCAGTCTGTATGCACGAGTGCATTTCTTACCCGGTCACCCTTACCACCAGGTAGGCCTGGAGGGCCTGGCAGTCCAGGAAGTCCAATATCACCCTGGGGACCCTGTGAAAATAAGTCAAGGGTGTAAACTTACCCAGTCTGCCTTAGAATGAGCAGCTAAGGGTCATACCCTGACAAGCAGATGGGGCAGAATCTTATTCCCAGAACAGTCCTAACTTGATAAAAGAGGATTATCTGATGAAAACAGAGCTGATCCAAAATACAACCCTTTAAACAGCATCTTCTTATGATTTTATTGCTGACAAACACAACAGAAATGGCTCATAGGGCTTTCCACCCTCCAGTCCCTCGACGACAGTCTGGTTCTCTTAAAAATACGTCCTAAGATATTGCACGCTGCGATTTGCGCATTCCTATGTAACAGCAGGCTCTTTCAGCCAAAACCTCCCCAGCCCTGCTTCTGACGGTTACTGTGTAAATACTGCTGCACCGCTGGTGAAAGGTGGCATTCATAATCCACTCCAGTCATTAGTTTCACGTAGCTGTTAGCAGAAAGCCGGTCTTTCAGCGCTCCTGTTCCCTGCGTACACGCAGCCCACACAGGAGTGTGCAACCCAACTTTGCACATCACACGATTTGTGTGGGCTTCTTTTTTTTTTAATAGAAGAAAAAAGTCACACATATCTTCATATATTTTAAACCAACATTTTCTAATATTAGCACAGTCACAGAGGGCTGAAAAAGAAACTCGACAGTCCCTCGTTTCAACATGATTTTCAGTTCCCTGCGTGGATAAGTGGGTAAGTGTAGCTGCAGATTATACCACAGCCCTTCAAAAGTATACATGAGCACTGAATATGGAAATAAACTGCTTACCAGTTTCCCAGGTAAACCTGGAGGACCCGCAGGACCTGGCTCCCCTCTGCTACCCTTAAAGGAAATAGAAGGATGCCATTACTTCCCGAGGTATTTTCTGTGAACAAAGTATGGTTTTTTTTCTTAATGCTCAGTCAATTATAATACTTAGCAGTTGGCTTTAATCAGGAATTCTGTTCATTAGTGCAAAAATATCATATACATTAAAAACAGTGAAACTTCCTGGGAAGCGTAAACCTTTTTTACTTGACAATGGCATACAATATTTAGTCGGCATTAAATGACTCAACTAATTCTCTCTGCTGAGTGATTATGCACAATCAAGTCCCCTTCATGGGATCGCACCAGAGAGTCACCTGTCACGGACACGTTTACTTCACCAAGACAACTCTGATGGGCATGCTTAGGTTTAGGCTCTTCTTTAGTTTCACCACCTCAACTCCCACATGGCCACACACTGAAAAGCCCACAATCCCACATAAACAATGGACAGATGTGAAGTGTGTGCAGAAGTTATGCTTAACGAACTTATTTAGGTTAAAAAAAATAAGTCTAGACTGTTATAGGAAAGAGTAATCTTTTAAAATCCCCGTTCCTAACAGTGATCAGTATAAATATGCCTTTTACGGGATTGTTACTTTATATCTTCAGATACTTCTATCCATTCAGATCATCACATTCATGTTAGTGTCACAACTCCGTTTCTTAATGCAGCCATTTGAGTATCTACTCTGGGTAAACCTGACACCAAGACGGATTTTCAAAGATTTTAAAGAATTTTCAAAATAAAACACCTTTCTCAAAAGGTATCTTCTTCTACCTTTCAAAACAGCACAGAAAGTTTTATACATTTACTCTTACCTGTACAGATAAATTCAAACACTGTCCCAACACAAGCCTAAGTCTCACTTGAGACACTTTTCTTACTTCCACTGTGCGAATACATAAGGGGTGCTTGCTACAAAAGCACGAACTAGCATTTAAGATCATAAAATACCAAGAATTTAAGTTATTAGATAGGTAAGTAGATAACATGTTACATAACTTAGAACATTTCAGACAAAAGCAGATCTAGGCATTCTGGTGCTGCATACAAAGGATAATTTTAACTATATTTTTGTAATAAGAGAAATATTGTGACACACTGCACAATAAAAGGAAATGGCAGAAATGGCCTTTTACACCAGGTCATAAATGCAATGACAACTTCTCACACAAGCTTAGGAAAACTAACTCTACAATTCAAGAAATAATTAGGTATCCTGGAGAGATCAGAGAACCAAACATAAATAGGCTTTTCCATTCATTTACTTCAAAATATCCTATGGCGTTCCAATCACTATCCTTTTAAAGCACTTTGTATAATTCTTAGAAGCTTTTTTCTATATGTTTAAAAAAAAAAAGCCCCCCAAATCTCCTTCATTTTACAACCCAGAAGACTCATTAACCCTTTCGATAACCTGTTATTTAGCCACAGAATTCTGTACTACATCTCTGACCTGGAATACTACTACATTTCTGATGCAGGAAAGAGAAGGATTAAAATTACGATCAGTATTAGAAACTTGTCTCCTCGTATATGTCCTAACATTCACATCTGATTGCTACACAGCTACGAAACAAAAGCCATGTCACCTTCCATAGAATTGAAATCATATAATAAACCTCTTCAGCTCATCAAAGGTTCTGCTGGTCATAGCCAATGCAAGACAAATCTTCTGGTTTATTTTAAATGCCAAAAAATCTTTTATCAAATATACACTACAGGCGCTTTTCCAAACACCAATGCTTTTCTAAGACGGTTCTAAAAAGGTTAGCATACAGAAGACTGGAATGCAAAAGGATAGCATTTCCTATGCACGCTGACATTATGTCTGCAAGGACGGATTACTTCCAACTAATGTAACCACTGCAAGATCGGCAGGACTTGAGTTCTAGCGAGTAAGGAGGGAACTGCAACCCAAAAACCAATCAGGAATCCCAGTGGCCCACGGCATAACTTAAGCTTCCTCCAAGTTACACCTGGCTGAAACAGCCCTGGGCTAGGATTTACACTGAGCTGATTAATCTTGGTTCCCTTCATAGAGGATGAAGAATAACATCGTGAAATGTCCTCATGTAATGTCCTAGAAGCAGCTACGTTTTCCCCACAGTCTGTAAGATGGTTTCAGGTGTTGGCATCTGTCCTCGGTCAGATGAAACCTTCCTCTGTGCTCTAAGTTATTCACAGGCATAACCAGAACAGAAGGCACTTTGGTCGTGTCCTCAGCCTTCCTTTCCTACACGGTGCCCCTATATATAACACTCTGTAGTAGCAGGCCACTGACAAATCAATGGGCGTGTTGCACTGGTTTTAACAACAACAAAAACAACCACCAAAACCAACAACCAGAATCTGTGTGGTTTATGCATTTTTGACACACTTCAAAATTTCTACTTTTTCTACAGGTAGAAGAGGGAAAGTAGCTACTCTAGTTTAGAGCGAGCTGGGACAGACTGGCTTGCACCCACGCTGGTAAACTTCCCTGGCCTACAGTGGAGGGAGGCAGCATGCAGACTTGTCGCTGCAGATGGCCCCTGCAGTAGCCCTAAGCTTGACTAGAGATTTTTTGTCAATGATGTCAGACCGTGTGGACCAAAAGCATGTCCGGGGCTGCTCCATACTTTAACAGTATAGATAATTGGTTTGTTAAGTAGACTATCACTTAGCATGTGAGTACAGCTGAGGGTAGGGTCCAGTCGTTCTCCCCAGGGATGGGCAGGCACATGTGAAATGTTAGTACACCACCACAATACTTGGGGATACCAGCATGCAAATCTTCCACAGCTGATGTGCTAGACGGTGGTTACCACAAAACCTACCTTCTTTCGTTCCGAGGCAGGACTGCTTGGAACAAAATGCATTTAAATGAAGATGTAATGTCTCTAAGTCCTGTTAGATGTATATTCAGCCTTTGAATGTAATACCTAAGGGGGCGTTACAGGATTTACAGCGGACCTTCCCTTAGGTTGTCTGGGATGGTTTTCATCCTCACTGAAATTTTGAAGACTTTATTCTTTTGCAGAATTCCCAGAAGCCGTTACAGAATGCATTCTCATGCTGAAACAGACACTTTCACGGCTGTATTGATCTCCTGGTGATAAATTGAGCGGAACAATAATAAGAATGAGAGCATGCCCAGGTAATCCGCATCCCACTTAGCTGCCCATTTAATCGACACACTAATCTAACTGGTCTGACATGTTAATGCTAAATCCAAGGTACTCTTCAGGCTCCCTCTTTATAATGAGCAGAGAGACAAAGGCGAGTCCAGAGAGCAAGTCAGCCCAACAACCGGGGCCCCTCAGAAGTCTCTCAGAGGGGGCTATGGTATCAAATCTTAGGCAGGTAGACGCTCAACCTGCGCTGCTGAGGTTAGGAAAACGTGCATTGCACCCTAGATCCTTAACAACATATATGCTGGCCTGCATTTACATCGAGTTTGCTCAATTTACTAGGCAAGCATTGAACTTGAAGTCAAACGGTTATTTAATTGTTCCAAGCTCTCTTTTCACTGCAAAAGCACAGGATGGCATATATGTTCTCCAAATGTCAGCAATTTAAAGGTTAAATAGCTCAGGAAAAACGAGGAATGAAAAAAAACCAGGGGCAGGGGTCAAAATTTTCTGCAGACACAATATGAAAAATTAAATCTCACTAAATCTCAGCAAATATGAAAGAAAATGGTTAAGCAGCTTAGGGAGCATGGTTAAATTCCACTAATTAGGAATGACACTGATGCTTGAGAACTGCTTCCTTTGGGCCACCTGCCATGATGACTGGCTTAGAAAGGTTTAAATCCAAAATGAGTTTGGTAATTAATTGGATTGGCTAGCAAAACGTGAAGCAAACATAAGGTTAACCGACAAAACAATTAGAGTGGAATGGAGAATATGTTTGCCTTCGAAACAACAGACACAATATACATGTTGATCCAGTTGTTTTTTCATCTTACTGAACATATGACTAGTAAAGTACATAAACAAAAGGAACAATTCTTTTTTTTTGCTCAGGTGCCAACTTAAGTTTTCTAAGGAAAAGCAATGATTGACTAAAACGCTAGTTTTGAAAGTAATTTCCTCCTATTTGTCTCAGTGAGTTAAGAGTCTCCCAACACATGAGTTTACCTATTTTTAATTAGGGCTAGTTATCTTGTTTTCAACCATTTAATATCTTCCCTGCGAAACTGTAAATGTTTACAGCCTCGCAGAACGCCAACATTTGAATCTGCTGGTTGGTAACAATACTGTTCCAGCTACATTCCAACAGTTGTTTATTAATGAAAATAACACTGAAATAACGTGGTTTATGCCAGAGGATACTACAGGCGATTTGGTAAACAGTACAGAAGTATTCATTTGTCCCCCAGAGTCACTGATGATTGCTTAATAGCGCTCCATTGCGTAACTCCTCAAAAAAACTACACACTAGTTGAAGTGAAAATTTTCTCTCAAAAAGAAGTCTTTTGCACGCAGTTAAAGCTGAAAAGTCAGGCAATTTTTTAATGTAATACGAATGTAGGCACATTGTTTTTCCCTTGTGCAGATACCAGCCTGGTGTCCATATTCACGGTCAACTTTGTTTTTCCCCCGCAAACCTTCACTGGAGGTCCTTTCCCTACAGTTCTGGCCCTCCTGGAGCTACTAGCCATGGTGTCTTTCCCCAGCAGTGACGTGAAAAACAGGGGTAAGTAAGTGAAATGGGAACATGGAGAGGTTCTCTCATGTGGCTGCTGTCCCAGTACGTTAAGGGACAATAAGTTCTGCATGTCCAGCAAAACAACAAGGTTTTTGCCAAGTCCAAGGAAGAAGCCCAGCCCCTCTTGACTTCTACCTGAGTCTTCTATACCAAGGCTGAAATGGAACAAAGGGTAAAGGAGAAATAAAGAACTGAGGTGAGTGTTAAAGAGGATAAGCCAAAATAGGAAGGAAAAGGATGAGAAAATACCTGAATAGTAATTACAAAATCCTCAGGCTGTGAAAGTGGTTAGTTATAAAACTTTAGCCAAAAGCTATCAAATGTTAAAGTTGTGACAAAATGTCAAAAGCTGAATAAAATGCAAAAAATAGTCACAATAAAAATTTTCTTTAGAGCAATTATAAAAGCTTTTCTCAACTTATTTTCAAAATTTCCAGTTTTACAAGTTCGAAGATAATGGTGTATAGATTTCT
Organism: Rhynochetos jubatus; assembly: GCA_027574665.1. Lineage (NCBI taxonomy): Eukaryota > Metazoa > Chordata > Aves > Eurypygiformes > Rhynochetidae > Rhynochetos > Rhynochetos jubatus. The sequence continues at coordinate 94,230,013 of CM050650.1, read as the reverse complement.
TTAACCAGCTGATTATTTTTTTTCCTGGAAATGTACGGGCAGAGTCCTAAAAGCTGAGGCTCAAATATATCTACTACATGTACATGTTGCAGAAGAAAGAGAAAACACTATTCTGCCCTGAAAATAAATACAAACTCTACTTGGATCAAAGCTCACTGAGGTTCAATAATCCAAACCTGTGTCCTTCCTGAACAACAAAAAAAATCCTGATCATTCCAGGTTTTTGTGTAGAAGCAATGTTTTTTCAAGTGTACCCCCCAGAAAAGAGAAAGCTATTCCAGTCATATCCTGCCTGTAGTCTTGAGCAGAAGGAAGCTGAACATAGTTATTATTCAAGGCTTTTTGTAACTTTAAAGGAACCATAGATTGAGAAGTACCTGGCTGTTTAATGTTCTACATGCAAACTTCCTTGACTATCAATAATTGACTTCCTTTCTCCGTTTTGTATGGACCACAAATGTTGTCTTTCTATGCTTCTGTTCTAATATTTACATTTTGCAAAATAAGTGTACTTTGTAAAGACAGAGAAAACAAAGGTAAGATATCCAGATGTCTTACTGGTCTCTAGAGCGATAAACAGAAAAATCATTGTATTTAATCTGCATTAAGTATTTCTGTCTGGCTACAGGGTTACTAATCATTAACCTTGCATGTCAACCGCTGTTCTATGGACTGCTGATTTTGTAAATTCATGTTCACATTGAAAGGATTAAAAGCATAGTTTAGCAGATTACAGTGCATTATCAGAGTGGGGGCAATTACTTTGGTCTGATTCAATTATAACTCTTATTCCTCTTACAAGTATACAAAATATCAGCTCAAGAAGAACAGGGTTGAAAACTTTTTCTAGTGCATCAAACACTTGTAAATACAAACAACAAAAATCAACGTTTGCAAGTTGGGTATATGGGAGGCTGAAGATACCTGTATTCCATCCTAGTAAGTATATGCTCATATAATCCCCTTTTTATATAACTCATAGGCTGCTGTGGACACAGCACTCATACAAAGATTGTCTAAAATAAATGTGACCTCATGAATTCATGCATCTAGCACATAACAACACAAACCACAGAAAAAATAGAGGAAAACAAAACCTGTTACTTGGCTCACTGCTGCTGTATGTTTAAGAGTTAATTCAAAGATATTCCTGAAGTACCCTTACAAATATATCCCTATCAGTAACTCTTTAAGCCCTGTATGAGGATAACCCTACAAATGCACGAGTAAAACTATTATGTCATTATACGGTAGCCAAAAATTCCAGGAAAGTATCCCTAGGGTATCAGCAGCAAGAGAGAAGCTTGCAAAAGCAATCGGTTACAGAGCCTGGAGCCTTGTCAATGTCGTCAGACTGAATTTTGGTATATGAAAATTTTCTTCAGATCATTGACCCTCTCATCCCCCACAGAAGGATTAACAGCGAAGGGAAATTAGATCAGCCTTATGTAACTCAAATCCATGCCAGGACCATTCTTGAGGGAATCAGAGATCTGTACCCAGCAGACACTCTAGTACCCCCAGCATGCCTCAGAACAGTTGTCCTCTGTCTTCAACACTGAGACGTAGCATATGCCATCAGTTCATTTTCCTTAGCACACTTATTTCCTGCAGCAAGCTACCTGCCCAGCAATGATTTCTCCAGTCATCCAAATCTTTCTAGTCTTAAGGAAAATATCCAGCGAAAGAAACCACAACATCAGTGTTTCCAAGCAGAGATGAACGCTATACTTCACATCACTACAGCTACATTCCTAATGCCAGCCACAAAGGGGCAAGGCACAGGCCTGAGCAGCATCCCACCATCATCCACAAGCAATGGTTTTGCTTTTGCCTCAGGTGAAGCAGACTTCCCTAGATAACACCCAAGGAAGAAAGAACACAGTCAAGAGGCTGTTTCCCATATGCAACTTGATTGCGCCCAGCCTGCTCTTAGACACGAGGGGGTGTTAAGGGAGATTAGCAGTACAAAGACTGCTATGCCAGCTGACCAATGGGGCTGAGGACAGCCTCCAGCCATTCCCTTTACTAGGTAGGACAGACAGCTACCTCTGGTTCAAACCCTGTCTCACTGTTCACATTACGTGCATTAGAAATAGGTGCTAGCCAAAACAAAATCACCTTCTGAATATTTAATCCAAAGTTCAAAAGCTTGTAATATACAGCTAAGCCTCCTAATATACAGCACAAGCTCTAAGAGGCTGATACAGTTCAAGAAAAGAGCAAGTGATCTACTGACAGTTAGTGTCTTTAAGCTTTTCAATGCCAGTGGTGGGAGTTGACTGCAGCAGCAGAACAGGAGTTTGGTTCCAGCTTTTTGTCGCAAACCACGCTCATTCCCTCAGTTTGTGCTTTTAATCAGCATATTTAAAAACAAAGACCAGAAGAATATAAACAAAGGTTTAAAATTTAATTTATCACCAAAGCCAGAAACAGTCATCGGACATGTGCTTCTGGATTTCTCTATATGACGATGCACATCCACCAGGTACAGAAGGGAGTTGAAGAACACCTAGTATTTACCATAACACTTCACATTTGTGCTGAATATTATTTTTTACCTCATGGTTAGCTTCAGCAACCGTAACTTGAGATACTTCAAGTATCTTTACATCCATACATACGTTTATACATACTTACATAACTTTACATATGCTCAGTTAGAAATGTACTCAATACTTACTGGTGGTCCCTGGGGTCCTGTCAGACCGGCTTCTCCCTCTGGCCCCTGCTCACCCTGTTTTGGGAATAGGAAGAACACAACAAATTTGAAAAGTCATATTTTGCACAACGCAAAAACTTTTCATTTTTTCTAGCTCCTGAGTAAGATTAATGATCTTACCTGTTTACCAGAATTTCCCATCAAACCTGGCACCCCGGGGGGACCTCTATTACCCTGTTGGACAAAAGATGAAAAATATTAGCTAAGACAAAGGTTTATTGTTACAAATAAGAAAAATCAATAAGGTCTAAAAAAATAAAAAACCCACCACAAAATAAGCCTGTATTCATTTTTTAAATTCCACCTTTATTTTGGTTTTCAATTAACTTTCACCTAATTCCTCCTATCTATTTTTTCAAAAGCCAGATTTCAGTTCTTTTGTTGTTTATGTACTGACAAATCCCAAATAGGCTTGACTGCTGCTCTCAGAATCACAGAAGGATAACATCCTTCAGTGTAATTTCCGAAGCAATTCACGTCTCACTCCAGCTTTCTTTTTCAATCACTTAAAACTAAACTCAAACATCATTGTCTGAACCATTCCATAGTCTCAATCATACAATACTTTTTTAAAATTAATCGGAATCGATGCCGCAATGTGGTGGTACGTCAATGAAGATGACGACCCCTGTGATTCAACCAATTTAGGGCAGCTCTAAGTATCATTCTTATTACAAGATCCCTCAGTTCAAACTGTACTGAGGTATCCACACGACTTGCCTCCTCTAGCAATGACTTCCACAAATTTAAGAGGAAATGCCTGGAATCATGAAAACCACATCATGTAGCAAAAGAATCACAAAAAAGCACAGGATTAGAGTTGATAAAAGAACAAATTTAATTCTTTCAGCCAAAGCCATGTCTCCTACCACAACGGAAAGTTAATATAATTTCACTGAATACTTGAGAACTTGGTAAGCACAAATACAGTATTATAAGAAAGTCAATACTCCAGATGATTTACCTTTGGGCCAGGAATGCCTTTCACACCTGGAGAGCCTGGTAAACCCTGAAAGAAATGACATTTACAGTGTTTATTTGTTGTTAAGGGGATTGGAAATGGTGTTAAAAACCATGTCTTTCTCATGTTAAAAGCATTTCTAGTCCTTTTACTTGATATTGAAGCACTTTTATCCAATAAGTGGATAAAATATCTACTTTTTATCAAATAAGGATTGAATTCTTTCTATTTACAAAGTAACAGATAAGGAGTATTATTCCTACTTCATAAACTGGCAGAAAGAGCATGGAAAAGTGAGTTGTGGCTTTTTCTTGCTTATAGAAACAGATTCTCAGTCCCGGTATTCTGAAACTGGAGGTGGAGAGTTTAACAGATACTTTTGGTACAGATACCATCTCCTCACTCCTGTGCAACAGCTCATCACAAGTATGTTTTTACCACATTTCCTTCCAAGCTGAAGAGCTCCCTTTGTAGAACAAACTTCCAGCTCTGTTTTAATACAGCTCCTTCACTATATCCTCACAGCAACTGAGGATATACTGTTTCAAAGGAGTTTCTATTTCGCTTTTGACAACTGACACAGTTTGCAAACTTACTCAGTTAATGTGCGAGGATTATCTTCTCAGAGAGTCCATGAAAAAATACTGATTCCCTATAACATCACCTCAGGGGATACGATAGAAAACTGACACATACGCTCCCCCTCCATGAAAGAAGCAGGAGTGTGATGCCTTCCAGATGTCCTAAGCCAGCAGAATATCAAAAGGGGATGATTGTTCATCTAAGCTAGGTCAGACTAGCAGGTCAGCTCTCCCAGCTCACCCTGGGAATAGGTTTGGCCCTGGTCAGTACGACGAGACCAGCTCTAACTCTGGGGTCACACCATAACATCCACATGGTCTCAGATATAAGAAACCCTAGAAGAATTGCATACGGGCCACAGACGTTTCATAAGGTTGAGTTCCTCACTACAGCACCATCAGGAGATTTAGGCTTTTGTGCAAAAGCTTTGGATACACACAGCAGAATTTTTCCTTGCATTACACATACCCTTCCTGGGCCTTTTGCTTAAGTTTCTACTTAAATTACTCCCACATGAGCATCAAACTAACCTATATTGGCCTTTCCGTGGTTTGAACATGCCCCATCCCTGGAAGTGTTCAAGGCCAGGCTGGATGAGGCTCTGAGCAACCTGGACTAGTGGAGGGTGTCCCTGCCCATGGCAGGGGGTTGGAACTAGGTGGTCTTGAAGGTCCCTTCCAACCCAAACCATTCCATGATTCTCTGAACAGAGCCTAACTTTCAAAGGTAAAATATCAGATACTTACTGGCAGTCCTTGTAGCCCTGCATCACCTGGAGCTCCAGGTTTTCCTGGTTCACCCTGAAAGATAATTTAAGTTGTAATTTATGCAAATCAAACAAAAAGGAAGAATTTCGTTCTGGAACACAGAGCTGGAGTACTTCTGGATCTGTAGGATGGGAAACTGCATTCAATTACCCTAATAATGTGCACAAAGCCACAGGCATCAGCACGATAAAAAGCCACAAATGAGTGAAAAAAATCTAGGGCACTACCAAAGTTCAGATATATGCCAACTACGCCTTACTTTTGCTCCAGGCATTCCAGGGATCCCTTCGCGGCCGTCGACTCCTGGTAAGCCCTTGAAAAAAGCAAAAAGAAAAAAAAAATTAATGTATTGTCCAAGCGCTCTGATACACAAATTAGCATGACAGGAAGCAAATGAAGGAAGGAAATATACATACAGACTCTCCTTTAGGCCCAGGGAGACCATTTATTCCTCTTGTACCTTGAGGGCCCTAACAAAAATAATTTTAAAACAGGAAAATCAAGACATTGAAATGACATATGCCAAGAATGTCAACACATACTCATTCAGATATGCATTACTTTGAGAATACCAATTATGCTGTGTGTTTATATGCTAGAAGTAACAAACGTTTGCAAGTCAACACAAGCTGAAATTTGTCTTTGCTCACCCTTTCTCCCTTCGGACCTGCCTCTCCCAGTGGACCTCTCTGTCCTTGATCCCCCTACAGGAAAAAAAAAAATCAATCAATAAAACCAGAACAAACTTTCTTGTATTTATTAGCCAAAACCTCCAGTAAATCAACAACGGTACAATTCACACTTGATTAAAGCAGACACCTTAAATTCATACTATATTTTAAAATGCAATTTCTTAAAACTGCAGCTGACAGCTACATTTGATAAAATACTACAGCTCAAGACATCCTCTAGGAATCCAGGAGTGTCTAAACAAAGGATGTTGCACTCGCTTCTTCAACCCATACAGTTACTGGCTATTCCAAGCATAAATTCCAATGGGGGTGGGGGGAGGGGGAAAAAAAAGCCAAAAACAAACAAACAAACAAAAAACACTTAGACCCAAATGAAAGGGCACAAATTGCCCTGTACAGATTTTATTCTAATGAATGAATACTTGAATATTTTCCCGTTTAAAACCTGAAAAACTCCAAGCCACACTAATGCACAGTAGCATTCAGAATGAAGAGGTAACAATAACATACTAAGAGGCTAAAATGTGTTCATCTACCCCATAATTCCTTGAGGACAGTAAGAGGTTATGGACTTAACATCACTGTCATATCATTTATTCATCTGTGAGGAATCAATACAATTGGACAACCAGAGGCTTTTCTGATTCACAGCCACAAAGTTTCAGGACTTGGTATCTAACCGGGTAGACCCAGGGAAGTGTTTGGCTACACACACTCTACTTACAGGTGCACCAGGAAGACCCTGGGGACCAGGCTCACCCTCAAGCCCACGAGCTCCCTGCAAAACACACAGGTAATAGAAGACATTAAAATGAAGTGCTGAAACAACATATACTCCCTCCTGGTTTGCTACAAGCTGCAAATCCTCTAGAGCTGAGTTAGGAAGAACTTTTGGCAAACTTGTTGGGTTTTTTTAACCCATCTTGGTTTTCTGTGGAGTTATGAAAGCCAGTATTTTTTAACTATGGAAAAATACACAGTCCATTCTCTAAAAAAGTCGTATCAGATGAGGAGGTAGATGGTTTTGTGCTACTTCAGAAAATGTCTGTGTCTTCCTTGATAACACTATATCCTTCACCACAGAATAGCATTAAAACGTGAAGAGAAATCATCAAGTGCGGTGCAGCTATTTCTATCCCATACATTTCAAGGAAACAATGAGATTGCTACCCTGTAAGTAATTTTAAATGGAGAGGGGAAAAAAATGTTTTCAAAAAAGGTTTACAGAGAATAAGCAACTCCTTTGTCAAACAGCTGTATTAAGTACTTCAAATAGACAAAAGATCACAAAAACATAGACAAATAACTATGAAGAATTAGATGATACAAAGGCGGCCAGAAAAGCAAAGTTGGATAGGAATAGCTTAGCAACTGCGTCCGAGAAGTTAGGAAGGATCACTCATGAGAAGTGTATTATATCCACTTCATAATCAGGACAAATTCGATGTTGTTTCGGAACACAGATGATCACCAAATAAGGTTTCCATGATTTCATTTCTAGAGAAGGCGACAATGGTTACATATTGCTACATTTTACTCCTATATTTTTACCATATAGATTTAGCACTATCATAAGAACAGAAACGTAACAGTCAGTTTTGAAATAACAATCAGAATTGCTTTGATGCACAGCAGGAAAATTACCCAGCAAAGTCAGAGCCCATTAATCCCACTGGCAGCAATTTGAGACACAAAAGATGCAAGAGACAAAGAATGGAAAAAAACCAAACTCTCAATATAAAATCCTGACAGAAACTGGGACAGTGGAAGCAAAAGACTTCAGGAAGATGCAAATCACACAAGGGACTAGTTAATAAATTTTAGCCTTAAATGAAACATGCTATAGTTTGTAACTGCTATAACTTGCTATCTTGCTAACTACATACTCACACACATCCCAAACTGCTGTAAACCCAAGGATCAGAGGGAAAGGTGTGAAGAGTACATGTACTTCATTAATCAGAAGGACCAAGCTGCCCTTCATCATAACCAGAAGTACAGTAGCTGTGGAAGTACAGCTGGTGGGAGAGAGAAAATGCAGGGCAACAAAAGGAGAAATTTAAATATACATTATGGGGTGTACATTTTTTTTTTTTATCCAGGCCATCTTATGGAAAGACAGTTTAATACTCACTTTGGTACCTTTAGGTCCCATTATACCAGTTATACCTCTGATACCTAGGATGCCCTGAAAATGAAAAGTATATTCAAATTATGCTTAAACCTTTTCATCAGAATTGCCCTAGTTTTCAGACAGAAGACTCAAGAGTTCTACATCCTTTCTTTATGCTTATTTCACTGTTTTCTTTATATAAAAGGAGAAATCCAGCTACTTCTGTGTTAGAATATTTAATGTATATGGTAGTTTGATATTTTACTAATTTAAGACTTTCTAAATAACAAAACTACCAGGTTGAATTATGCAACCACAAATACGCCTTAAGGACTGAAAAAACCCCCGCTGATTCCTCTTCTTGTTTACCACAGAGCTGAAGCATTCTTCCTGTGCAGTCTGTGCGAGAGGAACACACAAAGGCCAGATCTGCAAAAGCACTAAGTTGTCTTAAGTGGGGTATAGGGCAGACGCAGGAGAAAGGTACCATCAGACTTTATGGAACTTTATGGTAGACAAAATTGGGCAAGATTTTTGACAATACAAGCGCTAAGTTTATACACCTGCCACACCTGAGAGGCTGGACAGAGTAGCCATCCTAGTGCAGGAGGATGTATTGTAACTATCATCACTTCCCTTCAAAATAGAATCTTGTGGGAAATCTGGCTTCAATTGTTTCCTTCTCCTGAGAGCCTGAAACTACATGACACATCTCCTCCCTGCAGAGAAGCCAAACCCTCAGCCATAACATGTTTGTCCTGCAACGAGAAGAATGCACTACAACTATGTTAATCGAACAGCTGCAGGCACTTCAACGCAGCATAGGCAAACCTACTCCTTGACCAGACTCTAGATAGGCAGCCCTTTTACTCGCTCCTAACAAAGTTAGATGGACTCTTTCACAGAACATATAAAGCTCTGTAAGCCCAAAATGTGAGAAAAATCAGGGTAACACAACAGTGACTACGGCAGCCCAACAAGGGAGGGACCGGCAGTCTAATCATTGTTCCTAGATCAGAGATGGAAGTAGGCACACTGTTGTACCCACTACTGCCTAGCAGAAGCATCACCTCCCCCAGAGGTGGCTATCTTATGCAAGTCTTCTTGTCAATGCATTACCTAAGTGATGGATTGCAAGTGCTGCTGTGGAGACGGGATTCCTGATCCCTTCTACGGATCTGAGTCTTACCTTCGTTTATGCAGGAAAAACACAAGAAAACACAACAGAGTCTACAGCCTCTCCATCTGTGCTTCTAAAGCATTGTCTACTCTCTTTTCCATAGGCTGTCTATCTGACATCATTTTCTGCATTTTATGAGTCCTGCATTTTAATAAGAAACAATTATTTTAAAGCTTGTTTGTATGGTCATCAAATGGTGAAATAAATAAAAAAGTCAATTTGTAATTGTTTTTCAATTCTACTGTGTTATTTCATGGTGACTGAAGAACTTCACTAAACCGAGTTAAATGAATTGTTCCCCACAGGCCCTTCAGACAGCAGAAACTGCATCTCATGTAAGTACTTTTTCTGCACTGGAGCTACTTTTTTTCACCATCAAACATAAGGATCACACCCTTTCTTTTATTCAGTCTTTTTCCTTTCTTTACCTTTCTTTAATTCTAATCTGGAGATTTATGTTCATTAGCTTTGCAAGGATGAAGTCGGAATCATCAAAATTATGGAAAGGAAGGCAAAAGAGAAAAAAAAATTTGAAAAGAAAACCAAAACCACCTATTTGTACAATCTAGAGAACACCACAAAATTTAGGACACAAAATACTTATTTTAACATAAGCCTTTCCATAGAACTATTTAGATCTTTGTGCCAAGCAATGATGTAGCTTTTTGGAGAGTTAAATATTATCCTTTCACTCATAGACAATATGGCACAATAAAGAGAAAGTTGTGTGGAGATTTTATGTCTGTTTTCTCACAGTAAGTAGACAAAAAGATATGACATGATAAAGCAAATGGGCACCACTATTTATGAGGAAATACTTTACTGGAGGGCCTTGAGCTCCCACTTCACCGCTGGGACCTTGTTCCCCTTCTTCACCCTGGGAAAGCAAAAGGAATACATCTGTAATTAATCTATACCATGCATACTGCTCTCTCATCGTAGGGGGGGCATTTACCACTGACTGTTTTCTGTCACCATCTCCTGCTTGAAGGAAATCCAAATGGAGTCACACTACTTCCTCAGAACATAGACAGACACTCGTTTAGGTTCACATTCCATACAACTATTAGTCAAAAGAGTAATTTCAAAGCCACCCCAGCCTAAAGAAGAATAATGATATTTTAATTGGTCATTCCTTTTTTTCTTGATGTTAATCTCTTTAGGTTTTCTTGTCCTCTTAGACTAGAAGTGTAATGAAGGTACACTCGTATATGTGAGTGGACTGGATATGCTAGTGGCTCTGCATCACAGCACCACATTGCCCTTGAGAATTTTTCAAAAATTAAAATGGTAAAATGCCTTATCTGATCAAACCGCTATTTGATTAGATGACAACCTCTCTCATACAATGACAGTGCACACTAATGGAACGACAGTAATGCCAGCTTAATTTGCAAAAAGGGATTTTGGAGCATAAGACACGTGCGCAACATCCAGGAAAAAAAACAGGCGAGCTGTTTCTAACAGATTAATATTCTTTTCAAAATGCTTAGGAATAGAGAGCAGGGTTTTTTTTTTTTTAAAAAAAAACTTCTCTCTGATGTTTTTCCTACAGCATCAAAGCATGGACCAAAGCAGTGCAAATTTTCTCAACTTTTCTTACAAGTATTTCAACGTTAAACAAGGTTAATTCAAATGAAACACCCTAAAAGAGTTCACATTTCAGTCATCAAGCCGAATTGGACTTGGCCTCTTTACTTCAGTTATAATCTTTCTTTGCCTATGAACTGAGAGGGAAAGGACACAGTATAAAATACATTTTTCCCCTCTCATTCTTCCTGTTACTACTAATCTGTGCCACAGAACAATTTACCTAGTAAATCCACAGAATTTTCTGCATTTAAATGTTTGGACATTTTCCAATTACTATATTTCATTATTTTACTTCAATTTTTGCTAGGAGTTCCATAATAATTAAAGTGAATTGTCAAAATAAAAAGCAAGAGGGGTATGACTTCGGCATCACAATAAATACAGAGTACAGGTGAATGAAGAACAGAGATATGCCTTTGGCTACTCTGGAGCATTATGATCTGCATTCTGGTAAAACAATTAATAGTTCTAACAAAATATAATACTGGTTTTGAAGAAAAAGCTAAACTATTATTAGACTGCTAAAAACAACAGCAGTTTTTCCTCTTTTTTTACCTTATAACCTTGTTTTCCTGGTTCACCAGACTCTCCTTTTGAACCTTTCTGTCCCTAAAATAAATGTAAAACCCAAAATAAATAAAAAATTTGAGATTATTCAAAATTAAAATACCGAGTTTCGCAAAATAGACACAGACTCCTCAGAACTATCTTGCTGTTCCCTCTGCAATCCCCATTCACCACTGCTTCCTCACCGATCTGGTTAACACCACATATTAAGTATCATGATCGAAAAGACCTAACAAGGCAGGTTAGTATTTCTTCTTACATTACCCCATAGCAATTTCCTCAGGCCAACAGTATTCCTAGAAACCAGTAAATACTACATTAAAAAATTCTTAGGTAAAACAAGACTCAAAAGGTGTTCATTTTGATTTACTATGTTCTCCCAGGAAGAGAGAAAGAAGGAAAAAAAGACTAAGGATTCAGGGGATCTTTAAAGTTTCTGGAGTCAGACTACAGTTGGTCCAGAAAGTGAATGAAGCCATCCTTCATGTACTCTAGCCCTTTCAGGAGTACAGATAAATTTTACCCTGAAGATTACTGCAGCAGTAAGATATTTCAACAAGAGGTTATTCTGGCAGTCAAGAGTTGAAATAACCCTAAGCATACACACTCATGCAATATTTTTGAAATTAACAGTGAACTGCCTTTTTGTCAAGCCGGCAATTACCCTCCCTAGTGCTTTGAGACTATATCTCTGTAAGGAATGCTTGCACAAACAGACTCTCTTACCTTCATTCCCATTAAGCCAGCGTGTCCTGGGCGGCCAGGTGGACAAGCATTGGGACACTGGAAAAGCAGCCATATAGTTACTACCACATAGGTTGAATAAGGCTGTCTGAGATTACTTAAAAAAAAAAAACAAACATGGACAACTCTCTTACCAATGGGTCACCGTCTTGCAGTCCAATTGTTCCCTAAATTAAATTAATCAAAGTCAGCACAACAGAAATAACCAGACCTGACTCATTAGCCAATACAGTCAGTAGACAAACCAGAAAATAGTACTATCTAAAGCTGGAATCAGAAGTACCAAAGGATCTCCAACATGAACAGCACCTAAACTGTGCAATTTATTGTAGGATTGCAGTACCTGCAAAATCCTGTCTTCTAACTTAGATCAACTTTTCTGAAAAACAAAATATTTCTTCTGTTTCTTAAGCTACCTAAAACAAGTGTTCTATTAAATATAGAGCAAAAATATCCAAACCTCATGAATTCCCAACAGAGCCCAAGACAATTTCTGTAATAAGGGTAACTTTTACTTTTCCAACTTAGAATTCAGCAAATTATTCAGATCTTTACAGAGAAAACAACCTTCCCACAACACAAATGCTGGTAGATGAGTGAGATATCTGGCAGTTAATGGAATTGCAACAACCTCGAGATCAGTGAACAACGAGATGGACTCACTGGGGGGAAGGCCATTCCTCATACTAAATCGAAGACTTGACGGAAGCTAACGGGAGGCTTACGAGGCACAACAGGGAGAAATAGGATTTCACAGCAGCAGCTGGACTCTCTAAAGCCCAGTGGGAGGGAGCACACTGTTTCAGAGAGCAGCACAGAGGAATGTAAGGAATGAGGTGGTCTCCTTTTATACAGCAGGATTTAAAAAAAGCTGAGGCTATGTTTGGGTCCATAATGTCATCAACTGGAGTGGCATCATGGCACTTCAGAAACTGAAAAGGACAAAACTGTCAAGGAATAGAAGCAGCATGTGCCATAACTGAGAATTCATTTTGACTTGTTTCCTAAATACTCCATTTTACCACTCACATTTTTTACAATGCCTCTGCCAATTCTCTGGCAACTTTCATGAAAACAAGAAACATGGCGTAAGTAAAGGACATGGATTTAGGGCCTCCTCAGCAGAGGAACAGTACAGGTTTTAAAAAGACGTTAGTATGACACATTTCCCATCTGTTTGCATTTCATAGCACCCAGCCTCCAATCTGTCTGCCAAACCCTCCATTTTCTCTGGGCAGGTAAATAGTCACAAGACAAATGTAAAACACACATCCCTCCTCCCACAAGGCTCAAAGAAGATAACCATTCCCCCAGAGAGGCAAAACACTGGTGTAAAGCTTCCTTCTATCCCTTGCAAGTAGCAGGTCTGGTTGCAAGAAAGACGGAACTTGACCCACCTGGGAGCATATATTTCTGGCTCATGAGCCAAATATTAGGGTTTTTTCCTAACAGAGAAAAGTCTACCTCTGCTGAAGTACTACTGGTGAGGGCCCAACAAAGACCACATTTACAGTAATATTAGAATGTACAGGGAAGTTTAAAACCTGTGAAAGTTACAATTTAAGACCATTTGAAGAAATGGGAAGACATCATGACAGAAATTATAAAGTCTTCATTTCAAACTATCTTTTATAACCATAAAACAAGACACCTGCTTTCTAAATGAAAGATCAAATGTTGATGGGCTCAAACGAGCTGAAGCTCAGGCTTTGAACACAAGCTTCTAGACAGTATAAATCAATACAGCCTGCCGAAACCCTAAAGTCGGTATTCAGCTGTAGGACTTGAGGAGAAGCTTTGTTCAAGCAGCAACAGTATATAATTCAGATATTAGCACATAGTAAAGGCAACCACTTACCCGAGGACCTGGTGGTCCTGGCGGTCCTGGTGGCCCTCTTTTTCCTGGATCTCCCTAAAAAGGATAATATGTTATTGATTCATATTAACAGTGAAAACCAGCAGTTACATATACATATGGCACAACAACAGTAAGAAATTGAGTAGCTACAGAAGGATGGGCTAGGTAGCCAATTAAAACTTAAGCCCACAACATGTAGTTTCCCGTTCCCATAGTAGAATGGGAAACCCAATTTTTTAGTAGAATGGGAGCCATGTTGGGCAATAACATCACAAAAAACAAATAATCTTCAGCTGCTTTAGAAAGCTGAAACATCTGACCACAGGATGATGTATACACTCCTCTATCTCGCAACTGCTAATTAAGTACTGAATTAAAAGAATCCTAGTAACTGCCAAATGCCCAAAGTCCAGAGAAGAAAAATCCCCCTTTTCAGACCCCATGATTAATTTACCAAGTTAGAATCTTCTCCTGTTTGTAAAGTTTTGATGTCCAATGCTTTTAGAAGACAACACAGAACCTCTGTGCGTTTTCTGAGTGTTTTTAATTACAATAAATCTAATATTCTGACCACCTTTTAACTTGATAGTGTCATTTCAATATTACGCTTGATATGTTATTAAATCATAAACGAATTGAACAAGATGAATACAGAAAAATTATCCACTAATGCTCACAATGCACGAGCTATAGAGCCATAGCTTTAAAAACACTGAAAAATTGAATGTTTCTTTTCCACGCAATGTATAATTACACTGTGGGACTCATCGCAATGTGTTGTGGAGGCCCGTGATATAAATGGGTTCAAACAGCAACTGACTGCATTAATGGAGGACAGGAGCATATATACAGCTTTTGAACAAGGCAGCACAGATGCAATTTCTGATTCAGGGAGTCTCTGAACAGCCAACTGCCAGAATGTGGGACAGTATGGCAGAAAAATGTCAGTTTATAATAGTCTGTACACTTCCCCTGGTATCCAGTGTTGCCCTTGCTATAGATGAGACAGTGAGCTGGAAGGATCGTCTTCTGAAACAAACTGGCAGTTTCAAATATCCTTTTTTATATTTATTTATATGACTGCGTGCAACACATGGGGAGAGGTCTGCATTGAAAAGTAGGCTTCATTAAAGAAAATTTTAATGCTGTTTCAGATTTCAAGTAAAAAAATAACGGTTTCAATCTGCATCTCAGTGGTAAAGCACAGAGTCAAAATATGACAGTGTGCTGAAACTGAGTGCACAATTTAGCAGGAAGGTCGGTAGACGGAGTCACACTTGAAATGAAACGAAGAAGACATACTGAATCGCCATATTCACTGATATGCAAATGGCAAACAGAAATAGTATGTGGTCATGGACCACAACGTATATGTGAGAAGACAGGAGTAAAGCTAAAGGTCTGTATTTAAAGTTCTACATTTCCTGTATTTCTGACAGTTTTGCTTTTCGATTTTAGCTTTCCTTGAATAACAGGAGGAGTGGAGTATGGGACAGCGTATGAAACTTTTAATTCCAATCTAACGGGTGGCCCTGACTCCGTGATATTAATTGTTCCTTATTTCTGATGCACTTCAAACACAATCTTTCCCCTACCAGTGATGACTGTAGAGGAAAAAAATTGTATTTTCGAGTGCTGTTACAACCCAAATAGTGTTTAGACAGCACAGTAACTATCCATTTCTTCTCTAAGTACCCACTAGCAACTGAATAAACCTTCATTTTTAGCAAACATGGTAGTACTTACAGGTGGACCAGCACGACCTACTTCCCCAGGAAGTCCTGCTGCACCAGCTGGACCCTATAAAAACCAAGTTAAGTTGTATTTTTAGACAATACAGTACCTCTATAACAAGTATCCAAGGA
Organism: Rhynochetos jubatus; assembly: GCA_027574665.1. Classification (NCBI taxonomy): domain Eukaryota; kingdom Metazoa; phylum Chordata; class Aves; order Eurypygiformes; family Rhynochetidae; genus Rhynochetos; species Rhynochetos jubatus. Next base: position 94,214,369 of record CM050650.1, on the reverse strand, counting down.
GTGAGAACTCTCTCAAACAACAAACTATGCCTTCAGACACCAGTATTTTTGCCTCATATACCACAGACCTAAGCAACCTCAGTAGTAGCTGAAGGAAGGATACATGAAGAACACCAAGATTAAACCAGTTTTTTCTCACTGAATTACTTTTTATTACAGTATAACAGCTTTATTGAATATTTAAACAGATTCATTGGACAGTACATTTATCAACAGTAAAAATGATACTTACAGGTGGTCCAAGAAGCCCCTTGCCCTGTGAAATATGAAAAAAAGGTCACAAATGTGGGGAGATTTTCACACCTAGGCAAGCTGTTTGCCAAGAACAGAGTATTTGGGATAAAGAAGTACAAAACCCCCTGATGTTTGATTCTGCAAAATCTTTTTGATAACTTAGTTAACTAAAGTTAAATAGCAATTTAATTACTAGGTAATCAATATCAGAAGAAAAACTAAATTATTAAGTTGCTTTGCAGTAGCATTTATTTACACATATTTACAAACACATAAAATTCCACAAAGGAATGAAGACATTAAAGTCTTTGAGTTTAGCTAACTAACAAGTTCCATGATAAACGCATCTATGTTACAATAATTTCCTTTTAACAGTGCATTTAAATTGATAATGAAAGTGATTTCCCTCCCTCGCCACCCCCCCCCCCCACCCCCCCCCACCCCCGGCATGCTTCCCCAGGGTCTAAATCCATTAAACTAGCACTTTGTAGTAATCAGAAAGAACACCAAACTGCTCCTGATTACATTTTCCACCAGTACTGCTGTGAATCATTTTAATGAGAAATGTCCAAGATACAAATGTGTTTGTGCCTATTTGGACAACACCCTCCCTCTAAGAAAACAGATCCCTCAGTCTTGAATTACTAAAGCAAATGGATAATTTTATGGAGACCAGTGTCCATGAAGTGTATGAAAATCTGGCATATGAAATCACATATTTAAATCTTCAGGAGATTTAATGTAATAAAGCACCTGGACTGAGTGGAGTTTAAAAGCCACGGAATATCATACCATGACTGTATCTGCAAGGTTGTCTTTAAAAAACTTGGTATAACACAGGGAAAATTTCAGGCATTTATCAGAGTCATTCAGTTTTAACCACTTAATACACAGCAGAAAGTAAACTTTTTCATCTTGCATAACCTACCTAATTCCTTTGCTACTACTTAACACTCCCATGCTGCAATTTATTATATTACGAATGTCTATATTTGAGTATACAAATCAAACGTTCACTGCATCACATATCTGATAGTGTAACATCGCCTGCCTCTGAAAGATGGAAACTAACTACTTGCAGGTTCCCATCGGAGTACCCCTTGCTAATGTGCCCCTAACAGCGGCAGGGAAGGTCAGTGATACTGAAATCAGCAGCTACAGATCCTGTGTCCAGCCCACACACAAGGCCTGGAGAAGCCAGTCCTCTCCTGCTCTGCCCATTCCATTGTACTTCCTCACTCTCGAAATTACAACTCCCAGAAGCAGAGGTTATCCCCCAGGCTACCCCCCAGACACCTCCTCCTCACCCAGCTACCCCACCCTTCTGGCCATGAACTCCCTGCCAGCAGACCAAGCTGGGGAGTCAAGAGCCCCAGAGCAATCAGCCAGTAAGGACCTACGCAGAGCAGTTAATCACAGAATCATAGAATCACAGAATGGTTTGGGTTGGGAGGGACCTTAAAGCCCATCTAGTTCCAAGCCCCCTGCCATGGGCAGGGACACCCTCCACTAGACCAGGTTGCTCAAAGCCTCATCCAGCCTGGTCTTGAACACTTCCAGGGATGGGGCACCCACAGCTTCTCTGGGCAACCTGTTCCAGTGCCTCCGCACCCTCTCCGGGAAGAATTTCTTCCTGATATCCAATCTAAATCTCCCAGCTTTCAGTTTAAACCCATTACCCCTTGTCCTGTCCCTTAATGATGCCAGCCAGCTGCCCATGTTGCTGCATCTGCCTGTGTCCTAAAGGGGAAGCCTCTCCACGCAGCCTGGGACATCCCTAGATGCCTGCCACCTGTTCTGGAGGTGCTTATCTGACCCATGGATCACATGGAGTGCATGGGCACATGCAGTAACCCACAGTCTGTCATCACCTGATTCAGAGACACTCACCCTGTGGATCTGGTAAGTACCTCCACATCGTCAACGCAGACCCGCTGCCGTCACTACGAAGTCACCAGTATTTGTATGTGTACTCAGTGCCAGAAGCTGTGCTTTAGTAGACTAAAATATTTTAAATTTCTCTACTGTTAAATACACACAATTCTGCCCCTATGTCAGATCTGTAAAACACTAGCAATATACTATCTAATAGCAAAGTCAGAAAGAACTTAACAGAGAGAGAACAGACCGAAGGGTGCAATACATGCACTCAATGTAGTAGCCCCGGGTCCATTTACCAGGGCCTGAGCAGAGACATCAGCATATTTGGTGGTAAATCACATGAATTAATCAGAAGTATTCTTCCCGGAGAGGGTGGTGAGGCACTGGCACAGGTTGCCCAGAGAAGCTGTGGATGCCCCATCCCTGGCAGTGTTCAAGGCCAGGCTGGATGAGGCTTTGAGCAACCTGGTCAGGGAGGGTGTCCCTGTCTGTGGCAGGGGGGTTGGAACTAGATGGTCTGTAAGGTCCCTTCCAACCCAAACCAGTCTGTGATTCTAATTTTGTAAATCTGTCATTTGAGAGACTATCTGCAAAATAGATGAGACAAAGAGAATCAATTACAACTAAATGATCAAGCAAGAAAAAATAGAGGAAAGGGAGAGTAAGAGAAGATAACCGATTATTGCCAGGACACATCCTGGGGAAGAAAGGGTAACAGAAGTAGAAAAGCAAATGCTTTATATAAAACTTTAAATACTTAATATTTTGTCTTTCAGTTACCCTGAATTCCTAACTGGGCTAATAAATTCCTACTGGATGAGCTTGAAAAGCAGAGATGATAATTTAAAATTAATTGATGCTATAGCCAAGGCTTCTGACTTTCTGTCTGCGCTGAGCATTTTAACAACTTAAGGGCTTTTTGTGAGAAATTATGTCTTTGGATAACAACCCAGAGACTACTCCACTTGCAAAAGGCCACTAACTGAATTCAAAGCAGTGCATAATTACACCTGAATACTCAATTAATCACGTAACTATATGCAGACTCATAAGTGTGTTCACTGTTTCTAGTGAATGAGGTCTCATGGATCAAAGCAAAAACCTGCCAAGGTTAAACAACCCCATTACTTCACACTTGCAATAAGAGCTTCTCAGGAGGTCTCTCAATCTGTGAATTAGAACCCTCACAGTCCAGCACTACCCTTCTTATCCTTCCTTCTATCTTTTTTTTCAAATTAGGTTTTATTACTCTAATCTCACTAAAGGTGAGACGACCAGTATTTTGAGAAACTTCCACTAACTACTCTATTTCTTCAGCAACTTAAAGCCATTCATCAAAAGTAAAGCCTGTATAAGTGGATTTTCCTCAAGCATTTTGAGCATTGATCTTTCCATATGGGTTCAGCATATATGGCTTTAACAATCATGGAGCTATAAAATCAAACTTATTCCTAAAATTAGGCTTATTCCTAAAATGTGAGGTCTAAAGATTAGCCGTAATCTTAATAATTACAAGTGTGATGACACAATGTGACCAATTATATCCATCTTTTCTTTACCTTTAAATAACTAAGAATTTTCATTTCCTCAATATACATATTCCTGCAATTCACCTTTAAATACAAGGTCCAGTTGCTTATTAAGTGGAGGCAGAACAACTCTAAAGGCAATCCCTAGTGAGTTCACTGAAGCATTATCACCTTAAGACTGAAAGTCTCAGGGCAAACAAAAATCACTAAACTTTTAGCAATGGTCCAAAATCTCCTCAGATTTATTGCTTGTACAGTCACAAAAGACTCGAATCAGGCAAGTGCTGCCCTGAATTCAATCAGCATTCTACCCTGAGATGTTGATCCAGTTTGCTGCTCTCCCACAGTAACATCTCCACTTCTACATTGAGATGAATCCTCTGTATGTATATTTTATATACCCACTTTTTCTGAAGGCTCTTCAATTATTCCTTCTCATATTAGTCTATTAATGGTGAGGTAAAATCATGTGTATTTTCCCCAAGTCAGTTTCTATTTCAGTTGACAGGCTAAAATACTACGGTATTTTAACCTAGTATTTCAATAATTCAGTTTTAATTCCCCATTTTTTCCTCTTCCATAGCAGTTCTTTTCACGTACACTTTTTTCTCCATGTCATCTGAATAACGTATCTGACAGAGTTAAGCTATCTCTTCATTCCAGCTTCACATTTTAAAATGCATTGGAAACAATCCAGAAATTATTTCCCCATCTACTTGATAGCAAAACCAATGAAAATAAACAAACAAACAAACAAAAAAAAAATACCCCAACCCCTGACAGAAAAATGTAACTTTTAGGCAGACTGAAGGTCCTATCTCAGTTCTGCTATTTTCTGTGACTGAACTTAGCTCATATATTGAGTCTACAGTTTGACCAGCCATTATAAAAGTACTACCTGTTTTCCAGATTTTCAGGTAAGAAACAACATCCATGAAAACGAAACGCAAATGTCCACATAGAATGATTCATCTTAAGTTTGAACATGGCTACAACGTTAACATCTTCAAGAATAATGTTATAATTTCCTCTCTGGCCAAATATCAGAATGATTATTTAATACAAATTTAATGAAAGTTAATGGGACAGGGTCAAAAATACAGTCAAAGGTACAGAACTTCGCAGCAAGGAGTGCTGTTATGAAATACAACGCCTTTTCTATTTAGTTCCAGAAATTTGTCCAAAATTAATTAAAAATTAATTAAAAAATCGATTATGTGCAGCCTTATTACAATTACATACCATTCATCTTGTTCCATTACTCATTTTCCTTGATTTTTTTTTCCTGGTTTCCTATATAATCTAAGTTTCTACATGCCAACCATCACTGACTTCTTCAACCCTGCAAAATTCCTACAATTCACAATTATCTTCCACCCCAAAAGGTGGATGTTAAATTCATCTACATGCCCACTGTAACATACTGTTTGCATCTCCTCTCTCATATTTTGTCTTGTTTTCATATGGACCAGCACAGGAAGTCCCAAACAGCATTTACACTTCAGCGATCCCATTGAAACACATGGCAAGGAGCTGAAACAGGAATACCCACAGACTATGTTCAAATAAAACATAGGCTCTCCTGTCTCTGCAGCATTTTCACAAAGAGATGGCAAAGAGCGGTATGTGTCCAAAACCTGTGACCACATCATACACGCTCCTTTCTTTTTTACAGCATACAAACCAAACATGTCCTTTCAGTAATACCTGCACACTTTGATATAAAGACCAAAAAAGGTTCCTTAACGTACTACTTTAATATCTTATGAGTTCTTCAAAACCTCAGAAATAGGTTCTGGCTTTACTACATTCAATGAAAAGAAACCTTCATATTGATACTTAAGGTCTAAAAAGCATCCCCATATACTATATTTATTACTTACCGGAAGTCCACGGGCACCTGGCAGTCCTGGCTCACCCTTTAGAAGATAAAAATGGAGTTCATCAAGAGGCATTAGGAAGGCAACATTCAGGAAGATGCTCTCACTTTTTGAAGGGTATCATTTAGTGCACATATTCTGCAGGTATGATTCACTTTATTAATGCTATGCTCATTTCAGTGAGACTTGATCAAAAGGAAAGACTTTCTTAACACCAAAAAGATACAGTCTCAGGCCTTTTTTTCCCCAAAAAAAAATTCAGACATGCTGGATATTCTGCCTGCTGATGTGTATTTCATTTACCTGATTGCTGATGAAGTCAGGTTTCACTGTTCTGGTTCTTACTCCCTATTACTATGACATAATTACAGTACAAGAAGATGGAAAGAGCCTCCCCGTCACTGAAGACACTCAGCCTTAATGTCATTCCTTACTGCCATTCCTTACTGCTGACTGGGAGAATGTTGCTTTTATTGTGTGAAAAGGGCCCAACAGGTCTGTATTGCACAGACATTTCAATATTGCAAGAAAGGCTGCAGCATCTCACTAGTTGCATGGAGACAAATGAAAATCCTGCTTTAAAAACAATCCCATAATTTCATGAATAATTTTGTTCTTACCTTCTGTCCTTTTGGTCCTGTGGCTCCAGGTGAGCCATCAGGTCCTGTGAATCCCTTCAGAAGTAACGTATACATTGTTAATGCAAAGGTTACGTTGTTTTCTTAATCACAACAGAAAACGTTCTAAACCATAGAATAATGAAGCTATTAAATTAGGGAAGTAACGGCAGGAGGTTTACAATTCAAATGCCTATTTACATGTACAGATAGAACTGCCCAAGTCCAAAGCACTGGCTTCTGGTGACAAACATCAGTGCCTGTGATATGTGTCCTTCAAAAATTACTCAGTTACATCACAAACTAAACACGGGATCTCACACAATCTTATTTCCTCTCAGTTGGAGACTGATGAATTTAACTCATGGCTAAGGTTAAAACCAAAAACTGTCAGTGTTTTCCATTTCAAATAAATCATTCATTGACAAAAGAAAAAAAAATAAAAATCAACAAAGCTGCCAGGCTGGATTTGAGGTTAGTCTTTGAACAACACTTGTCTATCTGGCTAAAATTCAAAAGCAATCATGATAGTATAGCTATGAATTCATTTGGAGTTCTTTTGTTTCCAAAACTTTAACCAGCTTATACGGCTTAGAAATTTCCAGATATCCATAAGAAAAGCCTTTTCAGCAATTCAGTGTTCACCCGAAGGGATGTTTTCTCTGATAATTTGCTTTTGAAAGCTTACATGATCATTACAAGCAATTACTGTACAGCATCTTTACTCAGTCTATTAAACCTGACACTGAAATGGTTTGTGAAAGAAAAGCGAGATTTAAGAAGTCAGAACTGCCTCACCAATTAAACACGGAAGAAGGTATTATAAATCTAAAACCCCAATTAAAAGCTCAATGCACAGTGGGAGTACAATAAGGTCTGATGTTTCGTCTTCAAGTGAAAATAAAAAGGTTCACCATTTGAGAACACAGTATTCTAGTATTACAGTTTCACTCATAAGAGGGAATATGCAAGTGCAAACAAGTACCAAAAGCTGAGCAGGGTTTAAAACCCAGTCATGTTTCACCATGAATTCTGGCAAGGAAAACAAAACTGTGCCTTAATTGAAAATTATAAAAGGTAATGATTTTTAAAGACCTGCTTATGGAGTTTTGACATGTACAAATGGATTGTGGTCCTGTGGTGCTTTCAGGAAAAAAAAGCAGCAGTATGAGATACCACTCATAGTAAGTCCATTTCCTCTTACACATTTGAAATTTGAACAGTTTACCTAAAGCCTGTTACAGCTCCATGTTCACTACATCTCTTTTCAAAAGCAAATTAAAAATTAACCTCTAACAGTATTAATCTTCAATAAATCTCAGGCTTTTTCATTATATAATTTGCAATATTCTCTATACTAGTTTGTTGTATATAATCTTTATTTTTTATATTTTCTATTATAAAAGTATTCTAGCCCTTACATAAATTAAACATAAGCTTGCTTACCTCCTGGCATAACAGCTAAGTACTAATGTGACAATCTTGCTTCATAGCAAGAGTGCTTTCAAACACTGCTCTGGAGAGAAATACAGTTTTCCAAAAATGTATGAAAGGGTTTTTATTGCCACTAATTTACTCAAGAGATGCAACCAAACAGGCCATCCATACTAGAAGATGTTGAAACTTTACTATTCTGTTTTATTTTCCACAGAGAAAGGTGATACACCAGCAGGTACAGGCTCTGCAGTGGCTGACGTCTGGGAGGTTGGTTTGGATTTATTTTGAGTAACATCACTGTAACATTAGGCCTATAGATCTTACCTGATTTTTTAAATTATTATTATTATTTTCTCTGTTTTAGGGAACAAGGCCTAAAATGGCTGAACCCGCGCAGTTGACTGTTAGGCTGCCCCGCACTGGGCCCCATCTCCCAGGAACCACTAGTGGTCTTGGCTGCAACAGACCCTCCTGCCCAGGCCTGGGCTTGGATCCTCCTCTTGCCCTTGCTAACCTGCTCCTCACCCTGCAGGAAGTGAGACACTGACCTGAGGCTGCTTTCAGGGGACACAGCATGGCCTCCTCCCCGCAGTACCACTACCTAGCGCTCTCTCCAGAGCGGGGTGGCAGGACCCCAACAGCCCTTGCAGCTGTTCCTGTGCCAGTGCGCCAGCAGCCCTCAGTCCGGCTGTGCTCCACCAAAAAAGTATCTTTCAGCTTGGGCAAAAGCACCTCTCCCCAGTACGTGCCACTGGCACTCCCTGGCAGCTGTGAAGAAGCCAGAGACCTCAAAAGGAGGTCATGCTTCTACAGAAATAGACTAAACCCAAGTATTTTTCTTAAAAAAAAAAAAAAAAAATAAAAAGAGGAAAAAATTCCAGAGAATCAAGTGTACTTACATCAGCTCCTGGCTCTCCAGGCAGGCCAGGGGATCCTGGTTTGCCTGCGTCCCCATCTGGACCCTTCAGGATTTAAATGGACAGTTAAGCATATTTCAGAGAGGGAAGCATAAACAAAACCTCTTCTTCCACAGAAGTGCAAAGTAGCTGAAATCACTTACCGGTGGACCAGGGGGGCCATTCGGACCTCTCTCCCCCTAACAAGATATGAAAAGGAAGGTATTAGTCAGAGCTGCAGTGACCTTTTATGGCCCCTCATGAAAAAACAATGATTTACAGATTATCAGGATTAATCCCAAACTGATTCTTATTGTAGGAAATCAAAATTAAATCCACATGATCTCTTACAGACTAACAGAAATGATCACAGAAACTTCTGACAGGAATTGGGGGGAAATACAAAGTAGCTCCTATCAGGAATAACGCCACAAATCCTTATCATGCTTTAGTATGAGTGATACTAAGTAATTCCTTTTGAGATTAGAATAATAAAATCCCTACACCCCAATTAAGGTAAATAATCATAGCATATGATGCTGATTACATAAAATAAATAATCTTCTATTTTCCACATCAGAGGTAATCTGAAAGGCCACCTTCTCCCCCCACCCCAGCCTGCCACAGAGTGTGAGACCCATTGATTCCTGTGTGGATCTGCAGACAAATTCAAACCCCATGGGGTCAAATGCTGACAGTGACAACAATGCAGCTACAGCTCAAGGTATTTCTTATTTCCTAGGCAGCGCATGGGATACACTTACATCGATGCCATCGATACCAGGAACTCCTGGTGGTCCTGGCGGACCTGGGGGGCCTGGTGGACCAGGGAGACCTCTCTGACAAGGAGTGAAAAAAGGAGCAATTAGAGCCTGGCAAATCTGCAAGAGCCAGTCTGGGGGGAACGGCACAATGAGAAGCGGCTTGTACGGGTTAGTCAGGAGGTCACAGCTGTGATGAGGAGCTGTGTCCTCACTCCACACATGTCAGGACTCACAAGCCCTAAGTCCCATCTTAGCTTCTTTGATGGCCATCACAGGGAAGCGACCATCGCAGGGGAGCGTTGGCTCCCCTCCCGAGCTGAACAGGGATGAGGTGTTAACCCCTTCCCCCCATACCCAGCCACCCCCCTGCACCCCGCAATGCTGGCAGGGCCAAGGCAAGGCAGAGGGGGCCCGACTCCCCAAACCAGCAGGCTCTGACCGCCTTAGCGCAATGACAGGGTGGCAGAAATAGAGTGATCTTTGCGCATCAGACGCTGACATTCAATAACCTACTCATTCAGCCAAGACAAAGGAGACAGTCTTCTAAGAGTTCGTGCTGGCGAAGAAAATTTAAAACAACCCTTTCCCTCCTGCACTGACGGCTCGGCGGTTTTCTCAGGATTACGTTAGCATCTACAGAGACACTTTCTCAAAGCTCCAGGCTCCTGGGGGGGAGGCAGGCAGCGGCGCCAGCCGGTGGAAACCTAAAGAAAGGCTTTTACAGGTCTCGGGACCTATAATGGGGGGCTCTGTTCTCCCCAGAGCAAGCTCCAGCCGTGGCCCCACAACGGTGCACTATGAGCCTGAGGCTGGCCGGGGCCCTGCGCCTGGCCCCTTGGCTCCCCACAGCGCTGCTCCTTGGGACACCTTTCCTCCGCACACCAGTCTTCCCAGTAAGGATCCATCCAGCGGTAGTTGTAGACGGAGCCGGGAGCCTGGCAGATGTCCACCAGGTAGGCACACACACACGGTCCCCACCGTCCTGTGCCCATGTCAGGGTCAGCTACAGCTACTGTGGGGCAGTAAAGGGTCGAACACCCTCCAGGCAGTCGGTGCCCGGGCACGACAGGGAGCGGCCTTCAGCCTCTTCACCCACACCCCTTCCCTGAGCACGGAGCACCGTCTCCTCCCTCACACTTACCTCGATTACCGTCTGGGTTATCTACGAGGGGGAAAAAAAAAAAAAGAGTCAAAGTGAGAATAAACTTACTTGAGCCAGGCAAAGGCAAAGAACGTGCAGGAAAAGCCCCAGAGGCAGGAGGCCCCGCAGAGCCCGGGCCATGGCGATGGAGGGAGCGGCTGCTGGGCCGGGCAGGCAGAAGGTGAGCCCCGCGGCAGCCCCTCACGGCTGCTCGCTAACGCCTTGGGGAGGGTCCCGGGGATTGGAGGAAGGCTGAAGGCTGGGAAGGGGAGGACTGAGTGCCAGCAGCGCCTTAACCCTTTGCCCTGCTCCTGTTGCTTTGGGCACCGACCCTCACCTCCCCCACCCCTCCCCGCCACGGGGTTCCCGCCGTCAGCCTCCCCGGTACGGCGGCACCGAAAATCCCTCCCGTCTGCAAGGAACAGCTTTCGGGATTCTCCCACCCAGGCAGCGGGGGAGGGGAGAAAGGAAGTCACGGAAGGGTTAAAATCAGGAGGCTGCGGCTGCTCTGGGGGGTTGGATTTCTAAAGGCACTAACTTCAGGCAGGTATGGTACAAACAGGCATCTCGGGCCAGAAAGGGGGAGAAAAAATGAGAGTCCTGTGGGCTGCTGCTGCCCGGCAGCAGGCAGGGAACTGGCGGCAACAGGACAGCGGGCAGGGATGGACAGGGCCGGGCAGGGATGGACAGGGCCGGGCAGGGATGGACAGGGCCAGGCAGGGATGGACAGGGATGGTTAGGGCCGGACAAGGCCGGGCAGGGATGGACAGGGTGCTCACCCGGGCCGGCAGTTCGCCACAGCCTTCACGCTGGGGTCGCAGAGGGTCGCAGTGAATCACCATCCACTGGATTTCGAACTGGCAAAGGAGATAAAGACCATGTTATTTCGGGTCAGGGGGTCACGTTGGCCTAGGAGGAGCACTGGCCAGCTACTGGCATGTTTGAAAAGGTAGGTATGTAATGGTAATGGCTATGGGTGTGTCGGGAGCTCAGTCCAGAGCAGAGCTTCACCCCTAACTGCAGAGGGCTTTTAGAGAGGGGGCATAAGCCTGCCGAGGGATTTAAAGAGAAGGTGAGATTCATCATGTAGCGTTTTTTATATGTTCTTTATAAGCCCAGGCGTTTTTCTTCATGCTATGTGGTGGTTTTACTAGACACACAGAAAGATTTTCTCTAAGTGGATGGTTGTGCCCATGAAGAATGGTGGGTCTGAGAAACGTGGTCTAAGTGTGAGAAGTTCAGGAAGTGGGATCATGTGCACACTGGCAACTGGCTAATACACATCTGTGAAATTTCACGTCTTCTTGGAACATTTGTATTTGTATTTGGCACTGGAAAATGACACAGGACTAAGGCAGAACTCTCAGAAACCACAACCAAGACCCGCTTGATTTGCTGTATAGATTAAAAAAACATACCCTCCACTGAAAGTTACTGAATAGCTCAAACATACAGCTTCAGAGGTATATGCGTTGATATATAATGCATCAAATGGAATTTTAAGCACCAGAAGCATATTTAATTGTACATATTTATTCTATGTAGGTATTAAAGTCTTGGGTTGTTTTCCCTTCCCATCACACATAGTATCAGTTTGGCTTATGAACCACTATTGAGTGGTTTATCCAGAGATTTCTCACTTTGATGATAAAATTCAGAGACTCCTATTCCTTTTTTATCACTATGGATGGCTGAGGAGTTGGGGAGAAGGAAAGTTTTGGGGTTGTTATCTTGTTACAGAGTAGAGCCCTGATGTGGAAAAGACTGATTTGGTTTTTTTTCTGAGAAGCTGAAAATAGAAGTGAGTGTCTGGAGGCTTTCACTTCTTATTTCTTTGCTTCTGTGAGTCTTTCTTCTTATCCTATTGGGCTAAAGTAGCTCCCTACTCTTCCTCCAACAACATAATGTACCTGGCTGCCTTCTGTGCTCCCTCTGGGATCTCATTGCTCTCTTCAGTCCCAACCCATAACTGATGCAGAAGGTGGACTGTCATTCTGAGATGCTTTCCTCTCCCACCACCATACTTATATTCACTTAGTTGTATACTGACTGCTAGAGCTAATAAATGCTTTGAGTCTGAAGTCCCTTAAGATCTCTGCAAGACCCACACGTTGCTTTTTTCACTTTTTGGGTGGGGTTTTTTTGGTGGTGGTTTTTTTTTTTTTTTTTTTTTTTGCTTTTACCTTCACCGCTTCAGGGCTGCCATGCCTGAAATCCTCACTATCAATTCTCTACTGTTCTGTTTACTTTTCAGTCATCACAGTTGCCAGAATGCTGAGACTAGAGCACAAAAGAAGCAGTACCCTTGTTTCCTTTACCTGTTATCTGACACCACTATCCGTAAGTCAGTTCTCTATCATCTCCTTTATCCAAGTCTCATTCTAAAACCTTTCCCAGCCCCCAATAATAGACAACTGAATGTCATGATATGCATATAAAAGAACTGAATGTATACTATAATTTAACACTACAAGACAGCAATACAGTAGTAAAAATAAGAGGGTATCTGGAATGTGAAGTTGAGTATTCATAACAAGGCATAAAAATGGGATCAAAGGATACCTATATGATAATTTGTTTCATACCATACAACTAGATTCTGAGTCCTGCGTCTCTGCCTTATTCATCTCTGAAGCTCACTTGCAGAGGGAAGCAGTCCATAACTGGCACTAAAGCAGTTTATAATCTATTTCTGATTTAAATAATAATCTCTTTCTGATTTAAATTAAGACAGACATGGTTTTAAGTGACAGAATTTCTACTTTTTCAGTTTGTTCAATATTAAATTATAATTATATTAAATAATATTAAAATTGAAAAGTCATCTATTTAGTAGTTAGGAAATACCATAATTAAGGTTGCCTGTGCACATTTAATCTTTATGCAATCTGAAATTGTGTGATTGCACACAGCTTTCCTTGGAATGCTTCCCTCATTTGCAAGACTGAATGAGCAATGACTGCAGAAACTGGAAGTTTGGAAGTAAATGGGGTGAAAGGGGGTAAAAAAATAAAGGGTGGCTTTGTGGAAAAGGCAGACAGATGCCACTGAATAAGCCTGCTTTTGCTTCAAAATTCTTATATAGTGCTAAGAAATTGTTTCAAAATAGCCACAATAGAAAGCGTTCTGCCTGGGGTTGGAGGAGGGAATTGGATGCCTGAAGTGAAATATCTGGGTACAGGTTATGCCAAAAGGCTGATCAGTAACAACTGCAACTGAAATCAACAGTCTTGAGCTGTGCTTTTAATTTATAGCATGGTACAAAATCTGTAAACGCTGAAAAAATTACTTGTAAGACATACCACCAGCATCAGTACACTCTGATAATCATTCCCTTTTTTTGTGTTTTTGGGTTTTTTTGTATGTGTGTGTCTGTCTGGTTTTTGGCTTCTGTACTATGGTGAGAAAGATTTGAGATGATAAAATGCTAATTACTGGGTTATGTTAGAACTTTGATGCATGACTGTCCAAGTGCCAATATCTGCCTTAAGAGAATACTAACAAATGCATGTACATTTTTAAAGTTGAACACAGTTTGTCAACTTTGAACATAGTTAATAGTAAAGTAGAGATAAAATTATTAGAATCACAGAATGGTTTGGGTTGGAAGGGACAAATTATGAGATTATAAAAGGCAATATAAGACATATTAAGGATATTATAAGAGGCGATTACTTGCTACAGTGGGAACTTGAACTCACTAAGCCAGGGAATCCTTTTAGTGTCTCATGTTTTCTTCCCATTCTCTCGAATGGCCAACCAATTACTTTGTTTTGTTCACAGTGGGATTTGAGTGGTGGGCATTAAGTAAGGCCTGGTACTCTCAGGAGTTTAAGACACAAACGAAAAAAGGTCTGCACAAATGAGGTGGGCATCCTATGCAGAAAAAAATACCTAACATTGTTTACAAAACACTGTACCATAATGTAAATGTAAAAGAAGTTGATATATTTTGAACATGCAGCTTTAGTTTGACATTTCTTGGTTCAGAGTTGCTTGGTCAGGTAGCATTACTTTTTAAAAAATAAACTATGATTTATTTTAAAAATAAACTTTTTAAAAAAATAAACTCTGTAAACTTTTTGCTTAGGGCTTTTGTTACTGTTTTCAGGCTATACAAAGCAAAAAGAAAAAAAATTGAAACCTGTCTGACCTTTTTTGAAATTAAGAATAAAACTCTTGTTGGCAAGGTAATAAAAGGCATGACTGGCCTCCCATTGATTTAGTAGAGGTGAGAGAGGGGCAAATATGTCCTAGCCTTGCTGTCAAGGTACCTTTTCCCTCACCAGTATTTCACAATGACTCTGTTGATTATATTAAGCTCATTTAAAGGACATCACTATTTTGAAGACGTCTCATGTAGATGCTCTGTCAATATCAATACAAAGTGTTATTAAGGATGAAGTACAGGCACAGAGTTCTTCCAAAATAAACATCAGACAAATCAGGGGTAATCATAAAGCAAAGTTATTAAAATGTAATCCTTTAAGACCCATAGCTGTTTAAGACCCTCAGGTCAATATTTCTGACAACAGTTTTCCAAGGTTCCAACAGGATTTCAGTTTTGTCTTAATTTCGTAATTAGCACAGATATAATTGGATTCGTTAGGTCTGTTTACTGTTTTGTTCTTCTAAGTTCTGTGGAAATGCCGGTAAATGCCCCCAGTTTTGCACATCTCAGTGGCAGACCTATGCAATTCAGTTGTCTTATTAGTGTCTCCCTCATCTTTAGATGAGGTGGGGTGTAAATGAGACCTAAATGTCTAGAGCAGTACTTCCAGTACAGCAGCATCAGTCACCGGGAAGCACCAGCTGTAAGCTTTGAGGAAAACCATAACACTCCTCTGGGGGTAAATCAGAGCATATTGACAGGCCCCTTCAGGGAGCGCTGGCTCCCTGTGCCCCCCTGGGCTAGTGCTGCGTCAGGATGATTCAAGGGAAGGCATCCCATCAGGGGAAGTACAACTCAGCTAAGCAGTTCTCAGGTGAAGGTTTTATACAATTTTTCATCCATGATATCTGTTTGTTCTAAGGGAAGTCTGCTATCAACCGTGTATTTGCTAAGTGACCAAGGATAGGCTACACATATTTAAACATATCTCATTCTGAAACTATTTTAAACATGTTTTATCCATTTCCCTACATCTTTGTAATGGGACTGTAGAGCTTCGCTTTCCTTGCATCATTTTTTCAAAGCCTTAGAACAGTACAGCAAATTCTGGTGTTATTTGACTTTCCATAGCAAGGGTTCAGCCTTCCGAATGTGAGATTTCACAGGCTGAAATAAAAACCCCTGAGGTGCGACTTTTTACAATGCACACACAAAATCTGTTCCATGGGGTAAATTAATCCCTCTTCAGCAAATATTGATAAGCAGCTTCCTCTTACATGTTACAAGTCAGGTAGCTGCCCTGAACTAGTTTAGCAGCATTAATCAATTAAATAATGACCAAGGATCAGTTCTAGCAGGGCGTTTGGTGTCTGTTATGAGAAAATCAGGGTAAAGCCTCCGAAATTGCAGAAACTAAGGCAGTTTATATCATCTCACATCAGTTAATCTTTGCGTAAGAAATGAATGCTGTTACCTTTCTATAACAAACACATGATTTAGGAAGTAAGTTCCTTTTCAGTTTTGAAAGGATGATGTATCTTGTGTTGCTTGGTGTTTATAGTGGATTATTTGAATTACTTTTTAACTATTTTCTTTTTTATCTCTAAAAACGATAAAATGCAGCTGTAAACCTGTATAAAAATTTGACCTCCATAAAACATTCCAGAAATCCTGGAATAAATTTTTGTAAAGGCTCAAAGGCAAGCCATAGTTTCTAATGGAATTGTATCTATTACTCTCCCAGGCAATCATAGTAACAACAAGCAATAAAGAATCTCCTTTAAAATGACATGTATTACAACGCACCTATAAGAAGTCGACCTATTCTGCAAGATACGTAGAACACTCACAGAATAATGCAAAAAAAAGAGTAGGACACACATAATTTATGTCCTTTAAAAATTATACCACTGGAAGTAATATACTTTAAGAATGCCTGGAGATAAATTAGAAATTGTGCCTGGGACATATTAAATAACCAAGACTGGTAAGATGTTTAAACTGGGCATAGTCAAGCAAGTTAAAGGATAAGGCTACAATATGCCCAACCATAGATTTATTTACTCAATTTAAAGAGAAACTAAATGCACAGGCTAAAACATAAACTTGTGCTATATAGGCAGCCATTTTAAAATTACTGGTCCATCAGACCGTATATTTTCTGCATCATGATTTTCAGAGAATACGGTCTTCCCCACTCTACTTTTTTACAGTCTAAGGTTGGACCACTACCATTGTCAGTTTTGACTTCATAGCACAGACTGTGCAATTCAACCTAATGAGTCCTATTTCAAACCCACAGTTCTGCCTGAATTAAAGTGTAATTTTAGACATCCAAATTCAGTTTAGAAATTTAATGTGAAGCTTACCTTCTCTCTTCCCTGACAATTTGTTCCAGCGCTTCATTATTCTTTTTGACAAAAAATGTGCATCATATTCCTGTTTTAAGGCCTTTCTTATGCAAAGAATTGGGTTTTTTTCATAAAATACAGTAAATATGACTGACTCCTTCCAGAAACATGCTGAAGGTGTAAACAAATATTTTGCACTACAAATGGTGAATTATAAAAATGAGCTAATTCCATTTTGTCCTTTCATCCTTGAAAAAGGGTGTCCTGTACTTCACATTCCCCCTGATCTCAGGTAGTTTCACACTAGTGCCTAACGACGTAAGTGCTTAAACACAGGTGCTGTAGGTTTTCAACAGCTTTAGTATAACTTTTGAGCTATTGACATTTCCTAACCCACATCTATAGCAACATACAAGGTGGCCACTTTCAGACGCCTGTGGCAGCTTTCTGTCACCATCTCTCAAGTAAAACTGATTTCTACGCAGTGCAGTATCCATACAGAGCTGGTGAAGCATGAGATGCTCCTTTTCCTGCATGGTTTGCCTTTTGAAGTTTATACAGTGCAAGTTATTCTGTGGCCACATTTTTGGCAAACAACACATGAAATAGAGTTAAAAGATTGTACCTCACTTATCTCTTTATTTCAAAGTTGATTCAAAACTTCAGTGTAGGGGTGTGGAAGATGGTTATCATACATTAAGTATCTGATTCTCTTTTGCCATTCGACTCATTCTGAAATAAGTAGCCTATAGATATATAGGTATCTTAGCACTCATGTTGTATGTTCCTGATACACTTAAAGAGGTTCCTTGGAAAAGGATCAGGACAATATAAGAAAGTAAGTTTTTCAACTGTATTTTGAAACTTTTTTTTTTTTAAGCTTTGAAACTTTACAAAATTTTGAAATTTTGTATTTCCTTCTAGTCTACAAAGTGAATTCAGAAACAGCCTTCTCAAAGTCTTCAATGTCATTTAGTGCCACCATGGGAGAAAATTGCTACATTATTCAGCATAAAGTGCAATATGACTCATTAGCTGAAAAAATTCTTTCATGATGTCTGAAAGACTAAATGCAGATGTGACAGCTACTCTACTTTTTTTTTTTTTTTCAGAAATGATAGGTATGTTAATTTGTATGTGGTTTATATTAATCGTGCATCTTGGAAAATAAGATGATAAAATAATAAAATCCCTGAGGTTTTTCATATTTGGTTTTCTTAGTAGAAGGGCAAAAAAGCATTCAGTATTTACCATATGTCACCCCCAATTTTATTTTTTCCATCAAAGCAACTTTCCTCACAATGTAGTAGCACAAAGAGGATATTTTTTAGCATTAAATCCACTAACAGGGTGTAGAATACGCATTTCACTGCCTACTTTTGCTACACAGAATAAAGGAGCACTCCACAGTGAGTTTAGGTATCTTCTACAGTGTACACGGAAAGTTAAATATCTAAGAAAGGGATTCACAGCAGCCAGGATATGGGAGTGGAATGTCCTCAGCTAACCAGGAGAAAGCATTGTGGAGATGGGTGGGCTTTATGTCTCAGCTTTGCTGGACTTTTTGCTTGGATTGGATCTAGTCTTTGATGCTACACTTATCCCTCATAGGATTCATAAACAAGAACCTTCTTTAAGAGTAAGCTGCTGCTCAAAGTCAGTCTTCTTGGGGGGAAAAAAACCAATCAAAAAACCAACAACCACCAAAAAAACCCCCTCAAGCTAACTAAAGAGGAAAAGCCACTGTTGATGTGATCGTACCAGGTAGCACAATGATTAGAACAGTCTCCTGAGCTATAAAATATTCATGGTAATCTCTGATTTAGCACAGAGATTTAAATGCATGTCTCATTTCCTGTGTGAGCATCAGAGTAGATCAAAAAGGACGTCCATCAATCTCTCTTTCAGAAGACATTGGCATTAAATACTTAAAGTAGTTATTCTGCCAGGGACACAGTTAATTAGCTGATGGTGGGTGCACGCATAAGAGAGGGATCCCAGTTCTTGCTCAATCAATGTTTTGCTCTCTTTGGTGTGAGGTACAGCCCACAAGTCCATGTCCAGAGAATTCCTTCTACATCAACCTCCGCATATGAGATAAGCAGAGGAACACCCCACCGACAGACCCAGAGAAAGCAGAATCCAGTGACAGAAGTGTGGCTATCCTAGACGTTTCACTGTCCAATCTTAAACATTTAACCTGGGTCGTCCCTTAACTTCCACAGTAAATATGTATGTGCAATAGTTAAAAAGCAAAGCTACAAGGAGTTGTTTTCTGACATTTCTGCTTTCAGAAAACTTTTGAAGAAGCATTTCACAAAAAAATACTAAGTATAAAGGTCCTATGAACCACTTTTTGCAGTAATAAAAGATTTCGGAACTTACCGGCACTGAAATTTGAGGATTATTTTTAAGTTTTCCAAGCACAGCAAAGCCATCAACGCTGATTTTCCCTTTTGGTTTTATGTTTAAGGATTCTATTTTAATGCAGTCAATAAAAAGTGTGATACTGTTTGCTTCCACACTTATCATAAGCTTGTGCCATTGGGAGTCAAACAAGAAAGGCAAATGCAAAAACGATGCAGTTTGGAGATATCCATCCGCTCCTTTATAAGAAAACTCAACACTTTTCATTTGACCATTAAGATTCACTCCAACTTGTTCTTTTCCTGAAGAATCCTGAATCTGCCAAATAGTCCAGTATTTCTGAAGCGTGGCCCCGGTCATCCGAAAAGTAGTTAGAAAGGAGTATTCATTGGGCAATCCATTGAAATATATGGCACTGTAGGATCAAAATACAGTACATTTGTTGTGTATTTGTTCTGAAAAGCTCAACATATCACCACAGAGTAATGAGAAACAGTTATTCAGTGGAACCATATTTCAATCATGCTTTTATAAGTGGTCTTCTGCATGCAGAGTCCCATCATGGGATGCCCTTTGGAGTCATTAGTGTTTCTAAAGGCAAAAGGAACTGGTTCAGAAATGTGGGTTCTTCCAACATTGTACAATAATTATGATAATCCTTTCTAAGTGTAATGGAAGGAGCAACAGCTGACTCCTACTTAACATTTAGAAAGCATTTCCTACTATAAGACTTAAAAATCAGTCAACATAGTGTGACTGTATAATTGACCAGGTAGATAGTCAGTGCGGATCTGATTTGGTTTTGAAGACATAAGAAGATCTTTTGCAAATGGCTTTTCTCATTCAGCCTGACAATAACCATTTTGTTAATGCAGTAGCTGTCACTTCAGCAAAAATCATTCAGCAAATCATTCACTGACAAACATATGCATAGTAAGAACCCACACTAAGGATGTCTTATGTCCTGCAACATTCAACCACAAGACTGCTAGTAGCGGGGAACAGATTTACTACGTATAAAATGTTTCATTCTTTTGCAATTCCTAAAACCTGAGTTTTGGAAACACAAACAAATATGACTGGCTGTGTTGCTGTGCAAATCAGCAATGCTATTTTTTATCTCAAATATGCCAGTGAATCCAGTAGAATATTTTAAAAATCTGCCTTTTCATATTCCATGAATTGTAAAATTGTAGTTTTATAATCCAGTTGACATCAATACATTATTTGCCCTGTATCCACATTTAAGAATAAGTTGTATTTGAATAAATTTATTAAGTATTGAGACATGCAGAGATATTTTGTCACTAGCTTTCATTAGAACAACTTCTCAGGCAAGTAGGCATTTTGAACAAAGATTATTTTTAAGTAGCTGATCAATCCTATCTCAGCAGGAATTTAGCCATCATTAGTGAATCTCAGTCCTTAGGCTAAGGAAGAAAACGGCGGGGGGGGGGGGGGGGGGTGGGGGGGGTGGGGAGGGAAATGAAATAAATTAGTTCTTACTCTGTATGATTAATGACTACTGATTTAGTAAAAGAGTACTTCCAGATACTGTCTCCCCAGTTTGTAGTTTGGTGTTCAAGTGTCCAAAGCTGTAGTGCAATCATATTCCAGCAGGCGACGGCACAGCCTCAGCAAGATTTCAGGAAGGATCAGGGAAAGCCTGGCAGCAGCAGCAGCTTCACGTTATTAATAAACTAGCCAAACTGCTGGTGTTTCTCCTCTTTCCCTATGAGCCTTTACATACACCTGAACGCTGGTATATGAGGAAGGGGAATGTTTAGCTGGAAGATTACCTCATTACACAAGGTGTGGAGATACACAAAGGTGGGAGAAGGGCTTTCTTGCCAATACCTTTAAACTGTCTGTGATTTCCTATGACTTCTGTCTGTGTTGACTGTGCGTGCAGTAGTCTGTCCCAGCTGGATTTGTTTGATAGGATTTTATCTAACTTCTTGTGTTCTCTTATTTTGTTTCAGTTCATATCTTGCCATCTGTCATGGTTTGACCCCAGCTAGCAATTAAGCACCATACAGCCACTAGCTCATTCCCCCTCCCCCCCCCTCCCTTGCCCTTAATCAGAAGAGTAAAAGTGAGAAAAGCCATGAGTTGAGGTAAAGACAGTTCAGTAGGTAAAACAAAAGCCACACACACAAGCAAAGCTGAACAAGGGATTCATTCACCACTTCCCATCGGCAGGCAGGTGTTCAGCCGTCTCCAGGAAAGCAGGGCTCCATCACACATAATACTTGAGAAGACAAACACCGTCACTCCAAATGTGTGTGTGTCCCTTCCATCTTCTTCCCCCAGCTTTATATGCTAAGCATGACATAATATAGTACGGAATATCCCTTTGCTCAGTTGGGGTCAGCTGTCCCAGCTGTGTCCTCTCTCAGTTTTTTGTGCACCCCAGCCTACTTGCTGACGGGGCATTGTGAGAAGCAAACAAGGCCCTGACTCTGTGTAAGCACTGCTTAGCAGTAGTGAAAACATCCCTGTATTATGAACAGTGTTTCCAGCACAAATCCAAAACTTAGCCCCATACTACCTACTATGAAGAAAACTAAATTTACCCCAGCCAAAACCAGCTGGTCCATACTGTCAATGTATGGACACTGTACCTTTCCTCCTGTTCTGAACCCTTTCCAGTGTTTACTACTGTTCCCTATCCTCCTTTGTGTTAGGCTTCTAGCTTACACAACATATTTATATATTCTTTCCTGCTCCAGAAACATACTCCCTATCCAGACACACATTCACGCTTGCTAAGCTCCTCATCCAGTTCAACCCATTTTCTATGTCCCTCTGCATCCTTCTTCTTCTATAATATCTCTTGAACAAGTATTTCAGTTGTCTTTATTGCTAAAACCTTAGCTCATCTGAGTCATTTATCTCTTCAGTTGCTGAATCCCACTGTTTGTTCTTGCACAAGAGCTAGTTTTAGTACTACCCTACTGAAAGGGGTATTGTTGGGTAGTTTTTTAACTAGCCCCTATGTGACATTCCACTTTCTCTCTATTGAGCACCGTGACTCCAGGGGATCTGATACACCGAGCTTTGCAGCTAAAGGAAGCAGTACTAAGCCCAGATCCTCTGAGGAGAGGTTTTCATTCTTTCTCTGAGCTGATAAGTTTTGCTGTCATGGCAATACTGGTTAAAATATCACACACGTTCTCACCCCACCTCAGCTGACAGTTATACTGGGAAAAAAGCAACCAAACAAACGAAAAGACTAGTAAGTAAACATTGTTACACTTTTCAATTAGAAGACTGTTTATACCAGATTGGCAAAAGGATTCTTTGCACCATATTTAGCTGTAGTATTAGTCCTTTATAAGCCATCATATGGGTCCTTCTTTTTCAGGAATTAAAATAGAACAGAAATATGTTAATTTTTAAGTGATATACAAAGATGAGAAATTGTGCAAGAGCTTCGGACACTGGGAAGAGAAAACTAAATTATAAGAAATGTATATAGAACAGTAAAGACAAAGAGTCAGTGCACAAACATGGATAAATGTTTACATTTTAAACAGCTTTTAATGTCCATTCGGAAGAACTGCTGCCTTTAGTCTAAACACTCAATATCAGTAATATGACTCAACATAACAAAGCACACTATGACCCATCACCAGAAAGGTACTCTGCTTGCTAAGATTCAAATCTGTAATTCTGCAGGTAAAGCAGGGACAGATTCTCATCTCGGTTACTCCAACGGTAATGAAAAGCAATTCCATTGACTTTAGTGGTATCAGTGTACTTCAGTACACAGTTTTTCCCAAAGCCTGTGATCTTTACGTAGGCAAAAGCCTACTTAAGTCAGCAGCTTAAAAAGATAAGTATTTGAAGGCATGGCAAATTTGTTATGATATTTAAAGAAACAATTGTAGAGAAGTTATTCCTCTATCACACTGCAAAATGAAGTGCTGGATTCTGTAACCCTGAACAGTTGATAACTACCTAAGCACTTAAATTACTTACATAAATTATTTTTTATCATATATGTTTTCAATTTTGCCAGTTTATGGAAGTCAGTCAAGCAATTTTAGATTTAGAATCAGGAAAGTAAGCAAAGGAAAAACTAACATACAAAAATATTTCAAGCACAAATTCAGTCCTGACCCATTTCCTACCCACTTAAAATTGCCAGGGATTTAGGCCATCAGAGGACTTTTTAAATTTATTGTTGTATCTTATGTTTGTAAGATAGGAGTCTAGTCCTGCTTTCCTTCAGTCAGTATTCAGACTATTATTCATTGCTTTAAGTATATAATGAGTGCAAGATCATGTCAGTATTTTATCAGATATTTGAGTCCCTGCTTAAATTTTTAAATACAGTTTGAGGAGGGAGTTTGAAACACTTGTAAGTCATCTAAGGGAACTTCTGAAACACTATTGTTTTCTTTTAATGTTTTCCTAAATACCTAATTGTTTTATTAATCCCATGGTTTGAGTGCTTACCATGAAGATTTCTTTTAAGATTTCAAGGCTAAGTCCTGCTGAGGCATCAGTATAGCCAAGTTAAGCAATCTAGTTAGGCATTGGAAGCCCAGAATAATCCCACCAACTTCAAGATTCATCAAGAGCAGCAGAGTATTTTAAAAGGTTAACTACATACCGGTTTGAATTCTGCAAAGTAATCACTTATTTTCTTAAACCTGTTTCTTTAAGAGTTAATTTCTTAGGTGACCTCCACTGCCCACTGAGTTAACTTACTCCATGCTAAATGAAGATTTTAAGAATGTTAGTACAGTCCACTAGAGGTGGCTGTAGAAATTCCTCTGCCCAGCCTAATGCAGTATCATGTACCCAGGGGTGTGGGTTCCTCTGCTCAAGCTGGAGACATGTGTGTCTGCACCTCCTGAAGCCTCCTAGAATCACAGCTGACCTGGCAGGCACTGTCTGGCAGCCATCAACCAACCAATAACAATAAAAAACCAGCTAAGCATTCTTAAAAGCAACTGTCCCAAGTAGTTAGCCAGAAGTCATTTGCTAGGACTCGTTACCATCAGCTGGTCTCTATTTTTCAGCAACATCCAGTTCTGAGCTATTTATTTTTCTTATGAGCTAATTAGCTCCTTAGCAGCATTTTGTCATTTCCATTACAGTGTCATCATCAATATCTAGGTAAGGTTTCTTACTTGTAATACAAAAGGAAAAGCACCTGAAGAACTTCGGTGGCTGGGTGTAGAAAAGCCCTATTTTTAGGCCGGTGCATTTGAGGAGCATTACTTCGCAGACAAGCATTATTACCAAAGGAAAAAAACCACTAGGGAATCAGCCTCTTAAATTCTCTGAATGTTCCAAACTTACAGATACAGCTTTATGAACTTCCTATTTTCATTTTATAACTTGTTATCATGTTGTGTCACGTCACCTGTTAAAGTGGTCTGCAGTACACCACTACCCCAAATATAAACACTGTTCGAAAAGCAGCATACATGTTTACATTGCTTTGCTTTCCACTGAGATGAAAATGCAGGCAAAGAAATATAATTTCTAGATTTGTCGGCTACTTTCATGCTACTAGACTCAATGTGCCCAGGACACAAGTTCAGCTGGCATGAAAAAGTTTAAACCTCCTTCCTTCCAACATATGACTATATGTGAGCTGCTTATTAGGAAAGGTCCATGTTCTATGCTGGCTGCCAAGCTGTGCCCAGGAATTGTTTAAAGGGTGCTCATTAGTCTGGACCCAAACCATGCCAAGGTCTGGTTTAATATTTTAACACTAGAGATGATCAAGTGTGAATGCCTTGGAATGTTCCCCGGCATTAATTTATCTGTGTGGGGGTGGACACAGGGGCCTTGTGACATGACAGCTGCGTTTGTGAAGTTAAAGGATTAAGATTTCATCCAGTGCATAAAGATAGCTAGCCCTTTTCCCCCACATAAAAACATATCATGAACATATTCCTTTGTGATAATACTTTTTTCTTGTAGCTTGCAATTAAAAATCAACACAACTAGTATGCAAATTTCCAGTATTTATTTTGTACTTACTAACTGGTAAGGTTAAATTGATTAAATGACAGGTTTACTATAGCAGAGACAATGGGGATGAGTCATGGCAGCTTCACAGGTTCTTATCACACTAACAGCACTATGTTGATTCTGCAGCAGATTTTACGCTAGAAGAAGCAATGGCCAGTGGGAGTTTATTTGGATAATGGGAGAAGCTTAAGTCAAGGCTCGTATGCAATCATTTCTGTTCATTCTGGGATATACTTCTGGACTTTGGCAAGTATGCCAAGCAGCAAAAAGACCAAGCTACAATTCAGTAGCTTTTTAGGGAAGCTATGAAAGCTTTTCAACGCACAAGCCTTGAAAAAGGCTTAAGCCTTTGGTACAGCAAAGACTGGATAAATATGTTGAGACATGCTCATCTAATTCAGCTCTCATTCCCATGCCATAGCCACGGTAACATAGAATCATAGGATCATAGAATTGTTTAGGTTGAAAAATACCTTTAAGATCATCAAGTAGAACTGTTAACCTAACACTGCCAAGTCCACCACTAAACCATGTCCCTAAGCACCACATCTACACGTGTCTTAAATATCTCCAGGGATGATGACTCCCCCAGGTCCTTTTCTGCTGGGCAGCTTTCCAGCCAATCGTCCCCAGGCCTGTAGCATTGCAGGGGGTTGTTGTGACCCAAGTGCAGGACCCAGCACTTGGCCTTGTTGAACCTCAGACAGTTGGCCTCGGCCCATCGATTCAGCCTGTTCAGATCCCTCTGTAGATCCTTCCTACCTTCAGGCAGATCAACACTCCCACCCAACTTGGTGTCATCTGCAAACTTACTGGGGGTGCACTTGATCCCCTTGTCCAGTTCATTGATAAAGATATTAAACAGGACTGGCCCCAGTACTGAGCCCTTGGGAACACCACTGGTGACTGGCCACCAATTGGATTTAACTCCATTTACCACCACTCTTTGGGCCTGGACATCCAGCCAATGTTTTACCTAGTGAAGCGTGTGCCCACTCAAGCCATAGGCATCCAGATTCTCCAGGAGAAGGAACATGGGTTTGTCTACATTCATATAATGACGGTATGTTAACCTAAAAAATAAAATATTTTACTGTTCCTGACCAATAGTGACTGAACAGTGACAGTCAGGTGAGCCCTCTGTGCTGGTACTGTAACTGGCTTGCTTGCCATTTCTACATGTGCACGGACCTTCCCAGCCCTATTCCAAAACCCTTGAGTGCCTTATGCCAGGGAATGGGCTTAATTAGGGAGACCCCTCCCTATTTCATAAGGCAAGAGAAGATTGGTGCATGGCAATCAGGTTACCTGTTACTAATATGGCTGCTATTAACAAAGGTGTGAGATGAGATCTAGAGGGTAGATTTAGATTAGATATCAGGAAGAAATTCTTCCCGGAGAGGGTGATGAGGCACTGGAACAGGCTGCCCAGAGAAGCTGTGGATGCCCCCTCCCTGGCAGTGTTCAAGGCCAGGCTGGATGAGGCTTTGAGCAACCTGGTCTAGTGGAAGGTGTCCCTGCCCATGGCAGGGGGTTGGAACTAGATGGTCTGTAAGGTCCCTTCCAACCCAAACCATTCTGTGATTCTATGTTTCTGTTCTATGGTCTCTGCAGTGGAGCAGGCACAGAGCTTGCTGTTGCCTGACGTGTTTCCTGAGTGTCCCTCCCCAGTGCTCCTGCAGCACTTGTGCCTCGTGCCCCTGCCAGCCACCCAGCTCGGACAACAGTGCTGTGTACTTTTCCTAACCTCTCTCCAGCGTTGCCTCCCCCATCTCTTGGAGAAGCAGGTGCTCCCGGCGCCGGAGGCAGATATCGGGGGATTATACCCTCTGTGTCCATGTCCGGCAACAGCTACGGCGGCCCCCGCCACTGCCGCTCCCCCGGGGCTCCCCCGCTTCCCCGTGGCCTGCGCAGAACTCGGCGGGGCGGTGTTTCAGCACCGCGGACACGGACAGCTCTGCAGCGCGGGGGTGGCTCCCCTCCCCTCTCTCCCCTCCCCTCATGTAAATTCATGACACTACCGCACCATATGCAGCCAGCAAGCCGGGTGGCAGTAGTCAACGCAGATGCCAAGCCGTATTAACACAGCTGGTAGAAGTTTGGTAAGGGATAACATGTATATTGAGCATATATCTCACTGGAGCTGCCTATAGCAGTAAGTCTAAACTTTCTTGAAAACGAAAATATTACAGCTTTGATAGCTCAGACTGTTTCTGAGCCAAGAAGCACAAGTTGAAAATCTGAGAATCTCCAGCTTTTAGTGAAACGAAGATCCCATTTACTGTCTATAGTTAGATTCACATTTATGCACTACCAGCCTTGATTTGCCACTGGGATGGAAAGTAGTCATGAGTCCAATGTAACCAAACAGTTAAGCTGTAAACTAGCTTAACTGGTGGCTACAAAGGTAGAAGCCAGGGAGGACTGTAGGAAGCAAAAGTTGTCAGTGGTAGCTGGAGTATGACAGAATCATTTTACACTCCATTTATTTCTAGTTGAAACAGTAGCCCAATTAAAGGACTTTCCAGTTAATTGCTAAGTAAAGACATTCTTAATTACATGAGGTGCTGGACTGGAATCCAGATTTGCCTAAATAAGTTTGGCAAAGACATCTCTATGCTGCCGTACTTTCTCTATCCCTGTATCGGCAGCAAGTCTGTCCTGGAAAGCACAAACACAATTAAATTCCTAAATCCTGTCTCCTACTGCAACTTGCCTGTGACATGCTAAATAACAGTTTTCATCTTTTATAGATTAAGTGACCACAAATAGCCAGGAACATGTATGTACCTGTTGTCCAAAAAGAAAAAAAATCCCACCCCTTTACATTACAATCAATCAGCTTTTATCCCACCTTCTCTTTGCAATACTTACATGATCTGAAAGATCCCTTTGTGTAAATGTTTTGAGAAAACTTTCCTTGCTCTGCTCCTGCTGTCTTTTCTCTGCCTCCCTATCTCTTTTCAGGTCATGAAGAACTTTTGATTTCCTTTCTATTGGCAAATCTTGAGGGACCCTGAGCAATATCATTGGTGAAGGAAAGTGGAATTCCCTGAAATTGCTGTCACAGAACCTGTTTAGTCTGGTCCTGGCAAAGAAAAAAAGGTTGAACCCCTCTTTCCCCTTCCAAAAGTTTTGCAAATGAGGTAACCTAGCTAGGGAGAGAATCTGTCCCTTTAAAACATACACATTTCGCAATATTATTGTTAAAGTCAAACAATAAAAAGCATTACCTGGTTGGGATCCTGAAGTCTACATTAGGTCCCAATTTATAAGCCACTTGTAGAGAAGTGGAGCCCACTACTCTCTGGATAATTCCTTGGGAAGCAGCTTTTTCTATTTGGAACTGAGAAATCAGGTCAAAGCCTACAAGAAAAAAATACACCTGTCCAGAATATACCTTTTCATTTAATTGGAGAATTGTGCAGTCACAGAGCTGAATATAACCCGATAAAGTATCTGAACAGTAGCTTTTCCCTGAAAAAGTCACGATGCTACTTGCCTGGTAAGTCATCTTGACCAATCCTGATTGTTGGGCAGAGCTCAGTTCTCTGCCTGGCACCCAGAATGGCTGGTAGTCCTGCAAAACAGGGTGACTTTATTAAACTTGTGTCTGCACATTGCCTCAGATCATCTTAAAAGTTAAATGAAGCAACTGTAAGAATATTATGAATTAACTAAAACTATAAATAATAGGTAGTTGTATGTAATAATTGATTTAAACTGTGCTCATTGAAGTCAGAGATCTAAGAAATAAACATGTTTCTAGAAAGCTCCAAATTTAAAATTATATCTTGATTGATTATTTGACTTTTTTTTTTAAAGCCTTTAAATGAGAGGATTATAATAATTCTTCTTTCGTGGAGCTATGGAGGAATAGTAGCATAAGAAGGCCTGCTGTGTAAGGATTTTTTGGTTTGGAACTTTTGGTGGTTTAAGCAAACTTTGAAAAAAAGCCAGTTACCTAAATCAACAGTCTGCTTAGTCCCAAGGAAACTTAAACAAACCTCATGCCAAGTGAAGAGGCTGTTGAGAAACTGTTGGCATCTTTTCCATCCTCTCTGGTATTCCAGGTGTTCCCAGCTTCCTCTGTGCCACATTTGATCAGAGAATGATCATTCATGAAATACAGGGTGGGGGCAAGAAGAACTTAGAGTTCTTTTTTGTTGACCCAAACAAGAATGTAGAAGAAATTTCTTTGAGGAAACCAAATCTTAAAATTTAATTTTTCAGAATATTATCTGTCAAAAAGTACTATAATGAGCATGAAAAACTACCAGATTCCCCAAGTTTAAGGAAGGAGGAAGGAAAAATAAACATTTACTTGAAGAGTTTAAGAGTCGTGTACAAGTCCAGTATCAGGTCAATCTGGAAAATGTTAGTAAAGTCCGGATGGGAAGAATGAAGGGTGCAAGCTGGAAGGAGATGCATTTCTAACTTACAGAGAGCCTCTTGTGTGCTGCAAGGGCTCAACCATAAATGTGGTTTTCCTTCTGACAACATAGACTTAAAGGGAACATTCAGGTTGACATGTTACACCTTAGAAACAGCCTCATTCTATATTATTTGATGAGACATATGGCTGACATCCAGCCATTTACACGTTATGCCCAGCAAATGAAGTGGAACCAGTCTGTTGCTACACCTAGCAGAATATCTAACTAGAAGCACTAAAAGATGGGAGGAGGTTTGTGTCCTGTATCTACCAACTACATCCAGATTTTAATCCTTACCTTAAAAATATATCTAATAGTAAGCTTAAAATAGCACACGCGGCTCTTGCTTTTCCTGCTGTTCCTCTTATACCTACATCCATACATACACAGAGTTCTCCCTTCCTCTGATGGCTAGCTAGAGAGGATTTTAATTTTGAATAAGCTTCAAATAATTCTTTTGACAGTGAAAATTAGAGAAAGATGAAATGCAGATAAAGTCTGTCTCCTTACTTGATTGTTGCTGGATGGTTGCTGAGATGAAAGACCACAGAAAACTACACACGTAAAAGAAAGCTGTAATTTTCCTGTAAACAGAAAGAAAACTCCAGTATGAATGTATAGTTTCTGACAGATTCTGTTACTGACTGTCTCCTCAGAGCCATGCATATTAAATGTGTTAAAAAAAAGGATTTACTAACAGATTTGACAAAGCAATTTCTTTATATGAGAACTTTTTATCTTTACCTTTTAATAAAACATGTCAATAAAGCTTTTCTATTACTATTTCCTCCATCTAATGCTGTCATAAAACTAAACAACAAAGACGGCAGCTGGCAAGGAGAGCTCTAACTGTTCTAATCTCTTATTTACACATTTCTCTAAATCCCACTTGTTCTCTTACCAGTTGGTTTTCATCTTCACTGCTGGCTTTCTTCACTTCTCTCATGTGAATACGTGGTGCCTATAGTCACACGCTCTGCTTCCCTCTCATTAGCCCTGCAGAAGAGAGCGGCAGTGGGTGCAGATGACTCCTCCTGCCCCACGCAGGACCCAGCGGGGAGGGAGGTGCAGGCTACTGGGTCTGTTTTAATCTTGCGAAGGGAAGGAGGTGGAGGCTGGACAGACATGTGTCCTGGGGGTCTCTGAGGGCGGATCTCTGGAGGCAGTGGAATTTAAAGAAGCCAAGAGAGCAAAGAAAAGCCTGCTGCTTGCACCAGCACCAGGGCAGGGAGATTAAGAAAATGAGAGTTCAGCAATGCCAGTCACTGAATGGTGGGGTCTGCTGTTCAGGCAGGCAGATGAAAGGATAACATGTACTGGGGGTCTGAGGAAGCTGGTGACCCTGATGTGCTGTTAAGACTAAAAGGTTTGAGAACAAGAGAACCTCAGTCCTATAAAGAAGACATTTCCATTTATTGCTGAGATACTCATCAGGTGGCCTCAGGAGAAGCCTAGCTGGTGATGTCCCAGTTGGTTCTTCCAAATAAAACCAATTACTTAAAAGAGTTTTCATTGCTTAAACTTGAAACTTTTTGAGGAATACACATAGACATTACTAAGCAGACTCGTGCTCTTCAGCTATCATTGATCAAGCACTCACTTTCCATAGGCTATTAAGCATGTTTGGGCACACAAAGACATTTATTTATATTTGTTCACATGGATGTAAAGAGGGAGAGCAAGAATAAAATCTGTATACATGGAAGGACCAAGGTAAAGAAGTGAACAGCCAGAAGGTCTTGGTAGTTACCGCAGTCAAAATTTATGTATGTATGGAAAAGTATACTAGTTTGTGATAATACATCACATTTGTAAGGTTTCATCTTCTCTAGGTTCTTAATATTCTAAGGTAATTTAAATTTCTTTTTTTTTAAAGGGTATGCTATAGCAAGTGCAATGATCTCTGCTGTCTGCTGAGAGTCTGAAGCAATGAGTAACAAACTGCCCCATTTATCCCAATTTGCTGTAGCTTACATTCCCAGTATTGGTATTTCCAGTGTTAATGTGGTTCGCTTTCATGTCTATTGTTAGAAAGGGAGGGGCTGGATCATAAACATGTACAGTTTGCCATGAATAACGTCTCATTTTCATGCCTAAGGAAGCAGATCTTGGGTGATACCACTTTTTCCTCCTTCAAGAAAAAGGTACGTTCAGGGAGCCTTGCAGTCCAGCATCACGATGGTGAACATATGGTATCTGTGCCAGAACTGGCACATGAAACCACTGTCAATAAGGAAAATCCAAAATTGGAGAAATATTAATTTGATTCTCGATAAGTTTGCTCAAGTCACTATACACCTGAGTCACTTATCCACCACACAAATATTACTGTTCTGTCATGCAGTGATGTCTGTAGGGCGGAAAATGAGTCTATAAGAAACAGGAGTGAGAGCAGGATGTGGAAGTCACCTGAAGCTACAAAGAAGAGAAAGGGATGATGTGTCATGAAAGGAACAAGTGAGAGCACCCAGGGCTTAGAAGGAGTACCAGAAGGTTTGTGAAGGAATGGAAAAGAGCCAGATGACAAACCATCTTTTCTGCCAATAATTGTGGCATGAAGTTTGCGTTTGAGATTTTTTAGTATTGCCCATTTATTTGTGGCAACATTAAGGAAGAAAAAGCTATCCCAGTAGTTTTCTATGGAACTAAGTGGCACTATCTTTGAGTAAATTAGCAAATATTTTTTGGCACATGACGTGATGATATTTGCTATTGCTTGTGTCTGGGGTTATTGACACACACATTATCCTCTCCAAAGTGGGAGACCCTTGTTCAGAGAAATTCAGGGAACACATACTCTGCTTCTGAACAATCCGTAATCTATTTTCATTTGCATTGCATTGCAGCAATTCTCATAGGTGGAACTTCTTTTATGTCTTTTCCCAGTACAGGGTTTTCAGAAGACATACTTACTGAAATAAAACATGGGAGACACTATGTAACTAAGGCTTGGAAAACCCATTTAATATTCTATTTGTGGGCAAAGGAAAAACTCTAGAAGACACTAATAGGCCCTGGTTGTCCTGTGTGTATTCTGATGTCTTCATCTTGAACCAAACCTCACAGTCTATGATGAAATTCCTGATTAGATGTTCTGTTGATAATTATCATCTTCAATAAGCCAGAAAAATATAAGCAGACAAACTAGTGGTGACTGATTTATTAGCTCCATGATCTAGTCAATATTATTCCCATTTCATGCAAATGAAAACTAAGATAGATAGCGTAGATATCTTATATAACTTGCTGAGGGTCACAGAGACAGTCCCTATCCAACTGACACTCACATTTAGATGATTTGACTTTTTTGATGTGTCTCCCGGTCACTTTGTATTTTTCTCTTTTTATGAATTGGACTAATACAATTTTTTTCAGAAAATCCCAGTGCACAGTTATTGTTGTTTAGCCACTTGCTCAGTGATGCATCATCCAAGCTCTAACCACTCAACTGTTGAAAGTTGATTGATTAAACAACATAGAACATGATTCTCCAAAAGATCTCTGTTCTTTAGTTAAGGTATGGTGACTTTGTTCAAATACTGTCTCCTGACAGTAATGTCATCACTTCAATAGCATTTTAATGGCTGCTTATACATCTGACTTCACATTCCTCTCCTTGAATATCTGATTCCATATTCCTGTTCTTCTGCGTAGCTGGTGTTGGAGAACACGTATTCATACAGCTAGCTGTCTGGTGAGACTGCAGCTGGATTGGAAGGGAATAGCAAATAAATCAGGTGGACCCAGCTTCTCCTAAGGATATAAAGCTTGCTCTCTGTCATGAAAAAGGTTGCAGTGAGATGGCTGTAGTTAGACTTTCAGAAGGCTCAATCCAACAGAAACCACAGAAACCAACATTTGGCTCAGTAGGAGCTGTTAAATGTGGCAGAGAAGAAGGTTCCTCAGTTCAGGCTTGGACTGATGGCCATTTAAGGTGGCTAAATTAAGCCATCTCCTGACGCTTATTGTTTGACTGAGCTTGAAGGAGCTCAATGTCACTGGCTTGTACTTTCGAGCAGGATTTTAAGGAGGGACTAGGCAAGTTGGTTCTTCCTCTGAAAAGTATTTGTGGCATATATGCAGGCACTGAGGGCTTAACATCAGGCTTGGGGACTGAAGGAACTAACATCCAATTTGCTTTGTTAAAGCGGGCTCCCTGCCCATGTCAGTGGTCTCACAAAGGAGCAAAGTTTGGTGCCCCCAGACCTGCCCCACTCTTCCATGGCTGGAGGGAACAGGAGCAGTGGTGGAGGAGTGGAGAGAGGTCACTTATTATTAATCTCATATCTCCTGGAAAGTTACTTCTGCCTCAGGTGGTCTTCTCTACATTGTGCCTTCATGCTTAATTTTTCATTTTCTTAAGGCCACGCTCTCCTTTCAGTTTACAATAGCAAAAACCTGCTTTAGACATTTTACCCTTCTTTACCCTTACCTATAGCACAAGGGTCACTGGTCTCTTTGTAGTTTAGCAGACTCTCGGATAAGGGCATAACACTCAATTGTGCGAGTATGTTACGTTGTGTTTGTCTCTCATTAACTGTGCGTGGCTGTGAGTGATGGCGTTTCTGAAAGATCTGCTCCTTATTAATCACCCTAAAGAGTTAAGATGACTTGGACCTGTGACTGATCTCATTGACATAAGGGGCAAAGCTTGCACTGACTTAAGCGCTTTTTAATTAAACCAGCAACAAATAATTAAACCAGCATCCACAAGTATATGGTAATTGAATTGACAGCAAAACTATAATCCTTGTCAGGATCCAACACATCATTGGAATTTAACAAATAATTTACTATCCAATAAATTCTTACCTTCATCATAAAAATGTACTTTTCTGTCCAAAATTTTTTGAATTTTGGCATGGGAAGAAAAACAGCTTTTCTTTCCAAGCTGTCAGATGCCATTTTTTATAAAGACTGAACAGCTTCTTTCTAGGAGAGGTCACTCAAACCTGAGAATATGTGGGGCCAGATTCTGATCTCCTCAGCACAATCATCTTTCCAGGTGAACCTCGCTGTAATGGTGTTGTATCCAGTTTGCGAACACCCAGGCTGTCTCAGTGTAGTCTCCAAAATTCAACAATTCCCTCTGGAGTGTTCTTGGAGCATAGAGATGGTCTATAGATGGGGCCAGACAAACTTCCACCATAGCTCCATGTCTTTGCCGTAATAATTCTTTCTGTGGATGAGGCTTGCAGTTCCCATTACCTTTGGATGAAAGTCTGGACTGTGGTATCTTTCTTATTTTCATTTCTTTCTAGGTCAGAAGATTTGTACTTTGTCTCCAGGGGTTCCAGACAGTGATTATCCCCAAACGTTACAGTCAGTGATTTCAATTACCTTAAATAGAGGAGAAATTATTTTCTAGTGGAAAGGCAGAGAAAATCAAAAGAAAAGTTGAAGACTTCAAGCAGAACTATGCTAATATTGCAATGAACACAGTTGTGTTTTGTCAGAAATTGGGATTCTGATCTCACTTAACTTACATGTGTCCCTCTACTCATCACACTGATTTTACTGATTCTCATCAAGGGAAATAAAATCAGAAACAGACTTTTCCTGTCCATATTAGTTATTTGGCGAGCATAAAATGCTGTGAAGAATTTCTCATTTACATAACAAATAGTATTACGTGGAGCTGGGCCCCAAATTCACAATTACATCTAACAAAAGACAAAAATCCTCCAAATTTGGAAGTATTTTCAGTCACAGTGTCGTAAGTCTTGATGATATCGGTTTTTGTTGTTCTCTCTTACTATCACTGCATATTGCCAAAATACTATCCCAGCTCACTTGCACATCATTTAGATGATGAAAAACGTTACCTGAAATTATGTTACCTGAACAAAAATTTCAGTTCTTAAAACCAAAACTTTCTGTAATTGTTGACCTGATGGAACTTACTTATTTCTAAATGCTGCAGCAAGCATAATCTATTTTATTGTCATGAAAAACCCTTTGAGAGGAATTATGTCCTTGCTAGCACGAGTAACAAAACGTCCATTGATTTGAAAGGGATCAGGATTTCCCTCTCTTACATAAGCATATATGCACCACAACACTGGTACATAGGTAAAAATACTCACGAAAATAAAATTAGTGGGTGGTTATTTTGGACAGTGACAATTTTAAAGGGCAGCC
This sequence comes from Rhynochetos jubatus, assembly GCA_027574665.1. NCBI lineage: Eukaryota > Metazoa > Chordata > Aves > Eurypygiformes > Rhynochetidae > Rhynochetos > Rhynochetos jubatus. The sequence goes on along the minus strand of CM050650.1, from coordinate 94,178,587 downwards.
TTTCTCCAGCACTCCCTGCCTTCCCCCGGCCAGGCTCAGCACCCCGCCTCCCATCCTCAGGCCAGCCGGGCTCCAGCTGCCTGGCCCCAAGGATGGGGCAGGTTTCCCTCAGCCCAGCTTGATGCTCATGTGAGAAAAAGCCAAATGGGATGGGGCAGAGGATGAGAGTTCCTGGCAGGGCAGTGAAGAAACACTCATTTCCACATACTCATTTCCCCAAAAGAGCAAATTCTATGGTACAAATTCTGATTTCAGGGACAGCTGGATAAAAAGCCAGATTTCACACTGTTGAAGACCATGAGGTTTCTGTAGCAGCTTTTTTCCTAAAATTGTGATCTCCAAACTCCTCAGCTCTCTCCAGAGTAATTTCAGGCTTTTTGCAGACCTAGGGCATCACTCTGTAGGTTCACACTTACTCAAGTACTGTCTTATTCAAGCTCTGGGTTGGGCAGGTTAGATGGACTGTTTGCTTTATAACAAAAGCTGCGTTTCAATGAAGTGTGGTATTAGGGCAGATTCTAGAACCACAGAATGCTGACACATACAGGCCTCTATATAGAATTAGTGACATTTAGAATATATAGTTTAATCTGCAAGATATGCTCTGTATCAAAAAAACTGTGCTAGCAATTAAAACACGTTACTCTGTCTTCTGAGAAACATAAAGGACATTAAACACATAAGAATAACACAATTATAAAATACTGTGAAATATAATTCTAACAGTTTGTATTTATTTATGTATTTATAACAAGGCCTACAGTTCCATTGCACTGATTTTGCACTTCCTTACACCTGGTTATTGACCTCAGTATAGCTACTGGGTTGCATAAAACATTCTGGTCAGAAGTTCATTTAGAGAAAACCAAGACAACAAAAATTTGTTAACATTATTCCTTTTATTTCTCTCAGTGAATCCACTGTTAGGCCACAACTGGCAGCATGCTTCTCAGCAACGCGCCGCCAAAATGACAACTACGGAGTAGAAAACAAGGGATAGATTTAATGAACATTTTCAAAGCAGAAGGAGGCTTATTAGCGAAGCCCCACTGGGATTGGTACAAAGGCCTCTACCATTCAAAATATTCATAAATGTGATCTGGAAGGAGAGTGAGTAATGGGGAGGTAACATCTGCAGATACAAGGGAGTTACCTGAGCAACAAAAAGGAAAACTGAGGGTGTAAATTGTGAAAAGGAAGCATTTGTGATAAAATAGCAGGTGAAATTCCATATGAATAAAGAAATAATTGGCAATGAAAAACAGTCGTAAATGTATGGTAGCGTCTACCATTCTGGACAAGTATCTGTCAGGTGTAATAGGAGGAGCAATGAAAACATACCTCAGTGCTCAGTAGTGGGCAAAAAGCAAATGACATGTTAGGGACAATTAGGAAAACAGTAGTGATCAAAGCAGAAACCATCAAACTGCTGCTGTATAAACCATGGTCAGCAGGGGTGACCAAAGGTTTGGAGTGGTTTCAGTATGAAAAACAAGTAAATAGATGAGGATGCTTCAACCCTGAAAAACAATGAGAGCTAATGAAGTCTAAGCAGCGTGAGAAAAGTGAATAAAGAACAATTGCTGCTCTCTATCAGGACAAGGACCAAGGTTATCAACTGAAGCTGGAAGCCAGAGATTCAAAATGAGCCACAGACGGCACTTCCCCATACAGCATGTAGGCTGGTGGTTGGATTCTTTTCCACCGCTTTTAGCATTCAACATTTAGCAAATGCTAGAAGTTGTATGGGATCAAAGAGAGACACGACAAAAAAACAGAGAAAAAATCCACCAGGGACCACCTCCAAGACACAAATCACTGCAGGCTGGGAAAATACATGGGAGAAGTGTTGCCATGTACTTGTTCTATTCCTACACTTCTGTAGGCATCCTCTATTAATTCCTTGACCAAAGAAAGTATGGTGTACCAGATGGACCTTTGGTCTGACCTGATACAGCTGTTCTTACCTTTTAATACTTACAAGACTTGCAATAATGCAAATTCAGAATGGAAAGATGGCCCTTGTAATAGCAAGACACATTTCAGAGGACTTAGACCTAGCAGTACTCCCAAAACCAAAGCCAGCTGTGGTCTGAGAGTGAAGGGAGTTTTTTTCTGCCTTTTCCTAATTTTTTTCAAAATGCAACATACTGGGATGGGAGTTTTGTTCTTGTATATGGAGGGGACTCCCAAAGATCACCTCACAAACTGGATGTTATAAAAGAATCCAAAAAGCATAGAAGCATAGGGAAATTTAGACCAGGGAGCACCTAGTCCAACCTCTTCTCAAGGCAGACTCGCATTTCAGAGTCCAAGCAGGTTGCTGCAACTCATGAACACCTCGGTACCTGTGTTTGTCAGCACACAGAGCTTCTGGGCCTCCTTCCACACTGTCCTGCCCTTGAGAATGAATGTGAGAAAGAATTTCACTACCAGGAACAAGTGATTTGATATTTACTTCCTATCTAGTGTGTATAGCTACAAGTAGCTATTTGTGCTGCAAGAACGTGAAGAATCAAGTGCTCACATACTTTAAGAGCAACTGCATGAATTCAGAAAAGAAAAAAATTCTTATAGTGATATCCGGGGGATATTTCTTCTGGAAAACTACATAAAGAACTTCTCTTAAGAAGCAAAGCCAAAAAAAAAAAAGAGTCTGGGCAGGAAAGTGTTTATCATCTTGATATTTTTTAATGGTTGACTTTATAAAAGATCAGTGTATGTTTAACTGCAGCTCACTTAAGAAGGAATGTAACATGCCTATAAATAAATCCATGTTGATTATCTTAGCGGCATAAGCTTCTCTGTCTGTCTCCTATGTTACTGATGCAATGCTCTGAAGTGTATCTCATCAGATCTGATTAGATATTTCCTGTTGTCATGTGTAAATTAGTCACTCACTCCTGCAAATGTCACAGAACGCGTTTTGCTGCTTTCTCTTATATTTTTGTACGTCCTATAGTTGGATTGCCCAAGACATCCGTTGTTACTATCATTTTTTTTATTCCTTGATTTTTTTTGCCACCAGTGGTCTTCTTGTACAACAAACATGAAAAGTCTTATTATCCAAAGAAGCTATGATTTCTGGATCTCTTCGGCCAAATTTTTGTATGCAGGGTTGAAAAATGTTTTTTTGACAGTAAAACTTACCTCCAGATTTCTCGCGTTTACCTACAGCTGAGATGGTGCCTGTGTTCACATGCTTTCCTAAAATTAAGTACAGTCAACTGCCAGAATTTAAGTCCTTACAAATTATGGATTGAGAAATCTATAATATTTATAAAATGTGGTCAACTATCATTTTTTTAAGGGAAGATCTTTTTTTGTAAAGCCAACACCTATTTAAAAAAATATATATGCTAAAGTACTAGGAAGGTGATCATGGAAATCTGGTTGATATTGTGGCTGACAAATCAAGAACCAAGTAACTCACCATGAGGACCAAATAGGAATGTCTCCTACGTACAGGATTCTCATCTCCATCCATGGGAGCTGTGAATAAAAAATGAGACTAAAAATAACTACAGTACTTTGAAATATCAATCACATTTCTTTCCAAAATTCGTGATCTCGCCTGGGTTATGGGGACTACATTGCATGCTTCAGCCATTCTGGAAAGCAGCCAGTAACTTCAAAGATTTACAGCATACTTTAAATAGTTGAGAGGGAAAGGCGCATGTTCAAGGGGAAGGCAGCGGGCGCAAAGGATTAACAGTAGGAGAGGACTTCTGCCACTTCTAGGTCAGTGCTCTGAGTCGAGCCTTGCTCAGAGCCAAACAAAAGTTGTTACTATCTCATGTCTGCTAGTCCATGTGAAATGAGTTAATGATCACAGGCCAACCCTTGGCAGACAAGCATCCCACCACAAAATCGCTTTCTTCTGGAAGCCTTGTAAGAAAATCAAGGACTAATTGGGCGTGGAAAACTACCTTGTCTCCTCTAACCAAGGTCTTTTCAGGCTAAGGATGAAACCAGGTTGTGGGGAAGGGTGAGCAAGCAGCTGCTTCCCTGGCACTAGCAATTTTGAGGATAACCACAAGACTTTAGAGGACTGCTAAAACAATATCTTCCTAGCCCTTGTAAACCTACCTTAAAACATAGGTTCATATGAACAGCACTCTGTTTGGTGCTATATTCTTAACAGTATTTGAGAATTCTTAAGAATATTTAGATTTGCTCTAAGAATTTGAAGGACCGTTTTAGTTCTCTTGAGCCAAAGCTTAAAAAAATGAAGGTACTGGACTGAAGAGCACAAACATTCTGCTTGTGTTGGGACATACTGAACTCATCAAAAGTGTACCAGAGGCTCACATACTAGTTTAGTTTTACAGGGATTTCTGGAGGTCCTCTGGTCCAACCCCCCTGCCCAGAGCAGGGCTAAACTCAGGTTGCTGAAGACCTGTCAAGTTTTGGTTATCTCCAAGGATGGAGATCCCTCAGCCTCTCTAGACAACTTGTTCCACCATTCAGTTACTGTCTCACATGGATGCTTTATAAATATGCTTGTTTACAGCATTCAAACTGAACTACTTAGCGGTCCTGGAGCAAAGAAGTGCCAGCAAAATTGCTTGCCACAATCAGCATACAAATACAAGTGTGAATCTTTTCCACACGCGCGGTCACTCAGGCTGTCTCCTGTACCTCTAGGACATTTCTCAGAATATTGCAGAGGCTTTGATGTAATTGGGAAGAATACTGCAGGGCACTGAACACAATTTTCAAGGCAATGCAGCTCAAATTTGACACAGAGTGTTCTCCGGTTCTGTGAAATTTCAATACTTTTTTCAGGAACTTTCCTATTTTCCTGTGTCTTTAAGCCTCCTCCGTAATCCTGTTTAATGCCGCCTATGGGAAACTATTTTTTTTAAGGATGAGTTCAGATCTATATTGAAGAAGCCTTTCCTGGCAAATAATGACAGTGTGTGGGATTTCTTGTGACATTTTTATACTGGAAAAGACGGTATATATGTGCATATATATATATATATATATATATATATATATATATATATATATATAACATTATAGAAGTGTGTATATATCTATTATATCTATATATAGTTAAACCAGGTCAATGGGCTTTCATCAGCATGGTGTATTTCACTTGATAAATTGGCATAAGCCATTCCAGGAAAAGCAGAGCTTCATTTGAAGGAAACGGTCTAAACTAAGGGCAGAAATAAAGTGTCTGTGGCAACACAAGTAGTGAACTGACTTTCCTGTCCAACAGGTGGAGTTTTACAATCACCAATGCTCAGATTCTCACGCTATGTGGTTCATTCATTATAAATTAAATTAGTCCTAACCACAGATGAGTACTGTTTAATACTGATAATGACAGATGAATTTATGCACAAACGAATGAATTATTGACCCTTTCCATCTGTATGTAGTAAACAGGTTGTTAAGACACTCAAAGTCAGCAGTAATGTTTCTATCTTTAGTTATATTGCTAGAATATTCAAGAATGAATTTTTTAATTTTTCTTTTCAAGCACTCTAACATTACCTACAAGACAGACACCTTGTTTAAAAAGAACTTTGTTGGAAAAATATCAGAACACTTTGTTCTGTCAAATATTAATAGGCTTTATGTTCTTGTGTTATGTTGCCTGTTATTCATCTGATGTAAATGACGTTTCAGTCTTTTCTGCACTTTCTGCATCTTTGGTAGAATTAGTAATACACGTCAATGATCATCCATCTTTTAATTACATAAAGACATTTTGGTAACTTCCACATTGTGTTCCCATATTTTCAATAAGCTGAAATCTTATTTGTGTATTTGCTTAACACTGCATTCTGCATGGTTGTCATTCACTTCACAACACAATAATCCTCTTATTACAACTGAAAAAACACCTAAAAAGAAATTGAACTGCAAGAGCCAGAAGAGTGGTTGTGGACTGAGCTGGGATGGATGGATGGATGGATGGATGGATGGATGGATGGATGGATGGATGGATGGATGGATGGATAGCTGTTCCAGCCTTATCAGAAATTAGATCCATTCCTTTGCAGTTTACTTCCAAATTATCATGTTGAAGTCATTCTCCTTTATTGTATGCTCTCCTTCTGACCTGATGAATCTTGCATCGCTACCTGCACATGGTGTAGCCAGGAGCGTACCCAGAACAGCATGACTTCAGGCAGTCCCAACAGATGGAATAAGAAATTGAAGCTTGATCTCACATAGGCTGGATGTGTGGGCAACCTGGTTTGCTGTCACGTACACAATAGGTGTGCCAGTACCATTACCTGTAAGCATCCTGGTTACTGTTGATTTGTAAAGGTTGTGCCTTGATTATTCTTTCAAAGATGAGGTGCCTGATGTCCAGGGTGGACTCCATGTTCTGGATCCCAGAGCCAGGGAGGAAACTTCCTGAAGCCTTGAGTCAGGTTCTTGGGCTCTAGATGAGGATTTTAAGCATGTGCCTGTACCTGGCGTTTCCTGTTGGTTCCCCATTTTTGGTGAGTAGGCCTTAAGGTATGCCTACCTCTGTGCTCTGCGTAGGAAGTGTAGGTGACTAACTCTATGACTTGGATTCTGTTCAAGAAGTAGAGCCCTAAAATTAAATATTGGTATGCATGCATTTAGATCTCTTCTTTAGTCCACATTTATTTTTTAAAAACTCTCTGGGCAGTTCAGTCATTATATAATCTTGGCATTTATTCGTGGAATTTTCTGGGAGAGTTATCTTCTGCTATATGTTGTACAAATACATTAAACTGATGTGGAAAAAAGAAAACATGCTGAGATGAGCTTGATGAAACACATCAGACAGGTGAGAGAAAGCCTCTAGAGTTTCCCAATTCTGTCTGTTGAATTGATCCTAAAAATTTATTCAACCAGCTGTTACAAAGTGGTAAAAAAGCTAAAGAAAAGAATTAATTGACTGGCATCATCCATTACATACCAGGTCTTTCCCTTTTACAACCGAAGTTGAGAAACTGCAGCTTTAGCAGGTTTTATTTTTTGTGGGTGTTCTCTTAAACCAGGTATATTGAACTGGATAGAAGCCAAAGGTAGAAATGTCTGTAAATTATCACATGTTCGAGAGCAGTAATAATTTAGGAGTCTCTCTGACATTCCAAGGAAGAAAATATTACTTGGCTGGGAATTTGTATCTTATAGCAGAGAGGCAAAGAAAATACCGTAAACACTGCAGGCGTAAGAAAATCAATAAGTACATACCATGCTGTATGCTCATTCAGATGGTATAGTCTGGCATGTGGTTACAAGTAGTAAAAAGGAGCTAGAATTAGGTTTTCTTTACTAAATTATAACTGCATTTATTAATATTTATATAATCTCTCAATACTAAATGTCAGGGGTTTTTGAATGCTGGATTCATTATTAATTACTCAGTGGAATAACATGTTGATAACTGAAGGATGTCCAGCATTCTGGAATGGCGATCCATAATATTTTTCTCGCTGGGTAAATATGGCTTTAGCTGAACTGGTGAAATCAAATGACCCATAGGACGGTAGCTGTGGGAACTAGGGATGGCTGTATTACCATCAAATTACCTTCAAATCTTCTTCAGGGTTGTCACATTTCTACGTTGGATCTCAGTGAAACCAGGACAGAAGACAGGGGAAGCACACAGCCTACAATAGTCCATAAGCAGGGGATGCTCCAGAGGCATTGATTGGCCCTTTTCTTGCCCTAGGCTTGCTTATGGGGACAGGGGGTTGCTGCCTGCGTCTTTTAGGCTACAAGGCACTTGAACGACCCATGCCAGCTTTGTGCTCAGGCTGACCTCAAAACCCACCTGATTTGCTGGTTGCTGGAGGAAGATATCACCTGCTTTTCTGGGGCAGACCTAGGCCGTCCTTTCAGCCCCTCCACAGGTGTCACAAGTGCAGGCAGGATTTATGGGCAACCTAGCAAATCAGTCGAGTCTTGGCACAACTATACTGCGAGCAGAGACGCACTCAGGACTAGTGTGGATGCGAGTTTTCTCCAGTATTTGCTGACAGTCACTTTTCTACAACTGAGAAAGATGGTAGAGGTCCAGACAAAGTGGACAGCTGGCACATAGGGTTGGACATCTGTGTTCACACTGTGCAGTGTAGGTACACCACGTGAATCCTCTGAGCACTGGTACACCTCTATCTTTCACCCATGTAGCTGTACAAAAACATTGGACAGCTGTAAAATTCTTCCTTACAGCAGTATCAGCCACCCCAAAAAAGATGCTTTAAAGAACACACAACATTACATGAATCAGCTGAGATTTCAGTTTCTCTGGCCATACTTCTGGTACTGAAGTGAAACTGCCCTGTGATAAATGCTGACCATGACCTTTGGCAGCAGTGCTCACCTCAGAGCACTGAGTGCCAGATGCAGATGGGAGGACTACAGACTCCAGAGAGAGCAGTGCCCGCCCTTTAGGGAATCTGCCCATCTCTGTCCAGCAGCAATGAGGGAAGTCATATCTTCTTTTATTTTTTAAACACTCAGGGCTAGAAGAAATTTCACACTTACCATTTATGCTAAGTGCTTTGTAGGAACCACATAAAATGCAACTCCTTTTCCCAAAGGCTAAGATTGTAAAAGAAGAAAAGGATTGATGGTGCTGAGTGTTTAATGGGTTGCAGCTTAAGAGATCTGATTTGGAGAGGACAGCCACTTGACACTGTTTAGGGAGCATGGCCTTTGAAGGAGTCTGTCTGGAGTAGTGCAGGCTGGCAGCATCCTGGAGGTCCCCCGGGGCAGCAGGGCAGGGTCTGGCTCTGCTGCAGCATCACTGGGGCAGGGACCAATGGCCTCAGATGTCGGACATGGTGTCCTGGGCTGGGCCAGGATGGGGGTAGGCCAGGCAGGAATAGTGTGGCTCCATTAGTGCCCTTAGATTTTCAGATGATATATCCTGAAAACGTTGGGGCCAAAATCTGAATTACAATTATAACATGCAAAAGAAGCTACTTTGTCTGCAGGGAACAGCTTGTCAGGAGGGACTGAGAGAAATGGGCAAAGGCTGAGAGAATTTGGCTTGTTCATCCTGGAGAAGAGAAGGCTCCAGGAAGACCTTACAGCACCTTCCAGTAACTGAAGGGGCCTGCAAGGAAGCTGGGGGGGGGGGGGGGGGGGGGCTTTTTACAAGGGCCTGTAGTGACAGGACAAGGAGTAACGGGTTTAAATTGAAAGTGGGGAGATTTAGGTTAGATATCAGGAAGAAATTCTTCCCAGAGAGGGTGGTGAGGCACTGGCACAGGCTGCCCAGAGAAGCTGTGGGTGCCCCAACCCTGGGAGTGTTCAAGGCCAGGCTGGATGAGGCTTTGAGCAACCTGGTCTAGTGGAGGGTGTCCCAGCCCATGGCAGGGGGGTTGGAACTAGGTGATCTTTAAGGTTCCTTCCAACACAAACCATTCTATGAGTCTGTGACTTCAATTGTGGCTGTACCGACTCATTTTAGTATGTGGTAGCTCATGAGAGTCTGCAGTCTTTTTGTTGTCCAATGCCTGGAGGAGGAGATTTAACTTGACATGCAGTTCAGCCGTGGGAAGTAACTCCGAAAGAGTCTGCTGTTGTCAAAGCAAAACATGCAGCCTCAGCATCTGGGACAGATGGTTATGAGAGGGGCAAACTGCGGTATCAAAAGGATTAGGAGATGGAATCACAAGAATGGTAAGATCAAGAGATTTTTTTTTAAAGTGCTTTTTTTCTTTTTTTCTAGATTAAAAAACAACCAGATTTTTGTCAGAGCAAGAATGTGAGGGAAGAAAGGGGAAAATGAAGGTTATCCCTAGGATGTGACTCATGCTGGCAATCGTAGCCCTAGAAAAAGGGTATTTCCCCTGTGTGGGACACCTAGAGTTTGAGAAGTTTGTGTGCTACCCAGAATCTAACGGAGATTTCCTCTCAGCAGAGAGGACAAGTCTGTTTTAGAGTCACTGCCTTAGAAGAGCATCATGGGCAGTACACTAATGCCCATGAATTGCCTACAAAAATGGGGGCAAAAATCGAGGACTGAGGGGTGCCAAGAAAGATTGAAGGAATAGCCAGTGGGTAGGAGGAGTCCCAAGTAAACAGCCTGGAAGCCGTAAGAGCACAGAAGACTGAGGAACAGAAAACCATCCAGAGCATAAAAGTCAGCAAGTATGAGAGGACGAGAGCACAAAGCACTTGAATCCCAGCCAGGAAAATATGTATCAAGCCTCTTTGCACTGTTTCTGCTGCAGTCGTTCTGTGAATAAGTAAAAGTTTCTGGCAAAACCAATCCAGTTTACAACATTTATACGGATTTATACATTTCAAAGAATCAGCTAGACATTTCACTACTGCACTCTCTTATTCTATTCCCGAGTTACTGCCCACGATGTCCACAGAAACCAATGGAAGTATTCCTGATTTTCAAAGATGTGGACATGGCTGGAATCTGGTCCAGGAACATATATTTCAAAATAGGTTATTGACACAGGACATGAACGCCCCCTGAATAAGTAAGGAACTCTTTCAGTGTGCCTGCTTGGTCTGTGTGCATCCCGTGGGCTGCTTGCACAGCAGACACTGCAAGAATTGCCAGAGGAAAGCCATCAACAGTAGCCAGCTAGGCTGAACATAAGCCGTGATGCTAACAGGGCCTGGGCAGCACCTATTCAGCCAGCCTATTAACTGCCAAAGGCACTCCACTGCGAGACAAGCTTGTGTCTGCCCAAATTTTTTCTCATTGAACATGGAGATATTTTAAAATTTGTTACAGTGTTCCCATGGAAACTTTCCATTGTCATGCACGTTTTCCTTGCTACAGGTCACATCCTATTCCATCTTCAGTGATCAATAAAGTGTACGGCGGTTGGTTTAGGACTGCCTTGTAGCTCTATAGCTTACATACTCCTAAGACTACCCTTTAAGATACAGATTTAATTGTTCTAACTGTTAGGATTTAGTCTGTCATTTGCTTCTTGTATATGATATGGCAAGGAAAAGATCCTCGTGGGCTTTGTCTGCCAAAGCAAGCAGACTGTTTCAAGTAAAATGGTCTAAAATAGCGTTTGATGTGGTTTGCATAGGATATTCTCATTCCGATGTCTATAATGTTCTGAACCTCTGATACAACTAATGAAGGGTCATTAATTGTGGCTCTAATAGTTGGGTCTATTACAGGGCAATATTCACAACACAATTTGCTGGTTTGTGTTTTAAAAACCTGTATTTGGGAAAAAAATGACCAGTTGTTCTTTTCTTCATTCCTTGTAGTAACATTCTAGCTGTAAACATTTTCAGACAGATGCTGTGGTGCTCCCACTATGATCTTTTTCCCAGATATTCCTTCCAGAATTTTTTACCTGTTGGACCCAGGTTACTGTAGCTTGCAATAAAGCAATATTGGATCTTGACTGAGTAAAGCAGCATATATACGTATGTACATATGTATGATCTTAAATAGCTGCAGTTCTGCAATTGCTTGGCTAGAAAATTGATTTTTAGCAAAACAGCCCTCAAAGAGAAAAATTATATAAATGTGTTGATGAAAATCAGTTTAGATCTGACCAAGTTACAGCTTGCTGAAAATAACACTTTGCACAAAAGCAATCTTTTGTTAGAATGAACACTTAAAACTGAAAAAATACTGCACATGAGTGCACAGCTAATACGATCACATATTTTCTCCAATAACTAGTTTCTGAAACAATTCACTGTAACACACAGCTTTTTGCTGCGGCTCCTGCCAGTTCTTTCTAATAAATAACATTCTGTGTTTCCATATGCCATATGCACAATATGTTATAAGATCAAAGAAAGCGCTATACATTTCAATTTAAGATACAGAAACAGAATGTCAGTGTGCTTCTGTGTGATCTGAAAGAGCTAATGGAGCAGGCAGAGGTTTGTTGAGGATTGATGCCCAGTTTCTTCCTGTTTCTACAGTAGGATTTATCCTGGCTCCTTTGAGAGGATGGAAAACTCTACCTATCCCTATTGGCAAAGCGCTACTGTCAGGTGTCTGCCTGATTACAATTCCTTGTCACCCACAGCAGAGTGTGAGAAAACTACGGACAGGGAGTGAGAGGTTAGGCAGAGACTCCAGTGATGCTGCTTTCCCTTCGGTGGGCTGGAAAGGGGAAAATTAAACAGTGAATTGTCTTGTTCTTTCACTCTATTGCAACAAGACAAGTCCTGACATACCTCCCCTTTACACATGCAGTTAACGTGTGTTTTATTATGTACCCTTGTCTTCTTGCTACAGTATGCAGGGCCAGTATTTTCAGTCTCCTCTCAGGGCAGAGAGGCATTGCTTTATCATTTTTCTCATTCTTTCCTGGGCTTATATAAGGTACAGTCTCTCTGAGGTAGATCAATCAGCATAGTACAGATTGCGTAGGTGAAATCACACCACTGATTTGACTAATGTCTGCCTTCTCATTTGCATCTTTCCCCTCCTGGGCTTTGACATGAGTTTGTTTTTCGGTGCCTAGCTGCTCATGAGCATGAGGCAGCTTTTACTACAATTTGTTCTTTTCACAATGAGATGTTGGTCTTTTGTTGGGTTGATAGGAAATTGTAGGCAAGCCTGTGATTGCAGGCAACTTTTTAACATCCAGCCACAGAAGAAGGCAACTATACTAACAATGCTCCCTTAATTCTAGGTGGTTTTATTGTCTGTTGTATAATTCTAGTGTCCCCTGAATGTATTTTTGAAGCAATACAGAAGTTATCACAGTGGAAGGAAAAAAATATTTTTTGAGAAAGCTCTACTTTGTTGGAATTAATGCTTTATCAGAATTAACAGAATAGTAAGATCGGGATGAGTAACACCTCTCTTCCCAGCATTTCATGGATCTCCTCCTCTGCAGTAATGTCAGCATCTTCAGTCAAGTAGTGATTTAGTGAAAGAGCATTTTCATTAACAGAAAGGATGGATGACGTACCTCATAGACTTTTTGAAATTGTAATAATATAAAAAAATCCATTTTACAAAATGTAGTTCAGATAAAAAGCAGGCAGTCACACATAACTGATTCTGTAGGGTTTAGTCTTCTTAAGCAATGACTGGACAAAACACAACACTTTGTCTTAGATTTAACTCTCTTTCTGACTGCAGCAGAAGATTATACCTTTTAAATTATTTTTATAACTGCAGAACTGTTGCAGAGAAACACCCAAACATATTGTCTCTAATTTCCTCAGGATGAAATGTTCACGGTACATGAAAGTGTCCCCTGTGTTAGGATGCACAACCCTTCATACACGATAAGCCAAAAGCGTGTAGTTACAAATTATTCTGTTCCATAAATATAGCTTCATAGTTGTGCTGCCTTTAAGTACTCATCTTTATTGGGAAATAAGACAAGCTCAGAGACAGATCGAACAAGTCAGCTACAGCGTTACTCCAGTTCCCACAGGTCCCCCGGTATTATAAGAGGGATTCGTTAAAGCAAGAATGTTATCTCAGGCCTCCTGCTGTACTGCTGTATTTGTGCTCTAAATGAAGACCTGGGGGACACAAATCTATGCCCTGTTTGAGGTCTCTCTTAAACTTAAAATTTTGCAGCTACAGAGTGAGTCAACCTACAACAAACCATGGTCGAGAATGGTGTCCAGGCAAGGAAAAGATGCTCAGAAATAAACTGGAATGATTGCAAGAACAATTTAACCTACCAAAACCAAGAAGGCTCCTGAGCATTTGACTTCCATTAACTCTAATTAATCAGAATTATTTTGTTCTCATTCTCTAATATGTTTAAAAGTCAGGTTTTCTTTTAAAATGTATTTGAAATGGTATACCTTAGATGCCCAACGTCTGCGAGCTCTCTGTATTCACCCCAGACCCACCATGGCTGTATCCATTGATACGTACGATACATTGGGTTTGGATTATAACATCCTTCGCTAAATTTCACAAAAACAGTTTGCACAAAGTTACATAGCCCCGGGCCCTTATCATCTATGCATGACCATCGAAGCTATTTTTAACGTGCAGTTTCTTGAATACTCTGCAAACCTCCAGTTGCCATGGAAACCCCTGCACCTCAGCATGCCCGGATAAAACTTCTGCAAGGAAAACCACACAGGGAAATAGTGCCTGTTTTCAAGTTCAAGACTAGTTAGAGTTTACGAATATTACATATCTCTAAATCATCAGTATTCTTGCATTTCAGAAAATGACATGGTTTCACCCACAACAGAATGCATGGAATGGTACTGCGTAAATGTTGCACAGAACAGAAGGAAATGCACACTTTGCTATTGTCAGCCTGGACAACACAATCAGAACCTTACAAAATTTTCATTAAAAAATGACCAGCTCTTGTATAAAAGTCATCTTGTTCACCCTTACCATGCTGAGGATGTGAATTAGAAAGAATAATGATGGTTTTAGTTGTCCTTTAAAAAGTGATTTCTCCTGGGCAAACAGGCAGCTGGAATTTTGACATGAAGTCTCACTAATAAACGCTTCAATAAACTTTATAATACTGATATGAACAAAAATCTTCAGCTGAAACAAACAATGCACATAGAACCACATTAAAGCATTAGTCAATGGCCATAAACGTATGCTATTTTTGGGGGGTTTTTTTAGAACTCTCTTGTGATAAGCAAGAGAGACATAGCATAGAGGAGGGGAAGAGAGAAGGAATATAAGGCAACTGAAATGCTTTTCCAGGTGTAGCTTATCATAGGGCATCATTAGGACCCAGTGTTAGTGCATGTTTATTCTTTCTGTATTGACTGTATCAAGTGGTTAGGTCTGGCTTTTTTTGCTTTCCCTTTATACTGGAAAATATAAAAGCTATATTCTAAAACATTCTAAGCAGAAAACCAGTTAGCCAATGTGAAAGTCACAAAGGATATCCTATATGCTTCCACTCTGCTGGTTATAGCTAATGTTGTTCAAATTGTTTTGCCTTTTACCACCCCTATGGACTTTGTCAGGTTTGTAGCAGGTTAAATCTAGGTTAGAACTGAGGCACACCTGACTTCTGTTCCTGCTACTGAGACTTTCTGATTGTTTTGGTCAGTTCATTTAACCCCTCTCTCCGTGGTTTCCATATTTGCATGATGGGAGATCACATTATCTATTTCCAGTGGGTGCTTTTGGTTTAAATTAATTATATAGCATTGCACACAGGTAAAATAATGATGATACTATGCACTCTTGTTATGCATACAAATATTATGGCTGTATTGAAAAATGAAGAAAAAGAATGAAATCAAATGAAGTCACACATTATTTACAGTTTGTATGGTTCTGATCCCAGTTTACTTTGCAAGCTAATGTGTGGATTTTAATCAGAATTATTATAATTTTTTATATAAAGTAATGAAAGAAATATCTGTGGCGCAGAGCTCATTAAGATTCATTACAAAATAACACAAGAGATAATCCTCTACCAAAATAGATTACCTTGTCCTGATAAAATACTTCTTGCCCCTTGAACTCCACAGGGTCTTTCCAGAAGGGATGCTTCCCAGCTTTTAGCTAATAGCATTACAAGATCGCTTCCGCCTTCTCTATCAGTAATAAAATGTAACAAAACAAATCATCTGCAATGGAACATCTGCTATGGAATATGAACCTGCTTTGTTCACCTTCGCATTAGCGGGAAAAGGTGATGAAAAATGGAAAACTAATCCAAAGTTTTTAGCATTTTTCATATACATCCCACTTGATTTAGAAATGGACTCACTGTTCTGAAAGCATTTGGTATCCTTTTTACAGGATGTGTTTATACAGCTGTTTTTCAGTCCATTGGCTGATGATATCAAAACAACAAGAACAGAACACACCATAATAGCATCAGCAGCATCTTTCTTATGATTAAAACTATTTTAATTCCATTCTGTACCCCAAACAGAGAGTTTTGAGATGCTGAGCGTAATACGTATTCATTTAGAAGTTAGACTTGATCAAAAGTCCTTATTCAGGTCAGGTGCTCTCTTTACTGTAATGCTGCAGATTCAATCATCCAGCTGAAAAGACACAATGTATAACAAATGTATAAACTTTATAAAGCTTTTTTTTTTTTTTTTTAAAAAAAAAGGGTTGACTAAACTATGTAGGCCTGAATCTTGACTTGGTAGGAGTTACATTTGATTTCTTTGCTATTAACCCTCCAATGGAAGAGGGTGACTCAATAAGTCCTTTGACAATCCAAGAGCCCAGAAAAGCAACAGTGGCTAGCATGATTCAAGCAGATTCCATCGAAGACTCAGGAAGGATTTTGCAGGCAATAACAAACCATAACAATGAAATAATATCAGGGAGCTGTATTTTGGTTTTACAAATGGAGAAATTTAGAGAGATTACTGTACCTAAGAACAGACAATGCATCAACAATAAAACCAATACAGAAGCCCAGAGTCCCGACAACTTGAGTTAAAAGAACAGTAATTTGTAAATTCATAGCATGGCTGCAGGTTGTGAAGAAGTTGAGGTGTTAAATAATTCTATGAAGATGCAAATTACTGTTTTCTTAAGACAAGGTGTTTGGATTGGTGGCATCTGTGCTGAAGACGCTACCTTCCTGAATAGTTCAAAAGATTGTTTGTCAGAAAAGTACACTGAAGAACATGTCAGGAGATATCTTAGGAGCTGGTGGACATAAAACTTTCTAAGGGGTGGGAACAGTGTTCTTGTTCTCACGTGCCTGTGCATCAGGCAGGATCTGGAGTCCTTTTTCGAAAGGAAGGCAACAGGTGAGGAAGGGGAAAGCTCTTCTCCCATAAATGTTTGATCCAGTAGGATGAGGTTGAAGGAGGAATTGCATACAGTATTCCCTCGATTAAGGCTATTTTATTAACTTTCTTAGTCTTTTTCTTAATGGTTTCTCAGGTTTTTGGCTGTTGGTCTTGGGGTATTTTTTTGGTGAAGTCACTTTGGTAGAGATGGGGATGGAGAGAAGGAAGATGTCAATGGAAATCATGTTATCGTGCTGTATTGACTGTAGCTGCTGTATTGGACACTTTTTTCTGAACTGAGGCCAAAGTGAATCCATTTGGAGGATATGATCTTTATCTTTTGACAAGCAGCTACACTGCTGCCAATACCAATTTGAATGTTAGCGTGTGGGTTTGTGCTTAACATCTTTAGCTATATGCTCAGGTACTTAAATTCAGTATTTTTTCACTGTATGGGTAGACCCTTTCGAAGGCTCAAACATTTGAGCAGTTCTCTGGTTCAGAAAGAGTCATGTGCCAGACGGTATGTAATAACTGCGACTACAGAATACGTGTCATAGAGCACGTAAACAACCCCAGCGTTTCAGCCTGCAGCACCTGTGAAGCTTGTCCCAAGCAAAGGTGGGGAAGTTGGGGTGACTGCGCCAGGCCAAGCCGGGTACAAAGGAGGGCAGGGGCTGCACAGCCACACCATGCCAGAGGAGGGGAGCAGCATCTCACACCCACACCAGAGGCAGCAGCTTCCACACAGCCCTTCATTTCTGCACTGGTAGAGAAAAGTCCCTCTTCTCAGTTTTGCATTAGGAGCTCTTGCACGTGCTTTGCACCCCGGTGATGAGGAGTCATCTCACCAGACTTTACATCCAGTCTAGACTGGAGATGATTTTCTCTACGTTCACCTCTGCTAAGTGATTGATCACTCTAACATGCTCATCCTCTCTCATTCCTCCTATGGCCCTTCCTTCATGGTTCTTTCTTTTTATCCCTCTTCTCCATGCAAAAATAAAAGTGTTTCTTATTAAAACTGTTTGTAAAACCTTATTAAAACTGTTTCATTATGAAGTCCTCTACCTCCAGCTCAAGCCTTTATAATAAGTTAATATTGCCATTCCCCAAAGAGGACAAAAAAACCCCAAGCGCCAGTATGACATTTTCTATTCATAGCCAGATCCCTCCCTGTGTACGTTGTGTAAGGTTTTCTCATCTTTTCTTCATCATGCCTGTTTAAGGCTGAAGGTCCCTGAGGCAGGAGCTGCTCGTGGGTGTCCAAGCCTAACTGGGAGGATCAGCGCCACTCTGAAACTCTAATTAGAAGTATATTTGCAACACTGATACCTAAAGATTGTAATTGAGTAAATTTGTTCGTGATTTCCAGACATAATACTGGAAAAATAAAGGGCAAGAGTGGTAAAACTTCAGAACTTTTTGATTGTTATCATGCATGCACTGCTTGCCCAAAGACCAGGGCAGCTCCTTTTTAGCAACTCGTAATTCCTATGGCCTGTGTACCTGTTAAGTAGAGAGGAGACACTGCTGGATGCTAGGCGTAGTTTACTTTATTGCAGAAATTATTTTAGACATTCACTGGTGTTTCTTATACATCAAAAGCAAGTAAATGACATACAGAAGATCAGTGAATTATGTCCTCAGAAACTATGTGGGTTTAGATCAGCTTTAATCACAAGCATTTGCTTACACAGCATCATATTATACTTCAAACCCCAATCTAAAGCATTCTCAGCAGCCCTGATGTGGCACACCATCTCACTTGATCACAGAGGTTTGAAGAGGTGCATCTTTTAATCCAGTTTTTAACTTCACATATTTTTCTCTGCCCCTTCTACACAGACTCACTGCATGGTCTCACTCCCTTGCCTGCATGATTCTCCTCTTTCTCATGTCACGGATTTTGTCCTTCCTCTAGCCTCAGTGTTAGACTTGACCTGACGGTGCCATGGGAACAACTGGGTCTAGGCAGGAGCGGGCAGTCCCAGCCAGCCAGCCAGCACGTCCAGCTCTGGGGCTCAAGGCGAGTGCCACATGGGCTTGTACTGGAGCAAAGGCAGAGTCCAAGGGCTAGAGAAGTTCAACTGTGCATGAGTAAATACAAAGAGCAGCTTCCCATGTGACAGACAATGGGAATAGCATTTGTTATTTTTGGGTTTCATTGTTTCCATTTTCATTTATGCTGACTGTCCACTGTAAAGCTTTCCAGCCACTTCCTTCACATTTTCTTCAACTCCACCTCAGTTCAGCTGTCCTCAGCATGTATTCCTTCCTTCTTGCCTTCCTCTCCCCTGGCCTATTGCCTGATCTTTTTTTCCTCTATACTTATCTTAGTGTCTGCAAATTCTCTTTAAAGAAATTCAGCCCCAGGAACTAAAGCTTCCTTCCGTTTACTTCACAGAAAAGGAACTGAAAATTGTGGAAGTAGCTGGACATTTCCAAACAGCCTCTCTGCTTGTAGGATTTATCCTTTCCTCAAATTCTTTCTCTCTCTTGACTATTTTGTTTGTAGCAATTTCAGAAAGTGTGAGTTCATTAGGGCCTGTTTTTTTAGGGTAGTTTGCCTGATGATGGTATTCTGCAATGAAAAGCCATCCAGGGTGGTACATAATTGACTACAATATGGTCTTCCAGTGGCAGCTTTTCAACAATGCAATCCTTAGAAGGATTATATTAGATATAACAAAATGCAACCTCCTATCATAGATACCACTCCAGCTAAGAGGCGATGACGGGGTGAATAAAATCCAGTTAATTGCCCATCACAGTGGGTCAGAAACATTTAGCCACCTGATGATCATGGAAGGTATTACTCATGAATACAGCGTACATAATAAGGTGATAGTTTAATACATGTTGTTACTCTTTGTAAGATCTGATGAAGTCATTGAGAGGATGGAAGTAGATGTTGAAAAGGACCCAAAAAATGTGGATGTTGACACTGAAAACCTGTACATTATCTGTTACTTCTTAAAAGTAGAGTTTCCACAACTTTCATTAGAAGTGTTCCTCTAAACTATGTTGGTGCTTTCCTTCTTATTCCAGCTTCTGTGAAACTCAGGGAGAAAGGATTATCCATCAGTACCAATAAATGAAATAAAGCAATAAGAATGGTTAGGAGCCTTCCTTGTATGAACAGATGATCATCAGAGACTTCAGTAAAAGGGATTCTAATACAAAAACTCTGAATCCGTCCACTTGCTCTAGGGCTGAGCTCAGTTTTGCAACACAGCCCCTTTTTCTCTTCCTGCAAACTGCCTCATACGCAACACAACAGCCATGCTCCTGTTGGGTTTCAAATTGCTCAACTGGTATGGATTTGCATGAAAGCAAGGAGAAAATGCACAGCAACCATGAGGCGTGGAATATACAGCATAGCTAGAGATGGGTAGTTTAATGGAAACCATAGTGCAAAAGCCAGCTGCTGCGTGGCGCAGATGGCAAAGTCAAGTCAGAGTTTAAGTTGCCTTCGGTGGCAGCTGCCACACAATGCTCTGCAGCTCTGCTTTCTCAGCTTATTGCTGACATCTTTGAAAACATGCTTGCATAGCCCAGCTGATACACATCTTTAGTATTATGGACAAAAAGCGATTATTTTTTTACAAGATAAGGCATGTTTTGAAAGACCTCATTCAGTAAATTATGAAGTACATGGTCTGTTTTGTCATACTCTGGTTTTGTGGTTAGAAAGTAAGTTTTGGTAGCTGAAGAAGTGTTACAAAACAGCCCCATTAAGCAATTGTATTCAGATGACTGTACAGAGAGAGACTAATTCCTGTTTCGATTTACTTAAGTACATATGGTGAAAGAATACCATTAGCCTAAGTTTTCATGTTTTTCTTAGTCTAGTAATGTAACTTCAGCCCACAGGAAAAATGGGGCTCTACTTCTATCATGTCAAGCAAACATGGCAAATAAGTCGTCCATACAGTGCTCGCTGGCTTTTTAATTCAATAATTTCATGCTCAGATCTGGTACAGAGCCAGAGATACTAGCCTATACTGACTGCTTGACTGATACAGCACACAGCCCTAACGTTCTGGCTTGGGATACTCTAACATGCTGATGTTCCTGGTATACACAGCACCAGCACAGTTATCTCCTACCCCCTCCTTTGCACATGCAGCCTTTGGCGTGAATGTCATTCTAGGGATAAGAGAGGTAAGTGGTGCACCATGAAGTTCTCAGGATCAAGGATGCCGTCTGGGAATGCCATTACTCCCTTCCAGCTCTTATAGCTGAGTTTCCTACTGAAAAATGTGGGTTTGTATGAGAAAATAAGGACTGGGTGAGAATCTCATTCTGACAAGGAGGTGGCCCATAAGCAATCAGGGGAGGCAGCTGGAGTTGCAAGTGTGGAAATGTTCCCAACTCCCCCAGGATAGACATAACCCCAACCTGTTGTTAGGATTTCAGTTCATCCCAGGGCTGGGACCAGACTGTACTTACTCCGTTCTCAATTAGTGCTGTAACAGTCCTTTGAATGAAATCCTGGCTTTACTGAAACCTGCTGAACGACTCTAGCCCTCAGCAGGACTTGAGTTTCAGCCTTTTTTTTTCCCCTCTAAATGCATATGCAAGTGTATAAAAGAAAGAAACCAGAGATGTTCTTGTTCTGCATTCATTGATTCACTGAACATATTTCATAGATTTGCTCAAAACTATGTCCCTATGCTCAAAACAAGAACTGAGGCCAAATATTCCTTTTCATTTGAACTGCATACTGTGATTGTCAAAGGAGAATCACAGTGTGGGCTTTTTTAATAATAAAGTGGTAATAAGTTTGGTTTTTTTAAAATACATTTTAGAATCAGAACTTTCTGTTTAGAGTTATTTACATTTAGTGGCAATCTTTATGTCTCAGCTGGGGAGAGGAACCATCACAGTAGCAAACTGAGAATAAGATATGAATGCTACACTTGCTATGACAATTGTATTAGCAATCTTTTGCTATGAGTGGATGTATAACTGTGTTTGGAGAAGGACCTCACCATCTGTATGTTATATATATTCACTCATTATAAATGTCTAGTACCTGACATGTAAGTATCCATCTGAATTTTCATACCCCTCTCGGTATCCTTCTTACTTTACCTGAATATGAAGGTGAATATATTACTGTTTTCACAGATGTCAACAGTAAAAAATACTTGCTATTTCTCATTCTTTATGTTTACATTAAAGATACTGTCATCTGTCTTAGTAACAAGATCTAAGCTCAGCATGTAACTAAGCAAATAACCGTAACTTTGAAAGACAAAGAATAAACTTAGCATGTGAGGAATTTGCAAATTCCTTGTTCATGTTGTTGATTAGTGACTATGTATGAATCACTAGATAGAGAATTCAAGGGAATAAATTGTATCATTTGGCTAAGATCATATAACATAAGTGCATTTTCCAACCAGTACCTCTCTGTTTAACTTCAAAAAGAATACATAGCAATCACACTTCAAAAAAATTGATGGTGCTGAAGATCAAAGTTTGTATCAGATAGTTTTATCTTTTGCTGAGTGGTAAATTCCCATGTATAATCCTTATTCCCAGTGACTGTCCTTTTAATTAATCAGATGGGTCACACTTAGTTCAGAAATTCTAAAAATGCCCAATTGTTAACTTTATTTCTTGAAATACAAACACAAGTCAATTATGAAAAATATATGGGCATTTGAAAGTAATTTCTTTGTGTGTCTAAATAAATACTGAATTAATTTAAAATCCTTAAATAATAAATTATAAAAAATACATTAAGAAATGTCACATTTTAATAATCCTGATTCTACCTTCTGGTTTCCTGCCCCCACTCATTTTAAATCTTATAAAATATTGAAAGTCAAACCCTTCATTTACTTAATAAGGAAATAGGGTATCAATATTGCAGATCCCATATACTGTATTCCTCTGAAGGCAACGTCTATTTGCAGTGCTTGTTTTGCTATGCACACATGTATCTAGCACTCTAATGCCAGGAATTTTCACCATGATATAGCTACAAGTATATAATAAAATTTAGAGTGTAGAATATGTCTGCATATTACTAAAAGAATTAACAAAAACCCTAATACATCCATCAGCTGTAAGATACTCAACAGTATGTTGGTGGCTATATTTATTCTTCAGGCTATTGGAAGATCACATTTAATGCCTTTGCTGGCTCAAGTAGAGCTTGATAACTGTTCAACGCATTTTGCCTTTCGGGCATTTCTAGAGATATTTACAGTCTCTGCACATATACAGTGCTTTCTGTCTGAAAATGAAACCATTATTGCAGTGAGTTTTCAAAACTGCTGAACACTTAGGCGTCTGCAGCCTGCAGTATTCTGAGGCAAAAAGTCACGCTATACTTCTGCATCTTTGTTTTTATGAGTTGTGAACAATTCAGCAGTGGGTTTATGAACACTGAGATACACAAACGGTACACATCTGTAATATTCAAAATATTGATGTATATGGAAGGCAGTCTAAGAACCAGACTAAGGATTTTCTCTTTATTTATATGGTATAGAACTGTATTTAGGATTTTTGTTAGCAGCGCTGCAGTTAACTTACAAAATGTTTAAATCAATATGACAAAATAGCACAGACGTTTGCTGTGTTGTAAATTCCCCCACTGGGCCCTCTATTCTGTTAATTTACTGGGGGCATAAAGGAACTGAACTTTTAAACAGGGTAAAAAAGAAGGTCTCCAGGATATGTCGGATAACTTGACTTTTAGAGTTTTCTGAAAACTACTCATCAAACCTTAGGATGACCTATTGGTATTGTTATTATTGCTATTTGATTGGCTTTCCAGATTCTGTATGATATCTTTAGAAATGTTAAGGAAATTCAATGACCAGTCGGGTCAAACACCACCATCAGTTACCCTTGTTTTACAAACTTACTCTTTTACCTGTCAGCACATTGCATGTCCTGCCAATTCATTACAAAGAAGGAGCCACTGTTGACTGGGGATTTGAACTCTGCAGTCTATGCAAAGCACAAAGGGGCATATTTGCTTTCAAACTCTGAGGGATCCTTATGCAAGTCACATGGTAAACAGAGAAAAAAAAGAAAAATGGGGGATTTATGGAAAGACACTTGGAGACACTATTACCAGTCTCATTCTGTGAAATATGGCATTTTTAATCTTGATGTTGGTATTTGTATCATACTGTTGAGGGTTTTGAAAGTTCTGTTGTCATGCTCAGATTCCATAATATGCTTTGGATAGATGATTCCCACATGCCTAATCCATTCTTCATGCTCAAAGAAAGGGTGGGATTACCTGCTTGAGCTAAGAAGGATACACAACGCAGAGATATTTGAAAACAAGTGATTGTGGAGCTGATGATCCTGTTAGCATTTTAACGAACTTAATGTTACTGTTTTTACCTAAGCCAAGAGGTTGAAATTGTTTTCTGTAAACTGAGATGAGAAAATTCACAGCCTACACTTATGTTCCAAGAATAGAGACTTTCCAAATTTGCTTTTCAAGTATATAATTGCTAAGTTCATCCGTAATAACCAGAGATTGGTTAATTTGAATATAAACACTGAGACAGTGGTTCTTGGAGCTAGGTTTCTTGAAATTGCTGCCCCAAATTCATAGCTGACATGGTTAGCATGTCTTTTGCAGTAGTAAATTACCATTTTGCTTGGCAGTGTATTGAAATTAATCTACTACATAGAGAAGCCTGTCTTCTCATTTAAATAATTATTGACCTACTTTTTTTTTTTTTTTTAGTGAACCTGATGGCAACAACTGCACACTGTCAGTAGCACAGGGCTATCTTTCTGCATAAAATGACTGACTCCGTTTTAATCAATCAGATATGAAGAGAGTTCAGAGGTAAGTGACAAAAATTATTGACTCAAGAAAATGAATAAGAATTCCATATGAATAAGAATTGAAAGTTTAAATTCAAAAGGAAATTAATGAGAAGAGACATGAAGTAGACAGTCAGTGATAGTGTATTTGCCAACTGCAAGCTGTGGGAATTCTCCCACCTTCGTTCCTCTTATAACATCTTTGTGGGAACCCAGAAACTGCAAAAAAATTTTCAGTCACTTGTCTAGCACTGCTGTGTCAGTCCCAAATTTGCCTAAGAAGTCCCCCTTAACTTAAAATGCATACACATCCTGCCCCTTTTACCCCACAAAATCTGGAAGCTCTTTCTTACCCCCTTCATAAACATTTCCCTTTTTTTAAACATTCAGCACTGAAGTTAGTCAGGGAGAACGAATGAGCCCCCTCAGAAGTGTTGGGCAGATCCCACAGGCTACATCCAACCTGCCTGACAAGTGCTGACCAAAGCCTTCATAAAGGCTGACCTCAGCTCCTTCTCCTTCAGCTGGACTCAGAGGTGATGCCATTGAGAAACAATAGCAGAGGAAGGGAGAAGTAGGCCTCAGCTTGCCCAGTTTGGAAAGAGCCCAAGGATCCTTCTTCCTGGTACATGGACATGGCCACGTCTCTCCCTGCCAGGCAAAATTCTCCACTGCCCATCCTGTGGAATAGTAGCACGTGGCTAGTAGACACCTGGGTAGGCCTACTGACCCTTCTGAGGAGGGTTTCGTAGTGTATATGGCAAGGGATGACGGAAGACATATGCAGCTGAGCTGAGGCTTTCTGCATCACCTGCGTCAAGTGTACTGACACCGCATGTTTAAAAGGCAATATGGACATAACCATTATCTATTTTTGGATTGTTACTGTGATACTCCCATGGAGGCAGTTATTTTCTGGAAACTGTTGCACAATTCTTCTTTCACTTGGATGACATTTAAGGATATATTCCATACGAAAAGCTGAGGCAATAACACACGAAAATACTGTTTCAGTGTCCTATAAAAGTCAGGAAATGAGCTTTGTTTCACCAAGAGAAAAGTCCTTTCTGTCCTGAGCTGTTCCTTTTAGGTCTACCTCAATGTGGCTGTTCCTGATTAGTCATTTCATTGGTACAAAGGAAGTACAGGAATCTTTTCATGTCAGCCCTCTGCTTATCTCCTTAAAACACTATGTAAATGGATGATGGAAAAGCAAGTGGGCAAAGATATGTGTGTGAAGGAGGTGAGCATAACTCCTTATCCCTGCACTGTCAGTATTTACAGCTCTTCCATGGTCTCCATACTTTCTCTGTCTCTATCAGGGTACCCTGCCTTACCACACCATGCATGTATGTACACATATGAATAGGTGTGCCTGTGTGGATGTGCAGGAAGCAACACGTATGAGTAGAACAGTTGTGTTGATAGTAATGGCGGGCTCACGTGGGTGAAGGTAGATGTACTGTGTATTATAAACCTAGGACAACAGGAAACAGTGGTTCATCAAACCATATGTAAGAAACAAGTGACTCATCCATTAAGTCATGCTTGATTCAAGTGCCAAAGCTCCCGTATCAAAATTCAGAGTAATTACAGCTGAGTCATGCCGACAAGGAGACAGACTCAGAGCTGGTGTAGGTATTGCCAAGACATGATACAGCAGCAATCACCTGGGGTGGGGAGAAGGGAGTTGCTGCTTTAAAGTCTTGGGCAGGGCCCAGGGCCACATGATGAGATCAAAGTATCAGTGCTTATTTCAAAAGAAAATGTTGCTCATTCTGTCTGGGTATGAAGGAAACCTTAAAAATATAACAGGCTACCTATTGCTTAGCCTGAAATATTAGCTTTGTTAGGAGCAAACTGTCCTGCTGTGCATCTCTCTGAAACCTGTTTCCAGCTAAAGGAGGAGCGTGTCCTGTGGAAGTGAGGAGGAGCAGAAGGGAGGAGAAGGTCAGACAGTACAGTTGTATGCAAAGCTTGGGCTACCTTTCACTCTGGAAGGGCCCTGTCCATCCTGGGTATGATCATCTTTGTGAAAAAACACCTATCCACTCACATTTTCTGGCTCCCACTCGCATTGTGACTTCATGAAACCTTGGAAAGATGATTTATACGTGAAGTGCAAGAGGGCTGTGAGTCACGGTGAAGCTGTACAAGCTCATTCAGTGAAATGCTCCACACTGGACCAGCTACTATTTGAATTCACTGCTTTGGTTGAAGATTCCTCCGCTCCTTTGAACATCAAACGAATAAAGCACATATAGTTAACTAAGCTACCTACTGGGAACACAGCCATGCATCTTTAGGAGACTTGCCCTGACACAGCAAGGGATCAAATAAAGTGCACTCTGGGGAGATGGTAGCCCTCAGGAGAGTTCGAAGTGTCGAAGTGTGCTGTCAGCGCTGCCCGGTGAGTCAAGTATTTCCAGGCATCTTGTCCCCGTGCAGTGGAGCTGCAATGCTGATGTAGTTGCAAGGAAGTCTCAGTCTCGAGTTGTGGAGTGCTGCACGCCTCCTTGGCCTGTTGCCTCTTGCGTTATGTCCCTGTGTGCCAGGACAGAGGCTGTCTCTGCAGGCGAGTTTTTTGTGGGTCTTCAGCCTCTGTTCTTTTCTCTAGCAAAAGTGTGCCAGTCCTGTTGGCTATTTAAACCAGCATTCATAGACAGACAGGTTTCTCCTACATGCCTTTACTGTGGCAGCTCCCCGCTTTCATATTTAAAATGTACAGAAATTTATAGAAATACATACACCTTGACATTATCATTTAAATAAAAAAATCTTAATACTCAACAAATATATAACATATTGGAAATACAACAGGTTTAGTAAGATTATTGTTTTGTTAGTATCTAAATGATTACATGTATCTTTAGGTTGTAAATTTCCAGTATTACTTTGAAAGAAAAATTAATTCTCTCAATCACTAGCTAAAATAATATTGGTATTGTTATTTCTGAAGTAATTCTGACTCTGCGATCTTTGCTTAGGGAGTATGGATTTCGGATTTTGAGAATCTAGACATGAAAAAATACAAAATAAAACAATGCATTGAGAAATACTTAAGATTAGCTTTTCTTCAGCTAACACACCAAAAAAAAAAAACCAAAACAAACCCAAGATTGCTAACTTAGTATCTGCACTGTGTATCATTCTGTGCATGTTACCTTTTTGGATGTATATGAATATAGGTATAATGACCATTGATGGAAAAATTGCAGAGATGTCTTTTTGCACTTGGACTAGAACTATATTCACATGCCGGGACGAATGCGAGGTAAAATGGGCTGTTTTGTAAGAGCAAAAATTACCTAAAAAGAGCTAAAAATATATAGTATAGAGTAACAAAAGCAGTAGGTCAAATTGGAATAGCTGTTGCCCTTGGAGGCCATTATCTCAAGCCAGAGGCTGGTTAGGTGTGCTTGTTGGACATTAGGAATTACTGGAATTTGCTTTGACTGGAATTTGCTTGACTGGAATCAAGCAAAATAATCACCATTACTAATAATGACTATTTTACTATTAACAAAAGGACAGGATAATTCAGGAGGAACAGCAGTGCAAGGAACATAGTTCCTTCTTTTCCTTACCCTCTGTAGAAAGTTTATGCTGCTGCTGCTATCTTTGAAAGTAAGACTGTTCTTGGAGGGGCCTAAAAAATCTTGGTCTTATAGGGACATGGGGATAAAAGCTGTAAAGCTGAGGGTGGGACCGAAATCCAATTATTGGTTACTTTAGAGGGCACTTCTAATCTGTTCCCTCAAAAAGGAAAGTCGCATTGGA
The DNA here is from genome assembly GCA_027574665.1 of Rhynochetos jubatus. Taxonomy (NCBI): domain Eukaryota; kingdom Metazoa; phylum Chordata; class Aves; order Eurypygiformes; family Rhynochetidae; genus Rhynochetos; species Rhynochetos jubatus. The sequence goes on along the minus strand of CM050650.1, from coordinate 94,150,360 downwards.
ACGTATCACAAATACCCTAAATAATGTGTAGAAATATTGATAAATTCTTCTGTGGAAAGATAGATCCTGTTGCTGTATTACAGATAATCTATGTGGTTTATTACCTCTATACAGTTTATTAACTGTAGAAGTTATCTATGATATTGATAAGTGAGAGAAATCATGGGGATCAACTTTACAGTAAACCTCCTTCATTTAAACTGCATTCAAAGGAGCAAGTTTTTATTTCCAGAGTTGGAAATCTGTTTCAAATAAATCCAAATAACATTGCTCATGCAAATCTTTCATCTCACTAAATTAATGAAGGATTTCTGACTTTCAAGTAGCTATTCAAGAATGCATTATCTTGTTTGCATAATCTTTTTTTCTCTTAAAAGAGTGGGTGTCATGTGAGTCATTTGAGTTGCATAAGCCAAAAGCTTGTGTATGACAGCTGGCCAAATTAACTTCCCAATTAATATAAATATTCTAATATAAATAGCTACTTTTCTCACTAATCAGCGTAGCAGTTAGTATACTGTACATAATGTGCATTCAGACAATAAGGATACTAAAAAATTACTACCTGGCATGTGTTAAGACATACAGCATTTGCACCTGTAATATAAAAAGAGAGAGACTGTCTCAAACATTTAAATAAACAACGTTTTAATCCAAGACAAATTATACAAACAACCTTGCTAGAAAATTTTGAATGGTCAAGGCTCGTTTTGAGCTGAAAGCATTTAAAACGTCCCCAGCAGAAAATGTTTCCAGTAAGAAATTTTTCAGCGTCTTTTGAATATATTTAAATGGAAAAGTGGTGCCATGAAAGAAAGTGTCATGGCCCTGAGGGCACTGATGGGCCTTACTGTCCCTTCCCATCTCTCTGGGGCTCCCCCCACCTGGCCCAGGACCCCATGTCAGCCCTCCAATGCCGTTGGTCCCTGGCCCAGTGATGCTGTGGTAGGGCTGGTCTCCAGCTCTTCGCAGCCCTGCCCTGCCCACCCATGGGCCCCACCAAGCTGGGCCCACCCACAGGCCCACATCCCAGCCTGGCCTCAGCCTATCCCCATGGAGATGCCCAATGCCTGGGGCTGCCCCGGTGCCTCTGGCTGTCCTGCTCCTGACTGGGTCGGTGGGACAGGGCCTGGTTGCCAGGGCCTGCCCTGACCGAACCCAGGGGTGGTTGTATGACAGCACTGCTTTTCGTTGTGGAAAAAACATACCTACATTCCTCAGACAAATCTGTTCACAGTGTGGTTGGGGTTTTTTTAATCCAGAAATTTCTGTTTAAAACACAAATATGCTAGAAAGCCTGCTTTCTTGAGATAAAGAGCTTATGCATGCCAAAGCTTGAAAGGCAGAGTTATCCTATTCTTCCTCTCAGAGGAACACTAGTTGTCAGATTTTATGAACTGCTTATTGACCAAATAGCAGGTACCTTCACAATATGCTATTTTTAATATATTTTTAACTTGTAGATGAAGACTTCCACTAAGTATTTCATATAAATCACAGTGTCCAAGGTTCACCTAGATTTTCTCACACAGATTGGAGAGAACGATATGGAAAGGTGAAGCACGTAGAAACTATAAAATACAACTTTTAGACTATCACAGAATCACAAAGCAATTTACACTGGAAGGGACCTCTGGAGGTTGTTGGGCCAATCACCCTGCTCAAAGCAGGGCAGATTCATAAGTTGGATCAGGCTGCTCAGGGTTTTGTCCAGTCAAGTATTGAATTCCTCCAGGGATGGGGATCCCTCAGACACTTTGGGAGCATGTTCCAGTGTCTGCACGTGTTCACAGTGATGGTTGTTTCCTCAAACCTGGCTGGAATTTCCATTGCAGCAACTTGTGTAGGTGGTCTCTCATCCTTTCAGTGTGCACCTCCAAGGAGATTCTGGCTCTGTTGTCCCTATAACTTCTCAGCCCCCCCTTTAGATATTTGAAGACAGCAATAAGATCCTCCCTGAGCCTCCCCTCCTACAAGCTGTACAAGCCCAGCTCCTTCAGTCGCCCAGTGTACATCATGGCCTCCACCCCCCTCACTATCTTAGCATCTCTCAGCGGACTCACTCAGGCTTGTCAGTAGCTGCCCTGTAACAAGCATCCATGCCAGGACACAGTACCTCAGATGCAGGCTCAGAAGCTCTGAGGGCAAGGATCCTCTCCCACAGCCGGCCAGTGCAGCACAGTGTATGGTTAGCCTTCACCACATGTGTGAACTTGTGACCACTGTCCAACTTCTTGTCTATGAGGTCCCTTGCTGCAAACCTGCTTTCTACCCAGTCAGTGCCCAGGCTGCATGGTTACATGATATTTTCCCATCCTATATGCAGGACTTTGCATTTGTCTTTGGTGAACTTCATGATGTTTCTGCTCATGAGGATGTCTCCAGTCTATCAGTGTCTGTCTCAAAGACACCCCTGTCCTCCAGCATACTGACTGTTACCCCCACTGTGCCGTTATGTTCCACCCTATTATCCATGTCACCAATGAACATGATGAACAGCTTTGACCTCAGTTTCAGTCCCTGGGGAACATTGTTTATAACTAGACACCAACTGGACTATAAACCCCTTGAGTCCAGTTTTTCACGCATCTTAACAGTCAACCTGTCTGGGACAAACTTTCTCAATCCGGCTATTAAAATGCTATAGGAGAATGTGCCAAAAATCCTGCTAAAGCCAAGGTCAATGACCTCTGCTGCTCTCCCATTGTCCACCAGTCCAGCCATTTCATCACAGAAGACAGTCATGTTAATCAGGCATGATTTGATGTTGGTAAATCCATGCTGGCTATTCCCAACCCCTTTCTTGTCCTTCATTCACTTGGGAATGGCTTACAAGATAATTTGCTCCATTACTTTCCCAGAAATTAGTAAATTGAGGCCAACTGTTTTGTGGTTGTCCTGTGGATAGGCCTTCCTTTGTACACTTTTGAAGATCCCTTCTTGCAGTCACTGGGGACCTCCCCTGACAGCAAAATCTCCCCTGACAAGACCATCATGGCCTTTCAAAGGCGATAGATAGATAGATAGATAGATAGATAGATAGATAGATAGATAGATACATACATACATACATACATACATACATACATACATACATACATCCTGGTCTCACAATACTTTGGCCAGTTTCCTCGCCATGCTGTGTGGACCTATGGATTTCTTGATGTCCAGTGTGCTTAAGCAGTCCATAATGCAATACCCTTTTACAATGGGCCATATTTGTCTTTCCCATACTCAATCCGTCAGCACAGAGACCTGTAGAAGCCTGAGGAAATACCTACTCGGTAAAGACTGAGGCAAAGAAGGTACTTCTTTGTGTTTTCCATGTTCTTTTTTAACCGTCCCATTCAGCAGCTGGCCATATCTTTGCTGATGAGGTACCTATAGAAGCCCTTTTTACCTTTCACATTTCTCACCAGCTTCAAATCCAGCTGAGCTTTGTCTTTTCCCTGAGTGCCTGGGCAGTGCCTCTGCACTCGCCCCCGGGTAGCATGGCCCCATTTTCACCTTCTGTACACTTCCTCTTTGTATTTAGGCTCAGTGACGTGGCTCTCTTTACAACCAAGCTGGCTCTCAGTCGTGCTTACTGGATTGCCTGCTAAAACATGTTTAGGATTTTCAGAAAAAAACCCTATAAACGTGTTATATACTCCAAGCATCTTGGTTATAAAATGTGTAGGTATTATCGATAGCTGCTTTGAATAGATTTGATGTGCATGGGTCCAGACTATATCTCATTTGACATCTAGATTCATCGATTAAAAAAATTTTAAAAAATTAAAATACCTAAAATTTGTCTTCTTCCTAAATTTCTTAGACTTATTTCTTACAAACAAGTGTCTAAGATCCTTTCCTGCTTCCCTTCCGTACAGATGTGTGGGTACAGTATCATGCCATCAGCTTGTCTATTTATTGTGTGAGTTAACAAGCACAGTAAGTCATCCTGTAAGTTAATGCTTCTGTACAGTAGTCATCTTAACTATTTTATTGACTATTAGAAATTCCAATAGCTTAATTGTTTTATCTTTATTAGTTACCTATTTAATTTTATCCTAATCTTGTATTCTAATACACCTAATGCATCTTAATATATCCAGTACGTTCTAATACATCTTAGTACAGATATAAGAGTTCTGTTCATAAAAACTGCTGATCACAGATCGGTAGAATCATGCACACTTTTAAGCTTCATTACAACCATTGTAACTCATACACAAATTACCTCATTTACTGTTTTAATGGCTGTGTAAAATAAAAAAAAAAAAAAAAGAAAGAAGTAAGTCAAAAAAAATGGAAGTTGCAAAGAATTTACTTAAAAGTGTTGGAAAAATCCTTAGAAACCAAATCGTATAGATCATGAGATGATAAGAAATCCTTATCTGTCAGCTGTGTTATTGTCTGCGTTAATGTCATGAAGGTTATTTACCCTATGAACTGAAAACACTTTAACAATGGGTTCTGCCTTCCATTACCTCCTCACATCTCACAGATCGAGCAGGAGGAGGATGTGACACTGAGCAAGCTAACTGGGTAGTATTTAGGTAGGGACTGCAACTGGGAGGATTAATTGTTCATACGTGATGTGTGGTGACTCAGTGCCTCCAGTTGGAAGTACTCCCCCTTTGAGACAAGAGAATGGCAGAGAAAACCTCTCTCCTGCCTGAGTGCCAATGGCACGCAGCTTCATAATTACGGTCAGACTTGCATTCTGCTTTTGCTTCTGCTGTGTCACATTGGCCCCTGATCCTGACAGTGCCGGAGGAGTAAAAAAGGCTGTTTACCCTAACCACCCTGTTCCCAGGACTGACACCGATTTATTAATTTGTCATGTGTAATTTCTTTAAAAGGTACTTATGATATGTGGGTTGGAAAATGTTACAAAACCCAGCTACTTTCACAAGGAAAGCTTGTAGCTGCGAGTCAACACAACACTGAGCTAAAAGGCCTATGGGTGAAAGATTCAGCCTTCTGAATCCCCTCTACTTGCATCAAGGGAGAGTCATTGCCAGTCAGCCTAAAGATGCCTCATTTGGATTCCCATTGCAGATCTTGAGGCATTAATGTCAACTGTTTAGTAAATGAATATTAGTAGATCCAGTCTTTCACCCCTGGATGTGCTTTGGTAAAGATCAAAGATGTGTAAAATGCAGAGATAGAAATGAATTCAGATGTATTAATGGCTGACTGGTTGCAATGAAAGTTTTACAAAAATTAATTAAAAAAATATATGTGTTTATGAGCTGCAATGAATATCTGAGGCCCACCAATAAGGACAAGATTTTTTCATATGCACTCTTTTAAGAAATTATTTCTGAAGTGTTAGTTATGGGTTTGCTATGTATTTGTGTTTATGATTATAGCTGAATCACTCAGAAATGTATTCACACATTTTCCAGATCACACAACAGAAAATTATATATATTAGGATATTTAAACACTGCTAAGAAAACAGACAAAATTATCGAGGCCATCAAAAGTATAGGCCATGTACACCCACATCTTTCTCTACTTGCTCATAGTGATGCACCCCAGATCTCATCACCCACTACGCACACAGCTGGGGTGCACCAGCCCGAGCTGTGGATTCTCCTGGAGGAGTCAGGAACCTGAAGGTTCAGTGTTGCAATTATTTTCCAGAAATCATGATCCTAAGCAGTGCCAAAGTACATGTAATGCTTTTGGGAGCAGAGGGTCCATCTGTGTTCATACTACGAAATCTCAGAGGGAATATGTATATACATACGCTCCAGCAGGGTGCTGGATTTCTTGAAGGTGCATGAAGTAGCAGTAGGGCAGATTTCTAGTCAGTCTTCTCCTTGTAGGGTTAATACTCTATTTCTTCTTCCAAATACTAAAGTAGGATAAATTGTTGACAGCAGAGAAAATTCCTAAACTCCTAAGCCCTTTGTCAGTAACTTCACAGGGTTTAATCTACAGGGTTTAATCTGCAGAGTTTAGTCTGGTGTTGACATCGCAGGTTGACACCTTGGTGCCTTGTCACCTGGGGATGGAAAGGGTGCGGATGGGGAGCAGCTGCCGTAGTGGCACACTGAGCCCAAACACCTGGAGCCTCAACCTGCACCAGCACATGCTGGGCGTTTGATCCTGCTGCTACTCTGCAGCAGCACACTCCTTGATTCCTTGAATTGGCACCTGATTTCCATCCTGGGCCAGGTGGTGCTGCACATTGCTCAGAGAGCCTGACATTTCCAGGGAAGGCTGATCCTGCTATGTCTGTGCAGGACCAAGAACACAATGAATGGTAAAGCTGCTGATCCCAGGAAGTGCCAGGATGATGACGTGCACAATTAGCTCATCCAGTTGAAAGTGATGATGGTGTGAAGCATCTTGGCTGGGGTGGTGCTGTGCCCTGTGGCAGTGGGACCAAGGGCCAAGTTTACCTTGCAGACTGACTCGCACAGTGGCTGAATACCCCCAGGGACATAATCTTGATATTCCAGTACTCTTCAGGAAATAGATTTATAAATAATCCCATAAAATTATACTTTTCAGGACACAAGTCAATTATTAAACAAAAGAAAATAAGAATAATCCCTGGCTATTGGATGTTAGGGCAGTGCATAAAGGTTTTAAAATACTGCTGCAGTTTTGGTGCATGCCATTTGCTAATGTTGTCTGAGGCACAGAGGAATAGGAACAGAGTCTGAACCCAGTGCTGAGTGCGAATAGCAGTACTTTCTAGAAGCCAGCCTGTTAAAGCAAGTTAGGGACTCAAAATCTGCTCATAAATCCATTGAAATATTTTCTTCACTAGGTTGCCTTAAATTCCCAGTAGTGCTAGTATACCTCTATTCTGGCTGTACACATTATTCCTAAGGGTTGGACTCTGATTCTGTTTTGCAGGAGAGTTCCACTGACTTGGAGTGTCCAAACCAGTTTGTCATCTCTCTCAATTCTGATACTAGCTTAGTTTTAAGGGTAGGTCCTGTGCAAATAAAAATATTTCATTGTAGAAACAGAGAAGATGATAGAAAGTTGCTGATACGGTTCCATCATTTTCTAGAACAATCTTTGCTTTTGGTCTCTCCTACTGGACAAGTCCCTCTTTAAAGCATTCATATGCTTATACTCAGCTCTGACACTCCTTGTGCTTACCTCATGCTTGTGGTGGTTTTTTTCATCTACAGCACGCTGTCAGAGATTACTGGGTTTTGACTTGACCGTTCAGATGTGGTTAATAATGAGAAATAGCATGTAGTAACCTCAGAAAAATATCTAAATACTCCTTGGTGCCTGAGGTGAACACCTTAGAGAGCTCTGGGGTTCCCCAGAAATTCTATATATTTCTTCCATGAATGCCTTCATGACAAATACAGATATTCTTTTGATGGGTGTTACATGCAGTCTTTTAAAAGAAACTGAATACGTGATTTCCAAGGCGAAAAAGAAATTGAACACACCATCTTTGGCAATCAGAATGCATCTTTTAAACCGATAAATTGGGAAAAAAAAGTCTTAAGTGATCTTGAAAATTGCACCTGAAACACTTCTACACATGGTTGTTATAAATACCAGGCAAGATTTCTGAGAGTGAGTAAGATGACAGAAAGAAGTATCGTTTTTTCTTGCGTTTACTTCATGCAGTTGACAGTATTTAGCTGACCGCTTTTCCCTAGTGAGGCTAGATCAAGCAGATGCTTCCTTACTCTTACAGACATGAGTAACTAACTCCACTTGCTTCAGCACCACCAGGCATTACAAAACCCGGGCTCTCACCAGCTTGTGGATGATAGCACGGGTCACCTTTGCAGCAGGTCACAAACGACAGTGTAAAATCAGAGAATTTCTTAAGCAGACAGCAGGCATTTTTCACATCAGTTTAAGTCACCATCAGCCACAGCAGCTCAAGGCTTTCCTCCCAGCACCCTCCACTGTGCGGGCAGACCACCCCAGGCAACTTGTATAAAGAACCAGTAGAAAATTATTTACTTATTATTTTTAGTAGGAGCCATTCTCTGATCATTTATTTCCTGCAATGAGCTGCCCATGGAAGCAGGAGGAGCCAGCACTGTGGATGATGTAGGGTGAGGGGTATTTATGGCTTTGGGAGAGGAGAGTAGGAACAGCCTCACCTGAGGTCAGTTTAAGTCCCTGTAGTACCCCACCTGACAGGTAAAAATATTACCTGAAATTACTCTCAACTATTATTAAACTTGATTAATTTTCATACTGACAGTTTCTCTGGAATACCAGCTGACTTCTTTCTTTTCCCCTGTCTATAGAAATGACTCTGAGATGTTAATACAGTGAAAACAAACATGCTGAGGGGAACATTAATGGGCTCATGAATACAAAAAAAATCCCCAAACCCTCCTCTCTTAAAAGCTCCAGGCTGTTCTAGTGGTAGTGCAGAAGTGGTTTGGGTTCTGGTTTGTTGTTTTTACAAGGCAGACTACAATATTAAAATAAGCAGATCCATCGGGGGACATGTGTCATAATGTATCTCTGGGGTTTAAAGCATGCAAACAAGTAAAGCAGTTTCTTGACCTAACAGTGTTCTTTCAGTTTTATACTAACTTTGATTTATAAGAACCAGCTGCTTTGGCTGCCAGGCACTGCTACAAATTATTAAGTCACTTAACAAAACTTGAAACAACTACACGAAGCGCAAAGCAGTAAAGGATCAGGGGGTTGGGTCAGAAACCTAAAGGGGTTTTCGATGCCTTAAAACTCAGTCAGACACCCTCTGAACCCTCACTTGCTCCAGTGTGTTTTCTACCCAAAAGAATATTGATTCTACCAGAATCCATGAGTGCCTAAATTTCTTTCCTAAAGTCTCTCGTACAACCCCCTGTGCTTCTCCACACTTAAACCTCAGTAAGACTCATAAATCAGGCTCTCCTCTGTCTGTCTTAATGCATGACCCATTGGAAAGTCATTCTCAGAGCAGTGTCAGTGGGTTTTTCCAAGTCTTAATACTGTGCTGCCTAGCCTAGATGGCCTCTTTCTTAGCTTGCTGGGTTCTTTCAGTCCTGCTTTTAGGCTGTACATAAGCACCTACAGGCTGAAAGTGCGGCTAATGCAGAATTTGGAGACCTGAAATCAAGGAGTAGGTGCTTCTCACCAACCTTTTTGTTTGTCCAAAAGTCTTTAGGCATGTCTGTTTTCACCAGAACAGTTCCAGAGGCACCTGTAGTTGTTACTTTTTGTGGACTAAACTGGGCTTCTCGCTACCTAACACTGTTTGGATCCACCTGACAGCAGTCTTTCCATCCAAGTCCCAGTCCAGTAGGCAGGTGCAGAAGAACCACTTCTCTTTTACATCAAACATTACTAAAAGTTTCATTATTAAGAGTCTTTCTGTGGCTCTGGTCTCTGATCTCTCAGATGTCAGTAGTTTTCATGTCCAGACTAGGCTTTTTTTTTTTTTAATGTTACAAAATGATGGTTTTGTCACACTCTTCATTTCCATGTATCATTTGACTTCCAGAGAACAATTAGCCACTAGAAGACAGTGCTCCCAGTATAAATACTTCTCATAAAATTATGTCCTTAATCACCATTTTATTCCCCTTTGACACCTTTCAGGTACATTATTTCCCCCCTTCTTGGTTTTCCTTTAAATGCATCTTCCTTAAAACATGGTAACACTGCCAAGATTCAGACAGGATTCCCTTGCCTTTTTTTCACCCTGCATTGTACCTACCATTTTAGGTATTCTCCTAAATAGACAGAGTATTTGTGCTGAAGAGTAGAGACCAACAGAAATATGGATATCAGAACTGGGAATAGAAATACAATCAGGAATCAAATCTTCCTTTAAATGCTTTCAGAATGGGGTAGAACACACTGAATGAGGGGAACAATACCTGTTGTCTAACTATACTGTAGACTTTCCTGAAGGCTTTAGTAAGCCTTTTCTTCTTCCCAAATCCAAGCTATTTCCGTTCAGCCTGTTTTCAAAACCAAATATGGTTTCCCACTGCTTGGTTTAGGTCTCAGCTACAGGCAGGTTAGCAATTCTAATGCTACAAGGACAAAAAAACATGTACGCAGGCAGAGAAGGTTAAAATTAGGTGGGCTGTTTGTTACTTGCCACATGCTGTTGTAGATTGCATCGGTTCCATGTATGTTATACTATAAATAGATTAATCAAAGCCAATGAAAAGAAAATAATGAAACTTTAATATGCTGAAAAGGAAAACCAAAAATAATGGTGTACCATTAACAGTCCAAGCCTTACCCACAAGCCTATTTTTTTTATCATTTATTGGCGTTTTGCCCACTTTATAAATAAAGTTATAGCATGTATTTAGGGAAAGCATGTCATAGGGACAATTAGTTTACAATATTACAGCATTTAATTATATGCCAAAAAAGAAAAAAAAAAAAGTGAATATAGTAAAGCCAAATGCTTCCATGGAAATGATAAATGGATGAGCTGAGTGCACATGATTATCCATGAAAACCTATGTTTGAATCACAGATTCTATTAATAAAAGAGGTGTGTACAATAAGACCAAGCATTTGGGAGAAATAAGTGCCTTTGTTTCATGGAAAAAAAGAAAAAAAAGGAATAAAGAAGACTAGGCGTCTAGGGAAACCCCTTTGTCCCATTATAGGCTGCACCCAATCCATTTCTAACGAGTTTTCCCTGAATAGAAGTTGCAAGTCTTGCCTGAAGAGCTAGAGATTTTAAGGAAAAGGCTGAAAAAGATTCACAGTGAGAGGAAGAAATGGGAAGGGGTCAAATTTGTCTTCTTTTGAAGAAAATTAGGTTTATTGAATTTGCATCACCTGTCAAAAGAGATCTGCTTTCTTCCACTATGTTCACACAGTACCCACTGTCCATTTTACACGATATGAAGCTAGATCCTTAAGTGGACTTTTCTGAGGCTTGAGAGGAAGGTGGGATGTAAAGATGAGTAATGATGCCTAACATAGACCTCAAACTGAACTCCTTACATGCTGACTGGTTACCATCCAAAACTACCATTTACCATTGAAAATAGCATAAAAAAATACTTTTACCCATAAATACACTTAGTGTTTTTTAAACTGAAAATGGGAAACTGCTACAGGGACCATATTAATAAAATGAGGAAAACTTGCTGCCCTTTACCAGACTCCACTCTTTCTAAAATACCCTGTCTTGAATAGTTAACAGTTTCAGAAGTTTCAGAAATATCTAAACAAGAAAGGGGTGTCATGGTTTAACCCCAGCTGGCAACTAAGCACCACACAGCTGCTCACTCACTCCCCTCCAGCAGGATGGTGGAGAGAATCAGAAGAGTAAAAGTGAGAAGCCTCGAGGGTTAAGATAAGAGCAGTTTAATAGTAGAAATAATAATAATAATAATAATTATAGTGAAAAAAATAATAGTAATGAAAAGGAAAATAACGAAAAGAGAGAGAAATAAAACCCAAGAAAGACAAGTGATGCAAATGAAAAAAATGTATTGCTCCCCACCACCTGACTGATGCTCAGCCTGTCCCCCAGCAGCAGTCCCCCAGTCAGCTTTCCTGTAGTTTGTATGCTAAGCATGGCGCCATATGATATGGAATATCCCTTTGGCCAGTTTTAGTCAGCTCTCCTGACTGTGTCCCCTCCCAGCTTCTTGTGCACCCCCAGCCTCCTCGCTGGTAGGGCAGTATGAGCAGCAGCAAAGTCCCTGCCTTGGTGTAAGCACTGCTCAGCGACAACTAAAACATCACTGAGTTATCAACATTATTCTCATCCTAAATGCAAAACACAGCACTATACCAGCTCCTAGGAAGAAAATTAACTCTATCCCAGCTGAAATCAGGACAATGGAAAAATCTCAGCAATTTAGAAAGGGTAAGAAAATAATGGTAAGAAATTACTTAAATATTTATTGGTCAACAAACTGATAAAATCTTCAGCTGCATATATCGTGTTCCCTATTTCCAGTTCCATTATATAATCAAGTCAACAAATCTTAAAATACATGCATGGTCAATATTAGCAGATGGCTATCTTTTTCTGCTCAGAAAATACCTTATAAGCTGGTTTCTGAAAAGCAGTTGGCAGGGAAAATATGCAGACGGCAGAAGAAACATTAATATACATCCATTACTGATATTAAATTAAATTGGATAGATAGTTGCACAACATAATCACTGATGATTAATTGTACACAACATACGTAAAATGTATGTAATTCGTATGCTAGTTCTTAACGTGGACTGCTGAGGCAGCTAGGCATTGAATAAAAAGATTAAATCACAACTTAGATCTGTTGTTGGCAAAAACAAAACCAAGGAAAAAATCCATATTTAGTCGATCAGCTGCCCGATAAAATAAACGTCTCTTGCACTGTGCCCTGAAGGTCTGTGGCTGTGATGGCACGTCAAGAAGAGTGATTTGTTTCAGCTGAAGTCTGTGCAGGTCACACAACATTCAAGCTTAGGAACAATTCAGAAGAGTATCTAAACAAGCCTGAATCACCTTTTCCAGAGCAAATGCTATCACCATTGAAATCTAGCCCATCTGCTTTAAATGTAGATCCCTCTGTCCTTCAGACAAACAGGAGAGAATCTGTATTGTGTATCTTACGGGCATAATAAAGAACTTGGTCAAGCAGGCATCAGAGAGCTGAAGCAGCTTTGGGCTACCCTTGCATCCCTCTCAGCTTGGACTATGAAGGTATGGCAGGGATTCCTAACACCATCCAAAATGGGGGTGGAGGCCATTAAGGTACAAGTTGGACCCTGGGCTGTCATACCATCTATAGCACTATGTCTGCACTGTAGAGCAAACACTTCCACCCTTCACCTTGAACTACTGTCCTCCATGCCAATGCTACCTCATGCCAACACCACACACTCCTCTAGGGTCCTCAGCATCCTTCCTCAGGCCGCTATCAGTGGTGTGTTCCTGATGAGATGGAGTTTTTTCTTCATGATTGCTGGGTCTACAAAGTAGACGTAGAGCAAACACAGCGTCAGCATCTAGGCAGTGCTCCCGCCAAAATACTTTCCTTTTCTGCTAAGACCCTCAGCCCAGGTCCGTTCAAATGGTTACTCACAACTTCTTGGTCACTGAGCTCAAGCATTAGTTCTGCTGTTGTAGCTACAGCAGTTACATATTGCAGTCCCTGAATATTTATCAACAAATATTCCTAACCTGGGCCCATAGGAACTGTGAGTCTGAGTTTAGGATTCTTCTGACAAATACAACTCTAAAAAGGCAGAGGTACAGCTAAAGATAGCACACAAAGGAGCTGCCAGCAGAAAACGATAGTTCAGGTACAAAGAGCCACAGTATTTACCTGTCTGCTGACGATGTCGCTTTCCTACTGGAAAATCAGATTTCAGTCACCCTAACGCTAACAAGCAAGCCTTTCTAAATAGTAAGCAAAGCAAAGACACAGACCTGCTTCAGGTTTGATAATTTTTTAGTTTTGTTTAATTGTAGTTTCTAGGCCTACCCACTTTAACACGATGGCTTTCCAAAACATTGCAAGTATTTGGAAAACAGTGAAATGTCTTCACTTTCACAAATTATCATGTCTCACAGCCATATTGTCTATTGCTGTTTTCCATTCTCCATCAGTCTACTCAGATTTACAATAAAAAGTTTCCTTGAGAAACATCAGGAAGATTGAATGTACCTAGATTAATCAAGAGAGTAAGATTAAACCATCTCCAGAAGGTTGCCAGAGCTGTAGTTTTGATGGAAGATACCAGCTCAGAATTTCAAAACCAGCTGGCTTATTGAACGATTTTAACTTTTAAATGCCATACTGGTGAACTTTATATGGGATTTTAGCAGATTTCACCTCACCAACAGGACCTGTGGCTTTGAGTACCACCACATAAGAGTAATTGTACAGATAAATGGCATATTTTTCTGGCATAATATTGTAGTGTGCCAATTTCCTCAACTGCCAGATGATGGAAAATTAAAATTGGGAATATAGAGAGGGGAAACAGAAATGGGTATTTAAATCCCTTGCACTGTATTATCTTTCTGACATTTTAAGACATCACATATCTGTGAAATCTGAATTTCATAAAAGTTACAGCAGCTTTGCAATTTAATTTAATCTTTATGATTCATGAGGACACAGCATGTTACCAAACATATTTATTTCTCAAACAGAGATTTATTTTTTATGACTTTTCAGCATGAAGGAGAGATACAATTTGTGCCTATGGACCTGAAACAAAAATCTGTATGTTCATCTGGAGAATAAAATATATTTGAGGACATTGAACATCTAGACTTATTTAAACTGGCCCTGCATATTATCTCTATGACACCTTTATAGAGGTGTGTGCCTCTGAAATTTATAATACAAATTTCCATTAGACATTTTATTAATAAGATAGGACAATCTTTGTGATAGATAACCAGTTTCATTAAAAGCATTAATGGTTTTCTGCAGAAACAGATAGCAGTGATCAAGTGTAATTTTAAAAAAGTATTAATTAAATCATTATGAGTTAACCTTAGCCATCCAGAATCTTGATGTAAGAACTCTATCAGGGAAGTGCATTGATTTAATTGCACTTTTTATACTTTATTCAAAATGTCAAAGGTATGCTCTGAATTGTATATTATCTGAGGGCTTGATTACTTGCTTGTTAATAATTGCATCACTCATCTGGAAATAAACTCTTCTGACATTTAGCTTTACTCGGTTTGCTTTTTAAAGTGAGACGCGATTTAGCTAAGGCAAAGAAAAGAATACAAAGTAGGAAGCGTATGGAATTAATGATTTACTATGTGAAACCACATTTACATTAAACTGCCTCAGACCAGATCAGCTGGGGGTTTTAGACGCTTACTGGCTATGGCTGTGGGTGATGCTCTGTTTGGATTCATCTGCCCGGGTGCACGAGAGGCTGTGCTCTGCCCTCTGCTCTGCCTGCCCTCTCCGCTTGCTCCCACCCCTGCCAGTCTGCCAAGTGAGCTCCTCACATTTCACCCAGAAGTTCCAGTTCAGCAATGACTCTTGGAACAGTTTAAGCTAACAGTTTTAGCCACCGCCTTGTTTGGGCTAACAAAAAGTTGTAATGCCAGTAACACATTACTCAAGCTAATACGTGTCACTTCAAATGAAGCGGATTGTGAAGTCCTCGTGTGAGCTACTGCCGCTGAGCACAGCAACTTCTTACGCAGAGAGGTTTCGGAAGAATACATACCCACAGCTAAGCTCTTATGTAGTCTTCAGGGCTCGGTGTGAATAGGTCATGCGCAGACTAGATCACACTTTTGGTGATGATGTTCCCATCTAGACGTGAAATGCTTTGATCATACAAACCCTGACAACGTTGTGCAAGAGGTAGGTCTGAGCTGGCTCCCAGCATGAAGAGCAGAACACAAATCCCAATGTGCTTTGGGTCCCTCTGTACTGGCTGCCTAACCATGCTAAATCCAAGCGAGTTTGCTGCTTTGACCTGCCTAGGCTTGTTCAGCAAATGGAGGCTGAATCTAGGAGAAACTGTGCTGAAGGCCTGATGACAGCACAGATAATATTTCATCACTGGATTTGGTTGCAACACGTACTTTGTTTGGGGTAATATCTTCATCATGATAATACAATTCCATTTGGAACTGCAGAGTGGACTGTTAGGAGTTATCATTGGGCCTGGATAACCAATTTTCCAAAATAATTCCCTATCAGGCTGCAAACAGACTGTATTCTATTACCCTCACTGTTTATTTGTTAATATTGGTAAATAGCTTCTATTTAGGGGGAAAAAAGTAAGTGTAACATACCATTTTTCCTGCCACTGTAAGTTGGTACTGCATGGATGGACATGATAGAGGGAAACACTGTACCTGTGTTTTTAAAAATATTACTTCCCATATTTTATGTAGCAAATCATGAACATTAATAAATTGTCTCAAGTGGGTAAATTGGTTGTCTTCTGACACTTTTAGTCTTGCCTCACTTCCCAGAAGGGCTCACCCAATTAGGGATCTTCAAGTTTCATCGTGACGCATGTTGTCTAAGATCGAGGCGGAGAACGCCTCATGCCTAGTGCCAGTGCAGAGCTCCTCACCGCAGCACTCTGCCTCAAGGCCTGAGATGTGCAGAACGAATGAGTTGTTTTCCAGGAATGTTAGCAACTTATTGCAATTTAAATATTTCCTATTGTTATGCTGCACACTATGGACCTGCAGAGTGTCAAACAGACAAGGGATGTGCTGATTCTCCTGTTCCAAACTGCTGATCTCACATTCATCCCTCTCAGCGAGAGGCTGGAGCTGTACCACAACAGCCTATTGGAACACTGTAGATAATTTAAATGCAGAGTCCAGATAAGATAAGAAAATGGGAAGAGTCATGTTTCCAGTTGCTGCCTTGCAGATCACAAAGGGGGGGGGGGGGGGGGGGGCGCGAAACCCACAACAAAAAACAAACCCACAAAGCAATTAAAATGAAAAGGAAAAGCTAGAACAGGTATGGCCAGGTCCCAGAATTACTGCATCTGTCTGAGCTCAAGTGCCAAACTCATTACTTGGACACAAAGGTGCTGTATGTCACCCAGCAATTTCTGGACTGCTTCCTCATGCCACCATTCACCTTTTCCCAAGACCATGTGGGTCAGAAAATCAGGCCCAAGGGTTTTACTTAGAGAAATACAGGAGGACGTTCTAATATGAGCAGACAAACGATACACATCGTTGAATATATTCTGGTTTTTCACCTGTACTCAATGATTCAAAGCTATGTTTAAAGAAATCAGACTATGTTTATCCAAATTTGCAATATTATGGCATGGGTAAAAGTTGTTCCCCATACTGGGAAGATTGGGGAATTTAAACTATATTCTAGTTGCTAAAAATCTATGCACTTTTTGTATTCATAAAATAAACTCTTCCTGTTCATGGAGACCACCCTCAGCAGCAGAAATAATTCAAAATACACTGTGATCATGATCAATAAGAAAACCAAATACAATAATTAAAATAACCTATAAAAAGTGAGAATTTCAGGGGATACAGTAATTTCTGTATGTTTTATGTAACTGTTTAACATACCCTTCCATAAGAAATAATACAAAACACTCGTAAGAGATTTATCATGTATTAAAAACAAACTATAAAGCTGGAAAATGCCGTCTGATAAAGCGAAAGCCAACTGTATTCTGGGGTGTATCAGGAGAAGCGTGGCCAGCAGGTCAAGGGAGGGGATTCTCCCCCTCTGCTCTGCTCTCGTGAGACCCCACCTGCAGTGCTGCATCCAGCTGTGGGGCCCTCAGCTTAAGAAGGATATTGACCAGTTGGAGCAAGTCCAGAGGAGGCCACAAAGATGCTCCGAGGGCTGGAGCCCCTCTGCTATGGGGACAGGCTGAGAGAGTTGGGCTTGTTCAGCCTGGAGACGAGAAGGCTCCAGGGAGACCTTATAGCACCTTCCAGTACCTGAAGGGGCCTACAAGGAAGCTGGGGGGGACTTTTTACAAGGGCCTGTAGTGACAGGACAAGGGGTAATGGGTTTAAACTGGAAGCAGGGAGATTTAGATTGGATATCAGGAAGAAATTCTTCATGGAGAGGGTGGTGAGGCACTGGGACAGGCTGCCCAGAGAACCTGTGGATGCCCCATCCCTGGAAGTGTCCAAGGCCAGGCTGGATGAGGCTTTGAGCAACCTGGTCTAGTGGAGGGTGTCCCTGCCCAGGGCAGGGGGGTTGGAACTAGATGGTCTGTAAGGTCCCTTCCAACCCAAACCAGTCTGTGATTCTGTGATTCTATGAAATACAACTTCTGGATCTTAGATATGCTAAGAAAAATGTAATTTACAATGGAAAAGCTTATTATTCTCAATAGTCTGGGTTTATCATTAGGAGCTGCCAAACATGATAGTCCTGCAGAGGCGAGGCTACCCCGGGGTGCCCCCCACCTGCCCATGGCCCAGGACCTTATATCAGCCCAATGGGAGGTGCCCAATGCCTGGTGCTGGAGCTGCCCAGTGCCTCCCCCCCCAGTGCTGGAGCAGCCCAGTGCCCTGGCTGCCCTGCTCCTGGCTGGGGTGGTGGGACAGGCTCTGGCTGCCAGGGCCTGCCCTGACGGACCCCAGGGGAGCCCCCGTTGCCCACAAGGGAGAGCCCTCATGGGGAGGCCATGGCAGGAGCTCCATTTCCATGAGTAGATAATGGGGTTCCCTCCCGCTGTGGTTCCTCTGTGCCTCACTCCACTTGGGAACATGAACCTTTAACTGATGCTGGCAGCCCAGGAGCTGCATGGGGGAACCACAGTGAGACCTGACCTGCCACAGACACCTCTGGTAGCTCCAGTTCTGTTCAGGCAGTGCTGCAACCCCATGAGTATGATGACAAAACTATTGTGGCTTACAGACTATTCTGTAACTTTCAGCTATTCATGTGTCAGGTATACTTCCATAACAATATTTTCAGGAATATTTGGATTATGTAATTTTACATAAAGCATGGCCTTCTTTCCTTTTTCCCCATAGCATTAAACCTTGAGCCTCCTACATTTTTAAGTGGTCACTGAAATCCTTGCATGTTTACACGTGACAACACGGCATCAGAAGTGAAGAATTAAGTAACGGGCACTTTTGCATGTATTTCAGTGCCTCGGCTTAGCTAAGTGGAATGCCAACATGCTACTGCTGGCACTAGTGCCATTGCTCACTCTCATGGGGGTTTTGTGGTACCTTTTCTGACCTTTTTGTCCCATCTTACCCGGTGTTTTTGCTCGTGAAGTCATGACAATCTCACCTTGTACTTGCAGTACATCATGTTTCTAGCTTTTGTGTTATGGATACAAGCTGGAAGCAGTAATACCTAAAGGTTCAAAACCTAAGGAAAAAGGTTAACGGGGCACACAAAAGTTTATTTTGTCAAAAACTCTACATTTTTAAAAGCCCAGCATTGGTAATTTAAGGAACATGTATTTCAGGAGGCAAACAAGGGTTTTCTGCTTCCCTTCCTACCTATTACCATGTATAACAGCCAATAAGCAAGCCGAAAGGCATAGGATCCAACCAGCAATTCTTTCATAGGCAGAGAAAAAACTGTAGTACTTGGCCCATTTACAAAGAGCAGGTATCAAAAAGATTATATGAGGAGGGAAGAGGGGCAGAAGAAAACACCTTACAGAAGAACAAATTGCTCCACGAGTAAGAAACATTGCTGGCCACGTATATTTCAGCCTATGTTCTCCTTTCTTTTGTAAACCTTGTGTTCTTGACCACCTCACTCCAAGGT
This sequence comes from Rhynochetos jubatus, assembly GCA_027574665.1. Lineage (NCBI taxonomy): Eukaryota > Metazoa > Chordata > Aves > Eurypygiformes > Rhynochetidae > Rhynochetos > Rhynochetos jubatus. The sequence goes on along the minus strand of CM050650.1, from coordinate 94,131,194 downwards.
GAAGAGGACCTTACACGGTAGGAATAAAGTGAGCATCAGCTCTGAAAAGAAAATACCTGAAACCTTCCCCTCTTCCGTCCTCAGAAAACATTCTTGTGCCATATCTGAGTAGGGTTCTGACAACCCGTCTCTCCCTCGGAGTTTAACTGAAAATGCACGCTAAGAGTCATTCAGTACTAATTGCAGATTATTTAAGGCATGGTGGCCTGGTCCACTTCAGAAGGATCACATCATTAATGTAAGTGCAGTGATCGATATCAGCACTCTGTATCCGCATTTGGCTGTAACAAGCAGTTCGGCTGAGAGGGTGCACGTTCTCTAACCCCTGGTATCATCACTCATTGCCTTGCTCCCTGCACACTTGCAGGGTGTTCTCAGCAGACATAAGGTGGGCATTAAAACATGAAATGGTCTAAATCTGGGGAACATTTCCTGGAAAAACTCCAGCTGATGTGGCAGGGAAGGCACACTTAAGGTCTGTATTTTTCTCGCTTTCACTCCTTTCTTGTGGGAGTACCACAATAAAAATGGGATATGAGCAGCAGCAGGGTGCTGAAATTTCTGCAGTCTTGGAATTTTTGGTTTGCATGGTGCAAACCACTGCTCTGAAATGTGTGTTGCTTTTCCTCTCTGGAACCTGGCAAAACAGAAAGAAATGAATTGGCCTTGAACTGAGTGTTGGCAATTCTGTCACTGGCCCAGCAGTCACAGATGTTTTCAAGGCAGCTTGTGCTGCGTTGTCCGCAAGCATAGTCAAAACCTGAAATATTCCCCAAACAGTTGTCTTTAATTGGGTTTAAATGGATGGGTTATGGACTGAATGCATATGTGTCACCAGATATGAAACAAGGAAGCACACTAATTGAAGAAACATTATTCAAAAACTTGGGGGCTACTGTTCTGTGTGAAGGGATTAACAGGATACAAGATGCCTTCTTTGCCCAGAGATCTGTTATTATGTGCGTGCCAGTATTTTGTTCCCTCTTAGCAGCGTCATAAATGATGTGTCCATGCCAACCCTGGTTTTAGGCGACCCAAAGAACCATCTGCTGCCTTGATTGCAGATGCCTTGTCCTGACATGTGCCAGCAGGACAAGTGGCAGCATAATGGTGCTCGGAGAACCGTGGTGGAATGTGATCCTGGCAGACTGACAACAAAAGGGGCTGTTTGCTTTCTTGTTTGGATACTGGGCATGTTTTCCTCTTCGCAGTATTGTTGCGAACAGAGGAACAGCTCTGCAGCCACCAACTACTTAAGGCTGTCAAAGGTGCCTTAGCTGTCGCAGCAAAGATGGTAAGGAACACCTGTATGCATTTAAATTCTCAGGCTTATCAGTAACATGTTGAAACTCGGTCAAGGAGATTATAGTCCACCCGTGCACTTTGCTTGTATTTAAATTCAGCATTTTTGCAGGTGTTCAATGTGAGTGAAATAGCTGTCCAACTGTGGTGAAAAATTACCAAAACTGTTTTGAGTATAACTTTGTCACATCCTGTTTTACCATTATTTTTGACCTCATTCGTTGAAGCCTGTCACTAACATTGAAGGAATTAATCCTGTTGCATTGCAAACGTGACCAAGGAAAATACAGTTTGGGAAGGTGTAACGTAATGCCCTACTCGCAGTACACAGCCAAAACAGAAGTAACGACTTTTATCTCAAAAAATATCCATTGTGCTAGCTGAATTTCCAAGACATAGTGTGAAAATTGTAATAGAACTGTTTTTCCCAGGAAAGCAACTGGTAAATTAGTTATTAATTGCCTGTACATTATCTTTCCAAAACATAGCTTAGTGTAATGGCAGAGTCTAGATCTTAGCAGGAAGAACAGTAAGTAAAACTTTTAAACTCTTTTCAATCTGCTGCAACTTCATAACTACCGTGTTGTTCAGATATCAGCATGGAGGAAGGATCCTCCTTAAGAAAGGAATCCATCCATCTGTGCAAGCAAAACCTAACAGTGTCTTGCCATGGAATGAGATATCGAGTTGCAGTGATAGCGAGACACTTTCTCTATGAAAGAAACTCAGAAATGCATTAGAATTTTTGATGATCCAAGAGATATATTTTATTAATCTCCCGGAACAGGATAAGTAAGAGCAGCCGTTCGGGGATAATATCTTAATACCTTAAGTATGGAAACGTCTCTCTTGTTACAGTAAGTCATGCTTTGCTGGAGTATGCTCCATGAAGCTTTTTATTTTGGCATTAATGCTTTCCATTAAAAGATCGTATTGCATTCAACCACTGTCTGCTACCAGTTTGCAGGAAGACTTTTCCCATCACCACAGTGAGCAGAGTAACAGCATGAGGGAGGAATAATGGCCAAGCAGAGCTGACCCATAGAGTGGGAAGAACAACCTCTGCACAACCTTGCAGCAGCAGCAAGGGATTATAGGACAAAACCCACCCACAAATTTCACATTCTTTGTAGAAAACAAAGATAGGCAAGTCTATCATACCCCATGGCGACGCTCATTTTCTCCTTCTCTCTCAAGCTCACGTAGGTTCTTCCTTGCCCAAAGTGAGGAACAGAGCATTTCAGATCACCGCGAGTGATCTGATCTGCCTTAACGGAGAGTTTGGGGCGTATCTTTGCAGACATCCCGGTTTCTAACATGTATTAAATGGCATTAAATGAGGCTCATTGCTCACAGCACGGCAGGGCTGTGGCCTGCTTCAAGTTGCTGAGGCTGTATTGGATTTCTGAAGGCGTACCTACTAGCAGCAGCCCTGAGGTGACACACTGCTGCTAACGCAGTGCACGCCCCAGTGAATCAGTCCCCTCAGTGCTAGCCCACAGATCGCTGTGCAACACATCGGGGGGTAGTACAGGTGTACCTGTGTATTACCATTACTGGTCTCCTAACACTCTGCATCCTCTTCACCTAAGCCGTGCCCTCATGTCCAGTTGCCTTGGCACCGTTACAAGCCCCAAAGTGTGTATGCCTAACACTGGTCAATTCAGTGTTGCACTTTGAAGAATTAAAACCATGTTTTCTCTCTCCCTTGAGTCCAAAGTTGTATCTTGGGGTCCTTTTCCAGGTAAGGAGTTGCATGGTATTATGGCTGGGTCCCTATACCAGTGCACAGGATGGGTGCACATCAACTTGTGGAAGGACACCATTTTGATTTGATATTAGTAACAGTTAATTTGATTTAGCTGTGGCTGGATAAGCTTTTCTGGTGCCTGGTTTGTGTATACAGTGGTAGCGTAGCTTTGCCAGCATTCCAAAAAAGATCTGTTAATGCAGACTATACTATACAGAAGACTAACTGCACGATGTCTGCGCAGAAATGAACACATCTACAAACACCTAGATGTGATGGGCTATGTGTGCAATCTGCATCTTACCCTGAGGTACTCTAATTTGCAGAAACCCTTCTGGTTCATTTATCTCCTAAATATTCTCCGAGAGGCTAATGGCAGCCTGCTTTGGGTCTGTACCAGCAGTCAAAAAAGACACCAGCTGCTGGCTCTGTTGTTCTGGAGAGAGAGTAGGGTGGGGAGAGCCAAGGTACCGCCCATTTCAGCTCCACCTGCTATGGTGAAAGTATAAAGAGATGCTTGGACCCAATGTCTGGGCAACCACAAAGAGGCAGAAAACCAATTACTCTTGTCATGTCTTAATGACAGTAAAAGCCATAATCTTGCCTGGAACTCTTTTGTTTAGTTGCAAAAATGTATTATTTTTTCCATAGTACCTCTTCAATCATCAAAAAGATTTGCCGATTTAAAAAAAAAAAAAAAGTGAATTAATGGATGAGTTTCATTTGTTTTGTAGGTTTCTCAGCTTTTGGCATTCGTATTTCCCAGCCTATTTTATAGGCATAAGAGCAGAGATATTGGGTTTATTGAGAATTAACACTATCTAATACTGTGTGTTTATATTCATATTTCTGGGTGATGTGGCCTTTAAAATCCCACATAAATGTGAGACTTACAATAAATAATGAAAGGGGAAAAACAAGATTGTCGCAGACATGGTAAAGGACAAGGACCTTTCCTTCATTTCAAGAATTAGTTGCAAAATTAATTTTGTGTCAGAACTGCCTGAAGCAATACAGTAGAATAAATTTGAACAACTGCAAACCCCTTTTTTTTCTGTGTTTGTAAGCAGCAATATTTGTATGACTTTTAGTTGTGAGCAGCATTTGTGATGTTCTTGCTCATCCTTCTTTATAAAATGAGCCTTACAGCTTTCCAACTCAGCAGATACCTGAACCAGCTCATGTGTGAGGTAGCTGAAGAAAAAAATGAATAAATGTTCTTCTGTTGGAGACAAAAGGTGACCCGCCCCCACACAGCATCATCCTTTTTCCAAACCTTATACGCACTTTTCTCCAGGGCAGTTGAAACTTAAACCACTTTCAGAGTCACAGTGGAGGTGAGAAGACCTCAACAGTTAGGGAAGCTTGGAAGCAGACCTTCTGTAGTAATAATGAAAGTGTTTGCCCTCAGACGCAACTTCCCTTTCACCCTTTAAGGACATTTAAGGCCAGAGGTCTTCAGAGTATTTTTTCTCATTCAGTAACCCTTAGAAAGCCAATATTTTATTGCAAAAGCTCTTTATTTCCACCAAGTCTGTTGAAATGCTTGTCTGTTATTAGAAATAAAAAAAGTGTATGTCTTGACTTGGTTGTTTCAGGATGGCATTTCACCTGTGAATTTACAGTTTCATACCTTCCAGTTTGCTGTGATCATTAGGATATTAAAACCCCAGCATTTCAGAAGTTCCTATTTAAGTGATTGTTTCTCTCTCGACATGATTTTTAATATAAAATACAGGTACAGCCGTGGTAGATTTAAGTTATAAGTGACCTGACAGTCCTGAAATTTTGCAAGGTGATTTAAATTTTGCAAGGATGCATTTTTTTTTAACAGTTGAGGTTGTAAAGTTGCCAATAGCTTTGGAAAAAAAAAAAAAAAATCAATGAAAGACCATCAGGATATCTTAGTGAATTTCATGTTCTAATTACATACAAAATACAACAATTTAAATAAAAAATAATTTATAGCTGTTTGTATATAAAACCTCATATTAACACATTTTAAAATCAACAATATCATAGAATTAAGATAATCTACAATCTTTCTACTCCCATGCTTTAGAAACTTAATCATTGACCGAAAGAAGTTAGATGCCAAAAAGGTACACAAAGCTCTTAACACGTTTTCACTAACAGTGCTGCTTTTTCCGGAAATGAAGCAATTAACTGAGACCTATGCTTTACTTCACCTTCAAATCTCAATGAAGTTTCTCTTTTTGGGTTTTTTTTTTGTGATTGCAATTACAACGGTGGGGCTCTCTTGTACGGGTCCTGTAACAAACCAGTACAGGACTCTGTTCTTTAAGCCCTGGCCTCGGGACATACAGGACTGCGTAGGTCCCTGACAAACACAGAGCAAAGGACTGAGCAAAACCATGGTTGAGTCCCGAAAGGTTTTTCTTCATGCTTGTTACGTCATACCTCTCTCTCTGTCCTCTTTTCAAGCTTATTATGAGAGCTGAGAGCTCGTTTCAACCATCAATCACATGTAGAATAATCCATATGGATTTATTGTATTGCTGGGCTCCCCAGCTCTCAGAAGTATATGCTCCCATTTAAAAAAGAATAACCATAAATCTTATACTATGTAACCAGACAGAAGTCTGGGAAATATACTGTACACAAAAGACAATGATAAATAGCAACATAGAAAGTTGAGAAAAAGTATCTAGTTGACTATTTTAACTGTTGCTTTTAGGTTTGGTCATAATTAACAATTTTCATTCGTATTTCAGAAGGAAAATTACACAACACATTAATTAATCTTAAAAATGATAGCTAAATTGAGAAAAGCAATCAGCACAAAGAAAGAATAGCTCCAAAGAAACTAGGTATATGACCAGCGAAAATGAACACTGAGCTGAGAAAAACACGAGCAAATACAACAAGAGAGAAAATACTCCAGGCAACACCCCAGAGAAGACTGTTTTCAGAGGCTCTGGAAGAGCGTACCCATAGCAAACAGGGCACTTAGGGTCTCATCGCTGCCTAAGAGAACTTGCTCTGAAATACTGCCACTGCCCTCCAGAAGGTGGAATTGGTTCCTATTGCTGCTTTCCCAAAAAGGATGAAAAACGAAATGGTTAGATGCCAGTGTGATTATTAAGTATTACCACTGACCTATTTAGATTAGATACATCTTGACTCTCTAAACAGCAATGACAATGCAAATGTATTTTCTGCAGCCTCTCTAAGCACTAGACCTCTTCAAGCAAATCTTCAAGTGGGTTACTTTCCTAAGTCCTAACTAAGAGACCCGGAACTATTTTTTGACATCTCCTTCCCTCATTAGTTTTCATTTGATGAACACTAATACAACATATACTGTGCCCATGACTCTGGCAGTTATTACACTTGTGAAGAAAAGCAAAACCAAATGCAGTTTTCTCTGTAAAATCTGTCTTCCCTAGCATTTCTAACTGACTATAGGTATTTTGTTCTAACACCCTATGGATTATATTTCTTCCATATCCATGTTTCTCCTGTTTTTGAAGGATAATTAATGTGCTGTATTTAAAACCTTTTTTCTGCAAGTCTCACGTTGCTGTCTTCTAGTGGTTTCTCTCCTTCCCTTTTCCCTTCTGAATGTACATCCACATTTGGAGCATTTCCTCTCTCGCCCTCTCCCACTTCAACTTCTTACTAATTGATTAATTCTGTCCCCATCTTTACTTGCACATTTCCAAAACCTCACCTATGATGTCCATTCATTTAATCCTGTATCTCGCCACTTTGACCCCTCCTCGAAGTCCCGTATTTAAAGCCAGTGAATCTAAACTTGAACTCCTGTTGCTGCCTCTGAAACCACTGACTATAGCAGTGGCCTGAAGGGTTCCCTGTATTGGTGTCAGCACACTGCGTGTTCAAAAAGCAAGTTCCTTATTTTTGCGTCAACCTAACAGCATGCAAGCTGGGAGCAGCTACAGCACTGAGGTCCCCATTTTGAGCCGCCTGACAGGCGGAGGCTGATCCTTTAAAATCCGTATCCAGGTCCCTCTGGAGAGCCTTCCTACCCTCAGGCAGATCAACACTCGCACCCAACTTGGTGTTGTCTGCAGACTTACTGGGCGTGCACTCAATCCCCTTGTCTGGGTCATTGACAAAGATATTAAAGAGGCCCCAGTACTGAGCCCTGGGGAACACCACTTGTCACCAGCCACCAACTGGATTTAACCCCATTCACCAGAAGTCTTTTATCCTGACCATCCAGCCAGTTTTTTACCCAGTGAACAGTACACCCATCCAAGCCATCAGGAGCCAGTTTCTCCAGGAGAATGCTGTGGGAAACAGTGCCAAAGACTTTACGCAGGTAGACAACTCCCACAGCCTTTCCCGCATCCTCTAAGTGGGTCACCTTGTCTTCATCCCTTTTGCTTTGCAATCTTCAAATGACCAAAAAACTTCCATTATTTGTCATATGAGAAAACAATCACGATTGTTAAAAAGTAGCTTTTAACCGATCTTCCATGAATCCTATAAATATATACTGCATCCATTTATTATGTAAGAAAGTTTAAATGCTAATTTTAAATTGTACAAATCATTTAAAGTAAAAAAATGACATCTCAATTGTAACACTTTCTATTTTAGTAGCATACTAGTTTAATTATGATTCTGTAATTATATGTTCTAATGAGAACTTCGCAATCCCTTGCAGTACATAAAAGTATCTTTTCATTCACTGTTTTCAACACACAGTTATCAAAATGTTCTCAAGATGTAATTAGTTTCTGTGTTTTCTTATGATTAAAGCCATTGCAGAGGATGTTTCACACAAATCTGTTATCCGAAAATGAACATGCTTAGTGCTGTGTATCCTATATCGGGATATTCATTTGGGGCACACAGCCAAATCTGGCAGTTGTCTAGAATTTTATTTTCATTGAGCAATCAGTTGAACGTTCATTCAGCATTTTTCCATATTTTGACAGGAAAGAAGCACAATCAACAGCTGCTTCTCAGACAGGAATTGTTCCTCCACTCGTACTTACTCAGTTTTAAATCCTAGACAGTACCACATGTACCATCCCTGTGATACAATGTTGACTCAAAATCCGGCAATCTTTATCATCCTATTCCATGTCCAATTTTTATTTCTTTGGTAATTTTTCCTGAGATTCAACCTTTCTCTACACAGATTTCTCAGCAATAGTGTTTCATCTTAGTTTATTTACTCCAAACTCTTCTCGAATGGCCTTGTGATACCCCAACCACTTGTGCGCACTGTTACCAACCTTCCTTGCCAGAATATTCATTGTTTTCTTCTCCCAGGAATCAGAATTAAGCTTCACCCAATTTTCCAAGACTTTAGCAGCTCCACTCTGCCTCACTGACCTTTCACCACGTTTTTCTTCTCCCACAGTGTGCTTGCTGTACTGCCCACTGGAGCAGTGTGGAGAGATCCCCAGCTTACCACTGGTCAAAGCCGTTCGGAAACTGGAAGCAGTGCGGTTGCTTTCGTGTGCTGTCGCCTCTGCGTTCCCAGTCCTGTTTCTCTGTTCAGCTGCCGGTGGCTACACAGCTTTTGCTTCCCAGTCTGCACGAGTTTGGTGCTAGCTGGAGGACGGAGACCAGCATTAGTGCTGTATTGAGCTATGCAGCCATACCCATAAATCAATGAACTATTCTTTTAACAAAAGCCTGGACTAGTAAAAATGCTTTGCGAGATGAGCTCAGGATTTGATTGATTTGATTTCCCATGGGAAAAACGGCTTCAGCAGAACTCAAATTGCAGAAGCAGGTTTCTAGGGTCTCCACCATCATACCTGAGCAATTCATTACTTCCAGGCCTCTCTACGCTATTTCTTAGTGAGAATAATCCATAACTGCCCAACAGGCATCTCTAAACCCTTACCAGCGCATCCAGTTGCAACAGGGTACCCATTTTGTGGCAGGTTTTATGTACCCAAACTTTAAAAATCTCCTGAAAATGAGGGCAGCTTTGCATAGAGACTGGGAGAACTGCTATTCCAAAAGGTTGTCTTAATTCAGAGGGGCTGTCAGATCATCCTTCTTACCATGAACAAGCAGGGAGGTCAGTGGAGCCCATCCCAGAAGACCGTACCCACTGCCAAAGGCAAAAGAAGGGCATCGTCAGCAGTTAGGCTGATTGATGATGGATCAAACAAGTGGATTTTGGTGAGGGAGCAAATTAGATTTCTCTAATGGGAGCTCTGCCATTTATAGGAACAAGCTGCCAGGTTTTGGCTTGTATCAGGGGGACAAGCCTGTTGCCAAGAAATGCTTCCTCCATTTAACGAGAAAGAAGCTGGAGAGATACATTCTCCTAATAGCAGAAGTCCAGGCAAGGCTCGGGATAGATAAAATAGCAAACAGCATGCGTCAGACAAGCATATATCTGGGCAAATATATAAAGCGGATCTGAATTGTCAGCCTGGCCTTGGACTATTCAGAACCCAGAACACCGTCAACAAAACGTGGCTCTTGAGAACCCCACGCGCTATACCGTGCTGAGCTTTTTTTAGTACAAGCCCGCTGTGTTTCTGAACCCAGTAACTCTGAGGTGTGTTGTGGTTAGGCCTGGTGGGTCCTATTGTCAGCCACAGATAAACTGCTTCAGTGTTGGTCTGGGTATTTCAGAACTGACTCTGCAGGACCTTGAAGCAGTTACCCAAACCTATCCTGAAATAACCAAGGGGGAGAAAGCAAACCGGGAGCCATGTGTTTTCAGGGTCAAGGATCAAGAGCGATGCTTTCAAAACTGCCTTTTAAAAAAGCCTTGAGACACTCGCATAGTCCTGATAAATCAGACGCAAGTTTCATTTAAATCATTAATCTCCCACAAACTGAGACTTCTTTTACGAAAATTAAATTCCCAGAGAGCGGTGAGTTCAGTAAGTTTGTGCTGGCGGTGATGGCTACAATCTCCATCGGATTTCACAGAAACAAGCAGGCGCTGGGAACCCGCATGGATGCCTCACAAACCTGGTGCGGGTACCCCACAGCCGTCAGCTTCTCATCCCTCAGTCACTGACCCCAACAGCATCGCTCGAGCTTCCCGCTTTCACACTCTTAATGTTTTGTCTGCGTTTTGGGATGCTAAATCAATTGGTGACAAAAGCACTGCAAGAATTACATCCAAAGACCAAATTTAACATCGCTGGCTGCTTGTCTGGCCTGAAAGACTCCCTAAACCAAAATCCAGTTCACTGCTGCGTTAACTCCTCTTGCTGCAACACAGCTACAGGCTTAGGCTTGGCTTTCCAGGGGGAAGCCCACATTGGAGACTGAAAAGCTACGCAAGTTTTCTTAACATCCATTTTTTCAGATGAAGGCAAGCAGGTAGAAGGGGAAGAAGGATTAATTTTTTTCCAGAGTTGATCATTTCAGTTTCAGTACTTCTCCAAACCAACTCATTTTCAAGCTACGCATCGCACTTGCTAAGGAGACAGTAGCACCCTGCGTCTCTCCTTGCTGGTAAAGGCGATGGGTTTCATTGCCGCCTCTTACAGCCTGTTTACCTGCATTTTGCTGTTGCCCGTTGCTAAAATACCTGACCCCAGAAATAAGAACTTTTCCCCAAAGGGGCTTAAAAGCAGCTCGTTATCTTCCATCCGGGCAGGTGCCTCCCCACCGTCTCCACGCCGAGCCGTGGGTGCCTTGCCCCCGCCGGCTGCTCCCTCCCGGCTTGCGCAGCCCCGGACAGGGCAGGGGGTGCCGGCGGGCGCCCAAGGCCGCCGGCAGGATGGAGGCCTCCTTCGCCTGCCCGTGTGCCCCGTGGGGGCTCTGTGGGCACGGGGGGGAGATGGCCAGGGTCGCGCCCGCGGTGGGTCACGTCCCTCCCTCCCGCGCCCCGGCCGCCGCCCCGGGGGGATCCCGCCCGGCCCCGCGGAGCCCGCGGCGCGGTGCGGCCCGGCCCGGCGGGGCAGCAGGGGGAGCGCCAACCCGAGCCGGGCGGAGCAGGGGGGGCGAGCCGGGGCTCCGGCCGCCAGCAGCAGCCGCGGGGGACCGCTCAGAGCGGGAGGCGGCGCGGGAAGCCCGGCACAGGAGCCCAGGATGCGGTGGGCACGGGCTCCCCCGCCGGCGGCCTCTGCCTGACCGCGGGCGCAGCCCCCCCGGCGGCAGCTGCCAGGCTGCGGCACCCGCCCGGCTCCGGCACCCGCCGCCCCTCGGCGCCGGGGAGCAGGAAGCGGCTCCCAGCGCCCCCCCCCCGCTCTCCGCACACACCTCCCCGCCCAGCGCAGAGCGGGCGCCGGCCGCCGCGGGAGCAGCAGGCGCTGGCGGCGGATGCCTGCGCTACGCCATCCCGGTGCTGCCGCGGCCTGGACTCGGCGGGGAGCGCGGACGAGGAGGCGGCGGGCGAGCGGCGGGCGGCCGCTCCTTTGTGTCCCAGGTCGGTGCGGGGGAGCGGTGGGGGCGAGCGTGGGCGAGCGGTGGGAGCCAAACGCGCCCCTCCGTGCCGGGCCTGTTCCTGCTGCGGGCATGGGACTTGTTTGTGTCGGGCTGACCCCCCTCCCCTTCCCCCGGCGTGGAAACTCCGGGAGCCTCTCCGCAGTCCGGGCTGGAGGGGGAGGGCGGGCGGGGGGAGGGTGTTAGCGGCCGCCCTGGGGGCTCGGCCGTGCCCGCCGCGGGGCAGAGGACACCGGGCCACCTTCCCCTCCCTCTCCCCGCGGCCGGGGGGGCGGCTTGTGGTCCGGGAAGTTTGTGCCCGAGCAGCGTTTCGCCGCCGCGGTTGATTGTTTATCGCTCAGAGGCGGCGCCGAAAATAGGTCAGAATTAACGTCCACCCCGTCCCCCCGCTGGAGTGCCCGAGTACCGGCTGCGGCGCCGGGGCGGTGGGAGGCGTTGTTGCCTCCTCGCCTTCCTGGGAAACACCGGCTGTTCCCAGGGCTTGAAACAGTGCTTGGGGTTGGTTTTTTTTTTTTTTAATACCTTTTTTTTTTTTTTTTTTTTAAACGTCGCTTCTTGGTGCGGTGCGGAAAGTTACTGGCCGAGCGTTAGGAATCGCTCCCAGCTATTTCCTGGTGCGCGGAGGGCGGCACCGGCGGCTCCCGGCCCGGCCGGCGGTGGTCGCTGCTGTCCGGCGGGGCCGGCCGCGCTCCGCTCGCCCCGTCCCGGCGGGGATAGCCCGTTGCCCCCCGGCACGGCGGCGGTGCCGCGCTTCCAGCGGATGCTCCTCGCTCCTGTTCCCGCCCGTAGGGCGTCTTCAGGGCTGGATTAACCTCGGGGCGCTTAGGGCAGAATTGGCACGGTCAGTAAGCGCTCTTGTGGAGCCCATCTCTCCTTTCTCTCGTGCCGTTTTCAGCTGAATTTTCGGTAGAGCTTATTTGAAAACTTTTATGTCATGATTATATGTTGCAGACGCAGCACTTTGGAGAGAAATTGCATAGCGTAAGTGATTCACAGTTTATAATCGGGTGCGTTTACGGTCATGTTGATGCAAGCCAAGAGGCATTCGTGCTGAAGTGGTCGAGCCCCACTTCCCCTTTCTCTTGGTTGCAGTGGATTTTTCTGATTGAAAGGTAAACAAGCTTCTGTTTGGAGTCTTACATCTTATCAAGTTAGTGGGTATGGATGTCTATTTTGTTGGAGTGGATTTTGCCTTTTTTTTTTTTTTAAGGAAACCCAAGTCAGCTACCTTAATGTTGTCTTACAGATGGGCAAAGCCTGAGCCGAAATCCACACGCACCACTCTTGTTTGTTGGGCTGATAAGAAGTAGGGAATGCTACTGGTGTGATCCTTAGTACTCTGGAAGGGAACGTATTCCATTTTCATCCGTAAAATATCATATTTTGATTGTGAAGAAAAACCCTCTTGGCTCATGCTAAAGGATAACTGCCACAGTCCAAACCTGGTTCAGTAAAGCTGTATTTTCCTGGAATGTTGCAGCTTTTTCAGGATGAAAGAACTCTGGGTTTGTGGGGGAGCAAATTCAGTACTTCGACATAGGTTTTTATTATTCCATTCAACAATTCATTGCCCATTAGAACCGAAAATACTGTTTTGTAGGAAGTGGACAATAATCCAGGCTCTGGCTGTACCTTTGCAAACACTTTAAATGAATGGAACACAGAATTGTCATCCTGCTCTGTTTCTTCCATACGACTGTGCCAGTAGTCACAGGCTGAGTACCTGCGTTTGGTGTGTCAGAGCACAGCTATAAATCTCAATCTACATTTTCCTTAGATGGACCAGCTTATTTTCCTTTTCCTGCCTCTCATTTTTTCCGCCTATAAGTAACATAATTCAAATCTTTGGCTTTCCTTCAGTAATCAATACAAAAATTACAGAACGTGAATTGGAGCTCATTCTTTGTAATGTTTTAAATTTCCCTTCTGTGAAATACAGTCCTCCAAAACTGGTAAGAGTTGACTGATATACTGTGTGAAAATACTAGTTTTGTCCATAAATTAACACTTGCTTTATTAATAAAATTAATTTGTTACCTTCACTTTAAATTTAATTTAGTCTTCACACAGCGTCACTGGCCTGGGTAAGGTTTGGCATGGGTAGTAATCAGTAACAGTAAAGCGCGCACAGCAGCTGAAATCTGACTTCAAAACTGTGATTTTCAGAATGTGCCAGACAACCCAACACATCTGTTGATTCAGTTTAATTCCCTTGCTGTAGAACACAGTTCCGTTTTGAGTTCAGCAAAACCTCAGAGATAACACCTCGTGTTCTGTTCACGTTTCGGAAGAACTAAGCACCGGTGTCTCTCTGGAACCACTGAAGCCTCAGAGATGGATGTGAAACTGTTACCTGGCCACTCTAGTTTCATGGTTTTAACGTTTCCCTCGGCAGTACCCGGGTTCCAAATCTTGGTTCCGGAATTGTCTTTTGCATTTTTATCCCACGTGAAAGAAGTGGTGAATACAGTTTCCAAGGCGAGAGAGATGTGAAAATCGAGATTCACTGCTCCCTTCGGCTACTGTTGACTTAGCTAGTCGGGTCTCCATGGAAGAGGACGAGTGCCGGCGGAGTGGATTGTTGTGGTTTTAACACCCTGTCGCAGGATGTTTCTGTCGGTATCTCACTCTCGCCAGGTTACCGTCTGATGTTTTGGTGTGAGCTTCTCTTTGAGGGTGCTGGGAGTGATTAGGATGGGATGTGTATACCACAGCCAGCTGTGCAGGGGATAGGAAAGCATGTTCTGGCAGAGGGGTGAGGCAGATTACTGAGAATGGCAAGGTTCTGAACTACTGCAGGTAAAGATAGGGGGGCCCTGTCTGAGCTCTGACTCTTGCACTGTTACTCTGTGTCCTTGAAGAGAACCTTGCTCTCTGCACCAACCTGGGAGGCAGGTACCTAAATGTTTATCAGTGCAATGCTGACAGTACTGGTGCCCGTGTCTCTCTCTTGGCCTGGGTACTGTCCTGAACAAACGTGGGCAAATTAACAAGTGGTTAACAGAAGTTGAACTGGTACTGAAAATGGACCTCAGTGTGAGAATCATAATAAATGGTTGTGAATTCTTGTTGACCTTGTTTCCGTGGTTGAAGGTGTTATTGGTACTGACCAGTGCTTGTCATCGTTGCTGGGTAAATGATTCATCTTCTGCTTTGTGCCTTCTGTTTTGAAATCCTTTTGTTTTTCAGCCCCCAGTCCCTACAGACTACGGAGTAGGCTCAGCAGAATATCCCCTCCCATTAACCAAGGTGGAAGAGGAGCATTTTTGTTGTGTGAGGTTTCCCCTTTCCCCTTCTCTGTATGGAAAAACACGGTCTCAGTAGTGCTTTCATTGTTTTCATGACAGGATAGACAAGTAGCATCTGCTTATTGACCAGCCCTTGTTCCCGATGGATATTTGTTGTGCCAGCCTGCTGTTGTGTGTCAGGTACTTCTGACGGGCCGTTGGCTCAGAGAGCATACAGCCAAAATAGGTGTTGGTGTGAAGGACCAGCACGTTCAGTTTCTCTTTTGCTGAAACTCTGAGCACAACTTTGAATTTCTTGAAATATGAATTACTTTGTCTTGCATTCGTTTTCCCTCGTAGTGAAAAAGCTTGGGAAATGTGTTTGGGGTTTTTTTAATTCCTATTTTTAATGAAAAGTTTGTTTATATAGCAACCTTCAGATGCTTTAGATGTAAGATATAAGATCTTACATAGGAACCTTCAAGTCACAATCTTGCTGTTTTAAATCAAGAGCGAGAGACTGGGTTTGGTTGGTTAAATCCACCCAAAGGCCACTTTTTCTTGTCCCTGCGAGCCTGCTACAGTCAGAGCGTTTCTGAATAAATGCTGCTTCTGTGGTTTTCTGCCGCAGCTAGGCAAAACAGTGAAGTCGGTCCTTATGTTCCGTTGACGTCCAGGCACCGCGTGTTTTCTGTGTGGCAAGACACGTTCTTTCACGTTTGTGAAGCATCTGCTGATGTTGGCCTGCTCTGGCGTTTTGCTAAGCACGTTTTGATCACGTTCATTCATGGGGCACATCTCACGAAGCATCGTGTGTCAAACTACGTCGCTGTAGAAGTATGAACATGGCAGTTAAATATTGATGCGTTCATTCCTAGCAGAAGCAGTTGGTATGTGGGTAAGGCGGTGCTGCTGATGTTTGTAGAAGTTCTGTTGTACAAAGTGTCTCCTCAAAGAACAATACATGGAACACATGTGGTAACAAGAGTATACAACAAAGGGTATACAAGAAAAAAACTGAAAGGGAGGAAGTAAGTTTGACATAGCTTGGGGTCAGGGAGAAGTCAGGTGAGCAAATTGTGTTTACTTCAAGCAGGAAACCGGTGACAGCGCTATACTTGGAAATATCAGAGAAATAAGGGTCAGAATGAAACCTCGCAGAGTTTAACTGACAAGCAGAACAAAAGTTGAAAGTGCTAAAGCAGATTGAGATCCCGTCAGTTCTGGTTTTCATTAGGTGGTTTCCGTGCTACCTTTTTTAATGGAATTTCTTTAGAGGTTTTGGAATTGGGAACATTTGCAGTGCTAAGAATCCTGAACTTCATATTTTGCAAACAATTTTGGTGGAAACAAGATACAAAGTCTCCCTTAACAATATTTCTTACTAAAAATAAATTAAACATATCCTCATTTCTGAATTGCACGGCTTGTATCAGGAAAACAGAGAACATATAACTTTTCACTTGAAAATTAAAAGTAATAAGAAGTATAAATGCTACCTCTAATACTGTATAATTATACATATGTGTATGCATATAGTTTGCTGAATGTCATGTATGAGATAAATCACAAACATGCGCACACCATACCCCCAAATTCATAGAATTAAGAAGAAAAAAGAAAGATCTATAGCATCAGTTGTGCGGGAAGCCTTAGGCTTGACTTCTGACCTTTTAAAATAATAAACTGCCTTGTTTTTCAGATCTAGCTCTGCTTACTAGAATCACAACCTTGTTCACGTGTTGTAACCTCATGAATCTGTCCCTGTTATTGATCATGACCTTACCTGTGGTGTACAGAATGTCAAGCTAGATCAGCTGATCACGCTACAAAATAAACTGGATTCTCGTTGTGCTTTAGATGATTTTCTAAAGCTAATAAGCAAGGTTTCCGTTTATATTTGGGTATCAGAATGGCTTGCAGTGCATCTTTTGTCTTCTATTTAAACTTACAAGGGAAATATAATAGGATTTATTTGCTCTTCTGCAGGTTTAAGAAGTATTATTCAAAGAAACAGTACTTTCTTCCCAGGCTGTCAGTTCAGTTGTCACTTGATGATTTTTCTGATATTACCATGTAGAAAAATTCCATTTAAATAGTGTGATTAGTGCTGCTGTCTTAGTAGTAGAGGTATTTGCATATCTGGCACTTGTAAACTACAGTATGTATTTCTTGTCTGCCTATTTATATGTGGCCAATCTAGCTTTCTATAAATGCACATATATATATATATTTAATATTTTCTGAAATTTCAGGCAAACTCTGAGTTTACACCAGCCATCAGATAATTCTAGGGCCTACGGTTTCATGCACCTCTGACCATAAACCCCTCACCTTACTGAAATAATTCAGATCAGAATGTGCTGAAGTATTGAGGATATTTGAAGTGCCAGAATAATTGAGGCATAGGTAGTAGAAAACACAAATTTTGCTGCTTTACATGTAAAACAGCATAGAGGGAAAACCCTTGTAACAGTTGAGGTCAATACTAGGCCTCAAGGTGTAAGTCAGGACTTGGATCACCAAGTTTGCAGCTGGACTTCTTTTTCTAATGAAAGCTCTTGCTGCGGGGGCAGAAGTTCTGAGCCATCGGGTTTTACCTGCTGCTAATTTTACTTTGTCTGTTCCTAAGATAAGAGCTCTTTTGTGGAAAGTACATTGTATGGCTCTGAAACTAATTTGAATGCGAGCTAATGCTACAAATGTTTGGTCTGAATTTGGGTTGGTGACTAGAAGCTCTAACAGATGTGTACCTACCTGCCTTTTGACTCATTTAAGATGTACAGACTAGCAGAGTGTAGATGGAGCGGTTTTCATGGCCGGTCAGTACGTTAGTAGTGTAGGTGTGTCCTTCTCAGATAGGACAGGAAGGAATAAGAACCTGTTCGAAAACAAAGCGGCTACGCTGTCGGTGGATTAGGGAAAGCCTGTGATGAAATTGGTTCCTGGTTGTTGGGTCTCCTTCCCCTGGATGTGTTATGTTGTATTTAATAGATGGTTTTGCTTGTTGTAGCAAATTTGAAAGCAGCATATAGGGGATTTAGTGATTCCTAAACGTTAGTACAAGAATTTCTGACTCAATATGACAAGTAAATTGTAGGAGAAAAGGAACGAACAAAAACCGTTCCATATAAAACACTGTCAAAAATTGTTTAAATAGCACTGGTGACAGTTCAAGCTAATTCAAAAATCAGTTTACTGCTTTGTTTTGATGTAACCCTTCAAGTCTACCCGTTGAAGCTGCTGAAGGTGATCATTAGACTTGTTTTATTTTGGATGTGTTATTTCAGCAACAGAGCTATGCCATTTTAAGTCCGTGTCGGCTTTTTTCACGGCTTCTTGTGCGTGAGCGTTGTTCTGTCAGTGAAATGCCACGCGGGGACGGGAGGTAAGAGGGGCATAAAACCCTCAAGCTGCAAAATAAACAAAAGCGAAACTTGAATTTGACAAGGTTGCTATATTTGTCTGTTAAATAGGAACTCTTTAACTTCTATTTTGGCACTGTAGTGATGGGGACGCAACACTGGCGCTGTGAGGGCTGGGCACGGGGGGTGAGCAGGCTGTGGTGACCAGGGTGGCCCTGTCTTTCTCTTCCTCCATGATGGAGTGGAATTGCCCTTCTTCAGCAAAAATTCTTCTTGTCTCCCAGCGCCAGGTCTGTCGGTCGGTAGCTTTGCGAGCAGAGCGTGTTTCTGGGCCTGTTGGGACAAAGCTGCCGGATTCTGCTTGGCTTTCCAGCCTCCCATGCCTCCTTTGGGAAAGAAACATCTGTGGTCCAGGTTGTGAGGGAGGAGGGTTCCCAGGTGGGTGGTTGCCTCCTTGCCTGCCTGTGAGGAGGGAGTGGGACATGCCCTGCCGAGCAAGGGTAGAGCTTGGGCTGAACTGGCACTTGGGCTCTGGGGCTGTGTCCTTCCCAGGGCGGCGAAGGAGTACTGTCTCCTTCCTCTTTCAACTTTTTAAGGGAATCCAGGGAATGAATGGAAGGTATTTTACCTCAAGAATGGCCGAGAAGGGGCAGTTGCTCTCGCCCTGATACTTAAACAAACCCCTTGGCTTTGCTGCCCAGAGGCCGTGGCTTAAGGAGACAGGCGCTGAGGGGACAGCCGGCCAGAGGAACCGCTGTGTCGTGCTGCCGCTCGCCTTCCCTTCCCCGATGCTGCCATGGCACTGCTATTTGTGGAGCTGTGCTTTGAAACAGGATAAGGAAGCGATCTGATCGAGCCACGCAAAAATAGATTCTTCTAAAACGGTAACTAATTCATTTTAAAATTCTGTCCCACGAGCACTGTGTCGGCAGTGTTGTGGGGGCGATGTACTGATGCTGTGGAGATGGGAATAAGCACCTGGGGAAGAAACTTCTGAAGCTGCTGCTGGCGTGGAAGCTTCGTGTGGTTTCATGGGCAAAGTTGGATTAAATACTTGCCCATGGTTGCTTCTTCAGGGTTAGATATCAGTACCGGTGTACTCCTTCAGATGCGTTGGTGCAGCTGTTTTGTGGAACCGTGCTGTATTTAAATCAGTGAAATGTTGCAGTTTAAGTTAAAAAAGAAATGCGAAAAACTTGTGAAGTAACTTCCAAAATACCTGTGAGGGTTTGTTTAGGTGGTGGTGGGTTTTTTGCCCTCACAACTGCCGGCACAATTGCCGAGATGGCTGTTCGTGGGGTGGGTGGGAGCAAGTCTGCAAGGGCAGCAGAGGGAAGGTGTTGCTTCTGGTAATATGTAATGTACTGCTGTGGTGCTTACTGGCATCCATTCTGCCTAGATCGTATAGGCTGAGTCTTCTTTACTTGACACTTGTTTCTTCAGAAACTTACTTTGCTGAGCATTTTTGTGGATCAAAAAGCACACACCGTACTCTATGTGCTGTGTTTAGTCCCTTCTGCAGCAGATAAAGGAAAGCAGGGAGTGATGTAATTTAATTTTGGTTGGTGTTTTTTGCTGATAATAGTTGGATCAGACTGGCTTTGCTCTAGGCTTCAGTGGTAGAAAAGACAGCAGGGGACATCAAGGACAGAGCATTACAATCCAGTGCTTGACTGGTTTTGGTAATAGTTAAGTAAAGTTGCAGGATTCCATACATTTCAACTATTTTAGTGCTCTTAAATTTGGAGGTGAGCAGGAAAGAAGCTGCTCGAAGTGCCACCTGGTTTTGCAGAGGAAAGTGTTGGCTCTTCCTCACGTGGTTAGCATGAAGACAAACAAGCAGCGAGAGCTTAAGGTCTTACACCTAACTGACATGTAGGTGTTCATTTGCTACAAGATGGTTTTGAAGAGTTTTAATGCACATTCTGAAATAACTTGCCCATGACCACGTTAGGTTGTTGCTCACACTGGCAGTCTGCTTAATTGTCCTTTAACTTGATGCTTGGATCGTACAACCATAACGAAATTGTACTTTGCGCTGAAATAGTACAGATTTGACTGTAAAATTAATGCATGTTTTGTGTAAGAGAAGAGTTGAAAGGAGGGTCTTAGAAAACCTCTGGGTAGGAAATCATTAACAAAGCAAGAGAAAAATAAGAGGCATTTCTCTGACAGGTATTGAATAAAGGCAGTGGACAGAAATTATGAGAAGATTAAAACAATGTTTTATATTTCCAGAGATTTTAGATTTTTTTTTTAACTGAAAGTCAAAGAATCAAACTAACCCTAAATCTGTGTGCTGTAGTGCTTGCCTTGGTTTACTTCGTTAAAATGCTAGCAAACTGGAAGCCAAACCTCAAGGAAAAATGGTGAAATCAAGGATTATGTTTTTAAAGATGCAGTACTGTAAAGCTGGCCCCAAATCAGCTGATTTTGTGTGTATTAGGTTACTAACATTAGGTGTTGAAAAATGAAACAGTCTTTGGTACCAGTCCTCCTGTGTGTTTATGAAATAACTTACATCTGTATGAAAGTCCCGGCGGAGTCACTGGTTTTCCATGTTGGCTCATCCAGCCTGTCACCGCAGATGATGTTAGTACAGGGACTACCAAGGAAGTGGTTTTGTGACCACTGATCCTGGATCACATTTACTATCAGATTATCCCCTAACGTAACTTTGATCAGGCAGGCAGACTATCACATTTTTTAATAAGAGTAGGCAGTATATCCTTTGCACTGACAATGCTTGCTGTGGGAGGAAAGACAGTACCTATTTGGCATAAAGCCTTCCAGTACGAAATTGGCCTGTCAGATCTAAACTGTATTTACTGTCTTCTCAAACCGTGACCTCAGAGCAGACACTGGAACAATGACTCGGCTCTGTAAATTGTGCTGGTTTGTTTACAGAACACAAAATTATTGCCTATTAAAAATAATGCACTGAGCACGTGCAGTTAGATTTATTTTTCATTTCTCTTAATCAAAGCTTTTTTGGTTTTCTTCACTATAAATCTGCTTGGGCTGGAAGAGAAGTTGCAACACCTGACTTTTTTTGGCAGTCTTCAGATCCATAAAATGTGATACAGTAATAACAATAATTGCAGACATTTTAATGCCAAATTCATCCATCCATGTGAGAGTTATTTTTCATGTAACGGCATTGCATGGGACATGAAATTCCAAGAGGTGTTGCTTTCTTCCTTTGTGTAAGTAGGACAGTGAAGTACGTTTTGAGCACACTAAAATAGACCCTTCATATTTTATGAAGAACTTATTCAGTTGGGCACAATCAAATTATTTTAGTAAACTTCCCTCCCCTACTTCATTAATTCTTACTTAGTGCATCCTTTGTAACTTCTTAAGATTATGAGGTGAATGTATTAAGCTATGCAATTGGCTCTCTAAGGCAAAGTACTACAGCTTACAATTCATAAATTTTCAGTTTTCTGTGAGATCGTTGTATGCTTTTTATGTGAAAATCCAGAAGACTTAATTATTTGGACTGAGAACTTAATTTTTCTTTTTTTTTTTTTCCCTTATGTTACTGTTCTGAATAGATTGTTAGAAAAAGTTAGGTTGATTATATTTAATTATAACTAGCAAGTAGTTCCTTTACAGATAAAATGACTGATAAATTACTTCTCCTTGAGTTAGAGCTATTGTCTGTATTTTAATCACTGTTGTTGAGGTCACTTGACGGTGAGTGGACAGTTTAACTGCTGACTTACACTGTCCACTCTCCTTGGTTTTTACCGTGAGAGTGCAGTGGTATTTGGTTCATTTTTCTGGCTCAGCTGGTCTTTGGGACAAAGGCCTGGCTTATGTGGTAGCACACAGGCTGAACTGCAGCCGCGTTTCATGGAAATCCTGCATTTCCCTGGGTCAGACTCAACGGCAGTCAAACTTCTGCCAGTTATTTCATGACCTTTCAATCAGAACTTGTAAACTATGGGTTTTCTTTCTAGGGCAAGCCTTTGTAGAAGGCAAATAGAACATAAGCAGACCAAACTGAACATTTTGTTTCCTCTTTCTTTGCAAATTACTTTTGAAACCATTGCTCAGTTCAGCCTAACCGGGAAGAAGAAAAGGGCTGTCAAAGACGTTGAGGTTTTTTTAGTGTAAATTGGCAGCTGAAGAGAGAAGACACTGAAATTGGTGCCCTTACTGGGAGGCAAAATACCGAAGTCGGCGAGCATGGGGTCCCTTTTGCAGCAGCTGGCAGGTTGCTGTGGATGGAACTTCATCATACCTGCGGGATGGGTGATCTTGTGCTTAGTCAAGGGACCATGAGAGGTACGGGGTTATTGTGGTGAAGGGAGGACACATCGGTAGGGCAAACAAGCTTTTTAAGTGTGCTGCTCTGAGAACTTTGCATGGTAAACCTTCTAAGGAGGAGACTTAGAAATAACATGTCATTTGTCAGACGGACAAAGGCCAATGCTAGGGTAGAAGGGAATATGCCTAATAATCGTTCAAGAAAATTTATGATATCACATACATAATCTATTAATAGGGGCGAAGAAAAGAAATAAATGCATCATATTAATGACTTCCATGCTCAGTGGGAATAATCAAGTTGTCAGCTCCAAGTAGTGAGTATGTTTTTATCAGTGTGCTGTGTAGAATACCAGATACTGTTGCTAAATTTAAAGCGAAAAGTGGGAAAATTTGAATTTTAATACTTGATTAAGCTGGTTTTTTATCTAGACTGTTAAAATGTCATAGATATCTTGCATTAGCTTTGTTAGAAATGGTGAATCAAACCTTGTAATGGCTGTCTGGGAAGTAATGTAGGCTTAGAGAACCAGGCAAGAAGAAAGTTGTGATAGTGGGGTTTTGTCCTGAGCCCATAAAATCAGGTCATCAGTTAACTGTATTTAAGTAACGGTGGTTATTTACAGTCATATAATGATTTTATAACTGTGACTCTTTAAAAATTATTTAATGAATAAATCCTGATACAAACCAGGCTATTCTGTGGTGGTCATGCTGCCTTTTTAGAACTGGGATAATTAATTGAGTAAGGTATCCTGGATATCCCCACTTAAGGGGTTGGTTTGTTTGTTTCCTTGTTTTACAAGGTGAGGATTATGCTATCCAAAATTCAATTCACATTTCTTTTTCTACCCCCTCACCTTTTTAATTACGGAGAGCCAAGGTTTATTTGTAGTGCCGGGAAGCTCTAGTCCTCCACCAGAACACTGTGGTATCAGGCGCTGCACAGCTGCGAAGGGATTTCAAAGGAGAACAGGAGGGTTATGCTTGATGCAGTAGTCCAGGCTCTCTCTGCAGGGGATGCAGAGAGAGAGGTGAAGTGATCAAAATAACAGGCTGGTTCTTTGCAGCACCATGCTGAACTAGTGCATGCAGTGAATTATGCTTTTTCAGCCTCACAGTAATTAAAACAGAAGAGGATATTAGCTTGGATGAGTTTTGGCTGTATGGATGGTAGGGACATATTTCTGGTCACATGCAGAAATATTTGGCAGGTCTTACGCATAATCTTGCCAAAGTCTGTGAGAACCCAGAGAAAACTAAATGAAAAATACTGTCTGGGTTTACAGTCAGGTTGTGCTGTTGTGCCCGCTCAAAGTAGGTGTTGGGAATAGCTGTTCAGGGTCGGGTCAGGAACTCTGCTTTCGCCACTTTGAGTTTCAGCTGAAGGCTGTGTCCGAGAAACAGCTAAAATTGGAACTGAAGGCAGTTCTCAGGTGGGGGGACAAACCTGTGAGTCACCAGCACAGGGACAGATAGATGGTGCCTGAATTTGTGTTGGCAGGCACTGGATCTCTGAGCGTAAAGGAGAAGAGAACAGGGAAAAAAGGTCAGGGAGGGAGGTGTACAAACCTCCTATAGCAGCTTAGAAGAAAAAAATACGCAGCCAGAAGAAAACTGCAGGAAAACAAACATTTTGTTGTGTTTTCTTTTGTAGTATTCTGTATCTTTGCTTTTGACTTCCACTGAATATGAAAAAACTAAGGTTAGAACGGTTTCAGCTACTCGGGTTTTTGTGTGTTTTCTCCTTTTAACAAGAGAACTGGTATAACACAGGTTGTATTGCATTCTCATACAAATGGCATAAATGTTGGCGCTGTTTTGATGCGGTGTTACAGTACCAGGACTGTACCGGGGCGTTATTGATAATTTGCAGCACTGAAGATGTAATATCACCTGTGACATGCAGAAGTGATTTCTATGAAAAAAATCTGTATTATATATTTTTTTTATGCCCAGCTTTCTGTTTTCTGCTTTCTGGAGCTAAGGCAAACACAGTTTCATGACTTGCCTGCACAAGCTGTGATAGGTTTTGTGTTTGTATTTCTCTTCAACATACATACAGAAGGGACACAAAGTTCCTCTAAGAAGGGATAACTCAGCCTCCTCCTCTCCTCTCCTCTCCTCTCCTCTCCTCTCCTCTCCTCTCCTCTCCTCTCCTCTCCTCTCCTCTCCTCTCCTCTCCTCTCCTCTCCTCTCCTCTCCTCTCCTCTCCTCTCCTCTCCTCTCCTCTCCTCTCCTCTCCTCTCCTCTCCTCTCCTCTCCTCTCCTCTCCTCTCCTCTCCTCTCCTCTCCTCTCCTCTCCTCTCCTCTCCTCTCCTCTCCTCTCCTCTCCTCTCCTCTCCTCTCCTCTCCTCTCCTCTCCTCTCCTCCTCAGATAAAGGAAGACTGTTTATTTTTTAGGATTTTTTTTTAAACACCCTACTGGTTTAAGAGCAAAGGGGAGATTGACTGATTCTTAAGAAACAGTTTTAATGTAGTGGTTAAGCAGGAGCTTCAGGGAGAGTTTCAGAATATTAGGTGGCCTTGCCGTATGTACCTGTAACGTTTGCTCTGAGAAGGTGGGTTCTTGGTCTTAGGGCTCTCCCCTTGTCCCCTAAATTTTGTCTCCTGAGGAGAAAGGACATGAGATTTACCATGAGAATTTCATCTGACCTATTCTTGCTAGTCGTCTCCTCTCTGGTAGCTATGTAGGGCTGCATGGAGGCGTGAGCTGTGTCTGATGACTCAGGCCAGAATATCCTCCCACCTCCTCACTGCTCTGCTGCTGCTGGTGAGCTGAGAGTCCTTCTGGAGATTGGGGAGGTGCTGGGGTGGCCACTGGAGGCCTCTGGGAGCTGGTTTTAGAGTTCTTTGGTGAAGACAGAGATAGTTTGGCTGAACATGGCAGTGTCAGCTTTGCTGGAGCATGGGCTTCATGAGAAGTTTTATTTTCTTCCTTTATTTGGAAAAATAGGTCTGAGAGTGCTACACCTGTGGAAAGCTGGAGGATGCTGGAAGGCACTATGCCTGTTAATTGTTGGAGAGGACATGATAGGGGCTGTTGTTAAAATGCAGGAAAAGAGAATGAAAAACATGAGTACTGAAAAGTTCTAGAGAAATTGCTCTTAGTAAAACATTTTTTTGTTTCTTTTTTTTTTTTTTAGTTCGAGCAGTATGGTTTTGACAGCATTAGTGAAGAACTGGAAGACTGGTTAATTAACATACTAAAATGGAGTATTTACCAGTGGAGGTAAGACATTCTTTGAACGTGCTGTGGTTTTGTTTCTTAGCATTGTCTTGCAGTTCCCAATACAAGTAGGAGATTAATGGCACTGTTACACAAGCATTTCTCTGAGAGCAAAGCTGGTTTAGGAGGTTTCTGTACACCTCCATCTGTCTTTTCATGGCTCGCACAGGTGCTCTGATGCAGCTGCTGTAAATTATCACTAAAACAATCAATTTAGCAAAAAACAGACTCAAGAAACATTTTTTTCCTTCTGATGGTCCTTTAAAATCTGATATCCTGTGATCAATATTGCTTTGTGGCCTCAGGAAAGATTGGTTTGAGTAGCTAAAGAAGTGGTAAACTAGTGTGGGGACAGCATGGACCGGGCAGGATATGTAGGGGATTTTCCAACATAAGAAAATAAATAAATAAACCCCCAGAAGCGTGACCTTTTGGCCCTCAGTATAGGATCAGGTGGCTTTAACTGATGTTTTAACTATTGGAGATGTTCAATCTCAGTGCTTTAAATATTTTTAAATATTGAAATGCCATTTTGATTGTAAGTGTTAAGTAGCTATCAGAAGTTAGGAAACCGTCTGTTCTAACCTGTGTATTAGGGTATTCTTCTCATTTATTATCGGATCTTCTGCTACATGTTTATATGCTGCATTAACCTCTGTTGCTCATACGTAGAGAGCTCCCGCTGAAGGATTCTGCTTCTTGCAGGCAGGCAAAACAAACATGCAGTTTAATAGCTTGGTTTCTGGATGCTAATTGTATGCTTTAAAATGTAACGGTAAGCTCATTAAGAATTAAAATGAATTGTGAACATTTAATGTCGGTGAAGTTTAGCTGTAAATTTGAATTGAATCTGTACAAATAAATACTTCTGCAGGGGTTTAACTTTTTTGGTTGGCTTTTGTATGATGACCATGCAAAAATTAAAAGACATTGCCCAAGTTTGAGTTCCTCCTTTAAAATACCTAATCACTGCTTAACACTTTTGATTACATCGTTCAAAGAACACTGGTTTCCTTAGCGCTGATATGAGAGGCTTTGACAGGAGCATAGCGGTGTGGTTTATGTCAGCCCGGGGCAGTGAATGCTCCCCTTCACCCGGGTTAAGGTGCGCATGGAACAAGCTGATCCTTGGCAAAGAAAAAGCCATCCTCCAAGGTCAGCTGAGAGACTGCAATCCTGGGTACCTGCGGTGGCACACAGCACTGCGTTCTGGATGCACAGCCTCTGAAGAACTCTGCCTCGGTATTTCTTACTGGTTCTGCAGTGGATACTGGAGCGAGGCATGGGTGCCACTTTTCCACATATCGGTAGTTGAGCGAGGGCCGTGTTACTGGATTAAAATATGTAGCACTGTGTCATACACGCCTGTGTTTGCTGGACCCTGTGTTTGGTGTGCAGGGGTTGCCTGCCCAGGCAGTTTTAGTGGGCTGGCTGGGGATGCCAAGTCAGCTCCACAGAGGAGGGAGGGAGTGGCCCCAGCTAAAGCCACGTTAGACACAATGGAAATACCACAAGTTCACTGGACAGCCCTTTTGGCAGTAATGCAGGATGTGGCTGTCCTAGCTTTGCTTTGTCTTATGAATTAACTCATTCATAAGATGGACCTTTGAACTTGTCCAGTTGGGCTACTTCTGGATTGTTCTGAGTTTTTCTGCTGGGGACTTGAGGGACCCTGCAGCATTTGGGAGTGACTGCTTGGCCCAACAATTCCTGTGGGAACAGTTTTCCCTTCTCTTAGTGGAGGCAAACTGTTCAGGGACATAGTGCCACTCATTGTGCTGGAGTCAGAGGCGTGTGATGTGTTCCTCCCTTGAAAATGTAATTTCTTCAAAATGCAAGCTGTATGAGGCTACCCCATGGCATCCTTTGTCTGTTTAGGCCCTTGGCTTTTTCCTGAGTGTTTTAAAGTGGGCTCCTTTCTGAGGTATTGGACAGATCCATCACAGGTTTTGTGCACAGCGCACAAGGTTTGTTGCCCTGTGGCCAGGGGTCATGGTGGGTCTAGGTTCTCTGGATCACTGCTCAGTGACAGGTCGGGTTCCATTTGCAGAAGATGCCCTTGCATTGTGGTAGGTGATGCACTTGTGATGCTGCAGTGTGGGAACCCTGGAGAATTACAGTGGAGAACTTTTTGATTCTGGCTTTAAAGACCACTGAGGACATCCCTACACAATTCTGTAGACAAAGCAGTGGAAGAGG
Organism: Rhynochetos jubatus; assembly: GCA_027574665.1. Taxonomy (NCBI): domain Eukaryota; kingdom Metazoa; phylum Chordata; class Aves; order Eurypygiformes; family Rhynochetidae; genus Rhynochetos; species Rhynochetos jubatus. The sequence goes on along the minus strand of CM050650.1, from coordinate 94,103,477 downwards.
GAATTGTTGCAAAGCCCTGCAGGTTAGTAGCGACAGTCCTAGCGCTGCATGCTGTAGCAGAACTTGTGGCGTCAATTCAGTTAATCTGTTGAAGTCCCTTGATTGAAGTTTGAATGAACACAGGATTTTTAGACAAGCTGGTTTAATTGTGTCATCTAAATGCTGTAGTTTTGATCTTGCCGTAAGGGCCCTTGATCAGAGTTCTTCATGTTGTCATAACGCGGCTTCAGAAACAAAATTCCTCTTTCCCTGTTACTTCAGTAACATCCTGTTTCTGTGTTTTTGTAGTGCGTGCAGAGTCCTTGTATTGGCTGTTAAACCAAGGTCAGAATCAACTTCTTGTTTGTAGTTAAAAATCTAGACCTGTGCTATGGTGCTTGAATCCTTCCAGCTCCCTTAGAGTGAGTACAAAAAAGTAAATCTTATCTCGAGTCATATGCCAAGATAATTTAGATAGTAGGCTGGTGGTAGCCCCTAAAGGTAACTTTGCTTTCAGGTGACTGATACCTGCTGTGGCAATGACTTTTTTTTTCTTGCCAGCTGCTCTGTTTCAGTCTCAATAGTACTGCCTGCTGCTTCACAAGCACCCAAACGCATGCTCAAAATTTTAGAAACAAAAACCCTCCATAATCCATTCAAGCGCCAGCCAGGCTAGTGTTTTTTTAATGCTTACTGCTTCTGCATTACACCCAGAAGATGGACTGTGCATGAAGGACAGTCTGCTTTAGGTTTTTGGCTTTGTTTATTCCTCAAACCAGACAGTGCTTGCGGGAACTGGGAAAATTGAAGACAAGCGTTTGCAGAAAGTGTAGCCTATTTTGTTAATCCAGCTGATACTGTTGAGGGAAAAACAGCAGAACTCGGTACAGTCTGTAAGATTTTAATTTAAGCAGCAGCAGGCAGTTGTAAATTAGCAGAAAGGTGCCAGTCTGTGGCTGCGAAGATGAGATTTAACACTTTACTACTAACAAATATTGACTAGAAATGGGCACGTTGCCCTGCTTAACTCCTACCTTCCCTCTAGAATCTAATGCCCTGCATGACCTCGTCAGGCGCTTTCTCTGCACTGTTTGGCCACACTGTCATTCAGCTGTCCCTGTGCTCATGTCAGAGTTGAGGCACTGCCGCCTGTGTGGTCATTCTGCTTCGACAAGGGCTGGAAGCAGACCATGGTGGGTTTTTTTCCTTGTTGGCAGTATTTTTCCCTCTCTCCAGCCAAGTACCAGGGCAGCACTGCAGTACGTAGGTATCGGTAAGCATTAGGATTGTATTATGCTGATGGTGTGTTGTGATACTTCTCTGATAACGGTTGATTCCTTCACAACAAAGATAGAAGTTACTGTGGGCAGGATTGGGTACATCCTGTATTCTTGTTTACCTCGGGGCTTGTGTATTTAAGGAAGCTGTGCGAAATTGTGTATGTATAGCATTGTCCTTTTTAAGGACCGGAGACGCATTGTCCCCGGCTTGTGTTTTAAAAAGTTGGTTTTCTGTTTGTTTTCAGTAACTAAGGTGCTGACAAGTTTTGACTTCTTCATCCTCATAAACATGAGTGAAGTTCAGGCTATGGTAGAATTCTCCGTGGAGCTCCACAAATTCTTCAACGTGGATTTGTTTCAAAGGGGGTAGGTAGTGCGTTCCGTCAAACTTTACTGTGGTGGGTGGCTGATGTTGGAATGGGTACTGTCGTGTAGTGGTGCTTCGTGTATTATTGGCTATTTTTATAGTGATTTAAAAAAAAAAATCATTATTGGAAAGGCATACACTTTCTAGGAATTAAAATTAAATATGCAAATAATTTGACCTGAAACTTAAGTTGTATTAAAATACTTTCTGTCTAACCGGAGAAGAAGGAAGCTCTGTAGATTTGAAGGGGTGATTATATTCTTATCCAGGCTTTCACCTTTTCATATCTTAGCTTCTGTAATCCCTTTTGTTTGAAGTATGATAGGTGTTTCTCTTGAATCTTTAAAAAATGTTGCTGCCCCAATTAATGTACTAATTTATCAGTTTGCTAGTGGGGAACTTCACCAGCTTCTTCCTCCTCAAACACTGTGCTGTGGCTCCACAGTTACAGAAGACTCCCAACTGCATCATTAGATTCTCCTGACCTCCTCTTACTCCACATGGTCCCTGTAGAAGGCTTTTTTACATTCCTTTCATTTGATCCTACCTGATTGTTCCCATATTACTTTCTAAGGTCCTCCTTTCCCATGGTTATGTAGGAAATACTTTGTAGCTTATTTTTGAGTTATTAAAGGTTATTGGTCATTAAGTGTTGTGGTACATTGTCCTAGTGTCAGTCATCTCACAGACTGCAGTGAAAATACATGTCCGTGTTGTAATTCTTAACGATGTTTGTTTTGGATCAATCTGGTTGAGGCTGTGCCAGTGTTTACAGACAGGGAGCAATATATATCAGTGTTGATTTATGATAGCTCCTTTTTCCAAAACATTGTAGAATAACTTTCCTTAGAAACATGTTAGTAATTAGAAGTTACATGATATATACTTGTTTTTAACCTTGTCATAATTCAGAGCAGATGGGGGTAGGTTTTTTTGTTAGGGTTTGGTTTGGTTTTTTGACAGGGTGTGTTGATGACAGTAGAGTAACAGGAAAATTGCATTGCTTTGGCATGTATGTAGTTCCTCCACCTTGTATTAACCCTCTGAGGTGGTTATTTTGGGGAAGAGTGATACAAAGGTAGGATTGGGAAAGAGGTCATATACTGTTACAAAACATATCTTGACTAGCTGACCTCTACCTTTGCCATGCTACTCTCAGTTTTCACCTATATTTTAGTAAAGCTAGTTTTTCTCTAAATTTTACCTGAGGCTGGTACTGACAGAAGTGATTTCCCATTATCCTTGCGACCACTTGCAGTCAACGTATATGCAACAAGCTGTCTATGTCCCATTTTTAGGAAAAAATTGTAATTTCACTCTTCATTGGAAGAGGAGGATTAAGGAAGGCTTAAGAGGTCTGGGAAAAACACTGAGAATACTCTCATTACTTCAACAAAAAAGCACAGCCTGTTGAACTGTGTCCTTTTTTAATCTCTGAAATCGGTGGGGAAGGAGAGGATAGAATATGGCAGCATGTTAGATCTAATAGAGGAGAGCCTGAAGTGGAGGAAGTATTTTGGTTGTCGTAACCTTACAATTCAAATGATTCCTCAGAAAGGTAATCGAGAAGCAAAGCACAGCAGTATAATTACTGATGCTCCACTTGTCCTGTTTCTTTTTAGCTTACTCTTGAAAAAGCAGTAAATTCACAGGGCAAGTTCAGAGAGGGGCAATGCTGACATAATGAGAAAAGTGACATGAGTAGGTGTTAGCTCTCTGGTTTCAAGCTGAACCTTTAACTCTGGGCATGCTTCCTTAGAAAGCAGTGTTGGGAAGGAGAGGGAGCTTCCAGAGTAAGTCTAAAGACTGAGTAATGTGACTACTGCAGTAATTTCTACCAATTTGGGTAAGTTCTAGTGTTTTTCTAGGGAACTATCTTTGTGTTTATTGGAGACAGGATGTAATATTGACATTGCCAGAGGAGCTCGTGGATGATGCATTGAATCAGCACAAAAGGAAATCTTTAGTTCCATTGTTAGCCTATTTTTGAGCTACTGCTGCATTTAGCATGGTTTCTCTCACCGAAAGTCTGTTATAGAATTGATTGTATCCTGTTTGTTTGGGATTGTGTGCATTCAAGCCTACCCAGTTTAGGATGCGTGGTGGTAGAAGCACAGTGTGGCCTTCTGAACTGTGTAAAGTAAAATGTCAGCTCTTGCACGTAATCACATCAAGCTGTTCAAGCTCCTTCTTAAAACTCAGTAGATTTTTATCCGAACTGTTTGGTTGGAGGGCGAGTCCAGACTCTCCATCTCTTCTTTATTAGAGATGTCATAACTTCCAGCCTAAATTTCCTTCTGATCAGTTGTTAGTTGTTTTTCTTATCAGCTTTGTCCTATGCTTTGAGTGACTTTATCAGTCCAGGTGTTCACCCTGATGTATTTTTAGATGAGTCTTTTCTCTCTTCTATTCAGTATGAACTGAATCAGTTTTTCTGTGCCACAAATTTGAATTTGTGGCACATTCTCCCCTCCCGTAGAGTCCACATATCAAAATCATTATTATTTCTTCATGGTTTTATGACTATTTGAGTAAACTTGCTAGCTATTGCATCCAGTTGTAGCATATTTTCTTGGATCTGTGTCTGTAGTGACACAATTGCCAGAAGCACTTACGACTGTGTTTACACTAACAATTAATTTAGTACTTTAGGAATTAATTACTAGAAACTGTGTTGACGTCCCTATATCTGCGTGGTTCCAGGCTTACTTCAGACTAGATTTAGTCTCGTCCTCTGGACCAGACGTTTTACATCGTGAGTGCATTTTGAGGTTGTTCGTACCAGTAATTGGTTCAGACCTTTCTGTCCCCTCAGGGACATTTGGTGACATACCGATCAGAGCCTGCGGTTTAGCTTTCTCCAGGAGACATCTAGGTTATGCGTGTGGAAAGCTCTCAGTGAACTGAACCAGCACGCAGCAAATGGGGATCGCTGGGGAAAGTGGCTCAAAGCCACTCTGCTGATCTAAACTAATTGGTAGTGCAGTCAGCCAAAATTTCTCATAGTGTTTCACTCAAGATCAAAGTTACCTGAATGGTCCTGTAACAGCCACTGTTACAACCATGTTGCTCTCTTAACTCATGAAAGCAGGCCGTTTATTTTCTTTGCTTTTAGATAGCTGTTACTATTCAAAGTGGAGGAGAAATAGGCAGAGCAGACCCTTGATGCGTTCATGACACTTGCCTGTACGTGTAGCTCGCTGCCTCTTGTCTAGTTCAAGGAAGGTTGTTCCTCTGTCTGTGGTAGTTCTGGTGTTTGACTTTGGAAAGCTGCACTCTAGGTGTAAGCCTCAGAAGTATGTGGTATAGTTAAACAACCGAACGTGCTCCAGGTAGCCCTGTTGGTTTATTTTAACCTACTGCTACATTCAAATAAGGCTTCACATAATTTTTGATTTTAAACTGGTGGGATGGGATCATGGGAATTTTTGCCCAAACAGTGGTTGATATGTGAGTGTCGTGAGACAAAATGAATTAAAGAAAGGTAATTGTTTGGGACCTGTGAGGCTGAAGGCTATTTTGTCATCTTAGCTCATAAAAGCTCCGGTTACATTTGGGATCTGACCTTTTGTAAAGACAAAGGGAAACATAACACAGCCTGAGTGAGATGTGGACTGGAGAAGCAGAGAATGAGTTGCTTGGAAAACTGGTTGGATGACTGGGCTCGAAGAGTTGTCCTTAGTGGCGCAAAGTCCAACTTGCAGCTGGTGACTAATTGATTGGTACTGGGTCAGTACTGTTTAGTGTTTTGATTAACAACCTGGCCCATGAGACAGAGTGCCTTCTCAGCAAGTTGTTGACTGATAACAAATTACAGGGAATGTTAAACACCCTGGAGAAGAGACATGCTCTTTGGATCTAGGCAGACTGGAAAAATGGGCTGATAGGATCCGCAAGTTAAGGGCAAATGCAGATCCTACACATGGGGTTGAATCAATGCAGGCTGGGGGGGCAACTGGCTAGAAAGGACCTTTGTAAAAAGGGTATCTGGGGGTTCTGGTGGACATGGGATGGTTAGTAAATATGAGCTAGCAAGGTGCTGGGGCAAAAGATGGCCAATTGTATGCTGAGCTGTAAGAGCAAGAGTGTAGCAGCAGGCGTGATTTGGAAAACAAAGGCCTCCATCGTTCCTGTGTTACACTGCCTGGCTCCTATCAGCGACTTAGTGGTGTCAGGCTGTGTTTCCCACTTAGTTTTCAAAACAGGATTCTCATCTTTCCATACGGTTTTTCCTCTTTGAAAAAATCTGCAAAATAGATGCCCAAAAATTTATATTTTTACCAGAAAGTACACTTGAGAACTATTAGAGCTACAGGGTTTCTCTGTGATGAGAGTCACTGACCAGAGTCTGGGATTTCTGGATATTTATGATCGGTTTATTTTACTTTCTATGCTGGAGATGGGGAGAAGTAATTTTTATCTGTTTGGCCAGTATCTTTGGTCAAAAGCTGTTTACAGAAATAATTTTTTTCCACACTGACAATTACTGTGTCTGTGTCACTGTGCCTCTGTGTTTGTATTTCCATTCACATGTTGTCTTTTATTTTGCTAAGCCCTTTAGCAAAGGACTCTAATGTGTTTGTACAACAGACAGCTGGTTAATTTATTAGATTTATTACAAAACGCCTATCCTGCCTACTTACAATGATCATTAATAAGAATAACCTTTTAATACTTTGTCAACAAGCTTGTTCTAGGTAACCGAAACGAAAATCAGTTTCAGACATAGAACAGATGACAACATTCTCTTGAAAAATTCTCATGTGCACTTAAGGCATCGCATCCTTGTTTTTCCTAATGGTGATGTTACCAGCTCCAGGGGGACAGTTCAAATCTATGATGCCCTGGTAATGTGATTTTGACCTATCTTTTCCTGATGTTTAGAAGTCTGTGCAGGTAGGAGGTTGTGGGACAGCAGTGGCAACTTTAGTACTGTTTGTAAGAGAAGTTTGGGATGTTTACTTGTAACACTTCCTGTTTTACCTCCTGCCACCGCCTCCTGGTGATCGCGAAGGTTATTTACGATGCTGTTCTTCAAGGATGTTATTGTAAGAGCAAGTTGTCTCTTACTCATTTTGCTGCACTGGACTGTGGATGCTTACCTCCATATTTATGTATGGGTTTTCTGTGTGACATCGTTCTAAACTGAAATGTAAATGTCTTGAGCATTTCTGAATTCAAACATCCGGTGGTTGAAAGTGCCACAGTGCTTTGTGGTGCTCAGTTTAATTTGTAGTGTTCCACCACTGGATGGTGAATCCTGATGTCTGACTTGGAACAGTTAAGCCTTTCTTGTGGGTAGTGGGAGAAGAAACCCGCAATTGTGAGAAGGTGAGGTTTTAATTTTTCTGGCACTGTGTATTGCTTTCTCACCTGTGAACTGGCAAACCTGTTGGGCTAAAGAAACTTGAGTGATGTTTTCTAGTTTAGCATGGCACACATAGTGCTGCAAGGTGGGCTTTGAAAACAGTTGTAGTCTACATTTTCCCTATCTCTCTGCATTCTTATAACCCCAGTGTTAAATTCGTACTTTGTCCCAAATCATTTGTTATTTTGACAGTAATAGGCATGCACATACAGCTGGCCAATGCTGGATTTGGACGATATTCAACAGAAATGTCTCTGTGTCTGTGCTTTGTCTTCTTTTTTGTAGCATTTTTCTTTGTGAAGTAGAATGTCTGCTGTTTCATCGTGGGTTTCAGATACCAGATTTGATAATGCTTATTTCATCTAAGGGTAAATTCGTTGTTAACCCAAGCAGACCGTGAATGGTGCAAGTAAAATAAAGTATTAACAGTAGCTCTTTATCGTAGCTGCAGGTTTACCTTTGTGCTCAGTGTGTCTACTTATCTGTTATTTGAATTTGGTTCGGGTTAAAAGATTCTTGCAAAAGCACATCAAGAGTTTACATTAATAATGTAAGTCTGCCACACCAAGTGGTTTTGCTTTATAAATACTGCTTAACAGATGCAAGAAGAATATTAAATACCTTCCACAGGAGAGACTGTAGCAGATTCATACACAGAACACGGTTTTAGAGGTGTATCATATCTGAAATTACGTTATTGGTAGGATTTCAGTAGCACTAAGTTGCTTGTGAACCTAAGTCCTATTGAAAGTCAAAAGAGTTTAAGCTGCAGAGACTACTGGAGATTTGGCCTTACGGTTGTCTTCTGTTCCGTAGCTTTACGGTTTCTGCCATGTGCAGATACTTACTGATGCGTCTGAGCAGCACTGACATTTTATGCTTCCACCTGTGTGGCTGTGTAATGTAGCATAAAAGAAAATACACTGAATCAGAGTATGAATTTTAATGAACCTTGCTATGATTACACAGTAATTTCATAAGAAATAAAGCAGTATTTGAAAAGTTGGGTTTGTTTGGTTTTTTTTCCTTGATCCAGTGAGTCGTCTACATTAGTTTTACAATTTATTAAGAAGAAATTAAGATTTGAAGAGTATACCTTTAGTAGGACCACTTTCTCCTGGCTACATCAGGAATGATAAGGTTTCATCCTTAAATAAGGAAGTAGCCTCTGCTAATGTTTTATGTTGTTAGCATATGCTCAAATAACAAACTCATAAGGAACAAGGAACATTCGGGTTCAGCTGTTTGGTTTTCTTTTTAATTCATACAGCCCAGTCATACTTTTACTTTCAAATTACATTTCTGTATGACATAGCCTTCTGGAAATAAGTGCTGTGAATTGTCTTCTGACATGTAGCTTATCTTCTGAAGTATTGTACTGTGATCTTTACTTAATGTAATACGGGCTTTACAAAGGGAGAAGAAAGCTGTCAGATTTCTCAAACCGTTGCAAGATGAGCTCTGTTCCTCAGCTTACGGTTTTACAGTAACATAAATAGCAGTAATAGAGGTTTAGGATTTGAAGGTCTGGGCTGTAAACTCAAGGGAATAACCTGTTTGGGAAAAATATTGCACATAGTTCTGGGTTTATTTTTGTTTTTTAAAAGTGGATCAGTTTCTGATTTTAGTTCAACGGGAGATGCACATACCCAGGTCCTGCTTGCTCTGAGGCAAGAATGGGTAAGAATGGGAATGAGCAGTGGGGAAGTCATACTTAATTAACGATTGCTTCAGTAGTTAAAAGTTAATATCATCAAATATCCCATTATCATTTCTGATGCAGGATGTCTGAGAGACCAATGACGTGATCTGGTCCCAAAGAGCAATAACAATCTGAAGTGCCATATGATGATGCTTCAGAATATTGTCTATTAAAGCTTTGTATTTGTTCAGAATAGGAGTTGGGAAAGTAAGTGGAAAATTGAGCACTGCTTCCTTTGAGTTAACTGAGGAATTAAGGCTTTTGAAGTATACTCTGCCTTAGCTGTGTGAGTGGAAATGAAGGTGTGGGGAGGTTGTACTGCTTTGTCTTCAGATATCTGAGTACAGTGTCTGTGTTAGGAGACTCCTAGCCACACAGGGAAGCTTGTCTAGGGGTCACCTAGAGCCAGTGTAAATTGGGCTTCTGCTTTGAAGCCTAGAGAATCTTCTTCCTCCCTGCCTCCCATATTAATTCCTAGAAAACTAGCCTCCAACTTAAGAAACTAAACCAGATCCTGAAGCTACCTGGTTTAGGTATGTAGTCTGACGTGTGACAGTGATGCTACAGGTGGTTATTTCTTCAGTCATTATTCATAGATATATAGCTAACAGTTGGTAATTGTAGTTGTCCTGGTGGTATGTTTTATAAGAACTTAGGTGTGTTAGGGTTTTTTTTCCTGCATCCCCCAACATAGGTTCAAAAACTATACTTTAAATTTTGTAAATCGTTAATGGGTATCCTTTGCATATTCTGGACTTCTCAGATATTGGGTACAAATTTCAAGTCACCTGAGCTTTGGTCGGATTGTAGCTCTTAGACCCACGTAGTGCTTTTGGAGATTTTTAACATCGTAACTTTTGGAACTGAAATTGTTATTTTGCAGTTGAAAATATTTTCTCAACTCAGAATTAAAGCTGTTGGATGGAATCCCGTACACTCCAGGAATTGATTTTGACAAAATTTAATGTTTCAAGAACAAAAAAATGAAGAGCTGAGTGCTTAAGCCATCTTAATGTCTTGCTGCAGCCCGATGGCACTGTAATAGGTGCAGCTATTTTGTATGACAGCAGGGTTTTATGTCATTGTGATATGGGTGATGTCATTTGTCCTCATTTGAGGGCTCTATTTTTTGGTGTTGGGGGGCAGTGTCTATATAATTCCTTTTTTCTTCGTGCAGTGAAATAAAGGTGTATCTTGTGTATGCAAGACCAGGTACCATTTCACCTTGCAAAGTAAAGATTTTATATCAGCATGTCTTGCCATGAAGACTGTCAGCAGAAACATGATCGGTGATTTGGGTTCAGTGAAGGAGTAAATGACAGTGTAAAGCAGTGTTGAGTATAAAAGGATTCTCTCTAGAGAAAGCCCATTTTTTAAATCAGTAGAACAATATGGCTAGCTCCTCGGTGTAGTATGCAGGTAGAATGGGAGTAGGTGTGAGTTGAAGACATCAGAATAATGATTTCTTGAGTATGTACCTTCTCTTTCTAAATCTAGGCTTTACTGAGCTCAGTATTCTGGCATGGCACGTGACAGCAGGAGCAGTTTCAACTTTGCATTAAATGCATGTTAGTCATTAAAGCTGCTAATTTTAAGACTGTCACAGGTTAGCAGTCTTTTGTGCAGAAGTGTGTAGCTTCTGCCTAGGCTTACAGTTCAGACCTGTCCCTGTGTGATGGTAGTAAAAAACAGAAAAATCCATCATTCCTAGGTTCTGCCCTATTTACATGCGCTCGGTTAAGACACGCAGTAGTTCAGCAGAAAGATGATTGTTAGTTCTTTAAGTGAGTTTGCTCGCCGTAGCTATCTGAAGGGAGAAAGGTGCTCATTCTGTCTTCGAAGGTCTTGACGACCTCGTGATACAACAGAAGTTCCTGGCATGGTGTCTTTTTGTGTCTCTTCTGCAGCACAAAGATCTAACCATACCTTTATGTGTACCTGTATCTGTAATCACAGAAAAGAGTTTACAGGTTCATCACATACTTCAGAGAGCGTGTAGCTTTATCTGAATGTGGAACCAGGCTCAGTCCCACCCCGCACTCAGACTTGCTGCCTTCACTTCAGTCACGTGCTCTCTCCAAAACACCTTCCTCTTTCGTTCCTTAAACCTCCAATTACCATAATCCATATGAAGTAACTTCTCAGATTTTGGGATTTTTTCCACCTGATTTCATTCCCCTCCAGTTGTTCTCCCTTTCCCAGATTCTGACTGATGTTGACAGTGAGGAGGGAAGCTCAGGGCACCTCCAAAGACTTAGAGGTGCTCCAGACTGGAGAATCATGTTCATGCTTGTCTGTGAATAATCATAGAATCACATAATGGTTTGGGTTGGAAGGGACCTTAAAGATCATCTAGTTCCAACCCCCCTGCCATGGGCAGGGACACCCTCCACTAGACCAGGTTGCTCAAAGCCTCATCCAGCCTGGCCTTGAACACTCCCAGGGAAGGGGCACCCACAGCTTCTCTGGGCAACCTGTGCCAGTGCCTCACCACCCTCTCTGGGAAGAATTTCTTCCTGATATCCAATCTGAATCTCCCCACTTTCAGTTTAAACCCAATACCCCTTGTCCTGTTACTACAGGCCCTTGTAAAAAGTTGCCCCCCCCCCCCCCCCCCAGCCTCCTTGTCGGCCCCTTCAGGTACTGGCAGATGCTATAAGGTCTCCCTGGAGCCTTCTCTTCTCCAGGCTGAACAAGCCCAACTCTCTCAGCCTGTCCCCATAGCAGAGGGGCTCCAGCCCTCGGAGCATCTTCGTGGCCTCCTCTGGACTTGCTGCAACTGGTTGATATCCTTCTGATATTGTGGCCCCAGAGCTGGATGCAGCACTGCAGGTGGGGTCTCACAAGAGCAGAGTAGAGGGGGAGAATCCCCTCCCTCGACCTGCTGGCCACACTTCTCTGGATACAGCCCAGGATCCGGTTGGCTTTCTGGGCTGCCAGCGCACACTGCCGGCTCATGTCCAGCTTCTCATCCCCCAGTACCCCCAGGTCCTTCCCCTCAGGGCTGCTTTCCATCCATTCTCCACCCAGCCTGTCCTTGTGCTTGGGATTGCCCCGACCCAGGTGCAGGACCTTGCCCTTGGCCTTGTTGAACTCCATGAGGTTGGCAGAGGCCCACCTCTCCAGCCTGTCCAGGTCCCTCTGGATGGCATCCCTTCCAGACAGCCTGTCAGCTGCACCACACAGCTTGCTGTCATCAGCAAACTTGCTGAGGGTGCACTCAGTCCCACCATCCAGTAACTTCATTTGTTTAATTGCAAAGTTTTAAATTTACTTGAAAGTGTTTCTTGTTTCTTTAAAAAGACAATGAATGATTTGCTGGTTTTGGTGGACGGAGGAGGTGAGAAAGTACACCCAGCGTGGCCCACTGCTGGCACCATGAACTTCTATCTCTTGTGAAACTGTGTTCTCCTCTATGGATTCGTAGTTGGTTTGAGCCAGTACAGCTGCGTGTATGTGCAGAAGGTGTGATACGCATGGTCTTCTCTTCTGTTTGCTCTTGCAGTCCTGTGGTTCTGTGGTCAGTCAGATGGGTGTGCTGGTGGCAGCAGTGTAGTCAGAGAGTGGGTGAAGCTGGCAGGAACACTGGGCTAAGGGTGTAGATGTTAGAGGTAGGGAGATCTGTTGGATAGCAGCTGCCTGCACAGGGCCGTCCTGCTTCTGGTGCTTGCTGTGTGCCTGCAGTGGTGATGATGACCGTATAGTTGGTCAGCTCAAAATGATAAACCAGCAGAAAAATAAAATACCACAGAGTACTATTTTGATTTTGCCAGTTTATCTCCCTGGCCCCCATCAGGATCAGGTATTCTGCCAGTGCTGGTGCAGAAAGAGTACACAGGGAGGAAGGGGATCCCTGCTTGTGCCACCAACTAGCTTTTGGGTTGGTTTAACTGTAATGCCAGATCACACCCTGAGAGAAATGTGTGTGAATGGTCCAACCTCCACAAAAAGGAGACATCTCTTGAACAGGAGAGTCCACTATGTCAGTATGATCTGCTGAGCGGGAACAGCCCAGAGATTAGTATGTTTTGAAACAAAACCTCTGTTTGAACTTCTGCATTCATCTCAGTTGGTATCCCTGCCCCTAGGGTACAGAGTTATGACAGATGTCAAATGTGTCAGTTCCAGTTTCCCTAATCTCTCACGTAGAGGACACAGAGCTTGCCTGGCAATGCCAGTTTGCAGTTTCCGCTTTCCTTGCTGCTGGTTGCCTCGTGCCACCGCGGTAGTGGCCTGCTCTAAGCTGAGCTGCTGATGGGTCCAGTTTGCAGCATTGCTCTGCAGGTAGTGCGGTGGTGTAATTGAGAGGGGCAATATATGCAGCAGAGGGGCAAGACTGAGTGTCTGGGAGGACAGGTGAGAGGAAAAAGGGAAAACAGAACTCCTTAAGCTTGATTTCTTGCAGAAATCCTTATATTGTAAAGGTATAGTCACATTTTCAAGACATAATTCTTAGTATTTCCTTATTAAGAAATAAGGAAAATAAGGAATAAGGATTTCACAGATGCCAGTTTGCATGAGCAAGGGACACACCCCCACACCCCTTTTTAGATTGGCTGGAGAGAGGGCCCTAATCACCCCCAGAATGCCAAGTCTCTTTCTGTAGGCCAGCTCCGAAGGAGGAAGGAGGAGATGATAGGGTGGTTTTCAGACATCCAGAGCAGCAGAGACCCTCAGCTTCCAACTCCCCAAGAAGACTTGGATTCTTCTTCAGTAGGTTTTGCAGATCCCAGCTTCCAGGGGGCAGTGGCAAGACGTCAGCCTCGTAAGGGGAACACAAGGATTGAGGTACTCATGCCCGTGGAAGGATTGAGGCTCCGCAGTGTACGTATGCATAGCATCATCTTGATGGTCATCTCTGCACTTCAATCCTGTTACTGTGCTTAGTGCTGCTTCTATACACTTTGTACCATTTCCCCCTTAACAGCGTTCTGCCCTTCCCAGTTTTCGTCTCTAGTCTTTTTCCATGCCTTCCCTTCAGCAATCTTCCCTGAATACATTCCTACATGCAATTCATTCCAAATTGTTTTGGGCACCGTCAGAAGTTTTCTGCAATGCTCTACAGTTTTCGCAAAACCCTTTGACAAAACATAGACTTTAGGAAAAAAAATGGTTTTGTTTTGTTTGCTTGTTGAATTTTTTAGACTTGTTGAACAGGCTCAGTGTGTACTGTGTGTCTTCAGGGTACCCAGCCTGTGGAACCTGGTAGGAAAAAAAGGAGTTTGGCTACTTAGTCTGCGTGTGCCCATGTAATTTGTTCAGTCTGGTATCAGAAGGTTAAGTCTTGTGATTTTGGATTTTTAACTTTGTCCTTCTAAGGGTTTATTTGCTGCCATGTACTAGATGGGGTAGGTGTTGGGAGACCAAAGATATTTTTGCTGTAGGAGGTCATTTTGCTGTGGCAAAAATGAAAAGTATCCAAGAACAGCTGCTTTTTCATTGTCGTGGAGGGGTAAGAAGTTTGAGAATCTCTTGCTTTCAAACCTTGGATGCTCACTTTACTCTTTGACATTCATGAGCTTTTAGATTCATCTTCATAAGAATGTGAATTTTGGAATTTAGAGGAACAGATGTTGACTTCTGCGAACTTTTCATAGCTTGCTTCTAGTATCGTCCTGGTAATATTCTCTGAGATTGTTCCTTAAGAATTAGGTTAATAATGTATAAATACAGCACACAGTGAGCAGATCTGCTTCTCTCAATCTTTTTTAGAGTTGAGACTCTTAAAATTGAAGGGAAAAAAGTGACTTACAGGAAGTGGCAGTACTGTTTCACATTATTGCTGAGTGTGGAGTCCCACCAAGTAGTTCAACCTGACCTAACCCCATGTCAAGTCACTGAAGGGAGTAGTCCTGCTTTCTCCTCTGGCTGCATGGCCCTACCATGGTAATAATCCCTACTGGATTCCTTTTTTCCCTTTCCGGGTGGATGCATGTGTTGGTCTGATTTACCTTACAGTTGCTGGAACATCAAAACTTCTTTGAGGAGGGGCAAAAACATGTCAAAGGGGGTTTGGGCTGCACTGTCTTAAGCTGGCTTAAATGAATCATGGAACTGCGCCTTCCTTGAAGGAGAACAGATAAGATTCTTCTGATTTTGAAAGACTATTTGTCTTAGTGTCCTAATAACATCTCAGAGCAGTATGTTTTATTTAAAACTGTAGTAATTAAATTTAAAGAAATTGAACTAAAGGAGCTAATGTGACTTCCTTGAATGATGTGGCTTTCTGCAGGGGAAAAGATGAAGGTGTTGGGAAGGGATAAGAGCGATGACCTTAATTTGATGTATCTTACATAAGACAGCAGTTCACAAGGGCTTTTTTGTCATGTTTTTTTGCAACAGTTTTATTCGTGTACCTAAATTTCCATCTCTGGTTGAACGTATGATGTTTTTGCTATTAAAACAAAGATTACCTTTCATTAAAATAAGCTGCAAAGTGAGTTATAAGGCTTGTATGCTTGATTACTGACAGATGAGAGGAACAGAAATGCACAGCTGCAAAAGTTTAAAACTTTGAAAGACCAGTAAATGCCAGAAAATGAGTTGTGAGACTTGTCTTCTGGTCTCCCATCTGTTGTGTTTGCTAAACCTTGATTTCAAAATTAACACGTTACGATGTGTGTCAGTGAAAACTGCTGCCTGTTTGCAAGGGGTGGAACTTGGAAAAATTGTGGCCCTGGTTACCAGGAAAACTCCACATCCCATACCTTTGTCCCCAGAAAACCGAAGCATGCAAGCCGCAAACGCTTGTGATACGACATTTGTGAGTCTAGTGTGCTGAATCGAAAAATCGAATGAAAAACACTTTCAGGCTAAATAAATAGAAAGTTTTCATAAAAGGGAATATGGGAAATCGTAAACCTTGAAGATGAGCTTCACAGAGCCGTTAATTTAAAGGTGCAAGGTAACTTAGTATGATTTCTTTCTTGCTCAGTAATAACAGGAAATCAAAGAACTAAAACTATAAACATAGACTGATGTAAGTGAAGATTTGTTTGGTTAAATAAGAGCTAATCTAGTACTGTATGTTTATAGGGCTCATTAAGAAAGCAGTACCTATTTGAAAGTATTCCACTTTCAAGTTTTTAAATAAATGCTCATAACCACTGAAGGAATTCTGCCTGAGTGTGCCTGTGGTAAGAACACGAAGAAAAGGCTTTTGTAATAATAAGGCAAAATCCCCAGCTGCATTTACTTTCCCCTCTCTCCTGTCTTATGTACTTAATCCTGTTTCATAACAAGCTGCTGTGACTTATTTGAGGTATTAGTCTCCCAAATAATTCTCATCCAACTTTTGGTCTAATAACTGTTGTGTTGATATATATCTTTAATTGTCAGGAGTAATGTGTGCCATAGACATGTGCAGTACTTCAAAAAAATAATTGACCTTCAAGGAAACTCGCTTTCCAGTAAGTGGGAATGCCTTATCTATTTCCTCGAAGTTTGCCCTTGGTTTTCGTGATCTTGATAAAAATATGTTAGCCAGCTGGGAAATACCTGGATTTTTCATAGAAGGGATTGATAACAGATTTTAAGCAAAGTCTTTTGGGCACGGTAATTTTCCTGCTGCTCAAGTATCTGAATTAGAATTTGTTAAATGAGATAAACCCCACAGTTATAGCAGAGTGTAATCTCATGTTGGTCCATATTAGAAGTACTTATTACAAGGTGATTGCAAGATAAAGCATCTTTTTATGTGTTCTATACCTGTTTTAACTAATTCTCTGTCTAGCTAAGCCCTGTAACTAGTTTGGTGGCTATTTGGTAGTCAGTGGGCCCCAGCTGGGTTTGGTACAATTAAATTTTTATGGATGACTCTGCATTTCTCCTGGTGGGAAAGATTAAGGAACAAATGTAACCAATTCTCTTCTCTTTGCATTTGTCACTTTGAGAATCAGCATTTTGTTGCCTGTGCTTTACTCTGTCTTTTTATATTCTCTTATTTCTATTCCCTTACCCCTTATTTTACTCCCTTTCTCATTTTCCTCTTTACCCCTTAGTTGTGTGCCTTTGCCTGGATTGCCTTTTTGCAGAATACCTATGAGTCTACCAAATAATTTTGATGAATTTGTGGTAATATTTAAAACAGTGTAGTGTTCTGAGATCATTTGAAATGCCTTGAATGTCAGAAGCATGCTCAGATTGCCTTCAGAAGTGTGCGTATGCTGGCATTTATTGGTACAGGCTTGTGACTGGCTGGGTGAAATGCTAAATATCTTTACTGCTTTTAAGATGGATTTTTATAAATCCATGAAAGAATTAGTAATGTGGGGTCTCTGCAGCAGCAAGGGACTTAGCTTGTAAGGCAGAGGAATGTTGAACAGAAATAAAGGAACCTTCTCTCTCGTCGTTGGTTTCTTTCGATGTTTTGCTGACAACCTCTCCCTGCAGCAGGAGTTTCTGCAGGTGCAGGTTTGCTTCTGTGGGAAGGGTCGGTCTGATGCAGCCATTACAATAACATCGCTGTCACCAGAGCTGCCTGTTCCTCAGGAGACTCTCTTCTCTGACTGTTTTTCTCACGGTTCCTCATCTTGGTACCACATTCCATATTGACAAAGCAGTGCTGCATCCCCAGCTCCGTGTGCCAAATGGAGCGTGCTTGCCTGAGCCACTGCTGTCACCTTGGAGTGAGGAGGAGAGAAGTCTTAGTGGTAGTCTGCACTAGAGAGTATGTTTTCAGTGGGGCCTTGCATTCAATCATAGAATGGTTTGGGTTGGAAGGGACCTTAAAGATCATCCAGTTCCAACCCCCCTGCCATGGGCAGGGACACCCTCCACTAGACCAGGTTGCTCAAAGCCTCCTCCAGCCTGGCCTTGAAGACAGACAGATCCCGAGAGCTCTCCTGAGGTTTTGCACATGCAGGGTCACAGCTGTGCGTTCATTTGGTGAACTGATAAATTTAGAAGCTGCCCTGCAGGTGACCCAAGGTGCATGTGAGTTCTGCAGTCCATGAGGTTTAATACTTGCTCTTGTTATGTGACTGAGCGCATTTCAGGGTGCGGTGGGTGCACTGGGTTTCACGGAAGAGGAAAGGTTGGACTGTGCCATGCACGCTTCTGCGTTTCCTCTGCATGGCGAGAGGAACTGCAAAAATGTTCTTCTCAATGATGAATTGTATTATGAAGTTTTTTCAGGACGTACATTTCCCTTGGAATGTACTTCAGCTGGCAAAGTAAGTGGTTTTTCAAGTAAATGCTCATGCCACTATCTCTGTAAAAGCACATACACTTCTTTATGCATGAGATTTTATTTTTTTTAATAATGATTGCCCTTTATGACTGCATTTGCACACATTACTGCCTGTGGTTCCATGTGAGAGCATTAAAAAGTCAAATAACCATTACTTCCTACGTTTCCTTTTTTGTTGGTAGTGAGGTACGTTCCGGGTATTGCTACACCTACTTCTTGCTCAGATTATAAATGAAGGTTTTCAAGAAATGTGATGGAAAAAAACTTACTTACGCCCATCTTAATGATGATCCCAGTGGAAAAAAAGTAACCTGACAGTTTTCCTGCGTGGGAAGGCATTTTCTGGCACATGTCGGATTTTGAATCTTCAAGATTTTAATGCATCTCAATGGAAACTATTTAATCCTTCATACTGGATGGACAGTAGAGGTCTTGTCTGCCTACAAGAGAGCATTGATTCTGACTACCTTTTTCGGAAGACCTTTTCCTGTGTCTGTAGTAAGGACCTTTTGATAGCATGGTTATGGATTTGTGTGTTGATTATACTGAGGACTGTCATGGTATAGGCCCAGCCACCAACTCAGCACTACACGGCTGCTCGCTCACTCCTCCCCCCAGTGAGGTGGGGAGGAGAAAACACAGGGAAAGTCTCGTGTGTCAGGACAAGGACAGGGAAGGATCACTCACCAGTTATGGTCACGGGCAAGACAGACTCGACTTGGGGGGGGCGAGGGAAATCAATGTAATTAGTTACCAATCAAATCAGTGTAGGACAGTAAGAGACAAACCAAAACAGATCTTAAAGACCTTCCCCCCACCCCTTCCTTCTTCCTGGGCTCAGCTTTGCTCCTGATTTCTCTAACTCATCCTCACCAACAGCACAGGGGGACAGGGAATGGGGGCTGTGGTCAGTCCAGCAGACGTTGTCTCTGCCGCTCCTTCCTCCTCAGCACAGGGACTCCTCACATTCTTCCCCTGCTCCAGCCTGGGGTCCCTCCCACAGGAGACAGTCCTCCACCAACTTCTCCAATGTGAGTCCTTCCCACAGGCTGCAGTTCTTCACAAACTGCTCCATGGGTCCCTTCCACAGGGTGCTGTCCTTCAGGAGCAGCCTGCTCCACCGTGGGCTTCCCACAGAGTCACGGGCTTCTTTGGGCTCAGTTGCCTGCTCCAGCGTGGGGCCCTCCCTGGGCTGCAGGGGGGTCTCTGCTCCCCCGTGACCCTCCATGGCCGCAGGGCACAGCCTGCCCTCTCACCACAGGCTGAGGGGAACCTCTTCCCCAGCCCACCTCCTCCCACCTTTCTGCGCTGACCTGGGGGTCTGCAGGGCTGTCACACACTCCACTCCTCTGTTCGCTGCAGGTTCTCTTTTTTCCACCCCTCTCAAATATGTTAATCATGGAAGTGCTAGTTGGTTTGGCTTTGAACAGAAGTGTGTCCAACTTGGAACTGGGGAAGCTTCTAGCAGCCTCTCACAGGAGCCATCCCTGTGGCCCCTCCCCTGCTATCACATAAACCTAACACAAGGGCCAAATGAGATAAGTGGACATCAGCAAGTACACACATTTATTTACTGAAGAAAGACTGCATAAACTGGGTTGGTGGAAATCTCCTGGATATTTATAAGCTCTTCACTGGCAACTTAGGCTTTGCTTGTGTATGCTGTCTCAGTAAACATCTCAAGTATTTAGGCTAACTTGCACTTCGTGAAGCAAATGCAAAGGTACTTCTTGGGGGATGGATGTGGGATTGTTTCAGAACAAAGCTTTTAAGCAGTGCAATCAGAGCAAGAGATCTGGTGTTCATCCTCAACCTTGTGTCTGTGGCCAAGATCAGTATAAGTAAATGCTGGAAGCATTTGGAAAAGGAGACCTTGGCAAATTTTCAGAGGTGGTGTTGTACATTGCCTTTTTTTTTCCTCAGGTCTATGACACTGGAAATTTAATAGGAACTGGAAGATGCTGCCTTTCAGAGAAACAGGAAAGTCAGCTCTTGAGAAGTATCTTGGTTGTGTACATGCAGGAATGTCCTCCTGGATTTAGACTCGGGAAGGCCAGTAGCTGGAATATGCTCTATTCACAGTTGTCTCTCCAACATGTTTTGTGTACCAGCTCCTGACCATATGTACTTCTCGCTGTGTTGCCTTTTGGTCACCATATTGTAAATTGCTGAACCCTGTTTCATGGGTTTCCTTTAACCCCTGGGATCATAGGCTGATGCAGGGTGGAAGGGATAGCGTGTCATACACTCCTCATGCTGAAAGAAGGGTCAGCACTCGATCCAAACTCTGTTGCTTGGAACTCTGTCCGCTCTTGAAAGCCTTGATAGGTGGAGATTCCAAAACTTATCTCGACAGCCTGTTCCAATACTTCGGAGACTGTCCTGCTCACATATCAGCAACATGAACGTCAAGCAGTTGTAACCTGCTCGTTGTCTTGACAGAACCTTTTCTTTGTGTGGTGTGGGACTTTCATCCAACTGTCAGTCTGCTGTTCATCCCAAATCGGTTCCCTGCACAGCCCGTACTGTAGTGGCTCATGTTAAGACTCTACTTCGTTAGCTGCTGCTGCAGCCTAGGCTTTTTAAATGCCAAACCGTAGTTGTATCATCATAGATCATCCAAATGCATCTGCTGAATTTTCAAGAGTTAACATCGGGGTGTAATCTCTCAGGGTAATCTAGCAACTACTGCATATCAGATTCTTGTTTCTGGTCCGTTTTTTAGTGGGTTTTTTCATGCTCTTGTAAATTACAGTTCTAGGTGGTACTTCTGTTGTTGTATTCTCTGTTTAGTGAAATACTTGGCCATCCTGCTTCAGCCAGTGGTAGCAAAGGTAGCAAGAAGTTGTTACACTGATGGACGCTGCTGTTTTCACAGGGAATGAATGTGTGTTCTTACAACGCACCACCTTTCTGAATACCATTGATTCTTCAAAATGAGAAGTAGCTTTAAAGCATCGTTGTCAAAACATTACTGACTGTTGTTATCTGAAAATTGTGACTCTTGATAATCTGAAAATTATGTTTTCCTCATTTAACACAGTCAAAAGAGAGATTAAAGGGCAGGTTATAACAGATTTTTTTCTAATTATTCTGTAGAAATCTTCACCAAAATAATGGCTATTAGTCTAAGCTTTAAGAACTCCAGCACTTTTCTGGACTCTTAAGGCAAACCTTGATCTCTTTTCTTTTTTTCAAAAAAATAGATTATGTTTTACATAAATCTTGAAATGAATGTGGAGCTCTTGTCTCTATTATCAGTAAGGCATTTTTCCAGGTGGCTGTCAGTCAGGACTTGAGAAGGAGCCAAGCTGGTCAGGGTCGGTTCAAGTGTGGGTCAGTTCAAGTATTCCTGTTACATTCCCGGGACTACGGGTGCGTGTCAGAGAAAACTCGCTATACTGAGGCTGGGCATGTGGATCTCACTGCCTTTGCTTTAGCACTTGCCATGCCACTGAAACGTTTGTACCCTGTTCTTCATTCCCGTGGGCTTCAGGAAGGCATTTTAGTATGGACACACGGATCAACCCAAACCGTTACACCCCCTGAAAAGCTGTGGTACTGCCGAATTAGGTCTGCACGTGCCACCTCTTGGAAGATGCCGGGCTGGGGTTTTAATGTGTTGATAGACCCAAGTTACTTCATCTATTTGCTGCACCGTCAGTGGCATGTTCCTGTAGCATTGCTACTGTCGGGGATTTTCCACTACCCAGGGTACCTTCGTTCTCTCATTACATAAGATAATGGAGAGTTGCTTGTACTCAGATCTTATTTACCGAGTATTCTGAGGATATTTGGGATAATTGAATGTGATAGGTAAGAACGCCTTGGTACTGAGCTATGTTAAGGCCCAGGCAGATACAATAGCATAGATCAGGTTTATGAGTCAGTTGTTGTGTATATGAGAACTAAACATTCTTCATGATAGAGCTGGGAAAGAGTTGAAAGTGACTTGGTTTGGGGTTGTTTGGGTTTTTTTTTTTCTAACTAGAAATCATTGGACCACAGGTAGATTAATGAGTTGAACTAGAGATGAAGGAAGATGAAGGCAGGGAGTGGGGGGAAGACAGTGACGAGGCTCGATGCCATGTTTTGTAGTTGTCAAATGAGGAATGTGTATCTTAACTTTAGATTGAATTTCCCTACATTATGTATTTCAAATGTAATTTCTCTGTGAGTAAAGTACCCTGTTTCAATATCATAGCTCTTCATTTGCAGATGGATCCTTAATACATGTGACATTTAAGGATGAGTGGCAGTGAGTAATTTGGGTAAATACTGTGTAGGAGGTTTGTTTCTTTTATTTAAATATCTTGATGCAGTTAAATAATTGTTTCAAAGATCTAGGCACAAGATGTTTACATATTTGCCATAAGATGAACTCCTACAGAATTTTATTATTCAGATTAACAGGTGAATGTTTTATGTTACAAAGTGCTTAAAGTATAAAGCTGAAAATCAAAGCCACTTATCTCAAACAAGCAAACAATACATCTTTATCTTCCCATTAGCCCAAATTAAAATACATCAGACAGGTAAAGGGTTTAGGAGATAAAGGGTAGAATATTCTCCCTTTGATTAATTGCTAGCAAGTAATAATAGAAAAAGGAAGGATGTCCTAACAGCCTCTTTGTTTCACAGACTGCATTCTAAGCACAAACGATACTATTGATTGCTTGCTTTGAGGCTCAGATTGTAAACAGTCACTTAATAGCATCTTCAGGGCAAACGAGTCTTATTGCATTAAGTAATAGGAATATCACATTGCACCTATTTTCGGTTCAGTGCTCAGCTTTTATTTTGCCTTTGCCTTTCATTTTACCTTGTTATAGTCCTAATTCATGAATCTATCCACATTTCATAACGCTGTTAAGCCTTAGTTAAATTTATGCTCTGTAGAGCTGTCACGTGGTTCTAATCGTGAACTGGCATGATGCAGATTTTGGACATTTTAAATTCTAAAAAAGGAACCCAGTTTTGTAGAAGGTTAGGGTGAGATGAAGCAAAATGTCTGCCATGTCTCTGAAAGTACTGAGAAATAATATATTTAATATAGACCATACCAATGATTTTGCATCCTTAATACCTGAAGTAACGAGCACTTCTGCTCTGCCATCACAGGCTAGTCATTTGGATCATAGAAAGAGGGAGCTTGTAGTGGTAGGCTGCCAGGCTCTTGGTAAATGTTTACTGTGGATCCTTAACATGGCAGTGTGAAACTGGGGCTGGTGGAAAGTATCTCCTTGATGACACTATCATACGTTGTAATGTGTGGTGTGTCCGCAGTATAGATGAAATGAGGAACTGATTGATGGAATTCACATCTGGCCCAGAGAGGAGTGTATCAGTGTCCTAGATTGCATCCTCCTGGATTAATGTTGAGAGGTCTCTCTTAATCTCCTCAATTCCTTACACTCCTGGAGAAGACGACAGTGGAAGCTTAATGTTACATTAATTTTGGTGTTTTTTAAAATCCAGTGCAAAATGAATTCATTTACTCTTTATGAATGGGTTAAGAAGAGTCATGTTTGAACTTGGGTTTCTAGAAACAAAATAGATAAATTCTAGTTTGCAATAGGTTAAGTTTTATTCACTTTTAAAAGGCAGTAATCGTTTTGCTGTCATCTCTTACCTCTAGCAGTATCACTTGTTCATTAAGCATCTTCTGTTGCAAAGCATTGATGCATAGTTTTGACCAGGCTAAAGTTGAGTTTTTAATTTTGTGGAAGGCTTAAATTAAGACATTTTTTTATCAGATGATTGCTAGACTAATACGCAGTTGTGTCAGTTGCTGGCAAAGTCCTGGATGGTCAGCTTTGGTTGAAGTGTTAGAAGCCAAAATCAGAACAACACAATAGGTTTGAGTAGTTTGGATTTGGATTGGGGGCGGTGATGAAAATGAGCCATAAGACTGAGCGGGTCTACACGGTGGGTGGAATACAAAGGGTAAATTGCATACTCATAAGGGCGATTAAGACCTTGCTTCTCCCTAAAAAGGCAAGTTTGTCTTCCTGCTCTACCTGTGAATGTTCTTGCTCCCTCCCTTTCGTTGGCATTAGTGTTTGTGGGGCTGTGTGGTAGGTCACATCAGCTCACGGAGGAGCTGAAGCTAACCCCTTCGCACAAAAATAAGTGATCTGAAACGGGGTGAAATGGAGAGAACGTGTCATCTAAGTGTATTTATGGGTGCTTGTGCCATGTAAACACTTCCATAAAGTCAGTTTGGCTGAGAACTAGGGATTTGATAGAGGCAAATCAAAGTTGGAAACAGTTTGGAACTAAACAGGTTGGAAAACGGTTTAAAGATGGGGACAGAGACCCAGAAAACCAAGACTTTTGTGCTGGGTTTTATAAATGTAGTTATTTTAGGCTTTAACCCTACAGTTCCTGCCTTTGATAGCATAAAGGCAACAGTGCTGTGTCTTAACACGGCAAGTACTGTCCTGCTTTGCATAGTGTGGCCCTTTATTTGCACTTTTTAATACCTGGTGGCCACAAGCAACGTAGAGAGTGTCTGGTAAGTGGTGTGGATTCTGGGGATCCCATGGCGGGGGTCGTGTTGCAGTTTCACGAACGCCTCCTCAGTGGCAGAACTGTCTATAGGAGTCCTGTAGATGTGCCACACGGTAAATCATCCTGAGACGGCTGTAGTGTAGCTGACAATCCAGATTTTTCATGCCTGTCAGTTCTCTA
The DNA here is from genome assembly GCA_027574665.1 of Rhynochetos jubatus. NCBI lineage: Eukaryota > Metazoa > Chordata > Aves > Eurypygiformes > Rhynochetidae > Rhynochetos > Rhynochetos jubatus. The sequence continues at coordinate 94,078,898 of CM050650.1, read as the reverse complement.
GCGTAGTTTACCATGTACCTCCGTAAATATTTGCCCCAGCGCTGTGAGGCGTGGGAAGACAAGCTCTCTGTTGAGGCTTCCTTCTTTTATTCATGTTTGGCTGCTGCTCTGGTTAGTGAGTAAGAAAACCCAAGCGGATGTGGAGTCAAATGAAGACATTTTTAAGCTGTGTAGTCTTTCTTGCCCTGTTCCTCCTTCCCACTTCCCACTTTCCGTTCCTGCCTCAGTCATTGTATGTACCTGTATATGGTAAATGAGAGGTGCTGTACCGCGTGTGTTGCAAATCACTGTCTTCTGCTTCAGCTTTTACCAGATTCGTGCATCTATGAAAATTCCTCCAAGAATTCCACACAAATTAGAAGCTAGCTTGTTGCATGCAACTGGTAAGTGCGAAAACTTTTGGTGAATGAGGTCATTATCTTGCCTTGGTAATTAAGGGAGCAAGATTTTTGTCTTACATTGTTATAACTAATACAAAAGTGTTACTAATTTTGTAACTAACAATAAAAATGTAAGCTTTTTCATGAGGCTCTGCTGAAAAACTAGCTTGTTCTTAGCAATGAGACTTAAAAGTTGATTACAGAATTTGGGTTACTGGTTTTCCTCTGTTAATTTCCTTTGTCAGTAGCAAAACATGATGATTCCTTTATATTGGCTTTTTTCCACTGTTCTGCTCAGTCTTCCCCATGTTTCAGACTGAGATGACCAAGGACAAATCTCATTGAAGTAGATCCTCAGAGTAGTGGAGAACTTCAGATACAGATGCTAACACAGATTGCTAAACCCATTTTATTCTGAAAAAAAGGACCCTCAAAGGATCAAGTCTTGCTGTCTGTCAGATTTGCTGTCTGGTGACAAAGTTGAAAATGGATGTAACCTCCTGAACAGAAATACCCACTCCCTCATCTTTTTTTCTTAACCTGACACTCACTTTTGGGGTTTTTGTCCAGGCAAGCTGAACATAGAAAAACCTGTTAATGCTCTCCTAATCCTGTGAAGCCCACACCTCAGCATGCTGTGAAAACGTGAAGAGCAAAAAATTAATTAAGTTTTCAAATGTCAGGTGGAATTCTTAAAATTGCAAGGGAAAAAAAAACCCCACAAGCACTACAGTCTGGGAAAATGTGATGTGAGATTAACAAAACCTGCATTTTTGAGGCTATTTTCAAAGTAACTCTGAGTAGGGCAACAGTGTAGATACTGAATTTTAGTCATGCTTCCTGAATATTTCTTGGATTTGTGCAAAAAAAAGTAATGCTTATGGACCAAGATTACTCCACTTCAAAGGCAGAGTTTAATGCATTTAGGGCATTTAGCTCAGCTAAACAGATCCTTTAGTAAACTGCACTTTTTTAATAGTGTAACTTAGTGATATGTTTAGTATCACTGAAAAAAAAAGATTTTCACATTTCTTCATACATTTTAGAATGATCTTCAGGTTTTTTTCCAGAAAGCTGTGATTTTGTTAGTAAACTGTGACTATCTGTAGCTTCTTTGTCTCTCATTGCTAGGCATAAAGGATGTAGACATTCAGACTGCAATTTGACGTGAGTTTAGGTCAGCAGCACTGTCAAAAAAAAATCAGCCCATGATTCTCCCTGGCCACTCTTTCTCACCTTCGTGTTGCTGTGTGCTCTCTTCACACAAGTGTCTCACTTGGCCCAGGAGCTCAGCTGGGGAACTCATTCAGCTGACAAGCAGCCATTTTGCAAAAAAGAAACCTTAAAACCCAAAACCTGCAGTCCTTTTCAGACATCTCAGCCCTTCCCAGCTCTTCGTGAGGTCCCATGATAATTTAAATCCAGTTTTCTTCCATTCCTATTTCCCCCATCCTTTAGTAGTTCACTAGAATTGCTGGGGACCCAGGACGATCATCACAGATGTGATATGGCAAGCCACTTGCTTTAGCTCCAGCCCTGTGAAGGTCTCCTGGCATTCTTCTAATTTGAAGGGAGATGTAGTCATGCTCTAGGAAGTTAGAAGGAAAACCTACGTAATTCTGGCCTGTATGAGGTTGTTTCAGATTTGAGGCTGTTCTGAATCCCTCCTGTCAGAAACTCATGGCTGGTTTTCAGGTAAAGAAAAGGAAGGAAGAAAAAAAAGGCAAGTTAGGAATGAGATGTCCATTTTTACAATGCAAGAATAAATTAAATCCCCACTATTTTCCCCCCCTCTGTTACTGGGATGGCTTTTTGTGTGGATAGAAGCCTAGTCTTGGCCACTCAGTGCATAGTTCACTTTAAAAAATAGTTTTCTGCCTTGTTCACTGCACGTTTGTGAGGTCTGGCGTCCCACGTAGACGTGGCTTGGCCTGTTCCTGGTGTCCACTTTTCCTCTTCAACTCCACTTTCTCAGTTCCGAGGGTGCTGTTTCACGTTACGCTGAAGGCAGCGGAACTGAGGGCTGCAACTCGGAACTGGCAGCTGTGTAGGAACTGCGACCTGGGCCACGTGTCTCCCTCCCTTCATCTGTGTCAGGCTGGAGTGGGAGATCCCTTTTGCTGATGCTGATAGCAGATTACGTGTCAGTGTGAAACCTTAACCCGCTCTGCCCTTCGCCTGTAACAGAGACACAGATGGGTATAAGCTGAAAGTGGTATTATATAGGGGAGTTACCCTTCAATGATTCAGCCCTTGTGACCGTTTTGTCCAGGACACCGAAATTGGTGATGTGTGTGAAACCCCCAGTATTTTCATTTGTTCCTAGTTTCTGAAGGGAAGGTGGACTGAGAAGTTACGAAGTTGTAGAATGGGAATATTTGTCAGGTGCAGTGCTTTTCTGTCAGAGGCCTGTAGACCCCCAAATCTGTTAACTGCAAACTTTGCAGCTATTTTTCTTTGGGGTATTCCTTTGAAGTAATTTTTTAAGAAGAATCGTAATAATTTAAACAAATGTTTTGCTCCCTCATTTACACAAGTTTTAAGACTTTCTGCTCTGGAAGAGGTTAATATTACTGAGCTTGCTTGTAGAGGAGTAATGAAGTGTGGGTATTTCTGTTACTTTTGTAACTTCCCAAGTTCCATTTTCTTTTGTGTGTTGTTTCACTGGGTAGTGCCCATTGTGGTATTTCCTGTGTGTTAACCCCTTGCTATTATGCTAAATACTTCCTCAGTAACTGATCTAAACCGTTCCCTTTCTCATTTCTTCTACGAGTCTTTTAACCTTGTTTTTTGACAAAGGCTTCTGCAGCCATTTATCACGCTTTTCAGAATTCTGTTTGATGAGCAGTGCCTGGGCTGAAAGCAGAAGTGTCATATTGAATAAGAAATGTAAGGTTTAGGTGATATGTTTGGAACTGGTCCGGCCAGAGTAGTATGCAAAGATGTGGAAGGAAAGATTGAACCACCTCTCTTCTTGATGAATTCAGTGGAGTGGTATATGTCATTTAACCTCTTGCCTAATCTGTAGAATCATAGACTGGTTTGGGTTGGAAGGGACCTTAAAGATCATCTAGTTCCAACCCCCTGCCATGGGCAGGGACACCCTCCACTAGACCAGGGTGCTCAAAGCCTCATCCAGCCTGGCCTTGAACACTCCCAGGGAAGGGGCACCCACAGCTTCTCTGGGCAACCTGTTCCAGTGCCTCCCCACCCTCTCTGTGAAGGTAGGTAATTAAGAGTTCTCAGTGTAGTTAAACCTTGCAAATCAACATGAATGCTGGGTGAAACAAGACAGATTTCAGGACTTTTATTAGATTTTTTTGATGCCTAAAATGTCTTACTCCAACTTGGAACAAAGCAAAAATTTTCAGTCTAAAACTTACATTAAAAGCAAATTACATAAAAAATATTGATACAGTATTTCTTTGAAACAAACCACTTCTTCAAACTTCAGTAATTGCTGACTGAAATGAGAACTGCTAATACTGTTGGTGTTACAGGTTTATTAGTGCTCATGAAACTGATAGAATTGACAGTTCCACTTACTAGCTGCTCTGGGGTTTCCAGATTCTAGGCCAATTGCATTAATACTTCTTTCTCTTTTCAGGTGCAGATCTTGCCTTTCCTGCTTCAGTCCATGACAATATAGTTTGCAGTAAAACGTTTCAGATTCTTTACAAAAATGAGGAAGTTTCTGTGAACGACGTGATGATTTTCAAAATAAAAATGCTGTTAGATGAGAGGAAGGTAATCTGCCACTCAGCTTTACTGTACTCAGATAGTTAAATCTTTGTTATGTACAATTTGGATAAGTGTAAATAAGACACTTGAAAAGAACTCATGATTCTACAATTTCTTTTTAGATTGAGGAGTCTCTTAATGAAATGAATTTTCTGCTAACATTAGATCTACACTTCACGGATACAGACTACTCGTAAGTTCAAATACAGAAGAATTTATTAAAGCAACAGTATGTGTTAACTTTTTAAACTGATTAAAACTGTATTACATATAGATGTAGTATGTTTGTGTTAGACATATATGAGGGTAAAAAATAAATTCGATTCTGAAGTCTGTTAAGATTTCATACCTGTTTTGTCTTACTCTGATCTTTTTTTTTCTTTTTTTTTTTTTCCTGTGTAGGGGAATCCATTGCATTTCAAGTTATAGACCTATGCTAAATTGCTATCTGTATCAGTTATTAATAACTTGCACTGTAAATAGGATCATTCTAATTGTGTGTTGTTTTGTTTTAATTTCTTTTTAGACCAGATGACCTGAGCACACTACAGCCGATTAGTAGCCGAACTTTAAAGTTGCACTTTAACTTACACCGGGGCCTTCATCATTACGTCAATGTTATGTTTGATTATTTCCACCTTTCTGTCATATCGGTTATAGTCCACGCTTCTTTGGTTGCTCTGCATCAGCCATTGATAAGGTAATCTCTTGTTAATAAAATGCAAATAAATTATTGAGTGTCCAGATGGAAGTGTTGTAAGAACAGAATACTTTGGATGGAGTTAAATGTATGGCCAATGTAGTTTTCTTTGTGATGACTTTGGAATTCAGGGCCCAGGTGGATCACAGAATCACTGAGGTTGGAAAAGACCTATAAGATCACTCAGTCCAACCATCAACCCAACACTACCGTACCCACTAGACCATGTCCTCAAGTGCCATGTCTGCACGTTCCTTGAACACCTCCAGGGATGGTGACTCCACCACTTCCCTGGGCAGCCTGTTCCAGTGCCTGACCACTCTTTCAGTGAAAAAGTTTTTCCTAATGAGAAACTTCCTGTTTTCAAAGTTACCTGGTACAAATTTTCAGTTTGTCGGTATTAGAAATACGAGTATGTAGTGCAGATGAGACAGAATGCCCAAGACCAGAGAAGAGGAGGCATGTGTAAATATCTGTATTTATACATGCATGTTTATGTAGTAATATTTATACGTGTTCTTAATCGGGGATCTGCTGCTCAGTCTAGTTAGCGACTGAAATAGGTGCCATTAATCTAAATAGGACATCATCTGTTAGCTGTTCACAGTTTTCAGTTACTACTGTAACGGAAGTGGTGTCTGCAAACGATACATTTACCATTTTCTAAAGTAAATGGAACTGGAGAATTTAATTTTCTATTTAAAAAAGCTTTTGGCTAATTTTTACTGGAGCCTTTTTATTTCATTGACTTGTGTCACCCTTTGCAGTCTCCATTTACCTTGCTTCTCTGTCTCAAAAGTATCTGTGAAAAAGCACCATACAGTCAGTCACACATACACACCTTTACAGAGTTTTTTCTTCAGCACAGCTATCTTTGCCTTTTTTCATAGTCTTCAAATACTCCACGCTACTTCCCCCAAGTTTTTTCATACTGACATTTAGGCTGTGCCATAAATGTCCAAGAGGAACAAATAGTAAGGAGGTGGGAATTATCTTAAGCTGGTATTGTTGTTGAAGACTTCATCTGATAAAATAATGCGTTTAAAGTAGCAGCATGTACATAAAGTTTAAGTTGTCACACTGTACCAAGAGTGAAATTCAAGCGCTTCATTTGTATTTATCCCATAGCTGTAGGGTCAGACTTCACTTCATTGTGAGAAAATGAAAAACGGCGTTTGTTACTGATTTTCAGCCAGAAATCTATTTGTGCCTGCTGACTTCTGAAAAAGTTGCGGAAAATCCAACACGTTTAATACACTTTTTCGTCTCTTTCTGGCTTTTCAAGTGGTGATAGAATAATGCTAATTAATTTTAAACCTCAACTTGATACAAGGAGATGTTGAAAGAAAAGGGCAACTTCCATGCTGCTTCAGTTATCGTTACAGTAGAACGTTACTGGTGTCCACAAAATTATTTTAAGCATCCAAGTTGACCTTTAAATCAGTTTAGGTTGAGGAGAGAAAGAAACCTCAAATTTACAGTGTTTTTTTTCAACTGGGCTATCCCATATCGTAATACTTAGCAAATACTTTATGGTTGGGGCATCCATATCACGCTTGCTTTTCTGGAGCACCTCTTTCTGGAAAACGTGACCACTGCAGACTTCAGTCCCCTTCACCCTTTGGGCTTTCCTGGGTGACAGTTTGCTTCTCTCTTTGGGCCACATTCCCATTATTGGCACCCCCTTCCTTTCCTAGGGGCTCACTTTCTGAGTGATATGGTTGTCAGAGCAGCATCCAGGTTCTCCTCTTGGGAACAACCGGTATTAAGACTTTCCTTGAAAGAGAGGAGATAATCCCACGTGCTTACAGACCTGGGATGCTGTACACTCTACCCTTTATATTAACCTGTCATTGCTTATTTCTGCCCATTAGCTGAAAGTTCCCGCTCTGTGTTCATTCATCTTTCATTTTTCCTAGTTCACGTAAGGTTACTGTTCTCCCAGGGGCTCAGGATGGGCTTTCCTCTGGAGCAGGCAGAGGTCAGGCATCCCTTAGGAAGAGCAAGGGCAGCTTATGTGACAACTTTCCAATCGCTTGCTACTGCTTTACTTTAAGGAGGTGAAGTCCCCACAGGAAAGGTGGCAGAAAACGAATGCTTCGTACCTGTTACAGTTTAAACTTCATCTGTGTGGCTTAAACTTTCGGGAGTACTGTTTAAATTCGTTGAGGTTTGCACTGGAAATAATGGGGAAGAGCTTGCACGGTCTCCTGGCACAGAGTCTGCTGGCCTTCATGGTGAGAGGTGGCAACAGAACAGTGGAGGGTAACAATTCCTTACGTTTCTCCATGTAGCTGGAGACGTGCTTTGAGGAACTGCTGTAGGAGCGCCGCTCCCCTAGCGCAGCACCCGAGACTTAACTGAGGTAGCCGGGCCATCCTGAGGGGCTTTAAAAGGGCAGCCTACCGTGCTAGGAACGGCCAGGAGATTACTGACAGTCCGTGTTTCTACTTCTTCTCAAGAAAGATCCCAGAATTGGTTTTAACTGTGATGGATCTGTGTCACAGAGCGTGTTCAGATTATCCGCTCGTTTGTGCTTTCTGCAGTTTTCCTCGCCCAGTGAAGAATACGTGGTTGAACAGGAACGCACCAGCGCAAAACAGGGACTCTGTGATTCCTTCTCTTGAAAGTGTGGTCTTTGGCAATAACTACACAAAACAGTTGTCGGCAGACGTAAGAATATATCACTACAACATGTTGGTTTTATTTTGTTGGGTGGTTTGGATTTTACCTTTTCTGCAGAAATGTTACTTGATAAAGAAGGAACTTTGTTAGACGTACTGTGGTGTGCCACGTGATATGGGAAATGAGAAAAATTATTCCAAAAGGCTATGTTACGTGCTTCAGGAACACCTAGATGGGACGCTTATAGTAGTTACTGTTAACCTTGTTTTCAAGGTATTGCAGTCCATTGAAAATCGCAAAAATATCAGTGAAAGAGCCAATTTGTTTATGTCTTTTTAGTTGCTCTGTTAACACTTAATTTACTGTACAAAATCAATATGTGCCTCATCTTTTTTCCTTTTTTTTTTTTTCAGGGATGCAATTTTGTTGTTTCGGAGTCTTTCCTCAGCCATGCCTATAATTTCCACTATACGCTTTGTGCCAGTTTGCTGCTTGCTTTCAAAGGGTTACATAGCTATTTCATTATGATAACAAAGGAGCTTCCCTCTTCTCACCGAATTGAACTGGGTATGTTGAATTTCATAAAACTGTCCCAGTGATATTTATTAAAAATACCCCTCTTCTAGACTAAACTGACACAAATGTCATACATCTTGTGTGTCTAAAATATTTTTGCTCAAACTGAGCTGGAATTTAATAACTCAAATATATTACAAAAAAAAAGGAAAACGAATGCTGTCACATTACCAATGAAATGAGGGAATAACAGCCTCAGTTTAAGCAAATATATTTTTTCTTGTTGGTCTGGATTTGCCCTGTTGCTTCACATCGCTGTGTTTAGTGGTGAGAAAGTTAGAGAAACTAAATCAAAGTAACATGCTGCACTTGGCAGTTTGTTACCAGGAAACATTGTGCATTCTTATAAAAATTGGGACTCTGTAAGCTTTGATTTGAAAAGAATATTTACAATGGAAACCTGTCTGAAAAAAGACCTACAAGAAGAAACTGCTGCTGACTCGGTTTGCAGTGGAACTTTCTAAGCAGAGTTACTTACCTAAGAATTAGGAAAAAATGTTGATAGATAGGAACTGTTTTCTGTAAAGCTGAGTTGTTAAAATATGCTTTCAGAGAAGCCATTTCTTTACAGGACAGTGTCATAGAAAGAAATTTAAGTTCTGTGGCAATGGAGACTTTAGTAACTACATTTGATAAAACGAACTGTGAAAATACTACATGAAGTGTAACATACACATTTCTGTAGAACACAGGTGTATTAGAGAGCCTAGCCCCAACTTCTGAACTAGGAGAGTGGCGAAAGTAAAGAAAGGAAAATACATTGGCATTACAAAGGATAATTTAGACTTTTTTCTCCATTACAAAGGATAATTTAGACTTTTTTCTCCATTACAAAGGATAATTTAGAATTTTTTCTCATCAAGCACATACCTTTTTAGTTATGTAAAGGTCTACTTAAATTAAAAAACCAATACTTTTTTGAATTTAAAATGATTGTAGACAACATTTATTGATTTTGTATTGCGTAATTTTTACCAGTGTCAACTCCTAAGCATTATGAAACAATAAGGTTGAAAGTTGAGATATGAAAACTGTTTTTAAAATGTGATGTGGTCAGTTAGGGATTCAAACAAAGAATATTTCGCTTGGATGTTACAAAACACAAAGCTGTTTTCTGAATTTTTATTTTTTTGTGGGGAGTGCATTATAAATCTGTGCATAGAAAATTAACAGAAACCAAGAGATTTTCTGTATAGAAGCAAAAATAGTGCTACAGTTATGGTGCAAAGAATGTTTCTGTGTCAGTTATCTTAATCTTGATGTGGAGGGGAACACCCTATTAAAGGAATGACTCAACTCTTAGTCTTCCTTTTAAGGACAAAACGTGCTTTCTCTCAGATAGAATCTGTTGGCATTATTGTTGTAAGGATAGGCTTAGACTAAATCTTGATACTTAAATGTTTCAGATAAGACCTTCAGTTCTCCTAAAACATTCCTACAAATATATGGGGAATAGCAAAAAGCCAACCATTTTGTTCCGTGGCTGAGTTGTGTCTTTCAGACCTCACTGAAGTCACCAACAGCCTTTCCATAAGCTTCAGTGGCACTTGAGTCAGGCCTTCTGTCGTTTCTGTGGGTAATTTAGCTTACCTTCAGGAATGCGAGCTGGAACAGAAACGCTCAAAATACACATAGGGAGAGAAAATTACTATTTACATTTAACATTCGTTGTACGTATTCTGCTGTCCGTGGGTTTCCTGTGGTTTGTTTGGTTTGGTTTGGTTTTGTTATTTCTTAAGTATCTGCTAGAGTTACTTTGTTTTCTTATTTGTAAATATCGTTTTTATTTATTTCAGTTATTTCATATATAGATTGATTGGGACGATTGATATAACAATAAGGACTAATAATGTAAATATTAATTACGCTGCTATTACTCACCTTTTGGTCATGAAGAATGACTGACTACCATTAATGCTACTTTTTCTAAAATCTGTCAACAGTTAAAAAAACAGAGCTGTGTTTCTGTCCTGTCTATAAAGAAAATGAAGCTTTATAGACTTCACAGAATGCACAGTTGTCATTTGCATTTATTTTTCATTTTTAAAATAAATGAACTGTTTTATGGTGGAAACCTTACGTGTGAAGATTAAGTGAGCATTGGAGTAGAGAATCGCGAGTCCTTTTTTAATCCCAGAATCACACTTTTTTGTTTTAAATTACTTTATAATTTTGTTTTTGTTTGCTTCGCTATTGCTTTATCATTTTAACGTAAGAGTGATTCTGCAGAAGCATGTGCAGACAGCTGTTGGACTCAATAGCTGTAATTGAGCATTTAAGTATTACTGGTTTCAGGAAATAAAAAAACGCTAGCATAATGGATATATCACGAGTGATATCTAATCTAGAAACTACACTAAAATTATATGCTTTCATGTACTGGTCTAACTGCACTAATTGCTAGGCTAGCAATAAGCTTTTTTACTAACTTTAAGGCAAATAATAAATCACAGATGAAAAAAAGGAGTGTAGTAACTAGTCATGTGTGTGCAATCCCTGTAACTAGCCAAGGCCAGCATGCAGGTCCTTTATGAACGCCTTCTCAGAAGAAAATATCCACGAACCCAGAGAGACGCCTACCTAGGTATGTTTTCAAAGCAGGTGATATAACCCCTCAGATCTTTGTTAATAATACAAATTAATATATTCTTATTCATAAAGCAAAGTAATTTATTCTTCTTAATAATATAAAATATTACCTTCTTTTGTAAACAGGGACACTATTTCACCGTTCAGCTATAGCGAACATGCGTTGAACTCTGAAGTTTGCAGAATTGAGCTACTTATTTCTAGGCTGAATATAGATAATAAACCAGAGATTATTACTGTTTTTTTGATTTAGTGGTGTTTGATTTTACTGACCAGAAATTATTGAAGAGTTCAGTCAATTGTCACCATTGAAATAAAATAGCTAAAAATTATGCTTTCATTTAATTCATCACAGACTCAATTTTTTAGATAATTAAAGGCTATTATCTTTTCTTCCTGAGAAATCTTTCAGGTTGCATGTGATATCTCAAGGCTTGATTCTTCCAAACACTACTCAAGACATTCTCAGAACTTAAGGTGCATTTGTCCACGTCCAACTCTCCCTCTGGAGAGTGTGAGTGTTTGCCAGATGCTGGACAAAAAACCAACAGTTCTGTTTAAGCAGAAGGAGGTTTGTGATGGGAGAAGACTAAAATGGCAGTTCAGCCTCATAGCAGGTCACCACCTTAATCATCTATAACTGCATTTTGGTTTTGTTTTAAAAGGAGCACAAAACCGGTTTTCAGCAGGGCCAGCCAAACGCCATCAGGTGTTTGCTGGGTGAACATTACTGCTGTAGAATGTTAATATTTCATTTTCTTTCGTCTTGTGTCTACGCTGCTTTTGGTTGTGGTTTTTTATTTATAACATTGGAGTTAGAGATTTTCCATAATCATTTTAGACTTCAGAGGTTTGGATGTGGCTCAAAGCCTGTTCTCCATTGCAGTGTGACAAACAAGACAATCGGCATTGTGGCCGAAATCTGAAATTGTTTTCATATATTGTCAGGAGAATTACCAAGTACTGTGTAGCTAACGTAGGTGCCTGTAGTTTCTTTCAGAAACGTTTTCTAAACTTGTTTCTGAGAATTTTGTGCATTTCTGCAATTTGCATATTTTCTCAGAACTATGCGGAGTTAATTTGTTTGGCCTTAAGTTTAAACCTGAGTATAATGGATGCAGTTGGTTGAAGATCAAATATATACTTGCCAAATCCAGGTGGTATCGTTCAAAGACAAGTTGAGTAAACACACGGTTGCCATTCTGTAAACCTGTGTTAACTGTCCATATCCTAAATTTATTATCCTGGGTTTCAAGGCATATTTTGTCTGGGTATTCTTTCAAGAAACATTGCGGGGGGTTTTCCTTAATACTGTGTTTCAAAAAATGAATTTAAATATAAATATTTGTTACAGACAATTTTAGGGTTTGTAAATTGTTCCCTTGTTACTGGTGCCTCAGATGTGGAAGGAAATCAAAACATAGTACCAAATTATTATTTAAATGGTCAAATTTCCTTAAGTATATTAGGAATGATTAACAGGAGAAACATCTTACATGAAGGAATAAATCAGTTTTCTTTATAAATAAGTGATTCAAGGTTCAGATCCAGTTTAAGCTGCCATACCATGGCAGACTGATTTGCTCTTAACGTGGAGCTATAAAGATCAAATCAAGAACAATTTTATTTGACTAAAATATAATTCCTCATACAATTAAAAAATGGATTTATATTCATTTAGATTGCAAATCAGGTGGATAATATACCTGTAGAAAAATGGTATTGAAATAAGGTATCTCTGGAAAGTCTGAGGTAGGAGAGGACTTGTGTTACCTTGGTTGTGAACGATGCCATTGCTGCTGCTGAACAGCTCAGCAGCTCTCTATGGATGATCTGCAAACTCTATCATCTCAATTACAGTATTTTCCAGTATCATTTTGAATGGAAAATTGGTGTCCTTGGCAAGGTATCATGATAAGTGATCATGGTACTCAATTGCAAGCCTTTATTTTTTTTTAATTAATCCTGTTCTGTCCTCAAGCTCAGAAATTACTAAGAAATTATTTTAATGGGAGTTTATAATTTACTTGATTTAAAGTTGATGGTGGCACAATATGGCTTCAAGTTTTATTTGATGGGTTCTTTCCGTTTCATGTTTTAAAATGGTTTTGTGCTATAATTGGTTTTACTCTGCAACTTGGAAAGTACATTTTTCATGGATATGTCCTCTCATCTTTCCAGAAAACATAGATGTAGAAGTTCGTCTTACAGAACTGTGTCAAGAAGTAAAGGTATGGTTGTTTTTCATGTATTACATAAGGGAAATAACTATGAAAGCAGAGTATACTGATTTCATGTGCTGTTTGGGAATAAAATATTCGTTTCATCCTGCACATTTTTTGCCAACACTTACTTCAGTTCTTCCTTATTCAAAGAGAGATTGCTCAACAGACTCCAAAACTCTCTGTATCCAAAACTATTGATCCGGTGGCTTGGCATGTCAGTAGTGGCCATGTTAATGTTTGTGTATCATTAAACTGAAGATTATAGAAGGGTGGATTACTTGTGTTGAAGTACATTTTGAATTTTCTGCGTTTATAATTTGAATAAATAGATTTTTGTAGAATGGCAGGGAACATAAACGTGGCAGTCTGCAACTGACTTGCGGGGATCTGTATCACAGGGTTATGGTACGTTGTTAAGAAACAAAAACTTGTTTTGCGGTAGATTTGTCTTTGAGGGATCTGGTTCTAGGCAGCACATACGGTGACGCTGCTTCCTGGTTAGTGTAAAGTGTATGTCTAGTGTTGTATAAATGTTGTGTAAATATAGACCGGTTGGAGCGAGTCCAGAGGAGGCCACTCTGATCTGAGATGCTCCGAGGGCTGGAGCCCCTCTGCTATGGGGACAGGCTGAGAGAGTTGGGCTGGTTCAGCCTGGAGAAGAGAAGGCTCCGGGGAGACCTTATTGCAGCCTTCCAGTACCTGAAGGAGCCGACAAGGAAGCTGAGGGGGACTTTTTACAAGGGCCTGTAGTGACAGGACAAGGGGTAACAGGTTTAAACTGAAAGTGGGGAGATTTAGATTGGATATCAGGAAGAAATTCTTCCCAGAGTGGGTGGTGAGGCACTGGAACAGGTTGCCCAGAGAAGCTGTGGATGCCCCATCCCTGGCAGTGTTCAAGGCCAGGCTGGATGAGGCTCTGAGCAACCTGCCCTAGTGGAGGGTGTCCCTGCCCATGGCAGGGGGTTGGAACTAGATGGTCTTTAAGGTCCCTTCCAACCCAAACCATTCTGTGATTCTGTGTTATCGTGCGTTGTGACCGTTCTGAAATGGAGATGTCTTTATGAAATTTTTACAGTTGTATCAAATTTGGACAAACATACAGAGTATCAATTTTCTGTTTTCTAATTTCCTGATTCCTATATTTTTACATGTTAGAAAATACAACTGTTGCAACTCACTTATAGTTGCTATAAATTGAATTGTTGCTTTAATTAAAAGTCAGGAGTCCTAAGACAACTGGCTAATATTTAAAGCGTTGTAAAATAATCTGATAGTGTTGTAACATAGATTATTTTGATTCTGGTAGTTAGACAGAACAGTTCTCATTTGGAAGTGCCTTTTTAAGTTAAAATTCTCACTGAGGTAAAGTATACTTCTTTGATTGTTGCCTGTATGTTATGGTCTCATCTGTTAATCATGTAAATGTGTTTTCCTAACTTCAGAAAATGGAAAATCCTGATGAACTGGCAGAACTTATAAATATGAATCTTGCTCAGCTTTGCTCGCTTCTAATGGCTCTCTGGGGACAATTTCTGGAGGTCATTACCTTACAGGAGGAGGTCACAGCACTGCTCGCGCAAGAGCATCACACGTTAAGAGTAAGTATTCACTCTGGCTTCCGGAACTCTGGCACGTTTGTACTCTTCCTGGGACACATTATTATGGAAAGGTGTATTAAAATGAAACTCCAGATTGTAGTTTGTCTGGTTTTATTTGGGAAGGTTGGTTGGAATTGCAAGGGGAGCTGTTGAATTGCATTTGTTAGCCTGTGTATCGTGTTGTTAGAGTTTATTCTTGGAATATAATACATAAAATACATTATTTATGTTTATGAACCAATTAAGTAATTGATCTTTTGAATAAGAAATGTGGTTCAGAAGGCAAATTACGTTCTGGGGAATAAGATGTGTTTGTGCAGGATGATGTATTTTTCTGCAGGGGGCATGCCTAGTGCCCACCCTGCATTCCACCTCTGCATTTAGGCTGCCTGCTTGCATCGTAAAACGAAGTGTACTTGCCGCCTTATAATGCTCATAAGCTTTGAAAAGTCTCTTAAGTGAGATTTTAAAAAAGAGAGGTCCTGGAAAGGATCTCGTCTGTGAGTGCGTGTGTATATGTGTAAATATATATAGTGAGTACCTACAGGCATGGTTGATCCGCGTATGTGTATATACGGTTGCTGTGAGCTTTCCGCACGCAAAACCACAGCAATGCTGGTTCCCGTAGTGAAATACTTTCAAACGTGCGCTATAAGCGTTACCTTCGCTTTCTAATAAACGCATGGTTTTCCTCCCATCTTCTGTGGCCGTGGATTGGAAGAAAACTGACATTTTTAAGTTTTCAGAGGGTAAGAGTCATTGAAACAAAAATAATGACGCTCAGCACCCCTACTCGTCAAACAAGGGTGCAGATTGATCTTCAGCTGGCCTGGCATCATGACGTTTGTCTCACACAAATTATAGACCAGGGCATTTTGAGATATTAGCCGGGGGCACTTCTTGCAGAGCCATTCGCAGAGCGCCTGTGAGAAGGTCTGGTTAATGAGAATACGTGTTTTCAGTGCTTTGTAATAGTCACAGTCCAAAACAAAGGCTGTTTTAAGGCTTTATTTCTCAGAGATTTGAGTTGTCTCGCCACCGTTTTTGTCATTTGCATCAAAACCCTTTCTGTTTTGGTTCTGGAGGGGAAGCTGATGATGAAGGGTACTCGGACCGTGATGTTACGTACAGACTTGACAAATCACATTGTTTAATGAGGGAATCATGGTTGTGGAAATGGCCTAGTCTGGAGGATAAACAAAATCCGAAAGCACAAGGCTCGTTAGACGTGCTAGCCGTAGAAAAGTGTGAGCATTTTACTGGCTGCCTATGAAACTTGCTTACCTTTGTGTGCTTCTTGGATGAATCCTGCAATCCATCAGGTCAGCTGGCGGAAGGTATGAAATGAGAATAGTGGTTCACTTAACCTGCACTTGCATTCCACCGTTGGCCTGTTACTGTGCAAGTATGTATTTAAGAAAACCAAGAGAAGTATTTACACTTTTGCTTTTACTGCTCCAACATTTAAAAAAGGAAAAGATACTGCTAATGATTATGTAATTAGCAGCTTAAATGTAGTTTATTTTTAAATACCCAGAAGTTGTGCACTTTAGGTCTCAAATACCTTAATTATTGAATTTTATTGCTGTTATTTTAGGGAATAGAAATCAAAGCACATAATTATACTATGCTAATTGACATATTTGACATATTGTGCATGTTAAAAGTATTTCGGTGTTGCTTTCCAGTTGCACAAAATTTGGAGTTCCCTTCCTCCCTTTTTTAAGTATCATTTGATTTCAAGCCTGCATTTTGCCCTTTCCACTTGCTGTTAAGCCCACTTGTTTTGTTATCTGTCACTACACATAAACAAACTTGTTTCAAGCACCACATCATATTTAGGTTTTGCCTTTTTTAATAAGAAAAAAGCAAACTATTCTTTAATGAAAACCTGTAGAAATACTCTTTTTCTGGAGGCATAAATCCACACTTGCAGCATAGCGTTGTGGGGGTGAAGAGTCTTAAATAGTGCTCAGTGTAGCTTGTTAGTGAGGGACACCGAGTCTCTATAACTTAGGAGCCTTCTACGTTGATCTCAGAGGTGACCCTTGTTACAACTGAAGTTGATGATTTTTTTAAAAGAAATGGCTAATTGCTATTTCTTATTGAGTTGCGCAGTTACTGGGTACATTACCTACATTACCTACCCAAAGATCAAAGACTGAAAAAGAGATGCAGGACATGGGTAATCTTAAACTTACCTTGTAGTTTAGATTAGCAAAGAGCAAGCAGGCTGACTCTAAAATTTGAATAATACAGCACCAAGAAAGAATTCTACTGGAGCCAACTCAGGGACAACCAGCAATGTGGTGGTACTTAATCTCACAAGCACTAGTTTGCAGATGGGGCACTTGATTTCTCTGCTTAGAGATGTGAGAGTTTGTGTGAATACTTTGCAAATATAGGTAATTAAAATGTATGTAAAAAGATGTATCAACACTGAGCTTCCCATGTGGCTGTAGAGCAGAAGCCAGCAATCCATAAATTCAGTAAACCTTTAAATTACAAAGAGATGGTAAATTGGAGCCCTGACATTTTTAAGAGCGTGTTTGGTGGTTGATTTTGGATCATGTTTTGCAGTCCTCAGTCGAACAGTTTGTGTTAATAATCTCTTGAGAATTTATATTCTGAGTGTTCATATAAACTGCCGGGAAACGCGCAGCGGTCACGTCTCGCTAGAGGCGTTGTCTGCGCATGTCAAATGATGCAGGCTGGTTGGTGAATTTAGTTGAGATTTGAGAGGTGACCTACTAATTCTCTCGTCTTGTGAGAATAAAATTTTAGTTCTATATAAAATTCCGTCCTTCCAAATAATCCCTTTTATTCTGAAAACTGATACCCTGATGCATCATCTTTGGGATGCTAAACCTCTTTTAGTTTTATCTTTTCATCTTGCAATATTCATGGACTATTCCCCCCGCAGGAGATTTCTCCATGTGAAAATGTAGTATTAATCTAAGATCAATGGACACTTTTAGGGAATCATTCATCTGGCTGCTTTAGATATTTCTGTTAAAGTACGCCCTAGAAATGCCTGTCATCTGTATTTGGTCGAATTACGTTCACCTTCGTCGCACAGGTGCTTATAAAACAGGTATTTCTGGTGAAGTGTTGTTGGAAAATAAGTGAATAAATAATGAAAAATGAAAAAAATGAATAAAATAATGAAATAACAGATTTTAAGTATTTAAAATTATTATTTTAATAATTCTTTTAACTTTTTTTTACTTGAGTGTTTAAGTATTTTCAAATACTTCGAATATGAAGTGCTACATGAAAGACTCAGGAACGTTGTAGGTATACTAGAATGTCCATCAATTACATTATCACATTGATAAGGTTTACAACTGCGTTTTATTAAAAAAAAATGCTTCGAGTATGTTATTTTATATTACAGAAAATTACCACACGAAGCTGGTTCCCCTGTTAGTTCCTTAGTGACATCTCCTGGTAGGTCTGAACATGCTCTTCCAAATTTACTTCCTTCAGTTTGATTAGTCCTAAACCAATGAGAACTCTAGATCTCAGACTGCTGCTCCTGAGTGTGTGGGGACTCGGCATATATTCCACAGCAGTTTATCTATCCCATTTTTCCTCCTCTTCTCTTTACATTGGGACAACCACCAAAACTGTCGTTTTGGGAAGTCTGTAGGGACTAGGAGTAGCGGATACAGCTTTTCCTCCTCGAAGTCATTGAGGACTTGGCCCAGGTAGGTAGCACCTCAGTCACCAGCACCAGCTGGTAGTTGTTCCGGTTGTGCAGCGCCTGTTTAACAGCATCCTAGCAAATGCCTCCGTCCTTCCAGGAGTTAAGCACTGGTTACACATCAAAACCTACTGATGGTTTGGTTTTTTCTCTCCTTAAGTTTGGTTTCTGTGGGCTTTTGGAGCTTGCTTTCAACTAGTGTTACACTGTTGCTATTATGCTAACAGCCGGCTGGAGCTGGCAATCAGATTTTCTTGAAAAGTACTAGAATTACTTAAACAATTACCAACAGGATTTATTGCAAGCAAAGAAAGCCTTCCTGTTGTGTTCAAGAGAGTGGCAGAATTCGAAAGGCGTGGTCCGTGTAACCCCAGTTACCTGACGTGATGAAGTGATTGCTCGCATCTGCAGTCAAAACCACCTTGGTTCCCTCCTGGGTCCGTGACTTCAGCCACAGGCGTCTGCTAACGGGGCAACGTCCCTGTGACTACTGCATTTCCTACTACCTGGTTGAGTAGAACCTTTAATTCGTTTCTAAGTTGTTTAGTTTGGAACGATAACCAGTCCACTCCATGACGAATTGTTCTGAAATCTAGGTTTTAACCTGTAAAATTGTCTCTGAGTCTGCCGTACAACAATCGTTCTCCGTTGCTGGGGGATGCATTGAGGACCAGCCCTGACAAAATCATGTATTTGGCAGGTAGCTGCCTGTTCAGAAAAGCCAGCTGGGAGAACACAGGACTGCTTAGGACAGTGATTCGGATCCCACGTGTACGTGCCTAAGCTCCCAACATAATTTCTGAAGGAAAGTACGTTTTTTTTTTTGTGTGTGGGTGTGTGAGAGTGGAAACCATTTTTTACAAGAAGGTATCGATTTTAGTGTTTACTTTTTACTTCAAAACACTTTCCAGGCCTGATCACGGATGATGTTATCACTGAGATTAATTTCATATAATACAGTGTATTTCATTCCGGGAGGTTGGGACAGGACTTTCGGCTTCTAGTGCAGGTTAGAGATTGGTGGTTTGGGGTTGTTGTTTTTCCCAAGCATCTTGGAATAATATGGTTTTTTTACATTTTTATTAAAAAAAAAACGAGGAAAAGTGGAAGTTACAGAACATAAAGCGCCATTCAAGTGGTGCTCTCTAAAACTACACTGGGCAGTGTATCAGGAGGGAACGCACTCCCCTGCAGGTGCTTGTCTCTGCCCAAGCTGATGCAGAGTCCTGAAAGTCTGATGTTTGCAGGTTAACTCGGGGAGTTTCCTAGTGTCTGTGCTCTGGCTGGATGCGGATGCTGGCTGTGGATGCTGGCTGCAGCTCTGAGTGACGTGAAAGAGCTGAGGGAACAGGATTAGGTTCCCATGCCTGCTTCTATTGGGTTTGTGTGGCACGTGTTCGGTAGTGGGCGGGCTACAGGGGTGGCTTCTGGGAGAAGCTGCTAGAAGCTTCCCCCATGTCTGACAGAGCCAATGCCAGCCGGCTGCAAGACAGACCCACTGCTGGCCAAGGCTGAGCTCATCAGTGATGGTGGTAGCGCCTCTGGGATAGCATGTTTGAGAGGGGGGAAAACTGCATAAGGGGAATTGCAGCTGGAGAGGGGAGTGAGAATATGTGAGAGAAACAGGCCTGCAGACCCCCAGGTCAGTGGAGAAGGAGGGGGAGGAGGTGCTCCAGGTGCCTGAGCAGAGATTCCCCAGCAGCCCATGGTGCAGACCATGGTGAGGCCAGCTGTGCCCTGCAGCCATGGAGGGTCACGGAGGAGCAGAGACCCACCTGCAGCTCAGGGAGGACCCCACACCAGAGCAGGGGGGTGCCCGAAGGAGGCTGTGACCCTGTGGGAAGCCCAGGCTGGAGCAGGCTGCTGGCAGGAGCTGTGGCCCTGGGGAGAGGAGCCCAGGCTGCAGCAGGTTTGCTGGCAGGACTTGTGACCCCAGGCTGGAGCAGGCTGCTCCTGAAGGACTGCACCCCGTGGGAGGGACCCATGATGGAGCGGTTCATGTAGGACTGTCTCCCGTGGGAGGGACCCCAGGCTGGAGCAGGGGCAGAATGAGAGGATCCCTCCCCCTGAGGAGGAAGGAGTGGCATCCCCCTATGCTGCTTTGGGGGAGGAGGTAGAGAAATCAGGAGCAAAGCTGAGGCTGGGAAGAGGAGAGGGGTGGAGAGAAGGTGTTTTTAATATTTACTTTTAGTCCTTTTCTACTCCAGTTTGATTAGTAATAAATTAGTTTTCTCCAAGTCAAGTCTGCCCTTCAGGTGACAGTAACTGGTGAGTGATCTCTCCCTGTCCTTATCTCAACCCATGAGCTTTTCATTATATTTTCCCTCCACTGCCCAGCTGAGGAGGGGAGTGACAGCTGGCATCCAGCCAGCCTCAACCCACCACACTGCTCCGACTGCAGACTCTCACTGTCCATTTGGGAAATGAGGTAACTGAAGAGGAAGACACAAAGTGTATTGAGGAAATAAAAGGAGTAGGGGGCCAGGAAGTGGTTGGTAAATGAATGATGGATTAAGTTGACTAGCTATGGATGTGGTGCTCTAAGTGGGATAGAAATTTTGCTTTAATTGATATTTATGGCCAGGTTAGCGCACAAGCAGTTGCCAACAGCCACTGTACAGCACGTTCTCTTTTTGGTATGTCTTGTTACAAATTAACAAGATAGTGTCGTACTGCATTGAATTACATTTTTTAATGCAGGTAATTAGGCAGTTGCAAAAGTGAAAGTTCTAAAAATGCATCTAGGTTGAATTAATATTTTTATAAGTAATATCGGAAATGTGATAAATCTCATCCTGCAAAACCTTAACTTTAGGGTTTCTAGATGGTGCATTTTCAAAACATTGATTATGTTTTTGCTTGTAGTAAATTGCTGTATAATTCACACTCTTTATTTCCACACTCTGATGATAAAAAATATGCTCCCCTATTAAAATACCATTTTAATATTGTATGCTTTATTGACTTCAGGCACACAATTAAGTTTTGAGTACAGTGCTTGTAATTAGCGTACTTTTTGTCTTTGTCGTTTGCAGCCAAAATCTTTACAAAGAACAGATTTTATTGCACAGTAGTTTACGGTGGTCTGGAGAGTATTTGTGGGAAGTTTGACACACACTTCTCTGTATTTTGAGACTGCAGAATATCTGTGGGTTTCTACTTCTGAAGGTAGTCCTCAAGCACATTCAGAAGTGTCCCTCAAACAGTAATTTCCTTTCTTATTGAAATTTCTCGTAGTATTTTTGTGTTTTATTGTTTCAGGTGAGTCTGATTTGGATGATTGATTTCTTGGTAATTGCGTTTTCAGCATGCAGTTGAATCTAATATTCGAATTCCCCTCAGTTATCCAGTGCAAAAATTACAGTTCTCATTCCAGGTACTAGTTTTTTCTGTGGCATCCTCTTCCCTCCCACTCAGGCTGGAAATCTAATGCAAGTAACGTCTGTATGATACATCCAAGTTAATAACACTGCCGTGTAGGAATGCTGGTGGGTTTTCAAGAATTGTGTGTAATATAAAATAAGCTCTAACTTTATTTGGATCTTGCAGGTGCGCAGATTTGCAGAAGCATTCTTCTGTCTTGAGCACCCTAGGCAAGCTGCCCTTGCCTATCAAGAATTACAGTGAGTAGCCTACTCTTATTCTACAGCTTATGTTCTGGAGAAGTACTGTCTTGCAGAAATACTTTCAAGAGAAACTTACGTTCTAAATAACGATTTGAAGTTTTAAAATGAAAGTTATTAAAGCAATTCCATAAGTGATTAGTAGAAAAACTTCTACTGAAGTGAATTAAACTACCGCTAATTTCTGTTGATGTAAAAATAAATAGTTGCGGTTTATTCATGTAGGACTACGTCCTTTTTTTCAGTGCTCAGAGTCATCTGCAGATGTGTGCAGCTATCAAAAACACTTCCTTCTGCAGTTCTCTTCCACCCCTTCCAATTGAGTGCAGTGAACTAGATGGAGATACGAACTCCTTGCCTATCATCTTTGAAGATCGGTATTTAGATTCAATTACTGAAGGTAAACACACCTCACAGCGCCTTTTTCTTTTTGAGCAAGTGAGCAAAAATCATGTAAAACCTGAGTATTTCTCTTAATTTCTTGCTGGTTTTAAAGGACTACATTTGTTTGCTAGGAAACGTTTCCTTGGTTTTGAGTTTTGAGGATGTGTGAAGTCCTATAAATACTAGTGTTCTGTAGTTTCAGTTACCTGCATTATCTTGTTGTAAACAATCCTTTTTCTCTTTTTTCTTCTTTTTCTTTTTCCCCTCCACTTGTTTTGGTGAAAGATCTGGATGTACCCTGGTTGGTAGTTCAGAGTCTTCCAAGGTCAGAGTCCAATAAACTGGATAAATTTGAAGCTGAAGAAGGTTTTGTAGGTGGTTTTACTAGCCCAGAACTGAAAACAAGACCTGCAGGTGCCTCCAACCTTGGTCATTCAGAAAGCGAAAAGATGCTAGCAAAAACTTTGAAAGGGAAAAATGAAGATGCAAATAAATCCAAAGTTAAGGTTACTAAGCTCATGAAAACAATGAAACCTGAAAACCCCAAAAAAGTCGTGAAACAGAACTCTAAGGACTCTGTGATCTTAGTAGGCTACAAATGTTTGAAAAGCGCAGCACTGGAAGATGCCTCCAGAAGCTCAGAAGGCAGGCCTTCATCTAATGCTAACGAGGGGCTGGACCCTACATTAGGGGGATTTCCTTGTGATACAAAGACCTGCACCAGGCAAATAAGTCAAAGAGAGCTTCCGTTTTTGCCATCTGGAACAGAGGAAAAGACTGTCAAGACCGAAGGTGTCCAACCAGGTCTGGGTAGCCCCGTGCACTGTGAAAACCTGGATATTCTTGGTAGACTTACTATCTCCCAGATGGGTTCTGGAGCTACACAAACAGATAGCGCTCTACAAACCAGAGGTACGCCTGAAGGTTGTCGCGGCGGTCAACCAGCTTCCTCAGGAGTCAGGACAATTGAGGTCAAGCCAAGTAATAAGAATCCCTACGAAGGGCAGAAAGTAACTGTTCACATTGGATCATGGGCTGAGTTTCCGCAGGATGGAGTGCAAAGGGAGAATTCGCAGACACCTGATATTCAATCTTCAGAATCGGGAAATAAATTGAATTCAGGAGAACAGGAACCAGTGCTTGAAAAAGAAGATGTCCACGAAAGAAACTTCCGACATACCGGTGACGTCTTGACAAAAACAAAAAGTAACCAGCCTACTCTTTCTACAAAAGAAAGTCACCTTCCTGCAAGCGGAGACATGACCAAATTACCAGACGTTAGCATGACATGTGCCTCGTCTAGGTTTTCAGATTCAGGTGTAGAAAGTGAACCAAGCTCTTTTGCAACTCACCCCAACCCTGATCAGGTTTTTGAAAATGTTCAAGGGCAAAGTGCATACAACGGGGAGAGGCTGTTTCCTCAGCTCTTACTGAAGCCAGACTGTGCTGTAAAAAGCTCAATAGAAAGCCATTGCACGGAGAGCACCAGCGCTGTAAGTGAAATACAGTCATCCCTGACATCCATAAATTCTCTGCCTTCGGACGATGATGAGCTGTCGCCTGATGAGAATTCAAAGATATCTGTTGTACCAGAACGCCAGCTAAGTGACAGTAAAACGGTATTGGATCTTGGAGCAATTGACTCGCCAAAATGTGATGACAGTAAAAGATCCAACACCATTTTGCAGCAGCAGCGTGTTGTATTTTCAGGGCACTCGGATAACCAAACTCTGTCGATACATTCCTCGCTCTCAGGAACAAAAGATCTTTTACAGTTAGTTGTTTCAGATGAGGGTACGCCTACTGACGTGAAGAGTTACAGCCCACGGGCAGACCTTGGCACAACCTGCACGGACTCTCAGGGCCTTGAGGGGCACCTTAACGCTACGGAAGAAGCAGTGAAGTTGCATTTGGAAACCACTTGTATGGGTGAGCCATCTATTGTTTCAGGTTCTTCATCTGTAAACGCAGCGTATGAGGTTGAAAAACCAAATGAAGGAAAAGATAACGAGCTTTTCGAACTAAAGGAGACAACTGAAGAACTGTCAGTAACTAAAAGTGAAGCTGGTACAGATAATCCTTCTCCAGCCAGTAGCACTGACATGGTAAAGCAAGGGCTTGTCGAAAACTATTTTGGCTCTCGAAGCAGCACGGACATTTCAGATATTTGGCCTATGGACAACAGCAATCCTGTTAGCCCTCAAAAGGAAACCTATGAAAAACAAGTCAGCTGTTCTTCCCGACAAGATGAGGAAGAAGAGGAGGATCAAGAAATGATTGAAAATGGGTATTACGAAGAAGCAGATGATGGTATATTAGATGGAGCTTCCAGTACAGACCAGGATCATGGCTCAGCAGAAGAGAGAGCTCTGAGATCTGAAAGGATCGATAGTGGGCATCTGCGAGGCGGAATGACTATGCCTCCTGTCTGCACTCCTGGCTGTCTGTCTTTTCCTTCTTCTCTGAGAGACTCTCCTTGCAATGTTGTCTGTTCCTCAAGGAGTAAATACGATGCAATTACACAGCAGCCAGGCAGCACATCCTACAGCTCGGCTTCATCTGTTTCCTGGTATGAGAGCTCCCCAAAGCCTCAAATGTTAGCGTAAGTGATTGTTTCAATCCAAAGCTTTTGGCTTTTAGAAATTATGTTAATGTAGTATAGAAGGGGAAAAGCCCAGGGTGAAGCTCCAGGGTGCCCCCAGGTCAGTGGCTTGCGGGTTCTGCGCACTCAAGTAACACCACATTTTAGATGTTCAGATAGAAAGTGTGTGAGCACTGAATTCCTTCTGTCATTTATCTCGTAATTTCACATGGTTTGACAAACCTCAAGCAAAACATGACTATTTTTTTTCTCTAATATGTTCCTTTTTAAAAAACTACAGGGGCCTGTAGTGACGGGACAAGGGGTAATGGGTTTAAATTGAAAGCAGGGAGATTTAGATTAGATATCAGGAAGAAATTCTTCCCGGAGAGGGTGGGGAGGCACTGGAACAGGTTGCCCAGAGAAGCTGTGGATGTCCCCTCCCTGGCTGTCTTCAAGGCCAGGCTGGATGAGGCTTTGAGCAACCTGGTCTAGTGGAGGGTGTCCCTCCTATGGCAGGGGGGTTGGAACTAGCTGATCTTCAAGGTACCTCCCAACCCAACCCAGTCTGTGGCTCTGTGACCCCTGCTGCTAACTGAACATGGGAAGCAGCCCTTTAACGTGTTGTATTGGAAGGAAAATGTTGCTATCAGGGAGCAGAAAGCTCCCTGATGGGGTGGAAACATCTCGGGAGAATGCTAAGCAGGCAGAAGAGCTAAAAGACCAGGTAGTTTGTGGTAAGCAGCTGAGAACAGGAGGAGAGAATGAGCAATGGTGGAGGAAAACGGGTTAGAAGTGGACAGAAACGTAACTTCTGAAATGCTGGAGAGTGGGTACAGGCGTGAAATGGAGGGGTGGAAAGCAGGGCCTACTTAGGGTGTTCTGTGATAATAAACGGAAGGGGAAGCTCAGAGTGAAGTGAAGGACCTGGCCTGGGGGAAAGCAGAGTCAGCTGGAGCGCGGGGTAACTTGGATTCCAGAGGACATCGTCTGCTCCGCCGAGAACCAACCTTGGTACGTTCAGTTCAGAAAACACGCCTTGAGTGCAAACTGAGTAACTGCTGCTGCGGAGCGATAAGGCCAGCTCCCTGCAGTGGTTTCTGTTCGGGCTGGCTTCCCTGAGGCTGCCTCGTGCCAGTTAGTGAGGAATGAGCTAGAGAGAAAGCTGGAAAACAGAGAACAAGAAGTAGAATAGGAGGAAAACAGTGAGCAGGCGCAAGAGGACGGGATACAGCGTGACGCTGTGTGGGATCACACAGAACAGACGGATTAAGGAGGGAAAGAAGCGTAAGGAAGCGTAAAGCTTGAAGTGCTGCAGGGAAACTGATGGGCAGTTAAGGAGGTAGGAAGGTCGTACACAAAAAACTGAGGGAAGGGAAAGAAAGGGAGGAACGGAGGGACCTTTTAGCTCAGCTGTTAGAAGCAGTATAGTGTATGCCTTTGTGGAACGTTGAAAAGATCAGAGGTCTGGATCTGGCTTCTTCTGAAGCAAGTATCAGGTATTCATAGGATCACAGGCTGGTTTGGGTTGGAAGGGACCTTAAAGGCCATCTAGTTCCAACCCCCCTGCCATGGGCTGGGACACCCTCCACTAGACCAGGTTGCTCACAGCCTCCTCCAGCCTGGCCTGGAAGAGAGGCCTACCAGAGGCATTTTCTGGTGAGTGGTTACAGCACTGGCTCCAGCTCTCTGCTGACCTAGGAAATAGGTTTGAAGTTTGGCAAGAAGTACTCAAAAGTTAGTGGAAATCTTTACCGTGACTTCTGATTGGTTATAGTTCCTGTAATTTTGTTCCTGCATTTAAACAAGGTGTTGCTTGCTCCAGACCGGAACTAACCCACAATCTTCAGTGGTTTCAGAATGGAGTTTGCAGAGATGCTCAAAGGAGAGAAGAGAGTAGAGCTTGGCCTGTGGATTTTGCTATGGAGGGAAAGGGGCTGTAGAAGGCTGTAGTAAAAAATACCTTGAGGCTTGTTTTCTACAGGTAGTAATGTGATAAATTTCTTTTCCTTTGTATCAGTTACATAGATGAATTAAAAAGACAGTAGAAAACTGTGTTCTAGGAGACCCCGTTTGGTAATAGTAAATATTGTTTTATCATAAATATGGTTTTTTTCCAGTTTCCTACAGGCTAAAGAAGAATTGAAGCAACTTAAACTACCTGGATTTATGTATAGTGACGTCTTCAAACTGGCTTCTTCAATACCTTATTTCAGTATGGAAGAGGATGAGTGTTCAGAGGAAGGAATACACCTTATAGTCTGCGTACATGGCCTAGATGGTACGTCGGGAAACGTGATACTGAATGAGATGGCAGTTCAGATTACCAGTCAAGTGGAGCTTTTGTCATTTGAACTGGGAACCGAACGCTTCTGAAATAGGTTCCCTGGAGGGAAATAGGAGTCTGATGTTGCACTGCTACACTTGACAATGTGTTCCATAGAATTGTTTAGATTAAGAAGTCGGTGTAACAGTTGGATTTAGTAAAACTTCTCGTGCACGTAAACCCATTTTATGCCATAGTTCACACTAGATACATCTTCCAGGTTTTTATTTCATTCGTCTGTATTGTGGTAATAGAATTAGGTTACTAACGAAACAGTTCCGTTTAGAATTTGTAATGCTGAATTGTCCAGGAAAGTACGTGATTCTTGTTAGGAAAAAAATAACCTATGTAAAATGCACTCAGGTGTTTATAAGGTTCTAAAAGATTGGGCTGCTGAATCACAAAATGGTTGAGGTTGGAAGGATTTCTGGAGGCTGTCTAGTCCCAACGCCCCTGCTCAAAGCAGAATCGCCTACCGCAGTTTGCCCAGGACATAACCCAGTTGAAAGAGGGATTGGAAAGTTCAAATAGCTTGAATATGTTCACCTGCTTTTAGCTCAAAGCCTATGAGCGTGTTAAGAAATAATACCCTCTCTAGCTGAGATATGCAGAGCTTTCTACCAACAGTGGTTTTGTCTGGTTTTTGAAGCTTCTGAAATGAACAACGTAAGGAGACACAGGAGGACAATAGAATACTGGACTGGACTGACACTGCACAGCCTTCTTGTTCATTTTTCAAATTCCTAAGTTGAAACAAACAGAATAACAGAATAGCTGTTCTTTCTCCCTCTGGGCAGAAAGCATCCTTTGTTAAGTGGTTTTAAAACTGAAGTCAGAAGTGTTCCTTCCTGCTAGTGTAGATGTTGAAGTGCCCTTGCCTGCCTAGATTTGACACAGAAGTCAACTTGGCCAAACAAAAGCTCGTTAAAAACCCTGTCTTTGAAGCCATAGAAAAACTCGTACAGTTAGAGTTTTCTTATGAAAGGGTGAGTTTGTGCAAGTTCTCTCCTATTAACAACAGATTTAAATAAGAATCTTCTCTGTAATTAAGGCAGAAAGGGTACTCTCTCATCAAAAGCGTACCTGATCACTGACGTAGGGAAATGAGGGCGCTAGTTAAACCAGCGTTTGTTGTCTGGGGTACCAGTTGACGTGTATCTTTGCTGACAGTCCACTCTGCTCTTTGTTCTGTGAAAACGTTTGTCACTTGCCCTTATTCCTGGCTCCCCCACTGAATTCTTTAAGCTAGCTCTGAGGTCTTTAATTGACTTTTGTCGAAGTCAATCAGATTTTCAGGAATGTAACATTCCCAGTGCTATGTGTCAGTTGGATGCCGAGACAAAATCAAGCGTGGCTTTCTAAATCCCTTTTTTAAAACTGTGTCTGCATTGAATGTAGTTTCACAGACCGTTTTGTCACTGCGCTTGCCATTGCGGTTTATTTCCCAGGTCTTACTGAATTTAAATTAGGGCTGAGAATATAATTAGCTGTGTTTAAATATAAAAGTGGTGCGGTAGGTTCATCTCAGTGTTTTTATTGCAAGTTAACCTCACAGTATCTAACTCTGGATTGTTTTTCCTTTTAAGGTAACAGCGCAGATCTGAGATTAGTGAAGACTTACATTGAGCTAGGGCTGCCTGGAGGGAGAATAGATTTTCTTATGTCCGAAAGGAATCAGGTATTTGCCAACAAGAAACCGGTTTTTATAAAGCAATAAACAGTGTACGTTTTCAGACATGTCTGTTTAATGGCTGAAGCGTGTTGCAGTTTACCACATTGTCTGTAGTTTTACTGTATTCTCACGGAATCCATGATGCGTTGAAGTAATCAAAGCCTCGTGTGATACAGTGGGTGAATATGTAAGGAGTAACATTTGTTGCTGCCGTTCTTTTGTGTGTGCTGACATCTCCCGAGTTCTCACCACGATCAGTTGGGATTGTGGATAAAATACCCTTGATATTCATGGTAAAAAGGGTGACAGTAAAAACTGGTGTGGCAAGAAGGGAGATGTGTTATTTCACAGGATCTGAGAAATACAAAATAGCTGTCTCTTGTTCTTTTGTCAGGGCACTGTAAGATGCACATCGTTAATACCGAACCAGTATGAAATGACCTCTCGTGTTAAACTTTTGAGGGTTTGATTATTTTCGGATGAAGTGAACTTGACAAAGCACAGAAGAGGACCAATTTTTACTTTTGTGTGTGTGTTACATATTGTATTAGACGTACTTCAGGGCTGAATTAGAACAAAGAGTCTCTTCAGTGGCTCAAACGAAGGGTTCATTTAGTGCAGTAGCCATTCTCTGGCGATAGCTGCTGGGAGTCTTTGCGAAAGAGGCCGGACCGGCACCAAGCCATGCTTTCTCTTCTCTAGCCCTACGGGTTTTGGCAGTCAGCAGTTCTGAAACTTTCTGACTTGGGAATTCCACTGAGAGTACTGAGCCTAACAGCTACTGACGGACTTTTCTCCTTAATGCTGGCTGATGCCTTTTGGATGTTTTTACTTCCCGTTTCCAGAGCGTACAGTTGAGGTTAATTCTGTGCTTCGTATACGTTACTGATTCAGTGGCAAACCAGGAAATTTA
The DNA here is from genome assembly GCA_027574665.1 of Rhynochetos jubatus. NCBI lineage: Eukaryota > Metazoa > Chordata > Aves > Eurypygiformes > Rhynochetidae > Rhynochetos > Rhynochetos jubatus. Next base: position 94,049,259 of record CM050650.1, on the reverse strand, counting down.
AACAAATCCCCCTACCGCTTGTTTTGGAAAAAAGCTAGTCAATAATCATTACCCATTTTCTGCTTCAGTTAATTAAGTATTTTATAAACAAGTATGATTTCTCCCTCAGGAGGCAACTGAAGAGACGTAGTCCATTCGGTATTTCTCAGGATCACATGTGAAACAGTTTCTGGTCACCCATGGCATCCTTCCCTGCCCACTTTCAAACTTCTTGTCACTGTAAATAGGATGACCAAAACTAGACAGGGCGTATAAGATGCTTGTGCACCATGGACTTAAAAATGCTGTATTGATGTTTTCTGTTCTTTCCTTGCTTTCCTAAAGTAGCTGATTATAGCGAACACAGATGTATAGGTTATTGTTTGCATGTGTGTTTAGGGCTGCTTTTCCCTATGTAATAATACTGGTTTGCATTTCTTGCCATTGTTACCCAGGCATGCAGTACTGTCAGATTTTTCCGAAATTCTGGTCGGTTCAAGATTTGACTGTCCTGGATATTTGGGTTTTGTCTCCAAACTCTGACACTCATCTCCTTCCTCCCTTTCCCAGATCGTTTATCCGTATATTGAACACGGCAGATTTTAGCACAGATCCTTTGGAAGTTGTGTTGAAAAGTTTTAGGCAGCCTTTGCCTTCCTCTTTTTTCCATTTCTTATTGCTAATCATTGTAGAGAATGAGCTCTGAACTGGGTATAAGGCTTTAAGGATTCGTTTTCTTTTGATTAAACAGTACTGATGTAGACCTGCTGCTGCTGCAGTAATTGTCTGCGTTTTTGTTGCATGGATAGTGCGATTTAGTGCTGAATATGCGGCTTGGTCTTCTGTCTCACTACAGATAAGATTATGTGTAGGGGAAGGCTTAGGAGTAAGGCTGGCTGTGTAATGTTAAGATTTGTTTTGGTGTATTAGAAGAAAGTAGTCTTACAGTACAATGTGTATCGCTTTATTCCATGTTACAAGAAAAAGAAACCCTTGAAAAAGATTATAATAACTAGCTGTAGTGTTTGTGTTCAAAGTGAATATGGATGCTTTTATTTGTGTGCTGTTGATCAAAACACTGGGGAATAAGAATTCAGACTGAATGCAGAATGTATATTGCTGCATTAGAAAATACAGTTATTATTTTTTTATTTCTTTTATTTTACAGAATGATACCTTTGCTGATTTTGATTCCATGACAGATCGCCTTTTAGATGAAATTATACAGTATATACAAATTTATAATCTAACCCTTTCAAAAATCAGGTAATATCTGTTCTATACTATTTATAGAAATAAAACTAGAGCCCTGTGTTGTTCTGAACTGTGATGCTCAGGAGCAGGCCAAAAGAGAGATGGGAAGGAGAAATGCAGGGAGGGGGAGGAGTAGGGGAAAGGAGAGAAGGGGAATTCCCAGCTGAAGGAAGACTGAACCGTGTCGTAAGCTCACCTAGTCCTGTTGGTGGTTTTAGGGCAGAGCTGAGCGTTACATTTAAGGAACTGCTGTCCCCTGCTTCCTCAGGTCCTGTGTGGTAGGGTTCTGCAGAAAAACAGCTGGTGACTTGAGAAAGTCAAAGGAAACTGTAACAGCGCTACGCCAACATAAGTTAGCTTTCCTCTGATTTTGTAGTCTCTTCACCAAGTATGACATAGCAGACTGTCTCATCATTCCCACAAGGAAATTCCATCTTATCTGTGACCTTGAAGGGCAGCTGCATGAAAAAAAAAATGCATCATTTTGACATATTCTGATTGTTTCATGTGCTAAAAAGCATGTTTTACATCTTAATACAGAAGGCTCATCCCAGTCTGTGCATTCCCGTTTCCTTTTTCGGTTACTTCCAGGGAATAGCTGTTCCATCTGTGTTTTTCCAAGTAAGGAACGCCGTTTGGGCAGACGACCTTTCGAACTCACCTGTGTTGCTGGAGTTAGCTCATGGATGGACGAAAGAAGCAAATTTAAGCCTGACTTCATCCCTTTGTTTAGGCATCCTCAAATTCTGCGTCTGGGTGGTTTCTTGACTTGCTAGTTACATGCATTTCCCACAAATTTCTGCATACTCCTACGTTTGGTAGGCCTTATTCAGCCAGAGAAAACATCTCGCACGTTTAAACGTAACCTCACCTTTAAAATAAATGTTTCTGCTTTGAGATAGGCAAGACTTGACGTCGTTAATTTTGGCGAAATCAGTGATTAAAGAAAGGCAGCACTGTGTGATTGCGTTAGGCAGTCTGTGTGTTGGCACCCTCGGTACGGGAGAGGAGGGTTCTGTAACGCACCAGCACGTGCTGACGCCTGCTCTCTCGTGCCGTGGCCTGAAGGCTGTAATGGGCAAACCCACCCAGTTAACTTCTTGTTGTTCGTACCTGAGGATTGAATTCTCGGTGGAGTTTGGTTTGTATCTCCCGTAAGACTTCCAATTTGTAAATATTTTTTCAGTTTTATTTATTACTTGTCACTGCAAGGAAAAAAAAAAAATCTATTTTCGTTTCCTTTCAAGGTACGTATTTGTGTTTGGCCTTTCCAATGCAGAATTCTCCATCTCTCACCTTCAGCTTTTCTTAGGAGAAAGTTAAGCCTATCAGCAAATCCTGCAGCTGTTTCCTGGTAGCTACACGAGAGCGCTTTCCGGGAGGGATGTGCTTGTACGCAGTTCCTTGAAGGGATCACATGGAAAGCCCGCGAAAGTACTATTGAAAAACCCTCTGGTCAAGTCGTCAATGCGTTCCCACCTCGTTTTGCCTGTCCCACTGTAAAGAACGCGAACTTGGTGCTAGTTAGCCATGCTCTCCTGAACGATGCTAGTTTCTCCTCATAAAATCTCCATGTCCGCTAAAGGAAGCGTTCTCTGTCCGAGCGCTGCTCAATACCCGAGTCAAATTAGGAACCAGGCTCCAGACCTGTGTTGGGTTTGTGTGGGGAAAAAGCCGACAGCGTTGTGTGGCAGAGACAACTGTTCAGCCCCTCTTTTACACTCAGGGTCTTGGTACGGGCAAAAGGCAACTTCATACAGAGCTAGGAATTTATTGTTAAGTCCAATTAGTGTTTTAATAATCTAATTAAAACGCAGCAAAACATCACTGTTAGTCTAGTTACAGTACTACTAAAATTCATAGTCCAGATTAGCACAGAGCGGTGCTGTTACTAGTACGGCTGGAGGTGTCATAGTGAGTACTTCCTAGTGTCTTCTCTCAGGTGCTAGGCTCCCCTTCCAGCAGCTGCCTGGGCCCCAGGCTCGGTGGCTTCTGACTTCCTTAAGCAGCGGGGCATCAGCATCCTGGCGCTTCAGTGTAAGGAGGACGATGTTCTCAGTGAGGGTTCAGCCTCCTTGGCCGTGGGTCTGTCTGGTTTTATTCTCATACTTTGGTATTTTCAGCCTGCCCACATGCTCTTTATTTTGTTTCCCATTCAGCCGGTTGGGTTTTTTTAAGTTTTCCTGTTCTCTGATATCCCTACTGGTGGCTTTCTTTCCCGAGTTGTAAGATTGTGCTTCTGCAATGTCCATTAATAGACTGTCGGGGATCTCTGCACTCTTCCACACCAGGCTTTATTCTAGTGATACACAGTTCAAGCCACTCAGAGTAACTACTTGTTATCAATAGAAACCATTGTGAAACTAAAGCAACTTTAGGCCTGACATGTTACTTCACTGCCAGACGATTGTTGTCACAGCTAAAGCAAACTAAAGTGAGCTCAAGCCAAGACAAATCAAGAGAAGTTCTGAGATCCTCTGCTGTCAGGGCAGTGCAAAGCCTGGTGCCTTCAAGTAATGGCAAAAACCTATTTCTTGTGCTACATTCTTACACTGAGATCAGAAGAGGGCCCTCCCTGTACCATCAGAACCCGGATCCATACTGTAGTGTCAACTTCAGTGAACACCATTTTTGGTACTGCCAAAGCTAATACCAGTTGCTGCACCAGTCCGCTACCCAACACGTGCGTTGGGCTCCCCTGAGCAAAATCTTTGTGCTCACTACAGGCATGTAGCAAACGTGAACGGGGACTTGACTCAGACCAACAGCAGTTTGTCTTACAAAACACCCGTTGGGTAACGAAGCACAGAATACTTTAGGTTGAGGGGAACCTCTGGAGGGGTCGTGAGGACCACTTCCCACGCAGGGCCACCTGCAGAGTTAAGCAACCTTGAAGCGTGTCCAATTGCTCGGTCATACCTGTTCAAGTCTTGGGTATCTGTGAGGATGGAAGCCTTTCCAGATCATCCCGTAGCTAGGAAATAAACCACGTGCTCTTACAGTGCAGTTAGAGAAATGGTTCTCCTCGTGGGAGGTCTTACATAAATTTCTGATGACCCGTATTGGACTTGGGCCTCAGGTGGATTATTGAGCTTGTCATCCTCTTCCCCAAGTGGCATTGGCTCACAGAAGAAGAAAGCGGTGTTTAATGCTCAACATCTGTTCGTTGTTTCAGCACCTTTTTGATTATGGCTTTCCATGGGTCTTTTTTCTTCCATCATTTTTGCAGTTGGATGGGATGTTCCATTAGTTAGCACAAAATAATGAGGTTTTACTGCATCTCAGTTTCCCAGTGTGGTCTGAATTGTGCCACAAAGCAGATACAAGCCAGTGTAACTCTGTCACTTCAGCGTGCCGAGTTGGAGTCTTGTATTCAACGGGAGGTAATGTTGCCACCTACTGTTCAGAAAGGCATTGCTGTTGCAGGCGCCTGAAACAATGGCCGGGACAGGTTACATTTTTGTCTTACGCTTTCAAAACCCTTTTTGAAGGGTTTTTCTTTTCCTCCCTTTTCCTTTTTGATTTGAGCGAATCCTTACACCTTTCTCTGTTGGAAAATATAAGGCTTATTGCGTGTACGCCTAAACATCTGGATTTGAGCCCAATGTATTACTGTAAGTTTTGTTATTTGCCTCAAGTCTTTACACGTTACGAACAAGTGTTTCCTCTTTGAGGTACCTTCACATAGGTAATTGTGAGCACCATTTTTTCCTCAGACTGTTCTTTCCTGTTTCTGAAGTTTCAGTTCGGGTATGCCCATACTCTTGAGGATGATAAGATTGATTGATGGGTCACTGTTTGGCTTGGGGTTGGTTTTTTTTCCCCCCAGTGATTAAATTGTCCTTTGTTATGGTGCAGTGTAAGAGTTCTGATCCCTTTGTGGTGCTTAGTAAATCGTGGATGAACTGTCAAGAGAGAACATCTCTACTAACGCTCAGATCTTCTTTAGAAAATAATCTCTCTTACTCAAGAGCAGTTGTGTGATGCAGATTATCTTCAGGAAACACTCGATTTCTGTGGACGTTTTCTTGTTCCTAAAGAAATCTGCCGTTTTGTTTTTCCTGTATGGACTTTATGGTGTACTCTGAGAGGATGGTTTGAAATTTTAGTATTCGAGAGAGTCAGCAGCTCAGTACTTTGTTTTGCAAATGCACTGCTGTTGCGCTGACAGCACAGAGGACACCTATCTTTCGTGTCTAAATTGGTCAGGCGAACGTAGCAAGCTGCAAGCATTTCTGATAATTGCAGCAGTTCTGAAAACCTACTAGTAAAAGCAAACGGGAAGAATATACATATACGCTGAAACTATGTGTATTGGTAAGGAACAAGTAGCCTATTGTGTCATAGAAGTGTATGGTTATGTCAAATTGTAGGAGTTCAGGGGCGGCCCTGCCGTTCCGTAACCTAATGTTTGAATTCTTTCATTTAGCTTTAGCTTTACACTGGAATTTTCAGAGTCAATAATTCTTGCTTGGGAAGCAGTTAAGCAGCCAAGTGATTTTTCAGCACTGTAGTTTACACATGCATTACCGGTAGCTTTGTTTTAGCTCTTTCTGTTGACAGATGTAGGGATGCAAAGCAAACGGGAAGGATGATCTTATGGGTATAATGTTGTGGCATATACATGATCCAGCCACAGTAGTTCCGCTGTATATTTTTGGATGGGTGTCTGTTCTCTCCATGTCCTGAGGTTACATTTGGAAAATGAGAAGGCGCTTATACCTTCTAATTTTGTGAGTCTCACTTCCATCATATCCTCTTTGTCAGTACCCAGGATGATGTGGTCCTTACCCTAGCAGGGATTTATAACTGCAACTGCGTAATAACTAGAATTGCTTTATTTTGTAGCGTCCCTTCTAGAGAAATGCTTCATACAGACTTGTGGGTACGACAGTAGGCAGCTCAGGTTAAGTAATAATTATTCTTAGATACATGAAGCCAGGGAGTCCCATCCATCTTTGCCCTAACTCGCTTAACCAGGGAGACAGCTAAATGTAATAGTCCCCTGGCAGACAGGTATTCTTCAATTGCCTCGCTCAAGCTGATAATCACTTACTTTGGTCCAACCACCAGGCAGATTTGAGACGTTGCTTCTATTTTAAAGTAATCAGATTCAGTTAAATAATGGTGTTCCCCCTTGTAGGAGTACTTTTGGAATCCTTCTCCATAGGTGGTTTCGGTAACTCTCACTCATTGATCATAGTGAATGCCATCACGTGCCGCGGTAGTGATTTATGCAGTCGTGCACAACTCGTAAATGATTTTCTGAATACTTGGTGCCAAGGGAAGTACAACCGGCAGTAAGTCTGGGTTTGGGTGGGAGATGCTGGTGGAAGGGTAGTTTGTTTTCACTAGCTTTTCAAGAACGATGTATGAAGTAATTCTGGAGGAGCTCAGACCATGTTTGTAACGAGTTTGTGCAGCTTGGGAGGTACGGACAAGCTGTGTTTTCTGTGTGACCTACAATACAGGCTTCTGAATGGCACTTGTCATTAATTTTTTTCCTATGGTCTTTCAGCATTTTATGACACCAGTTTTAATTTTTCTCTGTGTAACAAAAGAAGAGATTGTCATTAAATTCTATGTTATACTGTTCTTTTCTTTTTAAACAGCTTTATCGGACATTCACTGGGTAATTTAATAATCCGTTCAGTGCTCACAAGACCTCGATTTAAATATTACCTCAACAAACTTCATACCTTCCTGTCTCTGTCTGGACCACATCTCGGTACCCTCTACAACAGCAGTGCTCTGGTGAACACAGGTAAAGCACTACCTTCACTAGTGTATGTTGAGGAGAGATTTTGTCCCTGAAGCGCACTTGGCAGTTTCACGCGGGATGCACGTTTCTGCGTTACTTTGATTATGAGACAGTGCATTTTTCACTGGCGTAAGAAGAGAGAAGGGTTATAAAATTCAGGTAGGGGTTGACATTAAGTGTTTTCCAGTATGGTTGGTTCAGGTTTTCTATTACACCATAAAGAAACTCCAGTTTTAATGTGTTGAGCTCAATTTATTATAAAGGGAATTTTGATATATTTCATCTGCAAAACAAGAAGTTGAGACAGATTAAAATAATCCTGAACTATTAGTAGTGTCTTTTCTCTCTCAGGAATGTCTTACAACGTGCAGTGTGCTTCAGCAGACGTGTTTATTATACCTTACAAATGTCAGTTTTTCTAAAGACTAACTGCAGCTCTAGGAGAACTGGCGGAAACTGCTGACTTTTGAAAGAATGTTAGAAAACCTTTAAATGAAAGCTTGTTTCTGGGATTACCACCTACCGTGGACAGCCGAAACCCAAAACGAGTAACACTGATGTTCGCTAAATATAAACATGCTCATTAAACTCTTTAGCAACACTCTAAGATTAATTCCTTTGTTCAGTTCCCGTTTATTTACTGACTGTTTTGTTACTTTGGTTTGTACAAAAACGAGGAGGAAAACCTTCTAGCTCATGTGTTGCGCTTAAGAAAAGTAGAGGGGAATTGCTGGCTGACTGGAGTTAATGTCGGATTTATAGAAGCAGAGGGAACACGAGAGCTCTTTGCACTTGGTTGAAATGGTGATGTTTATAGCCCCCCCCCGCACCACCAGTGAGGCTCCCTTCACGGGAAAGACATCTGCAGTGTAATGCACTAGGGGCACCTGCTGGGCGTTTAATCTAGTGTGTCTGTGGACAGTTCCTTCCAAGTATTTTGATCTGTAACTGCATCTCACCCAAACCACCCAGAAGTGTGAGCATTACTCTCGGCTTGTAGAGGTTGCAGTTTTCCAAGATACAAAGAAGTAGGGCTGTTTGCAGCACCTGGCTTTCAGTTAATAAGGTTAAAGCTATCAAAGTATAACCAAGAACATATTCACTGAAGAAAAAAGGAAGGATTTCTGGAGTATTTCACCTCTTATAGTTGAAGACTGTACAAAATGTCCTTGTCATATAATAATCTTAAGATTTTGGAAAATACCAAGGTAATAATAAGTAGCGGGTATTGAGGTCTAAAGGACTCTATTTTATGTGTATGTTAATGTCCTTTAATAAATTCCTTCAGTAAAAGATAACTATTTCCTTCAGGGTTGCAAGAATGGTTTGGGTCGGAAGGGACCTTAAAGATCCTCTGGTTCCAACTCTAGATTACATCAACACATTCTTGAGGCTGTAAGGTTTTTGAGGTTGTTTGCTTTCCTTTTGCTTGGCAAGGGAAAGAAGGTTTTCTGAAAGGCCACTTAGCCAGCTGGCTTTGCTCATTGGCTAATAAAGAGGCTACAGCATCATAGAAAATATAATATTACGGTTTTCCTCCCAGAAAATTCTGCTTCCTTTGTTCACGTTATATTGAATGAAATCAGTGGTTCTGTAAAGATACATTTTTAGGAATCTGTGAAGTAAGGCTTGTGGTTCAGTGCTACGTATTTCCACATCAAAATGTTCTGATATTCTGTAAGTTATTGAAATAGAGTTTGTAAATTGCCTTATGGCTAACGCATTAATGTAGTAGCGCTTTTTGTAAGTGTAGTTATTTTTTTCTAGAAAGGCAGGTACATTAGTGGAAATAATGGTCTTTACGCTTCATTATATAGAGACAGAAAAGGATAATGAACAAAAATTTTGAATGTTTCTGGCCTTGACAATGCTGACATTGAAAATAAAACATCTGAGGAACTATATATATGGACTTTTAAAAGTCCATAAATATCTGTCAGATATTTATGTCCATAAATATAGGTACCTTTACGTATATTTAATTAGCTTTTATATTTTCTTGTGGATCTGTACTCACGTTGTACCTAACAATGCAGGACTGTGGTTTATGCAGAAGTGGAAGAAGTCTGGTTCTTTACTGCAGCTGACATGTCGAGACCATTCGGATCCGCGACAAACATTCTTATACAAACTTAGTAAGAAAGCAGGTAAGCTGTGTTAATACTTACTGTCTTTTAAAGGCCACTGTACATCAATGTGAATGGGAAACCCGAGGTAAAAAGTTTCCAGCAAGCTCCTCTTTCAGTTTATATACGAGTTACTTTGGCTTTAGTCCCATATTGTTCGAGTACAATACACAGTAAACCATTTTGCTTGCAGAGGTGGATCATTGGTTCGATACTTTCCGTCCTAACTGATGAGCAGAAGTTCTGAGTGCAGCCTCTGTGCTGGGGTGTGTGTGTATATGTATCAGCTTCCTCTTGAGACGCTGCAGCTGGTGATTTCCGTGGGATAAATGAAGTACATATACCCTCATTTGGGATTACCTGTTTCTGTATCCATTTTTCTTACCTATTCTACCAACGTAAAATTCTGCTTCAGTTTTTGCTAACCTGTCTTTGGTTTCCTCATTAAGATGGTCAGGGTAAACAACACCTCATTTTGATAAAGGAAGTAGTTAGCATAGTAGTTGGAAAACAGATTAGATCACTCATACCGTGTCATTCCTACCATTTTCTCTGGTTTGCATATTCTTGTTTCAGCTGTTGGCTGAGAGCCAGCTTTGGCAGTGAAGAAGGTGCCAGCTGGGGGTAGTGTCTATTAAACACTACAAAGTTATTGAGGATTCATCTGACATATTTATAAATGCGTGTCAGTCAAGCAGTTGTGGAGCCAGACATGCTCGGGGTGTTCTGCGAAAAATCTGTGCGTGTTTCTCCACTGAAATACCTGTAGGGCGTCGCAGCTGAAATTTTGTTGCGAGCAAAGCGGTACAAAGATACGGACAGGAAAAGACACCTGGCTTTTGAGATGTTCGAATATAAAACTTACAGGACTTGGAAGGAGCAGAAAAGGGTAAGGGGCAAGAAGAAAAATCATGGATGAGGTAGAAAGTTGATCAAAAAACTCATTTTAGAAAAACGTGGGATTGTTTTCCCTTTCTGTTCAAAATCTACTATCAGAAAGTGATTTTGTTGCTGACAAGGTGCTGGGTAAGACGGTGGGGCCTGTGTTACAGAGATATTCAGATTAATTAATCAGTACGCTTTAAAGAATGTGATATTCCTCCTTTTATATGTCTGTATCTCAGTATGACTGCAGACACTGTAGTTGAGTATTGCTGGCAGTTCTAGAAATACGAGGTATTTTCTTAGGACAGACCTCCATGTGACAGGCTCTTTGAAAGACCTGGATAGCGTTGTCTTAAGAGTCCTGACGTGTTTCAGGCTTTGCTCCCCGTAAACTGTAGCAGGAGCGTAAAAGCCTGTCAGGAAACTGCTCGGTTTCCTTTTTCTACCACCTCAGTGAAGAGATGAGAAGAGCTCTATCATGGGCCACAGCCTCGTACACCGGCTCGTTCTCAGGTCCTTGGTGAGCTTGGCGTGAGGGAGAAGGGGAGGTTGGGGGAGAACGCAGAAGAGATGTGGAAGTTTGATCGTTTCATTTAAGGAGAAAAGAAATCAAGCTTTACGCTGCCCTGAAAGAGAAGGAAGGAAGTTTTCCTTTGAGGGTTAATCGCTGTATGTAACACTGTCGGCGTTGGTGTCTTTAACCCTCGGTAGCTGTACCAGGCAAGCTTCTCTCCTGCCGTCTCTTCCTTCATTCACTGGGCGTACGGTAGTGGCTGTGCTTGACTCTCAAACACCAGCTGGGAGGGGTTTGGGATTCCCCTACCTGTACAGTTTCTTTTCAGCTTTTCGATCCAGAGAATTTGCATACTGTTCTCCGTAGGGATTCTAGACGTGGGGCATTCCAGAAGCCACTGTACCCCGGGCTGTGTGCGAGAGACTGACAAGACTGTGGAGAAGTGCTGCCCTGATTCTGCAACTTGCTTTTTCCAATCCTGTAGGAAAATAGGAGCCCAAGATGCAGAAACATCTGCTGCTGCATAATGTGGTGTCTTCTTCAGTGCTGGCTTTGCAGCTGGGAAAAGCCCTAAGGCAGCAAAGCTGGCTGCTGTTTCCACTGTCCTGGTTTTGAGATTATCCCCAAAAGTGTCTGTGGATCCAGCAGGTGATGTTTTGAGGGTCTAGGTCTCAACTCGTATGGTGGTTTGTGGCTGCAGTTCTCAAATTTGCCAGAAAACATCTCTGTTATACACATTGTCTTGTTGCTTAACCCCCAAATGGATGAAGTTCCTGCTTTCTGTCAAGCATTATAGGTGAAAGTACAGCTGAGCATCTCCTCTTCAGCCCTTAGGAAAAAGGCTGCAGTAAGTACTAACCCTTAGCGCCGTTCAGCAACGAGAGACCCGCGCTCGTATCCATTCTCTGGTGTCAGTGCCGGAGCAGAGAGCACCAGTTAGTACCAGAAACACTGCAGTCGTAAACACATTTCTGGTACCTTTCTCATTGCTGCTTGTATCATGACAGCGCATCTAGGAGGATCTATGACAAACATGTTTACCACTCTTGCTTTTTCCTCCCCCTTTGGGGCCAGGTTGGACTTCATGGCTGAACTGCAGGCTCTTGGATCTCCTATTCAGAAGCAGCACCAAGCAGTTTTTCTTCTGCTGCTGAAATTTCTGGGCTCTCTCTTCCCAGAGATCTCGCAAAAGAAGCTGTTTAGGAAGGGGTTCTAACGCTTTAATGCAGAAAGCTTATAGAATGTTCTCTATCAGAAGCAGGTTTTGTATTTGACATTGCAAAAAGAATTGTGAGTCTTAATCATAATATCACAGACTGGTTTGGGTTGGAAGGGACCTTAAAACCATCTAGTCCAATCCCCCTGCCATGGGCAGGGACACCCTCCACTAGACCAGGTTGCTCAAAGCCTCATCCAGCCTGGCCTTGCAAAATTCTCATCTAACAATAGGTTCAGACCTTTTAAAGAACCTTCGCAACTGAAAAATGAAACTGAAAAATTATAAATATATCATGAATAAATCCCTCCCATTTGTATCGTTCAGTTCTTCCTTTGTGCAGTGTAAATCAGCTTGTCATTGCTGAAGGAATAGTTACCCACAACTTGCTCTTTTCTTTAGGTTCTCTACCTCAGTTTTCCTTTACTGTAAAAATATTTCAGTAGGATTTTTTTTAAAGGATCCTGTAAGAAACAAATAGGTTTTCCTCACAGTTACAGTTGTTACAGTGCTGCTAGTTTTGTATTGTATTACATCCTTCGATAGGAGTGAATAGTAATTACCCAGTTCTGAGATAAAAGTGTGACCTGTATGTGGTTCGTACTGAAGCAGTAGGTGCTTATTAACATCAGTCATGGTCTGATTTGGTTTTAAAAATAGCTGAGGCCAAGTCAAGTTTGTTATTTGCCAGAAAACTTGGTGTAAATCGGTTAATATAGTGTGTTGTGCCTGGTAAATACAACCACATGCTGGGATAGGGATTCATCTAAGCGACAAAATTGGCCTTAAAAACTTGTTGTCCTTAAGTGATGTTAGTGTTCTAAGTGGAAAGGAAATGCGCCTACCTGAAGACAGCTATCTGTGATTTAGAATGTCTTCATTTGATGGTTCTTTTTAGAAGTGTATCTGGATAAGAGTTTGGTTTGCAGAATTTCCTCAAAACCCGGGAGTGGAGATCCAGTTAGTTCTCATTTGGCGAGTGAGCTCTGGCAACATTCTAGTTTCATTTTTAAGTAGTTTGTCAAAGCAGAACAACAGAGAACTTATTTTAACAACTCTATATCTGTTTGTGGTTTATAAGTAGCAATTCACTCTTAAAACTGTAAATACCCTTTGAAATGATTGATTGAGGAAATTACAGCAAGTGGCAAGTGATGATGATGAACTGTCTGCTTTCCTAAGGCTCTGTTATTCTGTAGCATTGTCTGTGGTGTGTCAGCAAGCTTTGCTTTTACGCGCTTAATGGGGTGTTACAGTTGTACTCGACTGCTAAAAAATACTCTACAGCTCATGCATCGGCCAGCTGTTACGTTTGTTGAAGCAGAGAGTGACCTTAAAAAGTTTACTTGTTAAAGCAGCCTTACAAAGCCACTTACAGATTATCTTCAAGTTTAAGAATTATGAAAAGAAAATAATTTTTCAGGCCATGTAACAGGTTACATTATAAATAATGTGGAATCATAGAATCACAGGCTGGTTTGGGTTGGAAGGGACCTTAAAGACCATCTAGTTCCAACCCCCCTGCCACGGGCAGGGACACCCTCCACTAGACCAGGTTGCTCCAAGCCTCATCCAGCCTGGCCTCGAATGTTTCCAAGGATGGGGCTTCTGCTGCCTCTCTGGGCAACCTGTTCCAGTGTTTCACCACCCTCATTGTAAAAAAATTCTTCCAAATACCTAGTCTAAATCTCTCCTCTTTTAGCTTAAACCCGTTACCCCTTGTCCTGTCACTACAGGCCCTATTAGTAAGTTTGCCCCCACCATTCTTATAGGCCCCTTCAGGTACTGGAAGGTGCTGTAAGGTCTCCCCGGAGCCTTCTCTTCTCCAGGCTGAACAAGCCCAGCTCTCTCAGCCTGTCCCCATAGCAGAGGGGCTCCAGCCCTCGGAGCATCTTCGTGGCCTCCTCTGGACTTGCTCCAACCAGTCGATATCCTTCTGATGTTGGGGGCCCCACAGCTGGATGCAGCACTGCAGGTGGGGTCTCAGGAGAGCAGAGTAGAGGGGGAGAATCCCCTCCCTTGACCTGCTGGCCACGCTTCTCCTGATACAGCCCAGGATACAAATACAAATCTTTATTTCAGAGAATAATAGCAGGTACTGGGAAGAAATTGAGACTTAAATATTTGCCACTTCTTATTGAACTGGTGTTTAAAAAATAGAATTCTGCTGTTTTCTTTCTGGACTTGACCATTCCAAATTCTAATTAGTTAGAGTTCTTGTCTGTCTTACAATTATCGTCATTGCTAATCACTGAGAAGGAGCAAAGGCTGACCTTGTTTCCTTATAAGGAACAAAAGGTAATAGGATTATTTATCCAACGTGAAGAGTGTTAAAGTTTATGCTATTTCTTGAATTTTTAGTTAATTTAAACGCTTCTCATTTCATGTTGGCTGTTCAGGGATTTAAACGGTCTTTAACACAGTAGAAATTTTAGTTTTCTGATGTTGCCTCTTCATGGTGATAATGTTTAGAATTACGTTCTTTGGTGATCATCTCCTTGAAATTTTGGACTTGATCTTAAAGGTCTTTTCCAACCTAAAAGGTTCTATGAAATCTGCTTGTCATGTCTTCAGCAGTTGCCGTCTGTCTGGTAATTTCTGGGGATCTTGGAAATGATTGTTCATTCCATCCTGTGACAAGAAATCACAGCAGGTTGCCAGCTATGATGATGTGTGTTCAATACAAACACAGTTGTAGCTGCACAGGTGAAAAAATACATGAAAAACTCTGCATTATTGTAGCATCATGGAATGGTCTGGGTTGGAAGGGACCTTAAAGATCGTCTAGTTCCAACCACCCTCCAATTACGTGTAAATGGTGTTTCATGTTGTAGTGTCATGGATTTAACAAAAACTAGAGAGTTTAATTTTTTTGAAATTAATAAGATTTTTTTGACACAAAAATAAAAAATACATGGTCCTCTGTGTTCTAATTGCTTGGCTTTTAGATGTTAGTATGGTCTCCCCACTCAGCAGAAATTAGTACTTTTTGTAAGTGAACAGTTGACATTTGCCATAAAACTTACAAATGGTAGTTAGGGAGACCTGTCCTTAGAGGGATAACAGGGAATGAGTTACCTATTATTTGAAACGAGCGCGAGGGTGAGCTGGGCAGCATAGCACCATGTAGGGATTCAGTGACAAGTTCTGGAATTTGCACAGCTCCCGATTTTTGTTTCCACTTCATCTGTTGGTTATGCTTAAGTATTTTCTACAGGCGATAGTTGCACCTTCATGTTTACTTTCTAAGGTCAAATGTAAAAATCAGCCAGCTTATGAAATGCCAGCTGAATTTTGGGCACATCACCAAAACAATAACAATCAGAAGGTTTTTCCTCTACGAGGTTGAGTAAGGGTATGCATTTGGTCATTGTATTCAAATACATAATGGATTCCGGTTGGAGCACATTGTAATTTTTGGCTACGGAAGCAGAAGGGGTGGATCCCAGTTTGCTATAAATTGATACTGATCATTTGCAGTTAAAGACTTGGTGAGTAGGCTGACTCCGGAACTTCGGACAGAACTCGTTCTCCTGTCATGGATAACGGTGTGTGTCAGAAGCGTGGCTTGCCCAGACTGGCTTCCATAGAGCCAGCCTCCAAATGCTGTTTCTGTCCCAGCTGTGAGTCATTTGCTCGCTGGCGGGAGTGCTTCCTGCAACCAGCTTTGGGCCTGCAAGTGTTTCTGCCTCAGCTTTAGTCCCGAACTTTTTCCAAGTCCCATTTCTCAGCCCTAGAATGTGCCTGCATTAGCACTCAGGAATGCGTTCAGAAGCAAATCTCTTCATGATCCCTGTTTACTTGGGAACACAATGGCTGAGCTTTAGCAGCCACTGCACGGTGCATCCACAGGGCCCGGCTAGAGCTAATCCAAAGTGAACTCTCCTGAAAAGGGGCATTATGATGGATGAGGGATTCTTAATACCAGTGTGTTTGCTCCACAGTTCCCTTCCTCTTATGCCACAGAGTTCACAAATGTGAACGTACAGCCGTAGCCTCCTCCAGGATGTTTTTGTAGTTCCTTAGGTAGGCTTAGATTCGTATGCCTTAGTGCTTCCACGGGCCTTGATTGGCAGAATTCTGATGTGCTTGCTTATTGCCTTATCTCCCTCATTTGAAAATGTTCGTTTTTCTAATCTCTGAAAGGAGGAAAAGACATTTGTTCTGGTTTTCGTTTACATCCGTGTAAGCAACAGGTCAGCAGTTTCCTTCTTTGAGGTGTCTGTCACGTACAGGATGTCAGCTTGGCTCACCTGGTGCTGTTTGTGGAGGGAAGAAGCACTTCAGCGCTTGACTTGAGGGCGTGCCCGGTTATAACTCGTGATGAGGGGGAGACTAGAATTGGAACAGCCTCCCTGTTGGTAGCGTGGCATGGAGACTAAGCTCATCAGTTCTGCTACGAGGAAGGACTTCCCAGCCCTCAGTAGCTCGGTTCCAACAACACTGGAAGAATCTGGGAGGTTTTGTAGAACTGGAGCCAAGTTCTTTATGGTAAAATCTTCAAGGCAGAGTAGGATCTGATATGGAACTCTTGAGGTGATGTAAGTCTGGCTCCCTAATTAGTCTTGTGGGGCTGCAGCTGAAAGTCTGAGCTTCCGTGCATCTGTACCGTGGCATCTGAATGTGGGAGCTCAGCTGAGTCAGGATCTCAGTGCTTGAATTTCTGGGGCATGACCTGTCTGTGTGATACATTAACTTCACAAAGCAGTGCAGCAGACCAGCTGCGGCAGATGGCTGCCTTCCAGGGCATTATTTTTGAAGTCCCTATTTCCAGACTGCATTTTTGGCAAAGCTTCCAGATCCCGATTTCCAAACAAGTGTGTAAGTGGATGGATTTGTGGAAAATGTTGGGACTGTTGTACCTTGGCAAAACTGAAATGTTTCCTTCAAGTCAAAGCAACCAGGTGTGACCCTGAGGTACCTGGTCTAACCTCCAGGTTGGCTCTGCTTGGAGCAAGTGGGTAGGATCAGATGATCTCCAAAGCTCTCTTCCGACATAAACTGTTCTGTTCTACGACAGTAGAGTAGAACGAGTATAGAACAGTATACAAGTAGTATATTCCTGAGGAAAATGGCAGCTTACTGATGGAATCAGATTGTTGTACCGTTGGTTTTTTTTGAACTTCTCCTGTGATGTTGGTTTGGTTATGCTCAAGAGATCTGTGATGTCCACAGTGAGTATTGTCCATTGCAAATAGTTGAATCATAGAATCACAGACTGGTTTGGGTTGGAAGGGACCTTAAAGACCATCTAGTTCCAACCCCCCTGCCATGGGCAGGGACACCCTCCACTAGACCAGGTTGCTCAAAGCCTCACCCAGCCTGGCCTGGAACACTCCCAGGGATGGGGCACCCACAGCTTCTCTGGACAACCTGTTCCAGTGCCTCACCACCCTCATTGTAAAAAAATTCTTCCAAATACCTGGTCTAAACCTCTCCTCTTTTAGCTTAAAACTGTTACCCCTTGTCCTGTCACTACAGGCCCTATTAGTAAGTTTGCCCCCACCATTCTTATAGGCCCCTTCAGGTACTGGAAGGTGCTATAAGATCTCCCTGGAGCCTTCTCCAGGCTGAACAAGCCCAACTCTCTCAGCCTGTCCCCATAGCAGAGGGGCTCCAGCCCTCTGAGCATCTTCGTGGCCTCCTCTGGACTCACTCCAACTGGTCAATATCCTTCTTATGCTGGGGGCTCCACAGCTGGACACAGCACTGCAGGTGGGGTCTCACAAGATCCGAGTAGAGGGGGAGAATCCCCTCCCTCGCCCTGCTGGCCATGCTTCTCCTGATACAGCCCAGGATACGGTTGGCTTTCTGGGCTGCCAGCACACACTGCCGGCTCATGTCCAGCTTCTCATTCCGCAGTACCCCCAGGTCCTTCGCCTCAGGGCTGCTCTCGATCCATTCTCCACCCAGCCTGTACTTGTGCTTGGGACTGAAGGACCTTGAAACAAGTTGAAGCCTTGTTTTGAATCAGCTAAAGGGTGCGGGTATGGAATTTTGTATACAGTCTCGGAGGATGCCAGCAGCCCACTGTACCAGTGGCTCCATCTCCCATTCCCTGTTTGGATGTTGGCTGTAGCTGGAGGGCAGACTTAATACCCAGTTCTGGTGCCTGAACCTGTATAAAACTTACTCCTCTGTGATTGCAGTTAGTTATGAGTTACCATGTCTCTATGCCTGCTGCTCCAGACAGACGTTTTCCACTTGACATGCTATTTGGAAAAATTGTTCATGAATGTATAGATACCGTTAATACAGTGATGACTGACGTTGTTGTTCAGGATTCACTGGTGGACATGAATGGCAGAATGGTTGAATGATGGAAATCGTGCTCTGGTGTGTATGCTTAAATTCACTTTGACTGAGAGTGAAGTTCCATTAGGTGATAAAGATCATCATAAAAATTTGGAAAGCACATGAAAGGTTTGTTAATACAGGAAAAAATATTTGGTTATATGGGACAAAGCTTGTTACTTCAGCAGTGATGTCTGACTTGGATTGTTCTTTTCCAAGATACCTCAAATCCTGTAGGAAAATTGAGTCCATGCTTTCTAGTTAATGACAGCCTCAGTGTTTTTTAGGGTAGTCTGCAAAAGTGTGTGATCTGTTCAGTAGATGATGTGATGAGTTCAGATGTATTTTGTTCTGATAGAATTAGGTTTTAATCTTCCAGCATTTTTTCCTAACTGCAACAGTCTGGAAATGTTGGCCTGATTAGATTCTGGGGTTAGCTTCTTAATTCAGCAGCTGACAATTTTTGCCGTACAATAAAAAACGGTTCATTAATTAGTCAGAATAATTTTTAATTTGGGGTGTGTGTGTTAATACTTTGAGTATGCATGACATATCTTGTGTTATGTGTGGTATGGGAAAATAAAGATACAGAGCGTAGCCATTAACTGAGCTGTGTTCTGGTTCACAATTTATTCCTGAATTTTTAATTTAATTAAAGGAAGAATATATTTACAATCTAGGAAGTAAGTGAAAGAACAACATGTAAGGATGATGGGTGGGCCAGTTTTTACTACTGCTCAAGTGAAAGATTGTGGTTGTTTCTTTGTCCACAAGTACTCTTAGGTGCGGTTTAGTGCCGCACGCTTCCGTATTAGAGATCATTCTGTGCCTGTGTCCTGAGCAGTCCTGTATCCTGCCTGGCGAGCAGCAAGGATGCTGTTGAATACCATGCGCTTCCTTCTCATTGACACGTGGTTGGAGTTACCTCATGCTGTAGAAATTCAGGGGGTTGCCAGGCTCTGTACATTTACGTACACCACTTTGACTCCTCTCTTTCTCGTCCATATAGTCATACGTGGTCTGTATATGTCACATGCACCACGTCAGGACAGACAACTTCGCGACTTAAGACTTGGACTTCTTCAAAATAGCACAAAGAGACGTCCAAAGAAAAACCACCCAGGGATAGTTAAACAATAAAGCTCATGTTTATTAAACACCCTGTATGCCGCCTTTGCTCCTACTGAAGAGTTCCCTCAAACACTTTTTTGCAATGAGAGATTCCTGATACTTATCGTGCCTAAAATGAAGGGAAGCCCAAGACGTTATTTTTATAAAGCATAACAATGAGTCACTGTGACCAAAAGGGGATGTGTAATCCGTTAGACTGTGAAATCCTACGTCCGTTTTTGGTAGGTTGGGTTTTTTTGTTGTTTGTTGTGTTGCATGTGAGGGCGAAGGGAGTCTGTTTAAACACTGATTGATGTAGACTGATGTTCCTCTAAAGATTCCCCAGGATATCTCTTCCTTCTTCAGGTTGACAAAAAGATCTAGGCAGTCCACTTCTCTGTACCTTTCACATGAATGCTAATGGGCGTTTCTCCAGGGAAAGCGCATATCAAAACCACTTTAAACGAGATGGATAGACTCCCAAGGAATTTACAAAACTATTTCCGATTAGCCTGCAGAGAATTCTTGTCCTTGATTCATTCCAAATGCATTATTTCAACTCAGTACAAAGTTCTGGAACTGGCATCTGCATCTTTGTGTAAGATTTGCTGCAGTCGTTTTCCATCAGATGTCAAATAAAAGACTCCAGTGATTTAGCTGATCTTTTGAGTCAGTGTGGGTTTTCAGTGGGCACAGGCTTTTCAGTCTGAAACAGATTTCCTGGTTGAAGAGGGCAGGAACCGGGATATGGTTTGGATGCTTTTTCTGTATGTGTTTATAGATTCACAGAATTGTATTTATGTTACTATTTTCTGTGAAAACTGGGGAGGTACGTTAACTCTTTCACACGCTAATGTTGTTCAGCATTATTTCAGTAACTGGCTTGGTCTGGAGATGTAGTCACACGGGATGTACAAAATACTGAAAATTAGGAAACCACCTCTGAAAAAAAGGAAGGATTTTTCACTTTGGGCTCCATTGCTGCCTTTAGGAACAGATATGTATTCATACATAGTATATCTTGGGTCTGAACAAAACAGGGAAACTAGAACCCAGAGCTTTGTCCTGGCAGTATAGCTTCTGAAAAGCAGGTAGCAAATAATTTCTTCTTCCTACACAATCAGATTTTTATTTTTTAAATGAAAGCAAAGTTTTATTTGTGGAGGTTACCACAGAAAATGTTGACTGCAGAAGCACCTTTGAAGAAAGGCTTTATTTGCATTATTTCTGTAATTCTTAGGACGGACTAAGTACATTTTGTAAGTTAAAAACTAACAGTTACAAGGCCTGACTGTTAGTCTCTGGAAATTAAAAGCAGGGCTAATAGCACCAGTGCCAATAGAGTTGTGTCAGATGTACCAACGAGCAGATTAGCTCATTTTCAGTATAGCTTCCTTCTCATACACCTTAAACCCTGTGAGCATTTTCTCGTGTTGCCTAACAGTTGCCTTTGTGTTTAACTGTTGGTGGCTGCGATATTCAGAAGGGGTTGTTGTAAGGCAAAGGCAACCTATTTTCCTAAAATGCTCCATTGTATTTGACCTAAAGCAGATGAGCAGCACCAGAAATCTGCTGAAGCTTTTTAGAGCTTCAGTTAAATGTCTTAAGGACTGTAACTCCATCATTACTGGGGGTTCCTACCTTTGCATCATTTTTACTATTAGAGTGCTTGTCCAAGAAGTAGGGAGTCTGGGCTTAATTGGAAAGGTTTAACTGTATTTGGGGAGTTGTGTTATGTGGGCCCCACTCCTGCGCTCGAGCTGGCCAAACCTTACAGTGAGGTGGTGGCTGCTGGAGGCGCTGCTAGGCTAGGAGGGCTGTAATCGAGTACGTGTTGATGCTCGGCATTCATCCCGATGCAGCTGCACTACATCAGTGAGGACAAGGCACCACCCAGGTGCTTCAGGCTGCTTTAAGCAGTGCAGAGGCTTGACTCCCTTCTGTCAGCCAGAAACCCACCACTTTATTCCTAAGAATCAAGATGAAGGTTTGAACTGTACTCTGTTTAAATGGAAAACATCACGGTTGGGTCAAGCCTGGATGTATTAAAATATGTACAGAGGAAAGGCTGGTACCCAACATTTCATTATTCTGTACCTCTGCCTATTGTAATTGATTTTTCTGCCTTTTCGTGCAAGATCTTACAATAAATTGGTGCCAAATTTCAGTTGTCAAATGTTTAATTTTTCTGTCGTAACCGTCAAGCGATTGGCTATAATAGATACCTTTTTCTCTTTTCCTGTAGGTCTTCATTACTTCAAAAACATTGTGTTAGTAGGCTCTCTGCAGGATCGTTATGTTCCTTACCACTCCGCGCGCATTGAGATGTGCAAAACGGCTTTAAAGGACAAACAGTCAGGTAATAAACATCCTGCAAAATAAACACACCGCTCGGGTTAAACCTCATGGGTCTCACGTTCAACCCATTCGACTCTGGGGCACCTCTCTTAGGTGATTAGACACTTTGGGCTTACTCTGTAGTAATAGAGAAAGGAAATCCGTGTGGGAGCAGGATTGCTTCCTGGATCTGCCCTGTTACATGCAGAAGGAGAGGGGACGGAATAAATGTTTAGCTTACAGGCTGCTATAGCAAGGTAGCTGGGATGGACACAGCCCCTGGTGTGATACTCCATCATCAGGGAGGACAAGTCGCTGTGATTTTTGAGGACACCGAGTTGCAGCGTCGAGCACGTGCGCTGGATTTAGTTGAGGCTTAATACTAGCCCTGAAAGAAGAGGTAGTTTTCGCATTTGCGGGGACGGCTGGTTGTTGCGTTCGCTGTGAAGACATCCTGGCACAGTTGCATCTGTTATTCTGTGACGAATAAATACCTCTTACATAGCGTAATAAATGAATACCGGTGAGCGCATTCTCACTGTAAACGTACATATACTACAATGCGTGCTTAAAATTACTTTTCCAAGATTTCTGAGGAAATTAAACCTTCTGTATCCTAACAGCAGCCTCTCTCTCACGTCATTGCCTCTCTCACTCTGGAACGCGTTCGTTTTGAGCTCAAGGTCAGAGAACTGTATTCCGGTGATTCACACAATACAACTTTTCTTTTCCTCTACAGGACCAATTTATGCTGAAATGATCCAGAACCTGCTTCTGCCAGTTCTTCAGAATAAGGAATGTAATTTGGTTCGTTATAATGTAATTAATGCGTTACCCAATACAGCAGACTCTCTCATAGGGAGAGCTGCACACATTGCTGTTCTTGATTCAGAAATATTTTTAGAAAAATTCTTCCTTGTCGCTGCCCTAAAATATTTTCAGTAGAGAAGAGCATTGTAAGAGACTTGGTTATTACCTCATTAACAGATGAATCAAATAATGTGTGGTATTGAAGTATAGCTGCAGCTGTATTTTAAGAGATATTTATACTTTTTATATGGAAGATAATTTATATCATCCACACTTAGGGCTTTTTAACATCAACTTTACTTTCTAGGTAATGTGGCTGTGCAATATTTTTTTTTTTATTTTGTTCTTTTTACTTTTCTATTACTTTTTCTTAATTTGGGGTACCTAATTATTTGGAGATCAAAGCACAGTGCGTACTTCTGGTGGGTTTGTTATCGGTTCCTAGACTACAGAAGTCAATATGACTTGGCTGCGTTCTACAAGAGGCTTTAGATGCCAAAACAAATTGGATTTTAAGATTCTAGTAAGGTCCTACACGTTCGGTTGTCGTATTTTAGCACTGTAAGAAGTTTAACTGGAAACACAATGAGCTGCTAAAATACTGGATATTTGAAAATGACTCTATCCGTGGGTCTCGCAAAGACCGCGACCGGGTTGTCTGTTCAGATATCACTACAGCGTAATGGTTTTCTACAAAATCGTCATCGTTAAATGTGTTACGCCTGTGGGAATCTATTTTCTACTGATCTCAAAAACATGTCAGTTTACATACTCAGTTTTATTACTGGAACTTCAGTTTTCAGAAGCAAACAGCAACTAAGGATTTTTGAATGTTTAATGATAGCTGCCTTCAAATAATTGGGGTTTTGCAAACTGTATTAAAATTACTCCTTACTCTGTCAGTTCTTCAGATGAACGTGGACAGTTTTACATGGACTTCCTTGTATGTACGTAAAATAAGTAAATGTTATAAATTTCTGCAATACTTTTATGAATTTAAGCAATTTTTAAATATTGTTAAAATGTTTTATTGACTACAGAGTATTGTAAATATAAATCAGTACATCTTCACACGGGACAATATTGTAAACTTTACCTGTTTAGTGATAACAGATAAAATGTTTTTGATATACAGGAATGTTAAAGGTCTATTGACTTTCTACTGGTGCTGAATAGCATTGAGTTTGGTTTCTCCTTCCTTCCCTTTTCCGTTTCAAACAATAATTCACTAAAGTGGGGGGGGGGGGGGGGGGGGGGAAGAGTTACATGTGCATTCACTAATTGTAATGAACATTTTTTGAAAAATATAAATTTGTTGTATGATGCATGTTTATTTTTAGCATTGTGTTCTTGCCTCTGGTGTTAATAAAATGAACAAATTACTCTAATGGAAGCAATTAAAGAAACTGAAATGTTCCGCTAATTACCAAAATTCTGGGGAGGCTTTTCTGTAGATAATCAATAATTTTGTATTATTTGAAATTAATATAGAAATAATAGTTTATAATGAAGCGATTTCGTAATATATCTTTATTTTCCTCTGTAGCTTACAAGTTTCAGATGACCACCTGCAGCTGGGCAACGTACTCACTTCCTTTATTAGCGTTGTGTTAGGCAAGTCCTTGTGACACGAAGGAATCCTAAATACATCCCACTCTAACAATGCCTACTTCTATTCATAATTTTTTATCTTGGTGCTAGTCCATTGTAAATATTTAAGTGAAGTTGGGACATCTCAACTGTCTTTTGTTTGACAGTATTCTAGTAGTTGGCTAGTGGCTAAATTTTTAATATCAGTTTAGGGAGCCAGATCCAAAACACTGTCCTTGATTCACGACGATCAAGTTAAACTACTCTTAGTACCTAAGCATTTAGAATTTTTTCTCTTACTGAAAAATGTCTGTCTTGCTGCTTCTCGCCGGAAATCCAAAAGCGTAAAGCATGTTTTTGAGATTGGCAAAGCAGAAACAACCTGGCAGAAATAGTCTGTTTTAATAGTAGATGTCAGCCGTGTAAGCAGGCTGGAAGTTGGTTGGTTCTCTGAGGAGAACGGATGGTGCGGGAAATCCTATGGTATTTGCATGTAAGTTTATAAAGGAATAGGGCAAGCGAAGAGAACATTAACTTCTTTTTCTGTCCTCGGTATTGCCCAGTGCAGCCTGTATGTGGCCCTCTCAGTACTGTAACTTTGGGGGTGCTGTTTGACATCTCAGCCCCAAGGAATGGCTGCTACTTGTGTGCTGTAAGATGGTCGGAGTGGCGTGATGACCCCAGCGTGTCACAGATTCACAGAGTGTTGGGGTTGGAAGGGACCTCTAGAGATCACCTAGTCCAACCCCCCCTGCCAGAGCAGGATCGCCTAGAGCAGGTCACACAGGATCTACATCAAGTGTCCTTGAAGCATATGTAGTTGCAGTTACAGACTGCATCGTACACTTGGGGTTGCTGTCTGAAAACGTGATCTTGGACATTCTGGACAACTGTGCATGTGTTGCACGGCATACTGCCCCTACTCACGCATATTTCTGCCGTCTTGATAGAAACATGGACTCTCACATACGTAACTGGACGTCGTCTGACGCAGTAGCAGTGCTGGAGTGCTCCATCTCATTCTGTTTGAATCAGGGCTTCATCTTCCTGTAGTCACAGTGACCTCTCCTGTATGCAGGTTATCCTACAGCTGCTTGAAAGAGAATTATGCTGCTCACAGAACGAGAGATAAAAATTAAGGTCTTAACATTCCTTTAGAAAGCTGCCAGTCTCTGGTTTGCTGGAGGCAGTAGGCTGCTGCTGTTAGTATCACTGAGGGCTTTGTGAAATGCGAGGTTATTGCATGAAATAAGTGGACGGTCCTGCACCTGGGTCAGGGCAATCCCAAGCACAAGTACAGGCTGGGTGGAGAATGGATCGAGAGCAGCCCTGAGGGGAAGGACCTGGGGGTACTGGGGGATGAGAAGCTGGACATGAGCCGGCAGTGTGCGCTGGCAGCCCAGAAAGCCAGCCGTATCCTGGGCTGTATCAGGAGAAGTGTGGCCAGCAGGTCGAGGGAGGGGATTCTCCCCCTCTACTCTGCTCTTGTGAGACCCCACCTGGAGTGCTGCGTCCAGCTGTGGGGCCCTCCAGCATAAGAAGGATATCGACCAGTTGGAGTGAGTCCAGAGGAGGCCACAAGATGCTCAGAGGGCTGGAGCCCCTCTGCTGTGGGGACAGGCTGAGAGAGTTGGGCTTGTTCAGCCTGGAGAAGAGAAGGCTCCTGGGAGACCTTATAGCACCTTCCAGTACCTGAAGGGGCTACAAGGAAGCTGGAGGGGGACTGTTTACAAGGGCCTGTAGTGACAGGACAAGGGGTAACGGGTTTAAACTGAAAGCAGGGAGATTTGGAATAGATATCAGGAAGAAATTCTTCCCAGAGAGGGTGGTGAGGCACTGGAACAGGCTGCCCAGAGAAGCTGTGGATGCCCCATCCCTGGCAGTGTTCAAGGCCAGGCTGGATGAGGCTTTGAGCAACCTGGTCTAGTGGAGGGTGTCCCTGCCCATGGCAGGGGATTGGAACTAGATGGTCTTTAAGGTCCCTTCCAACCCAGACCAATCTATGAATGTGTGCGCTGAAAACCGTTGGCTTTCTGGGCTGTATCCAGAGAGTTTCATATTCTGTGAAAATGAGATTGTCTCAACTTTTGTTTGCAGGCTGGGGAAAAAGAGCTCGTGTTCTAACTGTGGACGTCACCAGGCTTTGCTGCAAAGCCAAGAGATTCCACGCTGATGGAAACTTACTCTGTACCCACAAGACACCTGACATTCCAAGCCCATCGCACAGCCCTGACCAGGGGTGGTGTTAGGTAGCCAAGTTCAGTGATGTGGCCGGAGAGGAAGAGGAGGTGTTGAGGCAGAATGGGCACAGCTGCTGCTGCCTGGGCAGTGCTGGTTGTGCTTTCCAGACAGCCCCTGCAGCCACCTTACATTTCGTCTCATCTGAGCTGACCTGCTGCAGCGTTTGTGCCAGCTCCAAATCTTCTATCCCCTGCTCTTTAGAACAGCAAAGCAGAATACAGTGGGTTTTGAGATAAATGACCGGTAGACAGGGAGGAAAACAAAAAACCCCAGAACATTGCATTCACTCACAAAGTGAGTGGCGTGTGCTACATTTGTGTTTACCAATGATCAGGTTTATTACCTGCTCATTTACCATCATGGTAACCTCATGTTACCATCCGTACGGAGTGAAAAGTAAATTTTGCATTTTTTCAGCAATACAATAAATGAACAGGAAAAAAAAATGCTTGGACAACCTCAGCTTGTTTTTAGGTGGAACAGCTCCTAACTAATCTTACAGTGCTATTTCATCCTCATCATTTGAGATTGCACGTGAGCATGATTTTTCATGGATTTGTGTTAAGCTGTTAAGGAAGAGATCTTGCTATTACCTGGTACCTGCAGACAGCTTGGTAGGAATATGTTAAGGTAAGAATTGCATGATAGTTTTTACTGTGTTGCACAACATGCATAAGTCCTTGAGCGCTGAATAGATTTGGGGTTTTTTCTTGCTGGTTTTGGGCAGAAGAGCGTTTTTTTTTCTGCACGAGCCACCACTATTCCTATTTAGTCTCTGATCTAGAGGCTCAGCATCTTGCTGTTAAAATAAAGGGCTTCCCGTTATTTTTGGTCTCTAATGTCCAATTAACCACGTTATAAAAAGCTGATTGAGAAAACGTCACACATACGGCAGTCGGTTAAATTTAATCACTTATACTGTGTAGGCATTGCCAGATGTTGGGCAATAAACCCAGTGGGGCATCGCTGCTGTTAATTTCCCAAGGAGATTCAGATGAGAACACCAAAAAACCCCAGCTATTTTAGACTGTTCAGGAATGGCTGAGTTAAAGTTACCTTCTGCAGTTCAGTGTTTGTAGGCAGAGCGGTTTGAATTCTGTTTTGTGGAACAAGAGTAGCTGGAGGTGTTGGAAGAGTGACAAAAAGCAAATGTCGGCATTTTCAAAACATTAACTGGAGCTCCACCTCGTGACCCCAGGTGTTAATTATCCCAGGGCTGGGTTTATACTGAGTAGAGAGTCAAAAGCACCTTTACTGGGGAAACTGCAGAGATGCTGTATGAAGTCCCCTGGTTCAGCATGTGGGTGAGGTGGCTCCTTTCTTACTGGGAGGGTGAAAAATGCCTGTTGGAGTGCAGAAAAGGCTCCAGCTGGGGCATAGGATTGAGAGAGAGAAAGTTTATTATTAAATGAATAAAATAAGTACGATATTTAAATAATTTTCTGGTAACTAAAGTTACGCAGCCTTTAGTTCGTAAGGGCAAACACTGGGTCTGTGCATCACTATGGCACCAGCCTAAATTCTGTCATGTCTTCAATTGCTGAAATCATACACAAAGGCTACTGTATTATTTTCATTATTAGAAAGAAATACAGTGGGACAGCACTACAGATTGGGGGGAGAATGGGTCCTTTTGGCAGCAAACTCCTCAATGCATGGGAGAAACGAGGTTTGGGGGTGGACGAGTGGAGTTACAGCTTATTTCTCGAGCACCTCCAAAAGCCTGGAGGTGTATTCCTCAAGAACCTGGTTCGCAAGGCACCGTTCCTCGCAGACGAGGGGGAACGGGGTGCTTTTTAAGGCCGGTGGATGCTGCCGCCGCCCCGAGGGGAATCGCGTTTCCCGCCACTTCCCTCAGGCGGGCGAGCGGGAGGCGGCGCTTTCATCAGGGCCCGCCCCCAGCTGATAGCAGTCGCCGTGTGCGCATGCGCGACTTCCCCTCAGGCGTCCCGGCTCGGCGCGGCCATGGTTCTACGGCTGCTGCGCGGCGCGCCGAGGGTAGCGAGTAAGAGGCGGGCGGAGGGAGGGAGGGGCCTGTGGGTGCCGCTGAGGGGTTACCCAGCCTCTCCTCCCCTTCCTCACGCTGGGGAGTTACGAGCGAGGGCGAGAGGGGCGGTTACCGGCCGGGGCTGGCAGCGCTGGGGTTGCTGAGGGGTGGCTAAGATGGCGGAGCGCGGTGGGGCACCCTGCGAGACAGGTTCTGCGTGGGTCCTGCCGCGTGTTTGGCCCCCCACCCGTTTCTGTGCAGGTTTCCTGCTTTGTTTTTTCCCTCCAGACACTAATATTCCCCCCCCCCCCCCCCCCCCGTATTGCAAAGCTGCTGCTGTCAAGCCTCGCGATCAGTTCCAGAGGGGTTTTTTTTCCCCTGTCGTTGCCACGAACTTTTAAACGGTAGTAAAATGCGAAACTGTGGTTTAGTATTTGTATAATAGCTGGAGGGAACTTACCGTGGCCTTGGAAGTTATTGGTCTGTGCCTTTTATGAGGAGATCCGTGTGATCTGCTCATGGAGAAACCTAGGCTGGAAGACGGCTGAAGCAGCTGCGTAACCCTGCCTGTCCCACATGCACGCCCGGCTTAGGCTGCTCTGTTGGGCTGCAGGTCAGGCCGCTTCCCTCTCCATCGAAACTTGATACTTCAGTGATGCTCTTGATAAAATACAGCACAATACGGTTCACGTTAATTGAAGAGCAGGAAAAAAAATTGCTGATAGATGCTCATAGGAGCCCCTCTGCTATGGGGACAGGCTGAGAGAGTTGGGCTTGTTCAGCCTGGAGAAGTGAAGGCTCCAGGGAGACCTTATAGCACCTTCCAGTACCTGAAGGGGCTACAAGGAAGCTGGGGGAGGGCTTTTTACAAGGGCCTGTAGTGACAGGGCAAGGGGTAATGGGTTTAAACTGAAAGCAGGGAGATTTGGAATAGATATCAAGAAGAAATTCTTTGCAGAGTGGGTGGTGAGGCAGTGGCACAGGTTGCCCAGAGAAGCTGTGGATGCCCCATCCCTGGCAGTGTTCAAGGCCAGGCTGGATGAGGCTCTGAGCAACCTGGTCTAGTGGAGGGTGTCCCTGCCCATGGCAGGGGGGTTGGAACTAGATGGTCTTTAAGGTCCCTTCCAACCCAAACCAGTCTGTGATTCTATGTCTGTGGGCTTGCCTAGGCTCTATGTGGCCTTTAGGTTCATGGCAAGATGTGGCTGATGTTCCTGTCCCCCAGGCTTGTGCCCAGCTCCCCCTGCCTGAATGGCTTTGTTATGATAAATCACGGTCTGTGGGTCCCTTCAAAAGGAAATACTGTGGGTGTTGGCTGTGCAGCAACTTTAAAGACCAGGGATTTTGAACTTTTCAAATTCAGCTGTATAATTAATAAATTAATATTATTAAGTGACTGCCCATAATGGATGAGAGAGTCAAACGTGCGTTTGTAGAATGTGATTTACTGGTAAAGTTGATTGTTCATCTCATGTTTTTCAGAGGTACTTAATTTTGAACTTGTCACCTCTGTGTCAAGAAGAATGTATTTTGGTCAAACATTGCAAATAGAATGGATTTTGCCTCTCGTCTGCTGATTAAGATAATCCATGTCCTATCAGTACCTTAATCTGACTTTTATTTGATCTTGGGCTAGAATATCAGCTTTAATGTCATTTTCTAGCTAGCTTCTCTTTCAGCTTGCTGAAGAACCACACGATGCTTGGCAGGAGTAGAAGATCCGATGTTTTCAGGAGGATTAGATTCCTCACTGTTGCCAGGCCATTATGTCAGGCTTAAAACAACAAAAATATACTCCTCTGGGGCACTGGCAACAGTTGACAGGCAAAACACAGTTTATGTGACTGTAGGGTTTAATCTTAAGGCTGTGGTATTTTAAGATGAATGAATATGCAGATTCTGGGAGCACAGGTGGATTGGTGCACATAGAGATGAGTCAAATCCGCCCTGCTTGAGGAGGTTTCCTGGTACGATCTCTACAGTAAGGTGGGGTAATCATCCTTTGGAGTGCTTTGCACCCACCCGGGTACAGGGAGGATTTCAGTTTGAATTTTCCTTCTTAAGAAAAGTCAGAGCTGCTTTGGGCACGTGTCCATAGCTAAAATATTTTTCGATGGTGGTTTATGCTCACTGTGGACATTTGCCTTTTTAACCAAATGCAGAAATATCAGTCATTGGGAGAGATCTTCTTAAGTAATTTTTGACTTGTTTATGACTCTTGAATGATTTATGACGCAGGGTATCTGTGCACCTCTGTGTTTATCCTACTGGAAAGAACTTTAGGTATGGCTATTAATAGGCTTTGTCCTGCATTCACGTTCTTAAAAAGTTAGCAGGACTTTAAAAGAAAAAAAATAAATTACCCTTTTAATTAAAGCATTTGCATGCAGTTATATAATGGAACCTAAATGTGCTCAAGGCTTGTCCTGCTGTTGACTACCAGCGGAATTATTTTATGTCATAAGGGAAACCCAACTCTTCTCTACCAACGTTCTGGAAAACCTGTTACTAAGGGAACAACGTTTTATTTTTTAAAACTTTCCTTTGGGAAAGCAGAAGCTTTTTCTGACTCAAAAGCTGCTGGAAGTGAGCCAAGACCTGGAAATCAGCAGGCTTCTTGGGGGAGGTTAGGACTTCTCCGGGAAGACAGAATGTACTGGTCTGTGCTAGCATAACTACTGTTTAGATCTAAAATACAAGAAGATAACAGTGAAGATAAGTTCAAGCAGTTTAAAATACGTTGTGTGAACTGAGTTATACAACGAACACAGTTTTGCCTGCATATGTTTCTAGGGCCAAAAATAATTAGCTGTGCCGATTTCTTAGGTGTTCGTGAGTTGAATGTGAAACTAGTATTTGGAGTTTGTTTTCGTGTCCTCCGCTCCCTAGTTTTTGCAGTGAGGGTTTTTCAGGGGAGCTCTGAATGGTCGCAGAGCTTCTCGGCATTAAACCCCTCACACTTAGGCTACACGTGTCCCTTTGTTTGACAGAGTCGTCGCTGCTTTGCAGCTCTCTGAGGACGACCAGCTCTAAGACAGGAGGAAGATCTGAACCTGCGAAGCAGCCACTGAAGAAACCAAAGTTACCAGTAGGTCGATTTGATGAACCAGAGGAATCCAGTACAGAGCGGGAACCCCTGGAAAGTAAGTCACGCTTTACAAAATTGAAAGCTGTTTTTTAAAGGCGAGACCCTGAGATGCTGTGCTGATGTCTGTCCCAAAGGAGGGGTAGGCATTCGGCACTCTTGGGAATCACTTCCTGAGCGTAACGGCTGTCACAAAAACAAAGTGTCAGGGCAGCGGGCACACGTTGCAGCCAGTGGTGTATGAGGGAAAAAAAATGTTCAAAACAAGCTGGTCAAACATTGTGAGGTCACACAGAGAACTTAAGATCTCGCCTTTCTTGGAGATACTGGACACCCTGACTCCTTGCTCTGAGCAGGGTTGGGGCTGGATGTCTGGCAAAGGGGCCCTCCGGCGTAAACTGCTCCATGATTCTGAGGAAGGTAGCTGGTATCAGTCTGTTATAGTAAGCGGTGGTAACAAGCTCATGAGGGCACCAGCTACTTTTTTATTATCCAAAAAGCCTGTTCTGTTTCTTAGTCCGCCAAAGACTTGTGGTTCAGGCTGTATTTCATGGTCAGTGTTCCTGTTAGTCTTGCAGGTAGTATTTTGGGAAGCAGCAACAGACACCGAGCAGCTTGGCAGTCGGGGAGACCTGATGAACTGCTGTTTGTGTTGTCTCCCAGTGACCTTAGTGGGGCTGCATTTAGAGAACCTGGCAAGATTGAGGCACCAGATACGTCACCGCTGAAAGCCATTAGAAACATGTACTTTTAACCAGACAGGAGAAAGAATCTCCTTCTCCTTCTTTTTAATTAGCCATCTTTCCTTAACTGAAAGTGCCAGCCATGCTTTATCTTATTCACCACAGCGTGCTGTTCTGTTACTGTTCACCAGTAGTGATAACCTGTGTTTATCTGTTTCGAGATCTCTAGCTTCTTTTATATATCAATAGATTACTATGAATATCCAGGAGACAAAATGACTGAAAAATTACAGTATCATCACTGAAATGGCTGCAGGCAATTTCAGATTGTGACTCACTTGAGAACCAACTCAGAGTTGGAGTGTAAGCAGCTATGTAATTCTTGCCCGTTTATTCACAAGAAAGTAAATGCAGTCATGGCTTCATTTTAAACAAACACATAATTATTTTTTGCTTCTTCCTTAGATGTTCTAGGTTTAGAGCAAGACTCAAGGTTTCTTTTGGCTCCAAATTTAGTTGCACCTGTATATTTGTTACATGTTACACCAGCGGTTGTTAGAAAGCTGACTGCCTTCCGTACCTGGATGGCTACTAGGAAGCAGTGTCCGAGTTTAAGCTGGCCATTTGAACTCCCTCTGCCGTGTAGCTGTTGCGGAGAAATGCTGAGCTTCTGCAGCCACTGCCGGCACATCAGTAGTGCTTGGATATTGGGATGATGACATCTACGGAATCGTCCTAGATGCGTTTGCACTCCTTATACTGCCGGAAGTGCTCAGATACTGACATTTCCTATCCTGGTCGGCACGAATTTTTAAACAGACATCCCAATATGCCATTCTGTATAGCCTGTAGCTACAGTGAGTCTCCCTCCGACGCTGTCCTTTTTCTCTGCTCTCCAGGATTTCTGTTGTCTTTTCTCATTTTCAACCCTGTTCATCATTTCTTGTGTTGCCCACCAGAGCTGAGTTAGGGATATGACTGAGGGAGCCCCAAGTTATGCGTATCTGTGAGAGCTCTGGAGAATCAGCGCGGCAAGGGGATGTGGGGGTACAGAGAGCTTCAGGGAGCCCTGCAGTCTAGTGCAGGATGAGAAGACACTCAGCCTAGGATGTTGCTGTGCCAAAAAGTACTTCATGGCATGGCGGCTGCCTACTGGGACGGCCGTTGCGCAGCATAGGTGGCCTGAGCTGCTGCTTTCAAGAGGCGGAGCTGATTAAGGGCGCACTGAGCAGCATAAGGATGTTGACAGACGCAGAAAGCTCCGTGGTGTTCGAGTAGGTGCCAGAAGCAAGTAGGGTGCTGGGAGCAGAAAAAGCACTGCTAATGTGAAAGCTTGGCACGTCGGAGATCTGAAAGTCCAATTCATACCCCACTTACGAAGAGCCTCCTTCTGAAAGGGCATCACAGTGACTTAGCTTAGGTTTTAGATGGTAAAAAGCGTAATTTTAGCTAATTAGGGTTTTATAGTACATCCCGTGAATGCAGTATCTAGTCTGGTGTTGATGAGTATCAACATAAGAAAGATACTGACCAGTTGGAGCGAGTCCAGAGGAGGTCACGAAGATGCTCCGAGGGCTGGAGCACCTCTGCTTTGAAGAAAGGCTGAGAGAGTTGGGCTTGTTCAGCCTGGAGAAGAGAAGGCTCCTGGGAGACCTTACAGCACCTTCCAGTACCTGAAGGGGGCTACAAGGAGACTGGGGGGGGCTTTTCACAAGGGGCTGTAGTGACAGGACAAGGGGTAATGGGTTTAAACTGAAAGCAGGGAGATCTAGATTAGATACCAGGAAGAAATTCTTCACAGAGAGGGTGGTGAGGCAGTGGCACAGGTTGCCCAGAGAAGCTGTGGGTGCCCCATCCCTGGAAGTGTTCAAGGCCAGGCTGGATGAGGCTCTGAGCAACCTGCTCTAGTGGAGGGTGTCCCTGCCCATGGCAGGGGGGTTGGAACTAGATGGTCTTTAAGGTCCCTTCCAACCCAAACCAGTCTATGATTCTACGAAACGTGCTGTATCTTCAAAAATGTATAGCATCCATGAAAACATGGTGTTTGAAATACAAGAGTAATAGAATCTTAACTAAAATTCAAGCTAAAATTAAACCCTGAGTGCTTAAAATTAGAGACCTGAACAAACACAGCATGTGACCTGTATTTTAGATGTAGTGAACGTATGCACAGTGTACCTGAATGATGCAAGGTCTCACTGAATTCGTGAGAAACCGTGGTGCTTCAGTGCCTTTGGATGCCAAGTTGCATAACAGAATATGATCATATATTGCTGAGTGCAGTAAAAACATCTCTGAAATTACATTTGTATGACTCTGGGAAATGTTTAACTCAAGGTTGCTTTTAAAAACAAACGAGAATTGGTTTTGTATTTGAGAGGCAAACGTTGTAGATGGTGACATCTTTATATTTCTCTTCTCTTTATATAGGCATTTTAATGAACTTTCCCTGTCATTTTAGAATTCCCTGATGGAATCAATCCTGTTACAAAAGAGAGGGATGGACCTAAAGGCCCTGAACCTACACGTTTCGGAGACTGGGAGAGAAAAGGACGTTGTATAGATTTTTGATGTATAAATGTGTCTGTGTTGCTAATAAAACACTTCTAGTTCTTGAAAAATATAATGTACAGAAAAATCGCACCTGGATTTGTTGTGAAGCTTCTTGTTTCTGTCATGTTTGTGATGAATCTTCTAAGAGAGATTATGTAAATAAACACGGTGCTGCAACTCACATTTTAGAGCTGTTACTTGCTCAGTGTACACCTCATCTTTAAAGCTGTTTACACTATGTAAGTAGAATTGCGGGTATGCTGATGGGAGATTGGTAGTCAGGATCTTACTGAGGTGTATAAGAGTTTGGATTTCTTCGTGTATTTAAACATTTATGTAGTGTCTGACAAGTGCTGAAAGGGCTTTGCAGTTCATGAACCTGGATCAAAAGTACAGCCACCTCCAAGGTGGTCAGTACTTAGCTGAGCCGTGGCTCCCTGGTAGGAGCCCCCGAGACAAGAACTGGCCCCTCTGTCTCCGTTAGAGTGGGTTGGGGTTTCCTTCCTCTTTGTGGAGAGGGGACTGCTGCTCAGGTTTATCTCCTCTCAGACCGACAGGCTGTAAATGGCACAATGGAAATGCAGCCTGAGAGGGTCAGCTCATGATTGCAAGTAGTGTAGGGGTGCTCTATATGCAGTTTTAGAACACTTCTTTATAACCTAGCTTACTCCATGCTATTGGCATTATCTTTTCCTTGAAAAATGGAGAAGTCTGTCTGAAAACTAGCTAAATGCTGTTTGGGGGAAAATAACACTACTTTCTGATTCCTTATGGTCAAAGGGGACTAATTGCAGTAGCTCATCTAATACTGCAGGTCTTTAAGTTACGTGGCGTTGAACTAAGTAGCTCTCAGACTGAGCTCAGTTCTTCATTCAAGAATTTGCCTCGTTTTACATACTGCAGTAGCGTGCCAGTCCACCCCTTGTGTGGGTACGTGCTAATAAGAATAAGCTGTCGTTATTAAAATGTGAGAACATATGTTCTGTTTCTCTGCAAGTTCTTTTTGGTAGCCTAAACAAATGGATCTTCTCTAGTCTTCAGCTGGAAATGTTTTCTTCATCCCTTTGTGTTTCCTTCCTGGTGTTTTGCTGATTTTTCAACCTCTTACTTTACACGCTTTGGCTCATATGTTCATGATTCCTGTTAGGTCCTCTTGCCCCAGCACCACAGTGGGCATTAAAACTGAATAGAGGTTTATTGGATTGGCCAGGAAAGTCTCCCATTCCATGGCCTGCTGTCCTGGCTTCAGCTGGAAGAGAGTTATTTTCTTCCTGGTAGCTGGTACAGTGCTGGGGTTTGGATCTGGGATGAGAACCATGTTGATAACACACCAGTGTGTTGGTTGTAGCTGAGCAGTGCTTACACCAAGGCAGGGACTTCTCAGCTTCTCATACTGCCCTGCCGGTGAGCAGGCTCAAGAGGCTGGGAGGGGACACAGCTGGGACAGCTGACCCCCAGTGACCAAAGGGATAGTCCATACCACATGATGTCACGCTCGGTATATAAACTAGGGGGGAGTTGGCTGGGGGGCAGCGACCACTGCTCAGGGGCTGCTGAGTGTCAGTCAGGTGATGAGCAATTGTATTGTGCATCACTTGTTTTATATGTTCTTTTATCATGATTACTATTACTGTTCCCTTCCTTTTCTGTCCTATTGAACTGTCTTTATCTCAACCCATGAGTTTTACTTTTTTTGCCCCGATTTCTCTCCCTCATCCCACTGAGGGGGTTGGGCCACGGTGAGCAAAGGGCTGCACGGTGGGTTAGCTGCCTGCCAGGTGAAACCACACCACCTGCCTTTCCCTATATGGATACTTCTGCCTTTTGCTGTGCCATAGCAAGTGGGACTTGAATGAGAGTCAGCTCTCCTTCCGGATTTCTGTTGTTCTGTGTTACTCTGGCTCCGTGCAGGAATGCGTCACTTTGCCCAGCTTTCCCTCCTGCGTGGTTTTTGTTAGGGCATCGAAGCGCGTTAGTCCTGCCACACAGCTCTCTGCAGCCTCCCCAAAACTCGCCTGACTTGCAGCCTGTGGGAAGCTTCCCTGTGAAACCTGCTGGTTCGTACACCCAGCGTGTGTTTTGACATCGCGTCGTCCTAGCTGTGAGTTGTTTGACTCGCTGCCATGATGCCCTACAAAAATACTGTCTGTTCAGTTAGATTTATCGACCGAGTACCTCGCTGAAGAGCAAAACGGGGTTTACTAAAGGTGTTACCTGGTGGTCATTCCATGTTGGACCTTTAATCTTCTACAAATTTAAATCCTACAGCATGGTTTGGATGTTGGAAAACCTGGTGTTCTAGTTGCCCTTCTGCAGTGCAAGTGACCTCCTCCTGAAACCTACTGAAATTTGCAGTCACCTGAAGAGACGCTGGGTCAGCTGTCTTTAGTATCTGCTGTTCATTACAATGCTTATTTCTAGCAGTGCTTTGCCTCGTCGGTTACTAGTGGGTTGGAGAACACTTCATCACACAATACACCACCTTTTCAGAGAGGAAGCAGAAACTTTAATTGGAAACTTCTGCCTTTCCCGCGTCATTATTAAGAGGCTTAACATCTTAATTAGCGAAGAGGCAGTAACACTACCACTGTTACATTACTTTTGAATTCTGTCTGGACCACGGCGAGCGCCTCATGAAGGCATGTAGCTTCCTTTCAAAGAAGGCGGCCCTTGTTAAGCAGGGTTGTAAATAGCGTCAGGGGGCTGGCACTCAGGAAACAGGGGATACCACTTCAGTCTCGAGGAGCTTCAGGCCCTTTTTACCACCTCCCAGGCCAGTGCCAGTAACCACCACGTATTTGCTTGATTTGGTCAGGGCATGTGTCGGTGAGAGATAAGAAACTGAACAGTTGGGCAAAATAACACGTAACGGCCCCAGAATGAATGCCATGGGGTCGTCTCGTGTGGTCTGCGATCTGGCATTTACCAAAACGAGTTGCCCTAGGTTCTGGCAGTAATCAAGTCCAAAATAACATCCTGAGGTGCTGCAAAATCACCCGTGGTACCTGTCAAAACTGATGGTTTGAATGCGACAGTCATGACAATGATAGCGTAGGGCAGAAATGATCATTCCCCTTTTTTTCCTTGCAGTGTGTGCAGGTAGGAAAGAAGCACTTGAGCGCTTCTTCAGTGCTGCCGTCTTGCTCTGCCCAGGTGAGCAACATTAGCAATTCACCGGCCTACAGCACTGGGGCTAACGGCGGGATGGCCGTGGCATTAGCCGTTACGTTAGCCACAGGTATGTTTTTATCATAAACACCGAGGGAATTTATTTTTGTGGCTGGTTTTGTTGGTACAGCAATGTAAAGCAGCAGGTTTGTATCCATTTTCTGTGAAATTTCTGACAAAGGAAAGGAAATTTCTGACAAAGACAAAGGAAAATTGTTCTGCCTGTGTAAACAAATTCTTGTAGAACTGAAGGATGCTTGCTGCTCCGTTTTGTTGTCTTTACTAAAGAGCCGTACATTGCATTGCTGCAGGTTTTCTTTTTTAAACTCGTTTCTGCTAGTGTGCACAGATACACTTGGTACATTATTAAATTTATGAAGGAAAAAGCCTTTATTGTTTGAAGGAATTGCTCTGTAATTACTTTATTACAAACTATATGAAGTTGCACTCTACAGTTAAAGAAAGTGCTATAAACTGCCTTCTTTGGAAAGTATGTATTTCAGTGCTGTTTCTACTAAGTTGAAATGAAAGGTTTATTAGGTAGTTGAATCAGAGTAAAATTACCCTTTATGGTAGCAGATGTTTGTAAAGGATTCTAGAACGGTATTATAAAACTGCACTACTTTTTCATTTGACTGCAATAAATGATCACTTCTTGCAGCGATCTGTAGTGACAGATACGTTCCATGCCTATTCTGACACTTGCTTTGGTATTGTTCTTTCGAAAGGACCGCAGCGCCTTGTGCTGCCGTGTCAGGAAAACAGCAGAACTGTGCGTCCGTTTGTAAGGGAAGAGGATTTGGAGGTTCTGTGGGTTTTGTTATCGTTAGTCAGTGACGTAGCATCAAGCATAGGGAAGCATAAGGAAATTATTTGGGATGTGTTTGTGTGGGCTGATGGTGATCAAACCCAAAAATTTGTGGTCGCTTTCGTGCTTTTCTAACGTGCAATGTGAAAATACCATTGCTTAGCTGGGGGTGGTGTTTCATGTCAGACCAGCTGGGATGCGCAGTCTGCGTTCCAATGGGGGTATGGCTGTGACCCCCCTTACACCTTAGCAACAGGTGGTAGGGGGCAGGCGTGCATAGTCTTCCTAAGGACTTCTGTTGCAGGAGGGGTGGCACAGTAGGAATTGAATCATAATTATAAAATAGGATTTGGGCAAACCCTGAAAAAAGAGTTCTGTTTAAAACAAGTGCTGGGAAGAGCGGAACTGAGGAAGTCCTGATGCCTATGGATGTCTTACACCTCCCGTAGATCCGGTGTCTTTCTTCACAGTCGCTTGTTGGTTGACATGATCTCCACCAGGCAAGAGACAGGGTGTCTTTCTGCACATCTTCCCCCCCGACCAAGGGCATTATTTGGACCTCTTTGTCCCAGCCACTGATTTTCCAAGGGCTTGCAAGAACCTGATTCCTTGGAAACTCTCCTCTCCTTGACACCTTTTCAGAATAGGTTGAAGTTACTCACTGGCTTCTAAAGTCACGGGGCAGCGCAGATATTGGCCTTCCGTCCTTCGGGCACCAAGCTGATGAGTCACTTTGACAATATATGTTTTGTTCAGAAATATTCAGCCTCTTGCTGCATTTTTCTGCTGTGAGAATGGATATTTTTTCCCTCAAAGGACATCAAACATGCCAATTAAAGCTTACAGCGGTAAGACTCTGACAGGCATTTTTCAGACATTGAGTCCCCCAGTCAGCTATAGGCTTGGGCCTGTAAAAAATCACATATTTGAATGTTGCCGTTTTTAGGATGAGAATGTTCAAAGAAGCTCTTTAAGGTCCTTACTTAACAAATTAATTTATAATAAAGCTGACATACCTGGCCATCAAAACACAGTTGTAGTTTTCACATGATGGTCTCTGACAAAATTAGCTGAGCTTTGAAGTGAACTGGTGGTCAGATGGTTCTAGAAGCCACGTACTGAACTATCACTTATGCTGGGACTCTCTCCGAATCAGCTGCTTTGAAATGAAGCGACTTACCTAGCCATCTGCGCTTGCTTCCGACAGTGGAGGGAGGTGCCTCTAGAAAGTAGTCTTAGTACAGGGAATGAATCCTACGGAGATGAATCCTTCATTACAGATGGCGAATGGGAGGAAGCTGTAAGCGTGTCCTCTCCCCTGACTCTAAAGGCTGTGTAAATAGCTGCCCAGAACAAGATACCCTTAGGCACATGCCAGCTTTGCTTAGTGACGGCAGAGAAGCCCGGGTCTCAGCGAACAGGAGGTGTGAACTACTCGCTTCCTTCTCAGGGGGGAGGGTTGCAGTGAGGCAACAGGACCTGCAGTGCTTTTGCTGCCCGTGCCCTTCCCAAACGCTGCGGGCAGGGAAGGGGACGTGCAGGGCCAGCTCTTGTCAGGGGGAGTTTGCTTCCCTTAAAATGAGAGGAAGAAGGCTGAAGCTAAGACTTTCAATTCCTTCTGCCCATCCTCCTCCCAAACAAATGCCTAAAGCAGCACGTAGCCAACAGGGTAACACTGGATATCTTTATACCCAGGTATCTCCAACCTAGGAATTTGTGGGGTGTTTTTCCCTACCAAGGAACGGGCGCAGTGTGTCAAACTAACAACAAAGCTGTCTTCATCCTGCGTGCAGCTGACAGAGAGGGCCCCACTATCAAGATTAAACTGTCTGACTAGGAAAAAAATACATATATTTGCTCAACAAACCCTTCATCTGTGATTTCCTCGTGAGAGGTTAAAGAACAAAGGATGGTGTGTTTCCAGCTTCCATTTGAAAGCCGGGGAAAATTTCACTGTCTCCTAGAAGATAAGTGAACAAATGTTGCTGAGCTCAGGGAACATCCTGCCCTGAGCCTATTTTTTTCCCCCAGGGCTTTCGCTTGCAAGTTGTACAACGTGTATGTATGATCTTCAGTCAGATCTTTTTTCCAGATGTTTTACCTGAGATAGGACTGCAGTATAATGACAGGTAACTGTTTGGTCTGGCAGGCATATTGTTTCATCCTCCCTGAAGATGGTGATGTCATTTTTTCTGCCTGATAATGACAGCTATAGCTCTTCTGTTATTAAATTGCATGTTATTTAATCCCGCTTTTCATTTATGCCATCCTTGTAGACATTTTTTATAGGTACCCTTAGTTCCTTTAGAGTAGTAACAGGATACTTCACAAAATGAAATCACAAATTGCAGATGTTTCTCCATCTCCCTCCTTTCTCTGAAGGAAGTATTTTCCTAATTTGTATTTTGTGTGTGAAGATCTTGTTGACAGCAAATAAAACAGATAATCTCCATGGAACTGGAACTCCTCCGTCCCTGAGTTGCGTCTGGCTCACATTCAGGGTCATTATTCTAGCAAAATGTAGCTCTTGTGGGAAGTCAGGGATGCAGAGGGAGAAAGAGATGCCTCTAAGAAGTAACTCCTGGAATAGATCCCTGGAAGTTCTACCCATAAACCCAAACTCATTTTAAGGCTTCCTTAATTGGGCATTGTTGAAGGTGGCTCAATTAAACATTTTTCAAAGCACATGGCTGTGGTCCAGTCTGTGGATCCAGTCAGTACAGAGATGTGGGGACATCGGGGCGATCCCGAAACAAGGCACTGAGGCGAGTTTTACAGGTTGATGGCTTAGTTTGCACAGAGAAAGCCAGTGCTAAGGTCGTACAGCTCTGACGGGCAGGTACATTGTTGGCTCACCTGTGGATAGAAACATCTCTTAAATAGCACAGAGCTTCGGGTAAGTGGGCTTCCCCTAACACAGTGACATCATCAGTGACGTGCATGCCCGCTATGCATGGTGTCAGCTCAGATGCTGGACCTGACCTTTCCATTTGAGCAATGATGCTGTTGCTTGAGTAGCGCGAGGTTGATCCGTGACCCAGGCAGTTACCTCTGGTCCTATACGTCACCTCTCTTTTGGAGATGAGCTGGGATTTATTCCTCCTTAGGAACAGGGATCTCAAAGCGGCGTCTGTACCCGCCACTGTTTCGGGAGATGTGCTGCGTCCTCTCGTCCCCTCGCTCAGGAAGAGCTCTGACGGGAGAGCACCTGACAGGGAGAGGCTGAATTACACACTGAACAGGTGCAGGGGGGCAGGCAAATGTGCATTTGGGCAGCTGACAGCCAGATGGCCCTTCCTGTAAAACCGTTTGGAGTAACGTGTGGATCATACTGGCCGTATCACAGAGGCCTGCTGTGCTCCGCCAAGCCTGCGCGAGGAGAAAAAATGGAATGCTCTAAGCAGGATTTGCACAGAGTCTGTGATGCTTTGCAGGAAGCACAATGATACAAGGATGCAAGGAAAGGAAAAGTATTTAATTTGCCCATATGACGGAAAATAAGGGGGGAGGATGAGATGTCC
This sequence comes from Rhynochetos jubatus, assembly GCA_027574665.1. Classification (NCBI taxonomy): domain Eukaryota; kingdom Metazoa; phylum Chordata; class Aves; order Eurypygiformes; family Rhynochetidae; genus Rhynochetos; species Rhynochetos jubatus. The sequence goes on along the minus strand of CM050650.1, from coordinate 94,007,337 downwards.
AGAGCATTATGGTAGAGTGCTGTGTCACCGCACCTATCTGAAGTAACCCTCTCTGTGTGTATTACTAACTAGTTGTTATAGATTGTATATATTGCAATGCTCATGTCTTAAAATGCCTCATTTTGTCTGTTTTCTGGCCCACAGCCTCATAAACTTTGGGGCTGAACAGAAAAAGAGTTTTTTAATTGTTGCCACCAGTGGCAGCTTAATTGTGCTGGGGCAGACAGGCACCCAAGCAGGGAGAGGTGGATGCCTGGGAGGGGGTCGCACCCGTCACTGAAGGGGTGCTGTGGGGGCACCTGCCCTGTGTGCACGGTGCAGGGGTCCGCGTGCGCTTGCAGCAGCGAAGGGGCTAACCGTGGCCAGTGGATGCTGGCTGCAGGCATGGAGGGAGGGCAGGCAGGAGTAGGCTTCCCCGTCCGAACTAGCACCAGGCCTGAGCTAAACTGCTGCAGAGGCTGGACCCTGAATCCCAGCGAACAGGTCTGGAGTCCTTCCTTCCATACCTGAATGGCAAGGTCACTGTAACATCTGCCTTTTTCTCCTAGCCTTTTCCTTGTTACAGCAAGTGCTGCAGTCCTGGTCTGGCGGGGACTGCTGCAGTTCCGAGAAAGGCCAGCTGACCCAGGAAGTCCCTCAGCATGTCCATCAGCAGGTCCCTCCTCATGCACCTCCTTCAGCCTGAAATGTTCTGACCCCTTGAACTGGCAGCATGTGGAGGTGAGTGCTAAGGAGAATGGTCCTGATCTCCAGTGCTGCATCCCTTTCAAGTCAGGTCATCAGAAGAAAATGGAAAACTTACTTATTTTATACCATAATAAAAATTTCAATTCCTATCTCTTTTTTGTGCTCTTCCATGTCTGCTTTGACATGATCCCAGGATTTTCCCTGTCAGAGCAGTGCATCTGGTTTTTCTTCCATGTGATGGGAACAGGAAAGGGTCATGTCCTTTCAGATTGTGTTGAAACGCAATGGCAGAGCAGAACTGCTGATGGTGCTGGCGTTATGTTAGACCACGGTGACACTGGAAAACGTGACATTAGTTTGTTATCCCTGAGCAGCGGAAGGAACAATTGCTCCTTTCTGTCTGCTGTACTTCAACAGGCAGACACATCTTCATAAAACTTGGGAGTGGTCTAGATGCCGTACTGTTCCTGGACACAAACCAAACTTTTCCTAAGCCTGTGTTGCTGACCTTTTATGGGTTTTTTTAAAGTTAGGCTGTCTCCAAGGAAGGTGCCTTATCAGACCCAGTTTCAGCAGGAATACGCTGCTTTGCTAGGCTCAAGGACAAGAAGCTTGAATTTATCCTGGATTCTGGGAAGGGTTCAGTGTCCTGGAGACTGGCCACTGCTGCCCTGGTGCTTTGTTGACACTGATTGGCATGCAGGGGTTATTTTTACTTAGTGCGTGAGCAGGCAGACGCGCTGCAGTGCATCACTGGTGGCACACATCAAGAACATCAAGTTCTGTGGGAAGCCAGTCAGATTACCTTCCTGTGAAGAGTAAGAAATGTACAGTATGGCCTAGCGTATCACTAAATGTCACAGCCCCCTCTGTGCTGCATCCAATCCCAAATTCATCATCCTTTCCTATCACCTCACGCCCAGTGCTTTTAGCTGTCTTCCCCCATTCCTCGGCTACAGGCTGGGCAAACCCAAGCAGCTGCACGATTTACGAGTCGCTGGGCTTTCCCGCCATCCCGTGTAGATGCAGGATAACCTACAGCCTTCCTTAGCAGCATCCCAACAGCGTCTGGTCTTCTTTGGAAAGACAAAATGTGTATGTTGTTCCTCTCCACGGAAGGAAATGATTTCAATAACAGCCTCCCACGCAGAGCTAAAACTGAAAATTGTAATCGTTTCCCGAACACGAATATCTACATAGATTTGCATATCCTTATTAACATATATATATATATATACACACCTAACAGAGTAATGTGTGCAGATTTCATCCCTGTGTGGGAGGTTGGCACTTCATGAAACCATTTCACAATGCGTCCAAACTTGATAGCTAACAATTAGAATAAAATGTTTCATGTAGCGAAACTACAGCTAATAGTGTCGCTTCTGGATTTGCTTCGTTTAGAAATACATCATTTTGAAAACTGAAAAAAAACACAGGCAGATCAAGACTGGCGTAAAAAGCAAATACTGATGTCTCATCTCCACTGCTGAGAAGTTGTTCGGCAAATGCATGTATTTTGCGGTCATGAAAGAGGAATCCTGATGGGACACACCAAACTGTATAAGAACTGATAGTATCTGCTGGCACTACACCCCAGATCCAGCTAGGGCTATATCCTTCATCTGATGGAAGCATCGCCAAGTGCTTTGGTGGAGGTCCCTTCGTAACAGGCGCTGTGGGCCAACAGTGGGCCCATTTGCTGTTTCTGTCTTCCATCATCTCTCACCGTGGTCTTACAGTTTAACTTTTAAACGTACGTCGTTTTAAGGTTCTCGTTCATGCCCTTTGTTTCTCAAGCAGGCCTAGTGTGTGTACACAAAATAAATTGGCAAGAGGCAGGACAAATATAGCTTTGGAAACAATTTAAGGAGCATTTGGTCAGCTCTTCCTTTGGAATTGTTTCTTACAGTTGATGTTTTAATGTTCTGATTAATCAAGAGGACTTGCAGTGTTTCCTAGGTGGAAAAAGATAGTCAATAAAAAGATAAACATAATTAAAAGAAAACAGAGAATAAATTTAAGATACTAGAAACCTGATCAACTGTAACGTTTCTGCTGACTTGGATGTATGTGAGGCTGAATCCGGTGTGGCTAAAGAAAGTCTGCAATGCTGTCAGATACAGTTGTATTTCTCAGTGGAGAAATCCCTCTATCAGTCTTTTGCTTAGTTCTGTTTTCAAAATTTACACTCGGAGGTGAATCCTTGCTTTTGCCTATTTGTAGGGCGTTCAATCCCCTATGTTATTTTTACTACTTTCCCCCCGAAATTCTAATATGAGCGGCATCTGGTTTCCGTGCTCTGTCTCCTGCCCTCTAATTGCCTGTGCCAAAAGAAGAGGTTGGAGGACTAGGTCATTTCTGTTTTCTCCCAAGTATGCACAGTTTGCTATATCCCTGACCTTAAAAAACAATTCCTGGTCACTTACAGTCCACAGTTCTTACTGTTCTCATTCAGCTGAGGCTTGTGAGACTCCTGTGCCTCGTGGTGTTTGCTCTTGTGCTCGTAGGCTGTACTGCTGTCCCGCAGCCTTCACAGAACTGGCACAAAATGCTTCCTTTGCGTCATCAGAAAACAGCGGGGAGAAGCTGGAAAACACGTAGAGGCTCGGCAATCAATGTTCTCTCAGTTTATGGTCAAGAGTGCTCAGAGGGCTGTGTCACGTGAACTGAACCACGTCCGTCGTGGCTCAAGTGTGTTTAAGAACAAGAAAAACGCGAGTGCAAGAACAATGAAGACTGGATGTGTGAAGGCATTCATTACAGTTGGCTGGTGGTGGGGCGTGCCGGTTACTGCATGGAGTAAGGAATTAGGGTCTGAAGAGGACAACACTAATTAAAAATGTCTTTTGAACAATACACACACCCCTTACATACTTCCCGAGTAAGAATCAACTCAAATGTGATATATTCATGCAGCTTACCGCCCTAAAGCAACGTACAGGTATTAATACTCTCGGACACCAATCTGAGATATTTTTAAAGGTGAAGAAGGGTGGACACTGTGTGCAGCCTGAGAAAGCACCAGAGTAAAGCGCTCAGCTAGGTATTGAGGTCCCATTCTGCTCTCCAGGCTGCTGGCACTCTTGCTGTGGGTTGTTCCATTGGCTTGTGTCCTCTCCCTCACAGAGGAAAGAAGTATCAGCAGAATTTTTGAGAAATTATTGCTCTAACCCCTTGCAGTTAGAACAAGAGATTATTTTGTGTTGCACATACAAGACAATGCAAGCTGAAATACATGAAGAGAATCCATGATGACCACGAGCATCCTGGCCAGGACGACACGTAACATCAATGGTCTGCACAACTAGAGACAGCGGAGCAAATGCTGAGGTAACTGTTCAGCCAGGTGAAGGTCAACCTGTTTGTGAAGGGAAGAGTCACCTTCCCAGTCTCCCGAGCAGTCATCATCTGCGGGCTGTTTCGTACGGCACAGGGGCACGCGTCAGAGAACGCTACCTAACTGGGCTCTGCCCAAGCACGCGGGAGGGAGGAACAGAAGACTGATAAGCTGCGTGCATCAGACAGACTGAAGTGAAAACACACGCTGCCCCCAGGCAAATGGCCTCTTGAAATACCAGCCAAACCCCTGATTTTAGCACACTGAACCCCATGTGTCACTTCCAGACTGTTTACAGCATGTGGCTACTTTGACAGTTCTCACGCGTCTTCCTCAGAACCAGAACCGCTGTGTGTGACCGTACTAAAACTTCTCCTGGGAAGGAGCAGTCTCGTCAGTGCTTGTGCAGCACCTTAGGCTCTTTAACCGCTTTCAAGCAGTTCTTTTCTCTTACACTCAATATTTTTTATCAGTTTTTACCTTTCCTGGAGATTTCAGTTTTTTTTGTCAGAGTTTCATTAACATGAATATCAGGTTAGTTGAAGGAGGAGAAATCCCACTTCTTCATTTCAATTTACTATCAAGTCCTTTGCTTTTCTAACACAGCCAGTATTTGTCGTAGTGTTTATGATAAAAGTACAGTTTAAACAAACTGCATCTATGGAATTTGTTTATCTTCAAAAATTTAAAGGAGTACGACTCCTCACAGTAGTCGTTCACTGACAACAAAGCTTCAAATTCCACCAACCGTGTAGATTTCACCTGATGTATTTTTTAATGTTTTCCTTCATCCACATTTGTAATAATAAAGGTAAAAATACTTAAGAAAAATTTGTTCTCTACTAAAAAGGGGCTTTTCCATAGCAGGAAACAGGACTTTTTGGTTCTGACCACAGATGAAAGATGGTAGCTTTAGGACTAAAGCAGAAGGCTGTCCCTCCACACATACCAGCCCCACAGCTAAAGTGAGGTGCATAGAGCACCCAGCGCGTGCAGTTTCAAGCCCAACTGGTACCCACCAACTAGGCACCTCCCAGCTGGAGAGCAGCTCTGCGGGCACTGCAGTCTTCACCCTTCTTTTCTGAGGGGCAAGAACTCAAACTTCATGAAATATTGCAGGCTGCAAACTGGCTTTAGCTGTAACTCAGGGTCCTGCAGCCTCTGCCCTGATATTTACCTCATGAAGCCTCTTGCCATACATCCCCTGCCTGAGCTGCTCTGCTGGTGTCAGTCAGGAAAGAGTTAACTTTCTTCACAGTGGCTGATCTGAAGCTACATTTCGGGATTTACCCTGAGAATAGTACTGACAGGGTGTCTTTGTAGCTGGTGCTGGGGAGTGCTTGCACCAAATTCAAGGTCCTTCCCAGCTTCTGACACTGTGTTGCCAACTTTCTCACTACAAGCGGGGCAGGAGGGACACACACACATAATGAAACACAGTTCAGAGAGCTGACCCAAGCTAAGGAAAGGAGTATTTCATTCCACAGTACGTCATGCTCAGGACATAAGCGGGGAATGGGCTGGGGGGCCATAACTCTGCTGTTGGCTCCTTTGTTAACTCTCTTTTGCTCCTTTGCTACTCTTTATGCTAACTCTTTTGTTAGCTCCTTAACTCCTTTACTCGCTCCTTTGTTAGCTGCTTTGCTAATTCCTTTGCTGGCTCGTTTGTTAGCGAGCTGGTGGGTTGGTTGGCTTTCCCAGTCATGCTGTCACTCGCGGGGCTCGCTCGGACTCTGCTGCCGTCGCTCTCAGGCTCGGGCTCTCGAGCTCGGACTCTTGCTGCTCAGGACCTGGCTGTGCATCAGTCAGCGGGTGCTGAGGAACTGTATCATATGTTTTATTTTCTATTACTTTAATTACTTAGTAGTAGTAGTGTTGTTATATATTCGTTTTTATACATATAATATTCATTTATATTCAATTAGTAAATAGTTCTTATCTCAATGTTACAAGCTTCCTTGTCTTTTCCTCCAATTCTCCTCCTCCGCTGGAGAAAGGGGGGTGTGTGTGTGTGCAAGCAGCTGTGTGGTATTTTATTGCTAGCCCAGGTTAAACCACGACAGCTGGCCAAACTGTCCTCGCAGGCAAGAGTAACGTTTTTCTATCATCTGCTGTTTCTCATCCTGATGGCTCTTCAAGTGTCGGTCACAGACAAAGTAATCCGGAAATATGCATCAGGCTGTTTCCTAATGCCCCCAGACTGGTCTGTGAATTAGGTACGTTAAGAGTACTAGTCTTCAACTTAAGGGGTATGGAATCTAAGACAGATAGGGTATTTTAGTCTGAGCCAGAAATGGCATCAGAAGTGGGAAAACCTGCTTACCTTCCAATTCTGCTCCCCTGATGCATATTCTTGGGAGCTGCGATTCCAGGATGAGTCATGCCAGAAACTCTCCTGTATCTGAGACAGCCTGGTGCCGTAAAGGGTCAACAGAGCGGGAGAGCTGCTCGCAAGTGCAGGAAGCGTTTCCTTGAACCTCAAAATCCATGCCGTCTTCTAAAAATAAATACAAAGCAGATAGATACTTCAGAAAGAACAAATGAGCACAAGGCAAACGCCTTCACTTTAATCCAAGCTCCAGGGATGCAGGACTTGATAATAAAATGTTCTTTAGCAGCACTTCACCTCTATAAATCTGAAATCACTTTAAAGGAGGCCAGTACATCAACTTTGTCTTATAGATGGGGAAACGAAGCCCTTGGAGGTGGAATGACTTGGCCAGAACCAGTCCTGGGTCTGCCTGTCTTGGATTCGACTCATTTAATCCAGACAAAAATGCTATCTCTGACTACAGTCACCAGACACATCCCGGGGAAGTACAGGAAAACCCACATTACATGCGTTGACAAATCTGCCTGTTCACAATATTGTACAGTGCAGAAGTGAGGTTGATGCAGTTGGTAAGTTAAATTTTCAGTCCAAAAAAAAAAAAAAAAAGCCACAGAAAGTTATTTTTTCTTTCCTTTTATATGATACAAGTAGGTTATGGAAATGAGTGCTACTAAAAAGATGAAAAAGCTCAGAATTGTAGTTTTAAATTACACCATCAATGTCATGTAAACCACCCTGAAATTAGAGAGCCACTTAAAGAGCTTAGTTAATCTGTCATGTCTCTGAAGGCTGCAACTGGAAGGACATGAAACCTTGTCTTTAACTATTGAAATGCAAAGAGAGGAAGTCACAGAGAATATAAGGAACTTGTATAACACTGACATGGATAAATTTCAACAGTGGTGTGACACCCAGGGAAATTTGCTCCTTGGTTATCTGAGGCGCAGGCAGTGGGATTCAGCTGAAACCAGAGGAAGCTCTGAATTGCCTGCAGTGTTTTGACTTGCAGGGAACTTCAGAATCATCTGGGAGACATAGAAAAACCCACTGCTGATTTTGAGAGATGTAATGGAAAACAGCCCCAAACGAGAAATGAAACCAAATGTTAACATCCAAGCCTAATCAAACGACAAAACACTCTCCCATGGAAATGGCAGAGGAAGGCACCTGCCCAGCAACCCCTTTCCATCAGGTACAATTTTAATCCATTTTTATTTTGCATTTTTCCATTGGTTAAAAGTCGTACTATCATCGTAAGTCTCCCCTGAGTGCGTTGAAGGGGTTCAGCAGTACATCTCAGCACCCCGATCAGCACTGAACAGAGTGTCAGAAGGATGGCATTTCACAGAGCTGCATGACTATCAGAATTTCAGAACTGTTGTAGTTAGGTGAGATCTAAGATTTGGTAGAACTATAAATTTACATTCATTGACATCACTTAAAAGCACATGACCATTTGATTTTAATCTTAACTATCATTACTTCACTCATTAAGATGCTTCTGCTAAGGCTGACCACTTGTACTTCACAATAAAGAGAACACCAAGAGTCTTACCTGGCACTGAAGAGCTGTCATGGACGGGAACGCTCTACGTGTGGGTCTTGGAGAGAATTCCTATCGGACTACATGACAGGAAGAATACATAGAGATAATGGCTGACCTTGGGTGTGTCATTGCACCTGAAGGTTCAGAGATGATATCACATCATCAGAGTTGTAAGGACAACGTTGCTCATCACAAATGATCCTTCAGAGGGCAAGTCATTATGTCCTGCCTAGCACTAGACTATTATTAAATGTGCTGTCTTAACAGAACAACATCGAAATAGAGCGCTGAGTCTGAATTATCCTGACACACAAAGCATTTGAGTGTTACACTGGGTGCTTTATTTCAATAATCTGCATGTTCCAGGCCATTCCTGCAACTGGTCCAATTAAGAAAGGCCCCTTCTGCACAGCATCCAAGAACACGAGCAAGGTCTAGCGATGTACTAAAGCTATCCGCGTGAAGCAGCAGTTGTAACAGCGTGACTTAAAGCCTCTCGTCCCTTTCCTGCAATAGGAAAGGTATGTACCCCTCCATGCGACAGGCTCTGACCTGCACTTTTTGAGAGAGAGAACTGGTCAGTTCTACTGCTCCTGCACTTATTCCAGTCTCCACAGAACCAGGTACTGAAATTTCAAACAAAGCAGTGCTCATTAAATAATGATTCTCTTCAGTAGATTCAACATCACATGTAAGAGACATTTACCTTTTTTGGTTTTAGCCTAAAATCTCTCTGCTTTCTTTTTTACACATTATTCTATAGTACTCAGTAGCATGCTGCATATTTTTCATGAGACAGATCCCTCCCCCAAAGACTTGCAGCGCATACTGGAACTCTGCATGGGAGTAAAGCCTGAAAATAGACCATCTTTCTGCACTTCAAAGGCCCTAGGATAATCTGGCAGACAAGTGACATTGAAGAACACAAAATGAAGATTCAGAAGCAAGAAATTAGTTATGGAAAGTAGATCTTGATCTTGCAGTCAAACAAATGGACATTGTGTAGATCACTTTTAGAAAGGAGACATAGGACGTGTCTTGGAGTCTCTGACAGGCTTTTTTATTATTACAGACGGTCTTTAAATCTGCCCCATGATTGTTACATGATCAATCTTTTCCTTTTTCTCTCGGTAACTTCTATACCTGTTACCTAGCTGGACTTTTTGTTCCATAACCTTCTCCTTTCACTACCTAAATAAAACGATACTTTCAGATTCAGTAAATTAAATACACGGCTTTCAATGTATGTCTCGGAACAGTACACTTTTCCTCATGAAAAAGAAATATGGTTTCCAGATAAAACATCAGAATGAAATAAACACAGAAACAATGTGCCTTTGGGGAGTGAGAAAACACTCCAGGGCTGATTATATTTGCCAGAACGTTGAACATGGACTCAGATTGATTAAGTCTGTCATAACAGCAAATCATTAAGCCATAAAAGAGAAAATTCAATATACTTTCTAGAGATAGAAGTCTATTTTTAAACAATCAAAATAATATTGCTTTTAGAAAATCCCTGCTGCTTTACTGTACCAGTATTTTGAGCAGGACTTTGATGTCGAGGATGCTGTAGTACCAAAAGCACAGGCATTGCACTGTTAATATTTGGGGTTTGTTGCGTGACAGCTGAAGGGCAAAGGACCAACATAGATCCTGTACAGGGAGAAAAACTCTTGCTGAAAAGCAATGCAGGTACAGGGGGGTTTCCGCAAAAACTTTCCTATTCTGTGAAACCTGATCCAATCTGGAGGGAATTCCAGAGTCAGCCTAAAGCGAGGCAGTAAAAGGTTGAAGCAAGCTAGCGAGCTGGAGGGAATCCCAGCCAGCCAGCTGCCTGTCCAGAGAGATCCCGTTCTCTTGCGTAGGGCCATGCGGCTCTTCAAGAGCTGCACATTCTTGGAGTCAGAGCTCATATTCTCCTGACGTCGCACTTCCTGTCCAGTATAACCGCAAGTTTTGTACACAAAACAAGGAAAACATCACAGCAACCATCGCTGCCTCCATGCTTTGAGAGGCAGCCACCCAGCAGATTTTTTAGCTGCCAGATGTGAACACATACAGGAATGTTTCTCCTCAAGTGATTGATCACAGAAGGGCTGAAGGAAGAATTTTTTTCTTTTTTTCTTTTTTTACAGCAATTCTCTTTTCTCATTTCTTGAGGAGAAACATGTTTTCCTGCAGATAGGAGCTCAGCTTCTGCGTGCTATGTTCATTCTTTTATTGATAAAAGCCTCACTGCTCCCTAAAAATATCCCGCCTTTGAAGTAGAAATGGCCCTTCTTCAGCATCTCTGGGCTTCAGAAAAACTCAGAAGCCAGTATGATTTGCTATGACCCCACCTGCTCAGTCTCCCCCAGTATGAAATTGTCTTGAAGGAGAAAAAGTAAAAGGAAAGTATTAAAACCCTTTCTCCTCAGAATTTCCATGTCTCCGAGGAAGATTCTACTAAGCCAAAAATAGGTGGCATTGACAGGACTGCGGCAGACTTCCAAACAGGTAAGATCTAACATGCAATTATTAGTTGCTCCTCCTCATAAAGATATACACTGATGGATTTACAATAGTATTTAAACAGCAGGACGGAAAAGACAAGGAAAAACATACTGTTACAGACGAAAAACCAGCTCAAAAGCTCTATATCTAGATACTCTTTTGCATGCAAAACACTGAAGCTTGCCGTTCATCAGCTAGTCTTTAGCCTGCCCTCTTTGCAAGTTCATTACTTCACTGGGGTGAAGAGATGGGCTACGTGAATCACAGTTCCTATTGCTGAAGAGCTGAAATTAAGCTTTGTTCCATGTGAAGCCAAGATCAAAAACTGTCCTAGCTTTGGTGTCTATCCTGTTGTTTCCCCGGTCAACAAAACATTTTTAAGCTTCAGAGGCTACCCTTTGCTCAGCAGCACACGCAACGGTAATAACAATGGAGCTCAGCTGTCCCTCTTTGTATTTTCTTTTCATATTTCTCCCTAATATTTCAAATTTGTGATTTTGCAACGCATTTTACATCTGATTATTGCTCTTCTTCTTGGCTAGATAGCAAGGACTACTGATACCTAAGGCTGGTATTCTTATCCTCAAAGCCTGAGTGAGCCAAAGGCATGACTCACAAAGTTCCATCTAACAGTGTCTCTGTTCAAAAAGCCCGTATTAGAATGAGATAAATTGAAATGAAAAGATTCAGGGCGAAACACACACATAGCCTTAAAAAACTGGAAATATGCCCTGAGCTTGGAAAGTGCAAAGCATTACATTTTTAACATCTCTGCCATGCTTCCATCGGAACCATATGGAGCTTCCATTTCCTTATATTTGACACCTACGCTGTCCCATGCTATAATGCACACTAGAATGCAGTGGCCAAATACATGCAGTAGTTTAAAACATAATTGTATGTATGCATATTAGCTCTGCAGAATGGTATTTTTTTTCTGAGCTTACACAATTATGACTGACAGCAAAGCGCATCGAAATGCATTTAGTCATTTGCATCCATCTATTTAATTTGTAGTTGCCTCCCAGGTACTCATTTGTATTTACAATTACAATGCAGATTTACTAATTACTCTCAAGAAAACAAGATTGTTGGTGAAGCGTCATCGTGTGCTGGGATGTCACCAGATGATGCCACTTCATAAAAGATGGAGATCCCTTTCTAGTTTTAAAAATGTCTGTCTTAATTTTCAGAAGTGCAAACACGCCACAGTCTTTTGATTTCAGTGTATTTAAAAGCTCAGCACCTACAGACGTTAGACTGCATTGTCCAGGATGTCATAATGTCAGTAATTCATCGGGTACCAGGGGCTCCGTTTCTGCATAGCAGTAAAGGAAGAACCAAGAAACTGGAAGAAAAATGTCCTACCTCTAATATCTCATCCCTCCAGTCAAGTTGCTGCACAGAAACTAGAATTCATTGGAAATGCAGCCTCACCTGTAAATCTTCCTCCAGTTATACTTCCCAACCGTCTCGGGTGACGCTGTGTTTGCTTCACGGGCTAGGCAGGAAGTGCTCCAGCTGTGAGAATACCGGACTCATGCCACTCCTGAGGCAAGCCCACAAGGGTTGTCGATCGGACTTCCGGTGGTAGTGACCCTACAAGGCTGTCAAACATTTAATACCCATTTTGGGGAAGATGAGGTATAATTTTGTTACTTGTCCCTAACAACTTGCGCATCGCATAAGGGTTCTTTTCATAGTATCAATACATTCTGTCCTGTATAGTTCAAGTTTTGTAAAGCATAAATGAATGCATTATGTTCAAATACACATATAGTTTGTAAATTAACATTAAAAAAGGTTTATCTAAGCAGAATTGAACCTTGAAAACTAAACTTTCTGATTTTCAAAGGCTGGGGCTGGTTGGGGTTTTTTTTGTAAAAATACTGCGTTTTTCAAGACTTTGTTGAGTTTGTTTGTGGGGCTGTATTTTTCTTCTTAAGCAAAGAAGGAAAATAGGAGGAAACCCTTGGTATAGTTGTAGATTCCCTGATAGAGATGTTATTTCATGTAACGTGAAGTTACTGTGGCTTCCTCTCTTTGTTTTGATTGAAGATGTCAGAACTAGAGCTGGGCAGGAATTTACCTGTACAAAGTAGGAAAAAAAAAAATCTCATTAATTAAAAACAACGCTGAGAATTAATTTCTTCAATGTTCTAATTTCCTGACTCAGGTACAAGACGCTCACCCTCTCTACCCTTTACAGTCAATGAGGAGACACCAACGATCCAGAACGTGATTCAGTTCCCTCTAAGGCAGGGCCCTTACAGATGGTAATTCAGCTCACCCCAGTCAGACACCTGTCTGAGAACATGACAAACCACCTTCAGGAGTGTCTGCTCCTCTCCGCTGGCTATCAAGGTTAAGACGGGGTGACTGGCTCATAGCTCAAGATTTTCTTAAGCCTGTGGTAGAAATGCCCTATAAAGTGTTTGCTGACACAAACGGCGGTTAACTTTGCACGTTCTGCCACTCTCTGCAGCCAAGGACTCCAGGTACCACGCGAGCTGACCCCGTGGACTCTGTAGCCCGGGGAGCCAACTTTGAAGAGCTGAATTTCAGGAGCGTTATTAAAATGTCAATTTCCCAGGAAGTTATATACATATATATGTATTTTCTTAAGAGAGTGAAAACATCTGAAGCACCGAGATGTCTTATCCATCAGAAATTCCCAAACTCAACAACTCGTAACTGGAACCCTGTTTATTTCTGGACTTTGATATTTGAGGATGAGGCATTAGGAAAACACAGCTATTTTAACACCTGGTTTCCATCCAGTTAATAACTTTGCACCTGATACAGTCTCCCCCATTAAGTCAATTTTATGCTAATAACGTCCTGATTAGCAAATACTATTTAAAGCTGGTTTATGGGAAGATTTCTGAATAAGGTAGGTATCTGGATTCAGTGAGTTTCAGCTATCAGATTATAAGACAACATGAAATTCCCAAGTTATCTATAGGCATCCCTGTGACACAGTGGAGTAGCCTACAGGATGACAAGTAGTGACGGCTACGAAGGGTCTTCTTCATGCTGGGTAGATCTGTGCTTTTACTGAATGTAACACAATCTCTAGCACTGGAAACCACAGAACTCCTTACGGAAAATTCAGTTAGCCACGGGAAACTTGTTCAGTTCTGAAGATACAGGTCTTGAAACACACGAGTATGTACTTAAACAATTCCAAACCTGGACGTATATAGGCTGTGCTCTGCGGGGCTTAATGGAAGGTGAAGGAAAGGGCGCCCAGCTGACAGGCTCAGCGTGACAACTCTATCTTCTCCTTCTGAGGGAGCCTTAGGTGGTGACATCTCTGGCCGCTGCACTGTATTTCACTGCATGGTGTGGGCCAACCTTAACTCATTCTATAAATCATACTATACCCCGAAAGACACCTTTTCTTCCTTTTTCCCCCTTTGAAAAACGCTTCAGGCGATGACTTCACGTCTACAACAGTGCTTCTCTTTAGGATCTGGAAAAAGCAGCAAAGGCACAGAAGGGATATGGTTTTGCCTTCCTTAGATTCATTTGAGTGCTCAGGGGCACACCTAATAATGCCTTTACAGCATGCTGTTTTCAAAGCACCATCTATTAAAATATTAATAACCTATTTGTCTCAGCCCCACCGTGAAGCAGGCGATTTCATATTTCTACTGCATCGCAGAAGCATGAATAAGTACTTTGAAGGAAAGGATCATTTCAAGAGCAGAACACAAGCACATTGCCGTGCTCGACAGTTAGAAGAGGATATCCCGCATCAGTCCACATGCAGTGGACTGAGTATGCACACAAAGCAGGAGTTACCCAGGAAATAAGCAATCAGAACACCTAGTTTTAAGGTACTACGGGCCAAAGCACACCCCAAACAGTACACCTACTCTTCACTTGTGTAGGTGTTCTCCAGCACAGGAACCGGATCAACAGCCACTTTTCATGGCAAGTAGCATCATAATCATTTTAGAATCAAACTGATGCGCATTAAAACAAGCCAGTTGCTTAAAGCTATTTGATACCTTCTTGCAACAGGGTAGGGCATTTCAGATCGTATGTAACGTACCCGTCAAGTCTGTCACGACATACAAAAGCAACTACTATTTTCTTCTAGAATGGCAGTGCAGCTTTGACACAAGAACCCAGGAGGAGCTTACCTAGTGTGAGAGAGACGAGCTCATCTCCTTTTGCCCTCAGGGAATTCCTACCCACAGCTCTTGCCTTTCTGGAAAGCATTGTTCCTCAGAGCCCAGGGATGGTGGTGAGGAGCAGAGGTGTTCACTGCCCTTCTGGCTGGGTTTCCCTACTAAAAGATACAGTCGTTACAGACACTTGAGGCTAGAAAAGGGCAAACAGTTGCACGCTTGCAGGTAAAGCGTTCAGGTAGAAGTCAGTCCTGTTCAGTGTCATGTCTGAGCAGTCAGGACTACTGTACCCTCATAACGGGGTCCCTAGCCAATAGGGCTAATACCAGGTTACATTAACATTTGTCTCACGCTCCTTCTGGTGCAGTCAGGCTCTCCTCCCAAGTGACAAGTGACAGGACAAGAGGAAACGGCCTCAAGTTGTGCCAGGGGAGGTTTAGATTGAGTATTAGGAAAAATTTCTGCACCCAAAGTGGCCAGGCACTGGAACAGGCTGCCCAGGGAGGTGGTTGAATCACCATCCCTGGTGGGGTTTTAAGGACGTGTAGATGCGCCCAGGGCCACGGTAGTGCTAGGATTATGGCTGGACTCGATGTTCTTAAAGGTCTTTTCCAACGCAGATGATTCTGTGGTTCTAAGTCTCCAGATTTAGGCGCTGCTGTCAGGCAGCTCCGCTCTGTTGTGCCACTCTGTATTGTCAGTTCTGACCCTTCATGCCTGCCTCCCGGTAGGATGCTAGACCATCTCTTGGAATTGTGCATCACCAGCACGTCCGCGTTTGGCAGCCTGATGCCCGGTCTCTCACTGGTGAGGGCACTCTGGGCAGACCTTACCTGCCCACCTCATCCGAGGGACATCTCAACACAGTCCCCTGTGCTAGGTGCCAGCCTAACCGCTAATTAACCTCGTGTGCGGCATTCTCGGCTCTTTCTGTGGTAACTCCTGCCCGCTTAGGGGGTAATGAGCTGAGCGCTGGGTCTGAGGAGAGGGAAGATGCAGAGCATGATTCAGTGATTTCATGGAGGAGCGAGAAAAGGCCTGTATTTCCACCAGCCTCACCCAAGTATTTTATAGGTGGGCTATACGTAGGCTGCGGCTCCCTCCGGAGGGGTTGGGCGAGAGGGAAGGCATGAGGAAGGCTGGCGGTGAGCTGACGGAACTCGCTATCACCGGCGGACAGGCCCGGGGCCCCGCCGTCCCTCAGGCCGCCCCTCCCGCCCAGGTGCGGCGCTCGCGCCGAGCCCCGCCCTCCCGCCGAGCGCTGCCCTGGGGGACCACGCTCCGGCGGATGGATATCACCTGCTCTCGCGAAGTGACCTTTAGTGCCACGCATCCCTCTGCGCCCTTCCAAAGCCCGGTGAGGGCGCAGCGCCGCCGCCTCCTCTCATTGACGAGCCCCGCGAGGAAGGGCGACGAGCTGGCGCGGCATTAGGACCCGCTGGACTATTTTTTTTTGTCCAGCGCGGTGCTGCCACGACCGGGGTGGGCGTGTGTGCGCGCGCGGGCGGGTGGGAACGAGCGGGCGCTGGGAGGGAGGGCGGGAGGCGGATGCGTCCGCGGCCGTAAGTAGTTCCGGTTAAGGAAGTCGGCGCTGGCGGCAGCCGGTTCCCGTGGCTGCGCCAGGGCGGGAGCGCCGCGTCCCCAGCGGTGCCCAGCCCCGGAGCCGCCCAGCCCCGGAGCCGCCAGCCGCCGCCATGGCCACCCGCTCCTGCCGGGAGAAGGCGCAGAAGCAGAACGAGCAGCACCAGGCCATCCTGGCCAAGCTGCTGCGGGAGGAGGACAACAAGTACTGCGCGGACTGCGAGGCCAAGGGTACGGCGGGGCGGGCGCCCCTCGGGGGGCGCGGGGGAGGCGGCCGGGCCGGGCCAGGTGAGGCGCTGCCGGCGGGGCCCCGCGTGTGCCAGCCCGCGCCTGCCCCGCCGGGGTGCGCGTTGGGGCCCGGGGGGCCAGCGGCGAGGCCCGGGGAAGGGCGCCGCCACCCCGCCCCGCTCCACGTCCGCGGGGGCGACCACCGGCCACCTCCCGAAACGGGGCTCCCGAGGGGGCGACGGCGGGAGGCCGCGCGGCGTGGGGACGGCGGTGATGGAAGGCAGAGAGCCTGTAGTGCCCTTGTGATCCGGTTTCCGCCTCTCCATCCAGCTGTAGCCACGTTACCCTCCGGCCGGGAACACCCCGGCTGAGGCTGTGTGCGGTGCCTGGCCTAGCCCTTTCCCCGAGTGCCACCGCCGCGTGGGGTGTTGATCGGGAGGGGGCTGTGTCAGGGGGCCTGGGAAGGCCCTGGCCGGCGCTGGGGGCAGGTGCCAGGTGAGGTGGATGCGGTGACCAAGCCAGTGCGGTGTAATGCTGACTCGGGCACGTACATGCCAGGCTCTGTGGGTCTGGGTCCGGTTAAACGTGGCACAGATGCAGCTGCCGCGATGGATGGAACCGTACAGATGGCACTGCTGCCAAATCTTACCTCTGCGAGGCCTGACAGTCCTATTCCACCCAGAAGTAGAGACAGACTTGCCATTGTATTTACTTTGCTTCTGTGGCTTTGCGGTGGAACCCCCCTTTCATCTAGGGTCAGTTGGCTGAGGTGTTACTCTAAGGTGATTACACAGTACCTTATTAAGGATAACACTTCCTGAATAACAACCAGGTGTTCGCAGTGTATGACTGGCTCCGGAACTGCTTTGTTGGGTCCTTCTCCACCCCGGGCGGAGGTTAAGCACGGTGAGTTGGTTTGGGCGAACACGAATGGCGCTAGTCTGGTAATCTCCCTTTGCAATCCGCACGTGCTGCTTTCCTTGCCGTAGGCATAAACTGTGCGGTGCCTTGCAGGAGTCTCGCTTGGTACATCACAAACAAGGCTTTATTTTCTTAGTGTAACTTCAGCCCTAAGTAGTATATAATTTGGATTACACCAAAGATGGTACATCTACACTATTTTGCAAATAACTCTTCATAATCATTTTCTAGCACAGATATTCTTGCCCCCAGACTTCTGGTTGCTGTGTAAGACTCGTAACCTTTTTCTGGAAGAATCGTGCTTGTGTGTTTTGTGCATTATTGGCACTTGAGATGTCCATGCTGAATGCTGCTCTGAGTTGCTTGATGATGGAATTCCATATGAATGTCGTTTCATAGTGTAGTCCTTGGACCCCGGTTGCTCAAGATTAGTCTGGAATTCTCCAAGTATTTTTTATCTTGTCTTCTGAGTTCTCACTTTCTAACCATCACCTGATCAAAGTATTGTTTGTAAGTCTCTGTAGACCTTGGTATCTCTTGCCACTTCAGCAATACTGACACTTTTCAGCTTCCTCCTTCTTATGTTTGTGCTGTTGAGTATCTTTATCCGCTGTTCTGTTCTTTGATACTTTCATACCTCTCCTCAGTCATTAGACCTTTCTTTCTTAAGCTCAAGGTTTGATATATCTGGAGTTTGGATTTCTTCTGTTCTGGTTCTGAAGGACCTACCAATCTCTTGACTAGGCTGTCTTCTGCTAGTACTTGGAATTCAGTTTCCACCTTTCTAGTAAAATATTTTACTTAGCTGCCTTACTAAAATCTGACAGTACTTGTGAAGGCTTCTCTGGTTTGCTTTAGCTCAGCCCTTACTGTCTGTCTGTCGGATTCATGGCTTGCTTTTGCCCTGCCCCCCTCCCCCCCCGAAGGCTGACATGAAAACCCAGTGTGATGCAATGCGAGTTTACAATATTGAGGGAATTGTTTGGGGTTTTTTAATTCTTTTTCTCCCTTCAAGTTGAATTTGCATGTTCCTCATCCTATTCTGGCAATTCTTGTTCTAAGTCTTACAGCTCATTAGCTTTGTAGTGCCATCTGCCTTTGCCTGTACTCCTGTAGTTAAGTGTGTGGTTTGCTTATAGTTGGAGGGGCCTGGGGAATGATAAACTTGGTTTCAGCTGTTCTGGAGGCACTTGACTGGGAGATGATCATACACGGACACTCTGGATTTCTTTCCTTATGGTTAGGAAGTTTCCTTCTATGAAGGAGAGTTATGTGAACAGTGTTGAGAAGCCTCCACCAAACCCGAAGTCTGGATCTCTGTGTACTTCCAGAAGATGGATAGCTCAGAATTAAAAACACGATGGGTTCTGTAGCTGAAAATCAAGCTTGCCACAAGCCCGTAATTGCACTGTTGAACCCTTCCTTTTTACGCCAAGTGTTGAAACTTCTTCCTGACTGAAAGAAGAGGGAAAAGTGAAAGATATTTCTTGCCATCGCAGCCAGCCTTTTTTTCCTCTTATGTTTCACGCTTAATCCATGGTGGTTGGGTGCTGATGACTTGCTGGTGTCTGGCAGAGTTGTAGTTTTGCTAGCCCTGGTATGCAGAGATGTCTGAGGCAGCGGTTTTTAATAGGACTCTGTTGGCTAAACAGAGTCTGTGAGCTGTCTGCATGGCTTTCCCAGACTGTGACAGTCTCCTTCACCTCTTGCATGGCTAACACTATCCCTTTCATCTCTGGATGTGTTTGTCATTCCAGTCTGGAGTTCCCTATTGCCAGTTCCACTAGAGATTCTCTTCATCCCGGGTTCTGCAGATTTCAACATGACAGGGTTCATGACAGAATATTTAGAACTTCTCTGGGGTCAATCCTAGTTCAGAATGTATGGTTTTCCATTTGTTAATGTGATCAGTTCTTTTTTCGTTGAAATGCTGTCCGCTTCAGTTTATGTTACTGTCTGCTTTTGTGTAGGCTTTGCTCCTTTGTCATCTTCCTTTCTGTCATTCAGTACGATCCCCTGGGTTCTGTGTTTTGCTTTTCTTCCTGTGCACCTAATTATTGGGTAACACTACCTTCGTGCTTAACTCTGGTTGTGTTAACTGAGTTACAGTTGTATCTTGGGTCTTATTCTGTTACTTAAGTCTGTTTTCAGTATGGCCTTTCAGATAGCTGGCATCAGCCCAAATTCATCATGGGTCCTTAAGCGAAGCTAAGAGGCTGTCATCACTAATTCCTCTCTCTCACTGTAGATGTTATAGTCTCTTAAACCTTAGCTATTATATTTACCCTAGGCTTCTGTTCAGATAGTCACATTCAGGGGATGTCAGTCTTGCAGGCTGTACTTGTATATCTGTTTTAATTGGTGTGTGTGTTGAGGCTCTGTGAATTCTTAGGTAGCTACATATCACTTAAAATCTTATAAATATCCTTTTGACCCTAAAAAGTGTAATGGGGTCCTCTTTGCGTTTTTCACTCATTGCTTTAATGGCATCTACTGTAATGCTGCTGTTGAACTCTTATCATTAAGGCTTCTCTGCTGGCTTTTATGTCTCACATCAGAAAAATCATCAGAATTTACTGCTGTCCTGCTGCTGATTTACTCCTGAATTACTGTATTACAGCTCTTTGCTCTCAGTATAGGACCGCTCCCTGAAGTTTCAAGCGTGCACCTTTCTTATATTATTGCAAGCTTGCTCTGTGTAAGCATTAAAAAAGCTACTTCTTGGTCTTCCTCAAAATAATCTTGCGGTTGCTAACGGTGGTCCCGTATCAAACCCATCCTTTGCTTTCTGGCCTGCTGTTTCAAGTGGGAGGTATGCAGATACATCAGACAGCTTTGTTCGGCAAGTCTTCTGGAAGGTGGGGAGTAGAGTTAAGGACACGTCTGCCAGAGTAAGCATTAAGCAATCATTAGGATTGCTGACTCTGGCAACAGTTTCTGGAATTGCCTTTTTGTCTGTATTTGCCTTCTGACTGTTGAAATTGCTGCTGTGAATCTGAGTGCCACCGCTAAAATGTGTTGGAAACTACCTGCTGCAGGGCCGTGCTGTAGTAGCCATATGTCACCTTCAAACTGTGTGACGGCTACCAGGAAGGCTAGATGACACCCCTGTGGGTAAGAAGCCTATAAATCAAAAGTTCTGGAACTGTGTTTGCAATCACTGAGCTTTTTTGAAAGATGGAGGAGGCTGGGATGACATTTGACAAGGCAGCGCTTGTCTGTGTGCTGACTGTTCTTCACATCCCTCTCTGAACAGCTGTTTACCATGAGGCAGTAGATGTCTTCCCGGTGTTACAGTACTGGGGAGTAGTTACGCTACTGTTCCTTCTAATTGTAGGGAATAGTAAGGCACATTGGCAGTAACGTATATCATCCTGAATTTTTGAAATAGGTAAGCAACTGAAATTCCTTTTGTGTGTGTAACTAGGTAAAGCTGGCAGGAGTTGGAAGGATCTAGGAGAAGAAAACAGCTGTAGGTCTGTCCATCTGTCCAGTGTGTAAACTGTGCTGAAAGCTGTTTTAAAGGATGTGCTTTTTTCCCCCCTTTCACTGTAGATGGAGACTAAATGCATTTTTGTTGTTGTTCCAATGCTGATATTTGAATCTCTTAAGCAATAACACCTCTTAGATCTGTCAGATGGAGCCGAAATGAAAAACCTGTTAACTTCAGTCAGCAACCCTTTGACTGCAGGGGCTGTGACTTGCCGTTTCTGTGTACTTCGTGCCTAGTTGTAACACGCTAGAGGTCTCCTAGGCTTGCGTTACTGCGTGTCAGCAAGGCTGATACTGGTTGGGTGCTGATCCCGAGCAATGCCGAATCGAGTACTTGGAATGTGATGAAGCACAAAAGGAGATGCTGTTTCTTAGAAGGGGACAAGATATGCAGCAGTATCAAAGGACTAGCCACCTAAGGAGACAGGCCTGTAAAGTAAAATGAAGGCCATCAATCTCATAAATGTGGACCATAAGACTCCAGTACCGCTCCTAACAATGCTGGAAGAGAAGATGTGTGTTTGAAACCAGTGTGAGTGTCCTCTGACATGCCTTTTCTGTTTGTTCTGCTTGCATTTGGATGCTGGCTTCAGTACGAATGGGTTGACTGCCGAAGTCTGCCTGTAAATTCACGTCCCTGTCAAGAAGGCAATTACCTGAGTTGCCAACTGTTTAAGTTTTAACTGTAACAAAGTTAAAACAATGTCATTGAAAGCTTGCAGACCTTTGTATAGACAATTGCAAATGTCTTGCGCCTTTAGAAAAGGTGAATAAATTCTGTATCAAAGGAGGTGTGGGGTTTTTTTTTGTATGGTTTTAATGTTCACTAATTACATGCCTGGTACTGCTTGAAGCCTGGTGAAACAGTCTCCTCTTACCAGAATCCTAGTACAGAGTGTCACATTGACACTGTTGCTTCTTCAACCAGATTGAAGTCGGTTTACTTTGATTATAATATTAATGAAAATGCTCTTCAGTATTTATAGCTGTACTGCATGACCCTGGCATATCAGTATGTGTCTGAAGACTTGGTCTTTTCTGTCTGAAGAGCGGCAGGTACAGGCTTTTAGGAGTGTGTGGGGAGCCTGAACAGGAAAGATTGCGCTACTGAAATTTGGGTAGCCAGAACCAACTACTACAATCTTGGCTTCAAGTAAACCTAACTTTAACTTCCCTAACAACTTGCCATCCCAAACACAAAGTCTTAAGAGCAAGGGAGAAAATAAAAAGTAGTTTAAATTGAAATGGGCAAACCAGCTATCGAACCAAATCTGGAATATTCCAGGTATGTTTACAGCTGCCCAGACTCAATTGTATACGAAAACTTGAGTCTTGCACATGATCTCCTCTGTGCCTGGGGGACCAACTCAAATGTGCGTGAACCTCACTTTTTGTGATGCTGCTTTTGCTATTTACTTGTTTTGATGGCTGGTCTCCTCACTGTCTTAATCTTGCCTGTACATTTTAATAGTGTACTTCTTCCTCGGTAATTAACCTAAAGCAAGTGGATAGCTCTCACAGCCCCCTGCCTTAAGCCTGTGCAAGGCTTCAGCTTTTGCCTCTGACTGTCAGGGTCAGAATGCTTTGGGTCTATTCATCAACAGTATTAGCTTGCTGTAGGCCAAGGCACTGGCTGCTGTACCTCCTTGGGTTATAGCCCTTCCCTGTCCTCTGAAGGTGGAGAAACTGCTGAAGTCCAGGGGGAACGGGACAGAGCTGGGTTATGCTGGAGGTCAGTTCCACACGTCAGCTCAAGTGCAACTTCTAGCCTGGGTACTGAAGTTCAAACGCAGAGTAGTAACCAGCCAGTAGCTGACTGCTGCTTTGTGGGTATCTTGGACCAGTGCATAGAGCTGCCAATATCAAATGTGACTTCGGCTTACTTGGATCAAGAAATGGCTGGTACTGCTCTGTGTGATTCTGTTGCACAGCTGGTGTTGTTGCTGCAAGGCCAGGTTGGGAGAGACTGTACCAGCGTAACGGACTAGAACGCGGATTGGCAGATAGAACAACAGAGGCTTCTAGCTGCGCAGTGGGGCTCTGCAGTGCCCTTCCGCAAGGAATAGTGAAGGCAAGCCGTTTTGATTCAGCCTAGGCCTTGCCTAAGCTCAGCAACTGGAATGATGTATCTTCACCTCTAATGACAGTAAGGAAGTGTTCTCGCTAGAAATCACAGTGATCATTACACTGTTACTTTTCTGACCTGTTTGTGAAAGGTAGCATCTTCAAAGACCTTAAGGGACCAGAAACTCCCTTCAGTCTCCTGACACTGTATCACCAGAACTCTTTTTTCCTGATTCCCTGTTACTAAATAGAACTGCCCCTGGTTTTGCTCTATACTGTTTAACCAGTTGCTGACTGTGGTTGTGTGAGGCTGAAAGTGTTAAGAACTGGTTGCTGTTGTGGCCCTGAGAGCTGCAATTAATTGTCTCGGTTAAGAGCTCTTTGGAAAACAACAATTGCTGGGAGGAGTGTGGCAGCTTTAGCTTAAAGCTTAGAGGTGGGCAGGGTGCTGCAGTATTGGGTGACTGGTGTTTTTTCTGCCTGTCAGGAAGGGATTTGCTTCCATCTTACAGTGCAGAAAAATATTCTGGAGTAAGTCACAGGGAGTCTGTTTTGCTCATGACAGAACAAGGTTCTTTGCAAATACCAGGTTCCTGCTGTTGAAGTTGCCTGCATACCTTAAAATGGTATTTGTGCGTGGTCTCCATTCTTTGGGGCTTAACTGAACTTGACTGGATGAGACCCAAAGTGGTACGATGTAGCTTTGAAGTTGGCATTGCTGGGATGGGACACTGGGCTAGGTGACCTCTAGAGGTCCCTTTCAACCTGATTTTTGTGTGTGACCACTAATAAAAATATTCGTGGTACTCGGGTTCTTCTTATGTTGTAACTTTTTAGGTTCTTTGGGGTTTATTATACAGATGCAGAAATCCTTATGTCCTTAGTTTGCTGCTGTACACTTAGAATTACAGGCCTTGGTATTGCAAGCCGTTTCCTTTGTGTGGATCGTAGAGGTGGGACAGTACCTGGAAAGTGATTATTAGTATTGAGGAGACAATGTTCTTGCCTTTTGAAACGCAAGACACCCTAGCTCTTCTGGTCAGAGGCTACTGGTGTGTGTCTCCTGATGGTAGCTAAGCTGTGGCTCTGCCACGCCATGGTGGCATGGAAAAGATGGCACTGATACCAGGTGTTGAGCCTTTGCTTTATTCATGAATCTCCTTTTGTGAAACTGATGCTGTGCTGTGAATCTGCCCTTTGATCTGAAAGAAAGCGCAGCTGCGCTGCACCCTTAAGAATGCGTTGTCAACAATAGAGAGGAAGCAATTAGATACAGCCATGTGATAAGTAGACTTCAGGGAGGTACCTTTTCCTGAAGGGGTGGCTCCCTCTTTAATCCATGCTTCCTATAGGATTTAAGAAAGAGCCAATTATCAGCCATTACTCAGGGTGTAGTTAGCAATAGGTTTAGCTCAGGTGTCACGCTCTCCTAGGCTGGCTCACTAAGCTGCTTTTGAGCATGATTCAGCTCTACATTACAAATGTAGGTGCTTTGTATTGTTCTCTGGTGGCCACAGCTGAACTTCGCAAGACTTAATGGCTCTGCCTTGTGAACTTGAGAATAAGATGTTAACTTATTCTCATGTTGAGGTTCTCAGGAGTAACACTGTTCAGTCCATCTTCACTCTACTCCCAACAACAAATGGTTTTCAGATATTATGGAAGAGTAAAAATGAGTTAACTGAGGTATGATTTTACTGGCATCACAGGGAGGGATGCCTTGCACAGCTGGAGGATTGCAGTGGGTAGATACAGGTGTTTTAGGAAGGGCAGGCTGGGATGGTGATGAGAGGGAGCTGCCGTGTTTGGTGAGAGCAGTGAGGCTGCATGCAGCTTTGCCTAAAGATGGCTAATGAGCTACCTGGGAGCTTAGGGGTCAGGATTAGAGGGCAGACCATCGTGGGTGAATTAGCGGGTGTCTGCTTCACACCAGCTGATCAGGACAGTAGTAGTGATGAGATCTTCCTCAGACAACTGAAACTTAACATTCACAGCCTTGGTGCTCACAGGTGACCTGAACCACCCATATTTGCTGGAGGACAGCACAGCAGGGAACAAGTAGTCTTGGAGGCTTCTGTTGTGCACTGATGACCACTTAACACAAATGGTTGAGGACAAAGGAGGATGCTTAGAGGAACCTGTTACTTACAAACAAGGAAGGACAAGTTGGGAATGTGGAGGTTAAGAGTAGTCTTGACTGCAGTGACCATGAGATGGAAGAGTTCAGGATTTGGAGAGAAGAGAACAAAGCAAAGAGTAAGCTCACAACCAAGATGAGTAGGAAATTGCACAAAGGCAGCAGGGATCCTGCTGGCATGAACAAGGAGCGTCTGACAAAACTCAGCATAAAAAGGAAGCACGTGAGAGGTGGCAGCAGAGACAGGTGACATAAGGGGAACATTTAGACACTGTCCATGCAAAGGTGTGTTTAGGGAGGAAAGACAATGTCGACGTAGAGTGGAATCTGACAGCAGATCTGCGAATGGCAAGAAGGGCTTTTATGGATAATTGGTACCAAAAAGATGGCTGGAGAAAATGTGGGCCTGTTGCTGAATGGGACAAGGGATGTGGAAAAGGCTGAGACACTCCATGTCTCCTTCGCTTTGGTCTTTACTAGTAGGACTTGCCTTCAGGAATTCCAGGTGAGGAAAGCTTACTCTCCATAGTAGAGGAGTATGGGTTTTGGGAGTGCTTACGGAAAAAGGATGTGCACAAGTCTGTGGGCTCTAAGGGGATGTACTCGTGAGTGCAGGCAGAGCTGGCCAATGTAACTTTGAGGCCACTCACAATAACGGTAAGGTCACAGTGGCTTGGGCGTGAGGGCTGGAAGGAAGCAAATGTCTTTCCTATCACTGAAAGGGGCAAGAAGGAACATCTAGGAAACCACAGGATCGTTGCCTCGGTCTGTGGGAAGGTGAGAGAGCAAATAATCCTGAAAACATAGGAGGAGAAAAGTAATGGGAATTAGTGAGTGTGGATTCATGAATCCACAGGTCAGGCACATTCAGATTGTGCCTGACCAACCTGATAGCCTTCTTCACTGGCTGAGCTAGTCATCTGGTGTGGTGGGTGAGGAGAACAGTGGGTATTTTCTTACTTCTACTTTAGTGAGGCTTTTGAAACTGTCATGTAAACTCCTCACTGATAACCCGATGAAGTGCAGTTTGGATCAAGAGACAGGTGGATTACAAATGGCTGAAATGCCAGGCTCAGAATTGTGATCACCGTCTGAAAGTTGAGCTGGAGGCCAGTCACTAGCGACTGTTACAGATTTACCCACACCAGCCACCATAATAGGCTCTGACCCTGGGATCCTGCTGACTAAGGTCTGAATGAAGGTTTCAAATTCCTCTCTTACTGCCTGTCTGGTTACAGCTTGAGATGGGTGCCTCTGGATAGGCACCCTGACCCCAGGTCACACCTACCAGTTTACCTGTTCCACCCCAGCACTCAATCCACAAGTCCAATCACTTAATCGTGGTCGGTGGTCTCTTGATTTCTTACTGGTTTTCACTGTCGCTGGGCTGGCCTTCTTCTGAAGTTACCTCATTCTTTTGGAATTGTTTCCTTTGTCCTTCATTCTGCTCACCTCTGCCAGATCCAGCTAGTTCTGTGTTAGCAGCATTAGTTTTATCAAAAAGTTTACTCTCGGTCAGCTCTTGCAGCCGAAGGCTTCAACTACTGAAGCTACTAATGCTAGACGAGGCTGTTCAAAGAGAAGAATACAGTTAATCAGACTTAAGCGGCACCACGGGCATACCTCTGGGGTTGTGATACTGAGGTCAGCGCTTCGACATCTTCATTAATGACAGGACAGACTGCACCCTCAGCAACCTTGAGGGGACGCAGAGCTGGGAGGAGTGGTTGGTAAACCAGCTGGGTGCGCTGCTGCTCTGAGCCGAACGATTGACAGGCTGAAGAAATGGGCTGACAGGAGCAGAGTGAAGTTCCACAAAGGGAAATGTAAAGCCCTACCCCTG
Organism: Rhynochetos jubatus; assembly: GCA_027574665.1. Classification (NCBI taxonomy): domain Eukaryota; kingdom Metazoa; phylum Chordata; class Aves; order Eurypygiformes; family Rhynochetidae; genus Rhynochetos; species Rhynochetos jubatus. Next base: position 93,980,531 of record CM050650.1, on the reverse strand, counting down.
GAGAGGGGATGCTAGGGATGTGGAAGAGTTGCTGGGGGTCCTGTGGATCACAGATTGGTTGCCAGTTACACGGTCTTGCCACAAAGGCCAACAACATCTTGGTCTGAATTTCAGGAAGAGCATCATCAGTGGCTGGAGGGGAGTGATCTTTCTCCTTCCTCACCACTGGTGAGACTGCTGCTGTAGTGCTGTGTCCGGCTCTGGGCTCCACAGTACAAGAGAAACACGGACAGACTGGAGCAGGCCCAGCAAAGGGGCACTAAGATGTGGAGTTTAGTGTCTGACGTGCAGGGAGAGGCTGAGAGCTGGGGTTGTTTAGTCTGGAGGGGAGAAGGCTGCTGAGGAGATACTGTCAGTGTGTATAAATACCTGGTGACAGAGAGCAAAGGTGACGGAGGCAGGCTTGTCGGTGATAATGCAGTGATGGGACCAAGAGGCAGTGAACACAGGTTGAGGTACAGGGAATTCCATTAATGTAACAAAATGTAAGAATAAACTTTTTTTTTTACTCCAGGAGAGGTTGAATATCGTAGCAGGTTACCGGAGAGGCTGTGGAGTCTTCAGCCCTGGAGATAATAAAAAACTGGGAAGAGTGTGAAGCAACCTGCTGTAGTTTTGCTTTGCTTTGCGCAGGGGGATTGGACTAGATGGTCCCCAGGAGTGCCTTCCAGTCTCAGGTGCTTCAGGTCCAGTTCAGCTGTTGCATCACCTCTAAGCTGGTGTGAAGCCCCACTGCAGATACTATGTAAGTGTCCATCATCCCCCTCCCTGCTCCCAGTGCAAGTATCTGCCTGTGTAGATTAAAAGTACATTCTTTGTTTAAAGCTGAGATCCTTTGAAGAGGAAGATGATTAAACAGCAGTAAATACAGGCTGTAGTAGAGTCTTGACTTTTCTTGACATAGCCAATACAGAAATGTTGCTGTGGTTTGTGCATCCAGAGGTGAATAACACCAAGTCACTATTCGAAGCAAGTGGGAGTTGAGAGGCTACTTAAAAAGGTTACTGATGTCTTGAATTTGACTGAAATGCTCTTTAAGCCAAGCTGGGAGAATACCTTCACAACTTCAGCTGTCTCCTATAGCTGGTAGAAAGTTGCTTAGACCTAGAGTCTCATGTCCGAAATCTCCTTCGATCTTAAAACTGCTGGTTGGAACTCTGTGTTATGACTAAAAATGATGTCCCCTGGAAGACTGAGGCAAAACAAACTACTCCAGATTCCTGTTCTCCTTCCACTCTGGCATCTTACCTGCTTAATGCTTGCTAAGAGCTTGAGCAATATTGCTCTCTTCACATTTTTCTCTTGAATGCCTTGACGATAAGCCATTCACACACAACTGCTTTATGTTCTTTGTGAAGACTTGGCAAACTTAGATTTGAATGGATACCTATTTCGTATTCATCTCTCTTTACAGTAGACTCTGATATGGTATAATGTTGACCCTTATTTATCGTCTCCTCTATTGTCTTGATCGCTTGCTTTCCAGTAGGTGATGGCCCTGTGTCTGAGTGCATACTGTCAGGGAGTTCCTGCCTGTCACTGAAACTTGACCCAGTCAAGAGAACCTGAGTTCCTGCATTTGTTTCCAGCTTATCCAGAACAGTTGGGAGTAGGTCTGTGTACTCTGACCAGAGGACCCAGATGTGTTTGCATTTTGGGGTCTGAAGAGGAGGAAGAACTTGCAGGTTCAGAGAACATCCTGTAAGTCTGTGGTAGATGTGAAGATAGATAACATCAATTCTGTAGCTTACAGAGATGGTAATAAGGTTTTTTTGTGAGGGAAGTGAAAACTGCACAGGTCACCATACTGCCTGTCTCAGTAAACCTAGACTGTTGGTTGTCCCCTCTCTCGTGAGGAAAAGTATTTACTTCTGGTAGACCATGGAGGAAAAGGAGGTAGAGATTGTACCTCAGCCCCTGGCAGAGTGGAGCTGCCAACAGCAATGTGTGATACTTGGAGGCAATGTTGCCAAGCAACTATTGCAGCTGTGATTTGGTAAAAGAGCAACTCTCTTTCCCAAAGCTACACCTGGCTCGGATTTTGTGTTAGAAAAATGGATATATTGATGGGGAGTGGGGAACTGTCCCTCTTGCATGGATGAGAAAAGGAATGTGATATTCCACATTGGGCTGTTGATTGCCGTGCTGTTCTCGTGCACTGCTTCCTTCTTAAGGAGGAGGGAGCGAGAATCTGTAATGCGGTTTTACTGAAGTGCTTGAATGAAAATAGATAAAGCTTCATTAGTAGGATTAAAGGCAGTAGTAATCCTGTAGGAATTCCTGCGAAAGAAGGTGAATTGATTCATTGTGTGTAACCTACTATTCTTGAATGTAGCTAAATATTCTTGAATGCAGGCAAATTCAAAACATGACAGTGAGTGGCGACTGGGACCGAGTGATCATTTTAAATAAGCTGCTTGTAATGTGTGCTTGAGTCATTTGGGTTTGAATTTGTCATTCATAACAATTTCTAGAAACAACCAGTGTATCAATAAGTAACGATGCTTTATGGTATAGGGACTGATTTTCCCATTAGGGTATATAGCTGTGGGATGTTTGTTCAGTTGCCTGTTACCTGTAGATGATGGCAGAAACAACCCTTCAAACATGTCAAATGCCATACTTATTTCCACTGAAGATGTAAAGGGTGAACACTGTGCTCATGCATTTGCGCTCCCCTCCTAAGCAGTGGCTAAACCAAAGAGACATGCCAATAACACATCAAGTGTGAGCTTTTTGGTGTGTTCTCATTGCCAAGCAATCCCTAGGTGGATTATTCTCAACTTTTAAATGTACCGAACTGCTGCATCGGGATGGAGTTAAAGTTAACTTTCCCCATAGCAGCCCTTGTAGTGCTGTGCTTTGTATTCGTGGCTAGAATGGTGTTGATAACACTCTGGTGTTGTGGCTGTTGCTGAGCACAGCATCAGGGCTGTCTCTCCAACCTCCCCCCAAAGGTCAGTAGGCAGGGGGTGGGCAAGAAGCTAGGAGGGGACATAACTGGGACAGCTTACCCAAAGTGATGCCCCATACTGTATGATGTTGTGGTCAGCAGTAAAAACTAAAGGGGTGGTGGGCAGGGGAGAGGGCAGTGGGGAGCATTCATTGTCAAGGTGTTTATCTTCCAGACCAGCTGCTGTGATTACTGAAGCCCTGCTTCCCAGGAAGTACATGTTGCCAGCTGATAGGAAGTAGAGAATAAATCTTTGTTTTCTTTTGCTTCTATGCATGGCCTTTGGTTTTGTTTAATAGACCGCCTTTGTCTTGACCCATGAGTGTTTTCATCTTATTTTCTCCCCCTTGATAGACATGTGGCAGCCAACCAAGGCTAACCCACCACAACTGCTGAGGGTTTCTTTTGTTTTCTAAGTGAAAAGTAACTATTATTCTCCTTGATAAAGATTGTGAAGCCTTGGTTCACTCTTCTGGGTGCTCTGCAGCCCAGATCAAGCAGCCTCATGAAAGAAGTGATGCTAAATGCCTCTTCACACTTGTCTTATTTGCTGCTATTTCTGTGAAATTTGGATGTTCATAGTTTTGAAGTAACCTTCTTAAACAGGCACTCTGTTTACACAGCAACAAGGTTCTGTCAAATGTTTGATCTTAAGTGAGACTTTAAAATCATAGATTGCTTTGCGTTGGAAGGGACCTTAAAGATCATCTAGTTCCAACCCCCTTGCCACGAGATCAGGTTGCTCAAAGCCTCATCCAGCCTGGCCTTGAACACTTCCAGGGATGGGGCATCCACAGCTTCTCTGGGCAACCTGTGCCAGTGCCTCATCACCCTCTCTGGGAAGAATTTCTTCCTGATATCTAATCTAAATCTGCCCTCTTTCAGTTTAAACCCATTATCCCTTGTCCTGTCACTCCAGGCCCTTGTAAAAAGTCGCTCCCAGCTTCCTTGTAGCCCCCTTCAGGTACTGGAAGGTGCTGTAAGGTCTCCCTGAAGCCTTCTCCAGGCTGAACAAGCCCAACTCTCTCAGCCTGTCCCCATAGCAGAGGGGCTCCAGCCCTCAGAGCATCTTCATGGCCTCCTCTGGACTCGCTCCAATATGTCTGTGTCCTTTTTATGTTGAGGGCTCCAAAGCAATGCAACAGCTGTAAGGTCACATGTGAGAGGATCCTGTAAAGTTTTGGGAGTATGTTTAGAGAACTGATACTTCTCAAGCAATCTTAATTCTACTCTGAACACTTAGAATTCTATGTTCTAGACTAAATGCAGCTGAATACTTTAGTATCCACTTCCTCTTCCTGGCTTCTGAAGGAAATGATATTCTGAGAAAAAGTATTTCATAGCCACTACTTCTTTCCTCATGATTACAGAAAGTAGCAATAATTTTGGAAGAATAACTCTCACGAAAAGAGAGCAAGGCTGTAGTGTAAATTAAATCTAGTTAAAACAGCTGTGAAGAACACCACTTGAAAGGAAATGTTTCTTCCTTTTCCAGTCAGATGTAGCTGATCTAATGATGTATGGTGTCTGAATGTTGATGATTCTGTCACGCAGTTAAGCATTCCAGCATTAATTTGAATTATATTTAATTTAGTATCATCTCGGAGGAGACTGCCTGTTTTAGGAAGTAAGAAAGTGCTTTTAATAAAACGCAAAGCACACTTCAGCCTTGTGTGGCGTGATGCATTCTCCTTGGATATAAGGAATTTTTTTTCTTTTTTTAAACCATGGTCAAATACTGGACTACGTTTTCTTCAGAGGTGAGGGAACATACCTTAGAGGTGTTCAAGGCAACTGAACAAAGCCCTGAGCAGCCTAGCTTGATTAGATCTGATTGGAGCATCAAGTTAACATAAATGGCCTTAGGAAGCCCCTGCACACCTAAATTATAGTTTTTATTCACTGGCTGAGAAAACTCAGTAACTGTACCTTTTATGAGCAGGTGTTAAACATCCCACAGAGCGCACACACCTTCTGTTTTATGGATTGACCCAAACCCAGTTGCAAGGATGGATCTTGGAGCACTCTGAGGCCTGAGCTGTTTGCTGAGACTGTGGGACAGTATAGTACTGGGGTGTCAGCTGGCATGCAAGTCCTGGAGATTTGTGGGAAAGACTTGTGTCCATGCCACTGGAGTTTAAAGTGGGGGAAAGGCTTGATTCTGTCTGTTCTTTCCCATGGTCTTCTGTTAAGTTAATGCCTTGAGCTCCACAGAAAGTGCTGCTTTGAAGATGAATAATACTGTTGCAGTAAGACTCCGGGGATCATCCAGGAATGGAGTTGCATTTGCATGGCAGGCTGTTCTGTGCTGAGAACTGCAAGGTGTTAGGGTTTGGGGGTGGCCAGGTAGGCTCTCTGTAGGTAAGAGGGGTGAATAGTGCAGCATAAAAATTTACTTAGTCTGGTCTGTTTAACTTGCAGAGGAGTGAGGGAAGACAGTAGGTAGGGGAGGAAAGTAGGTGAGTAAGTCTCTGCAGTGACCGTGGATGTTGTGGGTTAATGCCAGTAAGCAGCTATGTACCACCCAGCTGCTTGCTTTGTCCCCCCAGCCAGTGGGATGGGGGAGAGTATTGGAAGGGTAAGAGTGAGAAAACTCATGGACGAAGGTAAAGACATCTTAGTAGACTTTTGCTTTAGCAGGTAAAGCAAAAGCCACACAAGCAAAGCGAAACAAGGAATTCATTCCCCGCTTCCCGTGGGCGGGCAGGTGTTCAGCCATCCCCAGGAAAGCAGGGCTCCATCATGCATAATGGTTACTTTGAAAGATAAATGCCATCGCTATGAGTGTCCTCCCTTCCTCCTTCTTCAGCTTTTATTGCTGAGCACAATGTCATATAGTGTGTGGGATGTCCTTCTGGTCAGTTGGGGTAAGCTGTCCCAGCCTTGTCCCCTCCCACCCCCAGCCTGCTTGCTGGCAGGGCAGTCTGAGAAGCAGAAAAGACCTGGATTCTGTGCAAGCACTGCTCAGCAATAGTTAGAACACTGGTGTGTTATCAGTGCTGTGTTGGTCACAGATCCATAACACAGTGCCATATGGGCTTCTATGAACAAAATAAATTCCATCCCAGCACAAACCAGTACAGCAGAGAAGATTGGCACGTGAAACTTCACTCTTTCAAACGTAGTTTCATGTGGGAGATGTCGTGGAGGTGCATTTACTTAAGAGTCTATTCGGTTGTCTTTGACTAAAAATGGTAGCTGATTAATGCAATTAACAGATAATGTCTCTCTGGTAGAGAAAAGTAACCTTTTATTCTTGTTTATTGCAAACAATCTATATTCTAAACCTATCTTGCAAACTAATCTTATTTCTGAGGCTTTAGTCATCGTTAAAGGAAGAACTTCAATTGTTGGCTGATGACTTTTTTGCAGCAGATGCTTATGTAACCTTTATCCTGTGCCTGGCTGCGTGGGGCGGGGGGGTGGGCGCTGTTTGCTGCGTCCCAACAGAGTAGCATAGGTTTGCACGTTTTTTTTTTTTATTGGTGATGCTTTTATTTCATGTTTAGCTATTGACTTACAAAGACATTTTGGCAGAGCTCACTGTTTCCCAGTTTTCCTTTTATTTCTGCATATAAAAGGAATATAAATTGCACACTTAAACCAGTAAGCCTTTTAGCAGTTCTTTGCTGATGAGGGAAAAATTTTGGTTAAGACCAGCTCCAGAAGCTTCCTGCTAATACTGTACTATGCTTTATAACCTTGTCTCTCTTAGAAAGTACCAAATGCCGCTGGCAGGAAATGACAGCTTGCACACCTTATTCTTGCAGCTTGAACTCTGACACGAGCAGTCTTTCTCTTTACGAGTGACCAGGCAGGATAAAATTAGAGCACTGCTCCTTGGCCACATTGAAACTTGATTTCTGAAGCTGTTACCTTATTGAGTGTGCCAGGGTTGGCACCTCTGACATTTCTGATTCTTAGGGCAGTGACTTTACATTCCAAAGGGTGTGCTGTAGCGGGCTCGTATCCCACAAGGCTGGTAGGAGTGCTGTGGCAACGTCCCACGTAGCCTGCGTCTGCTCTCCCTATACACCCAGTCGTAAGCGTGGCAGGCGCAGTTGCCAGCCAAGGATCAGGAGCTGCCCTCTGGCAGTTCAATAGCGGGTTGTGATCCTGCTTGCCCTGGCCACTGTTAGGATGGTTGGGGAGTTCTGTGCTGTGAAATACTTCCAAGTCATGAATGCAAACTTTGGAAAATCATTTTAAAGGAAGTTTCATTACAAAACACTGAGTTAAACTGATGTTTCCCTTAAAAATAAGTGTTTTAAGGAGGAAGGTGTTCTATTTAAATCCCATTATCTCAGAAATAAGATGAATAGGAGGCCTTGGTGATATTTTGGGGAATGAATCCCCAAAAGCCATTCTTAATCTCTTTTCTTAATATTACTTTCCATGAAGTGTGATCAACTATGTATGTATATAACTTTGCAGTGAACTGTAAATGCTCTGTTTTGTTTGTTTCACAACTTAGCTTTTGCATCGTGTCATCACCTAATGTCTGGAAAACAATATTTTTTTTTTTATTTGGGAAAAACAAACTTCTCACAATTTTATTCAGTCAAAACTCAGGTGTGTTTTTTTAATTTAGTAACTTTGTTAAAAACAACAAAAACACTTCAATTCTTCACTTTGTCACCTTACAAGACTGCTTGTGACAAATGGCACAAGAAAGAGGCTGTTCATCTCAAGAATAAACGGACGTTACCCATGTTAATTACAGCTTCTGGAGATACCAGTCCTCTGGTTTACAAACTGCATTTTTTCATATTCCTGACTTAGTTTCCTGTATAAGGCTTTTGATGTTTGCAATGTTGTATGACTTGAACGTATTCCAGAATTAAAGTAGTTATCAAGCCAGCCACTTACTTCTGTGGCTTAAACATTGAATGGAAAGAACATTTATGTCACTGTACTTCCTTTCTAGTTAAGGCTTTAAACAGCCCTTGAAATAGGGGTGCTGTCTTAATTTCTTGGAAATGCTTTTAACAGTTATCGATGCTATTGAAGCAAACGAATCAGTGAGCTGAAGGAATACTTGCAACTGGTGGATACATATTTCTCTCTCATTTCTAGAGGTGGGACAGATTGTGCAGGGGAAGTTTCATTCAGAATACTTCTACCCAGCCTCTTCGGAGTTATGAATAGGACTGAGCTGAATGGATTTGTTGGTGACTTCAATGAAAAATAGCTATACAGATAGAAAAGACAGGCTTCTGTCCCTGAAACTGTACCACTTAACAGACACCGACTAAAAATAGCTGAGTGATGCTTCTAAGGCTTGTCTTCCCACTGTTCTTGCAATACACCTTGAACCACACATCTCATCTGTTATCAAGCTGGGCTCTGGAACAGTGTGTTTAGTTGTTTGAATTGTCTGCCTTTGGTGCAACTTTATACTCTTGAGTTTGTTATTTAAAACTACTAAAATTATTAAACCAGTTCATTTGTTTGAACTCCTCCTGTGTGGTTTTTTTTTTTTTTTTAATGTGGCTGATATTAAGTTCTGAAATTCTGGCCTTGACTATCAAAACATGTGCTTGCTAAGCCAGCTGTGAGAGACTTCTGAAGACCAGAGATATGTTAAAGCTATGGCCTTTTGTTGCCTTTGTTTATATAAACAGATTCCCCCCTGCCCTGAATAGTTGGAGTTTGACATCTGAAAAGCACATAAGGGCTGCACCTTCGTGGTTTTCCTGGTCCCTGGGTATGGAGGTAAAGGAAGGAGGCCTTTTCTACTGTAGAGAAAAAGAAATCAAGCTTAATGTGGGGTAGTGGATGTGACACAAGAATGTGCTTTGAGATGTTTGTTCTGCTTAATCAGAAACTAATTCAGTGGTTCAAGTGATGGCTCAATAGTCCTGTATCAGTAGTCTCAAAAGACTAAAGGTTCAAGGACCTTGAAGAACATTTTATTCGAGAATAAAGGTTCTTGTACTGTGGTTCTTGCGGAGTTTCCTTTGCTTCAAGTTCTTTGTGCAAGATCTTTTAGTCTTTCTAAGAAAATTTGTTCTTTAATTCACGACGTCTGATTCACTGGACGTGATTAACATGGCAGTTAAGCTTTTTGTGGATGTGGGGGGTGTGTGTTCTTGTTGGATTTTTTTCCTCTGTGAGCCTATGAGTCAAAAATGGTTGGAGGTGGCAGGTGTGATTCTGTCTTTTGGGGAGATAACTAGGCAGCCTAGTAAGAGACGGTCGTTGAAGCAGCAGGATTGGACTGAAAATGGATGATAGTAATTGTATTGCTTTTGAGCGCTTCAGTATCACCTTGACTCAATCCCTGTCCCTGCTGTGTTATGTTTCGAGGACGGAAACTCACAGGAGTCCCTGTAGTTCTACTCTGTTCTGTGCTTCCCTGGGTACCCACTGGAGGAGGGACAGTTTGCTGTTGCTCAGCTGCTCTTGTGTTGAATTACAGGAAATGCAAATGCTGTTTACTTGGTTTTTTTGCTCTGTATCTGATATATAAAAATGCTTGTCTTCCGTTCGTGATCTGTATCTCAGCTTGGAGAAATGACAGATATTTCTGGAAAACACTCTATAACTTGATTGAAATCTTAAGTAGCAGCTTGCTTGTGCAGTATGAATTGCGAGGGGGAGTAATGCAGACAGGGCGAGCACTGCCTGGGCATGCCTATCCTGCTGTAACCACCGAGGCTTTTTGGTAAGTTTTTGGGCAAAAAGGGATAGTTTTTTAGGAAATCTCTGGCAACTACTCAGGATGAGGCAGAAGAGATGTGTAGATTTTCTTGCAGTTAATTCGCTGTTCCACAAGATGGAGCCAGTTATTTGACAAATAAAGTCTGTCAACCAGCAGCAGAATTTGGAGAAACAGGAGAGAATTAAAGTCACTTCACTGTGGTTTATGGTCAAAGGACAGGCAGGGTGCACTTGAGTGAAAGGAAGAATTGTAGTCTGTCAGAAGCCTTTGAAGATGTTGGCCCAAGATAAGCTTGCTGCTGTGTTGAGATGCAAAGCAGTTAGTGCTCTGTTACATGTAACACTTGGCTTCCTTCCTTCCTCCTAGAATTGGTAATTGGTAACTGCAAGAACTAGAGGGAAAACTGACTTTGTTTTTAGATGCCTCTGTAATACAAACCTTATTTAAACTTGGCAATCTTTCTTCGTTTAAAACTTCGTCTCAAACGTAGTCTCCTGTCCGACTGGTTTTACGCACAGTGTAAGGTGTTCGGAGTAGTTTGGGGTGTAAACCAGTCACCCGTCCCTTTGACAGCAAATGTAAAAGTGAAAGGCTGTGTGCTTGCTCTTTTTACCTCACTTCTGACTCCAGCTCACTGTAAGTTGTGTTGTAAGGGTGGGTAGCACCTGTGTTGCACCAAAAGAAGTGCTTTGCTAGTACCTGCTGTTACATTAAGCTGAACTCATGGCAGTGGGCTGGTGGAAACTGAGTTATTGTGGTGAGGGAGGCAACCACCATCACGCTCCTACTTTGTAGTCATATCTGCAATAATCTTATACTTGCTTCTTTGTGGACATCTCCCACTTCTGTCATATCCCTGTACCTTTGTTTCCTTTTGCCTCTTTTTAGTTTGTTCTGGTCTCCACCACCTTTTTTCTTTAACTTGCTTGAGTGGGAGGTACACCTACACCTGCCCAGTCTCCTGTGGCTGGTAGTGTATAACCTTTCTGACCAGCTTCTTTCTGCAGCTAGAAGCTGAGTAGAGGATGGAATCTTAACTGGGAGGTTTAAAGCAGTATTTTCATACAGACTAATAAAAATGAGAGCTGAAGCAATGTTCGATACTATTTTGACTGCTTGGATTTATATACAGTTAGCATATGAGGTTGCACTTGTTTTGTAACACAGGTAAAAGCCTTTTTTCCCTCAGCGTTTTTTGTGGTCTGTATCTTGTAAGCCTTGGTTTTGTGTATGATGTAGGCCTATGCATCCACTGGTGCAAAATAAAACTTGAGCAGTTTGGAACAAAACTTAAACCTCTGACTTCTACAAACTAATGTGCTTTGACCTGTGCTTCCTTTCATAATGTGCTGCACCGGCTTCTGCGGTACCATTCCCGTCATTATTCTTGCCTGAAGATCTGTATCGGCTGCACCCACGTAAAGGTGGTTGTATCAGCTCTAATTTCTGTAGTAGGGGGTGTGAGCAATGCTGTGAATGTTTGCTGAAGCTGCTTCATTCAGCTTTCCAATATAATGGAGTACAACATACGGTACCGTATGGCTATGGGCGTGGAGAAGAAAGGGATATAAGGGAGTATATGCACACGTTAAGCATGTGAAAGGTACTAGTCCAGTTTAAATGATGTGGAGGAGAAATTTCTCATAAAAAAATGATATTCTAAAGAGGGGACAGTGTGGGGGAGAAAGTGGGAAAATTTTTGAAATACTTTGGGGAAAAAGCTTTCAGCTCACCAGAGAATATGTCAAAATGATGCCTCTTCACAGAAGTCACACTTTCAAATGCATTTTAGCATAAAAGAATGGCATCTGAAGACAGATAACTTCTTCAGCAATTTAAAAATTGGCTGGAAATCAACTTGTGTGAAGACCTGTGTCTAAAATTGTTAATTACTTTCCAGCTCTTTATTACTGATGTTTTAAACGGTTGAAGTCTGTTATTGAAATGTTCTCAGTTTTTGTGATAGCCGCAGAATTTTCTGTAGATAGGGGGAATGTTGTGTACAATAGCTATATTGGCATGGAAGTGTCTAGAAAAAAACTCTTGTCAGGTTGTTTCTTAAATTCACAAGTTAGCAATTCTGAGAACTACGGGACATACCAGCAAATGTTGTGTCTTGTGGCTACATACTTGCTACGTTTTTAGAGTCTAGGTGGCCTCTAATAACAAACTCCTTAAATACGCTAAATAAGTCATAGATGCGCACAACCAGCATTTATTTCTGTTCAAAACTTTGATACGCAGTTACTGACTGCAGACTAATGTGGTATCAGGTGTGCTGGCTTGACCCTGTCAAGCAGCCGAACACCCACCCTACTTCTTGCATGCTCCCCTCTCCTGTGGAATGGGAAGGAAATAGAAGGAAGGTGGAAAGACTTGTGGCTCGACATCATGGCAGTTTAATCATAGAATCACAGAATCACAGACTGGTTTGGGCTGGAAGGAACCTTAAAGACCATCTAGTTCCAACCCCCCTGCCATGGGCAGGGACACCCTCCACTAGACCAGGTTGCTCAAAGCCTCATCCAGCCTGGCCTTGAACACTCCCAGGGATGGGGCATCCACAACTTCTCTGGGCAACCTGTTCCAGTGCCTCACCACCCTCTCTGGGAAGAATTTCTTCCTGATATCCAATCTAAATCTCTCCACTTTCAGTTTTAACCCATTACCCCTTGCCCTGTCACTACAGACCCTTGTAAAAAGACCCCCCCAGCTTCCTTGTAGGCACCTTCGGGTACTGGAAGGAAAGGAAGGCAAAAGCTGTGCACACAAGTGAAGCAAAAAGAGGAAAATAATTCAGTACTTCCCATTGGCAGGCAGATGTCCAGCTGTGTCCTGTGAAGTAAGGTCTCAGCAGGTGTCATTTGGAAAGGCAGATGCCATAACCACAAAGGCATGCTGCCTCCCCCGCTTCCTCCTCCTTTCCCTCAGGTTTTGTTGCTGAGCATGATGAAATATGGTTTGGGATGTCCCTTTGGTGAGTTGGGGTCTGCTGTCCCTGACTCTGTCCTGTCCCAGCCCCTTGCCCATCCCCTGCCTGCTGGGTGGGGGTGGGAAAAGGAAAGAAGGCCTTGACTCTGTGCAAGCACTGTCCAGCCAAAGCCAAAGTATTAGTCGTAGCTGCAGTGTTTTACCCACAAATCCAGAGCACAGCTCCATACAGGCTGCTCTAAAGAAAGTTAACTCCATCCCAGCCAGGCCCAGTACAGCAGGAATCATCTCTTGGTATTCTCCACTTAACATGGAATAGCCAAGACTCCAAACTGGTTGGTGTGGAGCCATGTGACAGCTCGAATCCACCTTTCTATTTAGCTCTTATGAGAAATTTGTAATTCTGCTGTGCTTCAGTTTGAAATCAAAACTTAATCATTGCGTTGTATGAAGGAAACTGAATTACAGTTGCCAGCAAGACTAAACACGCACCATAAACCTTGTGGGGTTTTAGGCCAGGTTAGTTGTTTTAAGGGTTGCTTAAATTGTTCCATACCAGACCATCCTAAGGAAGGTTGTCAGCCGCTCACGACAATGAGCTAACGCATTCAAAACCTTGTCTTGATAAGTTCTCTGGAAAACAGCACACATCTTCACAGCTGACCTTACCTAAGCACCTACAAAAAATTGAAAAGGAAATTTTAATGTAATCAGTAGACAAATACAGAAAAGAAAATAAAGTGTAGATTGGGGAAAAAAAATAGATTCTCATTCTGGAAGCAGCAACCTGTCTTTGGGTTGCTGGAGTGTTTTCCTTGGTTCATCCAAGCAGTGTGCCAGGCACTTCACCGTATGGTAGTACATAGTCTAGGACAAACATGGGTCGTTTTCAGGACAGCACAAGTGGCTTTTTTCCTTAAATTATCTTTAGGTTGCAAATGTTTTTAAGCAGTTATCTGTATCTTAAATGACTGCAGTAGTGACTTGAAGTGAATCTTTATGTTGGAGCCATGCATTGGTAGTGGTGCGGCAAGCTGCCGAAGTGCAGCTCAGCTCTTCTAGTAAAAATTTGTATTCAAATGGCTTTCAAAAGAATGAAATTACAGGTGTATGAAAACTATGTTGAACAGTATTTCATGTTAATATTGCCTGATTGAAGTGGAACTGTCTAATGCAGTTCCTGGTAGGTAGGAGGGCGTTACTACTGACACGTAGAGGTGTTTTAAATAGCACAAAGTAGCAGTCATTGAGATTCTTACCATCCAGTCTTCATTCCTGAAGCCAAATGTCTTGTTTTTTAATTGGATAGCAAAATATATACAGCAGATAAACTAGACCAATTCTGTAAATTTTGCTGAAAGAAACCAGCAACGTATCTTTAAGGGCCCGAGGAGAAGAGACTTGTGAACATTTCTGTTAAGTGCAGAGTATTTCCTGTGGATGGAAATAAGGATCCTGGCTTCATACAGAACTGAGATCGATTTTGTATGAATCAGTCCAACTTGCCATTAAACATGTCTCGCACTGGAAGGGTCACAGACTAAGCTTTAGTTGACTGGTTAAGTCAAGCACAGCTGGTTTGATGCCCACGCAGAAGACATTGTTTTGTAACTTCTGTTGCCTAATGCTTAACTGTAGCTGTAATTGATTTGTATTAATTAAAATGTTTTTCATTTGAAGTGTTTAATATTGCATGTTGCCATTAATCTGAAATAAATTCAGAGATTACGTGTGAACACTTCTGTCTGGCCTCAGGTTTGTCTGTTATTCCACTGCTTAATTTGTTACTTTATTGCTTAAACATATTTGATTTCCCAAAGTTTTTTCAGAAAAAGGTATGAATTAATGAAACCTGAGCTTCTGGGAAAATACAAACCTGTTCTTTTCCAGGAGAAACCCAGCTAAATCACAAGTTGGGTTATGGTCTTTCTTTTTGTGAACAAAATCTTAAGTTGCAGTATTAAACTACAAAGTTAATGATCTCCCTCTTCATTTATTAAGATAGGCTTCAGTCATGGCAAGCCATCATTCCGGTCTTGTCGCATGAATGTAGAACTTGCCTATCTGGGATATCACAGCTGAGGGCGAACCTGAAGAATAGGCAGCTCCTGTGATGTGGAGTTGTACAAACTCTGTTGCGGTTAAAAGTTTATAGTTGCTGTGTGAACACCCTACAGGATAAATACAGGGGTGGCGTATAGATACTAAAGATACACACCTGGCCCTGTAGTAACCTGATTAAAACTGACTTCCCTCTTGAGAAGGCATATCCCTGGATTGAAGTTTGTGGGGAAAACTGGAGAAGCTGTTGGGCACACAAGACGTTGCCTTACCTTTTTGCTTCTAAACCATCGTGCCTGCATTAAGCAATTGCATAAGCTGAGGTACTTTATCCACAGTGGAGTGGCTAAGGAGGTTCTTTGATTAAGTTTCTTTTGATATACTACTTTAGTGGAAAGTTGATTAATATGGTGAGGCAAATGGCCTGCAGAACTCTGTTCTGGAGCATTAAAACTTAAAGTAGTATAAATTGTAACTGGGATCTTCCTGTGCTCTGTAGATCTACATGGATTGTAAGGACGGAGTGAGTATTTTGTGTCTGTAGTGTTTTATTGGGGAAGATAAAAAGGCAGGTCAGCAGGTGGCTAGTTGTTGAACTGTTTAAGACACATTGAAAACAGCTTGACTGTTCATTCTTACCTAACAAGCAGTAGTTTTAACGCAGAAGGGCCATGTGGGAAACGGTGTGTTAGCTTCGATGAGTAACTGTTGGATGTGTTGTCCACTGAAATCTAATTTTATGATGGTAGCACTTACTTTGAAAACTGCCAGTCATCTTAATCGTTTTGGTCTTAAAGGTCCAGCGGTAGACATCAGGTGGTCTGACTTTTTGAGATCTTGAACAAATTAAAAGCAAGGTGGCTACCCCAAATACAGGCAATATTTCCGCTAGTAAGAGGAAGGCTTCTTGCAACAAATCTGAGGAGCTGGGAATGTGTCTTAGGATTTTTGAATACCCATTCAAAAGCCTGGAGTCTAACTGAAAGGATTTCTCCTGCTTTCTTGTTTTGGCTATTGCTGAACAGGGCTTGCATACTATCAGGGGTTTTCTTTTTTCTGTTCTGCCCCCCGCAGATGAGTAGGCTGGGGGTGGGTAGGCAAGAAATGGGAAGGAGACACAGCTGGGACAGCTGTTGACTGACTCTGACCATTCCATACCTTACAATGATGATGATGATGTGCTCAGCAGGAAATGCCCAAGGGAGGGAGGAGGAAGAAAGGCCGTTCTTGGTTGTGGTGGTGTCTTCCAAAGCAAGTGGTGGGTGCATCAAGGCCTGGCTTTCTAGGAGGTGGCTGGCCATCTGCCTGCCGATTGGAAGTAGTGAAGAAATCCTATTTTCCTTGCTTGTGTGGAATTTTGGCTTCACTTGTTAAAACTGTTGCAATCTCAGTCTACAAGTCTTGTCACCTTCCTTCTCTTTTCTCCCTGTACTGTGGGAGAGGAGAGTGAGCGAGCGGCTCTGTGAGTGTTTGGCTGGGGTCACCCCAACACAGTCCTAAGCTAAAGATCAGGAGAGGCAGGCATAACACTCTCTTCTTGGCTCCAGGAAAGTGTTGCTACGATATCTTAATGTTGAAATGCGAACTGCTGCAGTTGCACAAGTGGTCTACATAAGCATCTGTCGTAAAAAGGCAGAAAGTAATTGCTCAAAATGTTTTTCAGCTCTTCAGTGTGCCTTCTTGCTTTTGATGGTTAATTACTTAATCTCTGAACTCCTTAGAGTTCAGAACTGGTTGGACTTTAAAGCAGTGCCTTTAACACAGTGGTGGTATGCAGAGTAGGAATAAAAGGATATAAATGGGTGTAATTAGAGGTGGTGGTGTAACTTCAAGTCAAACTTCCCAAGTGTCACCGTGGGAGTTCAGGCCGGCGTACTTTAGATCTGTCTCAACATGCCAACACCGCTGAGAAACAATGGTAAAATTCATAAATCAACCCAGTTCTGCGAGAAAATTCGTTGGGCTGTGGATGGCAACTCCTACTGTAGTTTAGGAATTGAGGGTACTGACCTTACTCCGTTTCCCACCGTTCTTAGTCAGGGATCTTTTTATCAGTCAGTTTTGCGAATCTCTGTATAATCGTTCCCTAAGAGCTTGCTTCTACTGTTGTAAAGCCTATGATGTATGAGGTATTAAAGGATTTGTTGCATTAATATTAGATTGCCCTGCATTTAATTTCAAGTTAAGTACAAATGCACGTCTTGGGAAGCTTTTAATTGGAGAAAACCTCCGGATTTTTGCTGATACTTGCGTCTGTTGCATAGCTGTAAAGATTATTCAAGATGTGAGCTAAATCTTGTTACTAGTAAGCCAACTTTCTAAAGTTTGGCTTTTTTTTTTGTTAGGCAGGAGTGTGGGGTGGGGGAGAGAGGATGGTGGACAAACATATGACTACCTAGCTTAATCTGACTGACTCAAATGTTACGTGACATCACTTTGAAGTGGAAAGCTGCAAATGACATTGCGAACTGTGGAGACTGTTAGAAGTAACGGATATTCTAGAGTAACAGCTCTGAGCCTTTACTTATGCTTGTTTATTTCTGTTGTCAGTATAGAATTATGCCAAAGAAAATCTTCACGGTATATGGAATTTTGAAAATAACTGATTTGTTTCCCCATTCCCCTTAGGTCCAAGATGGGCCTCTTGGAACACCGGTGTTTTTATTTGCATCAGATGTGCTGGAATACATCGAAATCTTGGGGTCCATATATCAAGGGTCAAGTCTGTCAACTTGGACCAATGGACACCAGAGCAAATACAGGTAAAATGTCTTAAAATGTTTTCTGTTTGAAGAAATACGAGGAGTCCTTTTGAAAGGATTGGAGTTTATCATGATGCCTCAACTGAAATATTTTACAATCAAAGTAGTTAATGCTTTATATTTCTACTGTAATGGGTTGAAGTTCTGAAAACTCACTTCAGAAATTGGTTTAGCTAGCTTTTCTGTTTCATTTTAGACTCATTGTACCTTGCCACAGGGATTCTGACAGCTGCTGCTTTGTTGTATGTGTAGAAAATGTGTTGTAAGCCTTTTCAGTAGGGGACAGCAAGGTAGCGTTTACACATCTGATTCTTGATTGCATTCTTTTAGTGTACCAAGTACTGACTTTTCCAGGTGTGCTCCAGCCTGAAGCCTCTTTCTGTGCCAGACAAATTTTCTTACTCCTGTTCCTCCTGCTCTGAAGAGCCATCCTGAGAGATCGAAGCTTATCTTTCACTGGATGGGTCAGTTTACACTGTAAACAGCATCTGTGTTGTCCACTTTTGTCCCTCAAGTCTTGGCAGGCAGCCCTCATGCCATAGGAGCATGTCCCAAGACATACGGCAGCAGAGAGGTCTCCAAGTTAGAAACTGGCAGTGTCGTTTAAGCACACCAGTGGCATTCTGACTGTTGCAGGCTTTAAAGTATTGATGGACGTGAACTAACTGTTTTCTACCCCTTTTCCTTAGTGCATGCAGGAAATGGGAAATACTAAAGCAAGACTACTCTATGAAGCTAATCTACCAGAGAACTTCCGAAGACCTCAAACAGATCAGTATCCTTTCTGGTTTAGCTTTCACACTGAAATGGCTTTTAGTGCAATTTAGATGTTATGCCTGTTTCAAGGAACAGCTACATTTAGCAACTCACCTTAGTTATTTCATCGATATTGTTGTATAAGAAATGACAGTGGAAGTTGGAAACAGTACAGAAAAGGTTTAAATTACTTCAGTTACAGCAAATCTACTTTGCAATGAGATTTGGCAAGCCCCATTTGTTTTTGCTTTCAGAAGAGGTGACTACATAAATTCCCTGTATGTAGGAAGTTAGAGTGATACTAGAGAGCTCTTGAATATTCTCTCTTTATCTTGAGCAACTGCCAGCTGAAGTTAGAAGCATCTGAATGGGAAATTATGAGCTGAGTGATAAAGTAGAATAAGCCATTGGATCCTGTTCAAGTGAAGTATGGATTTCTTCCTCTAGATTAAGTATTCTGTAATTTTCTGGAGTTGAAGTATATGCATTCTACGAAGCATGGGAGCATAGGTGGCTAGCATGGGAATATCTAAATAAACCAAACCTCCCTGGTGTCCCCCACTTGCGTTGGTGTAGGGTTATCACCATGTAACTTGAAGAGGAGGATTGGAAGAAAAACTATCTACCGCCAATAAATAGTTTTTCTCAAAAAAAAAAACCCCAAGCTTTTTTGCATGTACCGAGTCAACAGGATAATGTATGATGGCATTAATTTAGATTTGTATTAGCTCCTGATTTAGTGAAGTTACTCCACAGGTAGGATTTGCTTCATTCGATTGTACTGGAACTCTTAAACTATAATGAGGTCCTGAACACCTACTGTTACGAGAGCTGAATCTTTTCCCTCCTCTCTTAGCCTGATGACGATACAGGCTATGGAGGCTGATAAATGAACTTAGTTGTAGCTGAATCTGAATTTTCTCCTTCTGTATCCAAAAGTGGTTTTGGTTCTGCTGTTTATTAGATACTATATGCAATGTGCTATGCACAGGAGATTGGTTTTTTTGGAAGGGTTAGACTCCTCATTATAAAATGCACTTGAGCAAAACAGATATGTGTTTTCATATTCCAGTAGCTTCTAAATTAAATGTACACACACTAAGAAAAAAGTATCTGGAACCAGATAGCACTGTAGTATTCCAGCTGTAATAGTCTAGAACTTTATTTCAGCCATAAGACTGAAATATTTTGTCTAGAACTTACTCAAAAGCAGATCTTGAAGATGTATATTTTGTTCTTCCTGCAGTTAACTTGAATTCATGGGTGCAGTAATGCTTTATGCTAAGCTTTCCTTATCAGATCAGACCAAAAGTATCATTTTAAGATTTTCAAAATAGTTCTTTTGTTGACACTGTATACTTTGAAATAATTGTATAGCCTTTTGAACAGCTGTCAGTTTCAAAGTGGTGGACTTGGTCAACTGAATATATTTCATTCCATGTGTTTTCTTTATTAAAAAAGCAGTGCCAAGAGAGAGGATGCCAACATTTTCTGGTTTATTTCTCAATTTCACGATAACTTTGGCAGCTACTAACCTACTTGGCATTCATGACAAGCTGTTGTGTTAGGGGCTTTTTTTGCCTTTCCTCTTTGCCCTTCACATCACTAAAAGTCAGTGTCATGTCTCATCAGTATTCTGGTTATGAATGTTTTTAATGTTCTGAATATTATTCTGGATGAGCTATGAAAACTATATGCATATAGTGATCACTTTTGTATATCTTCTACATTAGTGTTTAACTTCCTGTAGCACTATGATAGATTTATTCCTATTTTTTAGGTAGTAGAACAGAGACACAGGGAAAACGTGTATGTGGGATTTGCCCAAAATCTCCTGCTAAAGGTCCCCCATCACTTCTGCTTCTTAATCACAAAACTGACCTTTCTGGGCAGTTTTTTATTCTTCCCTTGTACTTGGCAGGGCTGCTCTGGTGTAGAAGCCCACCTTGAGGACCCTCTTGATTGTTTATTGTATGGCAGCTTTAGCTTCCTATGTGAAAGTGTGGAGGTTTTTTCCAAGAGTAGAGTGAATAATTTTTTTGTCTCTTTGTTTTATTCACTTCTTAAGACCGTTTTGGCATCTGTTGAGGTTGTTTTAAATTCTTTTGTTAACAAAACCACAGTAGATTATTGATCTAAAGAAACTTAGGCATGGTCAAAAACTTCACGCGTGTTGAAGTGGGTTAACTTGAATGTGGTGGATATTTTTCAAAATACACAGCTTAATCCCCCAGTGTAATAGCATAGTGAAAAATTAAACCCTATGAAATTTAAATGGTCATGATTTTGTGTTAATAATTTTCACATTAAAACTTTCTAATTGTCTGAAATATCCAGTGTGCATTCTGGGAAACTGCTAAAAATAGGGAAATATTTATGCAAAAGAACTAAAATATCTGACACCAAAATCTGAGCAACCCAAACTTTTAGAGCACTTGACAAAATAAATGTGCCATTTGAAAATGTTAATTTTGGCAAATAACTAAGATGTTTTATTTGAAGAAGGGCTAGGTTGTTCTAATATATAACAATCAAGTTTTGCATCCTTTCTGTTTACCTCTATATTAGTTACAATTTAATACAGTAGTCAGTTACAGCCCAAAATCATGGGAAAAAATATTAATTCCCTTTATCTACACCTCAGCCCCTGATTATATAATGCAGTAATCTGTACTGCAAGTTGAAAATAAATTTTCGGAGGGAATCCTGGTTAGTCTTAGCTAAATTTGAAGAGTTGTGGGAGTTGCATATTGCACGACTTCATCTGCAGTGTGATAATATATATTGACTTTTCGTCAGAATGACAGTCCTGCGGTATGTGTGAAGCATAATGCAATATTAGTACTAAGATAGTTGTATGTTCAGAGTGCTCGAGGTGCCCTTCAGAATGTAGATGTATTTGGAAAGAGGTGGAAAAGAATGTTTGTGGGTTTTGCGGCTTCTGTGAAGCAGTGTCTTCGGGTGACACTTCCATACAATCTGAAACTAAACGTGATTGTTGATGAAATAAGTTGATGTTGGTATTTATCTGAATGCATATTTTCCTTTGACTAGCTACTTCCAGAGCTGTGGAATTTTTCATCAGGGATAAGTACGAAAAGAAGAAGTATTATGATAAAAATGCAGTTAATGCCTTCAATGTAAGTTAAGAGTTTCACGGAAAATCCTGTCGCTTTTTTGACAGCTACGTAAGAGAAATGTAGAAAACATTATGTATGTTACAATGTCTTTCACAGTCTCAAACTTTTTGATGCAGAGCTAAATGGTTTCTTTTATATCTTGAAAGCAATTCCTGGTTTCTGTAAGCTCAACATACATTGTCACATTTATAACAGCAAAGCATTACGATCCAGCAAATAGCTTGCTTCCGACTCTTTAGAGTGTGTTTTCCAGCGACGGGTAGTTCTTCCACAGTATACTCTGAGTATCTTTTGCCATGTTACAGGGGTAAGACAGGATTACTGTTTCTGGTGACTTTGTCTTCCCTCATTCTCTGTAATACCTTGATGAGAAATCCTGGGGTGTTTTGTGCCCCTCCTGCGCGGGTCTTACCGCTCTGCTGCACTGCAGACTGTTGCTTGCGGCGAGGTGCACTGTGATAGAAAACGCGGGCAGTGTGGTAAATCAGCTCTTTAATCGCGTAGCTGCGTGTTCACTACAGTAAGTTGGGGTGAGGAAGCAGTTTTGAGAATGTCAGCCTTTACTGAAGTTCACAGACTTGTTAGGTTTTTTGGGTACAGCTATTTCTGCGGCATGCAGTCTAGTTAAATGTATTTTTATTTATATTGGTATATGTATGCTTAAACACTCGCTCCTCTATACCTACAACATTTGAGTATGGCCTAACGTAACTTACTACTTCATCTGACTAGGCAGTGAATTTCGAACAGCAAGCGTGTGCAGGGGTGGACATAAAGAGTGGGAGTTTATGCTGCTTCGCTATCTGAGAAAATGGATCTTTAAATGATACTTTTCTTTTAGAAAGATATCCTCCCCCCTCAAAAAAACCCCAAACCCAACAACAACCAAACAAAAACAACAACCAACCAAATAAAAAAACCCAACTGGAAACAAAAGAAGTGTATTTCTTTAAGCATTGTTACAGTAGAGGGAAAATTGATTGACTTAGGAGGTAAAATACAAATTGTGGTTTGAATTACACTGTCAGTTACCCTCCTTTACTTAGATTCCAAAATAGAAAACAGGAAGAATTGTTTCAAATTCTTCTTCTTTAAAAAGTTCAAAAGGCTTCCAAGATCTTTCGAAACCGAGAACCTAGGTGTCTAATGTAACAGTCCGCTGCTGCCTTAATATGTTTGAAGGGCTAATTGGATTTTGCTTACCATACTGCAGCCTAATATGAATCACTTTACCTGTCGTAGCAGTAAGGGTAGAATCCAGACAAGCTGCAGAGATGCATGTTACTGCTGAGTAGGGAACACCATTTTATTTTCTTCCTACCTAGAGTAAATCCAGGAACACAGCTTCATACCAGCCACTGTGAAGAAAGTTAACTCTTTCCTGACTAAAACCAGCAGAGCAGGTAATACAGAAGTGCAGAAACAGGTTTGCTGTGCCTTAAGCATCGCTTTCCTTAACCAAGTAACTTCACGGAGGTGGTGTTTAAAAAATTAAGAGGCTTTCCTGGATTTTGTCCATTGTTACAAGTTGCTGGTGGTAAAAGCTTCCTGTAGCGTAAAAGCTGTTTTGAATGGATTCTCTTAAAACATGCTGTACATTTCTCTTGCCTTAATTTTGGCAAGATCATAAGCTTGTCTAGCAGTACAACATCTGTGTTAATGTGTTCTCTCTGTTGGAGCCCGGGAGTATATGTCAGGGTTGAGTTCTTGGTTCTGTGATGCTCAGGATTCATGTATCTTTTGTTACAGAATCCTTACTTATAACTGTTAATTATATGAGATGTTTTGTTTTCTGACAAGACCGTTCTATTACTAAATTTGGGTTTAGAGGTACACACTATAATAACAAAACTAGCTCATGCAGAGACCGGTAGCGCCATCGAACTTGCAGACTAAAAATAAGCAAATATAAAAAAAAAAGATTTTTTTTCATGGTTTACTGAAAAGCAATGCAGAATAAAGCTATGGACAAAAAAATCATCTGTAGTTTTATTGGCTGGTCACATTTTAAATAGAATAATGTACTTAAATATAAATCAGATGCACATTAGAAAAATGTGATGCTGACTGAAAGGAGCCTGACTTTAAAAAATAATTAAAATCTGTTAAAATGCATAGATCTCAGTTTCCTGATCCGTCATTACTGGGAGGATGTGAAATGCTAGGTCTGTATTGCTGCTCAGGGCTAAGTAGGTGGGACGATTTACTCAGCTGTTACCAAGTGGGTTATCAGTAAATAGTTACTCTCTATTGCTCAGACTCAGTGCAGGCTTCTGACTTGTTTATAGAAGGGTGTGAGAGGCTGATGCCCTTCAACGGTGGTGTGTTTGGGTTTGGTTATGGTTTTGTTTTTCTTCTTGTGATTTATCCCTTTGTGGGGGTTTTGTTTGTTTTCTTTGGGAGTGGGAAACATTCTGGTCTCAGTTAGGCCTGGTTCTTAACCACAGTCTTAGGCTTTAGTCTTGAGAAAAAGCTTCTGGAACATAGCAGGAGTAGTAGCCCCTGGTAGGGAAACTACAGGTCAGGTTAGGAGGTGTCGGTAGGGAATTGCCAAAACGGTTACACTGCGCTTGTCCCTTCTTTTCGCTGGTGTACTTTCACATGTACTTCAGGTGAAACAAAAAGCAGGAGCTCCAGTTCAGAATAAGCAGTGTAACTGGGGGAGGAAGCCTGGGAAAGAGTGTCAAAGTGAGGTATTCATTACTTTTTACCGACACTGATAATACAGTTCAAATTAATCTGATATTTTAAGCAATATGTTAATGTGGATGAGTTATATTAGTGCCTTTCATTTTCTTTTGAATATTTATACTTTTTTAGATCTTGGAACAGAGACATTTTTCTAATAATTAGATTTTTTTTTTTTGTTACACGCCTATTTGCTTTCTAATGTTGTAAGACAAAAAGAAAACGTTTTAGAAAAATGTCTAGCAATGCGTTTATAGAAATACTTGATTTTTAGAGTAGTGGAATATTGCAATTTAACTTTTTTTCATTTAGCTGCTGTTAAAGTAGTAGTAATTACTTTTAAGTTGTATTCTGATCAATGTAAAGAAAAGAATTTTGAATAAATTAGCATGCCAGGGGAGGCAAACTGATTTTTTTGGTACCCCATGGAAGTACCTTCAGATGCATATCATGTCTTTGAAAAATTCTTATAGTTGAAATGATCTGTCAATGTTTAGAGGCAGTTGTAGGGTGGTGATATTATGACTAAAGTGTAAAGGCATCTGAGTTCCAGAAAGACTAAAATCTGTCTAAAATATGCTATTAAGAGCTGCTGGGGTGATTCTTTGAGACACAGGACTGCACTAATGAAGGGGTTTCTGGTACCTAATCCAAATCATTTAATTTGACTGTGTCTGCGTGCCACTAAGTTAAAAGCGTACTAAAGTTGCACTGAGGTTCTGGAAATCAAGTTTGAAGCAGTTATATTTTCCAAATTTTTTAAAAACTTAGCACCTCCTCTTGGATGTAGAAGACTGTTAAACACTCTAAAAAAGACACTCTTACACTATTGTTTGTTTTTATATCTAATACAATGACCCTTATGCCATGCGTGTAATGAGGAGAAGCGGTGAGGTCGCTGTGTTGAGTGTGGATGAAGATTAGCTGTGTAGGTGTTATCACAATCAATCTCTGAAGCTTTTAATAAAAACAAGTATATAAGAAAAGAAAGAGCAAAAATTCTCAGTATGCATATGGAAATTGCCTTATTCCGGGTGAACCAACTTAAGAGGATTTTGGATACTTTGTCTCAAAAATTACGAACAGGCACATTCTATTCTCCTACATGAAATGGCAATATATAATCGTGTCCTGACGATGTTTAGAGAACAGTAAACAAAATTTCTATATTTAAGAAAGGGTGTGAATTACGTATGGAGCAGAAGTTTCATATAACTCTTAAGTTCACTGAAGGAGAAGAATAATGAGTCTACATTTTCCATGCTTTCCTAAGTCATTGTGTATAATTTAGCAAGCATGAACTTAGACAACTGGATAAAATGTGATGTGAATTTAGAGGTTGTGATGGCACATATTCCAGAAAGTTACCTTAAAAGAGATTAAATCCATAATACATTTACTGCACTAAAATATGTCATGTAGGCGTCTTAAGATGAATAAGCTAGGATACATGAACAGTAAGTTTCTAGTAGCTAGCATTTGGAAGCGTTCAGTCATTGGCTTGGAGAAAGGTTACCAGTTAGCCCTCCCAATATTGCAAGAACCAGAGTGGGTTTTAAGTGGTTTGTGAAGAATTTGTGAGTCAAGTGATATGAATTATCGTTGAAATATGCTGATGAAGATGGGGATCAATAGGAAGCACTGAAATACTGTATAAGAGTTATGACTTGAGGGCAGGTATAGTGAAAGTGGGAGAAATTATTTTGCAAGGTCATGGTGACAGAATGGGTTAAATTATAGAATCGCAGGATAGCTCAGTCTGGAAGGGACTCTTGGAGATCATCAGATTCTCCCTGCTCAAAGTGAGGTCAACTAGAACAGGTTGCTTAGGGATGTGTCCAGTTGGGTTTTGAATATCTCCGGGGCTGGAGATTCCACAACCTCTCTGGGTAACCTGTTCCAGTACTCAGCCACCCCACCCTCACAGCTGAAATTTCCTGTGTTTCAAATTACGTTCAGTGCCTTTTGGCCCTGTTTCTGGATACCAAAGGCAACAGTCTGCCTCAGTCTTTGCTCCCTGCCACCAGGTATTTATACACATTAATAAGACTTCTCCACACCCCCCCCACCCCCCTTAGCTTTCTCTCCTCCAGGCTAAACAATCTCAAGTCACTAAGCCTCTCCTTGTCTGAGGACTGTCTGCTTTGGTCCTTTAATTGTTTTAGTGTCCCCTTTGCTGGATTTTCTCTGGTTTGCCCATGTCTCTCTTGTACTTGTGAGCCCAGAATGGCCACATTGCTAGCTCACATCTCATTTGTCCACCAGGACCTCCAGGTCCTCTTCTGCAGATCTTTCCAGCCAGTTGGCATGCAGCCTGGTGGGTGGGGATATTCCTTCCCAGGAGCAGGACTTAGCTCTTCCCTTCGAACTTAATGTGGTTCCTGTTGACCCCTCCTGTCAGCGGTGCTCTGAATGGCAGCACACCTATCTAGTGTATCCACCACTCCTCCTCATTCGGTATCATCTGCAAACTTGCTGATGGCGTACTCTGTCCCGTTGCATGGGTCGTTAACGGAGATGTTAAATAGTGTTGGCTCCAGTACCAGTGCCTGGGAATAGCACCAGTGACTGCCCTTGGGCTGGACTCTGCCCAGCAGTAGTGACTGCCCTTGAGCTGGACTCTGCCCAGCAGTAGTGACTGCCCTTGAGCTGGACTCTGCCCAGCAGTAGTGACTGCCCTTGAGCTGGACTCTGCCCAGCAGTAGTTACATGAAGGAGTCGGATAAGCCAGGGTGTGGATTTTCAGTACGTCGGCTATATTCCCGGTAGCTCCGACATGCAGGTCTTGTTTTCCCCAGTTCCATAAGTAGAATTACAGAATCATAGAGTAGTTTAGGTTGGAAAAGACCTTTAAGATCATCAAGCCAACCGTTAACATGGCACTGCCAAGGCCACCACTAAACCCTGTCCCTGAGCATCACATCTACAGGTCTTCAAACTACCCCCAGGGGTGGTGACTCAACCACCTCCCTGGGCAGCCCGTTCCAGTGCCTGACAACCCTTTGGGTGAAGAAATTTTTCCTAATATCCAAACTAAACTTTCCTTGGCAGAACTTGAGGCCATTTCCTTTTGTCCTATCACTTACCACTTGGGAGAAGAGACCAACCCCCACCTCTCCGCAGCCTCTCCCTTCAGGATGTTGCAGAGAGCAATAAGGTCTCCCCTGAGCCTTCTCCAGGCTAAACACCCCCAGTTCCCTCAGCCCCTCCTCACAGCACTTGTGCTCCAGACCCTTCCCCAGCTCTGTTCCCTTCTCTGGACACGCTCCAGCCCCTCAGTGTCTTTCTTGCAGTGAGGGGCCCAAAACTGAACACAGTGCTTGAGGTGCGGCCCCACCTGTGCCCAGTGCAGGGGGACAATCCCTGCCCTAGTCCTGCTGGCCACACTGTTCCTGATGCAGGCCAGTACTTTCATTCAGGGAGTAGTTCACGCAGCTGGGCTGCCTAGCTACAAGTTACCGTGTCCAAGTAAACAAAACTTCTGAAAGCTGTAGTGTCTGCATTGCCAGTTTAGTGGGTCATGAAAATGTAAATGATCCTGCCTGATGCAGGGCAAGCCGCTTCGGAGAGAAAGGTATTGTTCTGGAGTGTCGGGAGGCCCTCGCTAAGACAGTTTTCCCTGGAACAAATACAGAAAACATCAGTTAGGTTGGAGGGGGAAAATGGAAGGCACTCCAGTAAGAGATTAAAAGCCTGTTTTGTTTATCCTGTGTCAGCCTTTAATTAAGCCATGGTGATTCTCCACAGTATCTCGAGAGGTGGTTATCTGAAGGAGAAGCCAAATAATCTAAAAAAACGTGGGCAACAGTAGGTATGGATGCTCTCGGTTAGAGTTGGAAAAAATATTTTGCTCTCAAGTCTAATACTGTTAAATATATCTGTTTTTCACAGAACTTTGAGTAATTGCATCTCTGCTTGATGTAAATTCTGTGAACGTCTGTAGCTCTGCAGGCATGCCACACTACAGATAGCTTGTGCGTAAGCATCACCGCGTTCCTGTGAGGAGACACGGGCACTCTGAAGGGACGGGGGAGTGGTGAGTGCGTTCGGAATATTGATGGAAGAGCAGTACAGGCTTCCTTGAAAAGCCAGCTGCTGGTGTGTTTTGTGAAACGTGGGACACAACCTTTTTTGTGTGATGTCCAGGGGTTAGAGCGCTGTGTAAGGGAGGCATTTTAGTAGCTTTAGAAAGAGCCTTTCCAGTTACCTGTGAATTTCTGTGGAAGTTGTTTAAGTAAGTGTGTTCGTTATAGTATATAGTGTTCTTTTGTGTCTTTCAATATTTCGAGACTAGACCTCCTTAAAAAATGGCAAGTAATTGGTTGTGTATTTCTGTACATTTAATAGCAGTCTGTAATTGCTGCTTTAAAAAAAAAAGTAGTAATTTTAGCGTTGTAAACATTTGTTGGAGATGTACAGTAGTGAAGGCAAAAGTCTGCTGAAATAAGAAAAACGTAGGTAGTAGCTGAAGTTAAGATGTGTCAAGTGAGTGTAGAGTAGTCCTTTTCCTTTAGGTCATTTCCCATACAGTGTGTGAGTATGAAATGGCCACTCGAGGGCACCTTTGTATTTGGTTCAGCTCCTAATTTGCTGAATGTATTGATGTGGTTTGATAACACACTCCGTTCTTAATCTCTTGAATCTTCTGCGTGATAGCACCCTGACTTTCATATTTAAACAGAAGCTTAATATAGGTTGTTAAAGCTTTAACTTGAATCCTTTTTAATAAAAGGCTAAATAGTAACGTGCATTACATCAAAAGCAGGATTTGGGAAAAACTACCAAAAAAGCTGGTGAAAACTTTACCTGGTCCATTGACCTAAATGACCGATAGTGTTCATGTGGCTCCTCCCTACCATCAGAAATATGTTAGTACAAACTGGAGTAAAATAATTTTGAGATTTTCTATATTTCATTCTCTGATTGCTTCTTTTAAGCTTTTTTCACTTGAAAATACAGTAGTCTGGTGCAGAGTACCTCAAAGCCATTGGGCCAAATACTGTTTGTACTGATGCTTTTACGTGAACTGTTGATCCAGTGTGTATGCGGCTAATGCCACTACTAAGTAATGACTTCATAAATGCCTTACAAGTTTCTAACGGAGAAAATGGGGACGGGTAACACATTGCCATGTAAGAGAGGCAGGGACCTGGAGTAACAGTGTAAACCTACAGATCCTTTCTTCTCTGATCTTAAGTTTTTTGTGAACCCACCTCTCAGAGCATAGGTGAGATCTCGGAGCACTACTGCATGTGTATGTATTTTCTAGCCCAGCACTGGAGGTATACATGATGCTTTAACCTCAGGATTGTGTGTCATTATGCAACGTGGTGGGGGTTTTTTTACTTAATCAGCTCTCTAAAAAGGAGTCCCAAAACACAAACAGTGGGAAGAGAGTCAATAATTACTAAAAGTGAAATGACTACAAGTCTCCTGGTCTGAAGCGTGATCGAAATTTTCCGCACATAGGAGTGTAAATGTGGAAACTTAAACAGCTCCTTGCCTTCATCTCGTCTTTCAGGCAATTGTAAATTCAGTTCTTGATCAAAAGACCTAGCTACTCCTAAGTTAAAAATGGAAATGAAATATTCAGCTGCTAGTTGTCAGTCTGCATTACATTCTTAACACACACGAGCACACGAGTTGACACGAGTCGACTTTACTCTTTCTCTAGCAGCGTGGATGGTTGGTGGAGGGGTTGCTGTCAGGTTTGGATGGTACCTTGAAGCACCGGTAATCAAGGACGTCTTGGTTGATAACTGTCCAGAGTGTAGTGCTAACATGTTATCAGGGTAGATCAGTGTGTGCCTTTTCACTGGAATTCGGGAAGATGGCTGGAAATTGCTTTTTGGACTTGGATGTAGAAACTTAGATGAATTTATTGCTTCATGCATCTGGCCAAAAGTGGAGGAGGTTTTGGTCACTTGTCTTTAGTGGCTGTAATGACAAATCTAACTCTTAGTACGCACTTGCTCAAATGTCTTTTTCCACTGGATCTAAATTAAAGATATTTTCTACCTTTCCTGCTCTCTTCCCCTAAAGCTGCCTGATTAATGTCAGTAGTGGCCATTTCTTCTAGAAACAGATTCTTTAGCTTTTTTCTGTTTGTTTCCACTGCAATATAACAATTGGATTAACACTGGCAAATCAGAAAAGTGGTAACAGAAGACGGTTATTGCTGTGGAATGGTTCTTTTTTTGCAAACCAGATTTTTTTTTTTTCCTGCACTGAAGAGAGGATGTCTGTCTGTAATCAACAGTATTTTAGGTACTCAGACTTGGACCCAAGCGTGGACTAGATCTTCCTTTACTGATGCTTCTGAACAAGCTTATAGAAACAAGTCATTATCAGTAAAAGCTGATAAATACCAAACAGTAAACCTATATGTTACTTTGTGGGATTACATAGCGCTGCTTTTCAGTGATCTCATTCTCCTTAAAAACAGTTTAAAATTATGATGGAAACCTTGCTTGGCAATCTTGAGTGGTGATCAGGGTTCTGCTATAAATATTTAAAGTGCATTTATGGCTTTCAACTAATTAAGGGCAGTTTCAGCAGGACTGAGTGCAGCACTTAGTCCAGGAGAGTTGGATGCATATACCTGTCATGGGTGAGTGGTTTGATCCGGGGGTTCGTCTAACCCCAGCGCTCCCACTGCTGGCCACGAATGTAGAAATAGGTCACCGAGCAGACGCTTTCTCATTTGCTGTTTGTTGGCAAGCTAATGAATGTCTTTTGACTATGAAGGGGAACAGCTCTGTGAGCTGCTTTGTCACTGCAGTAGTTTTGAAAACAAAGGTTTACTGGAAATAAAAGCCAGCAGCACACACCTTGTTCCTCACCAGTGTTTCATCTCTTCAGTAACTAACATCCCCCTTAGCTAATGGTATGTCTGCGCTGCATACAGGATGTAGAAGTTGTATTAATACAGGCTTTGAACGGTCTAGCCTGGGTTTTGGCAACAAAGTCGTCAGAATAGCGTCAAAGTCGTTAAGGGCTGACTTGTGTTAATGAGGATTACTTGTTGAGGTTTTTGCCATACATTACACCTGTAAAGTGTGCTGCAGTTTGAAAATATGAACACGCCACAACGTTTCAAAGCAAGAGTTGGGGGCACAGTACGAGGGAAAACACAACCTGTGAGGTTTTATGGACATCTCGGAGTATCAAGCAACTTCACGTGTGAAGTGTGATGGGGGAGGAGAAGATACAAGGAAAGGCTCGTAGGCCAAGACAAGGACAGGGAGGGATCACTCACCAGTTATGGTCACGGGCAAAACAGACTCAACTTGGGGAAGGAAAATCAATTTAATTAGTTACCAATCAAAATCACAGCAAGACAGTAAGAGACAAAACCAGATCCTAAAATCACTTTCCCCCACCCCTCCCTTCTTCCTAGGCTCAGCTTTGCTCCCAGTTTCTCTACCTTCTCCCCTGCCAGCAGGGCAGGGGGACAGGGAATGGGGGTTGTGGTCAGCTCATCACACATTGTCTCTGCTGCTCCTTCCTCCGCAGAGGGAGGGATCCTCACACTCTGCCCCTGCTCCAGCCTGGGGTCCCTCCCACAGGAGACAGTCCTCCATGAACTTCTCCAGTGTGTGTCCCTCTAGCAGGCTGCAGTCCTTCCAGAACAGCCAGCTCCAGCCTGGGCTTCCCATGGAGTCACTGCCTCCTTTGGGCATCCCCCTGCTCTGGCGTGGGGCCCTCCCTGGGCTGCAGGGTGGTCTCTGCTCCTTTGTGACCCTCCACAGCTGCAGGGCACAGCTGGCCTCTCACCACAGGTTGAGGGGAACCTCTGCGCCAGCCCACCTCCTCCCACCTTTCTGCGCCGACCTGGGGGTCGGCAGGGCTGTCTCTCCCACTCTCTGACTCAGGTCCTTCTGTTTTCTCCTCTCAAAGATGTCAATCCCTGAGGCACTGACTGGCTCAGCTGTGGCCAGAGCTGGGGGAGCTTTCAGTAGCTTCTCACAGGAGCCACCCCTGTGGCCCTTCCCCTGCTACCAAACCCCCCACCACACAAAGCCAACACATTTGGGCTAAAAATGAGCATTTTGAAATCTCCTGAAAACCAAGCACTTGATGACTAAGCTGTTTGGTGTCTCTTCATGCTTGAAGAGGGTATTAGCATTGCTAATTATGGCTTGGATATTAGGGAAAATTCAGTCTTTTAACTGAAAAAAAAAAAATCCAAGATAATAAAGGAATACCCTTACACTGCAGTGTTGTTGTAGTTTTTAGTTTTATTTGGTGCTAGTTCTGGTGCACGGACGTGACACAATACGACGCGCGGGCTAGGAGCAGAATGGTTGGCACCGCAGGGGCTGGATGCTGGCTGGAGAGTGCTGCTTTTTGCTAAGGCTCCTCTGCACTTACCCTGGGGTGTTGCTCTACTGCTCTGTGGTTAGGGAGCAGCTGGTTCGGTGCCTGCTGGGAGCGTTAACAGGTCAGCCGTTCCTTAAGCATCACTTTGTCCCAATGGGAAGTATTTATCCAGGCTTCTCTGGTACCCTGACTGACTCTCGATACTCTGACTGCTCAACCACTCAGCACAGTGGACTGCACCAGCCTCTCTTTTATTCCTGTTTTATGTTTGACTCTATCCAGCCACTCATTTTGACTGGATTGGATTTTTTCATTCAGATTTCCTTATCTGGCACAGCAAGGTAGATAACAAATTTAACACGATGCAGTGTGGTGATAAAGGTGTTCGGCAGCCCAAACGTGTTACAGAAACACAATCAGTTCTTTATACGTTGTAAGGTGCCTTCCGTCACATGCCTTTCATACTCTTGCTTAGTTGCATATGTGCACATGTGAAGTGTGCTTCCAAGTGCAGGGTTTTTTTATCCCGAAGTGAAGGTGGTGCTGCAGTATGACTTCAAAAGTTACGCTTGGGCATTTCGGAGCTTGTATGTCCTGTTCCGTATCCCAGGCTAGACAGCAACTGCTTTCCACCGTCTCCTGCTGGTGTCTTGCATGGCGCTTCTCCGCTACTTGATTTGCAAAACTATAATAATTGCTTGCAGGCCTTTGTGGGATTACTTTATCCTAGGTTAAATAATCCCTTAATTTATGAAGTTTGTATGTAGATGGAGAAGAACTGTTATGGGAGGATGGGAACGTGATGCAAGCGTCTGTGGTGCTGATTTTCCCCCAACCTCCCAGTGAAATTCTGCTTGTCTGGTTCTGTGTGGTGAGTAGCTGTTACCTGCTGTTCACCTGTGGGAGCTACCAAACTCAAACTCTCTTAGCATCTGAAGCATTCATGTGAATGAAAAAAGCCATGCCCCCAAATCCCGCTTTATCTTTAGAAACTTGACAGTATTCTTATGATGATCCATTGTCACAATTTCGCTCGTTGGTGTTTAATTGCAGTCTTCGTAAGGAACATGGTGTTAGAGCTCACAATTTAATATATACGGTTACCTAATCATTTCTCCGACATGTTTACTTGGCTACAGCCTGGTGTAATCGGAATAAACAGGATCCCTGTGTTTCTATAGCAACAGAATGCTACAGTTTGAGAAACTGCTTCATTGCAGCAGACGTATCCATAACTCTTCCAATAACCTGAGGATGTTGAAACAGAAATTTAAAAATGAGGATTCTGTTTCATATTTCTTCAGGTAGAATTTGGTTTAAAAATTAAACCTTACAGGTATCCCTCCTGAAGCTCTACACCACCTCAGATGGTTTCTGAGTCTAGAAACACTGAATACATATGTTCTATGAAGATTCCAGCTCTATAAGCTATGGTACTGGTAGGATTTTCCCTAAGAAATATGGGGTATTTAGTCAGGAGGCAGGGCGGGGATTTGTTTGCAGATTTCAGTTTCCTTTTAGTGCAAGCTGGTGTGTGTGTTGTTTTTTTTTTTTAACGAAGTAAAACAATGTCATCTAAATTGGTTATTTTGATCCAACATAATGACCTGCTCTGTAATAGTATCATTTATTTTTAAATTTTCCTTGTAGAACGTAGAGGTGTTACAAGACAGTCTAAAAGTGTCAGCTTTATAGCTCTGAAGGTCTTCTACGTGTTTGGTAAATGTAATTCAGTTGTGTTTTTGTAGTAAGGGGAATAGAAAGATAATGTTTCCATTAAAGTGAACAACTGTGCGTAAAGAAACAGGATAGGAAGATGTATGAAAATGGATTTAGAGAAATCCTGATTTTTTTTTTTTGAGCAAACTGCATCTGTTGCATATATAACTGCGACCTTTCAGATAATTCTGGAAGCCTAGTGGTACTAATAGCCATTTTATGTACTGGTTCCTAGAAAAGAAGTATCACCTGTCTGGAAGGTCTGGCATCCTACTGCTAGTATGCAGCTTTATATTAACCCTAAGCTCTTCACTCATTTGGAGTGCTTTTAGAGAAGAGTAAATTAGAAAATTAATGAATGTATAACTTTCAGAGTTATTTTGCATTCCTCTTAATAGAAATATTCTGTTACAGTGAACAAGAACAAAGGCATTCTCTTCTCTCCTCCTCCTCTGGGATAGTGCGCCTTCATGCTTCAGGACATTAATATTTCAGTAGTCACACTGGATAAAATTGAACAATGGATGAAACCTAATTATTTTTCTTAGGCCTGTGATATGATCTTATCCAGGTTCATTTTCTTATATTCTATTCTAGTGAATTTCATTATAAGTCACTCATTCCGTCCTGGCAGATTTCCTTTAAAAATCATACTGATAAAAGGGGGGGGAAAAAAAAAGAAATGATTTTCATTCTTTTTTCAATAATTTTGGGGGTGGGGTGGGGTGGGAAAAAAGAGGAGACAAATTCTTTCTATTAGCTGCCTGTGCTCCCCTCCTTCCCAACTGTTCTCCCTTATTTTCCTTCTCATTTCTTTCCTCTGTTTTGTGCAGATATCCTCTTCTGACGCTGCTCAGCCTTTGGCATCCTCTCCTTCTCTGCAAGCTGCTGCTGAGAAGAGCAAAGCAGAGGTATATTGGGTTTGGCTGTGACTCGTGTCAGGTCACTGCTTGGCACAGTTGTTTACATATCTGTAGAGTGATTTCCCCGTGGTAACTAGCGAATCTGAATTTCTGGTAATACTTCAGGAATTTCAAATACTTCTCTCCCCCTCGCTTCCTGGACTAAACGGGTGAAAAGAACAGCGCACGCGTGCGATTGTTACCTCTTAGTGTTTATATGTGAAAATTTCTCGTTCTGCTCTGGTTTAGTGTCACAAAACCGCAGAAACACCTTTTCGTTCACAGCTAATGGGTATGAGTGACTCCGTCCTGTCTCCTCAGGCATAATTTTTGGTGTCTTTTTTTAAATATTACTTGCTCGTTTCAGAATCTAAATTATCAGCAGGGATCCAAACTTTTAGTTCAGTCTCCTTGGAGATAAATACCGAATTAATTCTGTGACATTTCTGTTAGCTCATACTGGTTTCCATATTCCTTCTAGCTGGGATATGTGTTGTCACGTGTGTATGGGCTGGCATTACATTTGCTGTTTAGAAGGGCTTGGAAAAATGTAACGCACAAACGTAGTAGATGAGGCATCGTCTGTGTGAACTTCCAGCAAATGTGACAACTTGCAACAATAATGAAATACAATTTTTTAGGAGGTGAACGCTCAGTGTTAGGCTCTTTGGATACTTCACGCTAAATTGAGACTCTGTACGGTATATGAAATAACTTACGATCTAAACATAAATCATGTTTTTCCTTCTAAATACAGAAAACATGGACAGATGCTACAAATTATTTTAGTTTTAGACCGCAAGCTTTGGTGAATTTGACATGTGTTTTAAATTATACCAGGAATAGCAGCAGCCATTTAGGATGAAACTTGTCTTTCCTTTCTGACCCGCCTCTCTTGATGCATTCAAATTTGAAAGGTTCTCTGTGTAACTATGCCATGTTGTTGGAAATGAATCCTGGGGGAAAAAGGAAAAAAAAAAAACCCACTTGAATAATTTTTGCTTAGAATTGAAGACCAGTATAAAGCCAATTTCGTTTTATTATCTTCATAGCGTTTTTTGATAGCTTTTGCAAGTATTGAAACACTTGAGTTGAAGTTCTGACATGAATGCAGCATCTGAGAAATGGTTTTTTTTTAGTCTGAACTCATTTTTATCTAATGGAGCTGAAGCAGAAAGCTTGCATATTGAAATTGTGAAGTGTGAAGATGAAGGAGTTGCGGGTTTTCAAGTCCACAGTGAAAATACAGCAAATGAAAATAAAGTCACTGGGAATCGAGGGCTCCTGTAGGCTTTGTGAGGTGTGGAGGCAGACGCCGGTGAACAGTTTATTTTAACTCTTCACATTTTCGCTATGAAGCTGTCAGGGATTTGTTAAGGGCAGTGAGAGGCACTTACTTATATTTAGTCACCTCTATGGAGTGTTTGCCATATGAAACTTAATGCAAGCCTCCCTCATTCTCAACGTCCTGAAGAGTGAGTTTCCAGATACTTTTTCCTCTAGAAGTGAGGTTTATCTAACAAAACATTAAAAAAAAAAAAAAGTTGAAGTCAGACTGGAAATCAGGACATCTTGAAGATGATCATATGCAACGAACTCTTTAACTCTCTGTTCGCTTAAACATATTCAAGTAAACCTAAGGTACAGTATTTGAAAAGTCAGCGTACTGTTATGACACTTCCAACAACCTATCCCAAGAGGAGAGGAAACAAATGGCAGTTGTGTAAGGTGTAGAAAACCTTCTGCAGGAGATTAAGTTTATTTCAACTATCCAACTTGGGAAGGTTGGAGTGGGGATAGGGAATGAAGGGCTTTTCTGGAAGTTATTGCTCTGACAGTATATTTGGGTGCGGTACATGATCAGGGTCGCAGGGTTTTGAGAGTCTTTAGGATGCAGGTTGGTATTAGGATCAGTGCCACAACAGTGAGAGAAGCTGAGCTTTGCTTGAAAGCCTTGACTGTGCATTTGTAATCTTCCCTGAGTAAGCCTGCAAGTCTTATCTTATTACGATGGCCGCAGAGTAAACCACTGCCCTGTACTTGTCCCGGTCATACAAACTTCTCCTTGAACACCTGGCACTGCCACAGGTGAGATACGGTGTTGGCTGGGCCTCTGGTTTGGGCTACTGTGCTCATTTTTGGGTTCCTAATGTTCACTAAAATCTAAGTTGATCTATGTTTCTTTCCTTCAAAACAGACACTCCAGATTCCCCTTTTCTGCAGTTTTGTGACCGTGGTCATTACTTCCCGTTGCTTGAGTGACACCCACATTTAAGCAGGTGCTTGCTGTGACAGACTCACTTCCCAGGACCGGAGTGTTCAGGTTAATGCCCAGTGAAATAATTCACAGGGGCTAGCTGGGACTGGAGTAACCTCAATCCATCTGGTACATATGCTGGAGGTCTTGAAAATTTATTATTTGTAGTTGTGGAGAATATGTGATTCGGGTCCCCTCTGCCCAGTCTCCTCCCAAAAAAAAAAAAAAAAAAAGCCAGGAAAAAAACCCTTCATCTTAGTGTTAGAAATATTTTAACTAAATGACACGTTACACAGGTTTTAAAATTGTATATATTGGATGTTAAAAAGAAAAAAAAAAAATTCTTATGGACAGAAACCTGTAGCCTAGTAATCTGTTTTATTTTTAATACTGGAGCTGCACGGAGAGTTCTCTAACCTCTCAAACTTCCTCCTAATACTGGTTAACTTGCTAAAAAAGTGTCTTATGGAAGAAAGCTGTTTTGAAGCTTTGAACAGAGGAATCCAAATCTAATGACTGAAAGAACCTTAGGTGCTACCATCTCATCTCCTTCGTTACATATGGTAAAATCTTGTTCCGTCCATTTCAGTGTTCACGTAGACCCACTAGTACTGTGCTGCACCCGTACAGAGTAAATGCAAACAAACTGCTGGGTCTAAAAATCACCACCGACACTGTGTCAGAGCAATTTCTGGACTAAAAAGTCCGTGTCTTCATTATGTTATGATGCCCTAAGGAATATTTATCACAGAATCATGGAATGCTTTGGGTTGGAAGGGACCTTAAAGACCATCTAGTTCCAACTCCCCTGCCATGGGCAGGGACACCCTCCACTAGACCAGGTTGCTCACAGCCTCATCCAGCCTGGCCTGGAACACTGCCAGGGATGGGGCACCCACAGCTTCTCTGGGCAGCCTGTGCCAGTGCCTCACCACCCTCTCCGGGAAGAATTTCTTCCTGATATCTATTCCAAATCTCCCTGCTTTCAGTTTAAACCTGTTACCCCTTGTCCTGTCACTACAGGCCCTTGTAAACAGTCCCCCCCAGCTTCCTTGTAGCCCCTTCAGGTACTGGAAGGTGCTATAATGCCTCCCCGGAGCATTCTCTGGGCTGAACAAGCCCAAACATGCTTTTTTTTCAGTTAAACAGGGTCTGTCACATCACCCTCCTTACTCAGTCAAAGCTAAAACCCAAAAACTTCTGTAATGTCACGATGTTGTGTTCAAAATAAAGGGCTTTCTCATGTTTTCTCTTTCTGCAGCAACTTAACGCCTTACGGCTCAGCAGGTCTGTCATATGGCCCAAGCCAACTTTTTACATTCAGAAGTATTTTGTTTAAGACTACTAGATTAGCTTTTAAAAGGCAGTAACTCTGCAGAAAGCTGTGCACCCGTTACCTTACTGGAGTTCTTCAGAGACACTGACGTCTGTCCTAATGACAGGGGTTTTCAGAGCCGGTGGGGGACTTGCAGGTGCTTTTTTCTTTTCAGATCTTCTTAGCTTAGGAGAAGCAACACAGGTTCTTTTATCCTTGTGCATATAAGCAGAAAAGCAGATGAAATAGTGAAATTCTTGAATTCTCAAAGTTACAATATTTTCCGTAGTACTCTTTGAGCAAAATGCGTCACTTCTGGAAGCAGGGCATATGGAAGTATAAACTCGGAATTGAAAGGAGTAACTGAAGATCTCTGTTTATATTCTAGACAACTGTGGCCATTCCATATGTTTGCAAATGCACTGTTCTTGAGTACTAGCAAAATACCTTTTTTAAATTTTTATTTCAGAAGGAAAAAGAAAAAAAGAAAGAAGAGAAAAAGAGAGAGCGAGAACCAGAAAAAACATCAAAACAGTTAGCAGTTGAAAAGGTAAGAGGTGGTTTTTTTTTTCCAGTTATTTAAAAATTACACATAATGTTAGACATGTACAAAGATTTTGGGGAAGAAAGACACTTTGAATGTGTGTGTGTATATACATATGTCTGTGTGTATATGAATAGTAATCTGGATAATCTGTGTGAATGGTTTGTTCAAGCTGTTGCTTGCCTACAGAGGTTGCTTCACCATACCATGAGGAATGTGTTTGAGGGAAGAGAGAAGTGAGTTAAGATTTTTTTTTTTTTTTTTTTATATCTAAGCTCAGATACTTAAGGTTTTTAAGACGTACCATTGCTATTC
Organism: Rhynochetos jubatus; assembly: GCA_027574665.1. Lineage (NCBI taxonomy): Eukaryota > Metazoa > Chordata > Aves > Eurypygiformes > Rhynochetidae > Rhynochetos > Rhynochetos jubatus. The sequence goes on along the minus strand of CM050650.1, from coordinate 93,941,202 downwards.
TTGCACAGAAAATTTTAAATTTTATTGAGTGCTGTATGATGTGACATACGTGATACAGTCATAACCCCTTACCATGTAGTGACAGGACAAGGGGTAATGGGTTTCAGTTGAAAGCGGGGAGATTTAGATTGGATATTAGGAAAGAATTCTTCCCAGAGAGGGTGGTGAGGCACTGGAACAGGTTGCCCAGAGAAGCTGTGGGTGCCCCATCCCTGGGAGTGTTCAAGGCCAGGCTGAATGAGGCTTTTGGCAACCTGGTCTAGTGGAGGGTGTCCCTGCCCGTGGCAGGGGGGTTGGAACTAGATGGTCTTTAAGGTCCCTTCCAACCCAAACCAGTCTGTGATGCTGTGATCACTTAATACTGTCTTTCGTAAATGTATCCATTTTAAACCTAAGTGTATAGTTTATAGAACTGAATCACTGACTCTAGGCCATTGGAAAATATTCAGCTAGATCATGTCACAGAACATGACAGACAAACCAGTTAAGGTGCCTCTTTATGCAGCAACATAATGAGCAGCCTTAGCAATCTAGGTACAGTTAAAATTCCATGTACGTTTCTGTATGGAGTTAATATTAAACAAAAATTGAATGGGTAATTTAAATGTTAAATACAATAATTTCTTGTAAGACAGATGTCCTCTGTCAGTTGATGTGAATCCATTAGTATGTTCTGGTCTGCTGTGTAGTCTGCAGAATGCTTTGGAGTCTCCATCTGTCAGTTTATTCCCCAATAGTGATGTGTTACAATTATGAAAAATGTTGTGTATTCATACATTACGATTGCAGATGTATTTCTGGTTCAGTTTTCAAATAGAAGTTTTTATTTTGCATAATAAAAGAAGATACAAAAATATGTGCAATCTTGGAGGGGAAAAAACACCCCTCCCTAATACAAATATCTTTTTTTTCCTGAAATCAGAAAGCAGTTGTGGAATAAGTTAGCACAGAAGGAAACTTTGTTATGACAATTTGTGTAGCTTCACTGAGCTGGTGGAAAAGGGTATCCTTGTTCGTATGGTAGGAGGTTAAAGCATGTTTATGGATGACAGTAAAAATACTAAAATTGTTGATTATTGAAGTTTTACACAGGCGTCCAGTCAAATTAAATGTTTCATTCTGGTCCTTAAACAATATACTTTATTTATAATGGCTACAAATACTGCTGTGGTTTGGAAATCTGAACTTTCTAAAGCTCAAAGGTCTAATTTTGGTCTGGAGAAAGAAGGTTTCCCTTTGCAAGGATGCCTGAACCTTGTCACGTTTGGGAATACTGGGTTAGGTGAGGCGAAAAGTGCGTAGTTGCAGCTGAGGGACCACCCTAACACTTGGAATAAAACCCAGTTCTAATGCCACTGGTTAGATTTACATTTGAAATGTCTTTAGATTACCAGTTAATGATTGAACAAGTAAAAAGAAGTATTTTGATATTAAATTCTTGTACTACAAACTGTGGAATTTGATAAATATATCTGTGTTAGATAACAGTGCTGTTGTTACAGCTGCAAAATGTTTGAAATACTGCAGCATATTTTCTTTCATTATTAATGTGTCAGCACTGAGTGCTCAAATGGAACTCATCGATGTGTCATCTTTTTAATTTAAAAGATTCTTTCAGCTTGGGCTTTTCAAGGCTTTTAAGGATCATTCAAAATAAACTGTAAATTTTACATACTTTAAAAAATCACAGTTGCTTTCTAGAATCCAAAGGATAGAGACCCTATACCAAATGCTTGCATTTCCAATGGAAAGTACTGGTGAGATAGAGGACCAAAAAGTTTTATTTTGATATATGGACTAATATATTGCTGCTTTTGTGGTGTGATTCCGCTTCAGCGAGCTGATGAACATTAATATTCTTAGTGTGACTAATGATGGTACACTGCACATCGGGTTAGAGACTGACTGTAGGATATTTCAGAGTCACAGGCTGGTTTGGGTTGGAAGGGACCTTACAGACCATCTAGTTCCAACCCCTCTGCCATGGGCAGGGACATCCTCCACTAGGTCAGGTCATATTTAAAATATTGCTCGTTGAATCAGTAGGGGAATGCTGGCATCTTGACCCTTGTATGTTTTCAGCAGCCACATCAAGCAGTAGGTGGCCATTTATCCCCATTCCCAGCTTTCTGGAGAAGCAAACAGAATGTGAGAATTCTTTCTACCCTTCGTATGTGAAGCCATTGGTTGCACTGTGCAGGCATGGTATATCTCCAGTCCAGACATTCCAGGCTTGGGAAGTTAATGAATTAAACATACATGACCAAGCAGTGGGCTGTTTTACCACAGTTTTGAGACTTCCCTTGGTTAAGGTAGTTCAAGCAGTGTATTAGCCAACCTGTAGAAGAATCAATAAAGGCGAGAAAAATGACTGCCTTTGAACTTGCAAAAGGTTGAAATATAGAAAACTTCAGATCCCTTTACAAGTGTCACGTACTCCTAAGGGTCTTAAGTTCTTAGGGTCTTCTTTTTTATGTCTTATAATGAGTTTAAGTTTGTTAGCTTTTAAGGCAAGAGTATGCATCCTAAAAATTAAAATGTTCATATTCAATTCTCATGTTCTGATATTCATAGAACTGACTAATCCGCTCCTACATCAGTGTAAGAACCTTTCTCGGGTGACTAACTGATCGTCAGCCTTTAACAAAGCTGAAAGTCCAGTATGGTTTCTGGTGCATTGTGGAATGTTGTTGAAAGATGTGGTATTAATGTAGTACGCTGCATTTTTCCAGTATTGAGCTAATGTGTCAGTTAGTTGTGGCGTAAAAGATAACTTTGTTGATGAGCATGCTTTGGTAAGTTAAAAGAACAGAAAATCATCTTTTAACTGATTTAACAATAGTGGGCCTTCCTACTGAAATGGCTTTTCAGTAAGAAACATGATGTCCTTAAAGCGGGTTTCATGGGAAACGTTCTTAATGAGCGTTCGAGTTGGAGACGGTGATTTCAGATGTAGCGCAGAATTCCCTCTAGGTCAGAGAGACCTACTGCACAGCAGTGAGTAGCGAGGATACTTGTTTGACTCCATTTTTCTGGGCTGGTCCACTTTCTGTGACAAAATTACTGGGTAATTTGTAATACGATAGGATCTTACTAGGTCAGCTACAGATTGAGTTTAGTCCAGTGATTAGAGTTTGATAGGAAGCAGCCAACATGATATTCCACATCAGATCTGTAGAATTCCCAAGAAAATAAAGTAAGTGACGCTGCCAAGCTACTGGCAGCTGTAATGGTTTTTTTCAGTCTTACTGAAGGAAGTTGAGAAACTTGTATAACTTACCCAGGGTCATTTCTCCCCCTCTCCCCGTGCCGTTTCCGCAGTTACAGACCCCAAGTTTCCTCAGTGCTCATGCTCCAAACAACCTCATTCTTACAGTTACTTTGGAGAAGATAAACCCAAACCAAACCAAAAATACCCGTGAAGAAAACTGATGGGACAATTCCTGTACACCTCTCCACGACATGAAAACTGGGGCCAGGTTACGTGGAGCTGAGATGTCCAGTCAAAGCCCAGCTGGTTTGCAAGCCCCACAAATGCCAATTTTAGCAATATAAAATGTATTGAATTGCAAGAATAAATAATCAGACTGAGCTAATCACGTGCTGCTTAGTGCTTCTGAGGGGCCAGTAGCAAGAGCACAAGGCAGACATTGCCTGTCATGCAATGAAAGCAATTTTTAGATGTTCTGTACACGCAATTAAGAGATTTTAAATTGGCTAAAAAGTAAATCTGGTCATCAAAGAGCCCTTTTCAGTAGTGGGGAGGGAAGAAAGTTGGTAGTTTGACCACCAATCTTATCTGTTTCTATAACACATGAAAATTTTTAATTTGTAGGTGCGAAGAACCAGCTAGGCCTTTAACAGCCATTTTTAAAACTTCATCATCCTGCCCACCCTTTCTCCAGCTGCTGAGGAGCTTTCCCTTCTTATTCATTACTCCTTTGCACAGCTGAAGTTGGTGAAATTTCCCAAATCAGCCATTATTTTCTTTGGGTTTTTTCCTTTCTTTTCTGCCTAAGCTGCCTGAATGAGTTCTCCGTGTGGGAACAGAGTAAAACACTGAACTCCTTTTTTATTCCCGGTGTGTCTGCTGTGTAGGATTTTTGTTCATCCTTAGGTAATTGAGTGTACTCAGTTTACAGTCATTTGGTGACTCTAAAAAGAGTTCTGCGTATTCAGGTGGTGTGTGAAGGAGCTACCAAAGCCTCGTAGTCATTTTCTGAACTAAAATTTAAACCGTGCGGTCATTTTAGGTAGAGTTCCTGCTCATAGCACACACTTCAGGTAAGCTCCGTGCTGCTGCTTCACGTTGGCGCGGGCTGTCTGCACCCCGTCCGCCTTGTGCCTGTTTTCCACTGGGAGGAAGGGAAGGAGATGGGGTACAGTCCGCTTGTCGGGGCTGAGGGATCAGTGCTGGGGGGGAAATGGGCAGTGGGTGAGCTGCGGAGATTGGGTGCCCCAAGGAAGGACGAGGTCATTAGAGCCGCAAAGAATGGAGCGAGGAAGACCCTGCGGAGGATGAAATGGTGTGCTCCTACGGAACGGAGAGGAAACTCTTCCTGCGTTTGGCAAGACTGATAAAAGTGGGTTGTTTCAAGTACTTCGCTTAGTAAAGTACTTCCATTGCACAATATTTGCTTTACAACAGACAACTTGGATTGAGTCGTGTGACTGGGACTTGCTGAATTTCAGAGCAACTAGAACAATTCTAGTTTTTTCAAAACACCTTTTTATGTTTGTTTGTAATACGAATTCAGATTAAAACCAGGCATAACGAGGTACGATGTCCTGAGGCTTGGGTGGGCTCCAGAAGGAAAGGGGGAGAGAATTCATATGCCTAACACTTTCGGATTTTTTTAGGGTTCTACTTTATATATAGTTTTAATTTTTAAATAAAGAAGATGTTGACATGCCTCAGCGCTAGCAATCCAGAATTAAGCCAGAAGTGTTTTGGAAAACTGTTCTTGGAAAGGTTGACAAGTATTTCTGATATCCACACCTGTAAAGTTCAGCTGCGTCTGTGGCACTGAATGCTTTGGCAGTGCTTGGATTCAGCACTGCGTAGCTTTCTGTGGCGTTTATTTTAGAGGTTTTGCTTCAGTTGAAGTCTTTCTCGAAAGCGTGGTGACGGTTTCACTGCAAACTGCTGCAGGTTGAAGGCCGTGGTGACGGTTTCACTGCAAACTGCTGCAGGTTGAAGGCCGTGGTGACGGTTTCACTGCAAACTGCTGCAGGTTGAAGGCCGTGGTGACGGTTTCACTGCAAACTGCTGCAGGTTGAAGGCCGTGGTGACGGTTTCACTGCAAACTGCTGCAGGTTGAAGGCCGTGGTGACGGTTTCACTGCAAACTGCTGCAGGTTGAAGGCCGTGGTGACGGTTTCACTGCAAACTGCTGCAGGTTGAAGGCCGTGGTGACGGTTTCACTGCAAACTGCTGCAGGTTGAAGGCCGTGGTGACGGTTTCACTGCAAACTGCTGCAGGTTGAAGGCCGTGGTGACGGTTTCACTGCAAACTGCTGCAGGTTGAAGGCCGTGGTGACGGTTTCACTGCAAACTGCTGCAGGTTGAAGGCCGTGGTGACGGTTTCACTGCAAACTGCTGCAGGTTGAAGGCCGTGGTGACGGTTTCACTGCAAACTGCTGCAGGTTGAAGGCCGTGGTGACTGTGAAACCACATCTAATTCCTTGAAACTAAGTGCTTTTAAGAGAGATTGTGTTGTAGGGGGGCGGTCAGGTTAAACGGTTAGGATGTAAGGAACAAACTATTTCTTATTCATGAGCTACCTGTGCTTCTGCAAACTAGTATCGACATCCAAAGTTAAGACTCTTTTCATTCCGCGGAACGTATCACGGTGATGAATGTTCCGGAAGGATGGCAGCCGTTAAACTTGATGAAGTGGAGTACCGTTTGACACTGTAAGTTCAGTTTGCTTTGTTGTGTTGCATTTTGAGGTTGAAAATGGCTCTTTTTCATGTGTGGAGCTGATTTTGGTGGCAGGAATGGGTCAGTTGGAGGTTATCTTTCAGTGGTAGTATATCAAATGCTGTTTTTCTTCCCCAAACTGGAGACTACATTGCCAGCCTAAACTCGGTAATGAAAGTGAGCTGCTGCCTCTCAGTCAGCTGGTACCAACCAGCACCAGCTGGCCTGATACGGAGGTACTGATACAAGTTTATTTGCACTAAAAAGGTGCTAGAAAACCCCTCAAACAGAAGTGAGGGCAGATCATATTAGCAGCTTTCCCCCTTCAGTTAAGAAAAACGGTATGTCAGATACTCATTTAACCAAGTAAGAGTTTACTGTAGCTTCTTAGGGGGGCGTTTTTGTTTGTCTGGGGTTTTTTTCTCCCCAAAGACAGCTAAAACTCCCACAGAAATCAACTTGTCTGGGCAAATGAAACAAGGGCAACTATTAGGCCCCGTTAGTTCTCTGGGGAAGTTTTATGCTTACCGAAGTATTCCAAATTTTCATCCTAATCATTTTGTCCAAGGAGAAATGAGTTGGAGCGAATAGTGCTCTGGTGTTCTTTACTTCTTCAAAACTGCGTGTAGCATTGTGGGAATGAAAGCCCACAAAGTCTGGGGTGTCTGCTTAAACACCGGTTTGGTAGAAGTGGCGTATTTAGGTGTTTACTTTTAAGTTGTAGGAATAAATGGACTCGCAAGCATTGACCCGAATGATACTGTAAATGCAGAATTACATTATAATGTAAATGTTTTCTTTATTCTGACACCATATTGATGATATATTTGCTAGATCACTCGAATAGTTGTTAATAATAGCTCTCCATACGCCACTAAACATTATTTGCCTGTGATTTCATTTTTTTCTTTATATTTTTATATAGAATTGAAAATAAATTTTAATTATATAAACAATCAAATGTTTAGCACAGGAACAGAAAAACAGAAATATGTTTTGCCCTCTGGTTGAATGCAGAGTCTTATTTATACTCTTAGTCCTTGTTTTACCAAATTCAGACTAAGTAGATACGAGTTTAAGCTCAGGACATAGGAGTATGTGATAAGATGCAGGACAGCCTGTTCCCTGCCTCCCACCCCCACAGAGGGTGAAAGGCTTTAAGGCTTCTTATTCTCTCAGTCTGTGTTTTATGGACCTGTCCCAGCCTGGTTTTATGTTTCTAATCGTACCTTTTCAGTCTCGTGGAAGAGATCACATTATTTGGTGTTCTTTGGTTGCTTCTAATGCTAATCTGGAGAAAGGCAAATCAGATTAGATTCTTCCTGAAGCCATGTGATTCATTCCTTTTGCAGGTAACAAAGAGCTCCTTATGCTTGAGGATTGCCTTGAAAAATAACCTTACCTAATTAAATTAGTCTGTCATGGCTCTTACTATGTATCTGGAGTTGTGGACAAAGAGGTTAAGAAATAGATATGGCAGGGAGAAGGCATTGAAAGAAAACCCTTTTCTTGTCAGCGGGAAAGAAGGGTATTTGCCTTTGTAGCGTTGGCAAAGGAGTGACCCTACAGGAAGAGGATCACGGGGTTTTTTGTCAGCCCAGTGCATGTTCTCTGTATCAGCTTGGTCCTCTCAACTCTGGCCTGCAACAGAACAGTAGTTTAATTTTTTTTTTAATTCTACAGAAATGGAATCCTAAAACTATGAGAACAAGCTTGGGTATGGGATGCTTTGGTTAATTTGGCCTTAGTTTAACTTGCCAAACTATTTTTAGCACAGCAGTGTTAAGTGTGCTTAGTTTATTTTTGCTCCATGCAGGGTCAGAAGCTGAAAAGCTGCACGGTGTTTTCAGTTGATGATACTTGTTAACAGATGGCATTTTCAGGTTTCTCCTGGTTGCTTGTGATAAGCTTCACATTTTTTTTCCTGGTAACTTTGAGACAGGAAGCCAACGTAACGTAACCTGAACAGAGAAAACCCTTCTTCCCTGTGAGGGTGCCAGAGCCCTGGGACAGGCTGCCCAGAGGTGGGGGAGTCTCCTTCCCTGGAGACTTTCCAAAGCCGCCTGGACTTGTTCCTGTGTGACCTGCTCTAGGGGATCCTGCTCTGGCAGGGGGGTTGGACTAGATGATCTCTAGAGGTCCCTTCCAACCCCTACACTCTGTGAATCTGTGAGATACACTTACGTGTATATTGAACCAAAAAAAAAGTGGGCGCATTTAAATAAGCAGGAACTAAATCAGCCTTATTCGTGGATGGGTGCTATCTTTAGATAAGAACATCTATATGACCAAGACTTACTTATTCTGAGACCTTTGAAACCACAGGAGCAGCATGCATAGTTCAGAGTGCAAATATACAACCTCATTGGAAAAGTTTTATAGAAATGATAGTACTGGTTAGGAGATGGTGTGCAATCCATCGAATGTGCAAGGACAAAAAGCATGACATTTGTACAGAAGTGGTACTGATAGATGGACCTGAATGTAAAGAAGGGTAAGGACCGGCTGAGATGAAGTTGATAACAGGAAAGACATTTAATTTAAATAATGTCAATCAAAATAATAACCTTATCTTGTTTGGAATAATAGGCTTCCTTTGTTTTCCTAAAATAATACAAGTATTGGAGCATGAGCATGCAGTCAAGTGTCTTTGTGTGTTCAGTTTCACTTTACTGTTCCTAAGCTAGAACGTGCTTAAACTCCTCAGGGGAGAGATCCCACTCCAGCGTGTGACCATCGAGATCGGGCAGTGGGGTGATGGGGGGCACTGTCAGATGTGCACATCTTACTTAAGAGTCAAGGTCATAACTCTGATTTCCATCAAAAAGAATTTTAGATGCCACTGACCATATTAAAAGCTCCAACATTAGGTTAAGCTTTAAGTTGTTTAAAAGAACTACTAGTAGAATGCCATCAGAGGTTTCAACAAGCTTCCAAACACTGTCGTGCACCTTTCAGTGTCTTCCAGTTCAAATTGGTAGTTGGCATAGGTATCGATTGCGTGGCGTTTTACTAAAACGAGTATTTATTTGAACTGTTGAGTTTGTTACGTTTTGATCGTTGCTCGTGGCACTGGAACAGTGGCACAGAAAACTGTATGGCTCTGGCATTCATCCTGTTGCGAAACTGGCTTCACAAAATTAACCCAAAGGTATTTGGAAGGCAGCATTGCGGCTGTGCTAGAGACAGAGGCAAGATAAGGTAGAAGCAGGATCTTTCACGCAATTTGAAGGAAATGGACAAGTTTCTCGCTCTAGATAATTTTGTGAGATGATAAGTGTGGTAGAAAATTAAGTTGCCCGTTGTTCAAATAACTAGCATCCCTTTAATGCTAAATTCCTCTGTCAATCAACACTGTTAACCCAGCTGCTGTCAATTGCCTCCAGTCACTGGTGAAAAAAGGGTTGCAACTGGGTGCCTCTCAGTTTCACTTGATGGTTTTCCTTTATAAAATTGGCACCTGCAGCTAGAACGTGAGCCAGTTCTGAGAGCAGGCCCCATGCGTGTCGGTGTACTGCTGAAAAATAAATCTGTCCTGCTTCTCTGCCTAGCAAGTATGGTCTGTCTCAACTCCAGGATATTGTACTTCATGTCGGAGTAAGGTACTGCAGCTTGTCTGCTAGCGAGACAGTGTGTTTTACACTGCGTAGTAACAGGGGTAACTTCTGCTCAAGGTAACCTACAGATTTTTGGGTTTTATCTACTTAATCCTCAGTTTACACTGTAAGTAGACAGCAATATCTCTTCTTCTTTCATTTAAACATAGACTATTTTGGTCTTGTAAAATAAATTGGTCTGGTTGAATCTCACTCAGCATAAATGTTGCAATGAGTGCCCGAACAAGCAAGTTAGAGCCCTTGTAATATAAATTTGAAGGGTCAGTTGTTAAACTTCACCGTCTTTGAAGCTGTTAATCTATGAAGTTTTAGCGTTCCTTACATTTTGTATTTTGATTTCAACACTCATGTTCAGAATACCCAGGAATTTCGTGTAGTGTCACGTTATTTAAACCGGAGGAATAAAAGCAGAAAGTCGTTGGACTCATCTCCAGTCGAGATGTAGACTGCTAGCCTGGGTTGTGGCTTGAGTGCTTCTTGCTAGTTGGTGTTAAAGATTATGATGATTTGGAAGGTGAGGATGAAGAAGATGGAGTTTATTCAAGTAGAGGGAAATCCGTGCCGGTGTTGCTTGTGGGAGGGTAAAATGAATTAGCTCCTAAAATAGTTTCAAAATGGTTAACTTTGAAATGAGAACAAAACTGAGGATAAGAAACCCGACTGGCAAAAGAAACTTATACAACTAATGGTCGTATATATGAACAGCTAATGATGTGTGTTTATTAAACACATCTCCCTCGTTACTAAGCTCTGCATCTGTGAAACAGCGCTGTGTACCTGTATATGGGGATGGCAGAGCACTCACCGACTCACTCCTGCAGCAGCGAAGGAAAGCAACAAGCTGATACCCAAGTAAGAAAAACTACCCTAGGGGGTTATTTCAGTCTGATTAGCTGTTAGTGACAGGATTGAATTTCCCTGGAACTACTTGAGAGGCTTTTTTTAAATGCATCTCCGTAGACATAGCGTGCTTAGACTTCATCAGGTGCTCGTATGGCGCTGCGTGCCACAGTGACAGGGAAGATGCGGTTACAGCGCGTCAGTCCGGCACTTCGGAAGCAGAACCCTGTTTAGGAAAAGGGCTAATTCGGAGGTGGTTCGTGTGGAACAACGTTCAGTGTGATGCTGTAAGACTGCGTGACTAAAACGTAACGACGGCAAGCATCAAGAGGAACAAGAATAATGTAAAGAGTGAAAACAGAGCGCAGTGATCTGCTTCGCCGAGGTGGAGTCAAGGGAAGAGATTTCTCACGTAAGAACTCCAGGCAAGTGAGGGGTGATTGCATGCTAGGCTGGAGGGATTATTATGGGATGCAGAGAGAAAAGAATTCAGGGATAGGACAGGGAATACTGTATGAAGCTTATTACATGATGTTTAGGAGGCAGACCTAAAGCAGGGAAATAGATCAAGGTGAATCGGGGTGGAACGAGCATGGGAAAAAGGGATAAACAGAGGCCAGTCATGTATGTGCAGGTTGCTGGGCTGTATGCTTGCCTGATCCCGAGCACTTGGTCACTGCAGGCTATCCTATATTCTTACTAAATTCTGTTTGCAGCCGTGTTGTGTGCGAGTGCGTTGTGTCGTCTGCGGGAGCACTAGTAAACTTAAAGTTGGCCTACTAGACGAGTAGGCTGAGAGGTTAGTGTCGACCTCTGGAAAGAGACTGCAGGTGTGAGGATGCTAAGGGTCAGCAACTGGAGAGACCAGCATCTAGAATCAGAGAATCAGAGGCCGGTTTGGGTTGGCAGGGACCTTAAAGACCATCTAGTTCCAGCCTCCCTGCCATGGGCAGAGACACCCTCCACTAGACCAGGTTGCTCAAAGCCTCATTCAGCCTGGCCTGGAACACTGCCAGGGATGATCTAGATGCCAGCTATTGCAAAAGCAGCACGTGTAAGACCACCAGCTACTGGAGACACCAATCTTGTGCTCACGCACACATGTGTATCAGCTGGGAACTTTCATGATGAGTGAGTAGGGTATCAGCATCTCCAAAAATCCAAGGTCTGAGCTGTTGGCTGGCTAAGGGTGTAGTATCTAGGTATGGATGAACTTAAATTCCATGCAAAAAGCATTTTTCAGCAAAGCAGCACTTTAAGTATAGTTAAGGAAAAGAGTGCAAGCCATACCTTCACGAATAGGGATGGAAAACACTGCTGGTATTGGATTGTTTTTTCACTATGAGCTCAGTTAGTTCCCGTGCCTGACAAAGCACATTCTTGTCTGGAGGTGTATGAAGAAGGAGATTACAGATACATACCCCTTCGTTCTGACTGGGTACACGGATGTCACGTGTATGAGTCGCAAGGTTTTATACAAGGAAAGACATAAAAGAAAACAGTTCAATGAGGAACCAGAACTAATGTGGCTGCATTATTGTAATCTTGCCCGGGATAATGAGTTCCATAGAAATGGAGGAGAAATATGTAGGCTGAGTTCATATAACCACAATATATAGTTCCAAACCTGGAAGATGTATTTAAAGCAGCTTATAAAAATACAAGCCATGCTTATTGCATTTCACAGCTTGCAAATTGAGGTGCATTAAAACACTTTCGCCCTAATAGGATTTATAGGTGTTGTAACAGGACACTGCATCAGCTCCAGCTTTGAGATGGATCTGCCTCGCTTTTCTACTTCATAATGATTTCCGCTAAAACATTTTTTTGAAAGTGGTTTATTGGATTAAAAGTAGAATGCTTGGGTTCTATCTAAATCACGTTCCCGGACAAGAGAGTAGAAAATAGGAAGAGGGTTGATAAACAGCTTTTCCCTCTGCCTTTTGTGGCCTTGTAAACGGGTCCTTGCTTCTGGGCTCAAATGCAGTCATTTCAGAGACGTAGAGCTGCAGCAAACTGCTCAAATCCTTGCGCCCAGAATCCCTAGAAGACTGCACGGCGGCTCTGTGCCTGTTGTTCTCTGCAGTCTTGCCAGCTCAGCTCCTGGTTCCTACTTCTTGTTGTGACTCTTACTGAGCAATCATCTTGCAGTCGTTTGGTGCTTTTCTTCCAGTGCCAGACTTAGGAGAAAGAGCGTGCCCTCTTTTTTTTTTTTTTTAATCCAGACCCTGTTCTGACCTCGTCAGCTTAAATCACATGGTATATTTGACAACGAATGCGTGCAACTGGTATCTCTATTCTGGTTCTTATATAGATTGAGTACATGAATACAAGACAATTTAAAGAGAAAGATTTAACCTTTGATGTCATGTCATAGTCTCAGCAGTAAGTATAAAGACAGTGTCATTCTAGGAAATGATGCTTCTACAGTTGCGTACCTTGTTTTGAGCGAGGTAAAAGGGCCTGTGAGAACGTCTGATGCCTATATTAGAAAGGAGCTAAACAGGTTCAGCTAAGTATGAGACATGAAAGGGTTTTAGCCTTCGTGGAATACATTGACTGAAGTAAATGAGATCTGAGGTAACATTTTAAATTCAGTTAAAATAAAATGTTAGTACTGGGTGATCAATAAGTAATGGCGAAGGAATAGTCTTAATCCACTTTCCATAGATGTTATTAGCATATTAGCCTAGACACAGATAAAATCGTAGTAATGGAGTAAGACCTGTCTGTTAGTTCTGCCATGAAGGTTTTAATTCAAATGACTAAAGATGTAACACATTTTACATAATCTTGTACAAGTACCTTGCCCTAACTGTGAAAACCTCATGAATCGTAGAATCACAGAATGTTCTGGGTTGGAAGGGACATTAAAGTCCATCTAGTTCCAACCCCCCTGCCACGGGCAGGGACACCCTCCACTAGACCAGGTTGCTCAAAGCCTCATCCAGCCTGGCCTTGAACACTGCCAGGGATGGGGCATCCACAGCTTCTCTGGGCAGCCTGTGCCAGTGCCTCACCACCCTCTCTGGGAAGAATTTCTTCCTGATATCCAATCTAAATCTCCCTGCTTTCAGTTTAAACCCATTACCCCTTGTCCTGTCACTACAGGCCCTTGTAAAAAGTGCCCCCCCAGCTTCCTTGTAGCCCCTTCAGGTACTGGAAGGTGCTATAAGATCTCCCTGGAGCCTTCTCTTCTCCAGGCTGAACAAGCCCAACTCTCTCAGCCTGTCCCCATAGCAGAGGTGCTCCAGCCCTCCTCTGGACTCCAGCCCTCCATGGCCTCCTCTGGACTCGTTCCAACTGGTCAATATCCTTCTGATGTTGGGGGCCCCACAGCTGGACACAGCACTCCAGGTGGGGTCTCACAAGAGCAGAGGGGGGGAGAATCCCCTCCCTCGACCTGCTGGCCACGCTGCTCTGGATACAGCCCAGGATCCGGTTGGCTTTCTGGGCTGCCAGCACACACTGCTGGCTCATGTCCAGCTTCTCATCCCCCAGTACCCCCAAGTCCTTCTCCTCAGGGTATATAAAATCTGTATACCCAGTGGAAAGGTAGATCAAGGACCACTTAAAAGTGTTGTCCTTTGGGAGCGTGTTTCATCTGAATGACCTTAATGTGTACAGAATCCTGGTTAACAAACAGGCAGTTCCATTTTGTTGGTTTGCTTGGTGTAACTGCCTTACGTTGGCTGACCTGTCGGTGTGAGTAGTTTAGCGCCGGAGAGTGAATCACTGGAATAATTGCAATAGACTCTTTAATAACAAACTTACATTTTCCCCTTGGGCTGGCAGTTTGTTTGAGGTAATTCTAGTTTTACAAATGAGTGGCAGCTTTTTGTTGTTGCTGTTGACGGGCATTTTTTTTCTCTCGGTTAGGAATGCATCGGAGTTTGCTGGCAGAGTCACTGTAGTCTGCACAGCTTCACAGTGATCCCACTGCAGGGTATCTTGTCAGTCAGCGTGCTGTACTTGTTTCCGGGGGATTTGCCAGTTAGGCAAAGTAGAAGTTCATCACTTGCTCAAAGTAGCCTAAGTTTGGAAGAGTTCGTCTGATTTGTAAGTCCCTTCGTGTTTAGTTACAAGTCTGAGAAAAAACGCTGGTGTCCTGTAGGAGGGTAAACAGGACGACACGTTTCCTCTTTAACGTGATTTACATTCCGTTATGAAATAATTTCTCTTTACTTATTTACACGTCCGTTACTAAAGCTGTAAAGTGTTCTTTAACAGTTCTAGGGTACCTGTGTGAGCAGTGCTTTAAACAGGTACCAGCTAAACGAACTTGTGTAGTAGAAGTATATGAGCTGTCAGGAAAAATATCTACAAACCTATTGCAAGCTTATAGTAAATTCCTAACATTATTTTCCCATATGGGAATTCTCAAATGTGTACGCTGTCTTGCAGGTTTTATTGCAAGCAGGTAATGAAGAGGGAAGGAATCCAATTACTTTATGCACAAGGCATACCATTCCTGCCTAATAAGAGCAAAGGAAGGCTTTTGTTCAGTAACCGCAGAAGTGTCTATGAGCTCGAGTGAGTAACCTGGCAATTGCTTTTAAGTAAGTCAGAGGTGCTTTTCACTGAATTATTTGATGGATCTTCAGCTTTCTCAAAGCTTCTTGTGGTTAAGGTAGGGTATAGAAGTAAGACAAGCATGAGTGGGTCTGATGCGTACAAACCAGGCTGCTGTCTAGATCCGTGTGAAGTTTTCATTGGGGTAGAAAACAGGAGAATGTGCAGGGAAGTGGGCTTGTGTGTAATATTTGAGTATGAAAACAGAAGCAGGTAACTGTACTGGACAGCTGATGGACCCGAGTTTCGACAGTGACCGATACCTTGCTTCAGAGTAGGAGGGAGATTTGCAGTACTAATTTATGACTGTTCTGACTTGGGAGTTGTTCTGCTCCCGAGCTGTTAGTCATGTGGCTTATGTCTCCCCCCTGCCTGCTGCCCCTTCTACCGCTCCAGGCAATGTGAGTGAGAGTAAGGTCCGTCCTAAATGCTGGTGTTGAAACCTGCTGAATTATTTACATGAATATCTCGTAGTGAATTCAGCAACAGCTCCACTTGTTCTTAAAGTGTTCGGGGGGCGGTGTTACATTTCTGTTGGGTGTCATTGTCTTTTACAACTCTTAAACCCTTAACGTTTGTACGTATAAAGATAATTGGCATAAGGTTACGGAAGCAAAAAGAGGGGAACTTGAATTGCCTAACACTATTCTTTTTTTTCCCCAAAGTCACCACTCATTTACAGTGAAAAGTAACCACAGTATTCTCACTGCGTGCTGGCACTTTCAAACCCGGCCTTAGTTTCACCGTTGCCAGTTCCGGTGCAAAATGCCCTCTGTCAGAGGAAAGTAATGCGGTGAAGAGGGATGTGCGGAAGAGCAGCCCGTAAATGCCGAGTTTAGACTGGCCACGGGCTCTGGAGCGTGTGGTCACATTACAAAGAAATGTTCTGTAAGGATTGCGCTGTCCTTAATCGTTTCACAGACTCGGATTATTTTCCTATTTTGCTACAATAGGAATTATAAAATATGAGAATGGGGTCAACTGCAGAGCAGCGTGGTTGCTGCTAGATCTGAATAGTCTTATTTTTTTTCTCCTTCGAAGTCTAAGACTTATCAGAAGCCCGCATGCACATTGTCTCCTCTGTCAGCCGAGGAAGCCGGTGTAAAGCTTGCCACTTCCCTCTTGTCTTTCCGTACCGATGTTCTGGTTGTGTGTATCGGCACAGTGCTGAGCGTTGGTTCGCAGAAAGGGAGCATCGGTAACACCAGCGACAGGCCTCGTCGCAGCCTCGCAGTTACGTCTGTGAATTCGATAGGTGTGCGACTGCCCGTCACGGTGGCACTGAGCCTCCTGCCTGTCTTGCCCGTGAGGTAACCACGCACCCTGTAGACGTCGTATGCGCTGCACTGTAATCTTTGTACAGAGGAAGGAGGGGGATTGACTTGGCAATGCTTTCATTATTTTTCTTTTCTCTGAGGCAGAACACATTACTTATTTAATGGTTATCTCCAAAAATAGCTGGCTGAACAAAATGTGATGAGATGCCTGTCTGAGACACTTCCTACAAGCATGCAGCGTAAGCTTCAGGTGTTCCTGAATCTTTGTCCCACTCCCATCTCCCGCGGGCTTGCTGTCCGGGTCCCTGCAAGAACAGGTAGCTGCCCGTTCGAGGGAGCGGGAGTTTGCCTTCGGATGAGCCTACTGCAGAACTGTAATGCTCGGGCTGAGGGTGTTGGGCGTGGGTACGCTGCGCTTCAGGGGAGAAGGGAACTTGGGAATCGCTGTGTTTGGTGGGGCGAGTTCCAAAAACAGCTTGATTTGCTTGACTGCTGGGCTCCTTGCCTTGTCAGAGTCCCCAAAAGAAAGGGAAGAGAAGGTGGTTATGACGAAAATGGACCAACGGTGGTGAGGTGTTCCTGTCTGTATGTGTGTGTATGTACCGGTGTGTGTGTCGTCCTTGAATCTACTAAATGAGGTGCGTAGAGGTTGGCTTGTTCTAACTAAAACAGAGGCTGGTAGAGATATGCTTGCATAAAACCAGCAAAACTTTGTGATAGGGTTATCAAAAGTATGATGTCGGTATCGCGTGTGTTGATGGGATGAGTTCAGAAGGCACAATGTCTACACGTGGTCTGGAATATCCCTTTGGTCAATTCAAGTCAGCTCTCTTAGCTGTGACCCCTCCCCGCTTCTTACTCACCCCCAGTCTGCTCACTGAGGGGGAAGAGCGGGGATGAAGGAAAAAGCCTCGACGCTGCGCAGGCACTGCTCAGCAATACCCCAAAATACCGGGGTGTTACCAACACTGGTTTAGCCTCAAACGGAAAACATTATCACCATAGGGCTGCTGTGAAGAAAGCTGACTCCATCCCAGTGAGACCCGTGTGGGCAGTTGGGTGGCAAAATAGAATCACAGAACGGTTTGGGTTGGAAGGGACCTTAAAGATCACCTAATTCCAACCCCTTGCTGTGGTATAAAGGTATATGGTATAAGGTATATATAAAGTATATGGTATAAAGTACATTTCAGGTTTGTGTCTTTGTCAAAGAAACCTCCTTATTTACTAGCAAATTTGCTTTAGAGTAACATATCAGAGGGAGGGAGAAAGAAACCTGTACAATCAACCCGAGAATTTGATGTGTGAATGGAGTAATAGTGTAACTTGCTGATCTGTTTGGTTTCAACAAACCCAAGAAAAGTGTTTCCCGTAAATGCGATTGAACTAGGATGGTGCTGTCAGTGGTACTTTGAGAGCGATGCGTTGTGAGAGTTCAGTAAAAGGTAATACTGGTTTGTATAAAACTGAGCTTTGGTTTTGAGACTCAAACCTAGTAGACAAAAGCGTTTTGTTTTGTTTTTTTTTTCTGCTGGCCTAAGCTAGTGTTCTTACCTTGTTTGTCAAATTAAACTCGGGATAACTTTTACTGTTGTGCAAAATGAGTAAGGAAAGAATAACGGGGGAGAAACAGGAATGCAACGGTAAATGTGGGTTGTTGAATTACAAGTTACTCTTTCATGATGGAATGGAAAACTTTCTCCTTTTAGGTAAATTGGGAAGGTTTCTACAGTTATGTTCTCTTGAGCTTGCAAGGATGTACTCAGAATTTGAGCAAAATGAAACTCAAAGCTTTGGTATGAATTTTTATCATTTTTCCACCAAAACGTGCTGAACTGGAAAATGCTTCTCTATCTGAGAGATGGTAGGAAAACGAACGAGATTGATTAAATCGTAGCCAGTATCTGTACGAATTCAAAGCAGACTGGCTGGTGCAGCTTCCAGTAACGAAGGCATCAGCTCAGCGTGAATCTAAGAAAATGACGTCGCATAGAATTATTACAGCGGGCTCGTGCGCTCGCTCGCTTGCAATGTGTAAGAAGTTACTGGTAGCCCCATCTCCTCCCCAGCTGTCTGCTTTTGAATTTCGTTTGCCATGGCTTCTTAGCACGAAACAGCAAAGGCGACCAGGTTGCAACGTGGAGTACTAGCGTGCGTCGTTCTGCCCGCAGTTTTCTACCCGATGGACTCGCAGGGGAAGCGTGTGGAAATTCAGCGATGATCCAAACGCTCATGTCTGTGTTGGCGTTTTATTTAAATAGGAAAGAGACGATTCTTTTCATCTGCAGACAATTTCTTTGATTTACATCTTTGATTCTAGGTGTAAAGTTACGGGAAATTCCGAACTACTTTTAAAATATCCGCTCTGTAGATACTGGAGGGTGGTTTACCTTGTTACCTAAGGGCTCCGCATGGATAAGGCTTTAGTGCCGTGTGGTCATGGCATGTTTCTGTGCTATTGTACACGTACAGCGGGCGGATTTAGACGTAGCTTGACTTGGCTATAAAATGAGGAGTCAGCCATCACTGGATACTAAATAGAGAATGGAATCAGAGCAGAAGCTTAGGGAATTGTTTCCATGATAGCAGCTCTATCAGTTTTTAGCGCGCAGACACATAACGTTTGTCTTGCGTGCTTTTAATAAAATGCAGTCAGTACAGGTCTTGGGAAAACGTTAGCCATGTGATTGTCTAATATTTTGGCAGTTAATCTACCTTCTAAATATTGAGTCAAAAATCAGACATCTATGGAGGAGCAGCATTTGTCTTAGTCTCCTGTGTATCGCACAGTCTTTTCAGAAGAATAAAAATAGAAATTCTGTTTGGACAGTAGAAGAACAAGCCAGTCTTGACCTTAGTCCATCCTTTCTTGACTGATTCTAAGTACTCACCTTCCCATATGATGAGCATGGTATGTCTCTCAGGGGATCCTCGTAGCAAGTTACCTCTTCCTGCAGCAGAACTTGGTGGTTTTTCCCAGTTCCCTTTTATTGAGTATGAATATTGCATAATATTCCTGCTGAAGGTACTTGCACTTAATTGAAGCAATCCAAAGTGCTGCTAGTAAAATGATCTCTCGGAGAGAGCGTCAGGAAGGGGCTGCGGTAGATACAGATGAGGCAAGATCCAGTAAGAAGGAACGACTGCGTGAAAGGAAAGGGCTCATTGCTACGAAACCAATCCTGAAAGAGTGTTTCTGTGCGTTAGGCGTCACACCAGCAAAGACGGATGACCCCCTGAGAAATCACAGTAGTCCAGAGAAGATTGGTTTTAGCCCCTTCCACTGGGAAAATTAAGAGGTTATTAGTTCTGGTCCCTGAAAACATGAAAGGCCTTCATCTTCCGTGAACACATCTGCCAAGAGTGAATAAAACAGCTGACAGTTCCTGTGCACTCTCGCTGGAGGGAATCGCGGAATGGTTGAGGTTGGAAGGCAGTTCTGGAGGTCATTGTGTCCAGCTCCCTGCTTGAGCAGGGGTCGCTTAGCGCAGATGACCCAGACTGCTTGTGAATATCTCTGGGCAACCTGTGCCAGTGCTCTGTCACCCTCACCTGAAGGAGTGTTTCCTCATGTCCAGATGCAGCCTCCTGTGTTTCGGTTTGTGCCCGTTGCCTCTGGTCGTGTCACGGTGCGTGCCGTGGCTTAGTGGTGCCACGCAGCCGCTCGCTCGCTCCGCCGGTGGGATGGGGAAGGATGAAATATAGGGAAAGGCTTGTGGGCTGAGACAAGGACAGGGAGGGATCACTCGCCAGTTATGGTCACGGGCAAAACAGGCTTGAATTGGGGAAAAAATGAATTTCATTAGTTATCAGTCAAATCAGAGTAGGACAATGAGAGACAAAACAAAGCCAAATCTTATAAACCTTCCCCCACCCCTCCCTTCTTCCCAGGCTCAGTTTTGCTCCTGATTTCTCTATCTCCTCTCCCCAGGAAGCACAGGAGGACAGGGAATGGGGGTTGTGGTCAGCTCATCACACATTGTCTCTGCCGCTCCTTCTTCCACAGGGGGAGGGATCCCCTCACCCCCTGCCCCTGCTCCAGCCTGGGGTCCCTCCCACGGGAGACAGTCCTCCATGAACTTCACCAGCGTGAGTCCTTCTTCACAAACTGCTCCGACGTTGGTCCCTCCCACAGGGTGCCATCCTTCAGCCCTCTGCGGGAGCCTCCGGTCCCTTAATGGTCTCTGTGGCCTGTCACTGGGCTTGCTGGAGGATGTCCGTGCGTCTCTTTACTGGGGGGCCCAGGCTTGGGCACAGCACTCCAGGTGTGGCCGCAGCGGTGCTGAGCAGAGGGGAAGGTTCACCTCCCTCCCCCTGAAACTTGTTCTGGCCTCAGCTTAATTCAGTGATATTTGCAAATGAAGGGTTTTCAGGAATCTCAGAATGATTTAAGGCAGAGGCCATTGCTTGCTTTCAGCAGATACTCCACAGAGGGATTACACTTGGCGCATAGCGTAGTGGCCATTGGTGACGGCTGTGAAAAACGGAAACGTGAGGCCGGTGTGTCGGAGGTGTTGTGATGCTCTACCGTTCGCAAGGACGGTGATTCAGAAGAATGCACGAGCACCACAAAGGTGATTTTGAACGAGAAGCCGTTAATGTATGACCCAAAGTAAATACATCTGGGGACAGCCACGGTCATGTCCTTCACTTAATAAAACCATGTGTGTTGCTAAGCTGGTTGGGAATGTTGTAAAAAAAATTGGTAGCCACAGTAACCTTGAAGGCTCCACTCGAAAACAGATGCAGAAAATTGTCTACCTGTTCCCTTCTACTTGCCTTCTTTAGAGCAATTTTGTAAACGCTGCTTTTAGTTTATTTAACGCTGCTTACTCTCCCATTTTTATGCAGCCTTTTTCCAAGGGGCTTGGACAAAGAATATTTTATCTAATACTGGTGTCCATATTTAAAAATAATTGCTGTGGGAGTCAAGCGGACTGCTAATAGGAACTGAGATGAACCGTGGTGCAGCAGAATTCCCGAGCGTTTGTCATGCTGTACTGCACGGCTACAAAGTGCGGTGTTTTTTAGATCAAGCAAAACACTAAATTAAACATTAAGTTTAAGAAATGTCACTGCCTCGTTGTGCAGGGTGGGGTTTTTTTTGCCTGTTGCACGCTTCTGTGCTCGCCGCGTGCAATATTTAGCTTTAGCGTCTCGAAAGGCCACTCTACGTAAAGCTTAGTCACGTATGAGTCCCGTTGGAGCAAGCGGAAATTAAACATCACATTTCTCTCTCTGATTTGAATAAAATTTTCAAGTGGCTCCGGTGCGACTTCCCTTTTTGTTCTTTCCTGGAAGTTTCAACGCCTCGTTTATGGCAGAATTATACAGGCCGGCAGGGACGTCTGGAGGTCCTCTGCTCCACACCCAGAAATACGGCATGAGTAACGCTTTAGTAAGGCATTGCTTTTCGTCCACCTTTCTTAATTTATGCCTAAGCGTAGGTGACTCTGGAGAAGCCCCTGCCCATCTCTGACTCACGGCAGACCTCGAGCACCAAGCAAGCGCGCTGCTGAGCACAAAGAGCCCTCCTTAACCAGAAATGAAGGCGTACCAAATTCTAAAATGGTTTGAAATCTCGGAGAGGGGGATAGGAAATTCCAGCAACCGGTGTTTGTTACGGTGAGAGGGAGGTGGGAACGGTATAGTGCTGCAGGTAGACTTGGGGGTGAGAGGACGGGGTTTTGTTCCAGAGAGCTGCTGGATGTCGCTTTGTGCCACTGCACAGGTGAAGTGTTGGTGAATCGTTAGGTGACCAACAGCTCTTTTCAGTTTTCAGTCTGAAGGTTAGTGTGTTGGTGAAGAGGGTAAAGGAGCTCCGTGGTGCTTCAGGGAGAGACTCTCCATCAAGGAAATGAATGCAGTATGAATGCCTAGAAATGTCTACCTGGAGCTGTTTAAAAGACACATAGTTGTGATGCTCAGGGACAGGGTTTAGTGGTGGCCTTGGCAGTGCCGTGTTAACGGCTGGACTTGATGATCTCAAAGGTCTTTTCCAATGTAAATGATTCTGTGATCCTATGAAATACTTGCTGTACTAACAGGCTTCCGAATGATTTTGAGGTTTTTCTTTAAGTAACTCGCTGTGAAGTAACCTTAAAGCCTATTAGTTTATGTACTGGCAAGGGAGCGAAGCGGGAAAGAAACTGCTGATCAAGAAATACAGTAATGGTGTTGGAAAAGGGTGTATTAAAGGCTTTTATTTTTATAGAAATTAATATTTTTGTACTTTTTATCTTCATTGCCTTTCTTTAGAGAATGATGAAACAGAAATGTGCATTTATTAGTTATTGAAAATGTTCATTGACCAAGCAGAGGAGCTGAGTAGGATTATTCCTGCTGTATTTTTAAATCTTTAGTTCCGGTAATGAGGTTAATTTGCTACAGTAATAAGTACTAAATTAAAGAGAGTGCTATTTGAACTCTGTCTGTTTAGGTCTTACTAATGTATGCAAAAGCATTTTGGTTTCTGCGAAAAGTTTGCGTTTCCCAAACGACCCTGCCAAGCTTTCATTTATTTCAAACCTGGGCTTTTAGGCAGTTGTCATAAATCTAATCTGGAGTAACGCAAATCTGCACATTTCATGTAATTCGAACAGTTTTTCAGTTTAAAGAAGCTGTCGTTCTAAATTCGGAATTGTTAAGCTGTTTAAGCAAAAAAAAAAAAAAGTTAAATGCAATCAAGGACCATGTCAGAAACGCTTCTTTTCACAGCTCCTGTGACCCATGATGTTCCTTACGGAGCTGGAGGGGAACCAAGCGTGCGATTGTTTATGGTGAATCCTGTTCTGAAATACTGTTGGTTCTGTTTGATGTTCGTCATAATATTTTCAGTATCACGGCGTATTTACTGAGGAACGCTCAGTTGTAGAAAACTGTATTTCGAATTAGCGCTTTAAAAAAGAACTCCGGAGTTGCTAAACTGTACTTTCAAAGCCCATACTTTTTTCTCACACCGAATACAAGCTTATTTTTTTTTTCTCTGCAGTGTTGAGCAGCATTTGAAATCAGTGTGCTGTTCTTCAGACCGCAGACTCAAAGGTGAAAGTTGTACTACAATACAGAATCAGGGAATCCATGGGATATTTTCCCAGCAGGCGGTTTCCCAAACAATTTTGGTCTAGAACAAGCAGTCACCGTGAGGGTTTTTGGTGAGAGGAAGCAAGTATTTCTCGGAGGGGTCAGCAAGGATCAGCTTGAGCGTGCAGATACCCGTTCCCTGCAGGTGCAGCAGTGGAGCTCAGTGCGTTGCGGCTCTTGCCGGGAGGTGTTCAAGGGGTGTCAGCAGTATGCCAGGCTTCTCTCCGCTTGGGCCACCTTGGAGTTCTCTTGCGTTTCCCCACTGCTCCTTACAAACACCGAGCTCGTTACGCTTCCTCCCCAGTTGGCAGAGAGGAAGGTAAAGGGTTACCTAAATAAAGAGAACTTTGTACCCATGTGTTGGATGATAAAGTTCTCCTGATGCCAGATACTAAGGTTTACTGACTTCGGCAACCGCAGGAGCTTCGGTGACTCTGTCAAGGCCGCGTTGTGGCGGCGATAAAGGTGGGAGTGAAGCAGGCTCTGTTGGTGTCAGCCCAGTGCTCAGCCCGACTGCTCTTCCACCTCTGCTGGGTGATCTGTTCTGGTTAAAGGCTGTACTCGTAGGTGGGCTAATCCGCGTCATCCAAGAGTGGATGCGTAGTAGGCACGTGCAAGAGAAGGCATTTCTCGTGTCATTGCTATAAACCAGTTTGTATTCTGTGTAAAAAGTGGTGGTGATCAGCCTGATACTGGCGTGAGACGAACTATACACCGACTCATGGAGTCATTTTCATAAATTTCCTGTCAGTACCATCTCACATTTTGAAGTCTTTAGGCAAGAAAAGACTAGGTGTTCCCTTTTCCAGAGGAGAAGGCGGCTGTTTGCCCTCAGGTTTACAAAGGAAAAACACCGTGGACATGGGTTACGTCCATTGGTGCTTGGCATCTATAAAGTCTGCATGTTCTGGAGATGCTCTTTTCAGGAAGGCTACGTAATGTCATTAGCCTGCTTCTAATTTTTTTAATTAAGCTGTTAAAGACTTGAATTTGCTTCTCTTTAATGCTGCAGATCTGTATAGTTTGGATGCTGAAATTAGTCAATAAATCAAATTGTAGACAGCTTTTGGCCTAGTGCATGGTACGCAGGGGTTCAGTTTAAGCTTTCAGCTTATTTTTAACCTATCCTGGAGCTTAGATTGGTTTAAAAATTGATTACACACCAGAGAAGGTATAAGGACGTTTTTTTACAGTCATGTGCCGTGTCCCTCCTGACCATGACTGCAGCTTTCTTCATTACGAATCACATTCATTAGGATAAACAAATGCAGAAAAAGGCTTTTATTTCTGATACTGAAGCAGCATCTTTAATGAGATTTTTTTCTTAAACATCATCTTTTTCAGAAAGGTTACTTCTGTTTGTTTACTTTTTCTTTATTTTCCTTTAAAGCCACAGAAGAAAGAGGATCAGCAAGCAGAAGCTAAGGCAAGTCCAAAAAAGTCCTCAGAACCCACTGTCGACCTTCTAGGACTTGGTAAGTGATACGCAATTACTTGTTTCTCAATCAAACACAGATACGTCGTTTCATATTTTAATAGATACACTTCTGTTTTCTCTGTGCTTACTGGTGGTTAGATGAACTTGAAAACCACGAGCTTGAGTCTATGAGTTTGAAAAGAAAAGAAAATGCCGTGGGGATCTGGATATATCAATACTTGTGTTTTGCTAAGGAGAGTAATGAGCTCCTGTGGGAAGGGGAAGTTATCAAAGTGATCTTCAAAGGGCTTGTGGATTGTGGTATTCAGTGTTTGTGGCGCAGCTGTACTTCTTAAGGGAAATGCTAAGGTCGTCTGTATGAGTTAACTCTGACTGCAGCTGACTAGCGTCCTGGAAAACCCAAGACACTGGACATGCCGTTGGGTACTCGCCGTGACCATCATTCACGTTTAGCTGGTAGACCTTCCCTTTTCTGACTGGCAGGTTACTCTGTGTTTGCCTTGCACGTAAACTGGGTCGGACCCAAATAATGCAATTTGCACTGGCTGGCTGTAGTGTTGTGGTTTGATGCTTTCTCTTTGCTTGTTGAAGGCCATACTCATAGAATCTGTCTGTCATTTATCTAGCGGTACTGTAAGTGTGGTTCTCCATTGGATAGAATCTTAAAATGGGAGAACGAAATACTACGATAACTACTTTAATTTCCTTTTATTGTTCAGTGTTAGGAAAATATAGGAGTAGTCTCAATTTGTATCCATATATTGGTTATTCTTAAATTTCCACGTCTTTTTACAGGATACTGGAGGAGGCTGATAAGTCTTTTAGATGTAATTATTCTAAAAACTTGACTGTCAGGAAAAACAGTGTGCAGTTTCTTAATTTTTGGTTTTAAGGTACGACTAACGTTGCAACAAGACTATAAACGTCTTCTCTGCGTTAGAATTCACACTGTCCTTCAAAGGGCCTGTTTATTTTCCCTCTGGATGTAGAGTAGCTGTGAAATAATATTTTTGCAACGGTGATCTCTGTGTTGTGGTCCATATCTCATTCCGAGTAATCTGCTACCACAGACGAGCAAATCTTAATTAACACAGCCGAAGTTAGATTATGGATGAGAATGAACCTATTAAAAAAAAAAAGAAAGGTAATTTAGGTTGATGGAAAGCTTACTCTCCTTTATTTTCCTTTACCAGCCCAACAACCTAATTAAAAACTAAAATGTAATCAATATGTGGGTTTGAGATTGCTCGGCTTCTGTATCCTTGTAGTCACGATTTGAAAAGAATCCTGGTAACACTGTTTTATGGTACGATAATGAGCTCAGATTACATAGGGTGACTTGAGATGTGAGCCGCCGCAGAAAGAGTATTATAATTGGTGTTCAGCAGCTGTGCTGCTTCAGTGAGATACACAAAGGGCAAAGTTTATAATTTGTATGTTAAAACCCACATAATTTTAGGGGAGGGAGTGTTTAAAGATCTTTTTAAATGACAAATTGCAAGGCAGTGTAATAAGCTGGTAGCACTTGGAATCCACAGAGCTGCAAATGAGATACGTATTAATGAGAGCAGACCTGCATGCTTCATTTGGAGAGCTGTCTTTTAATTAATGCAGCAGACTGCTTCCGATAGTATTTAAAAGAAAGAGCACTTCAGCCCAGTATGTCATGGAGCAGCGCAGGTTGGAAGGGACCTCAAAAGACTATCTGGTCCAGCCCGTGGGCAGATTAGATCATCTAGCACCGTGTCCGGTTGTGTCTTGAGAACTTCGGGTGATGGGGGCTCTACCCCATCCACGGGGAGGTTGTTCCGGTGACTGATGTCACTGTAAAAGATTTCAGTACTTTAAGTACTGGCATACTGGGATGAGGTCGCCCCGAACCTTCTCTTCTCCAGGGAGACAAGAGCTAACTCCTTCAGTCTTTCCTCACAGGGCTGGTTCTCCAGCCCTTTGATCACCTTCACCGTCCTCCTTTGGAGCCTCTCCAGTCTGCCCGCGTCTGTCTTGAATTTGCGGGGACCAGAACTGGGCGCAGGCTCCGGCCGTGGCCCGGCGAGCGCTGAGTGGGATGATGACATCTCTGCCTCAGCCGGCGGAGCCCCGAGCCCCACGTGCCTTTGTTGCTGCTGATCAGAACGTTGGGTGTGTCGCAGCAAGCAGTGTCAGAATAGGCCCGGCTGCAGAGCTCGTTCTCCTGACCGAGCGGGCACGCTCCTCGTGAGGGTTCATGCTCTTCGGACTTCGTTTCCGCAAACGAAGAACAGTAGTCGCCCTCAGAGGGGCAGACCCGAATGGCGTGTGATAGCAGATCAAGTGATTTTAGCGGATCGCGGTTCACGCTAGAATAATTTTGCCTTCCAAGGCAGCCCGTCCTCTTGCAAAGTATTTTGAGTAAGCCTCAGTGCTGGCTTTGGGCATGGGGTTAACCTTTAGGTCACTGTTCTTCTTGTCTGAATGGCGGTTTTGACGGTGACCTCATCAGCAGGTAAACGTGCCGTGAGACGACCGTACCCAGCGGCAGTTGTCGCTAGGCAAGGTAATATTCTACAAAGAAACTGGTTTTCATTTTTCTTTGCAGACTGTGAAATGCTCAAGTTAACATGCCCAGGCAAATCTTGTAACAGCAGAGGAGGTGTAATATCCTCAGGGACTGCACTATCATGTTTGTGTTCCTTCCCAGCCTTTTAAAAGGGATCCGTGTGCTTCCCTCGAGTTACAGTTCGGGGGTGCACTCCCACGACAGTGCCTGGCTATTCGCTTTTTGTTGATCCAGCCACATAGACATCTGCGGCTTTTGGCCTTTTGATTCAGAGTAGATTTTAGTTCGATACTCCACACGCGGAACGCTGGGGAAATGGGCATGTACGAGCGAAATATTCTTATGTTCTGCTTATATTCTTAGTGTTCTTGCTGTGCAAGCCCGAATTTCTTCCCTCTCTTCCCAAGCTGTGAGAAATGACAGCCTGTTTCTGTAGGCTAAAACTGAAACAGCTTTTTCAACGATCTCTGCAATTAGTTGGCTCTTGTCCACACCCAGGCTGTGCCCTGCTGAATATGTAGGGGCCAGAAAGTGATGCTAAAATCAGTAATACGGGATTGTACGGCATTAAGTTTAATAGGGGGTTTCAGTTTGAAAATCACAACATGTAAACCAGGGTTCTTCCGCGCTGCAGCGCGGTGCTTTCATCCCGCTGGGGTTAACCGTGAGCTCTGTGCTGCTTGGTAGTGTGGGGTTTTGTCTTACAAGTTAGGTGTTTCCACTTAGGGCAGGTTGAGGTAAATACAGACAGTTTTTTAAAAGACTCGTAAAAATTGTGATACCTACGTATGATAGTGGGAATAATTTCTTGGAATGTTACAGAAGCAGTTTTGTACCATTCCATTTGTCAAGGTGTGTCACGTAGAAATTATCTCAGCATACAGAAAAAAAAGAAAATTTGATATTTTTAAACTATATTGCCATACAGAATTATCACAGACTGGTTTGGATTGGAAGGGACCTTAAAGCCCATCTAGTTCCAACCCCCCTGCCATGGGCAGGGACACCCTCCACTAGACCAGGTTGCTCAAAGCCTCATCCAGCCTGGCCTTGAACATTTCCAGGGATGGGGCACCCACAGCTTCTCTGGGCAACCTGTTCCAGTGCCTCACCACCCTCTCCGGGAAGAATTTCTTCTGGATACCTAATCTAAATCTCCCTGCTTTCAGTTTAAACCTGTTACCCCTTGTCCTGTCACTGCAGACCCTTGTAAAAAGTCCCCCCCAGCTTCCTTGTAGGCCCCTTCAGGTACTGGCAGGTGCTGTAAGGTCTCCCCGGAGCCTTCTCTTCTCCAGGCGGAAAGCAGGAAAGTGCCTTTGACATACTCTGCATCATGTGCCATGTTCAGATGTGCCCTTCATAAAAGAGTTGCACATTCCGGAATAACCACTGTAGTAAGTTACAGTGAATGACCGGGACAGGGGAGATGTACTGTGGCGGTGTCACTAACTGAGTGTGGTGTCTGGGCATTCAGCCGGCGTGGTTGGAGGTGAAGTATGATACGCTAAAAGCTGTGTATCTGCTTGTGGGGGGGCAATACTTTGAGAAGGAATTCGGTGAAGTTTCGAGAGCTTAATCATGGTCTGAGAAGTGGCCGAGTGTTGCATGTCTGACAAATACACTTTTGTCAGTACTCTCTGGTAAGTACTGAAGCAGCACGGTTGGTAATGAGTTGGAAAGCCACGTTTGGAAATAATTAAAAAAGCATTTATAAATACATAAATATCATATATCGTGAGGTTATGCTTAGGTAAGCAGTGTAACTACCCAAAATGACAGTGTTTGCAGCCACTTGAGGCGTACAGCACTGCTAGCTTTCTGGCTTTCCTCATTCTGTTTTAAGAAGCATCCTACGGAAGCAGCCTCCCAGTGAATGCTTTTTCACTTCTGCAAAGGCTTTAGCACTAAACAGAATTTTACTAATGCAGTAAGTCATTCCACATTAAACCTGGTTTGTAGCCAGGTTTCGTTTAAAGTATCAAACTGTGTGTTCAGTTCTGCCTTACGTGGTGTAATAAACAACCACGTGCACGTTGTCCCTTTACTGAGAGGCGTGGCACAGCGGTCGTAAATGATTTGATCTGTAAACCCACGTGGCAGCTTAGGAACAAAGTTCCTGTAGAGGGTTTGCCCCGTAGACGGTGAGTTTCAGAAACATAATGCGAAGCTGAAGAGCAGACCTTCTTTCCGGCTCTTTCCTTGTCTCGCTGTCCCTTTGAAGCTCCTCAGCTCGTCATTGTCACCGTTGGCACAGATAAATACACCAAGGAGTAACGGTGTATAGGAGAGCTTTTGTAACACTGGGCAGCACTGAGTTGGAAGTTGTCGTGGCAGGCATTGATAAAATAATACGCAGAAAAGCGCCGTGAAGGTAAACTTCACCGGAACCCTTCCCTTCGGAAATACATCCTGGTAAACAGCTTTTGTCGTTGCTGTCAGACAAGACTTCCTGATCTGAAATGAGAAGCAGGACCTGCTGTGGCAGAGAGCAGTGGGATATCGTCTGTCGTATTGTCAGGAACTGTAAGGAGAGAAGTTCTGAGACCACGGCTAGGAGCAGCAGGGAGGAACAGCATCTGTTCACTTGCCACCTCACCTTCTCTGAGCGTGGAACCGCTCCCTCGCCTGCGCTCTCGTTGCAACGCCTCCTGCCGCGTCTAACGCTTCATTCCGGGTACGGATGCGTTCTCCGGAAGTGGTGGACGGTACTCTTGATGAGAAGGTAGTTGTTTCAGAGTCATTCTGTGATGGTCGGAGCTGGGAATTTCTCAAGATACTCAGAGAGGCCTATATAACTCAATCGGAGCTTTACCTGTTCCCTGGAAAGACTACACCCACCCACGTTTCCTTCTGTCAAATAGGTGCCACCTCGTTTAACCAGTTACTTTAACACTGCCAAGGCCACCACTAAACCCTGTCCTTAAGCACCACACCTGCACATCTTTTACATACCCCCAGGGCTGGTGACTCAACCACCTCCCTGGGCAGCCCGTTCCAGTGCCTGACAACCCTTTGGGTGAAGAAATTTTTCCTAATATCCAAACTAACCTTCCCTGGCACAACTTGAGGCCGTTTTCTTTTGTCCTATCACTTACCACTTGGGAGAAGAGACCAACACCCACCTCTCTGCAACCTCCTTTCAGGTAGTTGCAGGGATCATTAAGGTCTCCCCTGAGCCTTCTCCAGGCTAAACAACCCCAGCTCCCTCAGCCGCTCCTCACAGGACTTGTGCTCCAGACCCTTCCCCAGCTCCGTTCCCTTCTCTGGACACGCTCCAGCCCCTCAGTGTCTGTCTTGTGGTGAGGGGCCCAAAACTGAACACAGTGCTTGAGGTGCGGCCTCACCAGTGCCCAGTGCAGGGGGACAATCCCTGCCCTAGTCCTGCTGGCCACACTGTTCCTGATGCAGGCCAGGATGCCGTTGGCCTTCTTGGCCACCAGGGCACACTGCTGGCTCACATTCAGCTGGCCATTGACCAACACCCCCAGGTCCTTTTCCGCTGGGCAGCTTTCCAGCCACTCGTCCCCAGGCCTGTAGCATTGCAGGGGGTTGTTGTGACCCAAGTGCAGGACCCAGCACTTGGCCTTGTTGAACCTCAGACAGTTGCCCTCGGCCCGTCGATCCAGTCTGTCCAGGTCCCTCTGTAGATCCTTCCTACCCTCAGGCAGATCAACACTCCCACCCAACTTGGTGTCACCTGCAAACTTACTGGGGGTGCAGTCGATCCCCTCGTCCAGGCCGTTGATAAAGATACTGAACTGGCCCCGCTGATACTGCTGCACGTAACAAACTGGGGTGCAGACACCTGTAGGTTTCTTCTGTGTTCTGAAATTCAGTTCTTTATGGAATTTTTCATTTCATGGTGGGGAAATCTTCTTAGTCATCTTGTAACAGATATAAGTATTGCAACTATTACAATTTTGAGAAATCGGTGAGACAGAATCATCTGTGAATACTGTTTATACAGGCGTAAACCCGTGGTGTAAACAGTAATTCGAAATGTCTGGTTTCTGCCCTGACACAGACAGGGAAATACGGATTTTTAGTGTAAAACCCAGCAAGACTTGGAAGGTGTGTGCATTGACAAAAAACATCCTTACAGAAGCAATCTAGCAAAATACTGGCTTTTCGTAGTGTTAACTTACAAGCAGCATATTAAATCCTTGAAAAATACTATGTTCTTGCAAACGTGTTTTCTCGTGAATGTTCTAAATATCTGAAATGCTTGTTTTGGAAAATGTTTACCTTTCAATGTCCAGTGTTATATGTTAAATTTTCCTGCATTCAGGGAAACAGAACCACTTTGGAACATGACGGGATTTTTTTTTTTTTGGTTTGAAATAGATGTGCCTCACTGAGAAAACGAGAACATTAAATTATTAATTCCAGACAATCCTTTTGCGTGAAAATTATGCACAGTTCATGGCTAAATTTATCTGAAACAGTGAGCCTTTGGGGAGATGTTTTTGGAACCGCCTGTCTGCGGGATGACCTCAAAAGAAGCTTGTTACTTAACTTGCTGGGGTATCTGTTTGCACACATCGTAAAGCTCTGGGGTGGATGGAACGGTGGAGCAGACCGACGTGTAGGCATTTTGCTGCCCGCTGACTTCCGTTCATCCCAGCAGAAGTAAGGGAAGGAGGAGACCTTCATAGCCAGGCTGTGAGCAGCTTTGTCGTACTCATAGAGGAGTTTGTAACTCCGCTTTCCAGGATTGTCGGAAGGGCAGTCCTCCCAGCAGAGTCACATCGCGACATGGGAGTAAAATTGGCTGAGGTGGCTGCTTTGCTCCTGTGGTCATCGTTCCACTCTTCTCAGTGGTGTCCAGTGACAGGACTCGGGGCAATGGCCATAAACTGGAAACCAGAAAGTTCAACCTGAACATGAGGAAACACTTCTTCCCTGTGAGGGTGCCAGAGCCCTGGGACAGGCTGCCCAGAGGTGGGGGAGTCTCCTTCCCTGGAGACTTTCCAAAGCCGCCTGGGCTTGTCCCTGTGTGATCTGCTCTAGGGGATCCTGCTCTGGCAGGGGCGGTTGGACTAGATGATCTCTAGAGGTCCCTTCTAACCTCTACACTCTGTGAATCTCTTCCAGCCGCTCGCTGTTCGCTCAGCATGGAAGATCTGGTATTGCCAAGCCATTCCCATGGCTGTTTTGGAGTTGGTTTGTCCTTCTCAGTTCTTGCAGACCACACAGTTATCCTCAGGAACTTTGCACAAGTTTGGGCAATCAATACACGTGTTGAGGTTCAGTTTTTGAGGTTTGTTTTTCTCATATCCCTGCCTTTAAGGGATTTTGGTCCTTGTTATTTGGTCTGCTTGTCATTGCCAGCATGCACAGTTTGGTCTCAGTTTCCTGTTGTCGTGGACTTGAGAATTAGCAAATACCGAACTACTAATGTTCATGTTTGATGCCACATTTAAGATAACGTGTCTACAGTAGTCACAGAAGCAAGCATATAGCTCCCAAGGAATTGCAAACCAGCGCCCTTCCGCTTGGTTGTTTCATGATTCCCTGTAGGAAAAAGGGCGCGGTAAGTGCTGTATCAGTTCAGGGTTGTGGTTTCTGTCGCAGCTATAGCCGTGCCCCGTTTCCTGTACGTACTAAGGCGCCAAGGTTAGCGTCTCTGCAGTGAGGCTGCGTTCAGATACGCATGGATGGTGGG
The DNA here is from genome assembly GCA_027574665.1 of Rhynochetos jubatus. Taxonomy (NCBI): domain Eukaryota; kingdom Metazoa; phylum Chordata; class Aves; order Eurypygiformes; family Rhynochetidae; genus Rhynochetos; species Rhynochetos jubatus. The sequence goes on along the minus strand of CM050650.1, from coordinate 93,908,250 downwards.
AGCTTCCGACGTGTTCCGCCTTGTCGGATTTTGACATTCGTGACTTCTGGGTCAAGTTTTCAAATATACAGCAGTGACACCCCTTATCTTTAAAATAAATAAACACTGTCGGGCCAGGCAGCTAAAGGGGGGCCACCTTCCCTCGGAGGTGGAAGGCAGAAATGAGAAGGCATCTCTGCGTGGCGATCTTCCGAGCGGGCAGTTTCAGAATGCAGCGCCTTCTCGTATGAATTAACAGCCCGAAATCTTGTCACTCTTCTGTGGCGGTTTCTTCAGTCAAGTGATTTCCAGGCTGATGAAGTGACCGGTGATTCCTACAGATTCTGCTGTTTTGTTTCTAGTTATCAATATCCTGGGCTGTGGGGCAGGGTAGTCTCTGACAGCAGTGAGTTTGCATGTGGCAGAACAGAATAATGAAGAATTATAATATTCGGTGTGCGGGGAGACAAATCTTACTGTAGTCTGACAGTTATTGCTGTTCTTAGATAAAGAAGTAGAGAAGAGAATAGAGAGAGACCTTCCTTCTAAGGAACAGAAGGAATAGCAGGCCGTGAGACCCCAACTGGAGTTCTGCGTTTAGCTCTGGGGCCCCCAGCATCAGAAGGATATTGGCCAGTTGGAGCGAGTCCAGAGGAGGCCATGAAGATGCTCCGAGGGCTGGAGCCCCTCTGCTATGGGGACAGGATGAGAGAGTTGGGCTTGTTCAGCCTGGAGAAGAGAAGGCTCCAGAGAGACCTTACAGCACCTTCCAGTACCTGAAGGGGCTACAAGGAAGCTGGGGGGGAGCTTTTTACAAGGGCCTGTAGTGACAGGACAAGGGGTAACGGGTTTAAACTGAAAGCGAGGAGATTTAGATTAGGTATCAGGAGGAAGTTTTTCACAGAGAGGGTGGTGAGGCACTGGAACAGGTTGCCCAGAGAAGCTGTGGATGCCCCATCCCTGGAAGTGTTCAAGGCCAGGCTGGATGAGGCTTTGAGCAACCTGGTCTAGTGGAGGGTGTCCCTGCCCATGGCAGGGGGTTGGAACTAGATGGGCTTTAAGGTCCCTTCCAACCCAAACCAGTCTGTGATTCTGTGAGAATAAACTTCCTATTTTGTTCTGTTACTTCTTTTTTCTTAGAAAAATAAAATCCTGGTTCTTCTGTGATGGTTCTTTAGCAGAGGGGAGAGAACATTGCAGTTAGGTGAGAGGTGGCATTGTGTTGTTTTAAATAAGGGTTGAAGGCTTCCTATGATTTGATTTTAATTAAATCCTGCATCTTGACCGTGCTCTTTACTCATCAGCCCACTTCTCTGACTGCATGACAGTTGGAGAAGCATTAAAGTGCCTAAACGTCTCTGCCTTCAGCCTTACACGTCTCTCTGGCAGTACGGCACATGTTTCTTGCGTTATCACTGAACTGTTAATGCTGATATTCCGGTGATTGACTTCTGCTCTTGGAATGGATCTTTTTGCTCCGGTAGAGATAACTGTCATGGGTGTAGGACCCCGGAAAATAGCTTCTTAGAGTTTAGTAAGACGAGGAAGCGCCTGTGTTTCAACTTCTTTATAATGTCCTTGATGCTTTTTAAAGTTTCGGGGTGGCAATCTGTATTCTGTTGTGTTTAGAATTTGGGATGTATTGCTACGTTAGGTTGTAAGTGGATGTCTGATGTTTCTGATGGATGTATTTGAAGTTACTACCTGTATATAATTGTATGACTTGAAAAACAACCCAAATCCTATAATTAGGACACTAGGTAAGTTAAATTCCGCTCTACAAACACCTACTGTGATGTGTGTGTTGGTGGATCCAACACACGTGGCTACAGGGAGGTTTGTTCTTTAAACGTGCTAAGGGAGCAGGTAGAGGTCGGTTTATGGTGTTAATGGTAGTTCTTTCGGCGAACTGGAATCTAGTGATTTTGGAATATTTATTTTCCCTCGCTGTATAAACAGCCATGCCAGTTGTCATGGCGATGTTGCGTTTGGAGAGAGATATTTGACTTGATTCAGCTAGTTTGTTCCGCCAGAGAAGTCTGACTTCTGCAGTGAGTACTGGATGCTTTGAGGCTTAACTTCTTATTTTGCCTAAACAAGCCTTCTTAAATTTGCTGTTAACGCCGTGCGGTCATCGCGCTGTTGCGCAGAATCTGGACTCACCTTCGTGCCCGTTGAGCTCTGGGGTCATGTGAACCCACGTGTGATATGCTGGGCAATGAAATTTATTTGCCGATTCTTTCCACTTGTTCCTGGACAGTTTAAAATCCAATGAGAAACGGTTGCTCTTAAAAATGGTTTTTTTGGGGTTTTTTTTTTGTGTGTATTTTTGTCCCTATATCTTTTAAAGTATTTTCTTGCAACCCTTCTTAAAAGCGTAATTCTTCAGCCCTGAGAAATGAGTGATGAGCGCTGATAAAGCGGCGTGGCTGTCCGCGCGGAAGCCTTTAAGTGTTTTGGTTTGGCATCGTTGGGTTTTTTGCCGAAGCCATCCTCTTCGGGAAAGAAGTCCTTATCCAACAGTATCACAGCCTGAAGAACGTCTTTTCTCTGAAACTGGATGCGTCCCTGGTGGGGGCGGGGTAGGAGGGAATGAGCAGATTTAATTATTCTCATGCTGATAAAATATTAACGATTTCCATTTCAAATGTGCTTCTGTTGTCCTTTTAAGATGGGCCAGCTGAAGCGTCGGTTACAAACGGAGGCACTGCCGCTGTCACGGCGCTGAGCGATGACCTGGATATCTTCGGTCCAATGATCTCCAATCCTTTACCAGCAGCTGCTGTACCTCCTGCTCAGGTAACATTTATGGAGTTATACGTGCGCAGAAATAGGCGTGTGCACGTGCCTAGTTTCCTTCAGGGGAGCGTGCATCTACACGGGCGGAACGCGCACTTCTCGACCCTCGCGGCTGGAGACTCCTCAGCTGTATTGTCTGTACTTTTCTCACCCCTTCAAGCTTCCGTGCTGCTTGAGTATAGAACGGGGACATAGCGTGCTCTTCCTTTCTGGTTCCCCCTGCTTATCCAGCTAATTGCATTCTGTCTCACCCTGGTGATGGCACTCAGCTTTCCTTTGTGTATATATCATTTTGTCTTGTTCTTTTTTGTAAACGTGTTGCTGAATATATTTTTCCGTGACGTTCTCGGGTTATTTGGCTTTCAGTCATACTTTTCAAGGGCCTCTTGTTGCTTTGCGATGCTGATATTTAGGAGAGGCTATAGCAGATGCTTCTGCCTTAAGAGCTGCTAAAACTTTGGGGTCTCAGGCTTCATGTTCACAATCAAGAATGGCTGTCAACAAGGTACCGCTTCCTGGGCTGACCTGCTCGTGTCTTGCCTCGGAACGGGTCCGTCTGCCTGTCTTCAAGGAGGGGTAGCGAGACCCCTGCGCCTAGCCCGCTCCCTCTCCTACAGCCGTGGTGGTTTGGCAGCCGCGCCATCGCCCGTTGTAGCTGAGAAGGGCGGCGGCGGGCCGCCCGAAGAAAAGGCGTAACTCTGCAGCGTGAAGGACGAGGTATTGGTGCTGGACGTGGCTGGTGCGGAGCAGGATGCGCACGTGCAGGCTCCCTTGTCCAGAGCTGAGAGGGAGGCTCTGGGGGAGTACTCGGCTAGCCGCCTCGTCTGTGCGGCTCTTGTAACGTCATTTGGAGGCGTATTTCTGCAGGATGTTTTCTGTCTCACTCAGCTGAACCGGCAAGAACTGCGTGTGTTCTTGATTTTATAGTTTGGGCCCTGTGACCTGTGCTCCTCTCTCCTTATCCAGTAGATTTCAGAACAGATAAAAGGGAAGGATGATGGTGGAAAGTAATTCTGACTGACCTGGCATATCGTCACTTGGTTTCCCAGTGTTCTGTTGATCGTTTTGGTCACTTCAAAGCACGCCCGTGGTGTTCAGCAGACTTGATTGCGGTTTTTATTCTTTATCCTTTACTCTACCCCTCCTGTTGCTGAGGGCTGATTTCATGCCACGCGCTAGGTAGGGGGTTTAGACCCCGAAACCACGTTTCTTTTTAAACAGAGAACTACAGCTAGAGCAAACTTCCCGCCACGCCTGAAGTAAGCGGTGAGGGACATGAGCCCTGCACAGGTCTGGGTGGGTTAGCTAAGGCTGCCGGGGGAAGTGTTGGTATGGATTTGTTCACAGTAGCAGAAAGAACAGTGTCTGCGGGCTTGCTGTCTGCTATTCTACGGCCTTACGTCAAAACTGGCCTGGCGGAACCTACCTGTAGGCGCAGATGTGAGGACAAAACCCCGTTTCCAGCTTCACTGAGCTTTTTCATGTGTCCAGCTTTGGTGTAGGTTGAGTAAACTCACATCTAGAACCATGCAGTTTCCCACTCAGCCCCATAAGAAATGAGCCAGTGGTAGTAACACGTGTAACAGGCGGGGTCGACCTGTCTTTCCCCATTTCCTACCTTTCTGACGCTCAAGGTGACGACTCCCATCTGCTCAGGAGGAGGGATTCTTGGGTTGTTACTGATGTTCACCAACCAGGCTCCCCTGAGAGCGCTCAGAGTTTCGGCTTCCTCGGGATTCTGTTCCGTGGGCGAGTGACGTGACCTGCTGATTTAGCTCTAGAACACAGGAAATCCAAAAAAAAAAAAAAGGTTAAATCTTCAGGTGTGAGAGAAAGCAAAGTGAGGGGTGATTCTCTGGCTGGTGGCAGTTGGTGTTGGGTGAAACAGTGGAGTGGCTGCTAAAGAAGATCGAATTGTATGTATTAGCAATTAACAAAAATAGGTCATTTAAAGCGCGTTTCTTTGATAAGGGTTGGTCGTTAGACCCGTGAGAGAAACGTTTTGGTGCGTGTAGTTTATCTCTCGCTGTGCTAGTGTCTAGGGCAAGTACGACACTTCCTAAATTGATTAAAAAGCAGCAGAAAGGATAATATTATCCTCAGTATCTGGTCGGTATGGCCTCCTGCGTACTAGAAAGCATGAATATATTTACTTGCGGTTAACAAGCCAGGCCAGATTGTTAATGACATTTTGCTTTTTCTCCTTCATCAGGAGCAGCAAACCGAACTTTTATCAACTACACGTCCTTAATGACTTCTTGCAAGGTGCAATTCCTGGTTATCTTCCATTCTGAATTCTTTCTCAAAGACAATGTCATTTTCAGACGAGGTGGGTGGGGCGCAGGAGATGGGCGTTGGGTGCTGATGACATGGGCTGCTTGGCAAACCGGGACAAAGGGAATATTCTCTTTGGCCTCAGGCTTGAAAAGGCCCGGCAGGCCTTGCCTTTCAGGATGGTGGCGTCCGGGGGGGAGCTGATGCTGGGCAGCAGTTGAGGGTGCCTCTCCGTTGGCAGCGGTATCCGTATCTTGCAAGCTCTTGCACCCTGTAATATGGAATTGAGGGAGGAGTCGGGAGTGCTTCACGATGAGAGGTTTTAAGGACTGTGTTCAATTTCTTGAGGTGAAAAAGCGGTGATTTTGTGCGAGACTGCGGGTGGGACTGTGGGCACAAACTAGAACTCGGTCTAACAGTTGAGTAACCCTAACGTTCAGCTCCTGCTTTGGGATTTGGAGAATTCCGAGAAGAAATCCAGCGCCGATTCGTGAGTTGAGTAGCCCTTGATGGAATATCTAGTAAGAGCATGCACTGAACTGAGAAACTGGAGTAGAAGGGGTCGGTTGTGGAGTAGTGTGCCTTGCTTCCTCACTTGGAGATACTCGCCGTGCTGTTCTGCGTAGGAGGGGCTGCCGGGATACCCCAGCGGGCTCTGGAATGTGGAAGAAGGGGAATTCAGTGGTGCTCCTCAAGCTGGTCTGTAGAAGCAAGGTCTGACTGGTGCTGTTTCGCAGCATCGCTTTTCTTTCCCAGCGTGACCCGAAAGGCAGCCGGTAGTACTAAATGCACACGGGTTTGTGGCGCTGTGGAGTACGGAAGTGTCTGCTTGACCGTTTTAGTACGAGACTGAAACAACGGGATGTCCGCACACCTTAGGGTCTGCGACCGTTGACGTAGCCAGGGCGTGATTTTCAAATGAAAACCAAGCCATTTGGTTTTCTTTCTTCACATGTGACTCGGGCATTGAAAAACACGTAGGATGTTCCTTCCTACTGTTCCCTATAGGCGGATGCTGATAAAAACTGTTGAATTTGTTAAGGAGTGGTAAAGAACGGTATGTGATCGAGTAACGTTTTTGCTAGAATGTTACCTATTAGCAAACTCAGAGGCGTTAAAGAAGAGTTAACCAGGTCCTGCTGTAAAGCTTGATGAAAGGCATGTGCCGTAGAGGGACCATTATGCCATATTCATGGACAAAATTGGGGAAAAAAGGACATTTTGTCTGTTTAGTGATGCTTCTTGGAAAGTGAGGATAGCTAAAGTACAGCTGTTGGAGCAAAGCTTTTTGTGCCAAACACTGTGTAGGAACTGACCAAAGGTCTGTCACGCTAGCATGTGGGTAGTGGCGTCCCCCAGGGGTCAGTGCTGGGCCCAGCACTATTCAATATATTCATCAATGACCTGGACAAGGGGCTAGAATGCCCTCTCAGCCAGTTTGCTGATGATAGCAAAGTGGGAGGAGTGGCTGCCATGCCAGAAGGCCGTGCTGCCATCCAGCGTGACCTGGACAGGCTGGAGAGCTGGGCAGGGAGAAATCAAATGCAATTCAGTAAGGGCAAGTGTAAAGTGCTGCATCTGGGGAAGAACAACCCCATGTTCCAGTACAGGTTGGGGGCTGTTCTCTTGCAGGGCAGCTCTGGGGAAAAGGACCTTGGAGTCCTGGTGGACAACAGGATGACCATGAGCCAACAGTGTGCCCTCGCAGCCAAGAAGGCCAGTGGCATCCTGGGATGTATTAAGAGCGTGGGCAGCAGGTCGAGGGAAGTTATCCTCCCTCTCTACTCTGCGCTGGTGAGGCCTCCCCTGGAGTGCTGTGTCCAGTTCTGGGCTCCTCAGTTCCAGAAGGACAAGGAGCTACTGGAGAAGGTCCAGTGCAGGGCCACTAAGATGATGAAGGGCCTGGAGCACCTTCCGTGTGAGGAAAGGCTGAGAGAGCTGGGTCTGTTTAACTTGGAGAAGAGGAGGCTGAGGGGGGATCTTATCAATGCTTATCAATATCTAAAGGGTGGGTGTCAGGAGGATGGGGCCAGGCTCTTCTCAGTGGTGTCCAGTGACAGGACGAGGGGCAATGGCCATAAACTGGAAAACAGAAGGTTCAACCTGAACATGAGGAAACCCTTCTTCCCTGTGAGGGTGCCAGAGCCCTGGGACAGGCTGCCCAGAGGTGGGGGAGTCTCCTTCCCTGGAGACTTTCCAAAGCTGCCTGGACTTGTTCCTGTGTGATCTGCTCTAGGTGAACCTGCTCTGGCAGGGGGGTTGGACTAGATGATCTCTAGAGGTCCCTTCCAACCCCTAACACTCTGTCAATCTGTGAATTCTTACCTCCACTTAAAATAATGCTCATTTTCCCCTGAGGCCAGCTGTGTGTACTGAGCGTGCTTGCAAGCGTGCTTCAACGCGTTGACAAGTCATGGTGTTAATAATGTGTCCAAGTCCTCATTTTTTATGGAAAAAATGAGTTCTTTCAGAAGTCTGCTGTAGTGTGAACGTTACTTAAGCAGGGTCTTACTGGAGGGACCATCCGGAGGGAGGAGTTGACCGCAGCGCTGTGGGGTGGTTGCACGGGGCACAGGGGCCCAGGGGGTGCGCTCCTCAGTCGTGCCGGCGAAGGGAAAGAGTGTAAAGAGGAGAGCGCCGATACTGCGCGTCAGCGATTGATTGTGGAGCTGGCGGTGGCGTTTTAGTGTCTCAGACTGTGGGAGCCTGTTTGAGGATCGGCATCTGCTCGGGAAAACTGGAGTCCACCTCGCCAAGCGGGGCAGAGCCGTCTGTGCCAGCGGGCGGCTGACCCGGTAAGGAGGGGCAGCGGGGTGGTTACTAGCAGCCCTGCGAGGAAGTGACGGACAGACAGCAAAGGGCCTGCGGTGACATGAGTGGAAGGGAACGCAGAATCAACAGAACAGGGTTTCAGTGCTGTCCCCTCAAGCGTGCGCACGCAGGGCGTGCCTGTAAGGCACCCGTGCGGCAAAAGCCATCGGGCCCCTTCAGAGGAATGGGCACGCTGGGGCGTCTGCAGGCGCGCTGCAGAGTCTGCACGCTGACGCACGCAGCGTGGGGTGTCGGCGTGAGAAATTGGAGGTCCGTGGGCTGCTGCGGGGCTGTGATCCCGTTGGGATCACGGAGACATGGTGGGATGGCTCCCATGACTGCAGTCCTGCGGTGGAGGGCCGCAAGCTCTTTAGGAAGGACAGGTGGGAAGACAAGGAGGTGGAGTTGTCCTGGATGGGAGAGAACAGCTGGAACGCTTGGAGCTGTGCCTGGGGATGGGTGATGGGCCGGCTGGGAGCTTACAGGTAAGGACTTCAGGGCAGACAGGTGTGGGTGACGTGGTATTGGGTGTCTGCTACGGGCCACCTGAGCAGGAGGAGCAAGTGGATGAGGCCTTCTGCAGAGAGCTGGGGGCAGCCTCACCGCAGGCCCTGGGCCTCTTGGGGGACTTCAGCCACCCTGCTTCTGTCGGAGGGACAACGCAGCAGGGCACAAGCCAGCCAGGAGGTTCCTGAAGGGTGTCAGTGACAACCTGCTGACCCAAGTGACAGAGGAGCCACCAAGGAGGGGCGCTCTGCTCGACCTCCTACAGACAAAAGGGCTCGCTGGGGATGCGAAGGGGAAAGGCAGCCGTGGCTGCAGTGCCGATGAGATGGCAGTCGAGGATCCTGAGAGGAGGAAGCAGGGCAAATAGCAAGATCCCAGCGCTGGCCTTCAGGAGAACATACTGGCCTCTTCAGTGATTGGCCTGAAAGAGTCCCATGAGATGAGGCCCTGGAGGGAAGAGGGACCCAAACACCTGGTTGCTGTTCGAGGATCTCCTCCTCCAAGCTCAAGAGCAGACCAGCCCAGTGAGCAAGCAGTCAGGCAGGAGGGATCAGGAGGCCTGCAGGGATGAAGGAGTTCCTGCCAAACTCAGATGCAGAGAGGAAGCCTACGGAAGGTGGAAGCCAGGAGAGGTGGTCTGGGGGGAGCGCAGAGACACTGTGCATGCAGGGATGGGGTCAGGAAGGGCAGAGCCCAACTGGAGTGGAATCTGGTGAGGGAAGTCAAAGGCAACAGAAGGACTTGTAAGTACATGGGTGACGGAAGGAAGAGAAGGGAAAATGTGGGCCTGCTGCTGAAAGGGGCAGGGGCCCTGCTGACACAGGACATGGGAATGTGAAAGACTGATGTACCAAATGCTGCCTTTGCCTTAGTCTTTACTAAGACCAGCAGTCAGGGATCCCAGGCCCCAGAGACCAGGGGGAAAGGCTGGAGGAAGGAAGATGTACCCTTGGTGGAAGAGGATCAGGTCGGGGAATACTTAAGCAAACAGGACATAGATCATGGCCCTGATGGGAGGCACCCACAAGTGCAGTGGGAGCTGGCTGATGAGGCTAGGCTTGATAACTGGGAGGTGCCTGAGGACAGCACATGTCACTCCTGTCTTCAAGAAGGACCAGAAGGAGGACCCAGGGAATTACAGGCCCAGTCAGCCTCACCTCAAACCCTGGGGTGCTGTGTCCAGTTCTGGGCTCCTCCGTACAAGAGAGACATGGACGTGAGCATCTCTCCTGTGAGGAAAGGCTGAGAGAGCTGGGACTGTTGAGCCTGGAGAAGGCGCCGGGGGAGCTGATCAGTGTGTATAAATCGCTGAAGGGGGGGGTGCAAAGAGGGCGGAGCCAGACTCTCTCCAGTGGTGCCCAGGACCAGAGGCAGTGGACAGAGGCCATCTGGACTGCTACAGCTGTCAGACTAACTTAAATGTTAAGGATGTCATGATCTTCATCTGCTGCTTTGCAGCCTTTTGGAAATTAAAGGCCAAAGTAAAAATACTTCGTTTTAGCGTCATGCATTCATTGAAACTTGTCAGCCAAGTGTGTAGGCAGATGACGAGTGTGACGTGATGGGATTCAGGGACCGTATTTGTGGTCCTGACACATCTGACGGCAGTGAAAATGTCCTTTGGGTAGGTATTACCTTTCACTGGGGATACCTAAGCTATCGCTGACAGAAATTACGTATGTTTAAACACGAAGCATGTTGGAGATGACTTCCGGTGGTTCTGAAAACTCTGTTACACTGACGTGAAACTGCCCAGCAGAACTGTTCCTTAGGGAACGTTCGCGTTGAGCGGTCAGTCTTGGTGGAAGGACTGTTTGAGCGCGCTACGTGCAGCCTTTCCTACAGACAAACCGTTACGTGTGTGCCAGGCGTGTCTTTACGGAGGCCTTTGGGTAGCAGGGTGTGTACCTGAGCATTCAGGTATGTGGAAATCACGGCAGTGTGTTTTTTCTTTCCTTGAATGCCACCTGCTGTTTTCTTGCCAGGTATTTTGCATCACCTTCCGTTTATTTAGCTGATGAGACCCTTCAGGGAGCATTTGTTCAGCGCTGTGGCTCCTCTCGAGTCTCCCAAAACCAAAATGAATGAAGAGATGTTAAATGAACATTTAATCTCATGACGTAAACATAATAGATGGTCAGTTCTCCAGGTCTTCGGCTCTTCCTTCTCTTCTCTGCACGCGTGCAGTCATGTGCTTTATTTCCTTAAAGCACCGATAGTGACAGTAGGTCATAGATCTGGAGGCGCTCCAAGCAGTGGTTCATCCCAGATGAGAACAGCTTCTCTGACACTACTGCTTATTTAAAAAAACCGCTCCACCACCACCAAACCCGGGCATGTCTGCTCTGCTCCCTGCTAGAAACCATCTCCTGATGGCACGTAAACAAGGTATTTTAGAAACGTTACTACTTTAAGTAGATCAACTGATATTTTACTTTTGCCTTTCCTCCAAAAATACTCCTCGTCTTAGTTGTAGTAGTATATTCCAAAGCACTTAATCTTTTCTTTTAGCTCTTCTCTAATCTATTCTGCCTATTGAGAGAATTAATGAGATGTGAATTGTAATCTCCTTATTGATTTCCTCATTATCTTTCATAATCTAACTGGCGCTCATGATTTATGCTTCTCACCGACGAAAGATGTAGGAGCAACAGGCAGGAATAAGCTGTATGTGCTTGCCCTGGAGCTGGTGGGGATTTAGTTTGCCTTGTTTTGTGACCACCGTCCGGTCTGGTCCTCTTCCCGTGCAGCACGCGCTGCTTTTCTGTCTGTGGTCATAGCACATCTTTTGAAATCCTCGTCTGCTTAACGTTAATTTCTGCAGATGAGCTGGGTTTTGTTTGATTCGGGATGTGCGGTCAGTACTCGGCGTTACTCCTTTCGCCGGTTTCACTCGCTCGTCTCTCTTGACTTGTATTTCCCAGAGCACTTGCGCTAAACCAGCCACTGCCGCCTTGTCTGCGGCACCGGGGGATCTCGACCTGTTCACCGAGCAAACAACAAAATCCGAAGAGTCGGCAAAGAAACAACTCTCCAAAGACTCCATCTTATCACTGTATGGCACGGGAACCATGCAGCAGCAAAATGCTCCGGGTAAGTGATTTTGTAACCGTTGCCATGCGGTCCTGTTTTAGGCTTTACCTAGAAGAGTTCTCTCCTGCAAGTGTGAAACCAAGGTTGGGTGCCTGCTGCCTGTACTCCAGTAAGATTCTTGGGTTTGCCGTTTGTAAAACAGAGACAATCACTGAAATGCAATACGGAAGGCTGAAGGGAAAAACCAGTATGTGAATTTAATTTATTTACAGCTTGAGTTCTCAGGGATTTGATTTACTGAAAGGTTTGTGGATGCACGGCTTAGGGTGCGCGTCTCTGCGCCGGTACCCCCCGAGGTTATTGTGGTGCGCTCCTGACTTGCCGCAATCCTCCCTTCTCTGCGCAGGTATGTTCATGGGGTCGTCCTCTATGCCGTTTACCACGCAGCCATCGGCTCATTTTCCAGGCTTTCCAGCCATGGGAGTTCCTGTGCCTGCAGCAACTGGGATGATGGGAAGCATGATGGGACAGTCGGTGCCAGTCATGGGACAGAGCACGGGCGTGATGGTGGGAATGGGAATGCCCAATGGATTTACTGGTACTGCACAAACTGGTGTGATGGGACTTCCTCAGAATGTCGTTGGACCTCAAGGTGGAATGGTGGGACAGATGGTGACGCCACAAAACAAGTACGGATTGCAACAAAACCAGCAGGCTCAGTGGAACCTCTCCCAGGTAAAGGCTTGCTCTTCCCAGAGTGCTTTAGGAAAGACAGCTGCTTTTCGGGTGCAAAATGTTTGGCTGTAGGAGGAAAGCTGTGGCATGGCCAAGTTACAGACCGCTGGACCGTGCGCTGCTCAGAGGCACGCGGCAAAAATCGGCAAATAACGCGATTACAGGTGACCGATAGCGAAGCGGAGAGTAACTTTTGCCGGGATAGATCAAGCTCAGTTCTCTGCTCCTGTCGCTGCTCTCGCCCAGCAGCTGAAGGAGCCGGGTGAAAAGCCAGCTCGGCTGTAGTAGCAACACAGCGGCCCACGAACACGGCCTGATCTAAGAACCCTTGAGGACAGCCACTGAGGGCTGGCAGGCACGGGCCTCGGGGCAAGCCTCAGTGGAGCGCGCAGCGCTCTGCACTCTGACGTTCTCCCGTGGGCCGTTTGCTTCGGCTCATCTGTTATTTCCCTGTTGCCATGCGATTTCTGAAACGCGTTTAAAAGGTTCTCCAAAAGCACTAGCGTACACGTGGTGCCGTGTCCGTACACCATCCAGTGAAGCATCTTGAAGTCGGGTATTTGAGAGGTTGCTGGGGACACACACCTTACTGACTCCCTTGGAGTTCAGTACGGACAACAGCAACCGTTTTTTCTTTCCGTAACGGTTTTTGGACTTACGAGAGCAACATCATAGTTGAGGAAGTGAACCACAGTGATTTACTTCGATGGGTTTATGCCAATTTTCACTGCTGTGCTCAGTCCTGTGGTGCGAACGTTTATGAAGGTAAGCAGCATGTCTTACGGGGATGAAACAGCCCCCGCTTGAAAATGCAGGCCGTCGTTCTGCTTCGAAAAGTAAATTTTAAAAGGGGAGTGTTTCAAAATGCCAAAGCAAAAAAAAAAAAAAAAAAATCCATGGATTTACTGCTAACAGTCTTTTTCTAGGTCTCTGACTTTAAAAAAACCTGAATTGGCTTTGAAATTAAAGTCCTGCCGCTTAGCAGTTGGCTCACAGAACAAGCTCTCAGTGTTTCTGTGCTCCCTGCGCACATGCCACGAGTAGAATCTTTCTGCGCTGTGCCTGAAGCGAACGTGCTCAATGATTTCACTTGTTTTTAAGAAATCACGGTATCTTGAGTGGGTTATTTAGCAAGGATGGTTAGATTTAGGTAATATTCAAGCTTATAATTCCGCCTCGTTCTTCACCGATTGCCACCTAAATGGGCAATTTGTATCAAAGTCTGTGTATTCAGGGCTTTGGGGTCCCCAGAGAAATAGCGCTGGAACAAAGCACACCTGGAGTCGCAACTGCGGAGAGGCTGTGTTACTTGCTTTGGTGTTTCCCTATCGCCAGGACCCTGTGGGTTAGCTGTGAAAGCTGGCAGCCAAGCTTTTCCCAGCTGAGACGCGTTGGACTGCTGTGCCGCATGCCCCATACGTTCGCTGGTGGCGTGTTTATACGGACATGCCGTATCACGTGCGCTGCAGCCGGTTGACCAATGTGTAACGGCCGTCACTTGAACAGAAACGGGTTGCAGAAAAGCTGCTGCCTTGAGAAATGCTTAGAAACTCAGTGTAACGGGGCAATGTTCCTGTTTAACGAGAAATCCTAATTTTAGGGGGAGATGTACTTGAACGGCGCAGGAGGCCTGGGCGCTGTTCCGCTAGCGGCGTGGCGTGGTTGGGCAGCGGTGCTAACCGGGCTGGTGTGTGTGCTTCACAGATGAATCAGCAAATGGCCGGGATGAACCTCAGCAGTTCCAGCAGCGCGATGGGATTCGGCCAGCCCCCCAGCACAGCGGCAGGGTGGACTGGCAGCTCCTCTGGTCAGACTCTGAGCACACAGCTGTGGAAATGAAAGTTGCACTAGACGCCTCGCCCAGAAGAGCCACCTAACATTCCTTCTTCAACTGCATTTACTTTTCGCTGTTCCTTCCATGTACATACTCTTTTTCTTTGTCCCCAGCTGTTCCGATTAAGAATATAACTGACCGACCGTGTTGTGGTCTATATTGATTTCAATTTGATGTAGTGACAAGCAGATCAAGAATACATTTATACACCATTGGCAGCGTTTCCATACGATGCGTACGATCCCATAGACCATGTATTTAAGAAGCTGCTTAACCACGTACTGATTCTTTTTTTTTTTTTTCCCTGAAACTTCTAGATCAAATGTTTGCATATAAGGGACGTAGCTATCATGTTAGTAATATCCAAAACTATGAACCCTGACCCCCCCGAATTACCCAGTAATCCCGTAGAAGGTACTGTATGAACCAATGTTTAATCATATATAAATAGAATGTAAATGTATCACTGAGCAATGTTTTCTAGTGTATCAAACCAATTTCATCGTACATTTCACTGTGACGTTATTATGGTGTGCGTAACAGGGAACGTGGTTATCGGAAGGAAGGTAAACCTGGATGTTGCTGTAGTTCTACAAACCAACAGTTTATTCTTTTAAAAATGAGCATTTGATCCACTTGAGTTTCCTGCGATTAAGTACCCGATCTGGCTCCCGAGGCACGCGCACAGTATTAACGCTGAGAACCGGCGGCACAACACGTATACACAAGGTAAACTCCGAGGGAACAGACAGAATTTTCCTTGCAGAGATATCCAGGTTTATGACAGTGATTGTGTTTACATTTTATGGTGCCTCGTATTGATAAAATGTTATTTCCCTATATTAAAAGGATAAATCCATCAATGCTTGCGGGTTTTTATTTTGTTATCGTATGACCTATCTGACCCCTGTCTCCCCAAGAAGGCTACTCTTGTCGAAGGAAAGCACGTTCGGTTTGGAGGGTCCACTTACGCGAATACGCCATGTAAAACCAGTTCATGATTACACCATCGAGCTGGATAAATACAAAAAGTATGTACATAAACCATGATTCTGAAAATGCTCCGCTGCAGCCATGTTTCTCCAATGCTTTTCACGATGCGGAAACAGCCTTAAAACAAAGGTAAGTGTGGGTTTATTAAGACGAGAGGTCAGAAATGCATGCAAACGAGTCGGAACAAAGCACACCCACTTGATTTGCTTAGTAGAGTATCTGACAGCTTCCTCTTCTTTCCACAGAAGTGCATCAGGTGACGATTCGAAGGTCTCGCGCAGACTGTTTTAACCGGCTGAATTCGAACGTGGGTTGCGCTGTTGCTTCCCGTGTAACTGTGTCGCCCCCTCAGACCTCAATGCTGACCGTGTCCAGGTGGTATTTTGGCTCGTTAGCTAGGTTTACTTTTTCTGTTCGTGTGTGCCATACGAGAACCTATAAAATAACACTCGTGTCAGTACGGGCACCTGCAGAGACAGTACAAAGGCTTTCGGTGAGCGGGGAAAGCAGTACCTTTGTGCAGTTGTTTGCTTTCGGTTCCAGTTCCTCCACTGTCGTTATCTGTTTCAGAAAATCGGATTCTTGCATTCCTGGTTGAGAACCACGACGCTTGAATACGGCTTTCGGATGCGACAGAATCACTTGGAGACTCACAGCAAACCCTTGGAGAGAGGCCAGGGGGAAAATGTAGAAATAAAAACCATTTAGGCTTTACATTTTTGTGCAAGTTACACTTCAGCCTAGAAATCTCCCCTGTTCTCTTCAAAAATGTGTGAATTTGATTATGTGGATAGACAATATGTGGTAGGTTTGTACATCCCACATTGTTTTGTTTTGCCCTGAAGGTATAATCAGATTTTCTTAATTGCACCATATTTTTAACGTGTTTAATCCATTTCCTGTCATGTATATATGCTTTTCTGCCTGAAAAGTCAGGTATTGCTAAGATCTCAGACTATCCTTCCTTTCTACTTCTAGCTAAGAAATAAAACAGAATTCCAAGTATAAATAAAATGTATGAAATTCATACCGTGCAAGCACATCCGGGTTTAAAGGTGAGAGTCAGGAAAAAAGGGTTAAAAGATGTTACTTAAAACAACTGTGGTCTTTAGAGAGTTTTAGCCTTCAGAGAGTTTTAACATTCTTGTTGATGAAAGGCGAGTCATTAACGTTTTGCCTTGCACACCGTGTAGATACTGTGGACTGGGAATCACTCTCCTCGACAGCGGTCTGCAGCTGACCGTGCAAGGCACGGCACGACTGAAGGGACCGACCACACTCCACAGCTGCCTGAGAGAAGGTTGCAGAGAGGTGGGGGTTGATCTCTTCTCCCAGGTGACAAGCAATAGGATGAGAGGAAACAGCCTCAAGTTGTGCCAGGGGAGTTTTAGTTTGGATATTAGGAAAAACTTCTTCACCAAAAGGGTTGTCAGGCCCTGGAACGGGCTGCCCAGGAGGTGGTTGAGTCACCATCCCTGGAGGGATTTACAAGATGTGCAGATGAGGTGCTTAGGGACAGGGTTTAGTGGTGGACTAGGCAGTGTTGGGTTAACAGTTGGACTCGATGATCTTAAAGGTCTTTTCCAACCTAACTGATTCTGTAATGCTATGACCTCATCAGTGCACGTGGTGCCTCCCTTTGCAATGCATCCCTCTAGCAACATACATTAGGACCCTCAGAGGAAGACTGAACACTGGGCTGTCATCATCTCCATTTGGCCGTTACTGACGGAACTCTCCTGTTTTCCTCGGCAAGGCTCGGCCGCAGGTATGCTGCTTTACGTCTCACTCAAAGCTCAGCTGGACACTTGTAAGGAGAAACTGTGTCTGTAACCCCTGATGTGTAATTGCCAAGCCTAGCACAGCCATCCTCTTCCCTCAGTTCCGAGTGGTCCCAGCTGTCCCTTGGTAACAGCAGTAGTAACAGGTTTGACACCTCTTCTGGAAAAACTGCAAGAACGTTTTAATTCTAAAGCCAGTATTACAGTTTTCTCAATTTAAAAATGAGTGTAACTTTCTCTAACGGAGTACAAATCCAAGTCCCCTTTTTACTAGAATTACCTTGCTACTGTATTTTCCTTGAAAATATCTGTGGCTTTTATGGGAGCCTTTTAAAGAGGAAAATACATGGAGGTAATTACACCACGTGTAAAGAAGGCACCCTGAAACCACTTTTAACTATCATGCTCTTGCTTGTAGCGAAGCACAGGAAGACACTAGAAAGTGATTTTAATGGTATTTTCTTTTAAATAAAGAGACACTGCAGATGAAAACTGGGGGATGTAAACTGAGATTCCCAGTTTACTGATAGACACGGTTGA
This sequence comes from Rhynochetos jubatus, assembly GCA_027574665.1. Classification (NCBI taxonomy): domain Eukaryota; kingdom Metazoa; phylum Chordata; class Aves; order Eurypygiformes; family Rhynochetidae; genus Rhynochetos; species Rhynochetos jubatus. The sequence continues at coordinate 93,890,964 of CM050650.1, read as the reverse complement.
AGAAAACATGTTTAACTTTATACATTATATCCCACCTAAGATAAAGATGAATCCGAGTCTAGATGGAAGGGGCGTATCCACGCCTCGAAGTGTATTCCAGCGAGTAAGAGACGTCCGGGAGGCGCGAGACTGGTTGTAGCCCGTCCTCACTCTGTGAGGGTGAGCTCTGCAGCGCCTGCTAGCAGCAACGCTGGCATCCAGCTGTTTGCTGCTGCCTTTAGGCAGGCGGTACCAGGCTAAACAACGGCAGTTTGGACTTTTCTTTCCAGGCAGGGGCTTGTCTTCAGCAGGCTACAGGCCTTTCCTGCTTGCTGCATCTCACAGCCTGGCTGAGGGAGCACAGGGTGGGCTCCATCCCAAAGCTGTTTGTAGCCAAGCGTAAGCGTTTGTAAGGAGCCACGCGTTTGAACTCCCTCGGCAAGAGATGGCTGTGGTGCGTGCAGCCAGCCTTCTGCACCCTGGACTAATCACTGATGGAGAGATCAGCCTGGTTCTGTTCTCTAGTCTTGGGTAGGTTTCCTTTGTATTTTTGCTGAATGAGAACTAACAATATATGGTTTTGGTGCAACTGTGCTTTAGCACGCTTGATATTTTGGGCACAAACCACAGATTGCTTTGCAAGGGAAGGCACTGCCCATCGGCTGTGCGAGCTGCTCTTTTTAAAAAGATTTAAAATTTAATGTTTAAGATTTAAGCTGGTCATCCATGGGGAGAAAAAAATGAGGTAAACACCAAAATCAGTGTAGTGTCCCAGTTTGTAGAGTGGGGAGGGAACCCATTCTAAGCAGAAAAGACATCCTCGCTACTGCCTGTGTCTGAACTTGGCTCCCTGGCCTACAGCCCGTACGTATCCACGCAGTAATTTCTTCTGGGTTCCCTCGTTGCTCAGCTTGCTTCTCCACGGAGAAAACTGGATTCAGATCTGAGGATGGGTTTCTCCTGTGCACAGATCTTCAGATGTGCCATGCCTCTCTGCACAGAACACATGCCCTTGCTACCCTGCTGTGCAAACCGCTGTTTCAGGCTGCTGTCAGAAAGCCCCCAAGTTTCTGGGCATCAAATAAAAGTCAGATTATTAAAGGAAGTGTTGTACGTGGCAAGGGCACCGACTGGCCTGAGGTTTGTTTCCTTGATCGGCGGTCATGCAGTCTTTGCTTCTTAGAAGAATCCAATAAAGCAGCAACTTGGAGAGAGAAATAAATTCAAGGAGACTTAGCTCCTGGTTCTCTAGTCATTCAGCTCTGCTTTGCAACCGCTTTGATTTCACGTGTGACATTGTGTATTTATGTAGGCAGACCAGCTGGACTTGAGGGAAAACTGTTCTCCAGTGACAACGTTCAGTTGCCTTTTTAATCACAGACAGCTCATTTTGGCATCAAAGAGAGATGGCTCAGGTTTTGCCCATACTGGCACTATTTTTATCTCTCTATCTCTCTCAGTAGATAATGACCCTGTGGTGATAGACGGAAATACACCGTTATTTTGAATTCTGCCCCCAAACAGGGATTAACCTGGGATTACTGTCTCCATAACTGAACAGTGCTACACACATACAGTTCTTGTACTTGATCCTTATTCCCACAAGGTCATACTGGACTTAAGATCCCACGAAATGCCACGTCGTAATTTCATAGCCAGAGTATGAAGAGGTTGTTTTGGTTTTTTTGGTGTTTAATACAAGATTGTAAATGAAATCTAATTGGCTGAAGAGCCAGCTACCTAGGTAAGAATTAATTTATTGGAGAACAAGATATCTGGGAGACATGGAAAAGATTACATCTTGTGTTAGATCAATGGCTCCTGTTAAAGGCAGAACCATTTTTCTTCATCTGCTTAGACTGGGCTGGTCTTTACGGATTTTGTTGCTGTGATTAATGGCCGTGCTTCCTGCATGCTCTAGTTGGACAGCGGCTGAAGGCAAGCTACAAACTGGGAGCGGGTATCATTTCCAGAGCGTGTGAGTGCTGCTGCTCAGTGCTGAGGTTGAAAGGGAAATGCCGGTTTCCACACAGCTCAAGGTACTAGCTTTGGCTTGGGGAACGTGCCGTGGTGTGGGGTCAGCTTCTTATAAATACCTTCTCCCTGGGACATACTGTCTGGGTGGCAGACAGCAGAGGTGCTCAACTTCTGTTGATGCTTTGTAGTTCGGAACAAAGGTATCTGCTGACAATTAATTTACCATGACAGGCGCTCTGTTTTGAACCTAACACCATTTAAAATAGTTGTTACCCTGTGATAGAGGGGTGGTTTGGGCTTTGTTGTTTTCTTTGGGGTTTTGTCTTGGGTTGGGGTTTTTTTTGTTCGTTTGTTTTGGGTTTTTATTGTGTGGTGTCTGCCACAGACACTTAAAATCTTTTGTACTTCCGACTTCCAGCAGTAGCTCTTTCAGACCCTGACAAAACCTGCCATGTTTTGCAGTGTCGTTAATAGACTAGCTTTTTTTCTCTGGGAGCCATAAGAAAGGTGAGGTGTACTAAAGACCTTGTACTACGGCAAAATTTAAAGGAGAAAAACCAAAGAGCTTGCTCAGGCCCTAGCAGAGGGACTTAATGCACAGTGGATGAGCTCTGGAAGTCCAAAATCTGCTTGCCCAGTGACTGACAGGCATAGATTAGTCTCTGTGACTGAAGGAAGCAAGCCCTGGAATGCTAACATAAATCGTGCATCTGTTTTCCCTGAGCAATCTTGACAGTAGGAGAATCACAGTCTAACTTGTTCTCATGGGTGGCCAACAACTCTGGCACTGGGAACAAGCCAAAAGTAAGTCACTCACAGCATCACTTAATATCAGGTCTAAACACTGTGCCTACCGCGGAATTGACGACACTTTTTGCTTACAGCACCCAATTCTCTCTGCCTTTCCTTGCCTGAGGGTAAAGAAGTCTGTGTCCAGCTCTAGAGCCCACCCACAGCTGAAACTGAGGTGGAACTTTAAAGACACGAGAACTAATTCCTATGGTGCGTAGGTTAACAGGCGAGAAGTAACACAGGCAACAGCTACTCTGCTTTCTGAGTGTGATTTAGGATTGCAGGACAGCAGCATCAACCACAAAGTTCTCAGAAGAAACAACCAATGCTTACTGAACTGATACAGTGTGTCTAAGAAGAATCTAGGGAAGCTGGCCCGCCAGGATCTTTGAACTGATCCCAGTGAAATCAGCAGGACCTGTCTCCACTTGCAGTACATTTGAACTTGGCACGCTGTCTTCAAGTCTAGAAAAGTTAATGTACGTAAAAGCACGGACATGCTGCCTCTGAACAGCCACAAGTTAGATCAGTGGTCCCAAACCTTTTTAAACAGTCATTCTCACACCTCACGGTCAAATTCTTGTGAAAATCATGACAAAAAGGTAGTTCTGTAAACTGAAGACAGCCTCCTTAGCAGTGCCCTGGGAATCAGAACATTTCTATAAAACCACTGTAGACTGCTGGGCAGTTTAATGCAGAGACAATTTTCATGGTAATATTTTCAAACGATCCTGGATCTTGCTTACGTGCAGGAGATGGCACAGCCTCAGTTGCTTATCTGTTTGGTGCCAGCAGAAGGAGGAACACCAGTGACCTACCACAGCATGGCCCTAGGTTTGTTAGCAAGTCCTCCAAGTCCCCAGGGGTATGCTGGGGGAGGCAAGGGTGGAAAAAGGAGAGTTAACATGCATCTTGTAGACTGCGCCTGTTCAGACACCTATGCAGTTCTGGATTGGCAGGGTCAGTTCTGTTTGTGCCCTTCCACCCCATTCCTGGGGGAATGAAGATGCAAACCTAACAATTTTCTACCAGCCTACACAGCATCCATTTCCCTCCTTGCTGAAATGAAAAATGTCGTTTGATTTCTTCAGTTATTTTTTGAAGACTAATAAAAGTTCTCTTCCCAAGTAGTAACTCCTGGTTTGCGGATCTGCAAGAACTTCCTGTGCTCTCAACGCTTGTATCTTTGTCCCCATAACCTTCCATTCTGGAAGTACAGGTGCGTAACGTTCCAAACGGAGCTGCTTTCTCCTCATGCCAGCATTTCAGCCAGCAACTGCATAGCGTAAACCACCACTTGGAACTTTCCAGGTGTCTCTTCCTGTCTGTGCTAGAGTCCCTGTTGCGTAACGGCTTGTTGCCTACTGCTGCTGTGTTATGAACCACGTTACCACCCTTATAATGCCTGTAGTAACCACTTCTACAACGCAGTATCAGTATGTATCTCTAAGAACAGTCTCTGCCTCTGCATTTAAAATGCTCTGCTGCAATCCTCAACAGGTTACACGCGTTTAGGAACTGACATATGTAGTTGTCCCCTGAGGAATGCCTCTACCTGGACACTCAACTATTTATTTTATATTATGCCAGGTGATACTGTTAATTTGAAATGCTTCTAAAGCACAGAAAAGTTCACCTGATGAGATGTTAGCAACTATTAGTTCTCCTATTACTCTCTTTAAGTGATTGTAGTGTAAATACCGTACATATTTTTCATCAAACATTTCAGTTCATATAAAAACATTCTGTTGAGATGAGAAAGCACTGTCCTTTTCCTGCTCTGAAAACATAAGGGTTGCAGAAGAAAAAGTGGCTGGCTGTTTCTACCCCACTCTTGCCCTTGTATCCCTCTCCCTCCGTCTCCTTCCTGAATACAGAATATGCTTAAGTGCAAATGGGGTATCATTTGCTGGGAAACCAGCTGCTGCTACGTCAGAAATGGGACTTCTGCACATTGTTGATTTGTGTGGCAGCTGTGCATGTATACAAAGGATTGTCTAAGGATGGACTAACAGCCAGCCAGACAGCGCTATGTGGTGTGCGAACTTCGCAGCAGAAGATTGATTAGATCCATTTTGAAGCTTTTCTGCCATCTACTAGGCTAGAGCTGTCCGTGGTCTTTCCCCTAAGCCCAGTGTTTCAAACTGTATCCATCTACAGTTATCACCCTCATTCCAAATAGCCAATAAAAAAAAAGAATAATTTCACGATGAAATAGCATTTTACAACATGAGGCCTAAGAAGGGACTGCATTTGTACTGCCTGGTGTAGACTGACGGCACGGCGAAAGGCAGGGCTCCTTGCAGAAATTAATCAGATGAATTAATTTACAATTAACTTGTTTCAGACAAACAATTTATACAACATAAAAGCCAAGTGGCCGCATAAAATTAAAAGCAAGTGAAAGTAAGTTCAGATGTCGCCAAGAAGCAACTCGATCGGATGAGATGTGCAAGCTCAGACTTCCAGGCTATTTAGTGCTGAAAGGCTATCTACAGCGGCTGCACCTCAGAAGTTTTAAAAGCTGCTTACACCGAGACATCTCTTTGTCCTGCTCATATAAAATGTAAGAACAGTTATTATGAGAAACGTTCATGTGTCAGGAAACACGGTACTTACCCGCCATGTCGATAGCAAAGGGCCTGTCCGCTCTCCAGCCAGTGTACCAACCAACAACTTTGCCATTTTCCACGACCGGGCGCTCGTATCGCCGGCCCCCCACCAGCCCCACGGGCCATACCGATACTTTGCGGGTTGTTCGCATCTGCAAGAGGCAAGCACAGCATGACTGTTCGCGCGTGACCCTAGCAGGCTCTCCTTGTAGGTTCTGGTGGAAAGCCTACACGTGAATCATCGAGACTAGGTATTTAAAAGCAATTCTAGCTTACAGATTTCAGCCCAACAGAGTAAGCACTTGAAAGCTGCATGTGCCCACTCGTTACGTGAAATCTCCAGCTCTCTAGCCCATAGGTACCTCAATTCTACTGAAAATATCCTATTCATATTAAAAATTTTAGTTATAAAAAATAAAAGCCGTGGAAAAAAAACAGTATTTGTTTTCTTGTTTGGGTTTTCAGAGGTGAAGTGGATCTTTTTTATCTGCAAGACTCTATAGCATTCTTGCAATGGGCTGATTTCTAGTTTGCTTACATACTGTGCAAGCCCAGCGAGAGAGAATATTATAATAGTGATTAAGAAATAAATATACACTTCATTAAGACAAGAACAACTGGTAACAAATACACCAAGTACAGGAATTGTGACATGCAACTCTTCCCCTACCTGCCACGTACCAGATTTGTACAACAGACGCAGCTCAGCTCTACGAAAGGCTCACCAAAAAAGATTCAGCCTTTTTAACTTCTCTATTTTTTCTTGCTCTGCTAAGTGTCTGAGAAGGACAAAAAGCAGGTCAGGCAGGATGCTTCTGCTAGTTTGCTACCAGCAACGGGAGCTTTTCCCAGTGGTGTAAGTTAACTAAACGCAGTCTTCATCTAACCTAGAGGAATCTATAGATACTAAAATATTACTCTTTCTTTAGCAAAAAGTGTGTAGGACTGGGAGTCAGTGAATTCACTTCACTGGTTTGTGGACAGTTTTCTTCAGTAAACAGGAGGTAACGTGACAGGAACCTGATGCGCTGCTCCCCACGGGAAAATCACTGACAGTCTGGGGAAGAGAGCTTGAGAAGACGAGTGCGTGGACACAGCAACTTCCACGATTTAACCATGCCGATTCAAAAGCCACTGTTTTAACTACTGTGCTTAAAGATGTTCCTATTTAAGCAAGTATTAAACTATTTCAGTGTAGCATGGGCTTAATTTTATCAATTTTTAAAACAATCTCTTGTCTTCTGTTGTAGTTGAGGCCTGTTCCTTAGGGAAAGGTTATCCCTTTCTCCTTCCAAGCACTCCCCTTAGCAAAAACACACACAGCTTTACGTATTTGTAACTGCAGTCCCCTATCGATAGATGTTCAATTAAAAGACAACCTTGGTTAAATATTAAACACTTCCCTCTCCTTCTGCAAGGTGAAAGACTTGTCATGCATATCATCTAGACTCCCAGGAGATGCACCAGAAAAAAACAAAGACGTCACGTCACTCTGGTTCACATTTCTAAGCTAGAAACATTAGCAGATTCTTAGGAGAACTTTCACATAGGGAAGGCATAAATTACATATTTAAGAATCCACAAATAAGTACACACACACAGAAGAGAGGCATGCACCTTCCCTCCCTCCAATTCTTTGTGTATCTTTAAATCTGTTCCGCAGAATTTTCTCTCTTCCACCCTAATAACTGCTGCAGCAAGTCAGACCACCTCACTCGGCAGCAGCAGTCCAGACTGCAAGAACAGGGTATGTGTACAACTGGCAATACAGGGATTTCTCGTGGTAAGGATTCTATCCAAATTATTGACTATTTAATTGCCAGTGAGAGAATTAACTGTGGATATGGAAATCGGTCAAACCTTCTCATGAATATCCTTTACTTTGGTTTCAGTGGCACATCCATTTCAGTTTTTTCTAACAGTGTATTTACATTAACACCCAAACACATCAGACACAGGGCATCATCCTGTTGGGCTTATCTACACGGGCAAGTTTCCAAGGGCACGATCAAGCTGCATACACCCAACTGTGCTATGCCAGTATTAACCACAGGATGAACACACATGCCCACTAATTAATTGCCATTAATACCCTCTGGAGGGTGTGGATACCCAAACTAATTATTAGTGTATGGTTTTACAGCATTTCAGCTATCCCGTGCCAACTGCCTGTACTCACAGTAACCATAAAATGCCTCAAGACAGGCACGCTCGAACTATCCGAGTGGCTAATGCATGGTAAGCCCGTACCCTGCCCCTTTCCCGCAGTAAGCATCTGGGCAGCCGTACTGCAAAATGAGCCAGATCACACGGAGGCTTCTGAGTTGGGTCAATAGTGGCCACAGCATTTATGCGCATGTTTAAGTCAGTAAAGCCACCACACATCAGAAGGAAGCAAGTAACCCTTTACAGAGCTCTTTGTCTTCAGGTTACTTCATTCTCAGAAGTTACATTTGGGGTTGGCATCCCAGAAAGCCAACCATATGCTGGGCTGTATCCAGAGAAGCGTGGCCAGCAGGCCGAGGGAGGGGATTCTCCCCATCAGCTCTCATGAGACCCCACCTGGAGTACTGCGTCCAGCTCTGGGGTCCCCAACGTAAGAAGGACACGGACCTGTTGGAGCAAGTCCAAAGGAGGGCCACGAAGATGATCAGAGGGCTGGAGCACTGCTCCTGTGAGTTGGGCTTGTTCAGCCTGGAGAAGAGCAGGCTCCAGGGAGACCTTATCGCAGCCTTCCAGTACCTGAAGGGGCTACAAGGAAGCTGGGGGGGGGGGGGGGGGGGTGTGCTTTTTACAAGGCCCTGTAGTGACAGGACAAGGGGTAATGGGTTTAAACTGAAAGCAGGGAGATTTAGATTGGATATCAGGAAGAAATTCTTCCCGGAGAGGGTGGGGAGGCACTGGAACAGGTTGCCCAGAGAAGCTGTGGATGCCCCATCCCTGGAAGTGTTCAAGGCCAGGCTGGATGAGGCTTTGAGCAACCTGGTCTAGTGGAGGGTGTCCCTGCCCATGGCAGGGGGGTTGGAACTAGCTGATCTTTAAGGTCCCTTCCAATCCAGTCCATTCTGTGATTCTATGATTTTTGAAGAATGAAGTAAGCAGGTATCAATACAGCAATCTGAAAGGACACATCTAGACCAGTATTTATGCTAATTCTGTAATACTTTACAGCCTCAGGATATGCTAGGCAGATGAAAGTAGGAATATTTCTTTTAATCTTCTGAGAATGGCATTACTGCATTTAACATACTGATGTGTTACGGCTGTATTTATGTATGATGGGGAGAAAGCTATTACTTGGATTAAAAGGCCAGCTTGCATCTGGAATTTGATGCTGCTAATCATTGGGACACAAAAAAGTGATTCAAAAACATGTAAATTCTAATTGCTGTATTGCTGTGGGTTAAACAACTGCCAACCTGTCTTACAAACAGCTTCCTAAATTACTCTTCCATCTGTCATTTTAATGTGCACTAGCACATTTTGTCTTAATACTCAGCATTTTAAGTCCTAGTAGCGTACATGAATGGTATTCATCTTACCCTTAACTCTCCGTAAGTTAGGCATCTGGTCTATCCTAGCCAGCCTTCTACAGGTAATGAAGAGATAGAAACCTACGGGTGTCGTGGCTCATCCTGCCAGGCTTTGAAAGCTGTCTTAAGGCAGGATGGATCTCCTTCTGTAAATGCTTCTGTCCTCTACTCGCTTTTTGATTATCTGAAAGGGGATCTTGGGCATAGGAAGAGTATGATCTACTGGATAGGGAAGACGATAAAAAGACTCAGTAAGATGGTAAACAAACCCAAATGAACGGGGTGGGGGTGACAACTGGGAAGGAGTGCGCAAGGAAGTGACAGGATAGAGGAGTAACAACTAACCAAAGAAATCCCAGTGAGGTGATGGGCATGTAACAGTAAATACAGTAGCAACAGAGGAACCGCTAAAGAATAACAAGTGAAAATACAGAAAATGTAGCTGAGCAATGAAAGAGATACTGATAAAAGCATTGCCAAAAATAGCATCTCATTAGTCAATCAAGAAAAGCTGCTTAATGGGATGCACAGGAGTGATGGGATAGGGAAGATGCCAAGCTAGTAACAAAATATAAAAACCCTAGGGGGATGAAGGAAAACGACAGACAGAAGGAAGCATGGCCATACTTCCCACAGTGAAAAGGCTTCCAGGCTGGAGCAACCATCGTAGTGCTTTTGCAGCTTGACGCTGATGTGTTTCTATTCAGGATTCAAAGCTCTCAGCAAATGCAAACCTGGCTGCCACACGCACTTCGGGGTTGTCTCTCCCTCTGTTCTCTATCACTTTGACCCCTGTGTAATTTGCGATCCATACTGGTCAGGCTACAGGTTATCTTCCGGGCTCACACCCCCATCCCAGTGAGACTCAAGCGGGTTTCTATGCAAAATTCTGGTTTATTATTACCAAAGTTGGGATCTAGAGCTTTTCCACTACAACTTTTCCAGAGGGGAAAACGTTACAGGTTAAAGCACGAGCACGGCCATGTTCCCTATCAGTTCTCAGACAGGCACGCTGCTTTACTCACACGTCATTTAATGCCAAATTCTGCTTCTAACCAAACTTATGTGACCGCACAGCAAGTCAGAGGGATAGCTGAGCTGCAGTGACGCCACACCCGTTTACTTGGACATTAAATTGAGCTTCTGCCCCTACTTACTGTTACTTCAAAGGAGGTGCTGAGTCACAGAAAATCCCTGCCAGTGGTTTTTGTGGTTCAGGGACTGTGACTCTTAGGGGATAGTAACTTCAAAAAGCAAGTTAGTTGGTAAATTTGACAGAAAGGGGTATGTCTCCATGGGAAAACTTGAAGAAAGGGTCTACCAAAAAAAATTGTCTGTCACTGATTTAGCCTGCCCTGCAACCCTCACGGGTGATCTGATTTAGTGCCTCACCTCCCTCACTATTAGAAAGCTTTCTTCCAAATACCTGCCCTAAGCCTCCTCTGCCGATTCGTACCCAACCTACACCGCAGAGGGAGGATAGATTAATTCCCCCTTCTCTCAAGCAACATTTTACATACTGGATACAATGATTAATGCTTCTAAATTATACCAGCATCCCTAGGCACAAATGTCAATATTGCTTCCCTACAGGAGAAAACTGTACTAAATTTAACTGAAGCAGTTAGGAGCCAATTTCTCTGGACTGGGAAGACTTCCAAAACATTTGCCATTCATATTTTCTTTCAGCCTTTCTACTTACTAATTCTTTTTCTCATCCTACTTTCTGTTACTCTACTAGGCTGTGTTCACCGCACCTCTGAAGAGCTGCTGACCACTGGTAATTAATGTCACAGTAACACTATCAGTGCCATGGGTAGAAAGACAACGACTGCTGTCAAAGTGCAGGAACAGACAGTGCTTGGTACTCTGTAGCCCAGAGTCCCTACCTTGGATAAATCTGTTTCAAGTAGCTTTCTTTTGTCACTGTTTCCTCTCATTTTTAAGCTATTCCATTGTTTCTCTACCAGTCTTTTCTAATCCAACCTCTTTAGCACAGGTATTACATGTCTACATGCACAGGGAATGTCAGTCTGCATTTAAAATCTGTCATGTATTCTTAAATCATTTATATACTAGATAGGTATTTAATGCACTGCTAACTCATATTTAGATCTTTTTTATTATGATGAAAATAACTAATGACACCCAGCTAATATTTAATTCTGTCTAGACTACCGAATGTTATTTTAAGACTACAGCAAAAATCTGATTTTTCCAACCAGCTCCAAGATGCAGATCTCCATGTTTTCAAAGATAAACAGATGAATTTATACTACTTTTAAATCTTTTGCATAAATATATCCATTAAACAATACACAGAAGTTAACACAATGTATAGAAATTAGGACAACTGTGTAAAAGTTATCAAAGGAGCACTAACCCTTCCTGAGTCAGAGCTGGAATAAATAGTAAATATTCACTTCTTCTGTAATGTCTTTGAGTTGCTCTCAAAATATTTTACAAAGATAACCATGGAAAACTGAAGCCTGTGGGACACGCAATGCCTACAAGTATTTCTGTCCTATTTTTAATAAGAAGGATTTATTTTTTCAGCTACAAACTGTTAACAGCCATTAGAAGATCTGCTACCTTTATACGTACCTTCCTGGAGAGTGAAGGGCAGGGGCGTAAGAAAACGCTTCCATCCCGAATCACTCACACAACTTGCCCTCTGCTCTACAGTGCCACTAAGAAAATTCCCACGGTTGGACAGCGCTAACTTCAGTGAGAAGGTCACATTCATTAGCCAAGACAAAATGTTTCCTATTTTCCCCTCTGTTCGTCATGAATCTTTGTTCCCATCCAGCTGATTTTAGGATGAGCCTACCTCAGCAATAAGTACTTGTCCTCTTCACTGACCAGATTCTTACCTTCTCTGTGGCTCCACGAATCCTGAGTTACTGTAAGGGCTACCTCAACTTCAGGAGAAGAGGTTGAGCACTCTTCTCCTCCTACCTCCTTGTCAGCTTCAAGTCAAAAATCACAGTCAGGGCATTCTTGTGCAGGCCACAGCTACAGCAAATTGAATTCCGGTCCCCAACTCAGTGGTCAACATGGCTAACTAACTGCTAAGCTATTAAATAAAAGTTTGGAGGCTGCTTTTTTCCTTAGAAATGACAATCAGTGCTGTGATTTACTTTGAACTCACTGCTGCAAGGCTGCATTCAGACCATACTGCATAGCATGGGGTCCCTAAGGAGGCCCCAGTCTGCAAATCTTAACTCGCGCTCAGACGAGACAGTGGTATGTGTCGTACTTGCACACTCTAGGCACCTAGCAAATCCTGCTATGAAATTTCAGACATCGATGACTGAAGGGCTAGGGGTGGCAGTGAGGGAGCTCAGTCTTAGATAGAAACATCTTAATTTCACAGGTATCTCAGAATAGGTGTCTGGGCAAAATACAAGCAAAGGTGCCAGGTATGACCTAGACAGCCTTTAGAAATCAACGCCTTTCCGAACGCAGCAGGCTCACTTTCTCACTCATGTTGAAGACCTTTACTCCTGTTCTTTGCCCTCCTTAAGCAGCTCACCCCTCACTCTCAAAGGCTGCAGGGGAGTCTGAACAATCAACGGCAGAGTGGACCTCCAACACTAATCCCTCCCACTTGTGTACATCTCCATACACGGACCAAGGAAGCGGTGGCCTTTGCCCAACTACTTGGAATACGGAAAGGGCCCAGAAAATGACTGAGACGTAGAAACACACGAAGGATGTGGAGTAAAGGGAAGCGGAACTTAGCTATTTCTATCTTTGGCTTCCAGCACTCAGGCTAATCTTGTTTTTAAAATCTCTCTATGAAGGTGGAATGCCAGCTTTATCTAAAGTTTTCTTTATGGAAGTCTAAAAATATGGAATTGGCAGTTGCTAGGCATCAGTCACAATATTACAATAACTTGCATTGAGGAATAAGATGAAGCACAAACGCAACAGAGACTATAACAGAGTCACTCCAAAAAAACCCCAGCCTAGAGTAAAAAATAGAAGTTGTGATGATTCATGTAGAAACATCTGTAAAGCGTATCAAATACAGTAGGTTGGGATTTCAGGCCTCTCAGTGGCTTTGTTATGACATTCAAGCGATAAAAGGTATTTTCAGAAAGCAGACTGTTGTTTTTGACTGAGAGATGCAGACGGACACCTCCAGGTGAACAGATAATACCTGAGCAGAAAAAATAAGTTATTTTGGGGGTCTGGATCCCAAAATAATAAATGAAAAAATACAATATGCAGAACTACCAATATTAAAGTAGAAGCATGGTTTTTCACCTGGCCACCATTATACTCTCAAGCGGAAAGGGTTGGGAATAACTTACAAGGCCACACCTCCACTCCTGGAAATATTTCTTCATCACTGCTGCAGCCCCACTTAATACTCTGCAGAATTTCACAATCACTGAACGAATTGATCCTGTCCCTGAAACCTTTCCAGGGAAGCTGAGCCTTTTCTAACACAATGCTCAGCTGTGCCAGTGCTGAATACACTGTAGCAGCAGGAAGACAAGCCAGGCTCTCCACCTTACTCTAGAAACAACAATTAAGCCTGCTCAGTCCCTGTTCAGTTTGACTCCGAGAACATAGTTTTGCCAGTCAAAAACTAAGCTATACACCCACATGCCATCACACATCTTAGGAAAAAGGCAACTATAAACAGCACCAGAGGATTCCAGATTTACTACAGGTGGCACTTTTCAGCAAAACGCTACTGGAAGCTGGGTGGGTGTGTTTCCTTATTTCCATGAAACACATTTTGCCAGGGTCTATTGGGCCCAGCTGACTCCATATCAAATGCAAGGTACTCATTCCTGTAAGTACCAGAGAGAAATACTCTGGACAGAGATTAGGATTTCCTCATCAAAAGCTCTCTGAAATATCCCACAGCACCTCATGTCAAAGCACACTCCTTTTTGATCATGCCCTTACGGTTTATACACCCCCACGCACAGTAAAGCCTTTGCTGATTTTGCTTTGACTAAAAAGCTCTGTCTTCTGTAAGGGCACTAGGGAAGCTCACAGCAAAGGAGCTGCCTTAAGCATATTCCTTCACTGACATACAGTTCCCTGGCTCTTCTGCTCTGTAGCAATGATTTTTCAACCTCTGAGCAAAACGCATCTCTAACACCAATGCCTCCCTCACCTTGGTTTCATAGTCCTAACTAGCGTTGGTTCCCACCACCCCAATCCCTCATTGCTGTTACTGAAACCAACTTTGACTCAGAAGAAAGCCATTACAAAGAAGACAGACCTACTATTTGCAGATGACACCAAGCTGTGTGGTGCAGTTCACAGGCCTGAGGGATGGGATGGGATGCCATCCAGAGGGACATGGACAAGCTCGAGAAGCGGGCCTATGTGAACCTCATGAGGTTCAACAAGGCCAAGTGCAGGGTCCTCACCTGGGTCAGGGCCACCCTTGGTATCAATACAGGCTGGGGTATGAAGGGATTAAGAGCAGCCCTGAGGAGAAGGACTTGGGGGTACTGGGGGATGAGAAGCTGGACATGAGCCGGCAGTGTGTGCTGGCAGCCCAGAAAGCCAACCGTATCCTGGGCTGTATCAGGAGAAGGGTGGCCAGCAGGTCGAGGGAGGGGATTCTCCCCCTCTGCTCTGCGAGACCCCGCTTGCAGTACTGCGTCCAGCTCTGGGGCACCCAACATAAGGACATGGACCTGTTGGAGTGAGTCCAGAAGAGGCCACGAAGATGCTCCAAGGGCTGGAGCACCTCTGCTATGGGGACAGGCTGAGACAGTTGGAGTGCAGAGTTCAGCCTGGAGAAAAGAATGCTCCATGGAGACATGACTGCTTGCAGACAGATGGTAGCAGACAATGCTGCTGGAAGTTTGGGACCCACATGTCCTCAGACCTGCATCAGTAACACGCTGAAGGCCACCAGCCAGCACAGGATGGTGGTAGGACCAGAATTCAGACCTCCTGTCCCACCACTCTACATTTACACTACCCTTCCCAGTGAGCAGACAACAGTTTACCAGACCTCCTTTGGGATTATGCGACTGCAGGTCTGGAGAATTGGTCCTGGCAGGGTAACAAAAAAAAATTCCCTCTCAGGTATCGTTACTGCCACTTTTATGAGACGAATTACTGCCAGATTTGATCTGCACATACAATGCATTCTGAAACTGTTCTCTTCATGCTTGGAGAAGACAAGAATGGTTTACCCTCATAAGTCAATCAATTCCTGAAGGAGAGATCAGGATTTACTACAGAGCTGTTAAGCCAGAATCCATAGAAGCCAATTTTTTTTTTTTAACAAGAAAACCCACAAAAACTTCAAGCAGTGCCTTCACTGAAAACAAAACTACTGGCTCTCTCCAAACGCAACTTCCCACTCCTTGTAAAGGCACATCCCGCTGGCAAAGCCTGCCAAAGGACTTCCGTTAACTTTGCCAGGTCGACAAGACATTCCCCGTGTTACTACCAGCGGCGTCCCAGAGACCCTGCGTACAGCTGGTTAGTGACCCAGAAAACACTCAGGGGAACTTGCAGTGGTAACTGAAGCAAAAGCTCCTTCTCCCCTCTCGTAACAGAGCTTTCCAACCACCACATTTCACAGGGGAAATTCATTCACGCACCTGCATTTCCCTGCAGCACAGGGCTCAGAAGAAACGCCTCTTCCCCAGCAGCTGAACCCTGGTCAAAGAGAAGCCTTAGGACTGCGGAGCTGCATGCCCGAGGTTACCATTCTTGGTAGCAAAAGGAAACACATTACCTGTTGTGTTTGCAATTTTCAAGGTTAACACTTCAGACATTTATCCCCTTGTTCTCCTGCATTTTCTAGCTTACTAGAGGCAATTTGTACTTCTTTGTTTCACCATTTACAGCGATTAAAGGAGTAATAGAGGAAATGATAAAAGAATAAACCTGACTTGACTCCCTTTCAGTAGCTGTGGGTCACTGAAGCGATACGCCTGCCAGTGACGTCCCTTTAGCTGGTCCCTAACATTTGTACTAAAAAAAAAAAAAAAGACTCACCCCCAAATATCTTTTGTCCCACGCTACTCACCGTGAAGTGTATTTTCTGCAACAATTTACAGACTCCAAAGATTGAATCAGATTAGTTTTATATCCCCGAATAGAGGCGGACACTCCCATCACATCAAAGATGGGTAGGTGGAATTACTCTGCATTGTAATGTGCTAAACACAGCCAGGAGATTTTAAGAAAAAATCAATTACAACAAAGGTTTAGCCTCCAGGCAAAGGTCTTCAAATTAGGAGCTTCAATGGTGAATGCCAAACGGGCAGAGGAAGTAGGGCATCCCTGTGGAATGGGGACACCCCCCCACCCCCCGCACCTGCTCACATGCTGGAAATGGAAAGGGATGCATTACGAATCTAAACACAAACGAACATAAGCATTACTACAATAACTTGCTCTAGGGAATTTCACGTGCTTCACATTTCTGCTCACCGTGTTCATTTTAACCAACCAACTGCAGAGGATCTGAGGAAGCACAGTGCTTCCAAACTGCAGAACAGGGGTGCACACCACTAAATACCGCACTGTCCGTCACTAGAAGCCACGGACCGCGATTTGAGGTCCTGTACGTTCCCTGTCGCTGCCAGAGTTTTCCATTTCCCTCCCTTGTTTTCCTGCCAAGGTTACTCTTCCAGCCAGCACGGAAGATGTACATGATCTTTCTTTTGATGTTTTATGTCCACTTATTAAACTCCCCTCCTTCCTGCCAGGGGGAGCCCGGGAAGAAAGCTGGATAACCCCTCCCCTGAGCACTTGCCAGTTCCCACGGAACAGGAGCAAAGCCCTCCACCGAGGGGCCGCAATAAAGACAAAACCATGTCCCTTCACCAAAAGAGACTCCTGAAAAGAGCGTTCAGTCATTACACAAACGATTTGCTGCTTTTAAGAGTGAAAGGCTCCAAAAAAAAAGACTGGGCAGCTCCACGCGAAGGAGCCGGCGCTGGATTAATTCCTTCCTGCTAAGAAATAACTGCGAAGGATGGCGGCTCTCGGTGTCGGTCTGCCCTACAGAGAGGGGGGCGCAGCCTGGAAAATAAAAGGTATCAAAGCGCTTTTCATCCCAGTTGTAACGCAAACACAAGATCCCTTATGTAAACACTAAAATGACCTCGCTCTTCAGGAAAAGAAAAGAGCAATAAAAAGTTGGGGGGAGCACGGAGGGGAGGGACCGCTAACATCAAGGGAGGGGTGGTCGCACACAGGCAGCGCTGGGGAGCCCGGCTGAGGGCAAGATGCCGGGGATGAGGGTTGACTCCTCCGTGCCCGGGTTTCGGGTGAGGGACACCGAGCGCGCCGCGCAACGGGGATGGGGCACACTGAAACGGGACGGGCGGCGGCGGGAGCCTGAGGGGGGCCAGGAGAGGCGGGAACCGGCGGGCGCCTGAGGGGGCGCGAGGAGAGGCGGGAAGCGGCAGGCACCTGAGGGGAGGAGAGGACGACACCTGAGCGGTGGCGAGGAGCGGCGGGAAACAGCAGGTACCTGAGGGTAGGCGAGGAGGGAGGCGGCAGGTGCCTGAGGCGGCAGGTGCCTGAGGGGAGGCGAGAGGGACACCTGAGGGGTGGCGAGAAGGCGGGAAACGGCGGGCGCCGGAGGTGAGGCCGGTGGCGGAGCGTCGCGGCCGCGCGTACCCCACTCCCCCGCCCCGCACGCACCTCCTGGAAGAGCTCCAGGCTGTAGGTGTTGTCGTCGTCGGCGAAGAAGAGCACCCCGGGCTGGGGGGGCGGCAGGTGCTGGTGACGCTGCCGCAACCAGGCCAGGCCGGCGTTGCGCTGCTCGGTGGCGCGGGGCAGCCCCGGCCGCTTGTAGCGGCGCGGCGTGGGGACGTGGAGGTGAGTGCAGGGCAGGCCGGCGCCCGCCACGAAGCGGCTCACCAGCTCGCTGCGCGCCGCCGCGTCCTCCACCAGGATCCAGTGGAGCCGCGCCACCTGCCGGAAGGTGTTGGCCAGACGGGTGAGCTCGGCCTTCTGCACCGGGCGGCTGTACGTGGGCGTGATGGCATAGATGGTGGGCAGCGCCGCCTCGGGCCGCCGCGCGGGGGGCGCCCGCGCCGCCGCGGGCCGGGCCCCCCCGCCGCTACCGCCGCCGCGGGGGGCCAAGGCAGGCAGCGGCGCCCGGCTGCTGTCGATGTCCAGCACGATGATGACGATGAGCACCCAGGGCAGCAGCAGGAGGAAGCGGCTGAAGAGCAGGGACTTCATACTGCCCCCCGGCGCCCTTCCCGCCGCGGCGTCCCTCAGCGCCGCCCCATGGACGGGCGCGGCGGCGCTCAGCGCATGGCAGCGGGGGGCGGCGGGGCTGCCCCTGCGCCCGCCCGCGCTCCTCCGCGGGGTGGCCGGGGGGGGCGGCGCTCCCTCCTGCGGGTGCCGGGGCTGGGGTGGGGAGCCCCGCGGTGCCCTGCGGCAGCCCGGCGGAGCAGGTGCGTGGCTCCGCTCCCACCGCGCCTCTACTCCGCGGGCGGCCGTCTGTCCTCCTCCCTCAGCATCGCCGGGCCGGGCCGGGGGAGCACCGTCGCGGCCGGGGCTCGGCGGGAGGGTGACACTCTGGGGAGACGCTCCGTCTCCTCCGCTTCCCCGGGCGGCTCTGGCGGTGCGCGGAGGCGGGGAGGGCGGGCAGGCGGGAGGGAGGGTCCCCGCGGGCGGCGGCCAGGAGGAGGGGGTTCCCGCCCCGCCCCGCTCCGGCTGCCGCTCCCGGGCGCCGCGGGGAGGGGGCGGCGGTCCGCGGAGCTCCACGCTCGGCACCTTCGAGGGGGCGGCGTCGGGGCCCGGCTGGCGGTGGCGGAGGGCTCCTTCCCTCCGCGGCGAGCGCCGACTTCGGCCGGGACGGGTCTGCGCCGGCCGCCTGACGGGCCGGGCCGGGAGAGACGCCGGTTCCCTGCTGCGGAGGGGGTGCGTGCCGCAGCACTTACCCTTCGTACCGCCGGCTAGCCGCTCGCTTCGTTTCTCATGTGTTTGTTAGCGGAGGAACGCGTTTGAGTTCCGTGGAAGTGAGAAGTTGTGAATAAGGGGCCGTTTTGTGAGGTTTCCCTCGGTGCCTGTCAGTCGCTGTCGCGGTCCCGTCCCCTGCGCCCCGACGGAGACTCCGGGGCCCGCGGCGTGCGGGGCCCGCGCTGCCCTCTGTGCCTGCCCTGGTCTGGGCCGCCGTTCCGCGCTTTTCTACCGTGCCGCTTCCCCATACATCGTAAGGACTTGAGAGCTCCGTTTCAAAAAGCATTCGTATATGAGAATACCATAATAACCCACCTGTCTTTATTTTGGGAAAACGACATTCGTCAGATGGCGCGACAGGCATGAAGCGCACGATCTAAAACCTCTTACCGACCCTTTCCTACCGGGGAAGTTTCCGATACATTTTTCAACAGTCCCTGCTGTCATAACTAAATGCTTCCTTACAGCTTCAATTATGCTTTTAAAACTTCACGTTGCATACCACAGAGGCACAGCATTAGTACTTACAAATTACTGAATTCTCCTTAATTCTCTGCTTAAAAGATTTAACCTTGTATAGATCAAATTGTGGTCTCATCGACTTGAGGACTGTTCGAGATCAGAAACTGAGTGATTCATCATTGATACATTGACTTATTGGTGGAAATAGCACAGGTTAGAGAAATCGGTTGTGTCTTCACACCAGCCTCCTCGGCTTAAACTACTGCTTTCATTTCTGTTTCCTATGCACCCTTCACATTTGCAAATAGCAAATGCAGATAATGTGGACACCATGTAGATCTATCATTCATATCTATCTGCAATCAATTCGTTATTCAAAAGGACGTATTAACCCAGGGGGCTCACGCACAGAAAGGACGTTGAAGTGATGTAACATAAGCTGAAATCCATGTGAAAGTGAGGGTGACACATGACCAGGCACTGAACATCTAAATGAGGAAACATCTGTGTAGCAGAGAGATAATTAGAGTTAGCATGTTTACTGGAGGAGTGGAAGGGTTGTTATGTGATTAATGAAATAATATGGAGGAATGCAGTGAGCATAAATAGTTTGATATATCCAAATCAAAACTATCTCGGACATGAAATTACAGTTGCCCATTTTGTGCTGATGCAGTTTATCTAGAGGACAATCATCTATACACCGTCTCTCTCCAGTGACTGAACACACCATTGTTTTCTCATTTACAGTACAATCCTGTTTACAGAGATAATTCATTCAAATAATGCAAACATATGTATCAAAGCAACCTACCAAGAAGCTATTGCTTGTCTTCATTTGAAAGTCAGGAGTCATTCAGAAAAGTTAATTCAAATCTCGTCACTTTCAGATACTATATGATACTATGTCAGGACCCGAAAAACCTGTTGGCACAGAACCTAGAAACTAAGGGTTACAAATGGATGTGTTTAATGACATCCTTTATAGCCAAAAAAATATTACAATAAATTATTTTTATCTTATTTTTCATCCAAAAATATTATCTTTAGTAGACTTGCATGTTGTATTCAGAGCTTAGCCTAGAGAGAGTACTAGAATAGTTGTGGTGGGTTGACCCTGACTGGATGCCAGGTGCCCACCAAAGTTGATTTGTCACTGCCCTCCTCAGCTGGGCAGGGGAGAGAAAATGTAAGGAAGGGCTCATGGGTCGAAACAAGGACAGGGAAAGATCATTCACCAATTACCATCATGTGCAAAACAGACTTGACTCATGGAAATTAATTTATTACCGATCATGTCAGAGTAGGATACTGAGAAATAAAGTCAAATCTTAAAACACCTTCCCCCACTCCTTCCTTCTTTCTGAGCTCAGCTTTGCTCCCCATTTCTCCACTTTCTCCCCCCAAGTGGCACAGGGGAACGGGGAATGGGGGTTGTGGTCAGCTCATCACACATTGTTTCTGCCGCTCCTTCCTCCGCAGGGGGAGGGATCCTCACACTCTGCCCCTGCTCCAGCCTGGGGTCCCTCCCACAGGAGACAGTTCTCCATGAACTTCCCTGATGTGAGTCGTTCCCACAGGCTGCAATTCTTCATGAACTGCTCCAGTATGTGTCCCTCCCACAGGGTTCAGTCCTTCAGGAGCAGCCTGCTGCAGCGTGGGTCCCCCATGGGGTCACAAGTCCTGCCAGCAAACCTGCTCCAGCCTGGGCTCCTCTCTCCATGGGGCAACAGCTCCTGCCAGGAGCCTGCTCCAGAATGGGCTATCCATTGGATCACAGCCTCCTTTGGGCATCCCCCTGCTCCGGCTGCAGGGGGGGCTCTGCTCCCTAGTGACCCTCCATGGCTGCAGGGCCACAGCTGGCCTCACCATGGGGTGCCAGGGAATCTCTGCTCAATGCCAGGAGCACCTTCTCCCCCTCTTTCTCCACTGACCCTGCAGAGTTTACAGGTTCACAGATTCACAGAGTGTTGGGGTTGGAAAGGACCTCTAGAGATCATCTAGTCCAACCTCCCTGCCAGAGCAGGATCCCCTAGAGCAGATCACACAGGAACAAGTCCAGGCGGCTTCTGAAAGTCTCCAGGGAAGGAGACTCCCCCACCTCTGGGCAGCCTGTCCCAGGGCTCTGGCACCCTCACAGGGAAGAAGGGTTTCCTCATGTTCAGGTTGAACCTTCTGTTTTCCAGTTTATGGCCATTGCCCCTCGTCCTGTCACTGGACACCACTGAGAAGAGCCTGGCCCCATCCTCCTGACACCCACCCTTTAGATACTGATAAGCATTGATAAGATCCCCCCTCAGCCTCCTCTTCTCCAAGCTAAGCAGACCCAGCTCTCTCAGCTTTTCCTCACATGGAAGGTGCTCCAGGCCCTTCATCATCTTAGTGGCCGTGCAGTGGACCCTCTCCAGTAGCTCCTTGTCCTTCTGGAGCTGAGGAGCCCAGAACTGGACACAGCACTCCAGGGGAGGCCTCACCAGCGCAGAGTAGAGAGGGAAGATAACTTCCCTCGACCTGCGGCCCACGCTCTTAATACATCCCAGGATGCCACTGGCCTTCTTGGCTGCGAGGGCACACTGTTGGCTCATGGTCATCCTGTTGTCCACCAGGACTCCAAGGTCCTTTTCCCCAGAGCTGCCCTGCAAGAGAACAGCCCCCAACCTGTACTGGAACATGGGGTTGTTCTTCCCCAGATGCAGCACTTTACACTTGCCCTTACTGAATTGCATTTGATTTCTCCCTGCCCAGCTCTCCAGCCTGTCCAGGTCACACTGGATGGCAGCACGGCCTTCTGGCGTGGCAGCCACTCCTCCCACTTTGCTATCATCAGCAAACTGGCTGAGAGGACATTCTAGCCCCTTGTCCAGGTCATTGATGAATATATTGAATAGTGCTGGGCCCAGCACTGACCCCTGGGGGATGCCACTAGCCACAGGCCTCCAACTAGACTGCCCCATTGACCACAACTGTCTGAGCTCTTTCCTCCAGCCAGTTCCCAATCCCCCTCACCACCCAATGGTCCAGTCCATACTTCCTAAGCTTGTCTGTGAGGGTGCCATGCGAGACTGTGTCAAACGCTTTGCTGAAGTCAAGGTAGACCACATCCACTGCCTTCTCCTCGTCTATCCATCTGGTGATGCCATCATAAAAAGCTAGCAGATGGGTCAAGCATGACTTTCCCTTATTGAATCCATGCTGACTGCTTGTGATTAGCTTCCTTTCCTCAACATGCTTTGAGATGGCACCAAGAACAAGTTGTGCCATCGTCTTTCCAAGGATGGAGGTGAGGCTGACTGGCCTATAGTTACCTGGGTCTTCCTTCTTGCCTTTTTTGAAGAGTGGAGTAACATGGGCTTTCCTCCAGTCCTCAGGCACCTCTCCTATATATTGTTTTACATATTCCCAATCCTCTCTTTGGGCTGCTGTTATGCAGCAGGTTTTTTCCCCTTCTTTAATATGTTTTCCCAGAGGTGCTACTACTGTCACTGATGGGCTCGGCCTTGGCCAGCGTTGGGTCCGTCTTGGCACCGGCTGGTATTGGCTTTGTCAGACACAGGGGAGTCTTCTGCCAGCTTCTCACAGAAGCCACCCCTGTAAGCCCCCCTGCTACCAAAACAGTGCCACACAAACCCAATACAATGTTTTTTGGCTGTAAGACCTTAATAAAGGCAGTGATGAGGACAGCTAAATGTAGTTGCAGCAGTTTAGGAAGGAGCACAAACACTAACTCAGCCCTAGGGAGGTATCTCGATGAACTGTTTGGTGTTCTTCCATCTCTTTGATTGCGTTCCTGAAAGCTGGTAGCTATGTGTTTCTGTACACTCGCTAACATGGTATTTACTGCTTCTAAGTGTACACAAGATCTGTAATGTAATGGTATGAGACACTCAGCTCATTGACAACAAATTGCAATAACTGTATTTTTACCCCAGAACTGTTGTAACATGTTTTCATGTGCCACAGAACAGACTTGGAGGTCATGAGTCAGGTACATCAGGTGTGGTATCAAGTACTGCAGCAGCATGTCCTGTTAGCTTTAGGTATAAATTATCTCCGATGGGAAGGTAAAAGATAATGAAGGCACTACATAAGGGCAAAATGTTATTAAACTGTTGTGTCTTGATAAGCAAAGAAAATT
This sequence comes from Rhynochetos jubatus, assembly GCA_027574665.1. Taxonomy (NCBI): domain Eukaryota; kingdom Metazoa; phylum Chordata; class Aves; order Eurypygiformes; family Rhynochetidae; genus Rhynochetos; species Rhynochetos jubatus. The sequence goes on along the minus strand of CM050650.1, from coordinate 93,867,550 downwards.
ATCTTCCTTTGGAAATTGGAGGAACCCGGTCAAATAACCACTCCATTTGTGTGGGCAAATTGTCTACAAAGATAGTTTTTTCTACCAAACACCTTAGCGCTGGTTATTATAAAAATTGTCACATTTGATTTGAGGCCTCAGGTGCAACTTCGAAACAAAGGACGAGTTTCTAACTTGTGATGGATGGTACCAATCATTGTGTGACTCAGGCCGTTCCTATGATTTCACACACAATATGCAGTACAGTGCTTATTCTGGGTTGTATCAGGGTGTGTGGGCAGGCATTTCTCTTCAGGATCTGGTCCAAAATTGTTTGTTTGCAGTAGTTTATGGTTTGGCTCATCCATTATGGTATTGCTGATTGCTGCCCCCATTCTCCAAAGATTCTTGTCAGAGATGTGTCAGGACTTGGCACCCAATTTTTCATTTGTTTTAAAAAAACCTACCCCCACTTCTGTTATGTACTTCTTGCCAGAGGAGGATGCCTGGCTTTGGCAGGAGGATGCTTGACACAGTGCTAGAAAGCAGTTTGTGTATGCAAGTGTGCATATGCACATACATAAAAAAGAAATCTCATCCCTAGGAACATTCTTTAGAGGCCCACAGAGGTTGTTTTCCCAGTTGGAGCACACTGCAGACTCTTTGCCTTGCACTAGCTGAACACAGTTGTAAGGAATTGTAATGCTAGCCAGCAATTGCATGCCCCAGTTTCTTCCTTTTTCACTGGTTTCAGTCTTTCCAACATCTCTAGAAAGGGACAGGCATGGCATTAGAGTTCCTATAGCAGTGCCATAGGTGTACTGTTCCACTTTTCTCTAAAACAACTCATTGCTTTTTACTTTTCTCCCCCTCACCACCTGGGATCGCCCACCCATCAGGCAGCTCCATTTAGAGGCTTCTGCTACCACCCAGCTTACCCCTGCAGACTCTCAGCTGGACGTGCCTGGGGAGGAGGGACACGCTGGCCAAGCCTTTTTGCTTGCTCTATTTGAATTTCCCCTCAGTTTCTGAATACCAGGACTTGCTCAAGCTAGGTACAACATCACAGACTGTTCTTTTATAGGTATTGGAAAGATGGTCAGAGTCACAGATAGAATTTGAAAAAAAGCTATTAAAATTGATTGTTTTGTAGGTTCTGCGGTAGATAGATCTGTTACAGTCCTGTGGGAAGCAGAAGAAAACCCAGTTGGATAAACATATAAAAATGTGCAATTATTTTTAACTAGTGGATAAAACACTGCAAAGAAACAGTTCCTATTTCACATGGCTGTAATCAAACAGATTAAACCCAGGGATGGTTCATTTCTTTGGACTATTTTGTGGTTTTCTTTCAACAGCAGCGGCTGGTGAAAACTGAAAGTGGGTAATGGGCTCCGGCATGCAAAGCGGGCTCATCAACCTGGTTTCTGTGATGGGTAAAACAAGTTACCAGGTGACTCAGACCACAGCAGGCAAAAGACTAGCCTGCCTGTCTAAATTAAATACATGTGGTATAGTTTCTAGTGTTTGAATTGACACCTTTTGGCATTGCTCAGTCAATCAAAACGTACGATTAGCCCAAACTGCGGCTGCACATCACAGGAGTGTCAAAGAACATCCACAGTCCGCTGCACATTTAAGGGCACAAGCCTGATCTCAGTGGAGACACTGTGTATCTAGGGATTTAAATGAGAACAGGTTTATTCTGTGTTAGTAAAGGCCCCGAAGACCAATGCTTAAGCCAGGCGTCCTACAGAGAAAGTAATGTTCTGAATCTGACAGGCACAGATCACCACCTGAAGTGTCTGCATAGAGGTGTCTTAGCATCAGCAGAAGGTGAAGAAAGAAAAAAAAAAACCAAAAGAAAGCAGCAACAGCACAGGATGCACCAAACCCATAATTTCTCTGTCCTCTTCTGCTCCTTTAGACTTATATCAGCCTCATTAGATCACCTGACACTTTAACCAAGAGAGCACATTTTCCTACACTGTACAGTTGTAAAAGCCCACACGAAATGTAATCATCCATCTCAGAAGTGAAGGACACTGCACTTGCATGCAGGAGTCTGTGTCAGAAAAGACAGGCAGCGGAGACTGGGCTAGGCTTGCTAAAATAAAGTATACAGGGGGCCTGTGCTGTTCCAGAAACAAGAAACCAGCTGCCCAAGCTGACAATGAAGGACGAGATTGCATGTTTATGTATGCACATAGACCATTTGAAATAATTTTCTCTAGTGCTTTGTTCCTTATCCTAATAAGCCAACTTGTTTATCACTATAGCAACCAGCTACAGATTCCTGGAAAGAAGAGCTGCAAATGTCCATTTGGACCTCTGTGATCACAGGCAGTTGGTACGAGCAAGGTGTCATACCTGCCCCCAGAGCTCTGAAATGCCACGCAGGGACAGGGCAGGGTGAGGCAGGCGTGACATGGTGTGACATAGCACGAGGGGTCACGCAGAGTGAACAGGGCTATGCAAAGCTTGCTGGAAGCCATCACAAAAATAAACATTGTTTTAATTGAAAATAAATGTCTTATACGTTAGAAAAAAAGAAGTTTGAAATGCAGAGCTGAATCCTCAGTGCTGAAAAGATTCATCCCGCCGTGCCATGGGCTTCGGTGATGAAGACTGGAAGAGGTGGGAAACAGAATGCAAAGAACCTGCTCAGGGGAGGTCCTCCAGGCGCAGGTAGGGATGGAGCTCAGCACTCTCACCAAACATCTGCTGCCAGCACATACCTCTGAAACCTGTGGCAGTGAGCATCCCGCTGGTGCTGAGCCACGTTCCAGGTGACACCTCACAAATGCAGCGTTTGCTCGGGGAGCAAAGCTCAATGGGGCAGAGCAAAAGATGTATTTGCTGAAGATAACCTTCAGGGCTAACATCATTACACAGAAGGGGAAGTGTTCATTTGCTTTTCAGCCTAGCAAAGTGCACACACAAAACCCCTACGTTACAAGAATATTAGCAGAAATGCAAACTCAGACATTCAAAGTTAGGAAGCACTACAATTAAGACTGCCTGTTGAAGCTTAAAGTGGTCTCTTCAAGCACTTGCCTCATGATTCAGCCTTTGCACCTTCAGTCTTCTTTTCAATCTACCTTTTCGGATAATATGAAGACGATCATCCTTATGCTGTTTGGCTACCCCTCCCCTGTATTTCTGTAACTTAGAAGCTCCTGAGCTCTCCCTGAGTCCTGGGACCTGGGCAGTTTGGTTATATTTTGAGCAGACCCCGGGTATGAAACAAAGATGAAGTTTAAAGCCATATGATTTTAAAAGGCTACTTGACCCTTGGTCCTCATACGAAGAGGGTTGAATGTTTTATTCCATGTTTTGTTTGTAATGTAATGTTATATTAATGAGATAATGTTGTTGTAGCACCAGTGTCCTAGCGTATGTCAGGCAAGCTTGTAAGGAGATGTATCTTCTAGGAGACTGCATGATACAGTAAAAAAACCCCAAAGAGACAAACGTTCAGGCACAAAAGCTTTTCTTTGGGTCTGAAACAGCAACTTACTGAAATGCCCTCAAAAGAGGAACAGCTCCAGGTTACTCCTGGAGTTATTCCTTATAAAGAAAATGTTTTCTTTCACCATGTTGTGTTTTTTCGTAAGAGCCCCAAGTTGATGACTTTTTTTTTTTTTTTGTCCTTGAGAAGTCAAAGGGTCTGCTCCAGTTTCTCTTGAAATCATAAAGGAACCTCCAACACATTTATATTTCAGGCCTACATGAGGCCTTGTTGACAGAATAAATTATTTTAGCATAACCAGATGTGGACTTAAACCAGCATTGCCAGATGCAAGCAAACTCCTCGGCAAGCATGCTTTGACCTGCCTGAAACTAAATCAGCCCTGCATGAATCTATTATCCTCTATCTCACTGGCTAAAACCCCACCTAGGCTGACAACAGGGACACTGAGACAGCTGGCAATCACCATGGTAAATGGGTATTGTGTGGCAAGGCTTGCAAACTGTCTTGCAAGGAAGCTGGGTGACACTTGTTTCTTGGTCTTGGCTGGGGACTTGGTTTCATGATACAATATTTAATTCTAGATAAACACTTGCCATATGGAAATAACTGGCTGACGCTGGCTCTGTTTTTCATGAAGACGTATTTTGAAAATTGGTGTTCAGAGTTCATCTCTGAGACGATGAGTGTTTTATGGCACTTTAGTGTCTGAGCAGTTGGAGACGAGCAGATCACTTCAAAGACCTAGAGCATATACCTGCATCTTCAAACCTCCAGGGAGTCTGGGGAGCTAGCTGGCCAAACTGGGGATATTTCCTTACCATATACCATTGTATGTGTTGCATACAGTAATTGTATCAGATTTTAGGAGACATTAGGCAGGCAAGGTGAAAAGGCACATAGAAAGGTGTGGTCTCTGTCCAATAACATTACAGTCCCAGAACAGCGGAGGATTGGACTCGTGCAAAGCATTTGACACTGGCCCCCACAACATCCTTGTCTCTAAATTGGAGAGACATGGATTTGATGGCTGGACCACTCAATGGATAAGGAATTGGTTGGAAGGCTGCACTCAAAGTGTTGAAGTCAACAGCTCAATGCCCAAGTGGAGGCCAATGACGAGTGGCGTTCCTCAGGGATCAGTATCAGGACTGGTGCTGTTCAACATCTTTGTTGGCGACACAGACAGTGGGATTGAGTGGCACCCTCAGCAACTTTGCTGGTGACACCAAGCTGTGCATTGTGGCTGACACGCTGGAGGGAAGAGATGCCATCCAGAGGGATCTTGACAAGCTTGAGAGGAAAAAATTCTTCCTGGAGAGGGTGGTGAGGCAGTGGCACAGGTTGCCCAGAGACGCTGTGGGTGCCCCGTCCCTGGAAGTGTTCAAGGCCAGGCTGGATGAGGCTTGGAGCAACCTGGTCTAGTGGAGGGTGTCCCTGCCCATGGCAGGGGGGTTGGAACTAAGTGGTCTTTATGGTCCCTTCCAACCCAAACCATTCTATGATTCTGTGATTCATCAGGGCTAGGGGAGAACAGGCACCTTTTCAAACTCCCTCCTCCCTAAGCTGATATTTTTCTGCTCGAGACAGACTTGCCTGTACAGATCTATTAACAAAAAGAAAGAGGAGGTTGTTGCATCCTGGTGCAGGCTGTGAATGTTGATATACTTTCAAGGCAGTGAAGATGGCATCTTTGTTATGAATAAGACAAACAGTGGAAAAAGGGTCACGCTATAGCAACACCAACCAGACACTCATGTGCTAGGAGTGTTACTTGAAACTCTGCCTCTTTCTTTTCTCTCAAATACACTAGACCAGAGAGAGGGACAGCTGGGCTTGGTCAGCACCCAGTTGGCCTGCCTGGCTCATCGGTATGTCTGTGGATTACTGCTGCCTCTCCATCTGTTCATGGTGTCTCCTCCCACACTGAAATTCTCATTAAAGCCTAGCGGTGGTCATGATACCGTAAATATACATGTTACACAGTACCCTTGTGCAAATTGAGCCTGTGATTAGCTGGTCTCAATGACACTGAGGAACTGGCTTTATGTTGGTGGTATTTGTAACACTGCCGCTGAGCTGCAGAGCTAATATATTCCTCCTTCTCTCTTCACTCAGCTTTCCAGTATTTCTTCTCTGAGTTGTTCCAGCAGGATGTCCCCAGAGCCTTCCAGCTTGTCAAGCACAGCACACTGCTCTGTGTTCAAAAGCATATGGCCAACAAAACAAAGAGCTTGCAGGTGGAATCTGAATGTGGCACAAACTGAATTGCTTTAAAAATCAAGGTATGTGCTAGGAAGAACCAAATTGTAGAAAAGGTAGGCACAGAAGGTCACGTAGTCCAACCACTGATCTCAAGCCAGGAGACATTTGGTTAAACTTCCCATGATGGTAATTCATACATCTTCTGATGCAGTACCACACTGTCCCAGTGGTAAGAAAGTTCCCCTGATGTTTAACGTAAGCCTTACTGTTACTGTATGTTCACAGGTTACTGTCTCAGTGCAAATGGAGAATAACTGACCACTTCCCTGTTTATAGCAACCTTTTACACATCTAGCACTGACACCTCCCCTTTCTGCTATTATACAAAACAAAGCATTTTTTCTAGAAATTCTTTTTTGAATTCATAATAGGTGAAAGCCTTCTCATTACATTGGTATGGTTCTTAAAATATGGAGTCCAGTCCAAGAAATATCGCTCTGATCAAGATCTTAACAATGCCAAGTGAAGGACAGTATTTCCCACCCGTGCTTTCCATACGATACATGGAATGATTCCATTCATTTTGTTATCTATTATAGGTTCTTTTCTGTGGTACTGTTCCCTAGCCAGGTTTTCTGTACATAATCCTACTCCCTCCTTTCTAAAGGTGGTAACACGGCTGTCCTTCTTGGGATTTTTCTTGTTCTTCAGGGTTTTTTCCCCATTCCCCATGAACTCACAAATTGCTTTGGGATCTCTGAGATTTTGTCCCAGGCATGGTCATTTGAGTATTTCCAGCTCATCCAAATATTCCTTAAAAGATTATTTTCCTCTTCTAGCCTGTTCTCTCATTATTCATTTTAAACTCTGTCAGGCAATGAATCATAGTTCATCTTTTAGGAAAGATTAAGCCATGAGAAAAGACATTGCATCTCTTGGTCTTTCTTAGGCTGTTGTTTTTGACAGTCTGTCCATAGTATTCACGTTAGTTTAATGGAATTATAAAAGTTTTCTAAAATCCCCTTTTATTACATGAAACAATGGACAAGTCACCATCCTTCTCCTCCTTGATACGTTTGGATTTTGAAAGCTTCTTGTAAGCCGACTGCCACTCTGAAATATGATCAACAAAATTCCCCCGGGATCATTGCTGGTGGAACAAAAAGCACATTTTTCATGAACAGCTGGGATAAAATACAGCAGCAGAGACACTTTCTTTAGATTGCTGGTAGGCTCATACATTCACTTCTTGGGTGATTTGATTTGCCTTTGTGCTTGCAGTTAATCCATGAGTGCAGGAAAAGATGGGAATAAGATCTTGGGTAGGGTGCAGGAATGCTTGTTGGATAAAACAGCAGACCAGGGATGGGAAAGGTGTCGCAGCCTCCCAGATCTGTGGTACCCTGGCTGTAAGGTCAGAGGAAATCCCTGCATAGATCCCAAAAAAACAGCTGGTGAAGGCCCGTAACAGATTAGCAGTATAAACCCTGGCTCTCCAAGGGAGAGGGGGCATGTTCGTACCTTAGAAGGGATCAGGAATGAGAAGAAAGGGCTCTTCTTCATCACAAGGCAAAGGATGAGGACACGCTATTATTCCCAGGAGTTATTTTTCAAGGACAATTTGCCCTCAGGCACTGTTGTTTTGTTAATAAGGATGTGGCCAAGCTAAGCAATTTTCTCGAAGTCATTGTGTGCATTTCTATCTCAAACCATGTCCATGGCAAATTATGTATAATTGGGCTGTAAGACTCTCTGTGTCCTGCTTAATCTGCTGTTTACTGATATGCTGTTTATTAACACTAGCAATTTTTTTCTTGATGATTTTGTCACCTCTAACAATGTAAACAGTGATTATGTAAACAGCTTACACTACTATTCACCATGTACAAACACTTCGATTTCTTATCTTTTTAAGGGTGAGGTCTGGATACAGAACCATGGTAAAATACACTGCAATTTAATACTATTAAATATTGTTAGGGCTGGATGGAAGCACCATTCTGCATTAGGGATGGGCCACCCCTGCCATGCTCTGCCGAGACTTGCATGTAGGACTGTAACTTCAGGTAGTGCTTGGGGCATACTGTCAGCCAGAAGATTTCCCTCTTTCAGAGAATGGGGCTGTACCAGGAGTTTGTATTCCAGTGGATTTCTCTGATAAGCACAAGTAGCAGGTCTCAAGTTAAAATATACACTCGCCCAACCCTGTGTGCCAGTGTAATGATACCATGGCTTGCACAGTCGTGTAGCCCCAAAGCATGAAAATTCGGTCTTTCCACAGCACATTTCGTAGAATCACAGAGTGGTTTGGGTTGGAAGGGACCTTAAAAATAATCTAGTCCAACCTCCCTGCCATGGGCAGAGACACCTTCCACTAGACCAGGTTGCTCAAAGCCTCATCCAGCCTGGCCTTGAACACTGTCAGGGATGGGGCACCCACAGCTTCTCTGGGCAACCTGTTCCAGTGTCTCACCACCCTCTCTGGGAAGAATTTCTTCCTGATGTCCAATCTAAATCTCCCTGCTTTCAATTTAAACCCATTACCCCTTGTCCTGTCACTACAGGCCCTTGTAAGAAGTTCCCCCCCAGCTTTCTTGTAGCCCCCTTCAGGTGCTGTAAGTTCTCCTCAAAGCCTTCTATTCTCCTGACTGAACAACCCCAACTCTTTCAGACTTTCTGCACAGGAGATGTGCTCCAGCCCTCTGAGCATCTTTGTGGCCTCCTCTGGACTCGCTCCAACCAGTCAATATCCTTCTTATGCTGGGGGACCTCAGAACGGGACGCAGTACTGCAAGCGGGGGTCTCACGAGAGCAGAGTAGAGGGGGAGAATCACCTCCCTCAACCTGCTGACCACACTTCTCTTGGTGTATCCCAGGATATGGTTGGCTTTCTGGGCTGCCAGCACATACTGCCGGCTCATGTCCAGCTTCTCATCCACCAGTAACCTCAGGTCCTTCTCCTCAGGGCTGCTCTCAATCCATTCTCTGCCCAGCCGGTACTTGTGCTTTGGATTGCCCCAACCCATGTGCAGCACCTTGCACTTGACCTTATTGAACTTTGTGCAGTTAGCACAGGCCCACCTCTCCAGCCTGTCCACATCCCTCTGGATGGGATCCCTTCCCTCCAGCATGTTGAACACACCACACAGGTTGGTGTCATTGGCAAACTTTCTGAGGTTGCACTCAATCCCACCATCCACATCGCTGACAAAGATGTTGAACAGTGTCGGACCCAGTACTGACCCCTGAGGAACGCCCTCATCACTGGTCTCCACTCAGACCTTGAGCCATTGACCACAACTCTCTGAGTGTGACCACCAAGCCAGTTTCTTATCCACTGAGTGGTCCATCCGTCAAATCCATGCCTCTCCAGTTTAGAGACAAGGATGTCATGCGGGACAGTGTGCAACACTTTGCACAAGTCCAGGTAAATTACATCAGTTGCCTGTCCTCTATACACCAAGGTCATGACCCCATCATAGAAGGCCACCATATTTGTCAGGCATGATCTGCCCTTGGTGAAGCCATGTTGGCTGCCACCAATTACCTCCTTGTTTTCCGTGTGCCTTATCGTCGTTTACGGAAGGATCTGCTCTAGGATCTTATCAGGCACAGAGGTGAGACTGACTGGCCTGTAGTTCCCTGGATCCTCCTTTTTTCCCTTTTTAAAGATGGGGGTTGTTTCCCCTTTTTCAGTCAGTGGGAACTTCACCAGACCACCACTACTTCTCGAATATGATGGAGAGAGGTTTTGCAACCTCATCTGCTAGTTCTTTCAGGACACGCGGATGTATTTCATCAGGTCCCATGGACTTGTGCACCTTCAGGTTCCTCAGGTGTTCCCAAACCTGATCCTCTCTAACCATGGGTGGCTCTCCGTTCTCCCAGTCCCTGTTCTTGCCTTGTGCAGCTCGAGGAGTATGGCTTGTGCCCTTGCCATTGAAGACTGAGGCAAAAAAGCATTGAACACCTCGGCCTTCTCCATATCCTGGGAAACTGGTTTTCCTGTTTCCTTCCGCAGAGGGCCCACATTTTCCCTGATCTTCTTTTTATCCCCTGTGTACCTATAGAAGCCCTTCTTGTTGGCCTTGATATTCCTGGCCAGGTTTAATTCTGTCAGGGCTTTGGCTTTCCTAACCTGATCTCTGACTTGTCGAACAACTTCCCTGTAATCTTCCCAGGATACCTGTACCTGCTTCCACCCACTGTGGGCTTCCTTTTTGCGCCTCAGTTTGTCCAGGAGCTGCTTGTTCATCCGTGCAGGCCTCCTGGCACTTTTACCTGACTTCCTTTTCATTGAGATGCATCGCCCCTGAGCTTGGAGAAGATCCTTGAATATTCACCAGCTTTCTTGGGTCCCTCTTCCCTCCAGGGCTTCTTCCCATGGACTCTGCCAGTCAGTTCCCTGAAGAGGCCAAAGTCTGCCCTCCTGAAGTCCGTGGTAGTGAGCTTACTGCGCACCCTCCTTAAGGATCTCAAACGCCACCATTTCACAGTTGCTGCAGCCAAGACTGCCCTTGAGTGTCGTATTCCCCACCAGTCCCTCCTTGTTGGTGAGAACAAGGTCCACCATGGCACCTCTCCTTGTCAGCTCCTCTACCACTTGGAGAAGGAAGTTGTCATCGAAGCATTCCAGGAATCTCCTGGCTTGCTTGTGCCCCGCTGTGTTGTCTCTCCAACAGATATGGGGGTGGTTGAAGTCCCCCACGCGGACCAGGGTTTGGCTCCACCAATCTATCTCCCCCTCACACTCCCTGATACTCCTCAGCCCTTCCACTTCTTCCTTCAGCTCTTCCACCCAGCTGAGCAGGTCATATCCCTGGTCACCCCTCACACAGGGGCTGTCTCTGTGCCCTCGGGTACGGGTGAAAGGCTCAGGCACTCCCTGCAGCCGGAGACCTGGACAGCTGCATGCCTGAGCCGGAGCACCACCTGGATTGCCACATTCTTCCTGATGATGTCTTTCAGCTGAGTGGCCACCACCACTGGACCCTACCCACATGCCTCACCTCAGCTGCTTGTCAGCAGCTTGCTCTTCCCGCTCTTGGGCGGGAAGGGGCAGGCAAGGGAAGAGGGGCTGGGGCTGGGACTCCCTCTCTCTCCCCTGCACTTGTGCTTGTTCCTTCACAAGTTTTGCCACTTCAGGAAGGGTCCTCAGACTCAATCCTCCACTTCGGAGCCCTTCACCTCAGTGTCTTCTTGCTCTGCAGCTTGAAATTCCGTACATATCAGTGAGATACCATATGCAGAAACTTTCATTTCTTCCCTGGCAGGTGGAACCTTAAGGATTTGGGTTTAGCATATTGCTTTAAGGAATATTATTCTTTCAGAAATCCTTGACCAGTTTTGGCATTTCATGAGAATAAAACATCTCATCCTTTGTGGAAAGACAGGGTAAGTAGTTGTACCTGTCACAACCTTCCTCTCAAATTACACTATTGGTAATTCTCAAATAATCCAGTTTAACATAGTTTAGCTATTTGCCAGATGTTTTCACTAAAGATGAGATATTGTATAATTCTCAAAAGGCGTAGTTGAACACATCAGCTCTTCCAAATCTGCACTGATGTTCTATTATGTATGGCGTAAGAGAAAAGCCTCATGAACTTGCTGTGTCAGTAGTGGATACTGGAACTAAACCATTTTTTATCTATTATTTGTTCTTCCATTTTCAGTCCTACTGTTATTCCAAAGAGAAGTGAAATCATTCCACTACTTCACAGAAATCTCTGCAGCATAAGGCTGAAAATGACCTGAAGAGGTCACTTCATCTAGTGATTTCCACACATTTTCAACCAGTGGATCAGTGCTAAAGTTCAGAATATTTCCCAGGCTACCACCCAGCTTTATCAGCACATCTTTAATGGGGAATAACTGCATCACGATTCTGTAGGCCAGTTATGGACCACTGAACCCTAGGCTTATGGACCACCATAAGTCCCAGTTGTCCCAGTACCTCAGTATGGATATCTGGAGTCCAAGAACAACTGCTTAGTCATCGCCTTCTCTTGCAGATCCACGTGTATACTGCCACCCTCATATTTCAAACAACCTGTACTTGGCTCCCCTATTTTCAAGGTAATCCTCAGACCTGAGCGGAGAATGAGCTATACGCAGACAAACTGCGATGGCAACAGCCTGCTTCCTAGAGCTGTCCTCCCCTGAATGTCTCTGGTCCTTTTCTTGTCAGGGAAGCTGACGTGCACCTACTGTACGAGAGAGCTTTCTGTGAAACTGCGAGCTAGGCAGAGGCTGTCACCCCCAAACAGCTCACCCAAGACATGGGCTTCTGGCTGGCCACTGGCTGGGCCCATTGTCTAAGCAATCTACTGATGGTCAGCAGGACAAGAGCCCTGATTTAGTCTGTCCCCATTCTTGAGACAAAATCAAACAGATTTACACCATCCTCAGCTTCTCTTAAAATCCTTCAGTGCAGAGGATGCCGGCAGTCCCTACAGTCACCAATGCTCAATTGCCCTTTCAATTCAAAGAACAGTGTCTCATCAGAATTACCTTTGCTCTCAGCAAACAAAGGTTACTTGTTTTCCTGCAGAGTTTGGAGGAAGAGTATGTGTTTTGTGCATGTGAAGACTCAAATCATCCTTGTCTTCTTTCTAGAAAAGACACTTGATTCTTTCAGCCACTCCCAAGAAATCACATTTCTTACGATTCACATTGCTCACCTCTGAGCTACAGAGCTACATTCTTCTAAAAATACACAGCCCAAAAATGGACACAGTTTTCCAGCTGAGGTCACTGGTGCCAAGCCAAGTAAAAGAACCGCTTCCTATATTTTATACCTGTTAATGCATCCCAGAAGGGCATTTGAATGTCTTGCAACAGTGCTATATTTTGCACTCTCAGTTGCAACCCATTGTCATCTTCCAGATCCTTTTCTGCAGTGGAATAAAACCAAAAAGATCAGGACAAACATCTACAGGGCCCCATCTCTTGTATCATCGCATTTAAGTAACCTATTGAATGATGAACTCAAATAGCAGTCCACAACCAGTTGTACATCCACCACAATTTTTTGGGGGTCATTTTCCTTCAGCTTCCTTCTGAGAACATTGTGCGGGATTGTCAGAAGTTGTGGTGTGGTCAATGTAAACTCTGTCTACGGTTCCTCACGTTTTTGCTAGGTTTCTAACCAAGTTAAGTAATTTTATTAGAATAGTATCATGGTATTTGCTCTTAACAAAACTGTGTATTATTTGTTTTGTTGGTTATTAAGTGACTGTTCAGTGAGAGCACTTCCAGATACTGAAGTTAAATTCGTCCATCATGGTATGTCCCATAGATTTCTTCCTAGTCTTGCTGTTTATTTTGTTTGCATTTTTTCCAGCCCTCTGGTACTCCCCATCCACCTGCAATTTTCAGAATTGATCATTAACAGTTCAGAGGTTGCTCAGGATGAGTCCTAAAATACTCTTGGAGAAATTTCCTCTGTGCTCTGCTCCTATGCTCCTGTTGAAATTAATCACATGAAATATCTGGTCAAAAATAACTTTTTTTTGGTGATTAATAAAGGAAAAAGAGGAACTTCATGGAAGGTCAGCCATGCATGTTGCTTTTAAAACGCTATGCATATTTGGGTAGAATTTTCAGAAAAACTCACCTACAATGCAATATGTATACACCCATGGACCAAGCGCAGCACCGTGCTTTCAAATTCCACCCTGAACTCCATATGACAAATACATTAACTTCACTATTATAACAGTTGCTGGCTAGATTAAAAGGTAGAGATGGAGTCACAGTCACCAAAGTCATTCCATAGTCATTCCATAAGAAGATCAGTCCATTATGGATCACTATTTATTGTAAAGTCTGAATCATTTCTCTTTCTCAGAAACCTTTAAAGGATTAAGTGTTAAATTATATATCATTTTAAGAGCTGGGTTTGCTAGTCCTTTCTCTCCTCATAATTCATTGCCTTCACCTCTACCTGTATTTATAGTGTGCATGAATGAAATGTGCCCAGGCAGAACATAAGATAAAAATGCTTTTGAAAGCTAGTTAATAGCTGTACTTGGATGCATCACATAACAACGATCAACCTTACTTTTTCAGATTCTTCTTGTTCTTCCAGATTTCTGTGGGTGATGTCAAATTCATGCTTCTACATTTTTTTACACAGATCTTTTTTTTTTTTTATTATGGCTCCTCCTTCTTATGCTAGTGTTTTTCTGTGATAGATGCAAAACATCACCTGATATCCTCAGCATGCTCCTTTTACTCACTCACAGGCTCTCTGTACTGATGCAGATTCACCCATTTACAGTGTCATGGCAGATGTTAAGTGTTGCTAGAATTTCTAAATGAAATTTTTGCTGTTTGGTAGCTTGGTGGTAGCTTTACCACTGACTTTAACAGGGTCAGAGCATCAGCCACTGTTTGTCCAAAGCCTTCAGTAGAACATTCCTATTGTGTAATTGATATGACTAAAGGGTAAAGAAAGGCATTCGTCCTTGTTTGCGCACTACCTCTGTGCAGGGAACAGATAATCACACAGAATGCACCAGGATGAAGGTCTCGCAGCACTGGGTGCACATAAAGAAGCTCCAGTCACAAAGAATTCATAATCTGATTCCAAACAGAGACAATAAGTGACAATAACACAGAGGTAGAAAACTAAAGGAAGCATGAGAAGTTTTTCAGCTTTTACAGAAAACTAGGATACTTCCTTCTATGCTAAATAGGCTTTTTTTTGGTGATAAACAGACCTTTTCTCCTCAGTAGGGAGCTACATGCTTTTTATACCTTCTAGATATTGCTGCTCAAGACAGCAATGCAATAAAACAGGCATTTTCATTATTAAAACCTTTTCTTCAACTGCTTACAGCTTTCTGGAAATAAAACTTGCTTGCCTGGTTTCTTAACATCACAACTGCAAGAAAACAACAGCAGCAAAGAAGCAGATGCTAAAGTGATATAAGGAACAGGCAAGATATTAAATAAGAACAAACAGCAAATAAAGGTTGTCCAGTGTCCTAGATTTCAAAAAAAAAAAAAAAAAAAATTGGTAAATATAGGAGTAGTGATGTTAGTTTTCTGATGGGAGCTGTTTGCAGAAGTTTACATGGAATTGAATTACTTAAGCAGTCCCCCCTGAATAAGATAAACACCACTGGCTCGAGGTCCAGCCCAGAAATCCATGAGACCTAATTGCTTTATCTGCGTCCCCTCAATGAGCAGTGACAGAAAATGAAAATATATTCAAAGACAAGCTTCCAAGCTTTTCAGGGCTTTGCCTGCATCTGGCCTCTTGCCTCCTTCAGTGAGCCCTGGCCAAAGGTGGGCTCTTCAGACATGGCTGCAGTGCTGGGTCCAGATGTGCTGCCTCTTGCTTCATCACCCATGGTGACCCAGAGACGATGCCCAGGTGAAGAGCACTCAGACAGACACGCAGCCCTTCCTAAGGGACACCTTCCCAAGGAGAAGCCTTTTCCTTTGCAATTTCCCAGCCTTGTTTGCCTGAGGTCTCATTATCAAACCTGTTCAAAATAGGGTTCTGCTCTTGTTTAATGCAGAGCATAAAGGGACAGTAGAATTTTATTAACCCCAAATTTAAAATGTATCTGCATTTTACCAGGAGCAGTCCTACAAATACAAGGCAAAATTAGGCAAGCCCAATTTATTCTCTCCAAACTCCAGCAGAGACTGGCAAATTGCTCCCTCCTCTGTAGGACTTCGGTCCCCTGCAGCTCCTCATAGCTCTTCTACCAGCAACCGACAACCCCCAGAAGTAACCAACAGACTCCCTGCACCACTTTGCACAGGGTTTCATTTTACATGGATTCATCAGTCCAGTAATGCTGGTAGACTCCTACACCTGCACAGAGTTCATTGCAAGTCTGGGGCCAAAATAATTCACAACTCTACCGTACACCATAGTCAGCTTGGTTACTCATCCCAGCTCCACACCAGAACAAGGTCTAAGGGTGAGGTGAAACCAGGAGGAAGAAAATAAAATTAAACATCCAGAATAACAGAATTTTCTTACATTATTTTCTCCATCCAAAGAAGTATCTCTGTCTTCCCCAAACTGCTTTGGTCAAGTGCCCTGTCTGATTGGACTACCAGATTGTTTGGAATAAGCATGGTCTGAAAAAAACTTCACTCCCCTGGAGAATTTTGCTGGGAATAATAGATATGAGTGAAGGTCTAAATCAATGGAAGTCTTTCTGAATGCATTTCCAGAAAACCTGGACGCATTGCCAGTGACTTTGACTAAAATACAAGGTGCCAGCCACTGTTTGGAAAGCAATTTACAGTTAAGTAATTTAAATTTCATAGTGAGGAAAGCCATATAGTGAGAACCTCATCTACTGCAGGAGGGGGGATCTGGAGTCATTCAGGGACTGCAAAAGGCTTGCACAACTTCGGGAGGAGGTTTGAGGGTTAGTTTTTTTCAAGTATGGTTTCTGGTTCCCCTTCTGATCCCAAAAGAAAATCCTCTTCCCTGAATCTCAGCATATATTCAGCTTTTGCCTAAGTGTTTTGGGGTTTTGTTTGGTTTTTTCCTGTTTATTTTCTGTCAGAGGATTACTTTCCCCTTTATTACAAGCTTTCTCTTAAGACTATCAGGTCAGGATTCTGTCACTTCTTGTTTACATGTTTCCAAGTGTTTCTCCTTAAGCTTAAGCTTCGCAGGAGGAGAATTAAACTTAGTGGCTATACCACCATACAGACAGTTGAAAAGCACACCAGAGATTCTTCCCCTTTTACTATTCACTATTAAGACTAGATCTTATGAAAGGTCTGATTCTCCTAAGCCCAATTTTATGACCCCACGCCACTCCCAAACCTTTCTTTTCAGCTGTAGCATCATCCTGTAGACACCTAAACTGGGGGTGCATCCCTGTCTGCTGACTCAGTGAGCGTTCACTGAGCTCATTTTGCTCTGGCTTCTCCTTGGCTGAGTAGCTCAGTTACCTTCAGCCCAAACTCAGCTGGGATAGCTTAAGTCCACATTTGTCGCCTCCGAGAAGCATGTTCTCTCTGTGAGGATATATGCCAGTCACACCAGAGATGAGGGGAATAAATAAATTCTGATTTCTACACAGCAGACAGATGGAGCAAAGGCAGGAATCACAGGGCCAGAGAAGGAGGAAAATAGGATTTCGTGTCACCTGGCACTCCCACCTGAGATGGCAACAGGTATTGCTTGGAGCACTCCAAGGTTGGGAAAGAGATGACTTTGCATTTCTCTCTTTCTAAGTGATGCATTCACTAATCGCGAGGATATTAAATAAAATATGGGGACTGCTTTCTCCAGCCATTTTATTTTTTCTCTCTGGTTTATGAACCCATAGTTCCAGTGCTTCTCTTGGGAGATGTCCCACATGTCCACAGCCTGTCTATAAGGAGACATCCTTTTGCACCATGCCCCTTCACATCCCTCTCTGACCAGCCTTTTGAGGGCCTAGCCTGGCCATGAGAACAGTGGAGGGGTGGCGACCACATCACCAGGTGCAGGGTCCACTGCTGGCGCCAGGACCCCCATGGTCCACACAACTCAATGACATCCATATACTCTATGAGACGGCTCAGTTAAGTCAGCCCCACAATAGAGCCCTCTGATGATCCAGGAGTTTAGAGTCTGTTTTTACCACCGTGCTGCTATGAGCTGGGTGTTGATGACTTTACGTGTTAATTACACTCTCTTGTCCAGGTTTGGTTGATACAAACTGTTTTGCTTCCAGAGACCTCGTACTGGCGGCCAATGCAGCCTTGAAAACCTTAAAAAGAAACTCAGTGTGAGAACCCATAGCAGCAGCAGAGAAAACAATTTGCAGGAAAACTGAGACCAGCAGCAATAAGCGCAGGGAAAAGGGAAGCAGCTCTCCAAGGCTCCCCCCGGACACGGTGAGCTAGAAAAATCAAAAAAGAAAACAGCATGCAAGCCCAAATCCTGCCAGTGGCAAGTCAAACAGCTAGAGCAAAAGGCAGCTCTTAGAAACAAAGCTGCTGGTCACCCTCACCTCCTTCAGAAGTACCCCCCCCCTACAGAAAATGAGATACCATGAAGCACTAGCCAGTTCCGGTCTCATAAATATTTCTCCCTGACTTTTTCCTTGGATTTCCCTGTTTCTGTCATCCTTGGTGCCTTCCCTGCAGGCCTGCTGCAATGGGGCTGGGGTAGCAGCAGGGTATGCAGGGCTGGGCTGCCTGGGAAGCCTGGTCAGGGATGGAGCTGCGAGCGGTGGAGGACCACAGCTTCTGATTACTTCCCATATCCTTACACTCAGCTTTTCTTTCCTTTCTTGGGATAGGAGAGGCAACTGGGGAGAGAGTATTACAGAGCTGGTGTGCGCAGAATGGTGTGGGTTGAAGAGACTTTCAGAGATTATCTAGTCAACTCCTCTGCCATGGGCAGGGACATCTTTCATAGACCAAGTTGCTCAAAGCCTCATCCAGCCTGGCCTTGAAGACAGCCAGGGATGGGGCATCCACAGCTTCTCTGGGCAACCTGTTCCAGTGCCTCACCACCCTCTCTGGGAAGCATTTCTTCCTGATATCCAATCTGAATCTCCCCACTTTCAGTTTAAACCCGTCACCCCTTGTCCTGTCACTACAGGCCCTTGTAAAAAGTCCCCCCCCAGCTTTCTTGTAGGCCCCTTCAGGTACTGGAAGGTGCTGTAAGTTCTCCTCAAAGCCTTCTATTCTCCTGGATGAACAAGCCCAGCTCTCTCAGCCTGTCCCCATAGCAGAGGGGCTCCAGCCCTCTGAGCATCTTTGTGGTCTCCCCTGGTCTCGCTCCAACCGGTCGATATCCTGCTTATGTTGGGGGCTCCAGACCTGGACGCAGTACTGCAGGCAGGGTCTCATGAGACCAGAGTAGAGAGGGAGAATCACGTCCCTGGACCTGCTGGCCACACTTCTCTTGGTGCGGCCCAGGATATAGTTGGTTTTTTTGGCTGCAAGTACACACTGCCAGCTCATGCTGAGCTTCTCATTAAGCAATATCCCCAAGTCCTTCTCCTCAGGGCTGCTCTCAATCCATTCATCCCGAGTTTGTATTGATACCAGTTGTCCTAACCCATGTGCAGTTCCTGTTGACACTGGCCTTGTTGAACCTCATGAGGTTTGCACTGGCCCACTCCTCAAACTTATCAAGGTCCCTCTGAATGGGATCCCTTCCTTCTAGCAAATCAGCTGCATCACTTAGCTTCTTGTCATCTGCCAGCTTGCTGAAGGTGCACTCAATCTCACCATCTATGTCTTAAAGTTACCCACTTTCATGCTGAGTGCAGTGTTCCATTCATAGAGAAACATACAATTTTACACAAATAGGATCCCTCTTCCAAAATATTTACCTTCTAAAAGTACAGAAGGATACAGTAAATAAACACACAGGCAGTATTTTTCTACATCTAGAAAGTTGACCCCCTACTTTTCTTTCAAAACAGGCACTGTTAGCAGCTTTGAACAAGGTTTTGAAAGGACTTTGAAGGTCACTGGGAACAGTGCACCCAGCCCCAACTGTGCCTTTGCAGACCTCCCTCAGCGCTTAACATTAGTGTTTAAAGCAATTTCAAGGTGACTTTTAATTTGGCATTGTAACTATGTGATTTTTAAAAACTTTCATAACAAAAAATTGGAAAAAAAAGCGCCGTTTCATTGTGAAATTTTGCACTGGTATCCTTATCTTGAGTTTCTCTAGTTGGAGAATTCCAGCTAAAGATTACAAGCTCCCACTATGAATGCATGTTTGAGGGTGTGCTTATAATATACCCATGGAGGAATACAAGGAAACAACATCTATTTTGGCAACCCTTGCACTTTTCAAATTAGATGCAGGAAAGTTATTCTAATGATTTAAAAGTCTCTGAGTCTCAGCAAATTGTATTGACAGAGCTTTCACTTTCAATAAAACCCCAAACTGAAATGTTTTGTACATGTGTTGTTTTCATCAAGATTTTTCCTTGGCAGTTATTGCCCTTTTTACTGGGTAAAAATCATACAGGCAGCCACACTTAGGCACATCCCCATCCCTAGTCCCCTTCTTTCCCACCAGCAGGTTCCTGATTTCTCCAGTGTTTTGACATCCCTCTCCCCTGACACACCATGACCCAGCTACACACAGAGCCAAGGGCAGTGAGTTCGCTTCTGAGTAAAGGCAGAGGAAGGAGGAGAGAGGATGGGGGGAAAGGAATTTAAGGAGGGGATTTGGGAGTGTGAAGCGTGAAGCTGGAAGGACAGGCAATATGAAGAGGACCGAGTACTGGTGAAGCAAGAATAAGATGAGCCAGGATGACTGAAGCAGAGAGGGACAAAGATTTTCCTACAGATTGTCCTGTCATGAAATTGAAATACGGGGCTTTAAACTGCAAGGTAGGCGAGGCAGAATGAGATAAAAGGAAGCCAAGGGAGTAGTAGCGAGCAATAAGCTGTGTTTGTGATGCACATGCACAGTAAGCGCATAAACCAATTAATGAAACTATTGCGTTAGAATCTGCAGAGGGATCGTCCCTCCCCTGTGCCCACACGGAGCAATCCTAGGCGTGGCTGCCTCTTTCCAGTGGGGAACCACTCGTGCCCATCCGAATTTTCCATTGGAAGAAGTGGTACTGCTCTGGCTTTAATGAGTTCCCTAATAAAGAGATGATGACTGGCAGCGTAATTTCCCTTCTACACTTCGTGCTTTCATTGCTGGGGTTTATTATTAACCTCACTACTGCATTTTCTGTTATTTTACTCTGGTGGTTTAATTGTATTTCCACCTCAGTCATGTGCATTCGCTTTCTAATAGTCTCCTTTCCCAGATTGCTTTCATGTGAGCAGCAGGGCTTTTCTGTTAAGTACTCTGCAATGTCTTTAGCATGCATTTCTTTCTGGTTTAATCTTTTTCTTTTTCCCTCTCTGTCCATGTATTAGTCATCCTTAATGGGGTACAGCACCTTGTGCTCTCTGACATGGAAAACAGGGACAATGTAAGCAAACACCAAGGACAAAGCATAAAAATAATGGAGGCAGTCTCTGTAAAAGGGGAATTAATGACTTGGGCAAGTAAATGCCACATGTAAGTAATTTTAAGGAAAGAAAGCATCAGCCACGCTTAGAAATGCAGATGTATTTACCACCTTTCAGCCCCCCTGTTTAGCTGTTACTAATGGCATATCAAAAGGGAACAAAGGAAATTTCTGAATGCAGAAGCACAGATGTCTTAGAGAGGTGATCCGGGCGTAATGGAAATTTAGGGCACAGGCAGCAGCCCTGTTTCTTATTTTATTAATGCTGACATAAATCAGGTGTGTGTATCCACTGAAGGAGTGAATGAAGTTATGCCAAGGTAGGGTTGAAGGGAAGTTGATCAGGTCTCCCATCTCCACTCTAACACGGAGCAACAGCCCCCTCGGGAGCTGCACCTCTGCTCTCACTAAATAAAAGAAGATGGAAATAAATCTTTGTACTCCATTAGAAAATACTAGGACGCGTGCACAGCCGGCTCGGGATGTGTGAGTGCTAGTCAGTGTGTGTTTCTGATAATCCAAAAGAAGGAAAAGTGCGGTAACCCTAATGGTACGGTCAGTGGTTTAGTGTTAGGTCGATAAAAATAACTGATAGTCAACTCCTTATTTACAGCCTGGCCCCTTTCCAACACCAACATTTTAGGGAAGCCGTCCATTGGATCTAAATGAGCTGTAATTTGCCGGCGTTAGTTAAAGGTCTCTAATGTGACCAAGAACCAGGACCTTTGATTTTACGTGGTGGTGCGTGTTTCCATTTGACGTGTCACACACAGATGCTGTTCGGCTGTAAGAAGTCAGGGCGGTCGCGTTCATTTGCTGAGAAACTGTAAGCGGTGCAGAAGGTCTCATGAAGCCGAAGCAAGGCTCAGAGGGATTGCCTTGTGGCCAAGGACAGGCCTTCCTGCTGATGGGGTTATGAGAAAGACCCCAAGCTGCCTTGGTTACGGTTATAAATACCTTCGTGAGGAGAAAAATCTGGGTGCTAAAGAGTTCTTTCAGCTACTGGGGAGAGGAGTGATAAGAACGTAAGGGTAGGGGGTAAGGCAAGATAAAGTGGAACAAAATCAAATGGGAAATGAGGGATGCCTGAAAGGGGGAAGCCAAACAGTCTTGGCAGAGCAGAAATGGGTGGTGAGCTCTCCGTGTCTGGTTATCCATGCTGGATAAGGCAGACATACCGCAGCAAGGCACACGGAGTTCGGGAGAGGAGACCCTGAGTAAATTTAAGGGCTTGTATTAAATAAGGATTTGATTAGATGGTCTAACAATCTTGGCTTTAACCCCCGTGAACCACTTGCTCCCTCTGTCCATCATGGCAGTGCTTTTGGCCGCACGCCCTGCAGCGGGGCCGGCGGGTGAAGGAAAGATGCGGGCAGAGGCTGGCCGGGCGAGGAGCGGGAGATGTCTTG
Organism: Rhynochetos jubatus; assembly: GCA_027574665.1. Classification (NCBI taxonomy): domain Eukaryota; kingdom Metazoa; phylum Chordata; class Aves; order Eurypygiformes; family Rhynochetidae; genus Rhynochetos; species Rhynochetos jubatus. The sequence goes on along the minus strand of CM050650.1, from coordinate 93,845,507 downwards.
CTGCTCCCCCGGAGTTACCGGGAGCCCCTTCCTCACCCCTACAGTGAGATGAAACAGGTGGGAACACAAATAAAATGGGCCAAAATACAAACCTACCGCCACGTAAACCGTGGAGCCCATTATGAACCACACGTCCTAAAACGCTTCTCGTAGAGCAGGACATGGAGTGGCATCACTGAGCAAACAGCTGCCCCCGCTCCTCGGCAGCGACGTTAGGAAGGGCTCAACCACGCCACCGGCCCCTGTGGCGACTCGCAGGTCCCCTCCCGCCTCCGCAGCCCGGCGCTGCAGCAGGAACGGGGTGGCAGGGGTGTCCCCGGGCGCCCACGGCCCCGCGGAGGGGGCGCAGCGCTGCGCGGGGCCCCGCAAAGGGCGGGCTGCAGCGGCACCTGGCGGCCAACCGCGGGGCCGGGCGGGGGCCAGCGCCGCGCCCGTGGGAGAGGGATGCGCGCATCCTGCGCTACCGCGGCGAGCACTTGGGAGGGGGCGGGGAGGGGAGAAGGGTTTTTCGGACCTGGCCCATTAAGAGTGGGACTGCAGCCGTTTATGACCTGCAGTGTCAGCTACCATGGGGCTAGCGCTGTGTTTTGATCAGTGGAAAAATCGGTTATTAATCGGCAAAGGACTATTGATTTTCCAACTGCTGTTTCCATAGAATAGTTAGCTGGCAAGCAGTGAACTGTAAAGTGCCACCAGGAGCACCTCTGGCCCAAAGGAGCGAGTCGATCCACAGCAGGAGATACGAGATATTCCTGGGGTCACCACTGGAATAGAGCAGCTCACAGTTTGCAGAACATGTGGGGGTGCATTTCGTTTTTGTAGTTAACAAATTGGGACAAATTCATGGTTGCTTTGGGAAGCAGAGTGGAAGACGTGGGATACTATTCAATTCCACACAAAAACATATTTTTGATGGATGTAGGCTGGTTTCTGATCGATTCGTAGTGGACCTGAGAAATACATTGTTTTCCTCTGTCAGAATTCAGCAGTGAAGCAACCTTCTCTTTTCTTTCTTTTGTAATGCAGTGGAAATATTCATAAGGTCTTCAGCAAGATGTAGTCTTCTGATCTTTTTCTTCTATGTATAGACCATCTGTGATGGTTCACCCAGGCAGATGTGTGCTGATCTGGACCATACGGATTTGATAATTTATTTTAGCTAGGTCTATAATGGGGATTTTTATCACCAACTGCTGGGATTTGGGTCCTTTTTATGAAACTTGCCCAGACATGGAACATTCTGAGACCTGAAATTCTTTTGTAGTCTTTGTCCTAAAATCCCTGAGTAATATACTCAAGCACGTCACTGAAATAGATCCACAACGCAGAGCTTAGACTGACATTTACCCAGGAGAGCGTCAGCATCAGCAGCATGTAATGCTGCATATAAGAACAGGCCAGTGTTCTTTCATACTTTTTAGTATGAAAATTATGATTTCATTATCTAGAAAATGCCCTGGTTTGGATCTGAATTTTAACTGTCCAGCAGTCATCAGAGAATGAAGGTTGGCTTGGGTCTATTTTAGGTACCTTTTCAATATGCAGTCAGCGTTACTCTGCATTTCACTGCGTTTCTTTGTCTGATCCAATTGTGGTTGTTTCTTCAGTCATGGTCCAGCAATGCAATGACAGTAGCAAGCTCTCACAGCTGTCATTAAGAATCACAAGTTCATTTACTCACTACTGAAACTTTTATCTGAAATAATGCAATACTGCGCAACCATTACAGGCAACTGGAAAGAGGGATAAAACACCTCTTTGAAACTGGAGCTACAAAAGAATTACCCTGGACACCAATGCAAAGAGCACAGTGCATAGCTTTACTCCGGTGAACAGCATCAGGAGAACATCAGAAGGTGGGTTAGGTGCTAAATTTGCTCGTGCAAGGTAGTGTCCCCAGTGTCACAGTGACTGTTGCCACTATGGAGAACAGAGTCCTGGCTTCATACAGCATCACTGGCATGTGCAGCCCTACTGCCAGGAAAGACTTCTCAACTCACATGGTTTAAATCAAATTGGGATTACAGCAATTTATTGATTTATTAGCAGCACGCGTTTAACCTGCAATCAGCGAACTCTATGTTCAGGACTGAAATCAGCAACACATCAGATAAACCACAGTACTAGACACTTGCGAAATGTTAGAAAATGCCTGCAGATTTCTAAGCATGCTTTTATAGCCCCAACATTTAAGAGCCCCTGTCCCAGGCAGTGTTGATTGCACACCCCATGCCCTGTGTGCAGGTACAGGTGCCCATGTGCAGACCCTCCTGTGGAGATGTGGGTGCTCCTGTGGTGCAAGCACCCCTGTTGCTGCCAGCACACTACTAAGGCACCACCATGGGGAGGTGCCCCACACAATCCCACATGCACCCTGATGAGGGGTGGCCCCCCCCTGCCATTTCCGTGCTGTGGGTACCCCCATCCCTGCAGCTGGGGATGCTGCAGGGCAATGCACCACTTCTGCTCCAAGGCAATGTTGCACTGGTCTCTTTGTCATTCCCTGGTTACTGTTTAATGAGGTTGGTCATCTTCCTTGTTAGTGCTACCAGCTTTGGGCAATCACCCTCTCAGGCAGTTTTTGGGTGTCCCATAAAGCCCCTTAGCTGAGGGGCCACGGGGCACGCCAGCTGGGGATGTGTTCCTGTGTTTCCATGGATGGGCAAGCTCACAGCTGGCACTGCTCTCGTTTCTGAGTGCTGAAAGTTTGCTATCTGATGCTCCTCATTTCCCCAGCATGCTGCCTTGCCAGGGAATGTCCCTCACCTCTGGCAGGGATCTGAGCAGGAGCTCTACCTGTCTGCTCCCGGTCAGGTCCAGGGTCATCCCAGGTGACTTCTCCAGGGCAAGACCTTTAGAGGCGTGAACCCTTTGCTTTGCTCAGTTAGAAGAGTTTGCAAAAGAGCTGCGAAGCTCTGCCTTCACTGGTGGTTGGTTATACGACCCTGAGCCTCCAAAGCTATGTAAGTTTAAGAGCTCCTCTGAATGTAGCTTCCTAGAACACTGAGGTTTTATCACAGTGGTTTCTCTCTCTCCCCTGTACTGACATTCTTCCTGTCTAGATAGTAGTATTTTATATTTCTAGATATGTTTATTTGTTTTCAACCTAATACTGCTGCACATCTTCCTCTTTTTTATATTTTTCTTTAATTTTTTTCTTAACCATCTTTTCAAGACAGTGTTCTCCTTTTATGTGACTCCTTCCTTTTCCATCCAGTTTTCCTGAAATGCTTTCTTCGTCTCCTACTTTCCCATCTGTTTCTGTCCTCCTCCAGCTTGATGTTACTTAATTTTATTTATTTTTCACTCCTTTCTTAGAAGTTTCAGCCCTTTGGTCTCAGTCACTATCCAAAAGCAACCCAGAGTGTTCCCGATGGGGCTGGGGTGACAGAGCGCCTTGTGCAGTCATCCTCCAGATACTGCCGAGTGAGCATCCTTGGGGCTACACTGGAACTGAACTCAGCATCTCCTGTTAGTACAAAGTAGTGTTGTGATAGCATTGTTTGCAGCCATTTGTGTTTGACCAGAACAGGGAAAAAGAAACGGCAATTTAGGGGCATGTTTCTATCTCTTCCCCCCCGCCGAGAAACTTCAAGTGGTCTGAATTTCGACAGCTGTGGCGCTTCTCTCTGGTGGCTCGGCAGCAAAGCTTGAACCACAGTACAAGAGGGAAATGTAAAGAAAAATAAATAGCAGTAGTGATATTTTCAGATGTGAGAAGGTCCTTATGGCTGTAGGGTTTCAGTGTTCTCCAGCTCAGAAGATGCTAAATTGTCCTTTAGGGAAAAAAAAAAGAGACAAAGTAAGAATTGAAAACAATCTCTTTTGAGTCCCTTCTTATATTTCCCATGCACTCACATCTCCTGTTTCATAGACCAAACCAGGCGGAACTGAGCCTCGTGTCAACGTCTTCCATCCTTTGAAAGACGCAAAATGCAAATAAATCAACAAAAGTTTAGATGAGAGTCATATTTGCAAAGATACAATGCAATTTCTTTTCCTCGCTCCCTTCAGCCCTCCCGCTCTTATGTTTATGCACTATGTGAAGCTTTTTAATGCTGACATTTGGGATTTATCCCTCGAGGATTATCTTTGAAGAAACATATCACTTCTTAGTACTTAAGGTTTTTTTTACATCCTGCATTCATAATTCTAAGACAAAAATAATACTATCAATATTAATGCATTGAAGACATTTTCTTCTGTACCTGAGGGTATGTGACTACCAACAAAGATAAGTAGAGTTTCACAAATATATACAAAAATCCTAAGTTTTGTTATCATGACATGTCTTCAGTGCTGTAATTGTAAGAACACGTCAGAGCGTGACATTGTTACTGGCTGTGAAGGAATCAGAAGCTAACTCTCAGGAAAAATTGACTCCACTGAGTCAGCATCTCTACTCACACTGGGAAAGCATGAATATATAAATATACAGCTATAAAAGTGTGGATACTTATTCAAGGAAAATAATTTCCTCTTGTAAAAACCTTTTAATACACTATCTGTGACTATCTACACAAAAAAAGAATGTGTTCATTTCAGGAGAAAGGGTTAAATAGTTGTGTGAGGGTGTGCTGAGGCTTCTGTAGGCATAAAGACTTTGTAGACCCCCTCCTGCATTTAAAAGGTGCCACTTTTTCCTGTGCCTGCAGAAGAATGTTATCTTTGTTTTGTGTCTAGTCACCCCATAAAAGAGGTGACACCACCCGTTGTCTGTCAGAATTCCTTGGGCTGAAACAGGTCTGCAGAAATGACTGGAAAATTTTGAATAAAGGTAAACCAGTGAGATTTCAATCTATTCATGGATAGCTCATATGAAGGAAATAGGCTTAATTTAATTATTTTCTGTTGTAAACAGTGGTTCGGATTCTGTTCTCATTCTTGGATGTAAACCTGGAGTATCTTTACCAATCCTACTGAAATAGTTCTAGGTTTACAATGAATTATAATAAATAATAGTTGCTAATAGAATTAGGTCAGTCATACTCACTGCAGAAGAAGAATTTTAGACACAATCGATGGTGATGGATGGTTCTTAGTTGTTCCTGTACAAATATGCCTCCTCCTGTCCAAGAAAGGTGATATGAAAGAAGAGTTTCCAGCTTCAGGATAAATGCTGTGAACAATACTGGCCATAAGTGCACGGCATTTATGTCTCATAACCACAAGGTTAAGGACTCAGTGTGCCTCAAATACAATGGTGTTGTATTATTAACCACATAGACAGAGAATTGAGTAAGTTACCCTATTTATTTATCACCAGTTATGTTGAGGAAGACTAATATCCCTTGCAGCAGAGTGCTTCCTTTATTTCTCCATATTCTTTGTGCAATGTTTTTTCTTCAATATATCTGTTAATAAGTATAATTGTTATTAATTATCTAATTCTCTTTTAGACATAAGCCAAAAATTTATAAACAAAGATACTTGACAGAGACATTTTATGTTTTTACTACAAAATAGATAGAAATAATTGATGTGCTGATTATTTCTTTATATATTTCAAGTAGGAAGCAACAAAACTAAAGAGAGCACATTTAAAAGCTTTATAAAAGTCCATAGGCAAAGGGCTTCTTCCTGTAATGTATTGTAATATGCTAACTGATTTATAGATAATAAAGCTGCATGAGATGTTTGCAATGGAATTGGGGTCACTTGAAGTCGGTCTTGGTGTCATCACAGAATGAAGCATCCTTCACCCAATGATCGCAAGCTATAGCTGTGTCACCACTAAATCATCTTTGCTGGGCTGCTGAGCCTCTGTCTTTCCTACGTTTACAGCTCCAGAGGGGATTTTTGTGTCTTCTGGTCCTCCAGTGCACTGGGTCACAAATCCCATCTGAGATTGCCTTGGCCTCACTTTGTGGCTTTTACTGGCTCCAGTGGTCAGAAACCACTCCCTGATTTCCAATCTCATTTTTTCCTGGCTGCCTTCTTTTTTTTTCCCTCCATTATTGTGTTTTGTCTGAAATGGCTTTTCTCTTCCTAGAGTTTACCCCTCTGATATAGAGGAGCCTCATCCTTCCTGAGGGTCTTGCTCAGCTAAGTACATCAAGCTGTCCTAGTCCTCTCTACTAAATACAGCAAAAAGCTCTTTGCTATGTCTAATCCAGTTAAAATTCAACTTTCTTGTACATAAGTGACTAGAACTGTAGGAGACCCCAGTGACAGTCCGTGTTTAGTCAGAGTCACCACTACATTTCGCTTGCCTTTGTCACGGCTGCAAGGCTTGGAGATATCTCCCATAGCAGGGGAGTTGGAACTAGATGGTCCTTAAGGTCCCTTCCAACCCAAACCATTCTGTGATTCTATCTGCAAATACACAGAAGTGCTTGTGTGTCTGCACAAGCCTATAATTTATGTAAGTACACATGCACACACATACATATGTTTAGTATTTGTTGCCAGCTGAGGAACTCCTAGATTACAGTGCACATTTTTATTATTATTGCTGAAGTGCATGGCCTTCTGTGTTAGGGTAGTCCTTTGGGATTGCTCCTGTCCTCAGGACCATCTTTCCCTGTCTGACAGCTAGTCTCCCCCATACTGAGGATGGTGTACTTGGCCAATTTTATTACTCCATGTCCACTTTTTGCACTATTAATATTGCTAATACTGAACCAGACCCAGTCCTTGAAAAACTTTACTCATCACCATCTTCCAACCTTGTACCATCCTTTCCAGCCTCGTAACATCCTTTCCAGCCTATCCTGGTGACATTTTCACGTCAAACATTCTTACTCACACTACATGTCTTGTACTCATTCTTCTCCAAACAAAGAAATTTCCTGTGTGGTCCTACAGCAGATGTTTTACAGCTGTCTAGATAAATGAGATTTTGGTCTTAGCAATGCATAATAAGAATAGTTAAAAATATCAATTATAGTTTCCAAAAAGGATGTTAGGCTCATCTGACAGGTATGTGGCATTAATCTTCCATCCATCTTCACATGTTTAATTAGTTTTTCTTTAACTATGACTCCAAGGCTGCATATATGAATCAAGTCCGTCTCATATTCTCTGAACTGCACATCATAGTCTTCTTCTGTTTTCCCTGAGTTTGTTTAAGGTCTCCACTCTCAGACTTGTGACTGGTCCAGTCTCTCTCCGGTTCTGGCTATGCTGCTGATATTGAGGTGACAGCTACTTCGCTCCCGGTGTTTCAGTTTGGGTTACTGTATGCAAGACCACATCCCCAATGTGACTGTTGCCCATTAAAGAATGAACATCTCTCTTCATGCAGTCAGAGAAAGTCTTGCATTTGCCTAAGAGGCAAAAAGGAGATGTGGGATGGACCAACCACGGTAGCTATGTCATTTCTGTCATTAAGTTTGTGACACTAAACCTAGAATGAAAATATCTTTTTCCCATGGTCCCCATCCCAAAGTGGTTGTCAGTTAGCACTTTTATAATTGTGCCAATGGTTGGGGCAGTTGGATGCAATCAATGTTTTGGCTCCGTCCATCATCCCTTTGCTTCCCAGGTATATAGCTTATGAATATGACCTGGGAGAGGATGTGGATTGGCTTGAATGTGAGTTTGACTTGACTACCATCGAGGCAGTAGCAAACATTGTTGCTGAAGCAGTAGAAGTCCTCAGACACAGAGCAGGAGGGCTGCTGAGGCTCTTTTTTGGAAGGTCAGGGGAAGGCATCTTTGTCCTGTGTCCCTGCTGGAGCTGGACTGAAAATCAAGGCCTTCGTGGCTAATGGGGATGGCGGCTGCCAGAAGTGGGGGTGGGATGTGGGGTCTTGGTGACTGCTGGGCGGGGAGGATCACTGCATCCACTGCAAGCCGTGTGGGGCCTCTTTGAGAAAACTTCCCCAACGGTGCCACAAAAAGGGAAATGAAAAGGGACCGAGGAACTTAAAGAGCACACACATCTGCTTCAAAAAATCTTATACCTTACTTCCAGGACATCCCTGCAGTGTCAGTTGCAACAATAGGTCTGCCTAAACTCTCATTTCCCTGTTGTGGTGTAATAAAGGTTGGTTCCCCCAGTTTGCTCATTTTTAATCCCTTTTTTTTTGAGCTGGGAATGCCTTTTTGATTTTTTCATAATGCTTAATAATCATGTATGTTCAGTCCCCTAGGTGGTATGTTAATTCTTTTCTTTCATCTACTTAATTAGAAGATTTTGTTCTGCATAAAATAAATGAGGCAGCTGGGGCAGGGTCTTATGAATTGGTGAGCATCCAATAACTATATTAAGCAGTTTCTTAAGGCTTTGAAATTGTCTTCAGATGGTAGCTGTTGACAAACCCTGAAGTGAAGCACTGCTTGAATGTTCACATTAAAACCGCCATTGCAGTTAAGTTAGCGGTGCATGATTAATTGGCTTAAAAGCAATGGGTTTATATGGAGTAAAACGCCTCTATGAAAATCAATAGCATGACTACAATTAGCAAGCACATTACTTTGAAGATATTAAGGGCCACAAATCAAATTCGTCAGCTGAAGAGTAACAGCGGCTGTATACACAGACACAGCAGTTGTGTCTGCAACAGAGCATGAGGGACTTAGGGGTCTTTCCACGTATTCTTTCTCTTCTCTGATTAGCCACAGTGATGGGATAGCATGATAGCTACTCACAGCAAGTAACAGAATCAAAGGTGCTACTTTGCTTCCACACTCCAGATTTGGCCAAGAAGCTCTTGGTCCTGGGCACATGAGGGTGTGCAGGTCTTGATGCCATCACTCAAGACTGACTCCCCTCTCTTTGCCACCCATGTTTGCCCCCACTTCAGCTAATGCTGGCAGCCTGCACCAGCTTCACAGCTGACAGATGGGCAACCCCAGACTTTCACGGGGTCTTGCTCCTCCACCTTGAAAACCCAAAGTCTTTTTTTGGTTGTACGAGTGTTACCGCTCTTCTCTTGTTGCATTCCTACAAACTCCCTTTTATGCTATCGCATAAAAGCCTCTCCAGGACTGAGAGTCACTTGAATCCATAGGCAAATGAAATACTGTATTGTAGTCATGTTTACAGTGATACACAGGGAAATGGTACAGACTTCAGACTCTTCCTAGGAAATGTGCCCTGAATTAAAAAAAAAAAAAAAGCACCACTGGGGTGCGTTTTCATGTGCTGAACTCACACAGATATGCTGAGTGGTTGATCCTGTGTATCACTGCAGAAATAAAAGGCTGTCTGGCTGCTGGGGCATTATTCCTCTTGGCTTGAAGCTGACAAAATGATAAGAATTTTAACTTGGAAATGAAGGGAGAAGGATGGAAGAGACTTCTTTAACCTCCGTGCCTGAAGAACTAATATAAAAACTGGGAAAAATCAAATAAACAACAATATGACAATCTGTAATGGAAGCACAGAAGATGAGAGGATGGACAGTACAGAGAAGGAAAGCGATAACACTGATGAGAACAGGGAGGCTAAACAACAGCCATAACAGGACTAAATATAAATTAGTCTCAGATATAAAGCAATCCTCACTGTTTGAAAAAACACACTAAATTATCTACAGTCTTCTTAAAAAAAAAAAAATGAAGTAAATTATCAACAAACATGGAAAAACACAGTGTACTATAGAAATACTAAGTTGGTATAGAGTTTTGTGAATTGAGTTGTTGTGATTTAACTCTGGCCAACAAAATATCACAAAGCCACTCTCACGCCTCCCCCTCCCCTGTTTCTCCAGCGGAGGGGGAGAATCAGAGAAAAAAGACAAGGAAGCTTGTAAAACTGAGATAAGGACTATTTACTAATTAAATAGAAATGAATTTTATATATATGAATATATAAAAATAGAACTAATAATAAGTAATTAAAATAATAGAAAACTAAGACATATACTACAATTGCTCACCATCCAACAACCAATGCACTGCCAGGTCCTGAGTAGCGAGACCAGAGAGCCCAAGAGCTGGAGCCTGGGAGCAATTGCAGCAGAGTCCAAGTGAGCCCTATCAGTGACAGCAAGACCAGGAAAGCCAACAGACCCACCAACTCACCAGTGAACGAGCAATCAAAGGAATTAGCAAAACAGCTAACAATGGAGTTAGCGAAGGAGTTAAGGAGCTAACGGAAGACTTAAGGAGCCAGCAAAAGAGTTATGGCCCCCGAGACCACACCCTGCTGAAGTACTGAGCATAACATGCTATGGAATGAAATACCCCTTCGGTCAGTTCGGGTCAGCTGTCTGAACTGTGTGTCCCCCCACACTGCCTGTAGAGACAAAGCTGGGAATGCAGCTGCAGTATCAGGAGCTGAGAAAGACCTTGAATTGGTGCAAGCACTCCCCAGCACCAGCTAAAAAGACACCCTGTCAGTACTATTCTCAGGGTAAATCCAGCAACACAGCTTCATACCAGCCACTGCAAAGAGAGTTAACTCTTTCCTGACTAAAACTAGCAGAGATCCTTAAAGCTAATAATAAAAGGGTGCATTTGAAATTTGCTGGAGACATGAAGATGGGAGGCATTGCCAGTATGTCAAAAGATGAAAATATCGGGCAGAAAAAACTACTATCCCAAAGAGGCAGACAATGCAGTAAAGAGCAAGGTCATTTAAAGACTAATCTGGAGAATTTGCACTAAAATCTAGGAGCTTATCAGCTGGAAATAGAAGTGGAGAGAAACCACTGGGTCACTGAGCCAGTCAGGATGAATATTGTCATCTGTGTGATCCGACCACGAAAGGCAAATACAGGCTGAGGGTATCCTTGATGACATGTTTCCTGTAGAGTGAAAGTAGCATTCAGGCGGTTTTGTAGAAGACGGTGCAGAGACCTTGTCTGGAGTATCGTGCACTGTGGTGGCACCCCCGTGCATGAAAGATGGAGGAGCTGCAGAGGATAGACTGTGGGATGGATGTGAGAGGGAAGGGCAGGCACTTGGCTCATTTACTCTTTTTGAAGCTGAAGAGAGATGTGATTGTTCCCTGAAAACACAGTGAGACTAAATTCCAGAGAAACAGGAGAAGAAAAGCTATTTAAGCCGAAGTACATAATTCATATAGAAACAACTGGGAATACATTTAGGCAGTATTTCATAAAATGTTTTTCACTGTCAGTGTACTGAGGATCTGGAATAGGGTAGTGGTGGTGTAAAGCCTGGTAATTTTTTGGTCAGCTCATGAAACACTATCACCGGCATCTTTGGCAAGTGATAGGTATTAAAGGCTCAGGAGCTCCTTTCCAGTCTTATATTCCTCCAACTAACACTACTAAAAGTTAGGAATAGATACAGAGTCTCGTATCGCAGAAGACTCGATGCTGCTGCTCTGTAACACCAGATCCAGGTTGTTATAATTGCCTAAAACTCAGCCATCCTGGTCTTCTTTCATTAGAGCTGAACTTGCTGTGGGAATTGAGGGAGAAGCAAAATTGGTTTCAACTCATTTATTCACAGCCCAGCTGCTGTTTATCCCTCTGAGACAAGGTCCCAGCACCACTCCTCCTGTGCCACATTAGTCTGGCACCTCTGTCCTCTGCTGTGTCCCCATGCTGCAGGTAGCAAGAGTGCTTTCTGTGGAGCATGTGCTGTGCAAAGCATCCTGGCATATCAGATGTCCCAGAACAAGCCCAGTAAAATTATCCTGGAGCTCAGTGTGAGATTCAGTCCTGGAAGCTCCTCCTCCTCCTCCTCACTGCTAGACTTCCCCAGCCCAGTGTTGGCTCCTTTGGCAGCCTCAAAGGCTGGTTAGCCCAATACTCAATTGCACCAGCTCAGAGCTGCGGAGGAGGAGGGAGGAGGTGATCAGAGACCCCACGCACTGCACATGCCTGACCTTGCCTCTGCAAGGCAGAGTGACCTCAGGACTGCCATAATGCGTGTTTGACTTCTTGTGTCTTGGGGGGTGCAGTGATGGGCATGTTGCACTGTGCTCCTGACATCCCTTTTTCGGCCTGTCCTTTAGGTTTTGGAGGAAAGATGCTGCATCTTCAGGCTCTGGCTCTCCCTTTGTGGCTAACAAAACCTGCCCTGCTATTTAATGAAGGAGAAAGCAGATGTCAAAAGTAGAGAGGGGCATTTTTTGCCTCTTCTAAGTGAATAACTGCATCGCAGGACACGGGAGGTACAGACATCAGACAGGCAGAGATGCAGCAGGATTGTGCTTTTTTTAAAAACCGTCCTGTTATTGAATCCTGGGGAGGTGGGGAAAGGAGTCATATTTAATAATTTTTTTTTTGTCTCCTGAAAAAAGAGTGATTTATTATCTGAAGGCAATAATTCCAACTGGTGTTATTGGTATGCGGCACACAGGGATCGTAGTGCTAGTGCATCTTTATTAATGTTGTTATAAAAGCTTCTACTGGGATCCTAGTTATCAAATGACTCTGACAGCAATTCATCCACAAAGCTCTGTGTTTTAATTTCTCACTATCTGGAAAAAAAATGGGCTGGGTGGGTGAAAAGACTCTTATTTTCAGCTGCTTTGTCCTTTGCTTTAAAGCCTGGCACGTTGCAAGTATAAAGGAGGAACATGTAGGATTACAGCGGGAGGAATACATCTTTGAAAAATAAATATCCTGCCATAAAAAGCATGTTACAAAGTGACAGGTACCATCTAGTGATATAATGGAGTCTTTGATTCCCATAGTGCTGGCCATTATAAGAAGCGGTACATAGAGATGTGAGCCAGAGCCTTGAAAAACCCTTTGAATAGCAGCAGAGCCACAAATAGCAGCAAGGGATTTAATGGTAAAACATTTTACAGAGATTTTGCTGTATGCACTGTGAAACAATAGTGAGTTAATGAATTACTGGAAACAGCAAATGTCTCCTTTGATACAAATCAGAGACTGATCAGGGAAGCAGCTAATTTCTAGTTCTTTTTCTTTCTTCAGCCCACTCTCTAGCCGTGGTTATACATGATCACACAGGAGGTCCAGATCCAGCAGAATTTGTGAGCAAAAATCATCAGCTAACCCAAGTAAGCAGCTGAAAAATATTATCTTTTATTATTACTTTCTCCTGGCAAGGCTTGAAACTCCTTCAATTGCATGATATTACGGTAGTGCATCGTGTGAATGTAGCAAAGTGCGTGCTGAGTGAATGATGCATGAGCTGCAAGTGGAAATGTGGAATGGTGGTGGCTCTCAAAAAAAACCATAGGCACATGCATGTTTGAACTCTTCCCCCTCAGTTCATTGCTTAGCATTTTGCCAGGCAAATCTGTCCTTGCATCTCTTTTATCAAACCCTGGAAGGACAATACGTTTTCTAGATTATAGCTTTGGGGGCCAAGTCTCTCCCACATGGGTCTTTTTGTGTGGCTGGAAAATGCCATTTCAGCAACACTGTGGTGTGATGGCCCTTGTTTCCAAGGAAGATGTATTATTGCTTGCCTGGAGAACCTGCAGCCTGGGAGGATAATTCCCTTTCATTAAAGATGCAGGGCGATGCAACCTTTAAAATGGACTTGAGCCTATTTAGAGGTGAAGGCAGTAAGGTGTGAGCTCTGTGAGACTGGCCCTTCATGGATGACCAACACATAATGCATATCTGCAAGGATGTTTTACCCACACAGAATTTTATTTCTTACGCTGTCCCGCCCCAAATCTTTTTCCATTGCAAGATTATATAAAAACCTTTGAGTTTTCTCTGTTGAAAATGCCAAGTCTTTCAAATTCTGTTGGAATAAATGATGGCTTCTGTGTGGCTTTGGCTTGATAAGAACAAGGTGTAGGTCTCAAAACAGAGGCCAGGTTGGGATGCTGTCACAACGTTTGTTGCTGGTATAGTTGTGTCTGTGCCGGCATTTGACCACTTAGGTCAGGAAGTCTTCTGCTACCCATTGCACTAGGAGCCAGGTTTTTAATCCAGGCACTTTTCTGCCCTCACTCTGAGAACAGTCTTGCCAAAGCTGCCTCAGGGTTGTACACAAACAAAACAAATGATTTTGGAGTTGCCTCTTGGTTGTCCCTAGTGCTTTCTTCTCCTTTTAATTATCCTGGTGTGAAACTGAGGTTTCTGCTGAGGTTTGGCGCAGGCTGCAGAGCTGGAGCATCCTTAAGGTCCCTGGCTTGGATACAGGGGAGAGTTGTGCAAGGTCCTCTCCAGCCCTCCCCTTCCTGCTGGCTACCTAAGCGACCTGCTCCCCTCCTAAATCATTTACTTGGATAGACTTAGGAATGAACATGGCTTGAACTTGAACTTGAACTGAGACAGTTGTGAGGGGAATGAGAAGCCGCTGAGCTTGAGGGTTTGTGCTCGGGGTGAGCCCAGCCCTGGGTGAGATCTGAGGTGCAGAGCCTTGAGGGGCAGATGCTGTGCTCCTCAGAGGACAGTGTTGCCTTGGAGGGCTGCAGCTCAGGTCTCCAGCATAACTAAGCATACTGCTGGTATTCAACAACCAAAGTAATAATTAGTAGCTGCAAATCCACCAGTGCCTGTAGATGGCTGAAGGAGTAAATAAAGACATCAGAGCAGCAACACTGCAGTGTACAGAGGCCATATCCAGAGCAATAAAAGCAGCATTCAGACTTCAAAACCTTTTATCCTGGCAGCAAGAATGGTCGTCGTGTCAACACACTTTCTGTTCCTAATTGCAAAACTGGAGAAGAGAAAAACTGAAAGAAATTCTTCCATATATGCCTCAGATGTGTGCTGCCCATCTTTTTGCAAGTAGCCTGCTGCTTGGGTCCCTGCTAGAGATGGGTATGGCTATGAGGCATATAAGCAACAGGAACAAGCTGCTGTGTGCGTTTTGACCATGGCATAGTTCCGTATTGTATAAAAATCATTAAGGGAAACGAAACCAAGAGATCACCCATAGAAGTGCAAGGCATTGGTACTACACAGCTCTGTGCGGGCAGAGTCTGGGGAGGCAATGTGCGAGAGCAGAGCCATTCGGAAAAGCTGCAGCGCCTTGTAGCAGGGCATGGGGAGGATGGAAACACAGGTTTGTTCAACAGACCTCTTCAATTAAATCCCCTCATACAAAGGGAAAGGAAGAAAACTGGAAATAAGGTAGTGAGTGAGGATCACTGCAGTGTTCAGCGCTTTAGAAATCACAGCCAGCTAGTGACTATGGAAACCTTATTCTACCCAAATGGCAATAAATAATTTAGGAAAGACCCTTACTAAAGACTGAATTTCTCTCCCAGGCTCAGACAGATGGACTTCTTCCCTTGGGTAGATAATTTCTGTCTCTTTTAACAAAGTGCAGCTCCATCCAGCATTTCAGCAAAAGGTAACACCAGACCTGCAAAGCTTTTTGTCTTTTCAGCAGCCAGGGCTTCACACATACAAAATAAAGATAATATTGAATTAACCTTATCTGTAGTAGAGCACGTGCGAACAGACATGCTTTAGCTGCCTAGCTAAACTGTGACCTTTTTCCAGGATGAAAATGTAGCTAGTAAAGCAAGTGCACTGACTTGTGCCCTGCTATTAGTTACATGGCAGCCCAGGTGAAGTTTCTCCTGTCATCGCCGCTGTCTGTAGCTTAACTGGAGATGTCCCCATCACTATGGGATGACAGAGTACACACTGGGCAGTGCGGTTTCTTTCCCCAAAGTTTGGATCTCTCTACAATATAATAGAGTTACCACCTACTTTTCAGCAGCTGAACTGTTTTTCCTGGGCTACATGCATTAGTAGCTGCAGCATGTGCTGCCAAGTGAAGAGTTTGGGGAAAAAGAATAAGCAGTGAATGCCAAGCAATCCATCTTGAAAAACCACCTGCACATAGTAAAGGAAAGAAAGGATCTGGGAGTGCCTGAAAGTAAAATTTCACCAAAGGCGAAGGCAGCACGTTGAGTTTCAGCAGGCTCTTCCCTCTGCACTGGTTCTCTTCCTCTTTACTTGAATTGCCTTTTATATCCCTTTTCACCTGCCCTTTCCTTTCATTTCCCTTCTTCCCTTCCAATTAGTGTCCTTAAAATAACAACCATAGTAACGATAAAAGAGAGAACAAGAGGAAGAGAAGTAGTCCTGAAAAGAAAGTAGCATGTGCCTCATCCTGTAGCTTACTGTCACATTCAGCACCGGTCTGGGCTTCTCCAGCTGGACGCTTGCTGGGGCAGGACACTGGTGGCACTGGAGAGCTACACAGTGCGAGCCCATTTCCCAGGCTTTTAGGCACTGCTGTAATAAGCAGGGGGTTTTTTATACATTATCTCCATCCCAAGTTCTAACGCATCCCATCCCAACGGCTCTGCGCCCATTCTTCTGGGAGATCGAATCACATGTTGTCTCCTGCCATCCACAGTGATTGTCATTTGACGATGAGTGGAAGCTGGCAGGGTTACTCAGGCTCCAGGGAGAGCAACTAGGGGACCAGAGGCACTGCGGGTTAAACAAGTGAGGCTGGAATGAAGGCAATGGAAACACATACAGTGAAAAGTTGTTTGGCTTTGGGGACCGGTTTCTGCAGGCCATTTGGAGGTGTGGATCTTAGGCTGTTTAAATGGGAGCAGCTGCCAGGCGTTTCCTAATCCCACATGCCTGCCTGCCATATTGGACCAAATTCCCCAATTAGAAAGTCAGTGGCTGGGAAAGGACTGTCTGTGGGAGCTTACATTTTATTGTTATTACTTGCAAATAACTGTTAAACCATTTCCTACTGCAATTCCAATTCATTCAAAATTTTCAATATTCTCTCTTGAAGTAGATTAAACTGCATATAGAATCCTTAAAAATCAAACCTTGGGTAGTTTCCAAAGAGCTGTAAAGCTAAGGTTGCAGGATGATAACAGTCATTTGTAAAAGTAAATATGATAAAACGAACAGCTGCTTGCATGAAGTAGCACCACAGACTTTCTAATGACTAGATGGGTTCATTTGGGGTTTCAAAATAATTTGAGTTCTGCTTGTCTGAGTGCTGTTAATTGATCAGAAAGTAAAGCTGATCACTGCTTGCTTTTCCCATAGCATATATGCTTTAATAAATTATTGCTTGCAACTCATGCAGTGTTACTCATTATTGACTTCAGATACATTAGCTGGCTGGATGGAAAAGACTTTTCACCAGAACCATTAGTATCATACTGGTGTTTTCTCAGGTGCTCAGCAGGACCTCTGCTCTCTGACAACTCCCATCAATGACCCGGTGGTTTTCAGAGAACTGTCAAAGTATTTTTCATAATAATATGTTCAAGGGAACTCTTCCTACTAGAAGAATTTTCATGTACTAAACACATTTTGTTGGCCATAGGCAACAAATAAGTATATATCTTCAGATTACAGCTTCTGATGAAGGTTTCTTACATTCTTTAGTATAAGGGACATTTGTATGCAGCACTGCTGGATGTGAAACTGTAAATTGGTGCTTTCTGGATTTTCTTACTAACTCCGTTCTTTTGGCAGTCTGGAGAAAAGGCACTTGATTTGGGAAACCCTCTCTCCTCTGAAAAGAGTCTCATACAAGTTTGGAAAACTTGTTTGAAAAGGTGTAGAAAATACATTTTTCTAAACCTGTATGAGACTCAAGAGAATGCTGGATGGGAGACAGGGGGAGGAGGGAATGAAAAAGGGCAAGGAGAAAGAAAAAAGCAAAAGAGACACTTAAAAAGAGAGGTAGGGGAAAAAGCCACTAAAAATTAAATGAGATAAGAAAATATGAAAGGGAAGCAGAAGAAGATGAAAAAATAAGTAGCACATATGTTTATTTTATAGGAAGTTGGCTGACAGGCTGAATTTCTACTCTGGTCAGGGAATCAAAATTATGGTGGGCTCTGGATGAAAAGTGAGTAACAAGTATCCTAAATTAAGAACTCAAGAGACTGAAATCTGTTGTAAAACTGTTCTGGAACAACAAAACCACCATATTTTAAGATGAAAGCTTGTTGATGAATAATTTGCAAACAAAAAAACAAGCTAAATGGCTTGGCTAAGAAAGCACTAGAAAATGCTTGCTCAGAAACACTGATGAAATGAAAGACCATATTCTGTTATCAACTTTCCTTACTTTGAATTCCATTGAAAATAATGCGATAAAGAACCCTTTGCCATTAACAATAATATTAGATTTTTCTTTCCTGCAAACAACTGTCCAAGTCTCTTTGTGGCCAGTGCCGATTTACATAATCATCGTACGCTTTTTGTATGACAAACAGTAAATTCATTTTTCAGGAGTGAATTCAGCTCCACTTGTGATGGAAGTATGGGGATGGGGAAGTAAGAGGAAGGTCTGTGTGGAAACAAGAGCTTGTACCTGTTGGTCCTGGATGCTGGGAGGCTCACTGACCTTATCCCTCCCTGGAAACATGACATCTTGGAGGCACCATACAATGACTGCAACATTTATCAAGGAGATACGGTCTTTTCAAAATGCATCAGTAGAACTATGGTGATTTTCCAATAAGAAAGGATACTTGAAGAAAAAAGAGGATAAGCATTTTATTATTTGTTTGATAGCAACACTTACTCCAAAACAAGTAATTGATTCTGCTGTAATTATCCCAGCAAAGATTTCTCTGTGCATGAAAAGCAGCAGCCTTTCAGAGTCTTGACAAATAAAAGGAGTGCTGGTTGTAACACTGACTACTTTTGTTATTCAAATCTTAACAGAGGTGGAGATAAAGGTTCTAAAAATGGGACAGCCTGTCAGGATGCCTAATGCACCCATTGACGGGTTTCTAGTGGGATGGGTGGTGCTGCAGAGAGAGGGGGCTGGGTGAGGTCAGGGCCAAGTCCCCGTGGGGGCCAAAGTCATGGGGCCAGTCAGCCCCATGTCTGGGTGCAGTGCAGCCACGGTGATACAGGGAAGTTCAGCTCATTGGTGCACAACAGTATCTGAGCTTGGGAGGGAATAAAAACCTCCCCGGGAGTCTCATTCAAAAGGCTACTGCAACTCTATCACCTCAGAAACTCTTATCTATTGTTAATCTGTTCTCTCTTGTCTTTTATCTGGTTAGAGAACTGTGATGGTAAGTAAATGCTGGGTTTTCCTGCTTTGGTTACAAGGTTCAGTGCAGCAGGGTGGAATTTTCACTCTAAAATTAATCTGGGATAATTCCTGGGCTTTCACCCTTTCACTGCTTTTAGCCATTTTTATTCTATCAGCTTCAAAGGCGACGTGCAGTCCTGATTGGCATCAGTGTCACTAGAGCAGAAGTGCACCCCTCGTATCTAACAGAATGGCCTCCATATTTCACCATAAAGTCTTCTTCAAAGAAACCCGTTGCTTGCATGATATTATTCTGCATTATAAAACCTGTAAGAAGGGGTTTCTGTTGGAAAATATCTGTGCTTTTTTTTTTTCCTAATCCATAAATCAAGTAAAGCAGAAAATAGGTGAGGAAAAACTTTGAGTATTGCATCTCCACAGTAACAGAAAAATTCAGCACTGTAGAACACAAACGAATCTAGTATGTGCAGTTTGCCAAACTTTGCTACACAATGGGTTAGATTTCTTGTACATCTCTGGATCAAGTTGGAAGCACATAACCACTCTGCCACACTTCAGAGAAGTCTGACATCCCAACGGGGAGAAGGTAGCTAAAATAACAGCAATCTGCTTTAAAGACAGGTCTGTGCTGCCATCCAAATCAAAGGTTTGTGCAGAGCAAAGGGTGATAGGGGTGTTCATCAGGGTACATTTTTTGAAGGTTTTTATGTCTTTGAGAGAAGCTGCAGGAAGATCAGAGGCACTCAGAGAAGGCAGCAGTATTGGCCTGGGAAGGGAAGCTCTGACACAAAAATCTTGGGAAAATGTCGTCGGTGAGTGATCATTAATTGACAAGGCATTCCTTGCATTACTTTAGAGCTCAGAGAGACAGAATTTAGCTTAGTCTTGGTGAGGAAACAAAGCTGCATTAAAGCCATCTGACCCTTGCAATATTTTCTCTTTGACAATGTTTACCTGCTGTCTGAAGTCTGGTCAACAGGTTAGCTGAGAAAGTGGTAAGGGCTCTAAAGATGAAAGTATAAACAGAGTGAAAAGTGAGCAAGTAATGAGAATCAGATATCCTGGATTCGGGTCATTGACAGCCAACATTACAGTTCACAGATGCCTAAAAGCACTGCTGGATTCACAGAAACACAGAACGGTTGAGGCTGGAAGACACCTCTGTAGGTCATCTGGCCCACCTTCCTGCTCAAGCAGGGCCACATAGACCTGGTTACTCGGGAGTGGTCCAGAGAGCTTTTGAGTATCCCCGGTGATGGAGATTCCACAGCCCCCCTGGGCAACCTGTTACAGTGTGCAGTGCTCACAGTGAAAAAGTGTTTCCTGATGTTCAGGTGTCAACTCCTGTGTTTCAGTTCGTGCCCGTTGCCTCACTGAACACCACTAGAAAGGGTCTGCCTTGAGCCTCTTTGCACTCTCCCTTCAGGTGTTTATATACATTGATGAGATCCTCCAGAGCTTTCTCTTCTCCAGGCTGAGTAGTCGCAGCTCTCTCAGCCCTTCCTCACAGAGAGATGTTACAATCCATTAGTCATCTTGATGGCCCTTTGTTGGACTCTCTCCCGTTTGTCCATGTATGTCTTCTACTGGGGAGCCCAGAACAGGACACAGCACTCCTGATGTGACCTCACCAGTGCTGAGCAGGAGAGAAGCATCACCTCACTTAAGCTGCTGGCAGCACTCCTCCTAATGCAGCCTAGCATACCATGGGCCTTCTTTGCAGCAAGGGCACATTGCTGTTCAACTTGGTGTCCACCAGGCACCCCAGGTCCTTTTCTGCAGAGCTGACTTTGTCCAAAAACCTGGCAAAGACAATGTTGAATGGCTAAGACCACGATAGTGATAGGCACGTACTGCATGCAGAAACACTGACACTGCAGAATGGCTGTGAACAGGCTGCCATCTACTATACTGCAAGGTAGGGACCTAAATTTAACGTGTCTGAAAAATGAATTGAAGTTCAAGGGTTGCATGACATAGCAGTGTAACAGTGTGTACCAGTAAGAATTTCCTTAATGTCTCCCACAGTCATTAATTTCATGTATGGAAATCATGTGCCTGCCAGAAATTGGAAAAGAGCTGGAATTATGCTTCAGCCAGAGCTGGTGCTCTATTATTATCTTACACTCCATTGTAATCTAAATGCAGAGCATGCTCGGGAATCAAAACTGGTTTTGTGCATCTGGAGATAAAAAGTCAGGGGAGAAAGAGTAGCTGTATAGCTATTTTTTAAATTCTGTGAATACTGTTCTTTCAGACCGAATTCATAAACCAGTAACTTCCTATATTAATGAAAAGATTACCACCAGCATCTAAATGAGATATTTAAAATTTTAATCACTCTATCACTTATAAATACAATTTGAGATTTTCATGTAATTACATTGCAAGAAATTAAAAAAAATAAAGGTGAATCATTTATCACTTACATGATAAAGTCAGAAATAGAGACTCCGAAGTGGATTGCAAAATCTATTTTTATTTGCACTTTTTAAGCAACAAGAAATAACATTTTAACACATGATACTGTAATATTGGCTCCTGATAAGATCTTCCTGATACTCCAAAACATAGACAAACTGAGCATGGACTAATTGGATTGGGACACACTAAAGCTGAGAGAGGAAAGGGGAAATACTAACATATGCAACAACATATGGATAATGAAAGAGCATATGCTTATTATAACAAAATTATGTTTCTGATATTTAGAAGTTCTGTGGTAAGGAATGAGTTTGTAGAAGTCAAGGTCCCTAGTGCAATATTGAACCCTCATGTATGTTAAGTCTTTACAGCATATAGAAATTACTCTGTCAAACAACACAAAAAACACAATTGGGTTTCTGTGAAGTCCAGTTCGTGGGGATATAAGGATGCAGAGAGAAGCCTACACAAGCAAAAACTGCAAGGAAGGACCAATCTGTCTAGTAAAGGGTGAATCATAATCGCACAAGCTCCTGCGGCTGGACACTGGCAGCTTTGATTTGTCACTGTCTGTTCCCAGACAGACCTTCCACTGACTAACAGCAGTGATCTGCAGAATGGCAAACAGAAGGGACAACTGGATGGCTTTCCCTCCCTTAATACTTCATGGAAGCATTTGATCTGATCGGGTTTGGCTGACAGGAGAGGGAAGCTTGTGTTAGATATTCATGAGTTTTTTCTTGATAGCACTGTGCAGTATAAACAGGGACTTTACCACTTGTACATTGCACAGCCAGCTTATAAACCATTAATGGTCTGAGTAGGACTTGGTTACCAAAATGAACTTCTAACCTGAAGGACAAGGAGGCAGCTTTGCAATGAGTCTGTTTCATAAGAGTAGGACTATAGTTTATTTACCCAGATTTTTAATCTGGTCCATATATTTCTTGCTAAAGTCGATCACCCATGAAGAAAGTTACTTGCCGACTGTTGTTCTGCTTTGTCAAAAGCATTTTCTAAGCCAAACAATGGATCAATGCCAGGAAAGAAAGCTTGCAGCATCATCAGTCATTTCTATGCATCTATAAATGTTTTCTGCTTCTGACTTCTGAAATTAAATCCATCCAATTGGCTTTATATAAATCGACAAGGAGGCGATGTGAATCTCCTGCCGTATGTAAAAGATGTGCTATTTGTTTCAGTTACCTTCACATTTGTGTTGCCGTTTGGCAGGGCCAACAAATTCCTTCAGCTCTGCATCTTTTCTCTTTCACCTCAATGGAAAAACATGCACATAGGTGAGAACATGTCTAAAAATATCTAGCTTTAGCTAAAAGTAGTGTTAATCTGAGGGAGATGTGTGAAAAAGAAGGCAGAAAAAGAGAGAGGGTACAGACACAAAATGATCCAAGGCATTGCCAGCTGTGGGGGAGGGATCAATATGCAGCCATAGCTGCGCAGCTTTTTTGCTCTCTACAGCATTTACTCTAAGAGTCCCCAAGGTAACTCCTTCAGAAGCACAAGGGAGAGAAGCAAGGAGCAGCGGCTGCAGCTCCGGACTGTGATGGGCAGTGAGGATTTGCCACTGACTGTGGTGGTGCAGGACTGGCTATAAAGCCCGCCCTCATGCCAAAGCCCCCCCTTCCTCGCCAGCCTGCAGGCAGCACTTTCACACCGCTCAATCACTGCTAGAGCATACTTAAATAAGAAGAGTGTGAGTTAGAGCCACGCTGTCACAGCTGAGGATATTAGCAAGAAGAGTGCTAAACCCCATTGCTGTACAAGGGGTTAATTAACAGTGTGAACCACAGCAGCAACATAAGTGGAAAGCTAACAAGATACTGTATTTTCTTTAGAAATAACTGTGAACAAGGCATTTAGATTACTGGAAGTAGAAATAGCCTCACTACATTTCTAGCATTGCAGGGCACGTAAACGATTAAACTCAAAAGAAGTTTAAGTAGTTGTTGGGAAAATACAGGATTCTGCTGCAGAAATATTTTGCCAGTGGCAAGCCCAGTGGCAGAAGTACTGCTTCAGGTAACTCCTGCTGAGCAAGGACAGCATCTTGGAATGGAGACAAAATGAGTGATTTGATGGAGAGAAGTCAGATGAGAGACCTCCTCACTGTCCCCTCCTGAAAGGCAGAAGATGAAGCAGTGACTATTGCACCACTGGGCAGTTTGTAGGTGGAAGCTGTCTCTGACTAAAGACTAGTGAGATTGACCCCCACGAGTCATTGCCAGTACCAGGTGCTCAGTAACCACGGATATTTATCTCCTCTCTCATGTGCATTATTCCCCTAGGTTTTGTGCCTCCTTGAATTTCATGTGCAACGCTGTAGATCCCTTTTCACTGTTCTGTTTTTCACAGCTTTGTGCAAGTCTATGTCCCAAGTTCTTTAGGACACTGGGGCTGTTTGGTCTGTGACCTGATCATTGCGCTTGCTGCTTCTCATGAAGAAGAGGGACTGCAAAGTGGTGTGCTCTGAAAAGTAGTCTTGAGTTTTCCCACTCCAAAGGGATTTGAAGTGTCTCAACACTGGGAAGGGTTCCGTTGGCTGCATTCACTGCAGCCACTGTGTGTGGGGTGGAGGTGAGACTTCTCATCTGGGTAGGGAGAGGGGGAATCCTGGTAGAGAGAAGGGGAATCCTGCTCCAGTAGACAAACAAATGTGTCTGTGTGAACAGTTTTTAATTTGCTTCTCTTAGCTCATTACAGCATGAAAAGAAATGCTCATTTGGACCTGCAATAGGTGTAAGCAGATTGCAAATTCAATTAAATAGTTTCTGTGCTAAATAAAGACGGGGTATGTGCAGGACTAAAATAAGTGTAGCATCATGTCTTTGCTTTTTTTATATAATGCATCCTTTACTTGTCTGTTTATTTAAGTTTACTGAATGTTCAGTGAGTGTGTTAGTCCGCTGTATGAAATGCAGCAACTGAAAACCTTGTATCAGACAAAAATTATATCAGATAATTTCATAGCTGCAACATTCCTGGAGTTGTGGCATCTCATGTTTTCTTCTCAAAGTAGTTCCAGAATGAGCAAATAGGAAGAAAAATAAAAGAAAAGTCATTTACAGGTAGTCAAATTACATATCATCAAGGGTTGGCTACACGAGACTAATCATACACTTAAAATTAGGTGCATAGTCAAGGGCACATCTGAACTTAGGCCTTGAAAATATCATGTGCACTCCAAAAATTTCTCGCTGTTGAAGTTGCTGCACCTTCCCAAAGCAGAGTTCAAGCTTTAGGTCAGAGAAAGAAACTGTAACTCTGCAACCGACTGATTGCAACACTCAGCTGAAAGCAGGGGATAGTGCAAGGTCAGTCTCAGTTAGGAGAAAAAGTTTCTGCATTGTATCCAGTGGTGGGTATAAATGTCTAAGCACTCCTTAGGATTTGAACTCAGAAATTCTTTATCAGTGACCCTCAATTAATACCATCATTTGGCCCATGGTTATTGAATTAATCTTCTGGCACTTGGAAAATTTCAAAGAAGGAAAGCAAATAATGCTCCCAACTTGTGATGGTGACAGCGCTTACTGGGGATATAACAAAACCAGGTCTGAAGCAGTACAAAGCGAAGAGAGATCTGAACCTGTCTCTCCCATTTCTGAGGGAGTGCTTCAGACAGGATCCCAGTTCGACAAGAACGAGGGGGTAAATTTACCTGCACGGTGTCATTAGAGCGATACCAGTGAGTTTTACGTGTCTCAGGGCAAATTGTACTAGAAACAAAACCACTGAATATCTTAAATCAAGAAACTCGGGGTAAGGTGGATTACAGTGAAGGACACCTAAGCAATTATCCTCTGTCTCCTTGTGCCCTATCCAGGCTTGCGCTCAGTCCAAAAGCTTTTGTGATCTTTCGGCTTTGCGACAAACTACCAAGCCCTGTCTGCGTTCCTTGGAACTGTCTTTTATTCTGACACCATGAACTCGTAGGGCTGCTGCTGCTCTTTGCAGCCCGTCTGCTGCCCAGCTCCTGTCCTCTCTGCTGTCCCACCTTCCCCCAAGGAACTTCTCCCAGCTGTAGAGGCTTGAGTGCTCCCGGGGGGCTCCTCTGTGGTGGTTGCCTCTGTAGCGGTGTGCCAGACCAAGACTGTGGCAGCCCCATGGGCCAGAGCATGCTTGGCACGGTGTCCCAACTGATTGTAGGGTGACTAGTTCACTTGTAGACACCTTCCCTGTATCCACCAAATAAAGGAGTTGGAAATTCCCATTTGGGTCTATGCCATTAACAGCCTGGTCCAGCTTTGTTGGGAGAGCCACACAGCAGCAAAACACCCCTCATACGTGGGTTTCCATAATGAACACAGTGGGTGTTGGGGAGCTTCTAATAGTGCCTGCACCATAAATGACTTCATTTTGTGCTGCTCCACAGGGGGTGGTGGGTGTGTAAGGGAGAGGGATATGAGCCTTTTCAGAAGTCCAGCTCCTCATGGGAGACATACTTACCAAAGCTGATGGAGAGGTTATAGCTGACACAGTCCCCTACTGCATGTTGCAAGCATCCCTTTGGAAATTCCTCAGGCTGCAAGAAGAGGGAACAGCTAATGGGTCCCTCACCTCATTCCTTCTCTGCTGCGTCAGTGGTCCTGAGACCAGTCTTACTAATGGAGAAGATCAAATCCCTGCTAGCTCAGGTATAACTACTCTTCAGTAATTTGGCATGCGGTAGCACCAGAAGTCCCTCTTTAGGACCAGACACCCTTGAGATATTTCTTCTGGAAACACAAAGGAAGAGACTGTCCCTGCCCTGAAACACCCCCAGCCTAATGAGTTATAAACCCAGGAAGCAGCTCAGCATCTTTTTGGGTAGTGTCCATTTGCGCTGGGTAAATACCATCTCAAAATGTTTTCCTCAGTATGATTTGTCTGTGTTTGCAGTGGATTCAGCACTAAGGTGCAGGATTTCTCTCTCGGGTATGATTAGACATGTGAAGATGCAAGCAATGAACTGGAGGATGGAATCAAAAATTGAATACACTGTGGTCTTGAAAATAATTTCAAAAAGCTTTAGAAATTAGAAAGACCCCTAATACCTACTGCTGGGATGCAGTTTGAGTTGGAGGAAGGTCTTTCTATAAAGTAGAAAATGGTAATGTAAAGTAGAAAACGGCACCTCCGCTGAGTGCTATTATTACATTTCCACACTGAGCTGCCATTTTCCCTCCCAACAACAACAACATATTTAATAAAAGTGGGTTATATTTGTGTCTCCAGTTTTGAAGCAAATCCATTCTGGACTTATTCTTTTTTCAATTTTTATTTGTGGGTCTGTTAGTTAAAA
The DNA here is from genome assembly GCA_027574665.1 of Rhynochetos jubatus. NCBI lineage: Eukaryota > Metazoa > Chordata > Aves > Eurypygiformes > Rhynochetidae > Rhynochetos > Rhynochetos jubatus. The sequence goes on along the minus strand of CM050650.1, from coordinate 93,818,965 downwards.
GGAGATTAATAGATTAAACTCAGATCTTAGTTCCCATTTGTCATGCCTGCTGTTTTGAGGAATACTGCTTCCCAGCGGTTTTGAAAACACTCTGTCCCATCTAAGGGGAGACCATTTTCTTTCTTCTGCTGGAGTTCCCACTGACACCTTGTCTCTTGTGGCGTGCAGAGAGCAATCAGCATTTTGTAGAAAGAGATCAGCACTTCACACGATTAGACACTAGCTCAGCCCATCAAGAGGGCCCAACCCTCTATTCTTATTGAGGGAGATAGGTGATGTATTTTGGAGTATCTGGCTAGTTCTTGTTGTGTATTTTATGCGTAATTCTTACTATGTGCATTACAAAAATGATGCAAAAAATTATACACTTAGAGGATCTGGACCTAAATATTAGCCCTTACTTCTCTTAAGCAGTCCTTATCAAATGATAGTATTTGACATCTGTTTCCTCCTCTCCTCCCTGTGGCTTTCATAATTAGAAGTCTTTTTCAAAAGTGAAGTGTGCACTTTCAGACAATGTTTCTTAAATTATGTGTGTATTGATGTTGTTTACATCCTCCTTTCCTGTTTGTTTCTGAATAGTCAACTTAACTAGAAGTTTCCTTCTCTTGTGCTTATGTTGTTTTCGCTTCCCAATCCATATTGTGCGCTGCGCAAAACTATTTTTAAAGTAGGAACTGATATGAGGATCACAGACTTATAGATGGGCCTATACCTACAGACTTTAAAAATGGTCATTAGTTTTGCTTCATCTTAGCCATTTAAGTGGTTATTCTGAATCTCAAACCTGTATGACTTTGGGTAAATGCCCTGAGGATACATATCCAAATAGCTGAGTTTTGCTTATGCCCCCTGAAGCAAGTCACAGAAAGAAGCTTCATATCAATACTAAACCAAAGTTTTAGATCACGATGTCAGACCTCAGTGAGACCCTGCTGGTGCACTGAAGCCCTGTGAGGAATTTCTTGAGACCAAACATCTCCTCTGCAATGAAGAGGCACGGTGGTAGCGCCAGCTTTGGAGGACACGAAGGATGGGCCACTAAACTGAAGGCTGCTTAACAACAGAGGTATGGGGTGATCCAGACAGCATCTCCTGCATGCTAGGACTGTGCTCTTAGGCCTGGTTCGGGCTCTGGTTCTATCCCGGTTGTACCTGCCCCCTTCATGGTTTGCTATACGCAGCACAACTACGCTTCCCAGAGGAAGATCATAAGGTGAATTAGTGGGTTCCTGCCCTGGCTCAGACTGCCTGGGACAGGCAGAAAGGGGTTCAGGTGCATGCCTTCCTTAGGGGACCCTGCACCAGCCTTCCGCAAATGCCAGCACTCGGACCATCTCCAGACGGCTGCCACGGCAGGGTACCCCATGGGCACCAGCTGCCCAAAAGCACTATGCCCACCCCCTGGCTCGAGCTGAAGGTGGGAAGCCCCACAGTCAGACCCTGTCTGCTGGGCCTAGATGCTGAAGCAGTGCTTTTTGAAATACTTTCTGCTTTTCCTTGGATCAGCATCTTTCCTGGGTGAAAGCCAGCAGCTCTCGTCAGCTGAATGAAACCCTGCTCCCAAACTATGACCTTCTCCTCAGTATCAAATGCCTCCATCTTGGGTGTCCAGCTTGAGAGTCCTCATCCAAAGGGCAGTATCTGTATGCATTAGTACGCCCCTCTTGAAAACCAGACTCATTCATGAAATCCCAAATTGGTCGCATATACAATCATTGCGTCCAAACCAATGCCCACCTTATGTATAATTCATCCAGACTTACTTCATGTATAATTCATCTGGACAGACCAGAAGGGGCCATTTTGGCCAGGCAGTGCTTCTCCCATGTAAAATACGTTTCAAAGTATAAATGTAACTGAGGTCTTACCAGCGCTGCATTTATTGCCGTAGACTTTGTAGCGTGCTGAGACGCTCCCTAGTTTTGAAAGGATCCTAAACAACAATCTTTAATCATTTCCCTTTCCACTCTTCTCCTTATCAGCTGTCTCCACACATCAATTTCTCCCTGAACTTTTGTCCTCTATTTTTATCACGTACAATATTTGTCTTGACTTATTTAGATTGCAGGCTCTCTGAGGAAGGGAATGTGCTTTATCTGTTTGGAAGGAATGGCGGTGGAAATGTATGGCACCATATAAATGCTTTGTAATACTAATAACACAAAATGTGTGTGAAGTTTGTGCGGTTTATGGTTAGTATATTTTATGGTGACTAAGTCCTTTCTATCCCTTGAGATGACAAACAACTTTTTTAATGCTCTCAAGGCATCTCAAACCCCTCCTTCTGCTTCTTGTATTATCATAGAAAGATAGGGCAATGTGTCTTTTTTATTTTACCTTTTTTTTTTAATGTGGGAGGCCTGGTTGGAGGAGGGAATGTTGCATCTGAGCTGAATGTATCATCAGAAATCACCCACTAGCATTTTTAAGTGTTAAAGATGAGAAAGATAGAAATCTCGAGACAAAAGGCCTGAGGGGAAGTTTTATTTACCCTACCGTAAATCAGGATTCAATATCCTAGTGAAAAATTGTCCAGTGTAAAGTGGTATCAGAATTAGGCCCATACAGACCTGAACTGTAGGCAAAGGTTGCAAGTGGCAATGATAGAGAAAGGAAAATGTTAGGAGAAAGAAAAATAGGAAATATCTATTACCATAAATGTTACTGGAAGCATATCTGCTGCAGGAGGGGTACTGCATCATTGGTATTGCCGAAGCATAGCACAGCCAAGAAAAAGACAGGTTTAGAAACACCGAGGAGCAGAACTTACAGAGAGGATAGACGAGGCGAGGCAGAAGGTTGTGTGGCATTAAAACCAAAGGATAATTTTATGTTTGATGAAAGAATATTAGGGCTTTATCTGCCACAGAACAACCTGACTGAAGTTGTGATAAAAAGGAAGGCCACATTAAACTGAGTTTTGATTAGTTCTTAATAGAAACTTATGTGAAATTATCACATGTCTCCAAGCTTTTAACAAGTCACTGCCACGGGTAGTTCTTAAGTTACATTCTGCATAATGATTTCTGCATAAAATGCAGTAGTAATTGAAGGATGTTCCCTTTCTCTCCTGACCTAGATGGTGCTTTAGTAACTGAAGTTTCCTTACTATCATGCATTTTTCACAATAAAAGACAGACTGTCTCTGCCAATAGGCACAAATGTCCTTCATAATACAGTGCAGTATTACTTAGATACCTCGCAGAAAGGTGAGAGCATAAACACAGTAACTTGGGTGAACATTTCTTTCAGAAGGTATCATCTTCTCTATATCTCGATTTCAAGTGCTGAACAATCAACCACTTATTTCCTGGTGTTTTGTGCTAGAATTCATCAACTGGTGTTTAAAAATCAACCTCAACCTGATGTTTAAAAAAACGTTGAGCTGAAATTTTGTCTTCCCAATGGTTAGTTCTTGCTATGTCCCTAGTTTTGTTAGCAATTGGACTAAAGCTCTGTCTGACAGCACTAGAAACATCAACTGTATATTTAAAATCACATTTCGTACATGTAGAAAACAAGAAAATTTGCCTTTTATTCCTCAGCCATCTATTTCATACCTGTTCAGGCAAGTGTTTCTCTGGTGAGGTGCAGTTTTCATTTTCCATCCATTGAGCCTTTGGCCTTTTCATGGAGTCAGCAAACAACAGGGCCTATGCTGGATGCGAAACACAATACTGAACCAGTAAACCAATTTTGCAACTCTCAGTAGTGATATTTGCTGTTTTTCAGTCTGGCATTTTCAGAATCAGTGACTTCCTGGCAAGAGACACTAAGCTCAAAAATACAGTCTTATTATCATTCCCCTGAGCTGTCCGCTCCACTAACAAGTTTTATTTAATTTATCTCTGTGTTATTCTGTCACTGCTAATTAATTTTCCTGACCGGGAAGACTGAGTGGATGAGGCCCTCTACAGACAGATAGGAGCAGCCTCACAGCAGGGCACAAGCAAGCCAGGAGGTTCCTGGAAGGTGTTGATGACAGCTTCCTTCTCCAAGTGATAGAGGACCTGATGAGGAGAGGTGTATGCTCGACCCTGTTCTCACCAAAAAGAAGGGGCTGGTGAGGAATGCAAAGCTCAAGGGCAGCCTTGGCTGTAGTGACCATGAAATGGAGTTTGAGATCCTTAGGGCAGCAAAGATTGCCCACAAGAAGCTCACTACCCTGGACATCATGAGAGCAGACTTTGGCCTCTTCAGGGATCTGCTTGGTAGAGTATCATGGGATAAAGCCCTGGAGGGAAGAGGGGCCCAAGAAACCTGGTTAATATTCAGATATCACCTCCACCAAGCTCAGTAGCGATGCATCCCAACAAAGAGGAAGTCAGGATAAAAGGCCAGGAGTCCTGTGTGGATGAACAAGCAGCTCCTGGACAAACTCATACACAAAAAGAAAGCCTACAAAATGTGGAAGCAGGGACAGGTACCCTGGGAGGATTACAGAGAAATTGTCAGAACAGCCAGGGATCAGGTTAGGAAAGCAAAAACCCTGATAGAACTACATCTGGCCTGGTATATCAAGGGCAAAAAGAAAAGTTTCTATGAGTATGTCAGTGGTAAAAGGAAGACTAGGAAAATGTGGGTCCTCTCTGAAAGGAAATGGGAGACCTGGTTACCCAGATACAGAGAAAGCTGAGGTATTCAGTAACTTTTTTCCCCCAGTCTTCACCGGCAAGTGCTCAAGACGCACCACCCAAGAGCAGAAGGCAAAGGCGTCCCAAAGGCAAAGGAACTGGGAGAATGAAGAACCACCCACTGTAGGAGAAGACCGGGTTCAAGACCATCTAAGGAAACTGAAGGTGAACAAATCCATGGGACCGGATGAAATGCATCTGTGGGTCCTGAGGGAACTGACAGATGAAGTTGCTAAATGACTATCCATCATATCTGAGAAGTCGTCACGGTCTGGTAAAGTTCCCACTGACTGGAAAAGGTGAAACATAACCCCCTTTTTTAAAAAGGTAAAAAAAGGAAGATCCAGGGAACTACAAGCCAGTGAATCCCAACTCTGTGCCTGGCAAGATCATGGGATCGGCACTGTTCACCATCTTTGTCAGTGACATGGACAGCACGATTGAGTGCACCCTCAGAAAGTTTGCCAACAATGCTAAGCTGTGTGGTGCGGTCGACACGCTGGAGGGAAGGGATGCCATCCAGAGGGACCTGGACAGGCTGGAGAGGTGGGCCTCTGCCAACTTCATGAAGTTCAACAAGGCCAAGTGCAAGGTCCTGCACCTGGGTCGGGGCAATCCCAAGCACAAGGACAGGCTGGGTGAGAATGGATCGAGAGCAGCCCTGAGGAGAAGGACTTGGAGGTACTGGTGGATGAGAAGCTGAACTTGAGCCAGTAGTGTGCACTGGCAGCCCAGAAAGTCAATTGTATCCTGGGCTGTATCCAGAGAAGTGTGGCCAGCAGGTCGAGGGAGGGGATTCTCCCCCTCTACTCTGCTCTCATGAGACCCCACCTGCAGTATTCTGGGGCCTTCAGCATAAGGACATGGATTAGTTGGAGTGAGTCCAGAGGGGGCCACAAAGATGCTCCGAGGGCTGGAGCACCTCTGCTATGGAGACAGGCTGAGAGAGTTGGGCTTGTTCAGCCTGGAGAAGAGAAGGCTCCGTGGAGACCTTACAGCACCTTCCAGTACCTGAAGGGGGCCTGCAAGGAAGCTGGGGAGGAGCTTCTTACAAGGGCCTGTAGTGACAGGACAAGGGGTAACGAGTTTAAACTGAAAGTGGGTAGATTTAGATTGGATATCAGGAAGAAATTCTTCCCGGAGAGGGTGTGGAGGCACTGGAACAGGTTGCCCGGAGAAGCTGTGGATGCCCCATCCCTGGCAGTGTTCCAGGCCAGGCTGGATGAGGCTTTGAGCAACCTGGTCTAGTGGAGGGTGTTCCTGCCTATGACAGGGAGTTTTTACTATCAATTTAGTCCCTTTGCTATCTGCAATTTTCATCCTGTCTGTAGTTCATCCTGACTCCGCTTCTAAACCAGCTTTAACAAAACATACTTTTGCTTTTCATGTACAGGTTCAAATTTTCAAGCTGTATGGGCAAAACTTCCCAGGCATTTTACCGGTGTCAGATTTGTTTGCCTGTAGCACCTGATACATCCAAAGGTGCAGAGTAGGATTTATATGGACACTTAAACTTGCATGCTTCCAATTAGTGTTTATGAGCTGGGATTTTGCAAGGCTAATTAGATATGGAATAAGACACACAGGCAATTGAAACAGAATAAGATTCAAATCATATGAATCATCTGTGACTTCTTTTGGACCATGACTTTGAGAGATTGTCATCCAAAGTGGTGCTGAGCAGTAAACAGAGGGTGTACCTCCAAGCAGTCGGATCTTGTCCTGCATGTCTATCTTTAGTAATTGAGTAGATGCTCTCACTTTCTCTAAATATGCACCCTGTAGATAGGCACACACCATTGCTCAAATAAATCAAGGAAAGTAGCAAGCTGATGGGTTGTCAAAAAACACAGCATTAGTCTCCCAAGGAGTATATTTGTAACATACCTTTACCTCAGGTGCTCCTGTCTGTTGGGAAGGCAAATGGAGAATTCTTCTCATTCACTGCCAACACAGAGGAAAACTTATCTTTGGGAAGGTGTTTGTATACACCAGTCTAATCTGTTCTTGTCCCTCTGCTCCTACAGTACAGCTTGTATCAATCAATCATGCAGATTTTTCCTTCTACAGTTCTGAAAGCAAGCTTCTGTGCATGATGCACATTGATATGAGGGGAATGCTTGCTCCAGCAGGTTAGGATGTATTAAAAGGTTTTGGACTTGCTCCCGTTAAGAGTAATGGCCAAATGGCCTTTGATCCCTGGGGGAGGGGTTAAGGTAAAGCCCAACATTTCTGGCAAAGAAGTTAACAATGTAGAAACTAAATGCGTAATAGAGTTTCCTCCAGCGATAATTTTGTGGGGTGATGACACACTACGCCTGGCTCATTCTTACATGTGCTTCAGATGAACAGAAATGGTCCACTATCCTCCCCAAAACTGTGCAGAGAGGTATCAGTGCATGTGACAGTCTTATTCCAAAAGGGACAAATTATCAGACAGTGATAGAGTATTAGTGGGTTTTTTAGCATAACTGCTGCAATCAGACCATGTTTTCCTCTAGCCCTGAGCAGCATGTACTCCAAACAGATGTTGCTCGTGGGTTTTGGCTGTGATCCTCTGCTGTTGCTTTCTCCCCAGTTTCAGCTACTCCTGGTTTCCCTGGCACAGTCCAATTGCCTGCTCCCTGGGGCTGCAGCTGGCAGCGGTGACAGCACATTTCTCTGCTGCTCTGGCTTGGCGGTTCAAAGTCATGCTGCGGAGGAACCCAGCCCCCTAGTGCACGGCCCTAATTCTTATCATTCTGTCACAGCACAATATTATCAAAGAAGGGATTTTCTGTGATTAGCCAAAAAAAGGTACCAACTGTGGTCATTAGCGCTATCAATATACTGAAGCAAGCAAAACAGTGCAAAACTACAAAGAGTGTTTGTTTTTCCATATCTGAGCATTATGCTAAAATATGCTTCCTCAGTTATTAGATAGCTCATGAATAAATATATTATTATATTCGGCATCACACGCTTGCTAAGTTAAACACAGTCTTCAAGATATTGTTCTTAAGACCGGGAGCTTCACGTTATGCGATGGTTTTATGCAGAATCAGCTTAGAGAGAGAGGGAATTGCATGAGCAGCAAAATAGTTTGCTTTCTGCTGGAGGTGCTGATTTGCATCAGTCCCTAAAGCAAAGTTGACCCCTGGGAAATAGGGATTTGCTCTTTGGTAAAATTCCTGCAAGAAGAATTGCCTTGCATGCGTTCTGGCTTTTTCTTCTGGAGATCAGGGATATGTGTAAATAAAGCAAGTAATACTTAAACTATATCTACAGTGCAGTTTGCATTGTAATGTAGAGATACTTCAGTAAGCCTTAAAAAAACTAGCTCAGCTCCTGAAAGCTGTCTGCTGCAGTTTAACATGGTTTTCAGCTCTGTAGAGGTCTGCTGTGGGTACCAAAAAGAGCTGGCCTGGAGCTGAAATGCAGATTAAGCTGTAACAAGAGGGAGTGCTTCCAGGACTTGGGTAGCATCTCGGCGCTTATCCTTGAAGAAAACTCAGAGTCCCTGGCATCTTCTCTCCTGGGAGGTTCACACATGCATAGTGCTCCTGCCCGGGAGCAAAGACATGATGCCTCAGCACAAGACCTGAGACTCAGGGAGAGATGGCTGCATGTTTAGGTTCAGCCCTGTTAATTGTGCTTTTCTCCTTTCAGGCTGAGGAACACCGGCACATAGAAATAAGAGGACGCAAAGTATATATAAATAAAGCAGGGAAAACTGATTAACACAAAGAGATGTACAAGCAATCAAAAATTGTGAAGTAGATTATAATAAGCAAGAGGACTCGTATGTTTGCAGTTTCCCTTCCACAGGAGGAAGAATATCCAACAACATCTCAAGAGTACCTTGCATGAGGACTCGCTCTTTTCCATTTTTTAACACAGTGTTATGCTTTCTCCCATGCTTCTGGAGGGACTGCAAAATGATGTCATTATCTATCCTGAAGTCTTGCTTAAAATTCTCCTTTGCCTCTGTGTGGTAACAGGGCAGTGATCAGTATGGTTATTTTCTTGGGTTGAATTTTATGTTTGTTGTCTGTACTAGCCTGAAGAGGCTTTGTGAGTTTTATTGCAACAAAATATCTAATTTCATACCTCTTATTTCTTTCCCTTTGGGGCCTGAAGAAAGTATCAATCATTTCTCCACAATATGCATCAGTTTGGGCAGCAGCCTCATAGGTGATGGTGAGGCTGCTGCTGCCCGTGATCCATAGTTCCCACAGTGGCTCTGCACAGCTTCATTTTGATGAAGCGATGGACTTCTCTGGGATTCCAAGTGATACCCACATTTTTCTTCTGTGTTATATTTCTTCAGGTTCCGTGAAGCTGTGGCATTGGCTTCCAACCTGTAGGGATTCTTGTTCTCAATTTTCTATTGAAAATGGAACCAAGAACAACACCAAGAGAGGACAACTCGGACTGTCGCTGCTCTGAAGTGTAGCCGTAAGTTGGCACCAGGCTCTGCTCTCTGAAGCTATCCGATGGGGATATCCCGCTATGTGCCCAGCCTGAGTGAGTTCCAGTTTTGTTTCTCACTTTCCCTTCAATAGGGATACAGATTTCTTGATATTTCTAAAAATTCTGATCAATCTGGGCTTTTTGACCCTTACCTGTGGCCCAAGCAGCTAGTACTCTGCCAGTTAGCTCAGCCCTAGCAGAAACAGAGGGAAGCAGCCCTCAGAAAACTGGGTTGTGTTCTCCCAAAAGCACAAGTGAATGTACTTTGCACAAAGGACCTGGTGTCACCAGTCCAGAATTGTATATGTGTCTTGACCTCCTGTCGTTGGCACATGCAATAAACTTAAGCAACTCTTTCCATATTGCTGTTCATCTGGGGACAATATAAAACATGGCAATAACGACTTCCATATTTTCCTTAAAAAATTATTTTATAATACCTTAACATTTGCCTTTCTATTGCCTTCAAACCAAATTCCATCTCCTTTTGAAAGCTTCTTTTCACATTGATAAAAAGTCTGGGAATATGCCATCCCAGCCACCTGCTAAGAGCCTTAATCACCCTCTGCAGTCTCGTTCTGCAACAGCTCTGGCAATCAGTGATCCATGTTTTGGCTGGGACCAGACAGGTTTTGGTTGTTTTATTTTTAAATCAGATTAACGTGAACATCATTTTGCTCGGGTCTTTGCTCCACTGCATTCCTGTCAAGTGCTTTACAACGGTGCCTGCCTCCCCTAAATCCACCCTAATTTGTATTCTATTTGCATAAGAATTTACCTACCCCAGGAAGTCAGAGCAGCCACCAGCCAGCCTTCCCTCCTGCCTCCAGCAGCACGTTTTGCCAAGGTGTGCAGGGGTGTTGCATATTTTTTCAGTGTGGTTTCGAGGCCCCCACACTGCAGATATTTCAGTGACACGAATATCATAACAGATAAATGCACAGAAGCGCAATTTCTCCAGAACCTGGCTACACCATTCCCCTCACCCTGTTGGTGTTCACACCCTTTTTAAAGCCCTATGCAGTCAGCCATACAGAGAAACAAAAAGATACAACCTGTACCTGTCAACCCTGGAGCTATTTTTGTGGCCCCGTATTTTCACGCCTTCGAGAAAGCATCACTGAACACCTCCAAGGGTTGGTGGTGCTGTCAGATGGCCCGTTCAGTGCTCTCCTCCTGTCACTTTCTACCGAACCTCTGACCCTTGCTGATACACCTGGGGTTTATTATTCTCCAATTCAATGAGATTTTGCTGTTTTCAGGCTAGACATTAGCTCATCCTTCCATGGCAATTCAGTGAAGACAATGAAATATAGCGATTACAAAGAGGAAAGGTAAAAGGGAGATGTGCTCCTTCCCCTTGGCATGCCCTCCTAGCTTCCAGCAGCTGGCAGCTCAGCAGCATCCTGGGCTGGAGATTGTGTTGGAATTATCATGTTTAATAGGCAACAATAGGCCTGTGTTAACAAATCCATCTAATCCTCTTTTAAACAAATGTATTTAATTTTGGCTTCTAAAATAGACTGCAGTGATTGGTCCCACAGTTACGTTGTATGGTTTGTGAAAAAAGAACTTCCTTCTGCTTGCTTTATGCATGACCGCTGCAATGGTGTCCTCTAGGTCTTGTATCAAGTATGGTAACGGATCCTTCAAACTTGCACCTTTAACCAAGAGTTAGCCAGCAGGTTGAGGGAAGTCATCCGTCCCCTCTAGTCAGCACTGGTGATGCCACACATGGAGTGCTGTGTCCAGTTGTGGGCTCCCCAGTACAAGGGAGACATGGACAAACTGGAGGGAGTCAAACGAAGGGCCACTAAGATATGTAAGGGACTGAAGGATCTGTGACATGAAGAGAGGCTGTTCAGCCTGGAGAAGAGAAGGCTTCATCAAACCTGATGGAAGGGTACAGAAGACAGAGTCTTCTGGAGAGCTCACGGTAATAAATCAGGAGGCAATGAAGACAAGCTGGAATATGGGATGTTCATCACGAGAGGGGTCAAACACTGGAGCATGTTGCCCAGCAAAGTTGTGGAATCTCCACCCTTGGATTTCAACACTTAGCTGGGCAAGTTCCTGAGCAACTTTGTCTGTTTGGACCTGATTTGAGCAAGGGGTTGGACTCAGTGACCTTCAGAGATCCCTTCCAACCTAAATTATTCTGATTCTATAAATGATCATTTTCTACTTAAGTCCTCAATCCTGTCCATGATTCCAAGAGTTCTTGCTTATTTAACACCTCCTCCTGTGGAAGCCACTCAGTACCTTGCTGCCCATCTTTGTGTAATTTCAAGTTCTCCTTTTTGAGATGGGGTGATATGCAGCTGCCAGTATTTTAGCCCTGAAAAACTGAATCTCTGTTTCCTCAGAGCTTGAGCTGGTGTTGATCTCTTTTTGGCACTGACACTAACTGTTTATGACTAGTTTCAGCAAGCGCATGGCTCCCATAAATAATGACATGACAATTTATGGTCACAGAACAAAGCCAAGGCCACCTTCCCTTCTTGAATGTGCTAACAGCCTTTTTTGCTGGAACCCACAGCACATTAACCACCAGAATTCAGTTCTGACCTCAAAGCTGCAAGAGGACATACAAATATTCTGCACAGAGGCATCCAGGTACAACTTTTTTTGTGCTTTCCAACTCTGAGTACTTCCATCAGCTTCTTTTACTTTTCCTGAGAAGCCACAGATCAGAGCCATCACACATCTTTGCACACCAGGTGTTGAATCAGGCTGGGTGTCCACACCGGTGTCATCACTTGGAGGAACCAGGGCACTTTGTCTTGTAAAGGCATCCTACTAGACATGGTCTTAAACTTCTTGTGAGCTACCCATACACCTTACTGTGTTGCCTTTTCTCCCACATATGTTATATATAGAACTCCAAGGGCAGAATTTAATTCAAGGCTACAACATCTAAGTGCAGATGTCTGCACGAATGTGTTCACAGGCACAGTAAATGTCTAAGTACCCAGTGGGACATCGCAGAGCTTGGTGCAGTTGCCTGCACATGAGTGTTAAATCCCATATGGGATCCGCTAGCATAGCCCACCCGATGTGCAGCAGCTGGTTTGCGGGGCTGAGATGTCACCATAGCGCCTGTGTTATTTTGACCAAGCTCACGCAGATGGCTCAGATGCCCTAAGGCATCTCAGATATTGCTCAGTGTTTGTGTGTTAGCAACTACCTCTAGCCCTTGGTCAGCTAAATTGTTTTCTGGGCTTCACTGACTAGTTTTACTAGTGGTTTGTTCAGTTTGTCCACACATAGGCACTGAGGGATGCTGGAGACACGTCAGCTTTGACTGCTAGTCCAGTGAGGATGCCTAGTCAGAAAATGTCACTGTCCTGATGCATGAAGCATAGACAAATATCTGCCATTTCTTCCAGCTGTTCAAGTGCTATAGCTGGAGGAAAAGTTTTGTTTACATATTGATTTAAATTTTTCTGAAACCATGCTTCAGTGAAGAATTATGTCTTGTTACATACATTCAGGATTGCATTTCTGTTCTTCTGCTCTAAGGTCTCCAGAGTAATTAAACCATCCTGTTTTCTTACTTTTGCCTTACATGAGAAGAAAAACCTTAAACATAGGAATCAGGGGACAGATGTTCCTTCCCACTTCATTCTGTACTCTGCTAGCAGCTCCGTCCTGCCCTGGAATACATCCCCCCACCCCCTCGTTGTGTCTCTGGTTACAAGCTTCTCAAATGTGTGCACGCTCTTAATGAGACCAAAGGCTGGATATGCTTCCAGCAGAGGAATGCAGACATTTCCCCTGTGCCTAAGCCCTTTTCCAACTGCTTTCTTCTCCCTGTGTGTCCCACCCCACTTCAGAGATGCTATATCTCTCACCTTCTATCCTAAACTTTAGCCATTTGCCTTTTATTCCCTGTATTTCTTCTTTTAGAATTAGTATCACTGCTTTTAGCACCATGTTGGTTTACTCACCTCCGCTCAGTTAAAAATGAATAAAAACTCCATTTGCTTTCAGACTCCATCTCCCTGCATGGTGTTCATTATACACAGGTTTTCAGTAAAACTGCTGTTGTTTTTTTGTCCATGCACTGAGTGGACCCTTATAGAGACTCTCTGTAAACTCTCACTGGGCAATATACTCTACCATAAATCTTGCATTTGGTCCCACAGGTCAGACCTTGTCATGGCTTGTGATGTTTTCCAAAGGACATATAGCTTCTGGCACTGTGTTTTGAAGGCTCCAGCCTTAAGTTTTGCGTCCTTTTTATTAACATGTCTGACTCTTGACTGTCAAAGAGCTAGTCATACTCAGTAGGCTTCATACCAGTTTGCTTAGAGAATCCTAAGTTTCTTTTGTTGAGGATTAATCCTGGGTCTTGCTGGAACTTCCCCCTAAACATTTTTGTCCCAGTTCTTAGTCCCAATCTGGTCTCTGCTCAGAAATATAAATTGTTAAAACTGGAAGATGTGATCAGTTGCAAAGTCTGTTTTGTACTCTAGAAACACATCTGACACTTGCTTCATTTCACCATTATTGCTCACTTTTTATGCAGTAACAAAATTTCATTATCACTCTGAGTTAATTGAGAGCTATTAAACACAGAAAATGCTTCAGAAGCAGCAAAATTCAGAACTATAGACTAATATCTGTCTTTTTCTTCGCCCCTTTCTTGCAGACACCAAACTCAAACCTTCTCCAGTCATTTCCACATTTTTGGACAATTTCAACATCCTTTTATTTTTTCTTCTAATCTCCTCCATTCTTCTGGGAAATTTTCTTAGCTCATTTTATTTCTGTACCCACACAGTACTCATTTTCCTTTAAGCGGCAGGAGACAGCAAAGTGGTTTCATTTGGTATTTAAGCTTTGGCTGATCATAATTTCAGCTTATCAACCTCTGCCCAACCAAAGACCTGGTGCTGACCTACACTTGCCGGTACCTGCTGAGGTGCAGTTCCACTCAGCTTTCCGCCCTGCTGCTCCAAGAAAGGCAATAGTAATGGGTGAATACAAGCATGGATGTTTAGGAGATGCATAGGAGCCAGCAGGAAGACAATTTACAGACTTAATATGTTACCTCCAGGGTTACAGGACATCACACATCTGCTTTGTTGCCGTAAACATTACTCCATCTGCCTTCCCTAAATGTAATGCATCTTTTCTACTAAACAAGTCCATCAGTTTATCCAAGGAGACAAATGCCTTTCTCCCCCTATGTCTGTGAGCACTGTGTAGCCCAAAAGCTGGCTCAAAGCAAGAAATCAGCAGTGTATGTGGAAAGGTAAATAAGGTCTGTGTAAGGCATTAAGTGATGCTCCTTCACAGGATTCAGGCTGTAGTGTTAGTCATAATGGGGAAGTGAAAAGGATAGGAAAGAGCTTTGAATTAAAATGAAACCCACCTTATGGCACCATTTCTTCTTCAGTTACATGTTTTAGTTTAATATATCCCCGTTGGTGACCAAGTCAAGGAGCAAAGGCACGGCTCTCTCACTTCAAGCTGCAGACCTATTATTCTACCAGTGGGAAATAAAGGTTTTTGCAGTCTATTATAGGAAGCAAAATTGCTTCATCCTCAGGAATCTAAGTATTTCATGAGCTAGCAATAGGGAGCCCATACAAAGCTATAATTTGCAATCTGAATCTAATTTCAAACTTCATCTCACCAAAAATGAAAATTAATGTATGAAGGGACTCCCTGTATCAAAAGTACTCTCTTTCTGAATTCTATTACCTTCTGAGTTAACCCATAATTTAGCTTTTTTAAACAAATCAAATTGAAATTGATGGATGCTTTAAAGTTTATAGTTTAATTTCTTTGTGTACCATATCTTAACAAATTATAGTCAGTTTAGGATAAAACCAAGTGTACATAATATGAAATAAGCTTGTCGGGAAGGCTACTTGCTTAGGCTGCAGACTGTTCACAGCTGAGCGTAAAGAACTTTTAATAAACCTTATCCAAGTGTGTTGAGACCGTGCAGTCCTGCACATCTCCTGGAAATAGATGGTAGGGATGAATAATCACCATCTTAGACGTGTCTTTAACCTCTAATTCAATGCATACATAATACATGTCCTTCTGATCTGAAGAATACTGCATTGGAGAAGACAAGCTAGGTACAGATTGCCTTAATGGGAGTGACAAGAATGATTTTGAGGCACCAGAAAGACAATGTTTCCCAAGCCGAGGTAGGACAGACAGCTATGTTTTTATGCAGTTAGGGTCTTTTGAACGGTGTGTTTACAAAAGACTTGAAGACTAGATTGTCTCGATAGGTTCAACAAACCAGGAGGAGGTTTCTGGCAGGCTTCTTTTACCAGCAGGAGACTGCAAGGGCTGTGCTGAAGCCGGGAGCCCCCTGTACTGCAGTTCCACAGGCTGGGGTCACCTCACTTCAGCCCTGGAAACAGAACTGAGCACAGGAAAGGGTTGTGCGTCAGCACATAAGGGCGACGAGTGAAGGCATATCCTGCAGTAAGGGGAACCCCAGGCTACCTCTGATCACTAAACGACCTGCTCTTACCTGCCTGCAATCAGCTGGATTTGACATTTTCCATGCCAGCCAGATGCCCCATGCTAATTTTTTATCTTTTTTTAAAAAACCTGATATGCTTCCAAGAGGAAACTCATGTAAAAGCTAAGAAAAATAAATAAATGATCCTGCCTAGTTCCTGGACAAGACCTTTCATGCTTTCAAGCAGGGACTTGGGGTCTGGCAACAGATCACACTCATGCTGGGGATACGCACATTTCTGTCTTCCTTGAAGTTGAATCAAGTGTCAGACACCACG
This sequence comes from Rhynochetos jubatus, assembly GCA_027574665.1. Taxonomy (NCBI): domain Eukaryota; kingdom Metazoa; phylum Chordata; class Aves; order Eurypygiformes; family Rhynochetidae; genus Rhynochetos; species Rhynochetos jubatus. Next base: position 93,803,103 of record CM050650.1, on the reverse strand, counting down.
GAAAGCTCTGCACATGGAACATTTACCCGACCCCGGCAGCAAAGCCCTCTGCAGAGCCTGCTGGTAGTGGGCAGGGTGTGCTGCCTCCACACTGCCATGTCCTGCCTGCCAGAGGCTGCCACAGAGATGGCTGAAGGGGTGGAGGGCACTTACACCAGCTCTGCTACCCGCCAGTACACTGCCTGCAGAAGTTTGTGTCTGAGATAAATAGGGAGGGCAGAAATACAAAGAAATCCTTGGGTGAAAATTGTCCAGCAGCCTTACCTCAGCCCCTGACATAAAGATTCCCTAACTTTGGCTTTGAAATCTTAACATTGAGTGTCGTTTCTTACCTGCAACAAAAACATTGCAGTTTCCACAGCTTACATTTCCATAGGAATTGTTTAGTGAGCACTGATTTACTCAGGTTTGTTTCATATTGCTGTTAACTTTTTTATGGATGCTTTTACTTTTCAGGTAGGAAACCTGGAGAAATAGCCTAACATGGGTTAATGTAGTTATTTCTCTGTGGCGGAAGAGTAATCACATGAAACACGCATGCTTGCCCTTGTGATTGCTTCTGAGGGTCAGGTGGTAGGTGTTTTTCTGACTTGCACTACCAAATGCTTCAGCTCTTAACTTGGGAGGACCGAAGAGTATGAGGGGTTTGATACCACATTCTGTGTGTGTGTGTGTACCCGTACCTGAGCTCTCAGTTCTCTGGCAGCAGAATAACAAGACAATCCACTATAAATCCACACAGGCAAAAGCAAATGGCACATGCAAATGGTGGCATCTATTTATGGTAAAGAAACTGGTTATTGAAGAGTAACTCAAACTGGCCTAAGTCATTTTCCGTAGTCATTTAACACTGAACTGGACAGCCTGTGATATGCTTGAATACAGAAGGGAAGCCTGGGTGGGCAAAGAGAAAGAATGTATGGGACAAGAGTTTTCTTCTGGGAAGCCATGGAAGCCCCAGCTTCCATGACATCTACTGTGGCATCCAGAAGCCATTTATTTAGAATGACCCTAAGCAAGGTAGATCTGGTACCTTGAACATTGTATCTTTACGTGAATGTATAGACAATTGTGTAGATTAGCTTTGTGTATTTTCATGAACAACATTTTTTTTTCATACCGCTAACAAATATTTTTCAGAGGCAAAGGAAAGAAGGCACAAATCAGCTTGGTGCACTTTCTTATTCATGCACATGTATTATTGCTAAATAATGTATGTTATTTGGCAACGGAAAGTTATTCTTGTGCCTATTGACATTAGTATTGCTGTTTCTGCAAACAGTTAGATTTCTCATACATATGCATTACCTCGCCTTTCTTGCCGCACAGCCAGGTAAGCAATCATCATTCAGTATTTCATTGTGTGAAATGGCAATAAAGAGTCTTGCAGCACCCACTGCTTTTACAGCCTCTGGCTCTGTCCTTTAAACGGTGCAGTTTTAAACACCATTTCCCAGAGGCACAGAGGCCAGACAAAACAGGTCCAGGAGCACAAGTTCAGCTCTGGAGATGGGGGTGAAGTGGTGCAGGTCACTTGGAGCCCATCCATACATGTTCCTTCCTTCCCCTGGAGGGCAGCAGAATATTGCTGTTAAGGTCAGTTCACTCGATGCTAAACCCTTGGGACTAACACAACACAGTTTCCTTGGCTGTGCTGAATATTTCTGCCATGTATTCCTGCCCTCCTGGAAATAATCTGTGGTGCCACTGGATGGGAAGAGCATTGCCAGATGAGGAGAGTGGGTTGAAGTGCAATGCTTCTACTGAAAACATTAAGTGAGACAAATTTCTAACCTGTAGTTACCTTCACGTTGCAATTTGTCCCTTGACTCCCTTAAATTACACATCAGGTCTAGGAAGGCTCATGTCTGAGATGCTGAATTTGCCCAGCAAAGGTGTTAGATTGGCAGGGCTGGAATCTAAGTTCTGCTTGTCACAAAGGTGGGACCTGCAGACCTGGACCTACAGACTGTCCAAGAAATCTCTGCATCCTCTTTGTACTACAGAAGTCGTTTGTCCTTTCATGGGCAGGCACAGTGCGGGTCGTGTTGGGTGCCCCAGGACCCCCAAAGTGTCAGATATTATTTGCTTGGTGTTTTGGGAGCAGCACGAATGTCATTCTCACAGAGCACCTATGGCTCTAGCTGTTCAGCACAGCTTTTCCACACTGCTTTGCCAATGTCTTTCAGCATTCACCTGAGACAGAGACATCATCCTTAAAAGGTCTTAAGACATTTCTCCTCCCACATTAAGTTTAGATGTTCAGAAACAATGACGGTGTCCTAAAATAGTGAGACTGCCTTGCAAACCATTAAAATTTTGAAAACACAATACATTTAAAAATCTCTTTATTATTCCTTCTTTCTGGGACCATATTTTCAGTTAATTTTTCAACAGTTTCGGTGATAATAAAGACCCAATCAAAACAGAGAGTACTTCAGTATATATACACCCTGACCCTACAACAGGCTGCAAGCATTGCCCTTCTCATCTTCACCTGCTGCCCCTTGCTCAGGCTGCAGCATAAGTCTGCCCATTGCAGTGGCAAGCATTTTTGCAGTAAACAACGGGCCATAATAAAGGCGGCCACAAGCACACTTCACAGTTTTTCAGAGTGGCTTCAAGAGTGTTGGTCGCAAGCTGGCAGCTTGGAAATAAAAGACACCATATCCCATTATCAGTCTCACCACATCCTCCCCTTCAAGCACTGTTTGAAAAAGCCCAAGGCAGTCGAGTAGCTATTGAATCACTTCTGTTAAAGTTGGACTTCCTAAAGCTGACTGTGGTTTATTAAAAATAAAAAAAAAAGCACACTGTAAGAGATTTAAAGAAAGCATAAATTGTATTACCTTGGAAAGTACTGGAAAGCAAGTGTTGAGGTCCAGCAAGGGCATATAGGGTAATGTATTAAATATGATATCCTACCACAAGCAGGACTTTCTTCAGCTGTAGGAGGTGTGATGAAAAATAGGACTAAAAGAAGGTTAAGAGGCTCTGGATTCTCAATTACTTTGTAACAAAAGTGTCTTGAGGTGATTTATAAGAGATTCAGGACTTTTATGTCTTCTGGGAAATGAAATTTTTTTTTAATGGGAAGCTATTCAGGATGTCATAAACCCTTACTTTTTTTTGAACTAAATATATTTTGCACCTCGGGGTATTGTGTGGCAAAGTAAACAATAATAATAATAAAGACAGGTCAGATGAAAAGCCTCATTTCTGTTGGATAAATGTCTGCAGGAGAGGCCTCTTAGCACTGCCTGGTGGGCCAGCAAGACAGCAGGATGCCTCTGGATGTGGGGATGCTCTGTAAGTGGCTTACAGCACAAAGCCTGCCTAGCTCCAGGCAGGCAGTGAAGGCTCTTCACACAAGAGCAGAGGCCTCTCCCTACACCAGACCCACAGGATGAAGGCAACTATCCATAACAGTCACATGCCATAGCCAAGGAGGATGATATAACAACTTGGAAGTCACCAACTTATACTGCTCTGAGAAGCAGCTGTATATAATATCATGCTTTCCCATATACACAGCCTGTATATTGGGGTCATCAGTGCTTCCTGGAGTGGTAAAACTACCTTTTTTTAAACATGGCTTTGTTTCTGTTATCCCAGAACAGCCAGCACCATGATGGGATATTAGCCGGATGCTTTTAATTGTAAAACATCATCAACTGAGTCATTTACTGAATCCTAACATTTTTGCATCGGGGCCACAGGAAAACAGATGTACACAAGTGACTCTGAGGACTGAAATGACTCAGGGCGCTTTATCACTAGCGATGGCACATGAGAAGGAAAGTGGGCAGCTTGAACCGCAAAGCTCAGTCTGAGCCCACAGGGCTGGTAACTGGAACATTTTATCACTTGTAACCAGAGCACATCTCTTATGGAAGCTGCTGAATGATGGTAAACCCGAATGCTGTGTGCCACTTCCTTACAGAGGCAATTCACAGCATGTAAGGCCACCTTAAGAGCAATACCATTTCTCAGATCTGCAGCATGGCTCCTGATGCTAATATTGCCTTTTCTGTATATCAATGGGAGTTCTTGGCATATGAAAGAACAATACCAGAAGCAAAATGTAATTTGCAGGTTAGGAGTAAAAATTTTGCCCTAAGACTGATTAGAAACGAAATTTAAAACATGCAGAGTTCAGCCTGCAGGCAAACTGCTCAATGCTGCAATACCAAAGAGAGTCAACTACTATCAGCCATTTGCTTATCCTCCTAAAGCACCAAAATCAATCCCTGAAATGAAGTAAACATAGCTGAATTGATCTGCAATGACCTAATTTTTGAAAGTCACTAAGAGGCTATGATGGTATTTTAATAAAACAGTGTTTGTTGGAGTGTTAGCATGTAGGCAGTGGGAGGGTGGCGTGATTGTGCCGATCAGTCTCAGGACTGGAGAGCAAATGGTAGCAGGAATCTTCCCCAGGGTACAGCCAAGAGACAAGATCATTTAAAAAAACGAGTGCTGTTCAATTGAATGTGATGGTCTTGATAGTGGGGTGATTTTTCTGGATAACTCTGCCATGGGAACAAGAAGATGCATCACTTTTCACTTCTTAGGTGAAGCTTACAGAAAAAAGTGCTCTCCTTTTTTGGACAGCTCTTTCGAGCTTAGAACCACAGAGCCAGGTGTGGGCAAACCTATCTCAAGTGACCCTGATGGATATGCTTCATAGCATTGGTATATGTCCAGCTTCCATACTCTATTTCTATATCCCATGTTTCCATAACCCTGTGGGTTGTTGCTTTCCATACTCTACATGAGCAGTTTTCTGCGACTGCCAGTACATGAACAGACTCAGCAGACACATTCCCTACTCCTTCTTTCTCCTGGCATTATTGTAGCCAGGGCTAGCAGGGATATGGGAAAGCCTCTATACAAAGTCCTCTTTTCGAGAGCTGCAAGACTGACCCTTATAGATAATCCACAGTCTTATCTTTCCTGGGTGCCCTTGGTGCCCCTGCCCACCCCCTCTGAACTGATGATCACAGGGACTGCTGGGTGCTGACACCTGCCCTTGGGAATGGGACAATCCCTCCGGCTCTTCAAACCTGAAACTGAAGCTTAAACTCCCAGTTCAATCACCATTTTTAGTGACTGTTTTTTGTCAGCTAGAGAAACAAATTTCTTTCACATGTATGGAAACCTGCTACAAACACTTTCTTCTTTCTCTAGCTGTCCTGATTATATTGAAGATTCACTGTAGTTGTTAGTTGCAACACTTATTTCTCACTAACTACTACCTTAAGGTTCAAAAGGGCAATGGTCTTAGCCCTGTTATAAAGAAGCCCCCATAGAGCATCACACCCTTCGGTGGGGAGGGAAGCCTCTTTGCCATTTTCACGTCTAACAAAAGATTTAGATCATCTTTAGGCCTTCAGAGTGGTACTAAGACATATCCCTCTGTTGCATCCTCTGGGGCAATATTGTCTTGTACCTCCCATCCAGGGCTATGTGGTCCATTCTCTTGGGGTGTGTACTAGTGCTTTAGGTCTGTACCAACAGAGAGGTAGAGATATGCCAGATCAAAGTATCCCTGTAGCCAGTCAAATGTATGTCCCCAAAATTGTCCATAGGGGTGCTACCTAAAGCCGGTGGTGACCAACGCCTTTTGCTGGTGAAGGGTGGGGTTCAGCTACGGAGACACCTACACTGAGGAACTTGCATGCAGGTGCCTACATGAAGGTTGTTCTCAGCTCCCAGCCGTGGCTTGAGATGAGATACAGGATTTGGTGGCCTGAGACCCCTCAGTGTCTTCAGGACATCAACGTGCAGGCAGCAGATGCACCACAGGACTTAACAGGAGGTCTGTGCTCCCCAAAGGAGCAGGGGAGGGTAAGCTTAAGGCACTCACCTGGCACTACATATTTATGCTTAAGCAACTGAAGTGAGCAGTAAATGTTCTGCAAAGTCCCTGGAGAGTCTTGTCTGCTCCCGTGTGTTAATAGACATGATGATGGGAAAATGAGGTACTCCTGGAGAGCAGAAATAGCCCTGTAACAGTGGAGTGGTGAGGACACTTGCCTGAATGCCAGCCCCCGCTGCAATGTATTTTTTGCTAAATACTCATTTAAGTGGGGGCAGAAACTGGTGTTTCCAGATAAGTTTCCTACCTCTTAACCTACAGGTTGATGCTGATTCCCTTTTCCTTTCACTCTCCCCTATTTCCCCTCTTTTCCATTCTCTCAACATTTTCCCACCTTGGTACTCCTTTCACACAACTGTTTTCTCTCCCTCTTCCAGCTGCTCTTGCTTGGAAAGGCTGGTTCAGGCAACCAGCACAGGAGTCCGAGCTGTGAATCCAGGGTGGAGACTCCTCTTAAGTTTCAGAGTGACAAAGCCAAAGACACAAATGCACCCCTCTTCAGCCATTTCCCTTTTGGCTGACTCTCTGGCCAGCTTTTTGCCCTTTGCAGATTCGCTGCCCTGGATAGGGTGCCCAGAAGCTCCACTCATGCCCAGGGGAAGCTCCATAGCTGCCGTTGAGGAGCTGTGCATGGGTGGAGATGCCCCTCGTGAGACTCCTCTTCAGCTTCATGGTGCTGCTACTCCTGCACGTGGCCCAAAAGTGCCCATCTTCATGTTCACACCTCTGTCTTTCTGCATAGTCCTTTTGCATCTAGGGGGGCATGAGAACTAAGTACTTAGAGGGGATATATGTTGATACAACTACTAATGAGATTTTGTCATAATTGCCTGCAGAAGCAAAGCACTCAAGTTGATGCCTCAGCACATCACTCCAACCTATATCCCTAATTAAACTCTGCACAGTAGTTTATGTCTCTAGAAACTAGTAACCAGCTGAGATGATCTACTTTTGCTTCCCTACAGTAACCATTATTTAGCTTTTTTAACTTCCATTTCTAAGGCAAGCTCTCTGCCCGTCAATTAATTTCAGCCATATATCAACCTGTTAATGAAATCATCCCAGTACTACTGGATGTCATGTTCCTCTGTTACTATAACACTGTCTTACCTTTTGTGGTTTACCTGACAGGGCTTGGAGCACCTGGTTCCAGTGCCTTACCAAGGTTCCTTAGAAAATCATGCTCTCGGTTAGCTGTTTAACTCCATCCCTAACAATCCCAGGGTTTGACCAAACAGATTCATTGCAAAAGGGTTGACTGGCTACCCAAAATAATTCCTGCTCTTTCTTTTGATGTTACCTTCTGGATACCTTATGCTGTCTTTTGGAGCTGCTTTCCTGTGCTGTCTTTGTACGTCCTGCATGAAGTTTATTTTATTTTGCCCTGGAGGCCATGGGTCTGCTTTGTAATTATGTCTTTGTTGCCTTTCTTTGAGTTCTTTCCAATGTAGCAGTACCTATTTTTAATTGGCTTGGCAGAGAAAGAATGTGAGCCTGAAATGCACCACAGATTACAAGAACACCATTTTTTAAAGTTTTGTCTGATCAAGAACAAGGTAGATTTTTGCTTTATTGGCAAAAGCTTGGATCACCTTCCAAGTCTAACGAGGAGCGCTGCCTGTGTCTTTTGCAATCTCTCTTGAGCCATTTGGAAAGTGATGAGGCCACAAGCTCTGTAATTCCTCCTGCAACAATGAACGTGGGCTTCTGCACGACTATCAAAGCCAAAGGGCTCTGTGCCTGTAATACATTATAGGCCATATTTCTGCTGATATGAGGTGCATTCAGAGCGAGAGTTTTTGTCTCAACAGGATACCTCACTTGAGCTTAAAAGTGATTAGAGTCTAGGAAGAAGCATATTACAAGCGGGAGTGATTGAATTTTAATAAATTAGATTTGAAGTAGAAAATATATTATTATTAGTGATTTTTGTAAAATGTTTTCCTCCTATGATTGCAACGAATCATACTCCTACATTTATAATGACTAGCCTTTGCTTTTAGTTTAATCTTAGTGATTAAAGCTGAAATATATGAAAAGTGCATTAATGTGGTCGCAATCTCCAGCAAGTAAATCATAGTGAGAAATACCAGATCATCCTAATAGTTTTACAGAATCACATGAAAGCCACACCCACAGCCCGTTACTATACACCTTTTATTCAAAGGGGTGTGGATGGATGAAAATGTGTATAAAACCCCTGTATAAAAACACGGGGTTGCACCTACAAATATACAGCCTCCTAGAAAAACACAGCAGATCAGTATTTTATCAGTCTGACAGTGCATACTGGAGTATATAGTGTTTGTACTTAATATAAATATTTTGGAATGATGTGATTTTTATCATTTACAATACAAAACTGTTTCCACTTTGTGCCCAGGCTGAAGCAATGCTCTCACTCAAAATCCCAGGACGCCGTGCAACCTGACTGCTACACGCATTTCTGCTCTCCTGTGCAGTATACAACCTTGTGAAACTGATCTTGCAAGATGTTGAGCAATGTGCCATGAGCAATAACGCTCTAAAATACAAGCTTGTGACTTAACTACACAAGTTATTCCTCTGAGCCTGAAGCAGAATTTAAGTGCTTCAAGCTAGGCCAAGTACGTGGTGAGGCCAGAAGCGTGGTGCTCAGCCCCTTGCTGAAGCAAATGGCACTCGTACACGTGGCAGTAGATGTGTACAGGGCTGGATCCTATTTTTGCTTGACAATTGATCATGCTATTCATTGTGATAAGAGTACACCCAGCAAAATGGCAGATTGACTGCATGGGACATAAATGTACATGTCAAGAGCCTGACATAAGGAGCGTTTTGGGAAGGTAAAAGTTCTCCAAAATATGTAGGCAAAAGGCCAGACGGAGAACTGTGCTTGTTAAAGGAGCTGCTTTTCAGCTTGCACAGCCAGCCAGAGCCTGGTACAGCATCTTTCAGGAACATACCCTAATTTGCACTAGTTGTGTCATTGTAGTAAATTTAATAACTTTTGGTGATAGTCCAGAAAATCTTGGTGCCTCTAAGACCAATGTTAGGTGGTGGCAAACAAGGCTGCTGAGAGCATCCCTCCTGCAACTTGGTGCAGGAAGGCCTGTATTCTGGAGATGGCAGCCTTGTCAGAGCTGACAAATGCTCCATTTGGGGTGGAAAATGCTGGATTTTGACCACTACAGACACATCCAGGTTAAAATATAAATATCCTCGTTTGAGCTTTTTTTCCTCCACACCAGAAGACTTGTAAATAAGATGTTGAGATTGCAGTGGCCCAGTGGGCTCTGGAGACGGCTGTGGGAAGTGAAGTGCACAGAGCTTTACTACATGTGCTTGCCTGATGAGTGCAGGAGAGTTAACACAGGGCAGCTTTTAAAGCAGGAGCAACACAAATGAGCAAGCACTGGGAAGCTTACATTTCAAACCAAAATATGTTCTATACTTTAAAATACAGTTGCTTCTAGAGAAGAAATAGTTCTGCTGGGTATTTGTTCTCTTCTGGTTAAGTAGGAATTTTACCTGTAAATAGTTTTATTGTAGCAAGTAACATTTCTTGGCATGCAATTATCTAATATACTCGACACATAAGGGAAAAAGGGTCTGGATTTTAACTGACCAAGGCAGTGAGTGGTCAACAACACAGAAAATGTTAATATTCTACCCTTCACAGATAGACCGTGTCTATCTATCTGTGTATTTCTAAGTGCCAAATCATTGTCATATCTCCCTGGGTACTTTACAAAATCAGATAAACCATGGCAACTGAATAATAATGTGGCCTGAAAGAAAAACCATTAACAAAAAGAAATGCTCTCTCCCCACTAGTTCCTTAATTTAAAATTCACACCAGGCTTCAGCAATATGAATATTAGAAGAAAAAAAATTTCAAAGAGAATATGCAATGACTAAGTGGTTATATATTCCTGTCTGCTCCCAGAAGAGTAAATGACAACTACGTTTGGCAGAAACCTGAGGAGTTGCACTATACCAAATCAGAGCAACCGTATCCAGGTTTTGCCTCCAGTGATGGCCAGCAGCAAACTGGTTTGGCACAATATGTTTGGTTTTAAGCTTTGTGTCTCCAAAAAGGAGGCTAGGCACTACTGGATGTGTAGAAGGATTGTGTTCTTCATTACAAGAGAAGCCATGGAAAGCAGGAAGGCATATATGCATTTTTCATGCTGGCTAATACAACAGCAGTTAATCTCGTTCAGGCTGCTGGCAGCTGTGATGTGTAAGGGACTGTGGTACCACGGCAGAGCCTTTCCCCATCCTGGGGCAGTGCATCAGACAGCAGTGAAGGCCACTTACTCTATTCCTCACAGCAGTATCTCACTCTTGCTAAGGTTTCAAGAGTGGTTTGTGACAGTGAATTCCACATGATGGTTGTATAATGCGTGGAAAGGAATTGTCTTTGAGGATTTTCTGATTTTGAAAGTGTTAGGAGTAGACTTCAGTTGTTATCCCATTTTCTGCATCATATGCTTGCTCATTTGTTCTAACTTTTATAAGATTTCATATGGAAGAATACATTCTATGCGTATTTTTGGTATTATACTTTTCTCTGGTTTCAGCTGTAATATTTTAGCCGTAATATTTGCATCATGGAGACATCCTTCTTGGTTAGTAAATGGGGCATCAGTGACCTGCAGCAGAAGTATTTGGTCTCGATTTGGTACTGTTCTTTGTCATCCTCTTAATACAGCTTAACATTTATCTGATCTGCTTTCTTATTTCCTGTTGGAAGTTTTTCAATGAGATATCCATGGTGATGTTCGTGTTCCCTCTTATGATTTATTTGATTTAGAGTACTGTAGTACTGAGGTAGATGTGGGCTTCTTCTGCCCTGCATTTCTACCAGTTAATTTAACAGCAGCTATCTGTCTTATATTCAGTTTCATCTTTCATTATGTGACCTTTTTGGCAATGTTGTTAGATTCTTTGGGAGTTCTGCATGGTCTTTTGTTTTTCTATTATGGTCTTGTGCCATCCTGAAATGATGTCACTTCATTCACTCCCGTTCAAACTATTTTTTTGGTAATATAACTTGTAACTCTGGACTTACAGGGTTTTTTTTTTAATTGAAGATGCATTATATAGTCTTTCCCTCTGCTTATAACTTTTCAGATTCTTATAAAACCAGAATTAAATGGATTCCCCACATCTGGCTTTGACTCCATGGGTGACTGTATAATACTCAGAAAATTTGAATTAAGAGATACTACTATTATACTTTTATAGTATGTTAAAGGAAGAATAAAAATAACCATGGAGTTGGACTAGGTCACTTGTAATATTGTGAAATAAATATTGAAACCTGTAAAACTGCTGTAGTGTCATATGATAACCATAAGTAATGAAAATAGTTGTCATCCATATGAAAGATGGTTCTCTTCTACTTGCAGAGCTCAGGGATGGCTTCTTTGCTAGACAATACCTACAATGCTCTGTCAGATAGGAGGCTAACAAAGCAAGCTTTAGCTACTCTAAATTATATAATTAGAGTGGTTAGTAAGAATACCTGTGCATCAGGAGAAGTAAATACTAGATTAAGGAAAAAAAATTATTTTTCTGAACAGCTTCAGCCCTAGAGAGAAGTTAATCCTTCATGTCAAACTCATCAACACACAAACACACAGACCGGTTCACTTATAGTCTCAGCCATCTGCTAAAAATATAAAGGGAGTCATTCGTTTACAAGAACTTGGTCAGGTTGATAAATCCCTAAAGGCTAATGAAGTAAAGGCTTCGGAGCAAGGCTTTAGTTAGGTCTGTACGCATGGGCAGGCTGCTTTCCTATCGTATGTCTGTGCCCCTGAGCATTTTACAGAAGGCATTTGACATTTTGGGAAACAGCTGGACACACAAGCTGGACACACACTGCATGGCTCATGTCCCAAGCTGCCTGTGTAGCCACACCACCGATAAACCTTGTGGGGCTGCCCACAACGCAACAAGCCCACCAAGCTGCCGTGGGCTTTCCTGAATGCTGACACGACTATAAAGACAAAGGGCTATGTTGGATCTACAATGTTTACTTACAAAGCTGTTAGAGTTACTTATTCCATAAGTTAAAATAGACAGGGGGAGGGGTAGGATCTTCTGAACAAGACACACACGTGCACACAGATACATGTATCTGTATATATAGCGAGTGACTTGATAAAAATTAACCCTAAACTTCAGCTGTCAGCTTCAGCCTCAAGAAAAGCCAGACTAAGGCGCCTGCACAGAGGACTATCACATCTCTCCTCTGGCAAAGCAGAGTGGGAGAGGGTATGTTCTGCAGCTGAAAGACGCTTGACTTGAAATGAGATTTCAGGTTGCCTGGAGGTCTGTTGGAAACCCAGAAAAGTAGAGTCTGCTTGTGCTGATCCCTCCCAGGGCAATGTAGCCTAAGGAAAGCATTGAAAAAAGATTTGCAAGCCTTTTAGGACTTCATATATTAACACAGTTATGGCAAATTCCAGAGAGAAGTCTACCGACTCCCAGGAAATTCCCAAGCATGGTTACCCCTGCATGCCTGGACCAAGGTGCACATGATGATGGGGCAGACACGTTTGCACTCCTCTCCGGAGGGCAGAGATATGTCAGGAGAGGTGGCTACTGCAAGCCAGCTTCTGATGGAGAAAATCACAGAACCCTGTAGCCAAATGCATTTGAGGAAAGTCACATTTTTGTGAATGTATATAGATGAACAATTTGCATTCTTGGCAGCTAAGGTTTACTTGGTATGTTGCAAGGTGGTTTGTTGGTACCCACTGAATTACTGGGTCGGCCTGGATGTCTTGCTGGAACCACCCACATTATCTTTTGAATTTTAGGCATGACCGTGGATAAGGTTTGATGCTCTGTCACAGTGTGGGAGTCCTGTGGGGTCTTCTATTATTGTTTTGGATATTGTGAACAATCCAGGTCCTCTCTGTGCCAGGAACAGAATTACTAGCAAGCCAATTATCTTCAAAACTGTGCAATGGACATTTGCACTTTGCTGGCTGCTTAAACAGTTTTTAATAACCTTGTAATCTCAGCCAAGACCATGCTTGGCAAGACAAACAGAGTTTTGTCCTGTCTCCGGACTTTCCCTTGCCAGAAGTGCCTCTGCCAAGATGCAGCTCTAACAGGATTGTCTAAAGCAAGCGACTAACCTAGGGAGTTGGTGTAATGAGAAAATATTACTTTTTTTAAAAACTTGATGTGATTAGCAAATGAAACATAACCAGTTAACAGCACCACGTAAACAGCCTGTAACACACTTTAAAGAATATAATGCACCATTAGCAGTTCTAACAGGAGTTAGTTCAATCCTGCTTTGTCTGATACAAATACCAGCATCTGCTCTCAAGCAGGAGGCAAGTTGCAGGGATCACATCATGTATTTTCTGAAGAGAGCTTAAATCACAGCCTTTCACAGTTACTAATGTAAAGGCATTTTGAACTTGTCTCCTGAAACCCCCATTTTGGGGCAGCAGTGAGAGTCAGCAGGATTTCTGACACCGACTTCAGTAAGATCCCTAAATCAAAGTATCTTTTGTTGGAAACATGGTGGTGATGTATGTGTTTGCAAAAGAATCATTCAGGATGAAAGAAGATAGAGTAGACAGTTAAAAATGTAGGCAGACTATCAGGAAAAGCTTCCAAGAATTATACAATTGAAAGACTGAAAAAAACTTCAAGACAACTTTTAAGCCAACTCCTCGCTTTATAGCAGAACCAAGTATTTTCACACCAGTCCTAAGAGACATGTCTAAGTTCTTAAATCCCCAGTGAATTTATGTAAAAGCTTTCCTTAAATTTTTTTTCCAGTCTTACTAGCCCAAGAACTGGACAGTGCTTCTTAATATATAATTTTGCATGACTGCAAATTTAACTATTGTCTTGTTTTCAGTAGACAAGAAATATAGTTAATCCATGACCTATTGGAAGTTTTTGTTTTGTTTTGTTTTTCATTTTAAGACCATTATTATGTCCCCTCTATCTTCCATTTTCTAAAGAAAACAAACCATATATTTGAGCTGTTCCTTAGAAGTCAGGGTGTCTGCTTTTTTGTATTCTTGCTCTTTATCTGTGGACCTTTTTTTCTTAAAGGAATGAACTGAAGGTGGACACAGTATTTCAACAGCACTGAGAACAGCCAAATTATCAACTCCCATATCTTATTTGACACTCCTGCTGATATATTTTATTATATTTTTCTTCTTAAGCAGCAGCTTCCTGCTTTTGACTCGTATTAAGATTGTGGTTCATTGTAACCCCAGATCCTTTTCTGCAGAGTAATCCTGGATCCTTCTCTCTTGATATACCCAAGCTTATATTTGTGCATTTGATTCTTTTCCTTCCTAAGTGCAGTACTTTGTACTTGTCTTTATTTCATTTTGTCTTACTGATTTCAGGCCATTTCTCCGATTTGTCAAGATCATTTCAAATTCTAAACTAGTCCTCCACAGAGCTTGCAACCCCTCCCAGCTTGGTGTCATCAGCAAATTAGTATATATGCTATTCCATCACTTGAACCGCTAATGAAATTATTGAACAGAACTGGCCCAATCTGGCCCCCTGTGGGAGCCCACGTAAAATGATTGTCAGGTTTGATAGAGAGCGTTGCTAAGAATGTGAATCATTCTGACTATATTTTTTCAAGCAACACATCCGCTGTACAGCAATTTCAACCAGGCCATCTCCCACTGTGCTACAAAATGCTGGAGAACATTACACAGGACTGTGTCAGAAGCCCTACTGAAGAAGTCACAGCGACTTCTTATCCAGTGGGCCTGTCAAGAGAAGAAGTCAGATAGGGTTGACATGATTTGTTTTTCACAAATCCATGCTGGCTTTTTCTTATCACATTATTTTCCAGGTGCTTACAAATCAATCACGTAATAATTTGTTCCAGGATCTTCTCAGGTACGGAAATTATATTGACTACTCCAAAATTCTCCAGGGCTTCCTTTATTCCCTTTCTGAAGATAGAAACCTTGTCTGTCATTCTTTGTCCTCTGAAATTTCTTCTGCACTTCATGAATTTTCAAAGATGTACTTTACAGATTGCCTCTGTTGGCTTCCTCTGGCCCAAATTCACCCTGACACACCGTCTTCTCTGTGGTTCTGCAATTGGCCCCCACCCTCTGCCCTGGTCTTCCTTACCACAGCCTCTGATGAGGCTCTTGTTTCTTGCAGATTAGAGATGCATCCCTATTTTTCCTCCACCTTGAGCTGCTGCTTTCCCACAGCCCAGGGGCTCCTCCAGCAAGTCCTACCCATGCCATGCTCTCTCCGCGGAGACCGGCCACTGCATGGCCCCGCACTACCTGTCAGGGGATATCACTGGGTCCCTTAGGGAGGATGATGAATAAGTCCACTCCAAGGAAGTAATTTAGTAGTAAACAAGTGAATTATTACAGGCCCTAAAGTCTGAGATAGAAGCTCTTACTAAGGCTTCTTCTGGTGGGTACGGTAGTGTTGAGTTGATGGTTGGACTAGATGATCTTATAGGTCTTTTCCAACCTTAGCGATTCTGTGATTCTGATTCTGTGATTCTTGGATGAAGTCTTACTATATATTCAGCCTCGTATGGTAGTCTAGAGAGTATTTCAATATGACATAAAAGTTTGAACTCAACTAATTATTATTCAGAAGATTTTTTTCCTTTTGTCAATTTAGTAAATCTTTTTGTTGTTGTTGTTTAATATTGATAAGCTTCTGGAAACAATTGCATTCATGAGAACCAGAACAAAACAAAAAAAAAAAAATAGAAAAAGGCATTAACATATCAGCCTTCAATGTGTCGTTTGTCGCATGCTCTCCTTCTGTTAACTACAGCCTTTCTTTCACCTCCATCTGCCTTCTAATGAATCTGAAAGTAAAAACAAAAACAGAACAAAATTCAAACCTTTTTATTGCTTACTCTTTCAAAGTACGATCCATTGAGATGGAGGTTACTTTCTTGGAAGGGCTGATAGAGTTTCTCGGGGCAATTACAATGCTAGTAAGAAAAACATAATAGATGTGGCACAGGAAGATATCTAGGTTGACAAAGAAAAGGTTATAATTTAACGTGATTTCTCCTCTCCCTTCCAGTCTGTAATATTATATAAGGAGAAGAAGGAACATACTGATAAAATCAGCATTTTGTTAATTATGTCCCACTCCTTTGCATTCACCAGTAACTTCAGCTAAGCAGCTTCATTCTCAGACATAAACATCACCTTGCAGGGTTATTTCTCTTCTGAAATCCCGACATAGTGTTTCTCCTGCAATCAAGAGCTGACAAGCCTGTGCATTTGCGGCATGCCAGCCAGGCAGTGCTCCCTTTCAGAGACGGGTACAGAGACAACACAGTGCTCACTGTGAGACCGAGTCTGTGACGCCCACCAGAAGGAAGAGGGAACAAGTAGGAGAGGAAACTGAAATGATGTGCATATTCCTCACATGTGGTGTTGAATAAAGCCAAATCAACAACATCCCACATTTGGCTCCATAGTAGACATTGTGCTTTCAAGGTTTAATGCCAAGTGCTTTTCCTCTGCATGTCTTTTTTCATGTGGAGAAATGATCAGCATATTGATGCAAAGTGCATGCTCCGTTTTTCCTCTAGCTTTGCACTAGATGTTTGGAAGCTGGCAACTCGGAGTCATAGGTGCAGGGAAGTGTCGCTTCCAGGAAGAGTGTATGCACTTGACAGCTTTGGCTGCAGATGTTTTTCTTGGCAAACTATTCATTAACAGGCTTTTGTAAATACCTACACATAGAGCATAAGGTATTATCCAATTCCCAGGGAGTCTGCACTCAGCGTACTACATGCATGTAATACCTTTAGCTTTTGATGTGACTTTTACTTTTACTTTTACTTTACATGGATAGATCTCCAAGAAGTCACTGTTCTTCCTCAGCCAGGACCTCCAGTACATCTGGGAGGTAAAACTAAAAATAGACTCTCTTCCATTAGAAATGCATGGAGGTTTCCAAAGTTTGTTTTCATTTTACACTGGGACAAAAACAGTTAAACTCTATTTTTTGTTTAGATAGAAGAAAGTGTATTGAATATACTGATATCATAATTTGTGATTTAATGTATCCTAAAAGGCGAACTGAAATACTATGTTTTCCCACAAAATTTTTGAAAAAATTTATCCATTATCTCAAAATATTTCAATGTGAATGAGTGACAGGTTATGCACATTTTTAACGAGTTATCCCTAGAAATATTTGTGACCTTCTTTTATCCACTTCTAATACCTCAAGAGCAGGTTATTACATCACTATCTGGCTACCTCATATTTTTTAATGAA
The DNA here is from genome assembly GCA_027574665.1 of Rhynochetos jubatus. Classification (NCBI taxonomy): domain Eukaryota; kingdom Metazoa; phylum Chordata; class Aves; order Eurypygiformes; family Rhynochetidae; genus Rhynochetos; species Rhynochetos jubatus. Next base: position 93,785,943 of record CM050650.1, on the reverse strand, counting down.
TTCACCTTCACAGGTCCCATGTTTATTAAATGGTATTACGCCTGCTAGACAGATAGGGGAATTACTCAAGTATACACAATCAGAGCATCTTACAAGTCCAGGGATAATGTTCTCTGACATATCCCATATATATATTTTAGCTCCAAATAGCAAACCCTAGACTCAGACAACTGCAGTCAGCCTACATTCTGCTCTTTCTAGGTCCTCTTTGCCTACTCTGAGCTGCCAGCCTAATTCCTCAGCTACATCTGCACTCACAGCGTAGGCCAGGCTCAGAACTTGGTTCTCGTCTCTGTCAGTCTTGAACAGACACTGCCTCACCCAGAAACCAGGGACCTTGGAGATGTCCTAACCCATGGTGGATGTCAACAGCCCTCAAAGGCTCAGACAGCACCCATAGGTCAGGATGACTGAGCCATAAACTTGTCTGTCCCAGATGTGCCTTATTGTTATTGACAGGGAAATGAGGTGATAGTGCTGGTGGATGCATGAACCCAGTCATGTTCAGCTCCTTCCAGGGAAAATATCTTAGCACGGAACTGCAAAATAGAGGTATTTCACTGAGGGAAGTGGACCACAATCTTTCATAATATATCGCAAAAATACCACCTCTTAAGCACAATCATCTTGATGTTGTCCCACATTGCACATGTAGCTATGCATGCTACATGTTCTCTTCTTAAACTAGTGCTGCTCAGGGACAGGCTATCAGTCCTACAGGTTGTGAGAAATTGTTGTGTTGTGCATCACTGGGTTTGTATATTCCTTTATCAGTACTATTATTATAATTATTTCCTTTCCCTTTGCTGTTCCATCAAACTGTTTTTATCTCAAGCCACAAGGGTTTTTTTTTTCCCAATTCTCTCCCCCATCCCCCCTGGAGCTGGAGGGGTGAGCAAGCAGCTGCGTGGTACTTATTTGCCAGCTGGGGCTAAACCACGACACATCATTTCTGTCATTTGCAGTGACTGTGCAGTGACTTACCACTCTGTAGTAAGTATTGGCTGTTGTTGGTGAACTCCAGGTCTTAAGTTTTGGTTTGTCATGAAAATAGAAAAGTTTTCATCATCAAATTGTCGAAATTCACAGGTTGTAACCCCTATCTGTGCCTTCCTTCTCCAATATGACCTCAACAACTACAGGATACAAAGATTCAGTAAAGTTTCCCAGTTTTATTCAAGTTTCACTTTTCTCCCTTGGAGAATTAATTTCTATTTAACAGGTGGAAACATTTAGAAAATCGCACAGTGAAGTAAAAATAACATCATTTCTGCCATCGACACAGAACCCCCTCATGGCTTTCACAGGAGGATTTGCCCTAAGGAAATACTGTTGCAGCAAGTATAATTACAGCAGGGTAATACATACTGGAGAGCCAAGTTATAGCAGCTTTATCAGAGACTGTATTATACCACTAAATCTGTTTTACTACATGTCTTACTAAAGATTTTCTTTAGAAGTTGAGGAGACTGTGACGGGGTTTCTATCAACTAATGTTACTCCTATGGCCAATTCAATAGACTAATATTGACTGTGCAGTTCTGATATCCTAGGAGATTTATATAAAGTCTTTAATATTGTCCAAGCTTCCCTTCTTTTCCTGCCCGTTTTTTGTAAGACTCAAAACACTGTTTCCATCTTGTCATCCTTTTGCTCATCCTGATTGACACTGTGTGGCTTTGTGCAGATGGTGGAAGTGGAGGGTACTCTTTTACTGTGAGTTGTGGTGTTCCCTTTCAGTCTTATCTTTTTCAATTATACCTCTGATAACTGCAGGGTTATTCACCGCCTCCCCCTGCCCAAGCCCTAGGTAATATCTTGGCCTCAGTTTCCCTTGTCCTCCCAAGCACACAGTGGAATCTTAAAATGGTAACTTATGCCTGCTCTTCACCAAATACTCTTCCAGCTTCTGGCACCTTCCCTATCCGTGCGTGTGCTGGTTTTAGCTCACACATCATACTCAGTGTATAAGTTGGAGGTGGGCTAAGGGCCATGTTTGTTGGTTGGCTTTCTCATTCACTCTTTCTCTCAGTCACTCTCTTGCTCTTTGGGCTCACTCTGGCTCTGGTGAGATCTTTCTCTCGGGTTCTGGCTCTCAGGCTCTCTGGCTATGACTACCTTGGCCCTGGCTGGGCATCAGTCAGTGGGTGGTGAGCAATTGTATAATTTGTTTTATTTTCCATTATTTTAATTACATTTTGTTATTAGTAGTAGTGGTAGTATTATTTTCATTACATGTTATTAGTAGTAATATTGGTATTGTTAGTATTATCGGTATTTTTAGTATTGTTAATATCACTATTTCATTAATCTATATTCATTTATTAAATTGTTCTTATCTTAATCCAAGAATTTCCTTGTCTTTTCCTCCGATTCTTCTCCTCCACTGGAGGAGGGGGGAGTTGAGCAAGATCAACATAAGTATGGTGCTTAGTTGCTGGCGGGGATTAAACCACAACAGAGAGAAAGCATGGCAGAAGCCCCCTCCTTTTCTTGTGTCATGCAGGGGGCCAAGCAGAGCCTGGACATTAAATACCTTTTACTTTACCCTGTCCCCAGTTTCACTGCATTGCAGACTTTTTGACTGCAACCATGTAAGTGCAATGTAAGAGGCTTAACCAAAGCTTTCCACAGCCAAGTACGGCATCTGGTGGGTTTCAGCTGAGCTGTTGGGTATTAGGGGCTGTTTCATAAAGGAAAGAAAAGAATGCTATCTTTCCTTTCCTCCAGCTGTACATCTGGGAGTCTGCTGCTGTCCTCTGTCTGCCCCCACTGCCTGCAAAGCTGGAGGACAGCCCAGGAGCCAGAGCAAGAGGGAGGCTGAAGGCAAGGGAAGAATCAATGCCCTGAGCTCTTGAGCTGCTCCTGCTCCTCCCATTTGGTGCATCGCTCCTGCCTGGGGCTGCTGTGGGCAGGATCCCACTGAGAGCAGCTCCCGATGCTCCCCAGAAGGCCAGGGGGCAAGAAGGAGACCTTTTCATGAGCAGGGACAAGGAAGAGAGACCTGCATCTCCCCAAACCTCTGCATAACAGCTTAGGACACATATTCTGTGCTTTCTGTGCTTTACCTCATACCTCTGGTCTCAGAAAAACCCAGCTGAGTCTTGCAGCTATAGGGACAAAGCATTTTTAAAGTATGAACATATTGTCTAATTCCAAGTTGTTGCAGTAATTGGAATCCAGCTTTTCCTAACCAAAGTAGGAAAAAAATAGTAATCGCCCTTTACTCTGTTAAGTGCTGAATGAAACTCTAGGAGACAGCTTCCTTCAACATGGTAGACAGCTGGTCATTGGCAGGGAGCACTGAAGAGTATTCCTAAAATCCCTAAAAGTTACAGTCCTCTAAGGCAATAAAATGAGATTGGTAAAATGTGCAATATTGCTGAAGATGACAGGAGAGAATAAAGAAGAGCTGGTTGCTATTGAATAACCCTTTGGGAACTACTGCTTTTTCCTAAATATCTCTTTGGCTGCTGCATTAAAGGGTATTAGTGTATTAAGCCTGATTTGGGTGACAACTTGTGCTGAGATCCTTTACTTTTCTCTGAAATTCAACCAAGCCACAATAGATTAGAAAATGAAGCTTCTTTTCTTTATTTTTTTTTCCTGCTAATTATGATGGTTTCTGTAAAAGCACTGCCCAGTCAAAGATCAGGGCACCGCTGTGCTAAAGCTTTACAAAAAGATTTAAAAAATTTCTTTTCCCCCAGAGATGATTTTTTTTTTCTCCAGGTGCAATAGTTCATCATGATACAGATGATCAAAGAAGAGCTGGCTATCTTGGAAAAGAAAAACAGGTATTAGAGTCCCTAATTAAGCAGTTAATGAGGGGAAATGAATGACCACTTCATAGGTGGTTGGGTTTTTGTTTGGGTTTTTTTTTTTTTTTCAGAAGTATACTTCCGATTTGAAGTTAGTGAGATTATCCACTTTAATGAAAATCAGAATGGCTGTTCATGATGGAGATCAAGGGCTTCACTTGCCCAGCATCCTGTCTCCAGGTGCAAGTGAATGCAAGTGAAGAATGGGGACAGGAGATGAGGATTTGATACCTTGAACCTCCTGGTCCCCAACTATTTTCATTTTAGAGGATTTTCTGATTCTGGTATGTTCCTGTATTTAGTGATCCAAAGAAGACATCTCCACATGTGTTTGTGTAGCATCCCCTTAAGTCTATTCAAATATTTTGCATTTGCAGCTTCCATTGGCAGCAAGAGTCCCAAGCCTACCATCATCGTGTGAACAACTATTTCTAGTTTTGTTTTACACCAAGTCCTGTTAGCTGTATTTGTAGGCCCCTCGTTCTTGTGTTAGAAGAAACAGTTGCTCGTTCTTCACCCTCTTTGTGCTATCATGATTTTTTACATCCAGATTATTTTCTCTTACTCCTATTTGTCCCTTTTCAGAGGGATGATCTTGGTCTGCTTCTTCCTTCAGCCAAAAAACTACGTGAGCCTTCCCGAGATTTGATCCTCTGTCCTCTGTCGACGTTCTGCGACTTGAACCTCTCCCAACACCAGACCATTGTTTTGGAGCTTAGAACTGCACACAGTATTCAAATTTTTATGTATTTCCTCTGGGGCTGAACTAGAATACAATGGCCATTCTTCTGCTTGAGAGATGCCCATGTATCTTCTAAGCAGTTTTTATTTTACAGTGACATTTCTGCTTCAGAGAAACCCTGTGAGATGCTGAGAACGTCAAAATACAAAGTGTCCTCCATTCCTCTTGAAGTCCTACAAGTCTGAGTAGTTTTTCTTTATGCTGTGGGAAAAGTTTTGTTCCCTTCCCCTTATCTTTTACACTATGGGGTTTTTTGAAGGGGTAGGGGTCGATGCTTTTCTTCTTAATGAAATTTTGCTAACCCTGTAATAAGCAAGAGACACAATCATACATTATTTTAATATCTTTTCCTGTGAACTGATGATGTCTCTTTGTAGACTGCTGATCTCGCTGTCATGACCTTAAGATAGACAAAGGATGGCTTTCTGGTTTGGGAGATAGTTAGGATTCTTAATTAAAAACAGTAAATCTAAAGTTTTAATAGTAGATGGAGTAAATGGTGAAGTCTTACCAAATATTCTCTCCAAACGATAACCCCATCTTTTATTTGAATTTACAGGTTGCAACATCATTGAACGTAAATCTTGTCTATAATGTGCTTTATTAAACCATGCAAGCAGGTTTGTCCCAATGGCCTATTCTGCTTGGTGAGAAAAATTGAGATGATTAAATGATGCCCACTTCATCCTCATTAGAAAGCTGTTTCAGTATAATAAAGCACTGCCATGTCACAGCTCCTGGCTATTTGCAACACTCATTATTATCCTTATTACACTTCTTCATAATTTGTCTCAAGCATTTACTGATGTGTATCAATGCATGTGTTCTGATTGCAAAGTGTCCATCTCAGCCTATATGGTCAGCACAGTCTCAAGCAGGGTACCTAAATCCATATGTCAGGCACCAGTCCTAAATCTGTATGTCAGGGAAAAGGCATCTACCAGCTGACATTTCGACCTGTGCTCAAAGTGCCTTTGTCTTCAGGCATGCTACCATACATGCCAGCAAAATGCTCCTGGTTCAGGTACAGCTCTGTATTGGTAAAAACCCTAGCTTGTATATTTTTGCACATCTAATTTTCTATGGCCCTTTTGGATGATATAGGATGGGCTAAAGCTACTTCAGACCTATTTTGCTAATTAACTAAGCCTCCATTGGAATGTGAGTTGACATCCATCATATTTCTGATATTACTCAGAGTCGGAAGAGCATACAGCTATGCCTTAGGGGTCCTGAACACATTTAGCTGACTACATCTTGTTACAGGTACTAAGACCTTTTCCCCTTTTTAAGGGGTGGTATGTTTACAGGCTTTTAAAACAATTATTATTTATTTCCAGGTATGACTACAGCTTGGCAAGCCATCTGGCTTGTCACAACTCTTCTCAGCTCCTGCTCTCCCTCCTTCTCTTTCTCTTTTCAGTGGCAAGCAGCTCACTGCTGTAAATGGCAAGGTCTGGTCCTCACTTTAGAAGACCTGCTCCTTTCCTTTCTCAAGCCTGCCCTTCGCCTCCTCTATGATGTTATTTCTTTCCTTTGGGTTTATTAATTGGCTGTGTAGTTGGACTGCACAATGGGATTGTGAGGCACATCATTAGCCAGAAGAAAGCCTGTGAGCAGAATGTGCAAGGTAATGGTGAGCTGTTTGTGACTGTTTACTAGTTCCAGAAAATGCTACCCTCAAATCCAGAAAGGTATGGTATTAGAAAACTAGCCTAGAAATAGGTGCAAACAATTATTGTGCACATACATCTGTGTGTGCTCAGGGACAGGGTGACCGCATAGGAAGTGGTGTAAATGAGAACTAAGAATTCTCAAAAATTGGTAAGAAAATGAAAACTGAACATGGATCAATCATCAGGCAGTTGAAAGAAAGGCACAAGAGGGTTTTTAAACATAATGGGAATAAAAGGAACAATTACCTTGGTTCATTATTAGCATCAAATAAGTATCTTTTTAGTGAGGACCCAATAGGACTCATGTCTTGGTCCTGTTCACCTTAACCTTCTGATCAATGATCTAAAAGAAAATATATCTTTATTACTGATAAAACATTCAAACATATAGTCCTGATACATTAAAAAAAAAAGGGGGGGGGGGGGGGGGGCTGTGGGGTATGGAGCACACAATAGTTAGATATCTTGATTGCTTACAAAGGAGAGTAAAAAAACCCTTTATGTTTTTTGATATGGGCAAGTAGAAGGAGTGTAGATTTGGAGATTTATAGGAAAAGCCACATAGGTTCTGAAAAATGGGTTGTGGTTGATAGCAAGTTGAGAGCAGACCACATCCATAGGTGTGGTACCAACACACACTTTGAGCATAGAAAAAAAGGAATACCAAGATGAACTAGAAAAAATATTGTCTGACAGTAGGGCAATTTCTGTTAGGCATCTATACTTCAAAAGAAACCCTGAGAAATGGGACTCAGAGAAGAAAACCTTGAGCATGATTAAAGAATTGAAAGATATGCCTTGTAGCAAGACACTCAAAATGTCAATATATTTGGATTATCAGAGAGAAGGTTAAGGGAAAGTCTGTCTTCAGTTCAGAAGCATCTACAAAGGGAAAAAAATGTTACTAACAGAGGATTTTCAGAGTAGTATTTAGAAACTCAGCTGGAAATCGAAGCAAAAGAAATTCACACTAGAAATACACTGGAAGCTTTATCAGGGAAGATAAGTAAAACTGGAGTATCACCAGAGAAATTAGATCAATACTGGGTGTTTCTTTGCAAAAACTTTGATCTTTACCAACTGATACCAGATGGAGAGAAGCAAGAAACAATAACTTATTCTTGGAAGTCCTCTATATATTGTAGAAAGTCAGACTAGAGGGTCACAATAACCTCTCATGGCTTCTGAAAATGGGTGAAATATTTTCAAATTAATTAAAAATATATATATTGTGCATGGTTTATGAAAATGCTACATTCTTAGGATTTGATAACAACTTTGTAAAATTAAAAAAGGGGGCATTTTATTTTTGCAGTGCTTCCATCAGAATGCTTCAAGTTTGTCAGTCACTGATTCTTCCTAAAAAAACCCAGAATATTGATGCTTTCTCCCTTATTTTTTTAATTTCTTTTTCCAGTCTTATTCTAATATCCGATAGATTGTTTCAGGGAGAGGAAGGGAGGTGAGTTAATACTGACACCACAAATCATTGTCTAAAAAACCAGACTCTAATTAAATTGGAACAGATTTTATCTGTGGGTTTTGGGTGCTTTTTTTTTTCATATTGAATGTAAGTCATTATCAAGTATGTCTAACAATTGTTCATCTGATGAGCCTTGACCTGGGACTTTGCTGAGAGCGTTAAGGGATTTAATGAAACCACAAAACTGGTTCCAGGAATTAGCCATTACACAAAGGGGAAAGAATGTAGATAGCAGTGCAAGACTTCGTAGTTCTCCTCGTTACACTGCAGGAAAGTAATCTGGCTTTAGAATGACAGCTCAGCCATAGGATAATTGTACTTTTTAATATAGAGAAATACAGTGCACCTTGCCTGGAAAGAGAAGATTTTATAACAGTTTGGTTACAGCTATTTTCAGTGACTCAAAGTAGCAATGACATCCATAATAACTCCTGCAAACTTGGAATCAGCTGTGGGGCTGCCGATGACGGTAAGCTCTCGACAGAGATTTGTGACCCACTGCTATGTGTTTGCCTTGATATGCCATGAAAATTCCTCCAGACTGGAAGAACACTGATATTGTGCTAATATTTATACCGTGAGCAGAATGACCCAGGTAATTATATCTGGGCTGTGTCTGACATCAATCTGAAAACTGTACTGGATTCATTTGTTAATAAAGTAAAATTTGACAGCGTAATTAATACTGGTAAAGCATGGAAAATATATCCGGTCAAACACAGATAATTTCCTTTTTTGATGAGTTTACAAACATAGTTTATAAAGATTAGCACCTAACTGTAACACATCCAGACTCCTTAGTAACAGACAGCATTATGATAAAAAAATACATGGAGTGTGGTATCAGTAAAATACATCTTAGAATGGAGTCAGCGCTGTCTAGCAGTTGAGTTTCAAACACTAATTGTCAGTGGGGAATCACTGGCAAACATTCTGCAAGCGTTGCCAGTAGACTGAATACTACCGAAAATGTTGTGAAGATCTGGAAATAACCCTGAGCTCATTCCTGACAGAAACTTTGGATGATACTGGTAAAGTGGTAAATATTGATGAAGGCTAGACAGTCTTTTGAGACATCTGAATAATTCAATATGCTAGTTCATTCATACAGAAAATATTTTCATACAGCTAATACATCCTAATATACAGGAACAGCAACTTTAGCCCATACCAAGAGAATGGGTATTTATTGGCAAATCACTGGCTCCTGAAAAACATGTGGGATTAGAAAGAGTGTGAAGTGAATGGAAGCCACCACGAAGAAAAATTCAACCTTTGTAGTAAAAGAGGACACCAAGGAGGGGCAAAGCTATGCTTTTACCCCAGGGACGGGCGAGCCTGGTATGCAACTGGTCCACATATTTTTAATAGCAACAAGTTGTAGAACAATCTTGAACTATTAGAGAATGTGTAAGAGATTCACGGAAATGATCTGAGAGTGGGAGCAGATGCCTCTCGGTGAAGAGGTTTTCAGTATTTTTACACTCTAGTTACTGCGCTGAGCTTTGTGTCACTGTTCCCATTGCTTGACCCAATTCTTCAAAAGGTTGCTCTGTGTCATCTACAAGAAGGAGCTTGAGAGGCAAATTAGCCGCAAAGTGTACATCCCTTAATAGGAAATAATAACGGGGACTATGTCTTCAGCCATTCTGGGAAAGTTACGCCACGAACTAAGGCAGATAAACGGGAAACAAGACACAGGTTCTTAATGATGAGTGTGCTTGGCCATTGTTAAAAATCTGCAGTGGTCTTTTTTCTCTCTCTCTTATTGTATTCACATCAGGTCTGGAGGCATTGAGAAAGTCACTATATTCAAAATGAGCTATTGGGCTTACTGTAAAGGGCAGCGGGGAGAAAATGTTCAGCCCAGTTATACAGGAGGCCACTCTCTAACAATGTAATGCTCTCTGGCCTCAAATTCTGTACAGTACTGCCACTGGTTTAAGCTATTTGGGAAAAGGAGTGGTCTGGATGCAGAAAATTGTATTTTCTGCGATTGGCTAATGAGGATATAAAATTCTCCCCATCGTTCCCTTGCGTTGTCAGACTGTTATGTCTAGCAGTTATTTTTGAACTCTTGCTAACAGACAAGAAAAGATATAGGGGATTAATCAGAGGAAATTCAGGAAGCTCTTATTATTTCCCTTCTCTTTATTCCCATAGCAATGACAAAGATGAAGCACCCACTATAAAAACGCCAGAACTGCTAAATCAGGACTCATGTGAACACATTTTCTTTAACTGCTGCCCTTGTGATTCTCCTGCTGTTTACGTGGCTTTTATAATTGAAGTGATATTGTTGAAATCATATCTAGCACAACAGCTCCATATTTATTCTTCCTCCCTGCGACTTTGGTCTCCGATTTCTCTGATAAATGATGTGAAGCAGTACATTACCTCCCAGCTATGCAAACACTCATTCTTCCACACCTCCCCAGACACAGCCATTCACACCATCCACAAAGTTCTGATCTTCTGTCTTCACTTGCCTGGTTCATTAAAAGAAGCGGCAGATGCAGTCCCCAAATCACTGGGATGAGCTCTGCAATTACAAGCACCTCAAATGACACAGAAGATTTTACAACAAGCCAAAAAGTGCTAATAGAGACATTACAACCCCTACCACGCTCTTCCTCTCCATCTGCACCTCTGGTTTTCTGTGACTGGTTAAAGGGAACTTTCCTTCTCAGCGCTGCAGGATCTTTGCCACCAAGTTATTAATGTGTTCAGTCCATTTATTCTAGACTACAACTTTATAGGTTGCGTAAGGCCAAAATGCATTGAAATTGTGGAGCACTTTCCACAAACAGCTGTTTCCTGCACTTTCTCCCACTTACTGAAGGATGTGGGAATGCATTGCTAGCGTCACTTCACCTTCCCATTCACCTGACATTTTGCTGATTTTTACAGGAAGGAAAATTAAAAAGTCTTGCTCATGGCCACACAGCAAGTTCACGCCAGGTTCGGTCAAGTAATCCCAAACTTATGACTCCCAGAAATGTCAGCCTACCGTACACTTTTTTCTGTTCTTCCTTTCCTACTCAAGTATTGCACAGAGCTCAGCTGGTGAGAAGTCTTATTTTTAAATTTAAATGAACTTCAGCACCAGTGTGTCCTTTTGCATTTTTGTCGCCTTCTTCTTTTCATATTTGATTTTGACTCCGGTCTGAGGTGACAGAGGGTTTGATGGGCTGGTATACACATGGATAGGATAGCAAGAAGGGAAGGTTCATAGTGAGTCCCAGTGCCCTCAATTTCCATCGAAATCAGTGATTCTCAGCATCTTATAAAAGTGGGCTCTATGTTTTTATACTACATGCCACACAATATTATTCAGAATGTCAATTTAATCTTGGGGCAGCAGTGAGTGACAGCTTAGCTCCAAATTTGTATTTTGAGCAGGACTGAAGCCACACTTCAGTTTACTAGATAATGGAGAAGTGCAAACATAAAAAGGTTCCAACTTTCTGACATAAACAGAGGTTTGTAAAAAGGCTATAAGGAGGTTTTCACTATAGTTTTGTTAATACATAATCTAATTCTTTTTCATCTTTCTGCACTTGCTTTTCTGTTGGAATCTGATCTTATTAAAGTTGTGCAGAAATATGAACTGCAGAGGATATTTAATGGACCCAATAATTAAAACTACAGCATTGGAATTAATAACAGGACTAAAAAAATACACAGTGCTTTATCAGGACAACAAATTGCCAAACTTGGTAGCATTTTTCTGTCCAGACCCCTCTCGGATGGCAGTGTCATGCTGAGATGATTTTCCTTGACACATCAATTTCCATTTTTGAGAAATGAAATTTGAACTTTGGGCCTTGGATCCGTCGTACCACTGACAATTAATGATATTTTGGAAAACACTGTACATCTCAAAATCCACCAGAATATCTCTGGCTTGTGTCACCACTGGAAAGCAAATTTTAACTATTTCAAAAATATGCCTCCGTTAGCCTCAATAACAGAAATACAACAATATCCTGAACACTTTTAGTGTATGAAATAAATAATAAATGGTTACTGAGCAGTGCTTGTCACAATGGGAGTATAGTGCTTACAAGGAAAAACTAGAAAAACACCTCTTTCTTGGTGTTTCCCCATAAGTCCACCACTTACCAGTGCTCTCTGGTTGTGATGGAGACACGGTGGCTTTGTACATGTTGGCTTTCAGGTGGCACATGTGGGACTTGGTCAGCTGTACACAGGACCTGGCAGAGAAGTTAGAGAGAGAGGTGTCAGCCAGAAAACAAGGACAAATTCCTTCTTGGCTAATTTCTCTGCATTTACTAATACCTTCAGGAAATAAAGTTGCTGGTTTTCACTTTCTGTCCTAAAATAATACATTACCTTTACAAATTGTTGCTGTGGAGCTGTATTGTGTTCCTCTGGGATGAAATTCCTTTCCAACAGGTCCCTTGTATAAAGGCAGCCCTTCATTTAATGCGTTTTCCTTTTGCCATTGAGTTTGCTACTCTTAGGGCAGCCAGGCCGTGTTAATCACAAGCGCTGTGGTGTGCTCCGAGTCGATCAGCGATATGTCTGCCTAGACCCAGCATGGAGCAGCGGGCTGCCTTGTCCCCCTGCTTTTACACACTCGCTGGGCAAAGGTGACACTCAGCGTAGGAATGAACAAAGACCACAAACTCTACGAGGAAGCAAATGTCATACTAGATCTCTATTAGGTCGGGTTTTGACAGAAAAGGACCATGAAAAATCATGTGAGAAATGATGGAAGAGTGACACTGAAGGAAAAGGAAGTGAGTGGCGACTCGGGAGTGGGAGAATCTAAGGAAGAGCAGTGAAGCGGAAGCAATTGAGAGACATGAGAGAGGGGTTACACTAAAGGCTGAGCACTGTGTTCTCCGAGGTGCCATTGATTCCTCTTCTGCTCACGGTGGTGATTTTGCAAGTGCTGTTACTACTTTGTCCAGCTGTAAAAAGCTCAGAATGAAAATCTTAAAAGCATACCTTTACCATGTAGTCTCTGCGACATCTTGGGAGCCTTTAAATTGAAAAGTGCTACATTAAAGCTAGGTTATTAGTAATAATTACAGGTTACAATCTTGCAAACTTCTGGTTCCTTCATGCCTGTCATGAAAGCTTTTTATATCACAAGGTTTTTATTCATTTAATTGTAGCCTTACATTAAACTTGTCCTGCATTTTATCTAGCTTCAGCTTCTGTAACAATAGCTTATCCTTTCAACTATGTAACATTCGAGTCCCTTTGTAGCATGAGAGAAAGATGAAGATGCTGAGTTGATTCACAATAATTATATTGTTCCATTGTAAAGAATCACAGAGCACTCTCCTTGAGTCCCTTAATAAAGACCTAACTGTAATTAAGCGTTAATAAGACCTATTAAAACATTAGTCTACCTGGAATGTTGGTATATCCTCACAATAGTTCATATATTTGTTCTCCACTTTGATCATCATTACATTAGATGCTTTCTATGCAAATGAACCAGATTTTCCTTCTGAAATATAGTCCTCCTTTAAACTTTCCCAGATTAACTAGAATTTTGACTTTTTTGGCTCCTTTTACCTCTATTACTCTTTTCAAGCCATCAAAAGATGAGAGAAAAGACAGTGTGTTCCCAAGCCAGCAGCCCAGCTCTCCCACCCTGCTGAAAGTCTTCACAAGTTCACCCTTGCTGCTGCTGCTGAACCCGAGATGTTACACCTCATGGCCAAGGCTTCGCACAGTCTCACCTTGTCCTACTTTTCTGATTTTGTCTCAGAATGTGCTGCCCTTCTGACTTTCATTATCATGCTACCATCTTTGAAGGTTCCCTTCTCTGCCTCGCTCACAAAAGACTGTAATCTTCTTCGCACATTGCTCCTCGTACATGCTGCACCCGCTCTGCGGTGAGACCACGATCCTGCTTAAAACCCTTCTCAAGACATTGCTGCCTTCTGCAGCCTACCTGTGTAGCCTCCGAGAAATCAATCATCCATTAATAGCTGAGACATACTGAAGCTGGTATTCTTGGAGTTTTCTCACATTATACTTAGAAAATCAGATTTGGTGACTCCTTGGAAGCACAGAGCTGTGTTTTATGGAACCACAGCATCATGTTTATTCATCTCATCACCCCCGTGCTCATCTTCCATCTGGTTCTTTGTTCTTACAACTGGTTTTGAATTCCATTTTAAACTTCCTGGGGCACAGCTGATGTCTTCCCATTTATCCATAGTCCTTCCAGTTCCAGAGGACGTTGTCCCAGTTGTAGTCTTCAGGTCCCATCACATCTCAAATCATATTAAAGAACAACAGTAACAGTGTTTACTTTCCAGAGTAACAAAAGAAAACAAAATGAATAGCAGCAAACAGGTCTGAAGCGTGTTTCTGGACACACAGAAATAAAGCTTATTCCTAGTTTTCTTATTGATCCTTAATAAAAAGATTCCAGGATAAGTAACATCCCACAGCCACATTCTTACAAGTGAGAAAAGCAGTACCTGGGGCAGACAGACAGACACATGACTGTACAGGATAAGCACATTTTGGTAGTGCAATTCCAAGCATGATCATCCTTTTATACTTGTCACGATACTTTAACGTTAGGCAGCTGGCATTTAGGAGACCAAGCAATGCTGAAGCTCCGCTATATTGTTTTAAGGGTTAACATTTTCCTGTGTTTTTAAAGAATAAAATTGCTCTGCCTAGATTCTGTGTAGAGCTCTTCACACCAGTAGACAACTTTCATAGAGGAGAGAAATACACAGCCCAGTGTGGAGCTCGGTGTCTCCTGAGAGGGGTTGCGTTGTGAACCCATGGGCTGTCCTGCAGCATGCACTGAGGGATCATGGCCTTAGGCAAAGAGCATCTCCTGCAGCTTTGTCTGCTGGATAGTTCAGGGATTAAAAGTAGTACCCAAAAAGCACAAGTGGGATGTAAAGCTGTCTTTTTGGCTGAGGCTGTAGCACAGCTGTAGAAGCTGGAAGGGGAGCCTAGAGTCATGCCACCATAACCAGATGGACAGACACTTGGTGATGCAGAAAAGCTTATGCTGCCACAACAGTCCAATGCCAATGACTACCATAAATCAGATGTGTCACTGGGTCTGAGACACCGGTCTGCTTTTCTTTCAGGAGAGGTAGTGATGTCTTATGGTTTTAGCTTCTGACGATGCAGGTACATTGCTGGCTGCTAGAAGCTGGGGCAGAAGTCACATGCGTCTTCACATATGGTCCCCTGAACTGAGAGCTTGTCTGTCCTTAAGTGGAAGCATTGGCATTACACCCAAGAATGGTATTTAAATCACACTTTTTGAAATGGTATAAAAAGAAATAATAAGTTTCAGGTGGACTTTTTGCAAGAGGGACTCTTTTTAAATGGGCAGCAAGATTAGGATTTAGAGACTACGGAGTTAGCTGGGATGGACCTGTCGTGTCAAAGACTGCAGGGAGGAGAAACATGCTCTGAAATGGTGTGGTGCAGGAGTCAAAATAGATCCTGGAGAGACGGAAAAGGGGGGACACTTGGAAGGTGCAGCATCACATAGAATCATAGTGGTTTAGACTGGAAGGAACTTTAAAGATCATCTAGTTCCAACCCCTCTGCTATGGGCAGGGACACCTTCCACTAGACCAGGTTGCTCAAAGTCTCATCCAGCCTGGCCTTGAACACTGCCAGGGATGGGGCACCCACAGCTTCTCTGGGCAACCTGTGCCAGTGCCTCACCACCCTCTCCAGGAAGAATTTCTTCCTTATATCTTACGTAGATTTGCCCTCTTTCAACTGAAAGCCATTACCCCTTGTCTTATCACTACAGGCCCTTGTAAAAAGTCCCTTCTCCTGGATCCCTGATACAGCACATCTGGCACATCTCCATAACAGACTGTGTGCTCTTACCACTGACTTAATTTCACAAGGTTTCCTGTTATCTGACATACCGTTCCCAAGGGAAACAAGCTGTATTCCACATTAGAGGATCGTCGTCCAGGCCAATACAGCCTTTCTCCCCTTTCCTAGTCTAAACATCTCGTTAACTGTGATAATAACAGTTTGAGTTGATATACCATTGAAATAATGGACAATTCACACCACTTACCCTTCCTGACATTACTTTTAAATGAATGATTGCTAACCTATTACTCCCTATTCATATGAATAATCTCAGAAACATCAAAGTTCTCTACTTTTTATAGGTAAAAATATATAAACCATCTGGGACTGGTCTGCAAAACTTTGTCTTTACTTTGTACTTTATTTTTAATAGGTAGAAGCTCTTTTTGTTGTGGCAACATAAAATGGCAGAAACAGGAGAAGCAGTTAACACTGAGAGATCTCAAGAGGATTCTTTACCATTAGGGCCAAAAGGTAGGTTGACTTCCTAACCTTGTTGAAGGCTTAGCACTACTCAAGTTATATCAAAAATGTTTTATCAAACACATGAATAAATATTAAACGCAAGCATTTTTGCTAAGCTTGTGTACAATTGATTTATTTGAAACAATTTTAAGTTCTTTAGTTTTGCCTTTTTACAGAGCTGCTCTGGTTACTGGATGAACAGTCGTGAACAATTTCCCAGGCACATTATGCCTTATTCTTAAAATTAATCCCTGTGCTTTTTCTTCCAATGACTTTTCATGTAAATGGTGAACAGGGATTTCCTACCACTGCTTATAATTAGGCACAGCACAATTTATAGGGAAAAGTCTCTTTTATTAGAGAAACTGATACAGTTGGAAAAGAGTTAGCTGGGCAAGCTGCTGTGCTTGTAAATCCTTTTTCAGGTGATTAGGGATTAGAGGATTCAGGGAGCCCTGAAAGGAGAACTTGCCTAGCAAACAGCTTTGGAAATGGTTTAATGAGAGGAAGAGGCTCTGGAGGTTTTACAGAAAGGAACTGATGTTTGTTCTTCCCATCCCACAATGAGCTCCTAAACCTCTCTAATCTCTCTGGAGTGCAGATGCTGCTTTGTGAGCTTTCCATTTTAACAATAGCCCAGTAACAATTTCTGGTAGTAGTTACTCAACTTAGTAAGGTTTGACCTTTTCTTGCAGATGAAAGCTGTAGCCAATATAATTTTAAAATCCTGGGGCAATTTACTTTAGTGCTACAGCATACACCAGAAAATAACATCCTAACTAACCAAATGTCAACAGAACACAATTATTTAGGACAACTAAAATTATATCTTGAAGGCAGTCCTGAGTATAGTCTTAGTGGAGTCTTCTTTATGAAAAAATCTGTCTTGGTGGATTCTGTTCAGGAATGCGTGATTTGTTCAACCGTGTCCCATCACTTGTTATCAAGTAAGATATTTAATAGAAGTGATAACTGCAAAAAGACAGCAAAATTATTAGCCTGTCATAACTTCCTAGGGACAATATTTTTTTTACAAGACTGTGCATACTGAGTGGAAATATATTGCTCAATAGTAATGGGAGGTAAGGAGAAACTATTTTATGGTATTACCTTTAAAATCCCCATTAGTCAACACTTGCTGACACTGCATTATCTCCCATGAATGTACTGCATGTATTTGTAATAAAAGCAAAATTTAAAGAAGCAAATAAATTACGGATGCCCATGTTAAGACATAGGGTTTTTTGGCATCATCAGAAAAAGTACCAGTGATGCCAGTACCCCTTTTTATACAGATGTGTGGGCTAGAATTCACCTTTAAATGCTGGCAATTGTGATACCTCAGCTGGGATGCAGTCATCACATCCCTTTGGATGCAGTGGGTGAAGCACAGACCCCAGAGCGCGAGTCGGGTCCTGGCTGAGGCAGAGCTGCCCACCTGGGCCACCTCCTCCCTCCATACCAACGCCTATGGAGGCGCTGTGCTCCCACGTGCGAGCCTTGCCCAGTATTTCACACCCTCTTCTGCTGAGGGCTAGTCACATGCCCTTTCTTCCTATAAAGTTCCTACAGTTCTCAACACAGCTGTGAAGGAAGATCGTGCTGCTTATTGCTGGTTGTTACATCAGAGATGCAGTAAGAGAGCCCAGCTAAAACCGGGCTCAATTGTGCAAAAATAGCAAACGTGCTCGCCTTCTCTAGCCTGAGACTCCCACAGCCTAACTAGCAAAATAGGACACATTTACATTTCCCCAAAGAGATTCCTTTGCTCCTTGTGTCAGAGGCTATTTCATCTCAGATGTGGAAGGATTACAGGCTCAGCTGGGGAGAGAGGTACAAAAACCTCTCCCACAAGTCCCAACTATTTGAAGAGCTCCCTGTCCTCGCTGCACTGCAGGATGGGTGGCCAACCTCGAAGGGAAGTGCAGGAGCTACCCACAGCTCTCATGTATGTTTTCCCGCGGCGTGTACCAAAGGAAACTCCATGTTTACTCCTGTACAGATGTAGATATAATTCAGACAGGAAGATTTCTCTCCAGACCTACCTTTGTTCCAACACTGATTATTTAGCTGCACATTGCCAATCCTGCTGCTGTTGCCTCAGCCAAACCCCGGCTGAAAGGTAGAAAGACGATGCTTTCTCTATCCTCAGTGAGCAACATCAAATTGGCGTGCCCAGCATTTGACCCTGCTACATCTTCTTCAAGCTGAATGGTGCAGATTAACCCTGCAAAACACATGGAGTTACTCAGAGAGGATTAAACAAGGTGCCTGACTTGGTCGAGACCTTTTGCTTATCCCTCACGCTCTCTTTGGAGAAAGCAGCAGAAGCTGATGCAAAAGACACATGTGGGTTTGGATCTCTTTGTATAATGGGAAGAAAAAGGGTAAAGAACAAGCCTGTGGAAGCTTGTGCAGCCTGTGCAGCATGGGGCTGCCCCGCTGCAGAGCTGCTGCATGCACCCTGCCCAACCTCGTTCCTCCTGCATCCCAACCATGACAGTGGACAAAGCTCTTGGCCATGTGCCTCCCAATTTATTTTTCATTACTTCTTTGGGACTGTGGATGTTTCTGACCCTGTGTTTGTGCAGTACCTCTCTTTGTATGGGTTTCTTTCTCCTTTTAGCTGTCCGTAGAGGTATTGCACTTTTAATACACACCGTAAGGAGACAGAAATAGCTTTTTTCAAATAGTAGAAAGAAAAAAATGGCAATTAAATACTAAAAGTAAAGCAGAAAGCTACTTATCATTCTGTGTATTTCATTTTAGACTAGGATTTGTAATTTATAATAAAGCAGTAAAGTCTTATGAATTCCCGTATTTTTGTCTCAATTTCTACTCGAACTTTTGAAATGTGGTTAGTAAAAAGAGAAACAAAGAGGACAATAATCTATACAAATGCTAGAAATGGGAGCACAGGGGAGCAGTTTGAAGCTGTGCATCCAGCTGTGCAAAAATGCGTTGGTTTCTACTACAGCCTCAAATTGGTCCTGATTGTAGGGGTCAATTCACAGACCCAACCTGGATGTCAGTACAGGTTTTCTAAACAGTGTAAGCTTAACTCTCTCTTTCCTCCGCTCTTTTCATCTTTTCACTAATGTCAGTCAGCCTTGCTGTCTCCCATGGTGTTGTCCCAAAAGTGAGATCGTTCACCCGGTGTGCAATACGCCCATATACACACAGAGCAGAGGTATTCTATTATTGTATATTTGCGCAGACATGGGGCGGGGTGGTATTCCACAAAGCTAGCCCAGCCGGATACACAAAGCTATGGCATATTTATCCCGTTTGGCAAACATCAAGATCCACCTTTTTCTACATTAATAGGTTAGTAACTTACCACAACAAATCTCATTGGTTAATTGTACTGTCTGCTTCTGTTTAAAGGCACAGTGCCCTTTTAAATGAAGGTGCATGCTCAGTGAGGGGTGGTCTTAACTGGGGTGGGGGCATTTATTGGGTCGGTGGTCTCTATCTGCCCATGCTGTCTTTGCCTTTACCCTAGTTACTGTTGCCTTGTGGCAACCACCTAGCTTTCAGGGCCAGGATGTTCCCTTTTATCAGTCTTCAGCTCCTCTTCAAGGGCATAGTCACATTTTATCAGCCCTTGGTTCCTTGTCAAAGGTACAGTCATTAGTAAGGCATGCGAGTTAGTAGTCAGTTCCTTCTTCTAACCGACAGACCCTGATTCTCAAGATGTTTGGCTCATTGTTCTCACTCAGTAGAGTCTTCTACTGTACAACAGTGCATCATCCCCCCATCTAGGACTGTCTGTCCTGCTGTCAAAACCATTTTGTCAGTGTTTCAGGTCTTCCAAATTGCTTTGGGAAATCCCTTTCCACAGGCTGCCAAACAATGGCCTTAGCAGCAGCTCTTGGGTCTCCTCTGCCCATTTATTTCCTAATCAATGTCACTCGCTGTGTCATGCCAAATATGGATTTGAGCCCTTCATGGCAGGATCTCTGTCCTTACATGTTTGAGGGGTGCAGCGCATACCTGATAGCTTGAAAAATAAAGCGGCTGAATCATGTTCATCTATTAAGGCATGATTTTTAGGAACTGAGGGCGGAAATTTACCAAAAGCTCTGGGGACTTTCATGGGTGACTCCCAACCATAAATGCCATACAGATCTCACGTGGTTCTCACTCTGGGTCTGGGACAGGACTGAGGGGATTGCCCATAGGAAATCTGCATTGAGGACAGGACAGCTATGACTCCGGGTGTTAGGGCAAAGCCCTTCCCATCTTAGGGAATTAATTTTGAAAAGCAATTGTTGAAAACTGCTTTTGAAACAGCCATCTGCATGGGTTTTCCTTCAGAAGGTGACCTGTCAAGGCAGGGTGCCTCCAGTCAAGACTCTCATAGTTGTAAGTCATCCCCCAGGTATAATCATAGGGCTTTGGCAAATCTGGAGCAGGATCTATTCCGGCAGAAATAAAGCATCAACTTTGCAAAAGAAGTCTGGTCTATACAGTGAGGATGAAGAAGGACGCTTGCTGAATACAGGATCAAAGGAAAGGACACCATGCCAGACAGCAGCGGTGGATGTACCTATGCTGTTAAGAAATGCTCAAAGGCTTGGCAGGGAAATGGTGAAGAGGGTTTAATTAATTAATGGACTCAAACCCATTAAGTGACTGAGACTCAAACCCAGGGCTTTGTTTATTTGTAAAAAGGATGCTTCACAACACCCTCCTGGTGAAATCACATGCTATATTTACTATTGCACACCTACGTGCCGACACAGAGCTCAAGGCAGTGGTGAATTAGTGCATGTTTGATATTCAAGAAGAGAAAGGTGCCCTAGCTTCTGAGGCACTTTGTTGCCCTAATGGGGAATGCTTCGGTGTTTCCATTACCCATTTTGACCATTAGGCCAAAACCCTCTGTGGTATGTTCCGGGAAGCTGCAAGAAGGAAAGACGAGTGACAGCATCAACATTTTGGTCCAAAGCCTAATCTTTACTTCTCTGTAATATCTATGTGTCAGATACAGCAGTTTCATCTTCGTTCATCTCTGCTAACACCTTCAGATTAAAAAAAATTACTTGTTTTTAATTTCTGTCAATCTTTGGATAAGCTCTGATAGATCTAAAGTGATTTCAAATTACAAAGATGATTCAAAATTTGAAAGTGTTCTAAAATACACTGTAATAAATCATTCCATTTCCTCTCCCAACATCCTAAGCCCCCAAGGCCTGTGAGATAACCACTCCTTTCTCCAGTCTGCTTCATCCTTCAATGAAGCAGATTAATTTAATAACTTTAACATAGGGAATTTTGTATCTCTCTAATCCCTGCAAGTTGGAGTCCTCAATACATATACTCTAGACACTGACAAATTGAAAGTTCATTCAGAACCAGAGTGATAGAAAGACCAAAGGAAATCGTGACACCTGTCAGTTCCCGTGGCAGCTGTGCTGATGTCTGCTCTCAGCAGAGCTGACAGGGGGTCAGATCCGAAGGCATCATGCTCTGAGATGGACCGAAATGTGCAGGGGAGCTGAAGACACTCAAGCACTGTGAACGCTTCCTTTGGACATCATACTGTAAAGGGAAAATAATCGAATTAGTCTGAGGCTTGGCTGATGTTGACATTTTCAGTGAGAGGAGTCAACTTGTAAGCTTCTGCAACCTCCAGTCCTTGCTGACATAAAGCAATAGTTTGTTCCTTGCAATATCTTATTCACTTAACATTTCAGATACACTGTCTGAAGTACCTTGGATCAAAAACGCTCCCTCAATAAGCGTAAGCTACTAATATAAGATCCTATTTACTTCTTTGTGATGCCCTTTCCTCCACTCTCCCTTTAAAATGAGTTTTCTGTTGGTAGAAAAACACCAGACTGACAGCTTTATAGACCGCAGCTCTTATCCACATAACAAGTATATTGCAAGTAGCAGCACTCCAGCCATCCTTCTTGCCACGCTGTGCAAGCAAGTGCTTACAAGGAGGAGCTGCCTCATCGGAGACAAGTTCACTCACACTCATTTAATTTATAATTTATAATTGGTTTGTGAGGGGTGTTAACGGGTATTCTAAATTAAGCAGCAAGTTACCTTGGGAGTGAAGTTAGAGCATTAAAATGCCAAAGAAGAGAGCACCAGCACAGTATTAACCTCACCTGACTTTCAGCATCTTCAGCATAGAGATGAGCTACCTGTCCAGACATTCTGCATAGTTCAGGGGAAGAAACAGGACCATCTAGAAGGATTTGTCTCAGGTAAATTGGATCTTACCTGCCTTGTTTACATGCAGATACCTACATTGCAAGCTCCTGAATTTGAACTGATGAATCCCATCCCAAATGACATGTAGATGGCCAGAAAATTTTTTAGTTTTTCTGGTCCAGGTCAACTTCAAAGTTACGTTTTCAAAGGAAAAAAAAGAGGTATGTTGTGATCAAACTGTGATTTTGAAAGATGCTCTTAGTCCACTTTACTTTTAAAGTACTAAACTGCTGCTTCAGAATGGATAAGAAGAAGAAGAAGAAGAAGAAAAAGCAAAAAGGAATATATTTTGCAGATAGAGTGCCCTGTTTTCAGAATCTCACACTGCCCCAAAATAGTTGGTATTACTATTATTTATTATTTTAATTTTACCTGCAGAGCAACGAAAACATTAATTCAACTTCAGAGAGAAATAAAGGTGACAGGCCCTGATTTAAGAGCTTAAAATATTAATGAGACTAAACATAGGAAGTGATGACAGCAAATGAGTGGATAAAGTGGAGCATGGAAGAAATAGTTCACAGCAATATAACAGCATGAGAGAAGTGCTTTGGAGTCGCTATACTTCTTTAATTTCTCTTTGGCTCCTCCATTTACTGTTTTGTATGTGTGAAGGGGGTGATAGAAAAGAAGTCAAAGGACTTTCTCAAGAGGAAAAAGTGACAGAACTGGGACTATAAATGACAAGAACTTACCAGACCTACCACGAGTCATTGTACCAAATTACTTTGAAGAGCTCACAACAGTGGAACAAGTAAAAGTCTGAAAACACAG
The DNA here is from genome assembly GCA_027574665.1 of Rhynochetos jubatus. Classification (NCBI taxonomy): domain Eukaryota; kingdom Metazoa; phylum Chordata; class Aves; order Eurypygiformes; family Rhynochetidae; genus Rhynochetos; species Rhynochetos jubatus. The sequence continues at coordinate 93,762,888 of CM050650.1, read as the reverse complement.
TAAGGTAAACTGTTTATTGCTCCTCTCCTTGTTGAGAGAGGTTAAGGCAACATACAGAGAATTTCACTCAAACATTCCCATCCTGATGGACGAATTTCAGTTCAGTGTAATTGGAAATGGCAGTTGAAAAACCTTGATAAAAGGGGTTTAGATGAGAACACTAACAAAGAGAGTAGAAACTGGCAGGACTAATGCAAGACTGCTTTTCCTTCTGTCCCCACAGTAATTTTCTAACTCAACTATTGAATTTCTCATAATTTTTGTTAGGTATCTCCTGAGGAATGCTGTGAAAGCTGCCTTTCAGCTGCTTTAAAAGAATGCTTATTGTCCGAATCAAGGAGACACATTCAGCTCATGAACCCAAATCGAGCTCTTTTACTTCTAATATTTTTTGGACAACGCTTTTCTCATATTATTCCAAATTATGGACCCAATTCACCTCAGGCTACAGTAAACTATGTTTTCAGTATGTTCTGGGACAAGATGATTGACTAGGTGCCTGACAGAATACACGCTGAATTACACAGGATCCTCTAACCCCTCCCAGTTAATTAAGGTGTCTTCTGGGATGACCTGTTGATAGTGCCCCTCACACAGCATGACAACCTTCTCCTGGAGTCTTTCAGCTCATCATTTAAGATGATTAAGATCAGCATTTATCAGCTTTCTATAATGATGCCCCTTGAAGTGACCTAAGGTCATTGTTAAGGAAATACACATACGATCTTCAACTAGGGGTGACAGTATAGGGTTATGTGTATGGCCTCAATCAAAAGATGCACAAGAGACCATGTGATAAGCCAGGGTATTTTTCTATAACTTTATTAGCCAGAGAGCCGCAGTAAGCAGCAAAGAGGGTAATAGTCATGCACGAACCGGGCATGTGCAAACTGGGGCTATCAAGTGACAGAAAACCTGCACCTTCAACAGGCGGTGCAGCTAACCACAATTGTTACAGGTACGTCTGTAACTTAAGGTTCATCCTGAGCAATATCTCTTTTATTGATGGCACTGAAGGAAGGACCCTGTGACGTTATTTTTCTATTTAGACTGATGTTTCTGAGTGCCAGCAAACATTGCAAGAGAACCTGTGTTTATAGAATCATAGAATCGTAGACTGGTTTGGATTGGAAGGGACCTTAAAGACCATCTAGTTCCAACCCCCCTGCCATGGGCAGGGACACCCTCCACTAGACCAGGTTGCTCAAAGCCTCATCCAGCCTGGCCTGGAACACTTCCAGGGATGGGGCACCCACAGCTTCTCTGGGCAACCTGTTCCAGTGCCTCACCACCCTCTCTGTGAAGAATTTCTTCCTGATATCCAATCTAAATCTCCCTGCTTTCAGTTTAAACCCATTACCCCTTGTCCTGTCACTACAGGCCCTTGTAAAAAGCTCCCCCCCAGCTTCCTTGCAGGCCCCCTTCAGGTACTGGAAGGTGCTATAAGGTCTCCACGGAGCCTCCTCTTCTCAAGGCTGAACAAGCCCAACTCTCTCAGCCTGTCCCCATAGCAGAGGTGCTCCAGCCCTCGGAGCATCTTCCTGGCCTCCTCTGGACTCGCTCCAACCAGTCGATATCCTTCTTATGTTGGGGGGCCCCACAGCTGGATGCAGTACTACAGGTAGGGTCTCACGAGAGCAGAGTAGAGGGGGAGAATCCCCTCCCTCGACCTGCTGGCCACACTTCTCCTGATACAGCCCAGGATACGGTTGGCTTTCTGGGCTGCCAGCACACACTGCCGGCTCATGTCCAGCTTCTCATCCCCCAGTACCCCCAGGTCCTTCTCCTCAGGGCTGCTCTCCATCCATTCTCCACCCAGCCTGTACTTGTGCTTGGGATTGCCCCGACCCAGGTGCAGGACCTTGCACTTGGCCTTGTTGAACTCCATGAGGTTGGCAGAGGCCCACCTCTCCAGCCTGTCCAGGTCCCTCTGGATGGCATCCCTTCCTTCCAGCGTGTCGACTGCACCACACAGCTTGCTGTTGTCAGCAAACTTGCTGAGGGTGCACTCAATGCCATCATCTATGTCACTGATGAAGATGTTAAACAGGACCGAACCCAACACCGACCCCTGTGGAATGCCGCTCGTCACTGGTCTCCACTCAGACATTGACCCATTGACCACAACTCTTTGAGTGTGACCAACCAGACGGTTCTTTATCCATCAAGCAGTCCATCCGTCAAATACATGCCTCTCCAATTTAGAGACAAGGATGTCGTGTGGGAATGTATGTGACAGCATATTCAGGAGGAAAGCATACTCTCTGTTCATGTGAGAAATTCTGTTTTGTGGTGTCTAAATAAGGACACAGCACAATTAATGAGGGAATTGATGTAGTGTGAAGACAGGTGTAGAACAAATAGACCTGATGTGAATAAGGTATAGAGCATGTGTACATACTATGCTTATGTGTATCACATAAAAACTGATTATTTCTATGAAGTAGCAGAAATAATCACATCTACATCTTTTAAGGAGTGAGTGAACCGGCATAATACATTGCTCTATAGAATGAAGTCTTACAGCATATTATAGAGGGATTGTGAATAATGTTGTACCATCTGGAATTCTATTTCTCTGTATCTTATAACTGAAAATAAAACTAATCAGTGAAATCTGAAATCAGAGCAGTCCACATTGCACTGAATTTCCTGTTGCTAGGCATCGCTTGGTCATACTGTGATGTGAGGTGTTGTTTTGTTTCGAGCATCAAAAAAGATGTTAAGATTTTCCTACCTTGTAAACATTTAATCAGGCAGTAGAACAGAGAAGCAGATGCCTAAGGCTGGCTAGATCCATCATATTTTTAAATCCCAACAGAATACAGTAACCCAGTCCAGAGAAACGGACTGTTCCTCATGATCATGTTCATGACTTTATGCTGCTGGTTTTGTTCTCAGACTGGCAGGCTGGCTCCAATCCACTTTACCCTGGTTTGAGCCCAGTAGCTTGGATTTCACTGTAACATGTTCTGCAGGAAATCAGTGAGTTCCTACCTGAAAACACCAAGGAATGGAGAAATCACCCTTTCCCTGAAAATTGTCCCCAAAGTATTCACCCAAACTGCTTTCAAACAATGTGACTGGCTCTGTGTTCCAGCTACCAACTCCTTCTGTCTTCTCTTTCTCATCAGTAAAGGATCTTTCAGTACCTCATCTTTGCTCTCAGATAATTACACTATAATCAAGTCTACTCATGAGTGCCTGTTGGATTATCTAGATCTATTGAGCTCTGCATGAATATCACAGAAAGGCTTTTCTTGCAGCTTTAAAATGATTTTTGATACCACCTCCAGCTTTTCAGCATCCCTGAAAAATCATGGACATTGAAATTAGAATTCAAATAATCTAAGTTTAGTTGTCTAAAACATAGGTGTCTAATGTAAAATAATAGTTGTGTCTCTCTCTTTTCAGTCAAAGCAGAGGGACAGACAATGCCAGGAAGAAATTTATCCCACCTCTCTCAGGCACCTAGGAAAGGTTGAATGACGCATGAAGGTGTCTAACTGAATGCACAGCATGCCTGAATGGCTAGTTTAGACTCTATGGCTGTCTTTTAACTGGTGAATGCTGGGCAAGATGTGTAGCACCACAGAACTGTACAAATTCACATATCAATCAGAGAAGTAGGTATCACCTCCCACGCATTCCTTACTGCTACTAGTAATACACCCGTGAACAGAAGCAGCTTTTTCCACTTGGAATTTATATTCAGTTTCTCTGCTACGAGCACTAAATCCATTTTTAGAGGCACATTTACAGCAAATGATCACACATTCTATAAATAGGCCCATTCACTCCCAACTTCTGGATGTGTTTGGGGTTTTTTTTATTCAGCTGTTACTAAAACACATGCCGTGTGAAGAAGATCAGTTTATCAGGCAACTCCATCAAGATTCCCTTACCACTGCATCTTTCTTGTGGTACAAGATACATGTTTAGCAACACTTCTTGATGGTGTGGGCCCTAGAAACCCATTATACACTAAGACCCAGGGTGCTGTCAGTAAAATTCACAGTGATGTCCCTGCTTTGGAGAGATTACAGAGTAAAACAGCACATCTGCTCATCATTCCTTGCAAAGCATGTAACATCCCACCCTGCTTTAGTTCTGGGGATAAAGAAGGAAAGAAACACATCTCACCAAGTGAGTTTGAAGCTTGTGTGACACAAGGGCAGCATTTCCAAAGGGGACCCTTATCACAAACCTGTAGGAGAGGATTTGATGGAGAAGGGGACGGATGCAGTAGTCTCAGATCACTTTGAATGGTGACCACGGCTTTTCTTAATCCAGAGTTTTGTACGGCAAGATTGCAGTTGTTACAGTCTTGTCCAGACAAAGCAGCTGCTGAGATAACTCCAACTTCTTTCACATAATCCCAGCACTTTAAGCAGAAAATACTAGAAGCTGCTGCTGTTAAAAATACACTCTGTGTACAAATAAGCTGCCTTGCAGAACTGTGGCTCCCTTTAAATGATGTGAAGGACTAATGTTAATCTGACTGCAGCTCTTCGCAGACAATGCTGAAAAAGCGAGCTCCTGCATTACCACACCAAGCTGAAGCTCATTTTGATGGAAGAAGTGTAACAAAAATGTGAAGAAATGCCACTTCTTAAGTCATCATTCTCAGATATCTTTGTTGGACATCACCACGCTCAGCAGTGACATTGTCAAAGCTCAAAAGAACACTGCTGAAGCATTTTGCATGATTTTTAAAAGCAGTTTACTCCTCACTGGAAGGATTAATACTATTCAGATAAACCATCTCTGCTGGAGCAATAGAAAGGTCAATATGTATCTGATTTTTATTTACCATACAGAGGACACTTTTGGAGTATAATTTCTTGACTGTATCTCCTTTTAGCATGTTACAGAATCACTTTTAAGAAAATAGCTTGTGTTTTGAAATCAGATTTGCCACTGGAGGAGTGTTTTGTTGTTGATTGGAAAGCTGCTGCTGTAGAATTGAACTAAATTTGAAAACTGAAAAGAATTCAGTTCCTGTGTCTGTTTTAATGGGGTCAGAAATACTATTGTTTACACAAACTGCCAAATTGAGAACATGAATACTTGGTTATCTGAGCAATAAGGGTTTAATCCACAGTTTAATACTGGGTTCAGTTTTAGGACTGGGGAATATAACAGACAGTGCCTTTCGTGTAAATGTTTAATGGGATAGACATGTAGTCCCTCTGGAAATAGCTGACATTATTTCAGGTCCTGGTACCACAAGTACTACTGTTACTGCTGCCTCAGTTCCCTGCTTCCACCCCCACATCTGTGACAGCTGAAAGATCAGTTCTCACCCATTCCTGTGCAAATTCTCCCTTTTAAGTTACATGGCAAATGAATCTGGTTTGGGATAATCTAGCTGATTTTGTTATAAAGTGAATAAGGCTAGGAAAGAGCAGTTTCTTTGTAGAGTTTATATGGTTTCTTACAGATTCTAAGTAGCTCAACGTGCCCTGGAGAAAGTATAACGGTCAAAGGAAGCAATCACAGCATTTGTTGTGATATGTAGGTAAAATCACTACTTTCAGCCAAATACTGAAGTGCCATAAGTGGAAGCAGCACTATCGACTACCTTTTAACCTACCCAGCGATTCTGCGTCCAAGTCTGTGCAGGACACCAATTGCCCTAGTTTGATGTTGGTCTTCAGGGCTACTTCAGTGCTAGTAAATAATATGGGCAAAGGACTCTTTTCTAAGAAATGCTCTTTCCACCCAAAGCAGGGCAACCTTGCCCAGTGTGGTGGGTTGACCCTGGCTGGATGCCAGGTGCCCACCAAAGCCGCTCTGTCACTGCCCTCCTCAGCTGGGCAGGGGAGACAAAATACAACAGAAAGCTCATGGGTCGAAACAAGGACAGGGAGAGATCATTCAGCAATTACTGTGATGGGTAAAACAGGCTCACCTTCAGAAAAGTAGTTTAATTTATTGCCAATTAAAATCAGGGTAGGGTAAAAAGAAATAAAATCAAAGCTTAAAACACCTTCCCCCACCCCTCTCCCTGGGCTCAGCTTTGCTCCCAATTTCTCTACCGCCTTCCCCTGAGAGGTGCAGGAAAATGGGGAATGGGGTAGCAGTCATTTCATCACATGTTGTCTCTGATGCTTCTTCGTCCTCACGGGGAGGAGGACTCACACTCTTCTTCCAGGAACTTTGCCAATGTGAGTCCTTGCCACAGGCTGCAGGTGGATATCTGCTCCACGTGGGCTCCTCTCTCCACAGCTTCACAGCTTCCTTCAGACACAGCTGCCTGCTCCGGCATGGGACCTTCCCGGGGCAGGGAGGGCGTCTCTGCTGCCCCATGACCCTTCACGGCTGCAGGGCACAGCCTGCCCTCTCACCACAGGCTGAGGGGAACCTCTGCTCTGGCCACCTCCTCCCTGCCCTTCCACACTGACCTGGGGGTCTGCCTGGTTGTCTCTCTCACATACCCTCACCCTTCTCTTCTGGCTGCTGTTGCTGTGCAGCACTTTTTTTCACACTTCTTTAGAACGTTAACCTAGAGGTGCTACCAGCATCACTGATGGGCTCGACTTTGGCCAAGCAGCAGGTCCATCTTGGAGCGGGCTGGCATTGGCTCTGTCAGAGATGGGGGAAGCTTCTGGCAGCTTCTCTCAGAAGCCACCACTGTAGGCCCCCTGCTACCAAACTGTGCCACGTAAACCCAATACACCCAGTGTTCCACTGGGAATCTGCTGGGAACGTGCTGTTGGACATGGACACGGTCTGTCCCCCATAGCATGCTAATAACTGAACAACAGGGAGAGTCCCTGGAGGGTGTTCGAGCACCCTGTGTCTGGTTGTGTCTGGCAGTTTAAGTGTAGCCCGGAGGACCCGAGAAGCAAAATTTTTTCCCGCTGAGCAAAACTCGATGAAAGACCAGACACATAACCTGTGTTTGTAACATGGCTTGACACCTGCTCCCCAAGCAAATTTGGGGTTTAATTCTACTTCCTTTAGCATCTGTTCATCCTTACAGAGGACAAGGCTTTCATTCTTTCATTAAGATAGTCATTAGCGATTTTGAAGTTCCTAGTTGTTTGCAAGTACCCTCTTTGTTCACAACTGACAGCGATGTACAGAGCAAGTTATGTATTCAAACTTTATAGAGTACAGAGACTTTCAGGTTACCTAAGTGGAGCTTTGGGGATGCTGAATAATGTTATCAGAAAATCTCCTATCCCCTTTGCTCTGTACTCCAGCTGTGGAGCATGAGAGTTATATTTTATATTGATAAAGTGGTATTTAAAAGACTGGTTTTAGTGGCTCCAGCATGTGTTTCTTAAAAATTAAATTCTGTTTCTATTTTAAAGAAACAGAGAAATAGCAGTGACAAAGAAAATATCCCTGGGGAAGCATCTGCTTGAAATTCCAGATGGAACTGAGAGGCTAAATGCAGCTGTCCCGGTCTCAGACAAAGGGCCCTGATATGGGGAGATATTTTCATCTTTGCAGATATTTCCAGACTTCATGTTTTTCAGGTATTCTCTGTTCCAATATAAAGTTTGTTTCTTCTAGAACGCCCAGGCACGGAGCAGAGCAGCTACTGTACCAGCACATAACAGAAAGAGGATGCTTGCCCCAGGAGGCTGAGGATAAGATCTAAAATATTCGCATCCATTTATTTAGGCAGCATGTAAGGAGACAAACCACAGGTGCCTACTTCTCCTTGCAAACACCTCCTTAGGGACCCAAAGCTGTCTGAGGCACACCTCGGACAATAACAGGCTGTTACAAACATGTTGATAAGTGTTGGCCATTGACACTCTAGCACCTCTTGCTAGAGCTCCACACCAAGACTGGGGTTTTTTCTGCTGTTAGCCAGCTAATATATACTCTGCTTTCTCCATTGTCCTTTTTTCCTTTCCCCTCCAATTTGTTTTTACTCAATTAATTATTTCTGACATGAAAAGCTAAGGCTGATTTTTTTTTTCTTGTTAAACTGTGCATTCACTTGTCAGGTGGATCAGCAACAAAACAGGTTATGCATGTACAATAATTGGCTTAGGCAGGTGAGTCAAGCCCCTGATTCGCTTCTGAATCTAGATTTTACTTCAGATATTTTGCTCAGGTTCCTTTGTACTTCTTTTTTTTTCAGCTACCTGCTGTAAGAGTTAAACACAAAGTTCCTGTGATTTAAGCTGCGAACAGACGAACAGACGGGTTAGAATAACAGAAAGCATTGAGAGAGACCAAATGAGCCAGCTTTCTGTCACTCTTTTCAGGCTGATTACAAGTTTCACACAGTGCTTTGCCCCCTTGGAGTATTTTTCAAAAGATTTTAAATCTATTGAAAAGGTAAATGAAATTCATCCAGGAAAAAAAAAAAAGAATAGATTTTTCTGACAGCCTTTGTTCTACCCAGATAAGGGACTGCTTCTGTATCATTTACAGTCTTCGTGCACAGCAAAGCTTGTTGACATTCAGAATGGCTTTAATACAGTGTCACTGTACTTGGGAGACATCCTAGACCACACCACACTTTTGTCATGTTGGAGTCACCCTCACTGCCAAATGGTTGTTGCTGCTTTGTGAAAAAACTGTGTTTTTTCAGCCTTCCCATGAAGCCTGTACATTATTCGCTGAACAGTCTCATTAAAAAATAGGCATTTAACCATCTTTCACTTGCCAGCACTGAAGACTGGGAAATAACGGGAGTGATACAAACTGCGTTAATATTATTTTAATCACTGGTTTCTTTCAATCTTCCACACATCAGAGGTAGAATAGCTTTTCCTGAAGAGCAAAGCATTCAAATACGTATTTTGTATTTTCTCCTGCTGCGTTAATGAAACTGGGCAGGTTTTAGGGAAATCAAATTAGTCTCCTCTTTAAATATTCATTAATTTAAACAGAAGGACTGGAAAATTGGTCACTAGCTATTCAGTAAATAGCATTCTCAAATTGGCTATGCCCTTATGATTGCTATGATTTTTTTTAATAACATTGATTTCTTTATGCAGTGAAATAGCCTATTGATACAATCACATTCAGGGCCATTAGCACTGTTATTGTTCAGCCGGTTTTTGTAGCGCTGCTGCTTAAAAAATGATACCTTCGTGTGACCTTGTACATACTTTGCGGAGGCATTAAGTAGTATTTCTCTGACTGTCAAGCCAGTAGCAAACCTCAGGGAGCCCATAGCCATAAACACTGTAAAACCTGAAACAAAAAAACGTAGGCGCTTTAGGAAAACGATGAAACGAACCCTTGGATGTGTAAATGATTCTTGAATATGGGCCTTATGCTAAGATTCTGTTGCCTTTGAAAATGCTATTTATATTATGTATATCTATGTTACAGCCAGGCTATATTTGTGTCCCAGATTTCCTAGACAGACACCTATGAACACGTCCATGGATTCTGCAGGGGCCAAGGTGTGTCCAGCCTGCCATCATCTGTGGCTCAAGTAACGAGTATCTGCAGAGTAAGCCTGAGGTCTCTTCCATGCAGTCGGCTTGTTGAGGAAGCATTGACCGTATGTCCAACACGAGCAGTGTATCTGACCCCTCGCTAATGAAATGTGTCCACTAAAGAGCAGAGCTGTGTATTCGTAAAGGGGATTTATCAGGAATTTGGGGAGGATTGGAGAGGCTCCTGTCCTGAACTGACTACTGGAGCTCTGAAAATCCAGGACTAATGCCTGGAGTATTCCCACCCATACAAAATTTTATGGTTGGAAAGAGTAAATCCTGTGGAAAACCTTGATAACAGCACTTCTACTTACCATAAGTAAAGTCAAGGGAGCGTTTTGAGCTAAGAATACAAGAATCATAGATACTCACCTTCATATCACATAGTGCCCAGTCTGGGAAGATGCCGAGCACTACCAGGAATCCCATCCTCAATTTACAATTAGTCTGTGCAATTTATCATTTAGCCAGTTATTCATTTGTTGATCATGGGCTCCTTTGTGTAATGATGAATGAAACTGCCCAGTATGTTAAAAGGAAATTTCAGAAGACAAATGAGAAACACAGATACAGGTCATAAAACTAATCCTACTTCCTAACCTTTACAGGAATACACTTCTTCACTAATAAAAAGAAACGAAATGGGAACTTATGTGTTTCACTGTTACAAAGTTCTCTATTCTAGATACTGTATATATTATAGCCAATAGCATATACGTACATCAGCTTCTTGGAGCTAATGCATAGGATAGGAACCCTCTTCAACAGCAACATTGAACAACTCTCATGTTTCCAAAAGCCAAATCCACCAATTTTCCTTACATCTTCTGAATAATAAAGTTATTCTTGACCTGTGACAGTAAAACAGGGACTACATTTTTTTCTTTTGATTATATATATGTTATTTTACTGAAGCCTGGGCTATATTAACTGGTTGGTTCAGGACAGACAAAAAACTTGCAGCCTGAATTCCTGAAATACACTTTTTGGAGAAAATAGGTGTTAGGCTAAGGAATCAAACTGTTTTCTTGGCATTATGTGTTTTCCATGTGATAGGCCATCCACATGGCTGTAGACAATAGGCCAGTGATTTAGGAGTCTGTGGAGATTTAGGATACTGTCTTTTTGTCATATCCAGCACAAGCATAGACTAGGTGATTTCTTTCTTCTTTGGAACTGCCCAAGGATAGTTTGAAGCATATGCAGAGTCCTGTGCTGATTCTCATTTGATTTCTCTTCTTCAGGTGGAACAGTCTGAGCCTGTTCAATTTTTCTTCACAGGTCATATTTTTTAGCCATCTCAAAATTCCTGTAGCTCTACACCTTCCTCAAAGTATGAGGTACAAAACCTTGGATCAAGACCTCTAGGTTACACCTTCAGCATTATTCAGCACTATTAAGTCTGAATTACCATAGTTCTACAAATCTTTTCATACCACCTATCCTAAATTACCGGTGCTCAGAGTTTCCTTCATGTTCATATTAAGGAAGATCTGCTTACTTTTGTTTGTCCTTATATCACAGAATCATGGAATAATTCCATTTGGAATGGACCTCGGGGTTGTTCAGCCTCTGCAAAGAGCCTGTTGGTATCTTGCTCATCCTCCTTGACTGTGAATATATATGTATAGGTATATATACACACCATTGTTGTATTTTGGTTCTTACAGTTGTCTGAGGAAGACTTTATCTACTTCTTCCTGATCAGGTGGTCTGTAGCAGACACCCATCACAATGTCATCCATGCTGATCAACCCTCTAACCCTGACCCATAAGCTCTCAGCTGGCTCATGACCCCATCCCAAAGCACAGTCAGCTGCATCCCTGCTGCTGTCTTACAAGGCAACTCCCAGTTGTACTGGTTTCCCAAAAAAGGTATGAGATCTTCCCCCATCATGCTGTCATGTAGGCTCATCTTTATTTGTATGCATACCCGTAGGACAGGCCCCTTTTCTCCTCCTTTCTGCCTCATGCTGGTTGTAAGGTGTCTTGTCCATATCACCCCACACCCTTTTCTTGCCCACTACTTCCTCACCTGATTATAGGTCATCACCTCTCTCCCCCACCACTTCTAATTTAAAACTTCTCCTCACCAGGTTGGCCAGCATATTGGCAAAGACATTTTTGCCCCACTTGTCATGGGATCCCACCTCTTCCAAGAAGTCCTCGATCATCAAAAAGGCTTCCAAGGTCTATAAGATGAATCTTTGTTGTTGACACCAGCTGTGCAATCCCTTGTTGACCTGTAGGATCCATCCACTCTGCCTCAAGACCTTCTCCTCACTGGCAGGACTGAGGATCTCTAAGCTGAGCCCAGCATCTGCTGTTGGCTGCCTCTGTTAGCTGTGCTGTCAGGTGTCTCCTGGTTTGGCTCCCTAGCAATGCTGTGCACAAGGATGAAGGCTGGGGGTTCATACCCCTGAGGTCTTTGGGGCATTAGGAGCTCTCTACCCCTGGGTTATCCCACCAGGTGGGACGGGCAGGGCTGTGAGGGCCTGTGTCCTCACAATGTGGCTCAGGCTTGGCCCCCCAGCTGGCCTGGCCCCAACTCTGCCCCACATTGGAGCAAGAACCAAGGCCCCATATGAAAGGAGAAGAGTTACGGGTTTTTTTTCCTAGCATCTTCTTTCGTTTTTCTTGTCCTTCTTTGAAAATGAAGTGTTTGTTTCTTTTTTTCCCCACTAACATTTTGTTTTGAATGGTTGGCAAGCTTTGCTGGTACTTGCCTAAAGGAAAAAGATACACCGATGGGGAGGGGGAGTGCTTCGACAGTAAACTCAAGTGCCATCATGCCCAACGTGGCTTTTCATCTTGAACAAATATAGGTGAGAAGCTGCTGCCTTTGAGGCCTGACTGAAATCAGACAAGAAAACCAACAAAGTGTGAAGACTCTGACCTTTCTCCACAACAGAATTTAAAGGACAGCTGAAGAAAAAAACCCACAACATAGTTCAAAGTTCTGAGAAGAAGAAAACAAACTGGAAAATTGTGGAGGAGAACGTTCTGGACTCACAGCACTCAAGTACAGGCTCAGTTTTGGATGTGTCAGTATCCCACTGATCTCAGAGGGTCTGTTTAGTGAGCTGAAACACACGCACTCAGGCGCTTGGCTTAGCCTGTGTATTTCTCAGAACACCGGAAGATATCTCAAGCAAACAAAAATTTAATCAGTGGCATTCTTGTAGCCCAGACAAAGGTTTTTATAAGGTGATGATTATGAAAACCTGGATGCAGAAGGCCCCAGGCTGGCTTGGGAAGAGGGAGGTGTTGTTCTGTGAATGAGTTATCACAGTGTCTCCTGATTTAGACATAAGCGGTTGAAGAGACGACCTTATTTTTATGTTGAAAAAACGTTATCAGATGTGACTAATTGGAGACTGGAGGCAAGGGAGAGCTTAGAGGCACAGTAATTGTTCTTGTCTGATCAGAAGGATCAAGAGAATCCCTTAGAGAGCTCAATTAAAAAATGAGATTCCTGTGGCATGTTGATCATAGGATTGATTTTTTTCTGGACATGCCTGGACAAGGAGAAAAGAACTGAATATGATTAAATACTGTTTTGCTGCCAAGGAGCAGAAGAATTTGTTCTCTTTACTACACGCCTTGTTCTATATAATGGTCACATTTCCATTTGTCTGCTCAACAGTTACACTAGAAAAAAAAAAGATACAACCCTTCTTTCAGTAATACAGAATATGCTATCGGGCTGTAAAATGTCTGTGTTTATAGGAATTCCGGTGTTAGGGACATGAACAAATGATTTCTAACATCAATTTTCAGTTGAAGAATTTTGTTTCAAGACCATATTGACCCTCCGTCTTAGAGCTGAGGACACATAAAGACCACTCACCTCAACACTGAGTCTCCTCTGGCATCGTGGCACGCATGAGAGTGCCAGATGAGTGGGAGATCTGGGGGAAGCCCAGCACGGCTGGCTGCCACCACCAGCCTGCCCAGTTCGTCCCCTGAAGCCTGTCACCAGTCAGGACGTGGGTCTGGGGATGTCTGAGCTGCTGTGGCAGTTGGTGCTCTGTGTGAGCATATCTGACTAGGAAAAAAAGGGATGATGCCGCTGTCCCCTTTGTGTTCACCCCCGTCTGCACATGCTGGCATTTCCAAAATAGGACTTTTTTTTTCCCTCTGGATACATCAAATCTTAATGCCACCAAAACCAATACACAGTTAACAAATTTACAGCTTTGTGAGGGAGCCTAGTACACAATGCCTGTGAGAAACTCAACATAAGGGAAATTCTTCAGTATCATACAGCCTCATTCAGGAAAAGCCTCTGGGAGGGGCAGATCCTGGAGCACACGCATGGAACATTCGGAGTGGGAGGTGTCCTGTGCCCAGCAAGCACAGCTGGGGTTTGCTTCTTGAAGTTGTGCTTCAAGGTCTCCTACTTTTTGCAGCTACAGTGAGGTCTCACCAGGCAGGGACATAAAAACCGGTAAAATGGATGAAGTCAACGATGGGCTGAAAATTTCCCAGTTCTTTCTCTTGCAGCACAAAAGCAATATCACTTGATCAGGGAAGTAGAGAGACTTGAAAGCACATTGCCTCTACAAAGTTTCCTTCCCAGCATTTCTGCCTTGTCAGGTCTCTTCCATCACCTTGAGACAGGGATGCAGAATGCATACCTACATGAAGCACTCGCTTCAACGGAGCATTTCTCTCTCAAGAATGCTTTTCAAGTCTCCTGACACGCCGGCAGTTGCTTTGAGTGGCCGAACCTTGCTCAGGATCCACTCTCCGTTTGCCTTCACAGCTGCACTGATGCTTTTCAGAGGCAAAATCTGTTCCTGGAGAGTGGGACAGGGCACTCCAGAGCGGAGCCATCCCAGACACACCTCTACTTTGCTCTGGGGCTATTTGGAGAAATGAGCATATGTCACATCGGCTTTGTCTTCCGTCCCTCTCTCGTTTCTCTAGCTGGATTCTTTCTTTTCCATAGATGCACAGCCAGCTCACACCATACTGCTGACAGAAATGGCTGAGTTTCCTTCTCTACTCCTTGATTTACCTTCACCACAGTACATGAGAGAGATACACGTTACTCTCCTTCTCAGTGTCCTCTTGACATGCTTCAGCGTTGAAGATATTTCTGCTATTGTTCCAGGCTTTTCCAGAGGGGTATCTTTTTAGTGACAGTGCCTGATCTTTACATTCCTCTCTGCTATTGCTTTTATTACCCATTTCTGCTAGCTAAGGACAGAAAAGCCAGTGCTGCTCTCTGCAGCTGCCCTTTCCCTTTTGAGGCGTTGTACTCAGTGTAAGCCGGATATAAGGTGTTTTTGTGTGTTTCTTAACCAAGCACTTCACAGTCTCTGGCATTCAATGGCTTGCTACAGTTTTCTTCAGCTTAACTAACAGTGTTTGCAAATAGATGAACTACAAATACTAGTGTTTTCAGCTCTGGAGTGAAAACCAGAATACAGAACAAGTATTTTTCCATTAAAAAAATAAAAATAAATTACAGTCTGACTTCCAAAGATGAAGAAAAGATTTAGAAAGCATAGTAATCTATAAGAATAAAATGCTAACTTTTATTTCATATTTTATGTATGTCATGTGTTTCTCTGTTGTTTCAGTAATACAGTCAGAGGAAGGAAGGAAGGAAGGAAGGAAGGAAGGAAGGAAGGAAGGAAGGAAGGAAGGAAGGAAGGAAGGAAGGAAGGAAGGAAGGAAGGAAAAGGAAGGAAGGAAGGAAAAGGAAGGAAGGAAGGAAGGAAGGAAGGAAGGAAGGAAGGAAGGAAGGAAGGAAGGAAGGAAGGAAGGAAGGAAGGAAGGAAGGAAGGAAGGAAGGAAGGAAGGAAGGAAGGAAGGAAGGAAGGAGGAAGGAAGGAAGGAAGGAAGGAAAAGGAAGGAAGGAAGGAAGGAAGGAAGGAAGGAAGGAAGGAAGGAAGGAAGGAAGGAAGGAAGGAAGGAAGGAAGGAAGGAAGGAAGGAAGGAAGGAAGGAAGGAAGGAAGGAAGGAAGGAAGGAAGGAAAAGGAAGGAATTATTTGTCTTCCTTTGTAAGTCTGGTTTGACTAAACACAGACTAAAAGTTTTAAGCTTTCCTAATGTCCCACAGGAAGCAAAACCATTGTAAAATAAAAGTAAGACATACTGAGTTTTCATGTCATTGCCAGATCATGGTATCAGAAGAAGAGGAATTTATCCCTTCTCTGATCTGCAGGAAGGAAAAAGCCATGTTGTCCCATTTTACAGATGAGGAACAAAAACATAAAAGCCTAAATTCTTCCTGTTCCACTTTGAGCTCCTAATTGGGACAGCTGTGCTTGGAGCAGCAGTGTTCCCTTCAGCGTTCACGGAGTGAAACAGGCACCTCCAGAGAACAGTGTCCTAAGGCAGCCATCACGACACATACATGAATATGCTCAGCGCTGACAACTCTGTGCTTTCACAATCACACGTGGCAATCCCAAACCCACAGGCTGGCTCAAATCAGAAGGTTTAAGAAATTACACTCTGGGGTTGTTCCTTTTTCTACAGCTGTTAGGTAGAGGTGGGTCACAGGTGTTCTCAATCATAAGATGCAAAACAACTGCCTTGCAATACAGGTGTAAGATTGTTGAGTAACCCCACATCTATGGGTGCTAAGGTTTTAAGGAAAAAATGACACAGCCCTCACAAGCTTCAGACTACAGATGGAGTGCTGGCAACCTTCTATCTCCTCTCTTCAAATGATAGATTTGAAGTGCCATTTTTTTCAGCAGGGCTTCCCTTGCCTGACTGCAAAATTTTCTGTTGTTGTTTCATGCAGCCAAGCTGACCAACGAAGTGGTAATTCATGGCTGGCCAGCTGGTATCAGATGCTCACCCTGCTTTGTGTCCCTGCCAAGGCTCCGCACACAATTCGCTCTATTGAAAAGCCAGCTCCTTTCCACATGTAGCCAGCTCTATTCATATTCCTCCTAGAGTTAGTGACAATAAATATTATAAAATCACACAAATCCAGATGGTGTGGGTTGGAGCTGCCAGCTGTTCTACCACTTGTGAATTGTCTCTCTTGTCCTGCAGCTTGGCTTCCGCAGAAAGCATCTCATCTATTTCCTGTGGTCTCATTGCATTTCTTTACAAGCCATCCATCACCCACTCGCCCTGAGATATTTCACTGTAGATATATAAGAAAGATAGAGGCAAAGCAAATTTGGGGCAGAAAATCAAAGAATCTTTCACCGCAGAAAGGATTATTTTCCAAACAGTGACTTTAACCCCTCAACAGCATGCCGGTTATCACTGGTGAAATGAGACCACTTCAGGGGTTCAGCTGATTTTTACTAATTCTCTTTCATATGGAATTAGTAAAAATTCTCCTCTCCTCTCCTCTCCTCTCCTCTCCTCTCCTCTCCTCTCCTCTCCTCTCCTCTCCTCTCCTCTCCTCTCCTCTCCTCTCCTCTCCTCTCCTCTCCTCTCCTCTCCTCTCCTCTCCTCTCCTCTCCTCTCCTCTCGCTTAAAGAGAAGCAAAGGTTCTCTACTCATGACCGGTGCAAACAGCATTGCACAAATCCTAAACATCCTTATGATTACCTGGTTCTACCTCTTGGAGCCCAGGGTGGTATCCACAGGCCAAAGGGAGTCTCCAGTTACCATCCAAACGTCCGCTGGTGTTAGGAGAAAGGCTGCAGCATAGCTATGGTTAGCAGTGCTGTCATGAATGTAGGTGTGTAACGCCGCTATGATTAACAAATGTGTGACTGCCAGTAGGTTTGGCCCTCATATTGGCTGTCTGTCTTCTGAGTTTTTTTGTTAAAAAGGGATGCAGACAAGAGTGGGAAGCAAGGGAGACGGGACCAGCCTGCACCCTGGACAGCAAGAGTGGGGGAGAAGAAAGTCTGACCCCAGAAGGGCAAAGCCTCCAGCTTTGGGGAATGCTGTATGCCAGCAGACTCTAGGGCTCTGGTGCCAGAAGGCAGCAGGCACTGGCAGCGGTGCAGATGCTCACAGCTGCTGCTCTGGCTGGTGCCAAGGTTTGGGGCTTGGTGCAGGGATGAGGGTGTCGGGGGGGGGGGAAGAAGGTCCTCAAGGGCACTCCAGGAAAGCATCTGAGGCACCAAAGTGTCTTACCAGCAGTCTGTGTCATTACATTTGCAGCAAAGACTGTTCAGTTACAGGGTTTAACCTACTCTTTCCCTTGTCTAGTCACAACACTGAAAACCAACAATAATGAGGAGGTAGGTCCAGTCAAGCCCTGAGTCAAGTCATCCATCCGGGCTCAGCGAGGAGCACAGCGAGCTGCAGGCATGGCTGCAGCTCAGGCAAAGCCCAGGGATCGGGGGCTGAGCTTAACCCCAGCTCCCCCACAAAGAGGGGGAGGCTTCCAACGAGGTGCCTCGCAGCTTTTTTTCTCCCACAGTTCTTTTCACAGCAGTCTGATCCCGGGTTACAGGGCTGCACTGGATCAGGGCTGCCCTTGAACACAGGCAGCCAAACCCCTCGTGGGATATCGCAGAGCCTGTTGGTGCACCCGGGACCCTGACGTCAGGTTTGTATTTGGACAGAAAGAATCAAGAATTGTAAGTAAGGACAGTTGCTCCATGAGGATCTACCAGAGTGATCGCTGGCCCTTGAAGGCCCAGATGCTTAAGGTAGGCTCAGGACTTTTTAACAGTGCTTTTCTCTCATGTTACAGGAAAGTGACATTAGATTTGCAGATCCTTAAATGCATCAGGATTTTGAATGCAACATAAGTCTCTTCTGAATCATTTCTACTTATCTCCGAGTCAGTGACATCCAGTCAGTTCCGGCTGAGAAAGCGAGTAGGTGAGGAGGGGAGCACCCGCCTGCAGTCTGTACACAGCCCATCTCACAACGGAATGAAAGCTCCTCTTTTCATCCCTGTGTCATGACTTCAACAGTATCCTTGGGTCAGAAACTCTCCGATCCAACCGCCTTCTTCCTGTGCCTTTTCTCTTTGCAGATCCCCTAACGTTTCATTCATTCCCATCTGCCTCCCGACACTGGAACTTCACCATCAGTGACTGCCCAGAAGTGGGACAGCAGGCACCAAGGGAACACGGAATTTCATAGGTAAGGAAATCTGATGTTAAGCAGGCAGAGGAGTTATCTGCGTGACAAATTTCACATTTGGTATGCTGGTTTTTAATTTGATTTTATTTCACACCAAAAGATTCAGTCGCCAAAGCCCTACCTTCACGATCGCCCTTGGACTGCTCACACCGCAAGACTGCGATGTGTATAATTTCCCAAATTATTCCTGACAAAGCGGACGAGACATGCTGGGATTTACCCAGGTGTCAGCGGAGGAAGAGTCTCTGGGACAGCTTTCGCCTCACTTATAATTTCAACAAACACGTCCCGGAGGCGTCGGATTCTCTCCAGCAAAGATCCTTGAGCTACAGTGTGACTCTGATTATATAAATTTATCATCCTCCTGAGTCTCTGCAAAAAGATCTTTATAAAGACCTGGCAAAACCCCGCCTTGAATTTACCTGTTGTCTGAGCAGCAGCGGGGCAAATGAGACAGCAGAGAATGTGCCGCTGGGTACGTTAGTCAGCCGTTCCCATCCGCTGCGTTTGGGGACACATCTGAAACAGGCACCGGTGTTCCCAGCCGTGCCCCAGGGAGGCACTTACCCTCTGCGGGTGTGACTCAGCAGCATTTCTTAATTATCCGACGCTTGCAGGGGATTTCAAGATGGAAATTTTGTCAGCAGCGTTTTATCCAAAGTGGTGAGAAAGCTTCTAAAAAGCACTATTGGGACATATTCTTGCTAGTTTTATGGCGCCGGGCCCTCATTACCATAAACCAACTCTGATACCTGAGCGAGATCTTTTGGGGAACTGACTGCAATCTCTTTCCTAGATGCCCTTCCCTAAAAGCAACAGTACTCTCCGTGCAGGCTGGGCCGACAGTGCGCTCACCCTTTCCCGAGGGATGGTGACCTTCCTCCGCTGCTCCTCGCTGTCAGCGAGGCTGCACCGCCTTGGCACCGGCGTCACAGGTTTGGTGTCGCCTCACTGGGTGAACGGAGCGTGGCACCCGGTGTCTGCACAGTTTAAGGGGGGGATGACAGCCAAGCAAAAATACAGGCACCAGTTAAGGAAAGAGTCCCCAGAGCAACCAACAATATACCGATGGGCCGTTACCCATCGCTGAAGAGGACAAGAGACCCGGGAAAAGGCTGCCTCAGCTTTAGAAAAGGGAGCAGCAGCCCAGGAAGGAAAGAAACAGCGAGCAGCACAATGAGGCTTCTGCTGCAGCCTGGAAAACGGCATCCCTGCCAGGATCAGGCAGCTTGCAGCCTGGGGTGGAGGTCCAGGGCTGGGAATTGCCTCAAAATGCAACCACCTTATACAGGTACCAAATTCAGAGGTGGGCAAGAGAAAGCAGATACCCGCTTCAGATCCAGCTTTCCTCACTGAAGATCCCCTCAATGCGATCACCTCCACTGCAGTGACCGAGGCCATGAAGGACCGCGGCCACCGGTGCTGGTTCCGTGGTGATGGTGACTCACGGAACCAAGCAGGGACGGCTTTGAGTTTGCGATGGCAGTGACTGAGGATGAGCAAGAAGCAACCACCAGCATGGTGGGGGGAGTTGTTGATGCATGTCGGCATAACAAAGGTTTGGTTTACAGTTTAACTGTAAAAAAGGTGCCATTATCACCGTGTCCTTAACATAAAAGAAAAAAAAGGGTAAAAAAGAAAAAGAAAGAACTCTTCTTTTTTTTTTAAGTGAAGAGTTAAAGTGTAGGGTTTCGTGATAATCTTTTCAAAACTGACTGAAAACCTAGACTGCTCCTGAGCTGCTTCTAGACGCAGAGAAACCCTCCACAGACTTCCTGAGAGCAGTCGTTAATCGAGCGTCAGCAGCAGGTGCCTTGAAGTTATGCATAATTCTACTACGTTTCTGTGTTTTTCGTTAAGTCCCACAGATTTGCCTCCAAGTGACTGAGGGTCCCGTGTAGGGCTGAAGGTCCCAAGTCCTAGTTCTCAGGAGTAATTCAAGGCCTTAATTTCAGCTGCCAGTTTGGAAGCAGAAAATCAGAAGCTTCCTTGTTTAAGCTTTCAAAGGAAATTGGAGAAGTGAAAATGCGAGGTTTCTTCTTTTTTTTTTTTTTTTCCCCTATTTCTATTCTGAAGTTTGAAACAGCTGCCACGAAATGTTTATAACCATACATAGTGCTCAATAAATGTCTAAACCTGGAAAGAACTGTGCATGAATCATGTCAGATTTATACATTAAATAAAAATAGAAAGAGCCAGTTGAATTTTAAATGTTTTTCCTACATTCAGTAAGCCTTGAAATTATGATGTCTATAGAATATTGCCTGCAAAAATGTCTAATGCATTGCACATACCGTATCAAAATATTTAAAGGCATTCCAAGAGTTTATCAGATGAGGCAAATACTTGGACATAATTAAACCTTGACAAATTGGCTTCTCATAGGGAGAATTCTTGGAAGGAATTATATTTTTCAGCTCACCCCGTAACACGCAGACCAAGATTAACTGTAAGGAAAGGTCTGAGCTGCAAGTATTTGCACTTGGGCAGGTCAATAAACTCACACATACCTTAGCCTGCAGGAATCAGAGCCCAGCGGTGCGGGAGAATAACCCTCTGCCCAGGCCCGTACCGTGGCCGTGGGTGGCAGATCCCAGGCCAGCCCTGAGAAGGCCAAATCTTCAGCTCATCTCCTTACGGGGAAACGACGCGTGTTTGACGGCAGCACCGCCGGAGAGGTGGGGCAGGGCCGCGTTACGACCCCGACCCCAGACTCTGCCTGCCTGGCTCTCTGCGCAGGGCAGGAACCGCAGCCTTCCAGCGTGGGGACAAACCTGGGCACTCTGGTGTTGCCAGACATCGGCTCTTCCTGCTCCCGCTGGAGAGAGCCAGGATCTCAAGAACAGGCTTCACGGGGCCCAAGTGCAACGCTCACGCTGGGTACAAATGAGTCAAGTCTTGCTGGAGGTTTGACTGCAACGTCATCCGCCCCAGAAGATGGGTGAAGCTAACGTCTAAAAGCAGCGTCATGATATATATATTTATTTAGTTGCTAAATACTTTGGTAGATACTTCTGCTGCTTCTCTGGAGCATTATTTTTAAACTGCAGATACTCTCCAGTCGTACTGACTGACTTTACTTTGAAGCGATAATACTTGGCCTGTTCGACCCCAGGGAGTGAAGATATTTAATCTTTTGTCTCCCAGTTTATTACCCAGCCCAGACAAACAAAGCAAAATAAATCCATTAAAATGTAATTTTAAGAAGAGTATTCCCAGGTTTCATTAGTTAAATCACATTTTGGCAATTAACGTGATAGTTATAAACAATTTAGGCCTTGCTCAAGATCAGCCACGTATATCAAAATAAAACATTCTCACTTTCATTTTACGGCACAGCTCTGTTAGAAAAATATTCCAGCAAAACAGGAAAATCAAAACAAAGCCCTGCGGTTTAAGTCCCTAACCCACAGAGGTAGTTGAGATTGATTTCAGCCGTCTCCTCCACCGCTCTATGCATAACAAAAGCGCTTCCCAACTCCCCTTACACCAACACGAGCGCTGTCATCCCGGTCCTGCCTTCCTGCACGCTTTTCCCTCCAGCACAGAAGTGTGCCCTGTGCGCCCCGCCACCCCAGCAGCTGAAAACGTCCTAGATTTGACCCCCCGCAAAATAAAGGAGGGCAGGCGGATGCGCGCCCCGAGACCGGCATGCGTTTCCATCCGTTTCCACGCGTTTTCGTGGAGGGGGAAGACAGAGCGGTTGGCTCCCCCCTGACCCAAAGGCACTGACAGACGGTGCGCTGCTGCGCTCCCAGCCGGCTGCCTGCCCCTTGGCTGCGGGAGGCAGCAGGCAAGTCACCGGGTGCTGGGCCCAACACCACCTTGTTCCACCTCCTCCAGAAGCTGGTTTGGCTTAACTAGCGGCAGCTGAATTCGGGATTCTCAGTTTCTGCTCTTACCCTTGAACCAGGCACCAAGAAAACTTTTCAGAAGCGGCTCTGGCACCCATGAGGGTCCGTGCTCACACGGGAATGATCTCTGACAGGACAAGGGGTAGCGGGTTTAAATTGAAAGCGGGGAGATTTAGATTAGATATCAGGAAGAAATTCTTCCTGGAGAGGGTGGTGAGGCACTGGAACAGGTTGCCCAGAGAAGCTGTGGATGCCCCATCCCTGGCAGTGTTCAAGGCCAGGCTGGATGAGGCTTTGAGCAACCTGGTCTAGTGGAGGGTGTCCCTGCCCATGGCAGGGGGGTTGGAACTAAATGGTCTTTAAGGTCCCTTCCAACCCCAACCAGTCTGTGAGCTGGCACAACAGCCACCGACATCACGGTCTCCACACAGGCCACGGCCCTTCCGCAGTGAGGTTTATGCTCCGAGGGTGAAAGAGGGTAACTGCCTTGCAGCCAGTCCCTGCCAACGAGCAGATAAACCGTTGCGGTTGCCTCAGGGAACCACAACTGATTTTTCTGGGGAAACCAACGTTCTGACACAGCGCGTTATTGCCGACCCGGTCTACTCTGTCCCCGTGTGACCTGACAACATGGGAATAAGTTAATATGGCCACGTTAATGCCAAGCCTCGTTCGAGACACGTGCCGCCTACGAAGCCCTCCTTCCGCACAAGCCTCCTCACTTTTAGGGGAAACGTGAGAATAGGAAACCCTACCCAAACATGCTGGGCCCTATCACAGACTGGTTTGGGTTGGAAGGGACCTTAAAGACCATCTAGTTCCAACCCCCCTGCCATGGGCAGGGACACCCTCCACTAGACCAGGTGGCTCAAAGCCTCATCCAGCCTGGCTATACAGAGCTACACAAACCTGCAGTCCCACCCTGTGACTAACAGCTTCCTACAACACCAGGAGGGAAAAGGAGCTGAAACTCTCCAACTCTACAGCTCCAGCACAGGACAAACACAACCAGCAGGTTAAGTGCTCCCCTGCTCAGTGTAAGCAGCGGTAGCCAGCCGCTGGCACTGCTCCAGAGGGTTTCCTGCCTGCACGACCCCAATGGATGTTTTTACCCTTTAACGCTAACAGCGTTCCCGTAGTATATATTTGTCTTGAATTAAACAGAAACCCGAACTTTGCGTGAAGCTGGCTCTGGGCCTTCCCTTGCTGCTCTGCTATCCACGGTGGTTTTGCCACTGACACCACAAACGGAGGACGAGAGCCTTTAATGCTCTGCTTTTAAGTGTTAACACATTTACAGAAGACTGTACAAACAAGCGCCGAACAGCAATTACACGTTATCAGAGCTACACAATATCTGTAGGTGTTGCTAAAACATCGCTGCTAAACGAAGAAGCTTTATTAGTTTAGGGTTCTCGGCCGCTGTTATTAAAAATATATTTACCTGAAAGGAAATCCAAGTATTTCATTTTACAAACAATTTAAAATATAGCAGTAAGCAACATAAACTATTGCTTTTTATGTTTATACAACGTTGGGGTTGGGGTTTTTTTGGCATAACACTGCCATACAGTTACAGAATTATAAAATATATCTTTATAGTGCATTACAAATCCAGAAACTGGTTACCACTCCTACCACATACATATGGTATTGGTCCTACCAAACATGCACGGCATTCTGTAATTAAACACTGCAAAGGACTACGGGGAAGAGAGCAGGACCATTCATAAAACCTGACAAGTAGCTGTTTCGTTACGCGAGTAAAAATTCTTGGGTTTGGGGCTTTTTTTTTTTCTCCCTTTTTACTGCACTTTTTTCCTCAGAATACATTTTAACAATGAAATCTACGATGTTTCCAAACATTATCAGTGCAAAACTGTACCTCATCACTCGTTGCCGAACTCAAACCGCATAAAGGGCAAACAACCATGGAATAGGTTAAAACACAGAAAAAAAGAGCAACTGATGATTAGCGAACATGCTTCAGCAGAGCCCAAAAACAGAAGTGCCATAACCTTTTTTTACTGCAAACCAATAATTTTCACATAGTTAGCCACAGTAGTAAATACATTCAGCGTATTTCACAATAACCTTGAGTCGACGAACACGCCACTAGGCTCGTGAGCGCGGTAGAGTTCAAAAGCGACGCCTTTTTAAGTAACAGACTTCTGTCAGAACAATTTGCCAACGCTCACACTTATTTTATAGCAAACAGCTTAATGCTTTTGAAAATAAAGGTGATTATAAGCGTAAAGCCACAGGAGGTCTCTATTTAATTGATCTCTGAACCCATTTTAGTAGCCCCTTAGCTATGGCATGTATTAAATATATTAGTTAAAATAAACTCTTGCTTTCCTCAACGGTCTTAAGTGAATATACCCAGGGACGCGGGCTGTAAAAGGAACACAGCTTCCAGGAAAAGAGAGTCCATCGGCAATACAGAGCACAGTGATATCACAGAGACACAACTTACATTCCCGTTGGAGAATGGCATCTAAATACCTGTGGATCTGTGGCATTGACCGTGACGCAAACGGAGGGTGGGTTGCCCACGCTTAGGCCTTGTTGACCCATCCTTCATTTTCAGGCTCCAGTGGCCATCAAAACTGCCTTTTGAGCAGTTACTCCAATTGGAACTGGGGACACGCATCAACATAAGTTACCAAAACGTGGAATGAGGGGTACGGTTCTCTGCAAACCCCAGGCAGTATTTCCATCTTCATGATCACATTACACCCTTTGATGCCAGTGTCTCCAAATCCAGTGGTACCTCACTCAGATGTGGGCTAGGAATGGATTTTGCTTTTGACTGCCCGTGCTTTTACACCGATAGGAAAAAAATAAATCCACTCTGCAGTTGGAATCTGACTTTAAATACTTCATACAAAAGGATTTATGTGTAAAAATTTATTCAGAAGGGACAAGTAAGATAATATTGTCATCAACACAGGACGAGTTTTCTGCTACGCAGACACCTTCTGCCTAAGGACAGGAATATAGGACATTTTCTGCCCAAGCAGGTATTTTATCATTGGAATCTCCCACGGCCTTTAAAGACTGACTTGAAGCGGACTGCTGGTCATCTCACAGTACGTGTAGTAACCGTGCTCAAATGCACCAGCAATTCTTGAATAAACAGACCTGAGACAAACAAGAGATTACTTTTTCCACACGAAACATAACTAAAACATGGAACTCACAGCCACAAGGGATTGTGGAGGCAGAAAGAAACCACGAGTTCAAAAGCAGAAGAATTCCTGGAGAAGAATGGGGTCACCTTATCTGTTTTTTTGTTTCTCATCATCCGTTGGTGGGCACTGGTGGAGGCAGGATACAAGGCCAGAGACACCTTTGGTTCTGATCCACACTGGTCGTTCTTAGGCCAAGGTACATCATTAGCATGATGTTGTCACACCTTTATTAATGGCAAAACTTGCTTCACATACTTGCATCTTATTCATTAACACAGTTTTTGTATCATTTTAACCTCACTGGATCATGCATCAAGATTACACAAAGCTTCCAAGGTCTGTGAGCTTTCTGGCTGTAGTACAGGTATACGCAACTGCCGAGTATTAGAATTATCCTGGAATAATTCAAGGAGGCTTACGCTAGGCTACATGAAATACTAACTGCGATTATACAAATGCCTAGTACGTCAGACCCCTGCCATCTCAGAGCAGGAAACTGAGGAGCCACGGAACCACTCTCCAAGGCTTAGCGTAAATATATTTCAGCATCCTTAAGGATCACGCCCTTGAATATGAGCAATACGGACACCAAGAGCTCAGTTCTGCTTCCAGACATGTGCACACTCTTCTTATCTGAACGGCCTGTGGTGCACACCTCGCACACCCAAGCTGTCCGTCTCCGCCAACACAGGTACCGAGGCACAGCCACGTCCTGGAGAGCAGGGCAAGAGCTGTAACTCAAGTGCTGTGTTTTCGCATGATTTGTACGGTCGCCTTCACGTGCACGTGTATACTCAGTAACGTTTTGTCAAGCTGCACATTCGTATCCCCTCGCCACAGGATACTGAAATCAAAACCAACCTGAACGTGAGGAAACGATTCTTCCCTGTGAGGGTGACAGAGCCCTGGGACAGGCTGCCCAGAGGTGGGGGAGTCTCCTTCCCTGGAGACTTTCAGAAGCCGCCTGGACTTGTTCCTGTGTGATCTGTTCTAGGGGATCCTGCTCTGTCAGGGGGGTTGGACTAGATGATCTCTAGAGGCCCCTTCCAACCCCAACACTCTGTGAATTCACAGGTGTGTGCATACACACACTACTCCCATTTACCAGTACCACAGCCTACTCAGATGTACTTACTAGGAAAGAACCCCTGTATGGGAAGGTCTGTTCAATTAACAAATGAATAGCTCAGACTCTAGTAAAACACTGGGCCAAAATCTCAGAATCATGAATCATAAAAGGATTCACAGAATGGTTTGGGTTGGAAGGAACCTTAAAGATCATCTGGTTCCAACCCCCCTGCCATGGGCAGGGACACCCTCCACTAGACCAGGTTGCTCACAGCCTCACCCAGCCTGGCCTTGAACACTTCCAGGGATGGGGCATCCACAGTTTCTCTGGGCAGCCTGTGCCAGTACCTCACCACCCTCGCTGGGAAGAATTTCTTCCTGATATCTAATCTAAATCTACCCTCTTTCAATTTAAACCCATAAAAATTCCACCCCCCCCCAGCTTCCTTGTAGCCCCTTCAGGTACTGGAAGTTGCTGTAAGGTCTCCCTGAAGCCTACTCTTCTCCAGGCTGAAACACGTTATTGTAGGAAGTACACAGAAATCCCTGAATACTTCAGCGCACAGCGAGACAAACTCAAATTTAACAGTGAGCAAACGTCCTGACCTTCTTTGCACATCCTCAGTTTCTGAAGTAATGGTTCAATAACTAGGTACTGGCATTTAAGAGAACACAATCATTCCAACATACACGGTACTAGCAACCTGAAAGCCAGCACTTGGAAACTTCAAGCACGGGGCACTTCCGGTCGCTAAGGTCACGATTCCGTAATGAAATACATACACTCGATCCTCGCAAATCTCAGTGGGATGCTACACTGTGATCACCCTGCGATGAACCCTTCTCGTAAGCACTTGCAAAATGAAAAGAAACAACTCCTCCACGAAAAGGATGATAAACCACCGCGTTTTACATAGAGCAGGATTTGTTAGCGAAAGCTGAAGGGTCCCATGGGAGTAATTCTGTTGATAAAAGCTGGAAGACAACGATTACGGAGTGCAGGAGCCCACCTGACGCACAAAACCTCACCTACCCAATCCCCATCATTAACTGGTGTGCCACTACTCTTCTCACTTCTGTGAAAACTGAGAGAGATGTACTGAGTTACATATTTTAAAAAAAAGGAATTGCAGAGTTAATAAGGACATGAGTCCCAAAGCTCTTGACGGTATTTTCAGATACGCTGGGCCCTTAATGCAGACAGCCCTGCCAGGTTAAAAGGACATGAAGTACCTGATTACCAGTGGAGAGCCAGCAAGCACGTAGAGGCGAAAGCTGTGTCACAGAAACAGAATACCGTCCTGCAGAGAAATCATTTGGATGCACATCCCGAGAGCTTTCTGCTTTAAAATTACAGCAAGATTTCTCTTCTTTTTTTTTTGTTCAGTAGATAAAAGACAAAAGATCTCCTGAGGTCACTGATGTTCAGCCAAATTACAGTATAAATATAACAACACCCCCAGCATCCCTTATTTCATTTGAACACCATGGTTGGTGGTTTTTCTTAAAGTGTTTAACCTTAATACCGAAGTCCATAAACTGAAGGCTCTGTATAACTACCCACCTGTTTTCCCTACGCCATTCAAGAAATAAGTGTATAAAGCCAACGCTGTTAGGTTGGCACGGTTAGGCACTCAGGATTTAAAAAGTCAGAGGCAGAACATAAAGTTGTTCTCCCTGTGCGTATGCGCGGGATCAGTCTTTAACTACACGGACCGATTTTACCTCAGCGTTTGCTGTCCCCTTCTGCTCTGAAGGGCAGAGGCAAACGTGAGCAAGGGGATCGTAGTTCAAGCCCAGCGTATTGTGGAAAGCTTCTCAGCACCTTTCCAGCTCTAAAGAGGTTGTGGCTGCAAGGGGGAATTGTCTGGAGCATTGCTGCTCGGAGTTAACGCCTCCCTGAGCGATCTGGGCAACCCTTAAAAAAAAAATCCACTTACATACATTCCTTTCCTTACAAGTCAGCACAGAAGAGAGATATGTCTTCCCTCTTCCATGCCTCTTTAGGATGGAAAGAGCCTAGTTTTGTCCGCGGGTACCAAGATCTCTAACTGCCACTCTATTCGATCCCAAGAAATAGTGCTACCTGGGGAAATGGATGATGCCCACGGAATGGAACTCCCACGATGGGAGTCAGGAGAACAGAAAAATACAACACACTTTGACTATGCTCTGAAACCCCTGAAGACTTTGTCATTTTGAGTTCTAAGGCTTGAATAAAGCCCTGTAGCAGCCTGCCACTCAAACTGTAGTCAGTCACGTGCCTCCTAACATTTCATCAAAACCACATTAAAGGCAGTGGATGATACACTCTTCAACAGAACACACACACAGAAGTTTCAGACTACTTTAGGGCTGTAGAAAGGGTGAGTTCTACCTGCATTATTTTTCGATTCATATTCCACACAATTAACTTGCTGGGTACTACCTTGTTTGGCTGAATGGCACGAAGCCAGAAGAGGCTACTCGGGGAAAGCAGACAGTCCTTCAGTGAAGAAAGCTGGGAAAGATCTTCACTAGGAAATTCCTATCCGCTGGGCTCCAGCCAGGCCAGCAGACTGGTCTGCCTCAGGTCGCAGCCCATGGGCGAAACGGCACTAAACTGTGCAAGACCGCTGATAGGGAGCAAGGCGAGGAAGCAGACTGCCGGAAGAAAGCATCAGGACTGCCCATCTCTCCCAGACCAGCAACAGGCGACGCAGCGTTGTGCAGACCTTACCCAGAACTGGCCAAGAAACATCCAAGTTAGGGTAATATCCAGCTGCACGGGCCTGGTGGCATTTTCTCTGGTGGCTTTGATGATTAAGCAGTGCTTTGTGACAAAGACACTGTCCAGAGGCTTTCCAGGTGCTGAACCCAGACAGGGGAGTTGTTCTGTTACAGCTGATCAGCAGAGAGCTTTCACACTGACGCCAGATCTGAGTGATCAAAGACATCCCTCCCCCCAGATTAGCAGTAGTAGAAAATGAGTCAAGGGAAGAGCGCACTTAGCAGGGACTAAAGTCTAAAGTGAAACTTCCCTTGTACCCAAAAGCTGTGGATACGGTTTAATTTAAGTGAAGCTTTTATTCAATGATGTGCAGCGATACCCAGCTGCACAGGACATTTTGGTATCTGTCACTAAGCATCTCTGAGAAGGATGCTAATCTAAGGTAAAAGACGCTGTGCAATTACTGCCGTTGAACATAGTTCCTAAAAAGTACACCCAGCAGGGAAAAAACTGTGCTCTCGAAATAATTTCTAGTCATTTCATAAAGGGAAATCAACACTTAAAGCACATTAAAAGGAACTTAAAAATTTGGAAGTTCCACGGCTTTCTAGTAAGTTATGCTTTTTTTATTTTTTTAATACCGGATGAATCGAATGGCAAAAATATAGATAAGCTTTTTATGCAATCTGTCTGGAAAAGATAACGAATTTCTTAGCTTTCAATATACACGATTGTTTTAAAGGGCCACATCTGGCTGACTGCTGATAAACTGAGGTTGAAAAAAGTAAAACTCATTAACCTAACAGAAGCCTAATCTGATGCATTCACAACAAGCACAGTCTCATGAACATTTTATATGACACTAGATGGCAATTTCACCCAAAATGAAGGAACAATGAATAATTTGAGTCATTCAATATAAAACATAATGATTTTTAACCTCAGACTCATGATTTGAGCTCATCCTTGGTTTTTGTGGTGGTCCCCCCCGAAAGCGCATCCTGATCACGGTTATCTGCTGACGTGTTATTTGAAGAATTCTCCGTGTCACATAAATCTTCCTCTGCAGTGCCTGGGTGATTTCCACAGTCAGTGTTCAGATTTTCATCCTCTTTCTTTGAATGAGAAGCGTCCTCCTTTCTGTCTGAAGTATCATGAATTTCTTCTGATTTTGAAAGCTGACCAGTGTCAGCATCACTGTTCTTTTCAGTGTTGTTCTGCCTAACAGCATCACAGTTCACTTCCTGTTCATCCTGGTCACCTTCTTCCCCGTTTTTTGCAAGTTCTACTTTTCTTTCTTCAGTTGTTTTACCAGCTGAGCTTCCGCTGGCCGATGCATTCTTAGGCTCTTTTGGTTTCTTATGCTTAGAAATATAATTATTGTGAACAGAAATGGGAGATGCTGGCTTTTTATTGGTTTTGCTCCCCTCCGCCTTCTGTTTTCTGGGGGGTCCCCAGATAAAATGCTCTGAGGGCGTATAATGTTGCTGGGCAAACCTCAGGAGTTTCCTCCTTTCTCTTCGGTCTCTAATAGTATACACAAAATATTCTAGAGCGCTCTGCTTAATGTTGGGAATGGTGTCTTCCACAAGAGCTTCATGGAGAATGAACTTTACCAGGGGAGATTTGAAACTCTCATATCCAAGCTCGCCAAGACTTTTCAGGATTCGAGTGATTCTCAAGTAGTTGTGTTGAGACCTTCGGAAGAAAAGGGTGAAAAAATTCCATTGAATCAGAAAAACACACCCCAAACCACCGTACCGATACAGAACTGGAACTGCAATTCCTCGCTCCTTTTTTATCACTCCAGGTGCGTGCATCAGTTTTCCTGGACTTTCATTTCTCACAGCTGCTGAAGCTTGCTAGCACCTCCTTTGCTAGGGTACTGTGAGTGAGAATTAGTGTCTGTAAATGCACTGAGGTAACAGGCTGAAAAAAAAGCAAAATCCAAGTGCGTACTGATTTTGATTCCTTCTGCTCTAAGTATTCTGAGGAGAAAACCCAGCCGCTTTATAAAACACGGGGTTTGTAGCGCATCGCAGGAATACATCTACAGAGCAGGATTCACTGCACTTCACTTAAGTTACTTAAAAGCTGTGCCTCTAGCCCAGACTGGCTGATACAGCACTTCTGAGACAGCCAGGGCTGGGAGAAATACAGGCACCTCTGCAGAGCAAGTCCCACTGCTCGAAGTATTGTCTAAGATAAATGGAACAAACTATCTTCAAAGGGCTTGTGAAGAGCTCCTGCCCTCATAAAGTACACCTAAGTAAACAGTAAAACGTAGATGCCTAAATTTTAGACGGCTAAAATTAGGTAAAGACAGTCCCAATCCCCAGATTAAAACTGTGTAGCTACTGACTGGTGAGAATACAGGAATTACAGTGTAAAAATGCACAGGGAGTAACATTTGGGCTTCTTGAAACCCTGTTTTATCTGTGGCCTGAGTCTGAACCCGCACCCGTATCAGCTCGTATAATATTTAAGTAAAATTAATAACAAATTATTCCCATTATTCACCCAAAACTATCCATCACCAGTTCTACCTACAATCTTTCGTTTGGACGGGAGAACAAAATACTGCAAGAAAACAGTCTTCGGCTCTAAGGTCAGAGGTTTTAAGAAAGAGATCACAAGATTTGAAAAGAGATTTTGGTATAATTCATCTGCATGGGACAAAATTCAGTGCAAACTTACGTTCCACACCATGCCGATGAAAAGCAACAGGTGTGCTTTGCTGAAACCTGGGCTAAAGTTTGACTTCATGCGTGCCTACACCTCTCCAGTTAAGCACTGCAATTCAATGAAATTTAAATACGTAAAATATTAAATACGTAATATTTCACGTTTTGAGGAGGGCGGGAAATCTTGTTGTTCAGCTTCCACACAGGTGTGGAGAATCTGATTCTTCTCAAAAGAAATGGGAATACAAAGATAAGCCACTGACTCTTTCCAACCGAGAAGCAGCACTTTTGGATCAGGTGAAAATGCGTTCAGCAGCATGAAAAAAATGATTTTGGATCTGTGATCTTCTTCAGCACCATCTGAAGTTGTATTTTCAGGGATTCAGCCAGTTAGACTGGTAATGGGT
Source organism: Rhynochetos jubatus (assembly GCA_027574665.1). Lineage (NCBI taxonomy): Eukaryota > Metazoa > Chordata > Aves > Eurypygiformes > Rhynochetidae > Rhynochetos > Rhynochetos jubatus. The sequence goes on along the minus strand of CM050650.1, from coordinate 93,730,515 downwards.
GAGAAGCACAATCAAGAAAAAAAGGGGAAGGAGGAATGTACCCGTATAGACACAAACGAGGCATTGACTATTTCTTCTTCTCTTTTTCCTGGCAATCTTTGGAAAATATATCTTCCCTTTCTCTAGGAAACAAAAGGCTAAAGAGGTTCTGTGGCAATTCCAGAGAGTGGAGTGCATGTCATTACTTACTCATTCAAATGCTGAAATCTTTCCTGCCAGTTAGCAGCTCGTGCTACGTTTCCAGTTTTATCAATTAGCTTTATTCCAAAAAACTCCAACATCATTTTGTAAGCCAAAAGGAATCTTCTAATTGCTTCTTTTGTTTTCTTGAATTCCTAATAAACAAAGAATACATCCGCAGTTCTAAGTGGCACTAAAGCAGGTACTCCTGCGTTGCATAAAACACCTCAGCATAACAAGAAGCAGTTATGTATCACAGTTAATGTGACGGTTTGTATGGAGCTCAATTTGTATTACCTCGATTTCATACGTAGTTAATTCTTTAGCATAGAAGTTCAGACCTTGTTCCCTCAGTGGGAAAAGCCTGTTAAAAGAAAAAAGGGCATTACGGCTCACAGTATAGGAACACTTAATCAAATTAACGCTTTGAAACAGGAAAGGGTAGTAAGTGACCAACCACTGTATGTAAGTGTGGTTATGTTCCAGTTTTTCATAGTCTCCTTTCCATTTATTTAGGACTTCTTCAATATAAACCCCTGCGTAAAAATAATTTGAAAACTGTTAGGTAGCCATCGAAACCAGCATTCAGCTACATAAAGCACACGGCACGTTAAGGTAATGACAGAACACACATTCTCTTTCACATACGATGTGAAATAAGGTCTACTACAGCCATAAATAAATTCATTTTAATTTTAAATTAACTTAGCTACTAAAACTTAATTAAAAAGAAGAGATTGATCGAATTTCAATATAAATAAACCCAACTGAATGAGTTACCAGCAGAGCGTATGTGACAATGACCTCTGTAAAATACACTTCCCCAAAAGTTCCCGTGTCCTAGATCCCTTTATCACACTGACCGGTAATTAACAAGCCACTTACATAAAATATTGCTTTGTGAATCGCCTGTCATGGCTTTAACATGACACAACTCAGCACGTATCTCTCTCAAAGCCTCAGCTCTTTCAGAAATCTACCATTCCAGGAATCTCTCCAGCTGCAAATAACATTATGACCGGGAAGTCCTTCTCAATCAGCTGTGGTCGAGAGGTTTACTGCCACTGCTATGAGTTTGGCCTTGGGGTCTCAGGTCATGCTCGCCAAATGAGAATTCCAGCTTTTAGGGGGTCTCAGGACAGTTGCAGAGTTCAGTCAGTTCCTCTTGGAAAGACACAGCGATAGAGAAAGGGGACAAAGTACGTGCAAAAGGAAATTAATCGTCCTTCGCACTGAGGCTGTGCTCATGAAATTCAGTCGTGGGCCAGGGCGCTTTTCCAGGCACCGCACAAGTGCCCGAAGTACATAAAAGGATGCTCCTTGTTTCAAAAGCTGTACAGTCTCTTCCCATGAATGAGTGCTTAGCGTTAGCCTGTTTCTACTCTGAAACCAACAACAGTTTTACCGCTGCCACACAGCCTCTCCTGAAGTCAAACAGCACAGGAGTGGCCTAAAAAGCCCATAGACCCATGTAGATAATCTCCTATTATACATCTGAGAGATCTCTCCCCACCCTGAAAATTTCCACTTGGGTCTCCGTGACAGAGAACTCATTTGGTACTTCTCTTTAAGCAATGGAGAAAGCTGCCAGTCCCAGGGGCTGCTAAGAACACGGGATTTCGGGTGCAGGCAAGGCTGGAAAAGCACTTGCAAAGAGCATCTGCTGCCATCACCGCACTGTATCCAACCTACATTCCAAGTATTGGAAAACTTTCTGCTCAGTTCCAGGGCAGAGAGACAGACAGGCTGGCTCTGAGCCAGAACCACAAGCTAAATCTGTAGAACACAACTTCTGATCTCGTATTGCACCAGAAATGTCTTTTTTTTAAGTACCGTTCCCCAGCAGTTCTGTCCCTGACACGGTAACGTAGACTCCCTCTGAACACTCTTACAGACCCACAGACTCAGGTCACGGTTGGCTACTCTTTCCCATTCTCAGTAAAAACTTCTACGTAGCCAGAGCTCACAGCCGTCAACACTTCAGCCCCCACGGCCTATCAGCTGCCTCTGACACTACCAACCGTGTTTTTCTCCTAAAACATTAAGAGAAATTTTACTCTTTACAGATTTTAGAAGGGAAGCCCTCCTCTAGCTTTCACGACTCTCTCTTCTCATGGCTAATCCTCTTGAATTGCTCCTTCATTTTGCATTTTTAAGGGTCCCACTCCCTTTCGCCCTACTTCTCCTGGCTTTCAGTTGCAGATTCCCGTGGTCCTCAGGTTCCCATGGACCTCAGTGCCCTTCCCTCTCTTTCTGTATCAGTTCCCTATGTAATGTCTCCTGAATTTTCTACCTCTGTCCTGACAATTCACAGAACTAACTCTACTTCCAGTCAAGCTAAAGACAGCCTTCAGCGTCTGCCTGTCGATATCGAGATAAAGCTCAAAATGATTAAAACAAAGGTCTTATCTTTCTTTCACATAACCCAACTTGTTTTCTCACTGGCTGAGGATACTATCACTGTCTTGCCTATAAAGAGCTCTCATCTTCAACCTTCCTACATGTACATCTTCACATCCTTCTATGTAATATTCCTTCCTCCAGCTTCCTATCAGAACTTTGTCATTTTGCATCTCAGCATCCTCTTTCCTGACCTTGAAAAGCGTCCTCTTGTCACACTTAGATCTACTCTGAGCGCTGCTGGTAAGATCATGTTTCTAGACTGCAGCTTTTTTATACTGCCTCTTTTTTTTTGCTTCTCATTCTTTCATCGCGAAGCCTTTTTCTGTAACATCACACAAAACCCATACGCCTTCACTTCCAAAGCCTTTTGTGACCCGTCCCTTCCTACCTTATCAGAACCCATCTGTTGCTACAAGACTGATCCTGCCTCCGACAGGATCCTACCTCCACGGCAGCCTCCACCTCTCACTTCTGTACTCCAGCGAGCACTTCAGCATTTCCCCCCAAGCTGCTCTCACGCTGAGAGGATCTTGCTGCGAACACCTTTAAGGTAAATTCTTCCTCATTCTTTTAAAACTCTCAAAAGCTTGTTTTTGGCCTGCAGTATTTTTTTGCCAATGGCTAAGCTATCATGTGCCAAGACTCCTGTCTACCCTGCTAACCAAGACTGTTTTATTGCTACCTTCTGCTTCCCCCATCTGTCCACTACCCTCATCTCTCATACTTTGCTTGCAAAGTCTCCAGAGCAGGGTTCATCCCCTTTCAGCTCGTCCTGTGTCCGTGCAGAGCCTCGCACGAGGTTCCTGCTCCACTACCAGAACCACTAGGGGCTTTGAGAAATGATTTTATTATTGTTATTACAATAATCGCACACGAGGAGGTTACAACACGTACTTTTTCCCTTACACAGTGCTGGGGATAACACCCACATCCCTGCCACTCCCATCCAAGCAGCAAGAGTTTGTGCGGCACAGTGGAGCAACTTTATCTTTGTTTAATAAAAGGCAGTGCCACTACTGTGAAGTACAACGCCCTGCACTACCTCATGCTGGCAATGCGTGAGAAAAGCACCACCTTCCCAGAGCAAACGCTAACTCCGCTTAAGCATAACCTGCTTCTGCGTTATCAACACGCTGCTCCAACACTGGACGTTCAAGTCCTACAACGTACGACTACGGACCTCCGCCAGCACTGCAATTATCACGACAGTTCCACTTTGTTACTATTATTAGTGAGCATTCTTTCGTTATCACTATTATTGCCACAGATTACTCACCGTCAGGTTTAAAAGGGATTTTGTTTTTGTAAAAGCGGAGATTGCACAAGTCATTCTGATATCGAAGATCTTTAAAGTTCTGCTGAAAGAAAGGAAATAGGAGTTTATCAGCCTACAAAAACCTGTCAAGAGTATCCAGGAAGTGACATTCTGCTCTCTGAATGAGGACAAAAAAAAAAAATTAAAATAAAATCAGAGTTTTCATAAAACTGACAATGGTTTAGGATTACTCAAGCACTTACAGATTCAGTTTAAGGCTCTGCAAGTTCCTTCTGGCTGATACCTTCTACTGAGGCAGAGGTTAGAGCAGCAGGCATAGCAGCACCTTGACTTCAGTCTCAAGGAACTTCCAAGATGCAAATAATAATAAGTCTTTCACCTGCCCTCTTCGATGCTCAAGGCACAAGCCTTTCTCTGGGCTCCTACTGCTGTTCCCAGGCTTACACATCTCACGTGTTTGCACATAAACCTGGGATGGAAAGACGCTGCACTAGTTTCATTCCCCTCCCGCTGTTTGGTCCCTGCATCAGCTTTTTGATTTTTCCCCATTTCTCATATTTATGAGGCACCGCAAAGATTTAGGAATGTTTGGGTTGTGTGCTGTCTTCTACTAAAAAGGCAATTTTAAACCATAAAATATTCTTACTGGATACTGGTGTCGGTACTTGTATAAATCTCTCGCTGCGTAGAAGCTTCTCTTTGGCTTGGCTGTCAGCTCAGTTCCATCACCACTCTGAAACGGTTAGAAAGTAGATAATAACCACACACAAACGCACTAAATGGCAAATTAAAATAGTTATTTTTCACGATGGGTTTCAGCAACGTGAACATACCGAAGCGCAGGTATTTGCCCACTCTTTGGTCAACCACTGATAATCTCCCTGCTGAACACTTAACACCACACGTTTTAAACCTGACTTAAAGAATAAAATACAAAAGCAAGACTGAGCGATGTCCTTCCAATGAGACTGAATTTGATTTGAATCAACAGGTTGATTGTCACTTCCAAATGCAAGACTTCAGAGTAACCTAGCAAGAGCTAGCATGAGATGAAATTAATGACTGAACATGAAAATGCAGAAACCCTACTCATTTTGAAGAGGAAATATTTGCAAAGACTATTCATCATGTGCACACCGACTTAACTGCCATCAGTGCGTCGTGTGGAAGAAAAGAAATAGTCATGGACAAGCCAAACTGCAGTTCAAACACCTTCTCGAACCATTTTCTATTGCTTGTTTCTCAGAGCTTAAATTTAAAGCCTTGTAAGATGATCCACTAGACCCCAAAACAAAAACCTGCTTAGAGAAAACACATCTGTAGGAGAACTTGTACTGGCCCTCAGCTGTCTGGAAGCCGAGATCCCAGCAGCAAGGTCAACGGAAACCATCGCACCGACTTCGGAGAACATTTGAACGAGCCGCCCGCATTGAAGAAAAACGGAAAACCAAGCGTTAGTGTACGGAGACTTCAACTTGCAACCAACAACTTTGTATTCCTTGTGATTTCTTCATAACCATACTGCAGCAAAGAGTTTTGTATTCTTCAGTCTCATCAAATAAGTCTCCACGCTAAAACCGAAGGCCAAATGAGGAAAGAAAAGACCGTTCTACTCCTTGCAATCCACATGCAAGTGGTTAAAGTCAAGTTCCCTGTGACTGCACTGGACATTCGCCTTTACTATCGCCCATCCCATCGCTTACCAACCCCACGCTAAGGACAAGCAAGGGTCTGGTTTCATTCCTCCTTTTGCAGGACGAGCTTTGACCCATGTCTCCAGGCAAAACACGCTTGAACAGGCAGCACCTCTCCACGCCCGGTGACCCGGCATCAGCACCATCACAGGAAAGGGAAAGATGCTTACTCTTCCTTAATTTCGCACAGGTTCTGACCCAAATATAAACGTAATACACCTAACAGGCTAAAAAATAAGAAGACCCAGCTGGTGCACCTGGCACTCAGTTCTAACCCCAGCAGAATTACCGGCAAAGCAACTTCTCCGGGGTCGGCGTTTTTAAAGGTTCCGAAAAGACAGAAACTTTGCTCTGGAAACTCCTCACCTCGGACCCACCGAGAAGCTACAAACGCGTTGTGATCCAACACTCCGGTTTCGAACCCGTTTAATTACGGGGCCAAGTTCGAAACTGCCCGACCGTCCCCACACACAGCCGCGGCGGGACGGACAGCCGCCCCAAGGCCTCGGCTTCTGCCCAGAGCAGGTTACCACGATGCCGGGGGGCGCAGATCGGCTCGCTCCTACCCCGGGTGAGGAGCTGGTTTACCACCAGCCGCCGCCGCTCGCTGTGCCCACGGGAAGGTGCCCCCGCCGCGGTGCCCGAGGGGCCGGCAGCCGCCCGGGCCCACCCGCGCTCCCGGAGTGCCGCAGAGCGCGGCGGCGCTGCTCCGGTCCGGCCCCGGGGCTCGGCTCGGCTCCGCCCGCTCTCCGGCTCCGGGGCGGCGGCAGGAGCACCCGGCCCGGCTCGGGGGAGACGCCAGCGCGAAGAGCCGGCCGGCCCCGCCGCCCCCAACTGCCCCCCCTTCCCCAGCCGCGGCGCGGCCGCCGGGCCCGCGGGCAGGGCGAGGCGGTACCTGCTCGGGGCTGGTGGCGTCCGCCTCTGCCCGCTCCCTTTCCTCCGGCCGCGGGGACGGCGGCGGCTCCTGGGGCCGGCGGTCCGCGGCGGGCGGCTCGGCCGGCTCTTCCCCGCCTCCCGCGGCGGTGCACACCCCCTCCTGCCGCCGCGGCTCCGCGCCGGGATCCGCCGCCTCGGGCTCCGAGTCGGTCTCCCAGGTGGAGTCGCAGTCCTCCACCGTGGTGGGCTCCTTGAAGCTGACCCCGCTCAGCAGGCTGCCCATCGGGCAGCGCGGGGCAGCGCCGGGCCCGCCGCCGCCCGGAGGCCGAGGGCTGGGAGCGGCCGCGGGCTGCCTACGGCTGCGGCATGGCGGGGCGGGGCGGCGGCGGCCGGGGCTGCTCCCCCCGCCCGGCCCCGGCCCACGGACACGCGCAGGGCGGAGCTGGAGGCTCCGGGATTTCCACCGGAGACACGCACGCACGGCCCAGGCCCCCCCCTCCCCCGCCTCCGCCCGCCCCACGGCGCCCCAACGCCGCCCGGGGGGGGGGCCCTGGGGAAGGCCGCGGGAGGCGGGGAGGTGGCGGAAGCCTCCCCGGCCGGGAGGATTCCTCCCTTGGGAGCAGACCTCGGTGTCGCCGGGGGGTTGCGAGGAAAGCGAGCGGGTGCGGGTGCTTACGGGAAGGGCTGCGGCGAGGTGGCCCTCGGGGCATTGTACGGAGGGGACAGGAGCAACAGCGTGGGCCCCCCGCCCGCTTCAGCTGCTCCCAAAACCCCCGAGGGTTTGGGGATGGAACTGACATGACGTTCTAGGACGGATTTGGCAGGGGCAGACTGTCGTGTGTTTGGCTGGAGCGTGCCTTTTGGGCAGAAGCACTGCCTGGCGCGAAGACCCGATGAGCTGGAGGCTCGGCGTGTTGTTGCGGTGGCTGCGCTCATCCTCATGGTTAAAAATGTGTTGTTTCTGACCGGAGTTGTCGGTTCATGCTCATGGATTTCTGCTTTTTCCCCTTAAAGGCCGTTCTGGGTGTCCGTACACTCACTGCTCCTAAAGATGTGCATTATCATCGTCATCTCGGTCCTCTTGGTAAACCGAACAGGTCGACTTTCTTCAAGCTCTCGCTGTAAACTACCTTCCCTGTTCCCTCACTCCTGTTTGTGCTTTTTTTCCTGCTGCTGCTTCAATGCTTTATCATCCTCTCCAAGTGCAGGTACCAGTGCTGTAACTGGATTCCAGGATCATCAGTGCAGAGGCGGTATCATCTACACAGTCGTGTTTCCCAATCTGCGCTCCATAAACTGAAAGATCATTTTAAGTTTAAATAATTCAGCCCACCCCCCCGTCTCTATTTAGCCCCAGTGCTGGAGGTGGTCCCCGCTCCACAATAACGGGACAGCAGGCTGGTCTTACAGAAACTGGTCAACCTTGCCCCCCCTTCTAGTGTGGGAAACGGTCGTTGAGGGATACTTACTGAAGGGTTTAAGGAACAGGACATTGACTTAACAGTCTTGACCCTGTCATAACTTCCCAGCATATGAAAAATCAAAGCTTTAGAAACCTCCAGAGACAACGGTTGCATCTGAGCCTTCGTTTTAATAGCCACCAACGAACCTGTTTCTGTACTGTTTACATATACATCTGACCTCTGTTACGTAGTGAGACGTTCCACAGCTTAAAAACATGTTACCTGGTATAGTTAGAACATAAAACTTCATGTGATGCTGATTAGTTCTTTTTTACGAGAAACAGAGTATGATTCCTCACTATTTGCCTCCATGCTATTCACAATTTCATAGACCTCTCTTACTTCAATACCTATTGTTTTTCTTCCAAGGTGCAAGATCCTACCCTATTCACTCTTAACTAGCATGAAAGCCACTGCATTTCTCTCATCACCCTCATGACTTTTTCCTGTAGGTTTTCGAGCTCTACTGGAACATTTTTTCAGTGTGATATCCAGGTAGTATATGGGAAGGTTCAGCCTCATTCTTGCCAGCAGACAGTGTTTTAATATGGAATAAAACATCCCCATCAAGAAGGCATAAACAAGGTTGTACGAGGCCAAGCAGTAAGGCTGCAGTTGGGAGAACGTAGTCTTTTATAAAACTCATGCTTATGTCTCACATCTTTGGAGAGTTCCCTCGTCTTTGGCCTTATTTGGAGAAAAGGTAGGTTTGTTTCCTGCTTCCGTAATATCTCCTCCCCCGCCACTGGCATAGTTTGAAGGAACTGACTTAAGAAATGCTGATGTCTGGAACCCGTTTGTCTTGACTGCGTGCTGGCTAGCTACTTCCATTGCCCAATGTCAACTGGTCCCAGGATAGTCCAGCTCTGCTTCCCCTCCCTCGCTACATCTTTTGCCAGTGCTCCCTCACACTGACAGTGTTGGTGCTAGGGACAGTGGAGCCCCAAAAGCACGCCTTCTGCATGAATCACAAGTCAGGTGCAGGTGAAGGTTTTGATGATATTTAGTTTTCACAGCAATTAATCGCACGACCTAAAGATCTTCCTGCAAGAAAGCTTCATCTCTTGTGCAAATAACTGCACCTGATTACAGAAAGCTCAGTTCTAGCCGAAGAGCAAAGCTATCAGCCAAATCTCATCACAGAGCTTTAGGAGGATCGTTAAAGGATCTGGATCTCAGACCACTGATAAGAACTGGGAGGTAAATTAATGGGCTTGGCATTGCTATGGGAAGCCAGTGCCAAGAGCAGAAGACTGCTTTGACTGACTTACAGTATTCCGTGCTGCTGAGGTGATGTGATGGAGTTTCCTGAAGTACTGGGCTGTGGTTTTGGAGCTTCTTGAGGGTCGATAACTAGGCATACTGTATTGCTTGCGATCTACGCAAGAGGTGACAGAAACGAGGTTGGCTGAAGCCAACCACCATCGAGTGGTGGTGGATTGCCAGGGATGCAGGTTTTCCTAGTCAACCAGAAGCGTAAGGCGTTACTCACTGATACAACGGAGCTTATTATCAGCAGGTAGGCTAGAAGAACTCTCAAATTAGAAACTTAATTGACTGACTGTTGATAAGGCACTTTAAAAAAAGGCCGTGGCACCAATGATGCAAGCCTTCAAAACGTTTCAAACACCCATCCACATCATTTCAGTTTTAGCTGGACTTGGCTCTCATGTTATTGATTTTTCTTTGGCTTATCGTCGGGCAGTGGCTAGTTTCTAAGTGAGTTTGCTCAGGAAAGGAAAATGGAACAGCTCTTATGCAGATCAACATCCAGCAAGAATCACTAGTAAGACAGCGAGAGGGCATCTAGTTTGTGCCTATTGAGGCCTGGCTGCTCTGTGGTGCAGCTGAATGAGAAACAAAGGGCTCCTTCCCTGAAAGGGTCATCTGTTATTCTGATCATGGTACTCGTGACCCTCTCTCAGCTGCCCAGAAGGACAGAGGTTTCACTTTGTGAGATAAGAATACTCTAAACTTTGGTTGTGGCGGGGCAGACCCGCACTTTGACAGGCGCAGGCATTTTTCCCATGAACAATGTCTTCTTTCACCGTTGCAGATTATTGCTGGTTCTGGTTGTGACCTGGAGGCAGTCAGGATTCATGAAGAGGCTCCAGCACCTTACATAGCTTTGTAGAGCAGTAGTTGAGAGCCTGAAAAAGAAAATAATTGATTTCCCTTAGCTCACAGACATAATTGGCAGTCATTTCTCAGAAGGTGGTGAATTTTTGACACTTGGGTTGACCGAAGCATTCCAGTACAACAGAAGATGAGTAAGTGCTAAAGCCAGGAGGACCTGTTTCGATCAACTAATCTGACGTCCACATAACACAGGCCAGAGAGGTCCTTAGCCTACCCATTTCTGAAGAATGATAGAAGACCTAGGGAAATGCAGACCACTATCACATCAGATACTGACTTTCACAAAGCTGATGGAACAACATCAGCATTTGACTTCTGGTTATATATGTTTATGTGTATTTTAAACAGTACAGATGAGTGAAACATTTTTTTTTCTTTCATGAGGATATGGTTTTATAAGGACTTCAAAATGGATACCACATCACTTTCTGGAAGCTAATGCTGCATGTATAACCGTGTGATAAGTGTAAAACTTTATTAAAATTTAAATATGAGGTAATCGTAATACTTTATCGTTATCTTGGGAGAGCGTTTTGAACAAGAAACCAGGGAGGTCAATTAACAACTGTGGAGAGTCCTACCAACCTAATATTAAGGTGATATAAAGCTGGGAGGGATTATGCATCCCTAGAGGATATGAACAGACTACAAAACCACTTTGATAAATGGCAGAAGAGGGCAAAATAAATAACGTTGGTAAAATGAAATTCAGTTGAGGTAATGTGAAACGATTTGTAGTGGATACTTAAACATACAAAGGTAGATTTTAGAAATGCAGAAAGGCAGCAATACAATGGGAATACCTCAGAGCTACAGTATTATTAACATCTGTTTGGACAAGGGGCCGAATATATCTGGACACCAACATATATTTGGGCAAGTGTACAAAGTCAGCTGTTTATGACAACTCTTTGTATGCAACAGCTGTAGCTGACTTGTATTTTGATGGGGTTTGTTACCTTGTTGGCTTATTTTTGAAAGGAACTGGGCATTCTCAATGAATATCTGACTATGGCTGATTTTAATCCTGTTATTTAGTTCAGTAATGCCCCAGGTTGCTAAATGCCAAGCCTGATGTAGTATCTATAGAAGGTGAATCTAATGTATAAAGTTCTGCATAATTTTCCTCTAGTGAATGTCATTGGAAATTATTAACTACCTGGAAACTCGTAAGTCAGAGTGTATATTTGTGTAAATTTTTTTCTACTGAAATCTGAAATTAAATTGCAGAGAAGAAAAGACTTCACATAGATCACGCTAGACATTACGGACCAGTGCATTAAGCTCACTAAAGCCAGTGGAAGTTCTTCCCTTTTTTGCTGGGTTATGATTACAACCCTGAAGACCTTAACTAAAGCCCTGTTTGTTGGAGTGTCTTGTACTAGGGCTTTGTAAAAGGTCACAGCCCAGGTAAGCCCAGGACAAATTAATAAAAGTGTGTATTACCTTAAGACGGTCTGTCTAGGTAGTCAGAGAAGTAGTCTCAGTCTAGTCCTCCCAGATTCTGCACAGTTTCTTCCCAGACTGTCCCTTCAAACACGGCACAAGACTGCAGCCAGTTTCTTGAGAGGAAATTACTCCAGTTGTAGGATGCAACGTCATCTAAACGAGCTGTTGTGCAGCAATCCCTTATTTATAGCTAGGGTCCTACACCACCCTTGTGATGGGCTGAAACCAGCTGCCTGGGTTTTCATGCTCAGCTTTCCTGCAGTGAGGCTTGACTACGCTGCATCAGCAGGTCGGCTGCCTGGTAAGAAATGACATTTATTTGCCAGAGACTCACACAGGGTTAGGTGATGCTACTGCATTTTGCTGAAGGGCTCCTGGACTGCACCAGGCAAGCTAGTAATTTTGGCAGTGGAACCTAGAGAGATTCTTCTCCCTGAAAGACAAGCTGAGGTGTGATTCAGAAGCCCAAATGTAGGCATCCAAGTACCCTTGAAGGTCCCTTAGCGTATCCACCTTCTGCTGCAGAAGGGCCACTGGTGCTCCATCGGCTCGGTAAGTCCTGCAGCGAAGCTGTCAGCCCCATGCAGATGTCTTGGCTGCTCTAGGACATCTCAAAGGGACCGATACACCTACTAGGTGTATTCTTATCCCACACAGGCATGGGCCAACGATGCCTGGATGTGACTGCTTGGGTGGTTTGATCACTTTGAAAGCTTCATGGACTGTATTGGCCAGAGCTCCATTCACCTAGTGGACACTTAGACCCCTAGAGAGTTTGTAAGCATACAGCTATGTGAAAACAACGAAATTTAAGTGTTTTATTAGAAACTTGATCCTGCCCCTCATCTCTCTGAGCACCCATAGTTTCTGTTGGAAAGGTGCATTACAGACTGTCTTTGCCACTGGACGTGTAAAGGGACATTTCTGATCTACAGCACACGGTGTTTCCTGTCTTGAACTTCCAGAATTCCTAAACCAGAAACTTTCTACATGTGCTGTATGTTGGACCAGACTTATCGGTATACTCAGAGCAGGCCCAACCCCCCCAAAACTGTGTGATTGTCTCCTCTGGGACATTAACCAGAGACACAGACTGACATCCTTCTTGATCCTGAGCAGGCTTCTCATTTGGGATATTTATATGCCCATAAATATGCCAAAATAAATATTGGCATAATATTTTGGCATATTTATATGCCTAGGCTTGAGCTAATCACACAACACTTCTTGTGTAGTCAATGGAGGAAAACAGGCACCTCCAGAGGATGAGCCGTACATCCTGAGATCAGGCATTTTAAATAAGTAAGCTAAATCACTAAGGAGTTGTTTGTATCTACTAATTATAAAGGAAGCCAAGGTCTAGCCAAACTCAGGTTTAGATATCAGGCTTTAAAATTGCAAAAATTACATGTCATGACCCAGTTCCACACAAGGTTTTCTAAAGCTGTTGAATTTTGAATAGAGTACACACCTTCCTATAGGAACAGGAGAGGGAATCTCACCGAACTGGTGGTGAGCATCCCTTTCCCTGACATAAGGACTATCTGGAGTCAGGTTATACCACGTAATGCACTTCCAGTGAGAGACTGAGAGGACCCTTGTATCAGAGTATCTGTTGCCAGGTACGGAGAATTCAAATCTCCTTAGGAAGAGACAGGGCTTTAACCTTCCTGTCACATCCTATTGGATCGCTTATGCATAAGAACACAGAGATAAGGAGACTAACATGAGACTTGCCTCATCCTTGGTCTTTGAATGAATAACCAGTCTTTGGCCCCATGACCAACAGAGAACTATGAAAGGGTAGGAGGAGATCATAGCATCATACAGCACTGATATGTCATTATACTGTGCTTTATTTCCTCAGCTAAACACAGCAGAAGTTGTGCAGAGCCCCTTCCCCATCCATAACGGGGAGGCAATAATGAATCCTGTTCTGCTCTGCTCAGGTTAAAGGGCCTGACTTTAAGGTGACATAAAGGCAGGGCATCCCCTGGGAGTGCAGTCCAGCAGTACCAACATAGAGCCGTCACAAATTTGGCCCACCCCTACCAGCTGAAAGAGACGCAGGCACAAGCAGCAGTACTTCAGTTTGACTAGACTGGGAGCTCATGCCGTCCCTGTAAAAGATACTGCCATTAAACCATTATTTCAAGACCGCAGGCTCTGCTTGGGCTTTCTTAATTGAGTTTTTGTATGCGTCTGCGTGAACTTACGTAGTCGGGATGGTGTGGCATAGCCATTTCAAAGATCTAGTTGACGTCAAGATTGATGTGACTCACAGGATCCCAAAAAGTCCACATTAAATGACATGCATTCGTGCAGTTCTGTAGTTTGCTTTTGGGCGGCCGATTGTGCATTTCGTCCAGTTCATCAAGGATGATTTGAAAACGCCCAAAATCATTGATCTCTAACTGCTCAGCAGTTAGTTCCAGTCAGGGGCTGGCCACAAGACCAAACAACACAACTGGGACAACTGCAGGCACTGACTCTGCCACCACCTGCTTTTCATCCTTTTCCATATCATGCTTTGTATGTCACCTGTAGAAAACCTACAGAAATGCATAAACTGGGGAAGAAATTCATCAGGGAAGCCATTTTTAATTAGATCACTGATGCTCCACTGGGCGTTCTGCTTGTGATTAAGGCAAACGCGCACAGACTGAGATACAAGAGCAGACAAACAGACACAACCAGAAACAGAAACCACCACCAATACTGGCTTTCATTCGCTTGTCACAGGCCCAGTGATTTTTACAACCAGTTAAGCTAGTTTCCTTGGTTAAACTGTGCGGCACAGCGGTCCAACACAGGTCCAGCCGGGGCAGAGCAGCGTCCTGCATCAGCCCAGCCTGTTACTCTTTGATGGCACCTCAGAGGGATCCTTCCCCACCCCTGCCAAACTCTGGATGACGTCAGGGTGGGCAGGGTGAAGGGAAACGACCGCACAGCCGAAGAATTCAACTACTTTGGAGTGATGAGGAGCAAGCAACGTCCCACCGTTTGTGACATGAACCTGATTTGAGACGGGACTGAAGCACGTTATACTTCACATAACGTGAGCTTTGGAGAAAATTCTGTAAGCAGTTGGTGCACACAGATTCTGGAATGAAAGGACTGATTTTTTTTTTTAATCTTACTTGTTGTCCCTGTAATATTCCTTATCACGGGCTTCCTTAGATCACCACAGGACAGCCTCATCATAATGCTGTTGTGTTCTTCTGAAGAAAACACGTTAGCAGAGCCTGTAAAAGCCTCTCCCCCTTTATCTCCGCAGTGCCACCGGTACATCAAGCGCACTTGCTGTCTCGATAGAGCATGCAAGATGGTAAGTTTAAAGAGATGAGATTCTGCTTCTAGTGACACTGGAGAGCTAACAAGGCGTAGGGAAGATCTTTTCCTGATATGGAGAAAGTGAGCTATGCGTTAACAAATAACGTTCCCTTCAGGAATCTGATGCAGCGACCAAAATTATCTGAACACAGTGAGCATGTGCAGCATTCCAGAATTAGCCCGTTGCCTTTTGTAACATGCCATGTTACAGCGTGAAGCCACCTGGCAGCTGGAGTACAGGCAGCCTTGGATGCGCTCAGGAAGGACATCGCTATTCTTCCGCATCGGTGTTTGACCAGGCTGAACGAACCGGCATCCCAACGGGCTCACTTCCGTCTCGAATGAAGAGATGAGTGAATTAGCGCATCGTTGTCTTTTTGCATGAGGCAAAGTGAGCCAGCAAAATATTGGTGGTAATGATGTGCTAAAATACAACGAGTGCTTTGTCCTCCTTCAGCGCATCATAGCCAGGAGTTTGCTTGCAGGCAGATTTGGGAGGAGTCATTCGTCAAAAAACCAACCCCAAACCCTAAGCGAGATGGGAAATTCCAGGATTTGGGGATGAACAAGGGAGTGCAAATTACATAGTGTTAATCAATGGCATTGTTAAAAAACACCAAAAGCAAAAGTAAAAAAGCCCCACAATGTCACCATAATTACGGATAAAATCAGAATTAACAGCGGATAAAGCTGATAAAATGCATTGTCAAATGAAGGTCATTACGAAGCAAAACACAAACCGGGACGCAGGCAAAAGAGCACAGCCAAATCCAGACTCAGCAGGCAGAGCTGAGGACAGCCAAAAAGGAAAAGGACTGATCCAGGCCAGGGACGGGAAACAAGGAGCAGCTTCCTTGCTGGTAAACGCAGCTTATTTAGACAACAGGAGAATTCTTACCAACAGCATAAGAACAACTAAACAATATATTTGCTTCATCATCGTCACAACCTAAAAAATTCCTCATACTCATCCACAAGAGAAATGTACGGCTAACAAACCAGAGGCGATTTTTTGTTCTTGAAATTGACTGTTAAAAAGGACAAAGCCTGATTGTTTTTTATTTAAGAACATTAAAGCGATGTTATTTCCTGGCTTGCGGTGCTTTGTGATGGTGTTTGTAGCGGGAGGCTACAAGTTCAGATCAGGAGATAATGTTAACATTGCAAGGGACGCAGGAGAAAAAAGCCCAACACATGATGCAGGTTTGTGCTCATCAAATGAATTCTTCAAAGGGACCGGGATGAAAACAAAATGAACATTGCCAGCCATGCCTGAGTAACAATATTGAGTGTTCTGGATGTTTTTTAAAGGAGCTGGCTGAAAGTCTGACACAAGCAGTCCACCCTGGTGTTTGCAGTTTCTAGCGTATAATGATCACCTCCTTGTTCTCCTCCAGATGAAAATAATGATTAACTTTTGCATTTCTATGAAATTTGTCACCCTCTAACTCCGCTCCTAGCTGTCCTTGAGCAGGGAAATACCTGACAGGTCTGAGGGCATGCCAGAGTGAAAAATAAAGCATCCGTGGTAGTGTAAGCATCACATTAGGGCTAAAAAGAATAGGAACAGCCCTTTTCAGCACTGCCGGTGCTTTGGTGTGTTCTTTCATTTACATGACAAAGGAATGGTTTTGGCAGAAAGCCGGTGTAAGTGGTACTCATTCTTCCATTAAGGGGCTTGATAATTCAGTATGTTAATGCATCGCAGGCTATCAATGCTGTCCGCAATCCACCAAGATATAAATCAAACCTCTTTCCAGCATCAGTATTTCTGTATGCCATCCTGAGGTTTAATAGGATCGGAGCTCAGATCACGGGGTGAAAACTAGTGATGGTTGATGTGTTTGTGAGACGGTCTGGGCCAGGGAGAAAACACCAGGAGCTGATTACAACTTGTGAAAGAAGTCATCATTAGCACACCGGGTATGAAAATGATGAGAAGTGATTCAGTCTGACAAACAAAACCCCAACCCTCAAGAGGAATCCGCAAGTACATCGCTGAAGTCTGGCTCAGATACGGAAGGAAATGGACTTCTCATGCATCTCGGGACGTCTACGGCGTGGGTGTCTCTGAATGGTTGCTCAGAGTCCCCGTGGAGAAAAAATGGAACTTTTAGGTCATGAATCATTTAATCCCAACATAGACTTTAAACTAGGCCTGATGGAGTGCCTCTGTCTTCTTTATAGGGGGTGAGCAACTGACTGACTTACAGGTAGACATCTACACTGAAGAGACCTAAAAGTTACCCAAAAAGAGATCCATCTTCAGTACCTAGACACAATCTAATTTAGCGGGCTGAGCTTGTTCTGCCTGGCCCTCTGATGACTGACTGACAAACAGCTGGTTTAAAGGACTCTTGCAAAGCTTGGTCCTTTCAGGAGGGCAGCTCAGCACTGAGGCGGTGCAGCACGGAAGTCATTGCAACCCTCAGCACCCAACTTTGCTGCTATACAGTAGCTGGCAAGACTCCACAGACTTGCTCTGTGCAGAATGAAGGAAGGAGACTCCCACAGCAAGAAATTTAGAACTGTAATCAGACTCTGGTGCTTTGAGACTGCATCTCTATTAGTGTTTTAGCCTGGATCAGAAGAGAGCTTTTAATGCCCCTTTTTTTTTTTCCTTAAAATCAAGTAAACTGGAAGATGGAGTCCAGTAGTGTACCCAATACCCAGATACAGTGGACATTCAGTCCATGGGACCAGACTAGGACTATTCAGAAAAAGAAAAACAATCCCTAACATGTTTGTAGTGTGGGTGTCAGGTCCTCAGAACTGGCTGCGTTGCTCTACGGGTCTGCCTGCTATCGGTTTGCGCTACTTGCTAATGTAACGTAAAGCGAGGAGGGCCCTGGAAGAGTCCCTCGCTCCATTAACCACTGAAGGAGGTTAGGAAGATGAGAGAGCTATGTTAGCATACTCAAAAGTGAATGTAATGAATAACCACCAAATGGACTGTAGACTTGTTTTCAAAAATCTAGTGTTTAAACAAAGGAAAACACACATTAACACAAGGCAGAAACTAGTCCTGCACAAGGCATGAGGTAATGAATTAACTGAGGACACAAAATACCTGCTGATTACCAATTACTCTTCTGGGCCTACAGAGTGAGTATATCTGTCTGAGATGGCTAGTAAATTCAAAATACAGCTACCCGCAGGATTTTGTTTATAGCAGTACAGCTTCAGGACTCCATCCAAGCATAAATTGTACTAAACTAACCATGACGTTATTAACTACCAGTTAACATGGCTGCAAAAGAACAATACAAACTGCAAAACAAAGCACGAAGATCATTGCCAGCACTACTGGCCTAGCCAGCGCACCAGTTACTCCAGTGAGAAGTAATATTTTACGCCTCATAATAAAGTATTATGACCTCTACCAGAGTCTGAATACAAAACAATGTACTTTAGGTTAAACCTTTTCATTACAAGATGGTATAAGGAGCTGACGAGAAACATCACTCACCAGGGCTCCACCAAGAATGCCTGAAGCATAATGAAATCAGCTTAAAGACAGTCCTGAATGTCTATTGATTTTGGATCAATCCTTTGGAAAAGGCAGACCTGGAGCACTACTCAGACTGGAGACCGCCTGGGAACACCTGGTGCCCTAGGTTTTTGGCGAGTTATCGATACTGTTTTAGCCAAAGATCCAAAACACATGAAGACAGTAAACTCCATCCTAGCCAGACCAGCTGTGGTGGGTTGACCCTGGCTGGAGCCCAAGTGCCCACCAAAGCTGCTCTATTACTCCCCTCCTGAGCTGGGCAGGGGAGAGGAAATATAACAAACAGCTTGTGGGTCAAGATACGGACAAGGAGAGATCATTCAGCAATTACTGTCATGGGCAAAACAGACTACTTGGGGAAAACTAATTTATTACCAATCAGATCAGAGTAGAAGAGAAGTAAAACTATATCTTAAAACACCTTTCCCTCACCCCTCCCTTCTTTGTGGGCTTAAATTCACTCCTGCCTTTCTCTACCACCTCCCTCGAGTGGCACAAGGGGATGGGGAATGAGGGTTGCGGTCAGTTCATCACACATTTCTGCTGCTCCTTCCTCTTCAGGGGGAAGACTCCTGGCTACCATTACGAGAAGACCAAATCACGTTCACAGCCCACGTCCGTATGAGAGCTCTGATTGCACAGGGATTTTCAGGAAACTGAGTGCTTATTGCAAAAAGGCTGGAAACATCTACCACGGAGGAGAAGGAGGAGGTGCTGTTCTTCACTCTCCCCACAAAGCAGCTTTCAGAGAAGAGGAAGAAGGTGTAACTGCTGCTGTCTCCATGAAATGATTCTCCAAAGACTGGGAGGGCAGTGATGCAGGGGCCAAGTACCAGACTGGGCTTAAGGCCAGTGCTTTTATCGTAGGTTTCCCTGGCAAGGCAAAACAAAGCGATAAACACCACAGAAAACAGCAAAAGCTGAAAGGAACCATTAACAAGCCCTGAAATTCAATGTGCATCAAGAAAGGGAACAAGTAATAGAGCAGGTAAGAGAGGTAAGGGAACAAATACGCCATCATCTGGAGCAACAACAGCAAGTACCAGCCTGCCAAGTAACAGCTAAATAGCTATAATAGCTATAGACTCAGTCTAGCACACTCCAATCAAATCTGTCATTATCTTGAACCCCTTGAGCCTTGTGTGCCAAAAAGGACTGTGGTGGGTTGACCCTGGCCAGCAGCCACTCACCCACATAGCTGCGTGCTCACACCCCCACTCCAGCAGGACCGAGGGAGAAAATAGGAAGAACAAAAGTGATACTTGTGGGTTGAAATAAAGACAGTTTAATAAGGAAAAAGAAAAAAACAAGCCAACCGACAGAAGTGTCTCATCACCTGCCATAGGCAGACCAATGCCCAGCCAGTCTCTGAACACTGGCCACCTAGGAAGCCATCTCCTGTCCCTTCTTCTTCCTCTGACTCTGTTTTTATTGCTGAGCATGATGCCATATGATGTGTAACAACCCTTTGGCCAGTTTGTGTCAGCTGTCCCAGCTGTGTCCCCTCCTAAACGCTTGTGCATCCCTAGCCTACTCGTGAGGGACAGAGTGAGAAAACGAGAAATCCTTGACACCGTGCAAGTGATGCTCACCAAAAGGCCGTTGGTTTGGTTTTAGCCACAAACCCAAAACACCATGTGGGCTGCTGGGAATTAAACTAACTCCATCCCCGCCATACCACTACGCCCTGGAGCTACTGCTCCACGTGATCGTTACAATAATTGCTTCATGTGACATGATCTAAAAGCACCTTTGTTGCTTCACAAGCTCTGAAGTCTTCCTCACACATCATGTTTGCATACTTTCAAGGAAGTTACAAAACCCTTTATCCTTCCTGTAGACAACTGGACAGGAAGAAAAAATGATGTACTTTGCATACTTTGTTCTTGAATATTTCTGATTAAAAACAAAAAAGATTTGGCATGTTTCCATAGTTCCTTTTTTTAAGACTTGTAAACTGTTTCAACTCTTCACAGTTCAATCTGAGTATGAGGTTATAACTGAGTTTTCCTGAGAAGGCCACTCCAAGTAAAAATTTAGCAGATCTGCAACAAAAGGATCAGAATATCTTTTACTTAAAAAAAAAAAAACAAACACCAAAAAAACCAACAAAAACCCAATCTTTTTGAAGTATATTTGAACCAGGATATGTCATCAGCTGTATGCTTTGTCTAATGAGTGTATTAAGGAAAAATATCTGTAGAATTACTGCAACCCTACACCTATAAAATTTAAATGTTGTTGCACCGATTTTCTGAGATAGCATAAAAACACCAGAAAGGCTAAATGTAATGTTCTACAACAAGCTACAGCATTTTTATTTTCGTGTACTATGGACAAAACTAAAGGGGCACCACTGAATATATTTCTTAATAGCCAATGTTCCTTAAAAATGGAAATTTCAAATAAATCCTTGTGATAGCTGTTACAATGTACTCCTACTTTCACTCAAATAAAACCCAACATTAATACAATAGCAGTTTCTCTGCATGGCAACAAAGCAATGCAGGCAATTCTGGTCCTCTGTGGGTGTCTCTGCATATCACGCGGTTTCACACACAGATGTAACGCTGCTTCTTCATTCTCTATGCCTTCCCATTCATTTGCAAAGGAGCTATACATTAAAATAACCAAGCATTCTTCTATTGAAAGCATTTACTTCCTCCAGGAATGGGAACGGCTAGCGAAGCTAAGCGATATGACAATTTAGAGAAAATCATACAGCTTCAGCTGTGAACAAAAAGTTACATCCTTCCTTATGCCTACCCTTCATAACAGCAGCATCACTCCCATTCTCCTTGTAAACGAACCTCCTATTGCTTGTGTTGCACTGCTCACCTGCAAACCCAGCTCTGAATTAAGACAAAACGCAACCAAGCGATGTGAAAACTGAAGGCAGAGAGCGTGGGAGGGTGACTAGATGGGTAACGCTGAGGAAGTGGCGTGTCCCACTTCGGTGGGCTGCAAGCAGAAGGTGTGGGACTCGGGGAGGGATCACCTGGTCTCTTGGCCCCAGGGTTTATCTCAGATTCCTGTCAGGCGTCAGCAAAGGTCAGTGAGACACCATTGCCCGGCTTGTGCAACGCTGCTGCCCTACAAGACATGAAGCGCACATCCACCAGAGCCCTGCCCTGAGGGCACAGACCCCAGAGTGCGGCAGCAGGGCTCCCCCCTGCTTCTCCAGTGCGGGTGGGTTTGCACGCTGCCGAGGCAGAAGGTTTGCACCCATGCCGACGCCAGCCCAGGCTACAGAAATGCCCACACCGCCGTCCCCTGACGCGTCGGCTCCTGCTGTACCTATTCCCTGCAGAGCTGAGTCACCAGGTACAAAGTGCAAAGGCAGTGTTCTGTTGATGTGACGTGCATGACAAGCCGTTCAAAACAAGAATACAGTATTGACAAGGTATTGTGATAAATGCCATGGTAACCTAAAGAATTTAACTGAGAACATGCTGTGTAGGATCTCTGCCTACTTGGCCCAGCCTGTGAAGATCAGCTTTCTTCCACTCCCATATCGAATTCTCTGTCCCTAGTGTGATGATAGCTCCACATATATGAGCATTCCTCCACCACTAGGCAACAGCTTGTTATGAAGCCATTCTTTCAGCTGCTGCTCTTACACCAACGCTTGAGGATACGTAAATGAAGATGTACACCGTGTTCACGGGATGAGTAGACTCCTTCAGTCTTAGACAGCAGGGAGGGTGTGATTCGGTGATCCAAGCTGTCATGTGAGATGTCCAGAGGAATCAGAGATGTCCAGTATAGCAAGATATGACACACAGCTTCTGCTGAATTTGCACCCTAAAAGCAGCATCTGCTGGCCAAGCAGGCCCCCTGAGGACAACTCAGGTGGCACACAGTTTTGCATGGACAATTTAAGAGACAGCACAGCATGGGACTTTGGTTGGAAATGTAGACATTAAGGGTTTACTTCTGTGCTGTGTCTCCAAGCTCCCAGCAGTCAGTGGAAAATCTAACCAACAAGGTTTATTGTAGTCAATGACAACCAAACCAACACAGCTCAAGAAACCTAAAAATGATCACAGAATCATTTAGGTTGGAAAAGAACTTTAAGATCATTGAGTCCAACTGTTAACCCAACACTGCCTAGTCCACCACTAAACCCTGTCCCTAAGCACCTCATCTGCACATCGTTTAAATCCCTCCAGGAATGGTGACTCCACCACCTCCTTGGGCAGCCCGTTCCAATGCCTCACAACCCTTTTGGTGAAGAAATTTTTCCTAATATCCAAACTAAAACTCCCCTGGCACAACTTGAGGCCGTTTCCTCTCATCCTATTGCTTGTCACCTGGGAGAAGAGATCAACCCCCACCTCTCTGCAACCTCCTTTCAGATAGTTGCAGGGATCATTAAGGTCTCCCCTGAGCCTCCTCTTCTCCAGGCTAAACAACCCCAGTTCCCTCAGCCCCTCCTCACAGAACTTGTGCTCCAGACCCTTCCCCAGCTCCGTTCCCTTCTCTGGACACGCTCCAGCCCCTCAGTGTCTTTCTTGTAGCGAGGGGCCCAAAAGTGAACACAGTGCTTGAGGTGCGGCCCCACCAGTGCCTCACTGCAGAGCAGACATGATGGCTAGTTAGCTGAGGCTCTCTACTCTCGCTGAAATGGGAGTATACAGCAGTAGCAAGGTTGTACACACCTACAGTAAGGCATCAGTGTGAAGCGGGATCTTTCTCACCTAGCCAGATCATTTTTGACAACTATGTTCTATAAGGAAAAAAAAAAAAAAACAACAAAAAAAAGAGGCAAAAAGCACCATTGCCTAGTTTTCACCTTCATGGCAGCGCATTGGTTTGGCAGTGGGTTGTCACAACTACAGCAGTGAGTTATTCACACAAAATGACACACTGCAAATAGGTATCCAAAGAAGAAAAAAAATAGAACAAACAAAAAGCCTTTCCTTACTATAAGTGTTACAAAATAGTCGTACTTTTATGTCTTTCACAATGTCATGTTTATGTCACATCTCTCCACTGAAATGATCCAAAGTCATAAGGCCTCAAAAATCCAACAGAAGATAGACTGTTGCTAAGCTAAGACTGGCATCATCCTGACCCAGGCTGACTGTATTCCCCCATACATCTATATCCACCTGCTATTCTCCTTCTGTTATGCCCAGATTATCCATCACTTGGGGCAAGGGAATGACTTTTATTTTGTGGCTGATCAGGACTAAGGAATAGGTGTTACAAGAACACAAATCATCAGTACCACAGTGCCTGTGATGATTTGTTCTCCCCTGCTAGCTTGCCTCTTCTGCAGGAGTCCTAAAATCCTTGCGTGCTTTTGTGAGGGGCACGTACTTTTTTCTAACACTTGCACCTCTAACAACCAGTGAAAACAATTTGGGATAATCAATCTTTCAAGCTTTACTGCTGAGCATCGACATACTCAGCAGGAGCTGGGACCACTGGTTATTTTCTTTAGGTTGGCAACAGTGGTGTCAGGCATTCTTGTCGACCAAACCCAGTAAAGGGGTGACAGGTATGTGAAGGGAGAACTCAGCATGGAGTAAACTAGGTGCAGGTCTTGTTCTTGGGCTGAGCAGTTAGGCCAGGAAACAGGGTGAAGTCAGTAGAAGAGGCTGGACTTCCATTGCAGAAACTTTCTGCCGGTATTTGTAAGGTAATTACATCAGTAATTCTACAAGAAGGGATCTCTGAGAAAATCTGCTCCTACTCAGGAAAGTGCAGTAGCTATGGTTACTGAGCAAACAGGGAGAGGAGGAAAAGCTGAACCACAGCTCTGGGTGCCATACACCATTTTTAACACCAAAAGCCTAGTTTTAGCTTTCCAAAATACAACTGTGAGAACAGCCACCCACATTCCCCATTATAGTATGTGTGCACGTATATATATACATACACACACACACGTAGACAGATATATAGTAGGATGAAGGGATGACAAAGAGAACAAGAAAACGTAGTCAGCTTTCAGACCATCATACAACTAGGAAGTTCATCACTTACTCATAGGCAGCAATCTTGTACGCTCAGTTACAGCCCGGGGCCAGCACCACGGGGCTTTCCCCAGGGAACTTCTGCTGCCACAAAGAGGAAATGGGTGTCTTCATTTGCCCCCAAGGATTTCTCAAGAGGTACAAGCAGCTCCCTGTAAGAGAACTATGTCTGTATTGCAGGCTTAGTGCAACCCTTCTGGAAAAGCTCCAATTAACCTAAAGGCTAATGAGCATAAGCAGCGTAGCAGCAGCAACATGGAACTTGCCATGTGCCATAAACCCCCCTGAGAAATTGGGCAAATATTTAAGCAATTAATCCACATTGAATTTCACGTAAAACGGCTTCACGTGGTCACAGAGCTCATTAACTGGCGCTATTGAAACAGGGTGGGGGTAGTTTAGTGGGCTGTAGCACTGCCCGCACGGTGGGTGTCGTAGGGGAGAGTTTACCTCCTGCACAGTTTCCCAAGCGCTTCAGACCTCCAGACGGCAACACCATGCCACATCCACTCCAGGCACTGTTTTGGACCTGGGCATGCCCACAGAGCTGCCTTCACGTCTTCGATGGCAATATTGCTGCCCAGAAAGAGTCCTCTCCTGAGTGGCCGTGAACAAGGCCCATTATAGCACCTTCCCACGCTGCTGTCTCACAAAGGCAGTCCCCAGATGCTTGCTGCAGCACGGTGCCTGATGCGCCATCAGACAAAGCACGCTGGATGCTCAAGTTCCTGGGTGGTCCGGACAGCACCCCTGGCTGTGCCGTAGCACACACTTGCAGTCTAAACATGGTTTCTTTAGCATACCACGTAGACGTACACTCTGAGGCTGCAGTTCAAATTAGTCATCCAGGTTTCCTCTTCAGTCACAAGGAAGAAGTAGGCACCTCCGCAGCACAAAACCCTTCCAGGGTGTTGATGTCACTAAGCTAGTCATCTAGGCTCCCTCTGCAGACTAGCCGAGAGTTGGATCTCTACAGCTAGGCGAACTGAATCCCACCCTTTACTAGACAGTTTCCTGAAGGTGGAATCGGCTGCTACCAGTTTGTCCCTATGAATCTCTCCTCCAGAAGGACAGTAACGCAGCAGTGGCTGTTTGGTAACAGATAGAGCAGGGCCCTCTGCTTTGACACCAACTTCTCAATGAAAGAGTGTCTAATACCACTGAGACTCATCTGAGACGCCTAGGCAGGACTGTCAGATATGACACGAGAATTTTGTGAGACCGGTGTCCTTTTGGAGCGGTAGCTGGGAACCAGGAGGATGGCACAAGGGCATCTCGGCTAGCGCTAGACCCCTAATCGTGTCTACCTGAGACTACAGGGGTGTGACCTACCTGTAAAGCCAAGGCAGACATAATCAAAAGACGCTGGAGATTGATTCAGCTTGACCCACAACAGACACTGTTGCAACCAGAACACCCATGAGAGGTTGTTAGGACACAGGTTTTAACAGAAACTCAGTCCTCAGAGGCAGCAGCTGGAGGCCAGGCAGGATCTCTCATAAACAGCTGGACACGTGTGCCTGGGGATCTGAACCGAACCCATAGATTCTCGTTGATTCTCTGGGCTGTTACTGGAAAGTCAAAGCATTTAACAGGAAATTAAACTAAAACCTGTATCAGCTTTCATCCACCTGTTTCCAAGAAACAGCAACATTTAGTCTTCTAGGTTTTTTTTCTTCTGTAAAATCCTTTTAGGCGTTAGAGGCCGTCTGGAGCGTAGTCGCATCTACACAGGGCTGGCTGGTGTGACGCTGGAGTCATGGGATACCAGTGCCCTGTGGGACCAGAAGCAAGGAGCCAGACAGGCCGAGGGCAGCAGCCGCCTACGCGGGACAACCAAACCACATTTACCTCATGGGCAAGATGCACACGGTTTTAATACTTATTTTAAAGACATAGGGCTTAAATCACTTTAATCTTGAAAGTGAAGATAAACCAATATACATTTAGTTTCAGGGCAGTAGGTTTTCATGGAGGGCTTCAGTTTCTAGTTTATTTCAACACAATCACAGGCTGAACTCAGTTGTAATACAAAATTATGGGAATTCAAACCCAATTCCTTTCCAACAATGAAAAGAATAAGGCTTCCTTTATTCAAACCAGTATACCGACCTCCTGCACTCATAGAGAAAGGAAACTTTTTTCTATGCTATAAGTAACTAAATCAAACTGAAGATTTAAGAAAAGAATTCAGAGTTAAAAACAACACTACAGACACTGGTGAGGAGTTTCATCTTAACCAACAGAGCCCAAGAAAAATGAATCACAGGAACTCTCTCATCTTGAGAAATTTATGCTTCCTATAATCCCCAAAGGGAACAATTGCATCTGATAAAAATCTTTAGACCAAAATTAGAAAGTAACAATAAAGCTGACAGAACTGCCTGAAATACATATTTTAGCAGAGAGTTATTAGAAAGTCAGCATAAAGTGCCTCTTAATCACAGTCATCATGTATCTATTGGCAGTAAATCCAAGCAACCCTAGTTTTATATACCCCTGTAGACTTTATTTTATCGCTTACTTGCTTAGTAAATTTAAACTAGGTATATTGGCAATGCGTCTAGGGTGTCACCTGGAAAAGGTAAATTTCTATCACTCATTATGAGCCTGCTTTAAAATACGCAGCACTTGCAGCCAAAGGCATGAGTTTGCAAAGCTCAAATTATGGGTCAAACCATTAAAAAGATCCATCTTCAGAATATTTTCAAGTCTTGGTGCAGTCATCTCAGTAACTGTGCCTTGAAGCGCACTGAGAAGTTTGAACCATTGGTAGTCAAGACCTTAGAGATGAGGCAGCGATAAACCTCCAATCCTCATCATTTCCAATTTTAATTTCAACAAAGTATCTATGAATCTGAGCTAATCAGAAGACATAGATATACTACCAGATAACGACTCAGCAATACTGCGTGTAAACGTTATAGTGAACAAATCCAATAGGCAGTGATATATCGTTGAGCTAAGAGCTAGTATCTGTCAAATTCTAGTCGTGATGTCTTTGTTAACTTCGCCATGACTTTTCCAGGAGAGAGCGCCCACTGAAAAGCTTACTGCAGGATACCATTTGGTATACAAATGTTAAGTATGAGGCTTTGTAAATATATGTAGTATATTAAACTTTTTGGTTACTAGCAATTCAAACAAATGCTTTAGGAGTTAAGAATCTCTAAATCTCCTGGATCTTCCAGTTCCCCCAGGAAAAGACAGATAAATCTGGACTTCTTCCCAGTCCCACTTGCTGAAGGATGAATAGCATTAATATTGCCAGAGCAGGATGTGAGGGAACATGCAACACTTTCCACCAGGCACCATGAAGTCCCATGTCAGATGTCACAAGAGTTTCCAAGCTATTTTACAGTGTTTTAACAAGCAAAAGGAAAAATTAATTCAGTGTTTAAAAATTAAACATTCAAGTTCTTATTGCAATTAGTATTAAAACAGGATGGAGAATTTATGTAAAGTCTGACAATAGGCTTTTACACACGAGTAACATACAGTAAATGATTTTTAAAAGTTATTATTTCAAAGGTTCAAAAACTTCTGACAAGGGACTAATTCATAATATTGGATTACTGGTCTTAGTAAAATGGACACTATTGTCTCCAGAAGCCAAAATGATTGTGAAATTTCAGATTCATTATGTTGTCTGCTTTCAACTATATCTTACACTGCCTTGTTATTTAAAAACACAACTTCGAAAGTAAGATGACAAGAACTAAATTTATTTGGCCTAAAGGAAGAAGAATTAAAGGAAGCAGGTAGATAACTATATAAATATTCACAGAAAAAAAAAAATAAAAAGAAGAGAAATATTTCCACTGGGGATTAGCTGTAATAGTGTAAAGGGCTAAAGCTGAAAAAAAAAAAAAGATCAGTTTAAGCTGCGTATCAGGAAAGTGTGGTTTTGAAAACATGGTGGACTGGACAGGAAGGAAACTCTGCGACTGCTTTTCGAGTGCATCAATTGATCCCCTTCTTATCTCCCTCCAAGGCAACTAGAGGATGTTTTTCAGCCCTTTCAGACCTAATTTGTTGGGTTTTGTTATCTGATTCCCAAAAGTGAAAAGTGAAACAGTCAGCACTTGTATCTTTTCATGAGTTGCTAAAATTATTTGAATTGTTGAAAGATAACAGGATTAGAAACTCTCAGAAACTTCTCCAGTTTCAGCCACACGTGGATACCATTAACCAATGGAGAGGACATCTTGGCTTCTAGACAGTTACAGACAAAGACATAGGCACAGTGGTACCTACCAACGTACGTGGGCGGTGCAGGACTCTATGAACCTGCACGAGAGAAGGAATGCAGTATCCCACGCACGAGAGAAGGAATGCAGTATCCCATGCACGAGATGTTAAGGTACCACCGTAGAGGAGGTTTTGAGAAAACAGGTAAACACTGGACGTGACTATCAACTCGGGCCCTAGATGGTGGGGAGGTGTTCAAGATGGGATACTTGAAAGAATTATGCTTTAGCTTATACAGACACATCTGCAGTTAGTCCTCAGGGTATTTCTTTGCATTTTGGGAGATTAACAGATCTGTATCTGCATATATGGCTAAAAGTTAATAATTGGGTTATTCTCTCATTAAAAAAAACCACTCCACAACAGAATCTGTCTTTCTGTTCTTAAGCTCAGAAAAAACAATGTAATTCCCTTCCCTAATGCACCTGCCACGAGAGTATACTGCTCCCTCCCTCCCGCATCCACCAACAGGTTAGCATTTATGGATAAGCGTACTGGGTTTGCGTGGCAAAATTTTGGTAGCAGGGGGGCTACATGGATGGCTTCTGTGAAAAGCTACTAGAAGCCTCCCCCCATGTCTGACAGAGCCAATGCCAGCCGGCCCCAAGGCAGACCTGCCACTGTCCAAGGCTGAGCTCATCAGCAACAGTGGTAGAACCCCTCTGGGATAGCATGTTTGAGAAGGGAAAAACTCACGAAAATGGGGAAGAGGAACTGCAGCTGAAGACAGGAGTGAGAGTATGTGAAAGAAACAACTGTGGAGACACCAAGGTCAGTGGAGAAGAAGCAAGAGGAGATGGTCCGGGCTCCAGAGCAGAGATTCCCCTGCAACCTGTGATGCAGACCATGGTGAGGCCAGCTGTGCCCTGCAGCCATGGAGGGTCACGGGGGAGCAGAGACCCACCTGCAGCCCGGGGAGGACCCCACACCAGAGCAGGAAGATGCCCAAAGGAGGCTGTGACCCTGTGGGAAGCCCAGGCTGGAGCAGGCTGCTGGCAGGAGCTGTGGCCCTGGGGAGAGGAGCCCAGGCTGGAGCAGGCTCCTGGCAGAACTTGTGACCCTGGGGGGACCCAGTCTGGAGCAGGCTGTTTCTGAAGGACTGAACCCCACGGGAGGGACCCATGCTGGAGCAGTTCATGAAGAACTGCAGCCCGTGGGAAGGACTCACACTGAAGTTTGTGGAGGACTGACTGTTTGGCCTGTGAGGGTAATTGCTGAACGATCTCCCCCTGCCCTTATGTTGAGCAGCGAGCCCTTTATAACGTTCTCTCTTCCCTGCCCAGTCAAGGAAGGGGGAGATATAGCCTCTAGACACGTCAACCCACCACACTAAGTAATGCTGAAAAAGATGTCCTGGAATGAACTGTAAGGACAAAAGCTTGGCTTCTCTGGTTAGACAAAACTACAACATCCATTCACCTCTCTCCAAAATGCAAGAAGAGATCAGAGATCTGCTCTGTAACAGACTGTGTGTGCACTTCTCAGTGACATGAATGGAAAAATTCTCAGACTCATGAAGAGAAAAAAAGTTCACATTTGCTGGAAAAAAAATAAAACCTCTCTCTCTATATATATAAAAGTAAAAATATATTAAGCTAGAGAACAGTCATGGGGCTTTGAAGCCTGCCAGCCTGTTTCTGACATGGATAAAATAAATGTATTTATTTTTGACTGAATATCATGCTACTAGAAGGTCCATGAAAAATGCAGAAAATACTGCTTACATAACTGATTTTCTCCTTTTCTGTTCTGAGAGTATGCTGATTTCAGGTTGAGAGGGTTTATGTGAGAAGGAAAAGAGAAAGGAAAGGAAAAAAAAGAGAAAGGAAAGGAAAAAAAAGAGAAAGGAAAGGAAAAAAAAGAGAAAGGAAAGGAAAAAAAAGAGAAAGGAAAGGAAAAAAAAGAGAAAGGAAAGGAAAAAAAAGAGAAAGGAAAGGAAAAAAAAGAGAAAGGAAAGGAAAAAAAAGAGAAAGGAAAGGAAAAAAAAGAGAAAGGAAAGGAAAAAAAAGAGAAAGGAAAGGAAAAAAAAGAGAAAGGAAAGGAAAAAAAAGAGAAAGGAAAGGAAAAAAAAGAGAAAGGAAAGGAAAAAAAAGAGAAAGGAAAGGAAAAAAAAGAGAAAGGAAAGGAAAAAAGAGAAAGGAAAAGAGGCAACTGCAGATCTATGAAAACATTTCTTCTAAGTAGCATCCTTCAGCACTGATTTGATAAATTGATCTTAGCTCTTAGGTAGACACTGTCTTCCTTCCCCCCCTGCCCCCAGCTGGAGGTTAGCACCTGGCAGCACACTTCTGGGCCCACTTTACCTTTGCGCTCCCCTCACTACCTCGCACAGACACCTAAGATCTAGCTTAAATACCACTGGAGGCTGCTTAGAAGAGAAGGCCTTATAAAGTCTGCTGTGCTGGCTGAGTGGCTGGCAGTGATTGGTAACGACCTACAAGTGGCCAAGGCGCATCTCAGGCGTCACGGCAATTTCTACACTGATTTGGATCACCCAGAGTCCCCGTGTCCAAACGGGAGTCTGTATTAGTTTCAGAAATCAGACTTGGAGCCTCATGCAATGAACTAGTCAAGCTCCTGTACACAGACAGACATCAAATTCATAATGAGTGGCTGGGGATGTTATGCTTCTCTTCTCCAGCTTCCTTAACTACTCCAAGCATAACTGGGGTTTTCTGTTTGCTTCTTCAAGAACTTGTGCTTGCCAGTAAGCAGAGATAAGGACTGTGCAGCAAACTATTGCTTATTCACAGGACAGAAACGAGGGCTCATTCAATAAAAAGTGAAATTAAACCCCAATTCTGTTTCTCCACCTATGTTATTTAATACAGTATTTGTTCTGAACTGTGACCTCTGACAAAGGAGGGACAAAAATAGCTTTCTTAATCGACACAGCCAAAACACAGTTAAATAGTGGTTGAGATAGAGCAATAAACATATATTAAAGCAGTAAATCAGTTTGCATTCAAAATTCATCCCAGCTCTCTGTCCTGCCTTTTATAATGGCTAGATCCCACCTGCACACTGAAATCAATGTGCATTTTATGTATTCTCTGAGCACTTTGGAGTCTAAAAATACCAATCTAAGTATCACCAAGCTTCCTTCATAATGAATATACTTTTTTGGGACATGCTTGGAAGCTCATTAGAATTACCCAGAATTCCCTCATTTCCACGGACCTTCGGTCAGGCCAAGACTATCTTGGCCAGGGTGCAGCACCAAATGACTTGGCTTCCACCACAATCTTACAGTAAGAACCAGCATCAAGGATTTGCATCTAAGCCCACACAGATTTCTGTGGCACGTGACGTGCATCGCTCCCACAGGAAGATGCTACTTCCAAGTTGCGTTACCAAGAAATATTCCCTGCCTTTGGCATAATTGTTCAGTAATATGCATTTTGTGTATGGAATAAAACAGAAATGCTGATGGGCCAGCTTTTATGGCTGCTGACACAAACTTTCTGAGCATAGCTGTGTAAGATCTGCTGACACAAACCTTCTCCTTGAGAACAGCTGCAATTGCCTGCTGCTTTGGGGAGGGGATGATGGCGGTGGGGGGTTTTTTCTTTCTTTTTTCCGCCTTCTGAGGAGAAGTCCAAAGTGCTGGCTGCGCTGATAGGGCTGAAGTATCTACCAGTGCCTGGTTGTGCTAGAGATGTGAATGCATAAAAGCCAAAGTCAGTCCCCTTCCTGGCTTCATCCTCCATTTGTCTTTCAGATTATTTCATAATCCCACACTCAGCAGTATTTGGATAAAATGGACAGTTATCAAAAGTGCTCCAGTTAAAGCTGAATGCAGCATTATGCCTATTCTTCTAAATCGATAAGCGCTCGGGATAGGCAAAATTCCCACAAAGAGTCAGATGTAAAGCACTTGAAGGTTAGTGAGTGTATTCACAGCAGACGAGGGCAGCTAGAGGGTAAGGCAGCAGCTTCCCAGGCTCTGCATTTCAGGGCACAGCTAGCAACTGTTTTAAAAAAGATACTCAAGGAGCCTCCCAGCCCCGTGTTCAGCACAGATAATTAAGAGCTTATGTCTCCCCTTCATCAACAAAGTGCTTAAGGCTACACTTAAAAGTGTTTTGCTGATATAAGGCCTCAGTAGTTTGTCTGCAAGGATCTGAATGCCCACAACTCCCCCATTGAAAAGAAAAGTGCATTTGGGTCCTGGAGGAATTGATGTGCTTTGCAAAGTCTTTCCTAACAGTTGCTACAATAGAAATCTCGTTGCTTAATTTAGCTATCCTGCAGCAATTACTGCCAAGTCATGCCTGGGTTGGTACAGCAGGCATTTTGAAATTCCAGATTTTCTTGAGTTGTGAATGCTCGCTTATTAGCTCTACAGTTGCTTTAACAAAGTGCAAGGTTAATCTTCTGACTTTCCAACCACACAGTGACTGGTGTCACAAGCTTACAGATTTTTTCAGCAGAGCTGGTCACCTCCTCAGTATGACCATAGTCAGGTGCAAAGGCTTGAAGTGCAGCACCCACCAGAGCAGTTTGATTGTTTAACCTAAGCAAAATCTTGGAGCTCCTGCGAGAGCAATTAAAAAAAAAAAAAAAGTCAAAGTAACACCTTTGCACAATCACAGGTTACAATTAAAAAATAAATAACGTCAGTACTTGTGCTGTAAGATGCAGCAAGACCGGAGTGCTAAGCCTGAGTCAACCATGTTTTCCCACTGGTTGCAAGAGAAGTTGTGTCAGCAGACATCAAGCACACACTCATATTGATTTTCTTCTTTTCCTGTTCACGTCATAAAGATGATTAGACCTTGAATAACATAATAGCTGTCCAGTGAAAGCCCCTGTGTTGCAGACAGAAATCAACAGAGCCCTGTTGCTCAGTTGGATGCAGAGAGGAAGCCTGGCAGATGGATGAAATCAGCGACAGACAAGCCAGTACACCCGGCTTTCTCGTAAGGCACATTAACAAGCCTTCCTTGTTCCTGATTTCTTCTTGTAAGAAGAGCAGAAAGTGAAGCCATCCACAGCTCCCAGTATACAGACTTTATTGCCCAATTATATACGGAAATTTTGATAGAAAAAATTAAGTTTTAGCAAAATGAAAATGTGAAATAAATTATCCCCCAAACCTCCAGGGTTTAGAGTTGTCCGTAGTGTTTCTTCAAACAGAAGATTTCCCTTTCCTGCACCGAAGGAATGATTTGGAGTTTCATAACATATTTAAAAAGCCATCTCAGATGGTATAATGTTATAGTCTTGTCCTTTGCTGTCTTTCCTCAAAGATTTCCTCTAGAATACAGTGGGACAGAGAAGGTGCTACTCGTGAGGTGACAAAAATAAACTGAAAAGGGCTAGAAAGATGCGAGATAGCATCATAGCTGGCCTGTTGTCAACTGCCCAGCTTGGAGATGGAGCTCTGCCTGAAAACGCAAACAAGAGTTTTTGATAAATTTGAAGGTCTTACCTCTCCCCACCTTCAGAAACGGGGGACATGACAGGCAAAAAACACCCCATCACCAAATAACATTGAGGCAGAATTTTACAACAGCAAGCCCTGTCCTCTCTGCAAGCTGTTGTAAACATCTCTGCCTCAAAACCCTCCAAAAATAGGCCAAATCTGCTATAATTCATGGACTAGCTAGCTGCAAAAATATTTCAGACTGCCTGAACTATCTATTGCCTAAATCCTAAATGAGCAGGGAGACAGAGTATAGAATTCACCTTGAGTTAAAGCACACACACACACACACACACACAAAAAATCACTTTTCCTGTCCCAAAACCAAAAATGGCAGCCAGAAAACAGGAATTATTAAGTTAGGCTATGTCCTCACTCATTAAGACCTGACATTTATTACCAGATCATTACCTCAAATCATTCCCAGTTTGTCCTCCAGGCAGTGTAATACAGTTATCTCGTGTAACTGAGCCAGTGGACGCATCCCTCGGCAAAGGGAGGGCACGTGGCTGGGTGATGGCACGGTAGGGTGACCCGGGGAAGCAGGCAGACCCAACAGCCCCGTACCGGCATTTGTCCAGCCGACAGGCCCTGCAGCAGACCGAGGAAAACACTTCTTTTCAAGCAGAGATTTTAGATTGGTTTTGGGCTAGACAGAGAACAGAGTGCTGAAGGGGGAAAGAAGCAAATTTGTGTCGTGCCAAGCTGGCAGCAACACTACAGACTGACTTATTATTTTTTAACGTTTTGCAGGCAGCAGGGGCAGCCCTCGTCTCTGCCAGCACCACAGCATCCCGCAACAAAAAGGAAAAAAACCACCCCAATCTCCAAACGTAAATCCACATTATCAAACTTATCTTCTACTCTGTTCTCGCAGCCCTGCCTCCGGTGCTTTCGCACCAGCCACCACGGGGACCAGCAGCAGTTCGGAGAGCTCCCCTTTTGTACCGCAGTGCTGCACGAACCATAGACACTGCAGAGCTACCTCAAAAAAGCTGCTCCGGAGGAGGACAACGTTTAAAGGCGGCCTTCCAAAAATCGCTTGTTGATAGAAGACAAGTTCTTAGGAGTACCTTGATTTGAGGCTGGTGGTTTCGGTAACATATCTGAATCCTTGGCTGCTTTATACATTGCTTTTCGTTCTTGTTTGCCCAAGAAGATAATTTTGTGATGAATTAACTCCCCTTCTGAGAATCAGGCTGTATTCCCTGCTGTCCCCAGCATCTTTCTCTGATGGTGTGGGTGCTTTGACTACGGGTGACCACAGCAAAAGCCTTCTCATTCCAGAGGAACACAACACCACAGAGCAGGCTCTTGGCAGATGGCCTTGCCCTTTTGAGGCTAAGCAATAGCTGGTTGTCACTGGACAGATGTGGGAGGACTAGTTCTTCCTTCACCAAAGAAGTCCACACAATAGGTCTTACAATAGGACTGTAAAGTTTGTCAACAAATTGTCAAGAACTTGTCTATGCCTAAAACGGCCTGTTATTATTACAGCAGGGTGTGCATTTCAAAACCAATGGCTGATTCAAAAATCAAATTATTTTTGAAAGCTCCTGTTCTATTCACAGAAGCGTTGGGGAGAGCTGTTCAGAACAAGTCCACGTAGAGGCAAGTCCCAGGAGCCAGGTAACAAAAAAGTCAATGTTCCTGCTTGAGAAAGTGAATCTTTCTCCCCTGCCCGTATCTTTTGGTGTCTTGGTTCAAATTCAGTTCAGAAGAGCAGACATTTAAAAACACCTTACACCAGTAAGCCACACAAACTAGTCCTACTGGTGACAGACATGCATTTGTCCTTCTTTCACGTTAACCTGAAGAGAAACAGAACGGGACAGACCTGTGAAGTCTCTGCAGCTCAGCAGAGGAGTTGGAGGGTAAGGCTTCCTGGACACAGAGGGCCAGCCTCCTGCCCCTGCACTGCTAGGATCTCGCTCCGTACAAGCCTCGCAGCACGCCGTCCGTGACTCACTCTCACATCCCTGCGGATCTAGGGGATGGTACTAAACCAGCAATATTAAAAAGCCTGTGAAGGCCTCAACAGAATGCACAGCATAGGAATCTTGACTCAAATGGACTGAAGTGAAATTCTTACTTCCCCCCCTTCACTGGACACAAATACAGATTAGAGAGAGGGGAAGGGAGAGGAGTAAACTCAGCCTAACACTGCCTTAGATGATTCCAGCAACATCAAATACATCAAAAGAACAGTGTGATCTATGAAAAAAACCCACAACAAAAAACCAAACCAAGCCACCCACGGCAGTCAAGAAGTCACTGTGAACTTTTATGCACCTAAAATCCGAACTGATTTCCCAGACTGCTCAGCCCGGGAGATGATGACAGCATCAACTACCTTTCCTTTCACTGCAGATTAACGTGTGAAATATTTGTTAAAATACTCAAAATAAGTCTGGCTCTTAAAATTAAGTGACAAACCGCAACCTGAAGTGGGAACTTCTCTATTCCTTTACAGGTAACTACCTTACTTGCTACGAACAACACATTTGGCATATGTTCAGACATCATTCCAGCCTGCAAAAATACTCAAAGAAACCACATACAGGTACACATATTTTCAAGACCTAACCAATGTTTTTAATTTCCCACCTCCACATTTCCAAAAATTTGTTCTATTGTACATATAAAAATCTTACATTTGGCCCTGAAAGACCTTAAATCAACTGAGTTCAAGTCTTTGAACCAGACCTCTTTCTTTTTCTGCCAAGAATCTGGAGTTTCTTTTCTGGCTGCCAATAATTATTCCTTTCCTGTTAACAAAGATATAAATCCTTGCTGTACTCCATTTAGATACATCTTTAAAAATTCCATGGGGACTTCAGGAGAAAACTTTCCATTCAGTTTGTCTCTGGAGTTTCCTGAACTGACAGTTCAGACATCGATTTGTCTTGAATATTCTTCGGTTTTAATCCTCTTCCTCCCCCACTTGGAAGAGCTCAGCAGCTCCTAAAAACATCTTACCAGCTATTTTCCATTCATCTTCTTTTGTCCCCCCAGTCTCAGTCCTGCTCCTTTCCAATTCTAACCAAGCCATACAATGCAGTGAGTTCACACAGCTCTAACCAGACCGCTGAGCTGAAAAGCGGTAAGGCCCCACTGAAGACCATTTGGGCTAACACGCACGCATATCTGCGGGGGAGAAAAACATTAAGTACAGGTGAAAACGCTGTCAGAATAAAGGTCACCACTAGAAGTGTCAGAAAAGAGACCTTCATTAGTTTGTCTCCCAAGGTACAGTATCACTAAGCACCCTCCAGCTTGGGTATTTGCTGAACTTTTACAGTGTGTAAACTTCAGCAAGGCTAATCACAAAAGGCAGCTTAACACTTGATGCTTTTAATGGTGAAAACAGGTGATAAATACCCTCCAGAGAGCCCTCTCCTGAGGTCTGAGGGAAGGCACTGCCATGGTCCCTAGAAGTCAACACGAGTAGCTGTAGGATTTACCAAGCTTGTCTGCTCCTCCCTGGAAACTCCTATTTTTTGCAAACCTATATGCTATGACACAGACTTATATGAGTGGCAACGGAGACAACTGGTTTTGTCACTTATAATTTCAAAGTCTGCATGCTACACACAATTATCACAAGGCAATAAAACATCATCTATTTCAATTTAGATTTGATCTGCTCTTCCATGCAGGCAGCACAAAGCATATTGCAGCATTTCATCAACTGCACACAGTCAAGTGGCAAGATCTCCATTAGCAGCTCCACTAATATCAATGCCATGAGTATGGTCCCTGCTAAGAAGAAGAAAAAAAAAAGTAAATCTACCACTGTGCATATTTCATATGTACTTTGTGAACTAAGAAGAAGATCGCAGCATCTCAACATCCTTACCAAAACCGTCTGCAAGCTAGCCAAGGTGCACAAAGTTCAACTGTTTATGAGGTTCACAACTATGGAGGTATCTATATCAAGCCAAGGAACAGAACATGAATCTCATAGATCCTGGAATTCTTTCATTTGCCAACATCAACTTAACCCTTGCCCACCAGAGCCAAGTTACTTTAGCAGCACTTTCTCCCAACACCTGAGCAAGCTGGTGCTTTAGGCTATACAGAAACAACTGGAGAAAGGCAGTCTTCAAATGCTGCTAATTCCAGAAGTCCCTGGTTGGTGGCAATGCTCATCCTATTTCTGCAGATCCATGTAATGGAACAGGGTCAGCTGGACCCACCTGAAGCTTAAGAACATACCCAGGGTCTTGGAAACTGGCTGGCTTGGAGCTGACTTCTATGCTGCCACAGCCAAGCAGCTCTCAGCAGCCCTTCTGCCTGGGTATGGCTGTACAAACTGTGGGCTGCCCTCTCAGCACACACTTGAAACCACCACCGGCAGATGTGCTGTATGCCTGGCTGGCACTGGCGGGAGGACGGTGTCCCAACAGAAGCACAAGAAATAGCTTTTATACCAGCCTTTAAGATAACCTTTGCAGTAGGTCTTCGAATAAGCACATCCTTTCCTCTTCCCCAGCAGTGAAAAGCTGGAACATAAGGAGATAAACTGGCTCGTGATGGTGTGATTTTGGGAAACATGCTCCACTGCAAGAAGAGAGACTCCTAAACAATGTGGGGTTCTGCATTCACAGAGGAAGTGTCATCTTTTTTTACAAAGAATATGAAGTGCAGAGAATCGGTCCAAAGCCAGGATTAGGTCCATCCTTCTGCAGTATTATTTTAACAGCTTAATAACAGGACTAAGGAAGCAACAAAAATCCCCTATTAACTGTAGCAGGAACAAAACTGGATCCTCTTGTGGAAGCGGAGTCAGCGTTGCCAACATAAGATTTACACAACACAGACTCACTCTACTCACCCTTTTGGAGAGTTAAATAAGGTGTAATTTAGCTATCATATTACACTATTTAATACAAGTAAGCCCTCAGCTTCTCTTCGGAGGTATTTTGTAGTTACAGACTACAATGCTTAGTTGAAGTTTGCCATTATAAGAAGTGGTTGCTAAAAACGCCTATTTCTATTTAATTCACACTAAAATCCTTAAAACCAAAGGTCAAAAATAAGGAAACAAAAGCCTAACTGTAGCTAAGTAGGTCTTGGATAGAAACCAGAGCTGACAAGAACCAGAAGTCTCACACAAGAATAAAAAAAGCTTCAGCTTTTGCATTCTGTTTAATTAAATGTGGTTTTTAAGAGAATCAGTTTACCAAAAAAAGGTTTTAAAAAACCAGAACCTAATTTTGAAGAAACCCTTAATCAAACAAAGTGTTTGCTCATATTTTAAATTAATGTATTTTTAAGCTTAAAAAATAGTATCTTTGTTTGCATATGAATGCATATTTGTATTGCAGATGCTCCACACCTGTTTGCATTTTGCAGGACAGTTGCTTTTACAAGTTTTTATCTCAATCACAGAAAATCTAGAATCCCCTCTCTCATTTCAGGCGCAATTAGGACTACAGTCAACATAATGTATTTTTCTTCTACTCTCTCATTCGCAGCAAACTTATTCTTCTTCGTTTTAGATGCAGGTCTTCAAAGCAGAAAGCTTGTCATAGATCTCTGAATTCTCCTGCACTGAATTAGAATTAGTGACAGGGAGATTTACTGCATAAAAAAAGAACTCAACTTTGTATGAGCATCAAGGACAATTGCTGCTCTCTTTCACTGTATCATCAAGGAAGAGTTTACGCTTAAAATCAACAGTGTATTATTTTCCCCCCTTTGGATGACAAGTCAGTCACCTCTCTTCCCCCTCTGCCTCTCCTTTCCCTCACTAGCAGCTCTTTGAAACTTGTAACACAATGTTTTTCTAATATTTCACTCGTAAACCTCAAGGCCAGGCCCCAATCCCCAAACAAGCAATAGCTCTGCACAAGGACTCTCACACATTCTTTCTTCCCACTGTCATTCCCTATATTACCCAACTGGATGTTAGGCAATTACCTAGAGGGACTACATAAGCAAAAATGTAGCTTAAAAAAAAAGGAAAAAAAATCTGCTTAAGAATTTATGTTAAGAGTTTGGAAGAAGAAAATTACAACACCTAAATGTAAGGAAACATGATAATAAGAACCATCCTTCTCTTTCTCATTAAAAAACCAACCAAAACCATAATCAATGGAGCACGTTGAGCTTAACATGCAAGAACGATACTGTCCCAGGTGGTGCCAAGAATCACTTGGAGCAAGTCATTTTTGCATCTTGGCAGAACCACCCTTCAAGAAAAAAAAAACCAAACCACCACCCATGCCTACAATCAGCAATTTCCCACAGATGACTTGCTGTGGTAGCTATCCAGATTACCTCTCCATGGACCCAATCCAAAGCTCATTACTGGCAACAGGCTTTTGAAACAGCTCTGTGTTTTTTTTCACAATGGGAGAGCTCTATATTTAATTGATAGACTGGAAAGAATCTTAAACTCTTTGAAGTCTGAGATTAACAAGAGAAAACAACATAACGTTTGCCTTTGGCTTGGCAAGTGATACCTGGGGAGGGAAAGAACCCTCTGTAATCTAGAATAATGCAATTTATACAGTGCTTTATATGGTGCAAGTACATCAGAGGATAACTTTACAATTAAAGATCTGGACGTAGCAAAATTACTGGTTGCTCCCCATTACCAACACAATGTAGTTATTAGACTTTACAAACAAATCTTGCAAAGAGAAGCATGAATGTCATTCAAAAATTAAAAATTTAATTAAAAGTTTTATCTGAATTTATTTAGCACCATGCTTGCAATTGCATTCAAACAGCATTCACAGAATAATAAAGTAAAATACAAAATTATACAAAATCCTGTAATTTCACTCTTATTTTTTAGGATTTCATAACCCATTTAGAATAAACTCTGTTCTAGCTCTTCAGAAAAGTGACCATATTTGATGGAATTAGCATTTTCCGTAGCATTTTAGGTCACAGCACAGTGGTGGAGTAAGCCATTGCTCAGCTGATCCACATAAAAGCTGGTTTGCTTATTTAGTTTTCAGCAGGGTCAAGCCACTGAATTAGCTCGCAGTTTAAACAAACATTAATGTCAGCACAAGTAAAAGGGCAGAAAAGCATGGCCAAGGAAGGACGTATGAGAAAGTGTAAGTTGGGACTATTGGAGTATGATGAAACTGAAGATGGAATTTCACTATTAAAAGCAGAAATATGTAATGCTAAATATAGAGAAGTTTTTCCAATTGACACAAAACAAAGACTCCAAACCTAAAGCACATCTAAATAACAAACTCCTCACACCCCACTAATTCAGGATATTATCTCCTTTCAGGAGGCTATCTTTCCTAGACAGCATCGCCTACAATCAGTACTGTCATGCAGTGGAGATGGAACTGTGCTCCATCACCCTCGGAAATCTCTCTGCCAAGGGAACCATGTGTATTAGGAAATGCTACCCTCTATCGTTTGACTACTCTGAACAGCTAATGTCTCCCTCAAATGATCATTTTAGGAGGCTAACTCTGCTTTTCTTAGAAATTACTACACAAATCCTGAGTTAAAACCCCAGAAACCTGAGGTGCTGGTATTTGTTACTGTACGCAGCCAGACCTCAATCTTCTTTTCACTCATCAACTCACTCCTTGGCTACTGCACTCTACCAGGCCCTCTGACTCTGGCTTCCCCTCCAATTCCTTTTTCCAAAAGGAAGGCAAGCCAGAGCCTGAAAAATAATTATTGTTTCAAATAACTGCCTTTATTTTCTTAGCACTGCCTAACAGTTTGAATTCTTTTTTGCCCATTTTGTAGAAATACTTACACGATCTTTTACCATTTTCCTGTTGTCTTCCCACTTCCTTCACTTTCCAAACCCTGATATTTAAACTCTTAGAACAGCCTTAATTTCAAAGATTTTATATTTAAATGTCTTTGCTAAAAAGCTGAAGCAGCAGGATGTGGACATACAAATGCTATTGCGAAAGGAGGTAGAAGGTGATATTTGAATTCAACTGTATTATGAAAAATTTCTTAGCACGAAAGGTGTCCCCTCCCATGAATAAGGAAAAAAAAAAAAAAAAAAGAGGGGAACAATATTCTTTCTGCCAAAGCCACTGCTTAAGAAGAGCTGCAAAACTACACTTTGTGAGGATTTAGACTGTGCCAGCAGGATATTAGATTTAAAAGAAAAGTTGGGGGTTTTTTTTCAGCTTATTCTACATTTAAAATGAGAAGTTTTACTTGGCTAACAACAAACAGAATGAAAGAAACGCAAGGAGGAAGAGAAAGACTGCCAGGACAAAGTACAAAGGAAAATACAGTCTGGGGGTGGGGGCGTAAGTGGCAGGGAACAGCAAGTGGAAAACAAAGATATAAAGTTATTTATCTTAATTCAGTTAATTTAGAGATGGGAGTTAATCAGTGTTGACATCTCTGAATTTCTTTGAAAAGAACCTGAAATTTCAAGTCCCTAGAACCTTTTTGCCTTCTGACTTCTGTTTCTAGCCCTTCTGGGTAGGTAACAAGAATCGAGTGAATCTTAGAAAATAATTAAGAATGATTTTGATTACACTACTGACGTGTCAGTCTGAGGATGTCCACACTGTAATTTGTATGTACTTCCACCTATAAACAAACAGTGCTGATTAATCACTGCTTAAGGATGAAAGTATTGTAATGTGTTACTGCTACCCTTTAAGTTTCCCTCGAGCCAGCAGCGCAGCTAAAGCATACTGTAAGGCCCTTCTGACCTTGGTCAGAACGCAAGACACTGATGACATGATACAATGCTATTATTTGCTTACTGACACCATAACGTAAGATATGAAATACAGTTTGTCAGAAATACAATCAACAGAGAGCTCACAATATTCCATTCTTGTCCTCCGGACGATTTCCAAGGCAGGGAGAGTAAACAGCCTTCTCCCAGCTATTTTATTTTCCACAGCTGAGAGTGTAGGATGTTTACAGTACCTGTCACTCAGAGCTCTCGAAAACAGACCAAATGTCAGCAGACCTAGTAGAGACTTATCACTGATTGCCAGAAACATGCAGATGTCAAGGAAAGGGAGGAAAAAACCCCATACCCATGACTGTTTTAACATTGATTGGGATTCATATGGTACAAGTCCTTCGTGCACAAGTTGGAAGGCATAAGAAGTTCAAAATAAAGCTGAACTTCAGCATCTCCAGGGGACAGCCACGGTTACTGCCAACGTGGTATCGCAAGGCTTCCTGCCAGCTCACTCCAAAGTAGTCCTGAATGTCTGGACGGTGTGCCTGCAGAAAAGAGAGAATACACCATTATAAGAAGTGTACATAAACAGGCTAACAAACAAACAATCAAGCAGAAAATATGTATTTGCATTCCACAAGTAAAAACCATCACGTGATTTTTTTCCAAAGGCCTGGAAGCTTTTAACACGACTTAAAACCAATATCCTAGAGTGCTGGCTTAGAAGAATGCCTACAATATCTGGCTTATTTTTAATTACCAGAGGAATGATGGTTCCGGGACACCATTTAATACTGTGAGGAAGAGGATACTTTTAAAAGGTGTGGGTTGGTAAATTTAAGTGTTCATTTATACAACAACAGGTGACTGTTAACAGCTGTCTAGGTATGTTTATGATTATATTTTCCTCTCAGAAACATATTAAGTATTCAGTTTCCTTAAACGTATCACCTCTAAGGGGAAAAAA
The DNA here is from genome assembly GCA_027574665.1 of Rhynochetos jubatus. Lineage (NCBI taxonomy): Eukaryota > Metazoa > Chordata > Aves > Eurypygiformes > Rhynochetidae > Rhynochetos > Rhynochetos jubatus. The sequence continues at coordinate 93,686,902 of CM050650.1, read as the reverse complement.
ATAATAGAATCTAATAATAAATAACAAAAAGCTTTTCTTATGTAGAACAAAAGCTAAAATCCTCAAAAAAATTTTCACTTAAACAGGGTTTAGCACAACATACGAAAACCAAGATTATTAGTAGTTTCTACTTAAAAAAAAAGAAACAACACATGTGAAAACAAACATGTGCAAGTGACTGGGGTCCTCAATCGTCACAGCAACCTACTTTAAGAAAAGTTAATTTGCTATTGAAAAGGCAGAGGAGCTTTATCTGAGAGCTTAACCCATAGAAGGGTTGCCCCAAGCCTGGTACTGTTCTCACCATTACATGAGCATCATTTTTAGCACATTATATTGGCCAGCTTTCTGAATAACAGCTTTTCTTTGCGCATAACTATGTTTCAGTGGGATTGAAGTAACAGCACACTTTTCTCATCTACCGTTACCTGCATCTCATTCCAGTACTTCTGAAATTCAGGCCACACATGTAAAAATCCTGTTCTTACAAAAATCCCTAGTGGGGATCCCTTTGGTCACGAGAAAGAACTACAACAGCAGGAGAGGGAAAGAAGGGGACTATGCAATTGCATACCCCACTTTACCATTCACAGGAAGGCCTAGAAATATGCAGGAGGTAGAAAAATAGGAATAAATCTGAGGGTACAGATCACCTGCATATTCCAGTCTGCTACAGAATAATATGAACCTCAAGGGCAAACAAAGCAAAAATTGCAAGAATTGAAAGGTTTCCTTCTCAAGCTGCCTGACATGAATATACCAGCTCAACCACCTATGCCAGTTCTGTGCTCAAAAGATGCATTTCTCCTACAAAACTCCACCAATTTTACATGTTGACTGGGGTCATGGGTTGTATCTAAGACATATAGGGGAAGAGGGAAATCCCTGTCCTTTAATCAAGCAGCCAAGCTAGTCAGAGTGTCAGGTAACCCTACAAAAAAAAAAAAAAAAAAAGAAAAAGCCAGATAGCGCTGTGTTGGCTCAACAATGAAACCAGCAATGGAAATAAAAGCATAAAGTGCAGGGGAAAAAAAAAAAAAAAAGGCGATGCACTTTCAAAGCAAGAAAAAGGAGTAAACCTCAGAATAATCCAGGTGTGAACACATTTCAAGGGGTCACCTAGTCCCAGCCAGCTTCTAAGTCCCACATGAACAGCTGCTAGAGACCTTGTATTTCTCACTCAAGTTTTTCCAGATTAAGTATGATTTGAAGAAGGCACTTCAACCTTTTACTAGAAAGGATGGAAAAATAATACTATGGTAATCTCTGGCTGAATTTACCACAGTGCTCTCAACCTTTGGCAGACAGGCATCTGATATTTCTATTGATAACAGATCTTATTTTGAACCTCTAAGGGCTATGATGAATTTCTTCTTTTTATATTCAAGTGATGAATTGTGATATCATATTGATTTACCTATTTTATTACTATTGGATAGAACTTCTATTTACTATTATTTTATTTTTGCTGTACAAATCAAACTTCAGGGTATAAAATCTTAGAATGGTTTGGGTTGGAAGCGACCTTAAAGATAACCTAGTGTCAACTCCCCTGCCATGGGCAGGGACACCCTCCACTAGGGCAGGTTGCTCAAAGCCTCATCCAGCCTGGCCTTGAACACTGCCAGGGATGGGGCACCCACAGCTTCTCTGGGCAACCTGTTCCAGTGCCTCCCCACCCTCTCCGGGAAGAATTTCTTCCTAATATCCAATCTAAATCTACCCTCTTTCTGTTTAAAGTTTAATCAGACAGTTGACTTTGAAAATGTTAACCTATGTTAAACCCTCTAACACTGAAACAGTTTTTCCAAGTTTAATACATGGAAAAAAATAGAAACAAAAAAATTACCTCCCCCCAATAATCCTGTATGTCCCTAAGGCAAAAAAAAAACAAACCCCCAAACCCCAAACCATGTCAATTCAGAAAGCTTAGATATTGTATTTGCTAAAAAGAAAGTAGCAGGAAAAAACAAAAAATGTCCGCTTTGGATTTTTTTAACTCTACAGCAACAAAGGATTCTGCTTTCAAATTAAGCCTATGAACTATTGGAGCTGTTGACCTCTTATCTAAGAAAATTTATGAGAGCCAGTACAGTAACAGGCAACAAACATACTGTCAGCATACACAGGAAAACAATTGTCAAGGCAAATGATGCAGTGTCAAGGAAATACTGAAACAGATGAAGGAAAAACAATCCAGAAATTTAGAACAAGCAAAATCAGAATAGAAACTACGCAATGTGTTATTGTCTCATACTATTATGGAATCCCAAATACTTTTGAGACTCACTATATGTTCTTTGGATTCAGCATTTAAATGAATGATACAAGTGCCATAGGACTTTAGAAGTCAGTTTTGCCTATGTATTTCAGATATGCTTCCCACCAGATAGTCATAACTTCAAACAATTTAATGAAATTATATGGTAGGAACTGCACTTAGAGTCAACACAGTATTTCCTGTTCCGAAGGGCCTACATTCAAACCAAGCGACAGGAGAACGTGATAGCAATGAAACGATTACATTAAGCACAGGTCTGTATATTTCTAATGCTTCTTTATTGACTGCCTTTTCCAAATCATTTCAGGTGACTAACCAATATTTATGAAGTCTGAATGGTGCTTGTGAGATAATCAGGGAGGGGTAGGAAGTCACATACATCACACCCCTTTGTCAAAGTAATAGCCTACCACTTGCTAGGCATGGTTCCTCATCTATGTCTAGGTACACAAACACCCCTCAACAGCTTTCATTGCAAAGCATGTCCTTCCATATGTCTGAGAAGAGATAAACTAGTGATTTGCCAGCCAGTCCTGCAAAAAGCTAGGCTAAAATTCTGCAACTGAGGGAGTTAAGGGAAAGCATTACCTGCACTGACAGCCACATGGGTGATCATGGTCTCAAAGCTATCACAACAATAAGGATAAATTATAATACAGAGAGTTACAAAGGAAGAAGCTGCTAAAAGAATGTAGTACAACAGCAAAAACCAACAACCCCCAAACCCAACTAAAGCATGGAAGAGATTCCAAATTGCACAATACAGGGCATACCATAAAGAGACTGCGGTCGTTCATTCACTTTCAGTGAGGCACTAAAGGGAAGGACTGAAAAGAAAACCTGTTCTCTTCCCTTTTTAACAACTTAGGTATTTAATTTCTTGTGATGACAAGAAGCTGGGTGTGAACATAAGCAAATTACTTACTGATCACTTTACAGATACTTTGCTATAGTCAAGAACCACTCGATTATATCACCCAACGGCAGATGACTGGAAAACAAAGAAAAATGACCCTCATTTTGTTATCAGGGAGAAAAATATATACAGTGCGAGGTATAACACCTTTACAGCCTTGTCAGATGAGCTGGCATCCTGCTGCCTTCCGTGTACCCGTGGCCCTCTGAACAAGCTTATCTTTCTGCTACATTTGCATCAGACACACCATTAAATTAGGGATATGTATCATATTATGGTATTAGCAAAACTAAAAAGGCACTATTTCCAAGGTAAATCCTCTTATACTGCTTTTTACAAGTGAAAGAAAGTTCGAAAACGTTTCCAAAACCTTCCTCAAAATTCAACTATAATGCACACAGGGAAGGCTACTGAAGCCTTGCAGCTCTTTGAAGGGAGGGGAAAAAAACCTAATGTTTCCTTTTCCATGTAAATGCCTTAAGACACACATGGAATAATTACAAAAATCTGAAATTATAGTCCTTAGTACATTTTTTTAAACTAGCTAAAAGAAACATTAGCTTCAGCAATTTTAAACGTTTTCCCAGAAGTCAGAACCAAGATAGTGGTTCTGAACACAGAACTGCCACAACAAAGAAGCCACAAAATACAGTGGAACAGCCCAAAATACAAAAGCAGGCAGACTATAGCTAGGTAATTGCCCCATTTTTGAATGGAAAACATTTCAAACACTATATATTTATATAAACTGCCACCAGATGTCAGCACAGCCTAGAGAACTGGGAGTTCAACCCTCCACTTCAGGCTGATAAGGCTATTGAACGCCTGCCCCCAGCTGCCCAGGCACACAAATCCAGGCCTGCCATCAGTCCTGAGTGGAAGGAGTCCCACCAAAGAGAAAGCCTCACTGTCCTACAGAGAAGCAGCCCGTGGGGCCTGCCGTAAGATCTCATTCGCATGTTATCAGCGTGCACAAAAATGAAATACAAAGCTGCTGAGAATAGGCTGTCTACTGCTGCAGGACATCAAGAACCAGCTTTACATTAAACAATCTCTAATTAAGGTTCAACGCCCTCCTGCCTCACACGTGTCAGACTCTCTAGCTATGGCATGTGTCTTTGCCCCACACGTTCGCATTCCCTCTGTTCGTAAATAGCTTTACTCTCCTTAGATTGTGCCGCAAAGTGTTGGGGAATATTTAGCAATGAAGTTGCTAAGCTAAATAAAGCTCTTCTGCAAAATAAGCATTATCACGATTGTCCTTGTGCTACAGCGGAGGCACCCTCCACCTTCTCCCCGTCTCTGATTTTTGACAGGAGCTGTAAGGAAAGCATTTGTCTCCAGCTGAGGAGATTTCACTTGGAAAATTCTAACAGTAGTGTTTACATACCTGTGTGAAGAAATGAGGTGTCAAAATATACAATTTCTCAATTGTACAAATTAGTTTCAACAAGACAGATGTAAAACAAAACTACTTCTGTTGCTCAATGTCCAAGTCCAGTTACACACTTGGCTACTAAAGCTATTAACTAGGAAAGTTTCATAGGCTACTTACATAAAGGGCAGGACTTACTTTAGACCATTAGTGCATAGATTAAAAACAATCAAAAAAAAAAGGAATGAAACCACTCCCCCACCCAAACCATAACCTGTATAATTTAGTCTTAGCAAGAATTTTCAGCTTTGCCAGTTTACAGACTGAGCTTTCTCTCCTACCACAATCAACAAGTCTTACTCTGAAGCAAAAACATGTATTAAGAGAATACCAAAATTTGTAGAAACCAAAAAAAGAATACTCTAGTGATGAAGAAATCTAATGTCATTTTCGCTTGGCATAGAACCACTGGATGTTAGTGACATCCCTGATCATTATTTTGTAAGAAACATGCAGGTAAGCAAAGCAACAAGCATACATTGGCCTATGGAATTTTACATTAGGAGAACTTTGGTTTTAATTCATTTCTTAGGTACAAGAGTAACGTAAGAAACCAGGTTTATGGCTTTAATACTGACTTACTGCACAACCTTACAAAAACCTCTTCAATTTTCTTACCAATGCAGTCAACTCAGTGCAAGTATATTCTCATAGTCCAATGTAAAGAACTTTGAAAGTGAAATAATTAAAGGAAATTTTATATTAAATTAAAAACTGTGCACAGAAAATGAAATTTTTAAGTTGATGGCTAGGAAGAGAATTTACTGAAACATCTCCATGCTGCCTTACAGGGTGGTTTTAGCACAGCTCTGAGGTTTTACCTTAAGTTAAGCCTAACACAGATTTCCTTTGCATGGTTTCATATCTCAAGTTGAGTAAAATTCAAGAAGCAGCAAAGAGATACACAGAGGCTTTTTTTGAGCATTTATGTTTTCTTGATATGGATTTCGGACAATTTGAATGTTAATAAGGAAGAGAGGAATAAAGAGCAAAAAGGCAGACAGCATCCTAGAAGATTTACCTTGTATAACTGAAGGGGAGATGGAGTACAAACTAGCTAGTAGTTGAGCAGCAGCAACCGCAAAAATTAATCTGAAGTCAATCACTTCACAGGAAAACCCCAAACCTCTTAACATGGTATCAAAATTATGTCCAAAGGAAGAGTGCCTCTAATTCCATACCTAAACTAAGCCCTGTATCCTCCCTCAGAATCAGATTAGCTACGTAGTCCCAGAAGTTTCTCTCAGAGGAGTCTGATCACAGACATGGGAGGGAAGGCAAGTTTTATTGCAAACCTGACTAAGCGCTTAATTAAATATAAAACCTACAAGCATGTTTCACCTTGCTTTTGAGTTTCTGCAGGAAACCTTTGCACAATTCCTACTTTGTTCCATACAACTGCAAGTCTTTGTCAGGTTAAAACAAGAGCTAATTGATGTGCACTCTCTACGCTGGAATTTTTAATTCACAAGTCTTGGCCCTAATTGTAACAAAGATCCTTAAGGCTTATAGTTTCTCTCTGTTAACTTCTCTCTCTCAGATTCTCTACACGTAAACACTTGTTTCTACAACAGCTCTTCTGCAACTCATTTCCCTCCCTACTTTTTGCACATTCAATACATGCAAAAATCAACCCCAAGCGCCTCAGTCTTACATGTGCCGCTTGCTCAGTCTGAGTGTGATCTGCCCAGATGACAAGTACTATTCCAGTTTCTCTTTCTCCAGGAAATCTCAAGAACATTCCTAGCATCAGGAGTACATGACTCAACAGCCAGCTTGCACACTACACCAGAATAATAGAATAGCTGGCGCCTTTTCCCCAGGAAATCTAACTTCTTTAAATCAAAGCTTTAAGAAGGTAAAGAGGAATTTCAGCTTCTGCAGGAGCAAAACTGCAAGAGCTACTTAAGATTTCACATCAGCAGCAAAATTTGGGTAGCAGGAAGCTTTCAGTCAGTCACTATTTAGTGCAACTTCATTTCCTAAAATCTTTTAATTAAAAAAGTTCACCCTTGAGTATCAAAGGGGCTTTTGCATCCTTCCGTGAATTACGCAAACTATGTTCAGCTAGCCTCTAACACTTCCTCTACACCCACCAGGCAGCTAGCTCTGCTGCTGAATGAACTGCAGCAAATGGCATTCAAGATGTGACACTTTGATAGAGGCTGGCATTTCAATAGTTACACAAGGCAGTATTTGAATGACTGAGCAGATGGAGTATGACGGATGCATCTTTTTTCCTCCACTGAAAAAAGTTCTAGATAAAGATGCTTTTAAGAAAGAGAAATTGCCATCCTAAAATGTTGTCATTTGCACGTGGACAAGTAGGAATGAGGTTTGGCACAACGCTTGAAAGACTTGTACAGTCAATTTTTCTTGCCGCTGTTGGTTGAAGAGTGTTATTAAATTCACAGAGCAAGAATTAAGCAATGCAAGAAGCATTTCCTATTGCTAATTCTTACGGTTACTATAACCATGTAAAAATAATTTAGTTGGTTCATTTGGTTTTAATTATATTTTTTTTTAGGATTTAAATATAAAGTTTTAAGGAAAAGTATGCATTATTAGGGAATTTCCATCCTTTAGCTATTTTCCCCACCTTAGATCCTTCAATCTACTCACCTCTTCATTCACTACCCAGATTTTCATTTAACCTCCAAGCACAGTAGTTGCCTCAAGTTTCACTTTTCTATTTCCATCCCAGACCTGCTTCAGGTTAACTTAGCTAACGGTGTTCTTGCCAGAGTCCAAAGATATTTGCACTATTCCATCCCTGTGCATTTTGAGTTGTCAATCATCTTTCCTGTGACAGTCCCGACATAGCTCTCTTATTCAGCCACCTTTTTTTTTTTTTTTTTTTTTTTAATTCCCTAGTAGAATATTCTCCATTTGTTTTTAAAGTGGAGATTCTGAAAAGCTCTTTTGGACATCCAGTCTCTGGGTGACCTACTTTGCAATTTAAAAAAAATGCCCTTTGTGAACATGGTCCGAAAAACTGCCCCTACTCTAAAGCTGCGCGTCCATTGGTACATATGAAATCTGTCTTCATCTCTCCATCACTTCAAGAAAAACACGCCTGCCAACTCAAACACATCATTAATACTAGCAGCTTCACAGACCCAGCCAAACACCCAATCTGGCAGATTCTTTGTGCATAAAATCTAAACTGCAGCCCTTTCAACTGAGCCTTCTTACATTTCTGTCTCGTCCAGCAACGAGTATCTTCCAGATACACTTTTTTCAGAGTGTTCTCCCATGAAGGAAAGGCAAAAATCTTGCTGTGACTAACATACTCAGAAAACAACTGCCAGAAAGAATAGCCTGAGAAGTCACCCCTTTGGATGCTCTTATGGCTACCCCTTCTCAGTTGAATCAAATGGCAGCCACTGTCACGGGCTAGGCCTACTGAGGTCTACAATCACCCCTCCCCCCCATTAAGCCATCTTCTCTACCTCCAGTTATTACATGATGTCAGCCTCTTCCCCCAGTGTTACGGTTTCTATTAAGCCTCATTTGTGCTCTCCTCTGTTTCGTATTAACAGAAATGCAATTTCCAACTCCATAGCTTCCCTCACAGTCCTCCTTTCCTCTGCACCCTACCTACAAAATAAAAAAAAGAGTTATCCAAAAGACTGGTGTTACTGGCTTACCAGCCCCACCAGTGCTGCCTTGCCCCATGCTCCTCCCAGTGCATCTACCTGCGATCCCGAACTACGTCAGGGATTTCACAGACACCACGGTGCTCAGCACCACCTCGTGCTGCAGTCACACCGAACATCTGACTGACAACTCAAAGTCATTTAACCCATTTTAGGCTCGGGCTGCCAAATTAGCAACACCAAAGAAAACATTTGAGAGCAGTAACAGGTATTACTTGAAGCAGCAACCCTGAAAAAAAAAAATTAAACTCACCACTTGAACATAAAGATAATAACGAAACTCACCTTTACATACTTTCTTTTCTCCTAAATAGGCAGTAAACTTAAAACTCCTTTATTAGTATTTCGGTGAGGCTCATCACTATGGTATGCGAGCGACCCAAGAAGATCAAGTTGCTCATCTGTATTAAACAACAGTTGCTGCGGGATGAAAACAAGCAGGGCTTCACTTCTACAGAAACCCAGCTGAGGTTTCTGTTTGGCAAAGGCGATGTATTTGAAACAAGGCATGGATCCAGATCCCATTTGATCTGGTTCTTCTGACGCATAGATTTCAGGTAAATTCAATAGCTCCTCTCCCCCCGCTCCATGCAACACAACGCTTTTCCTTCTGTGTGCTAACAGGATTAAGTATCCCATTTAGATTTCATCAAACTCCACTTTGTCTTCTCACCCCTTGCCTGAATTAGCAGATTACTGCTGAAGCAAGCAATGAACGCACGGCTTCTCCCACTCACTAACATCACGGACATGCTGTGGCACGAATCCAACCAAGCTCTGTTTTCCTGCAGAGGATATAGCTTCTGTGGATGTGAACAGTCTCCAGCGAGAGCTTAACGCATCAGCCCATTTCCTCCGTTGGAAGGGAGTCTCCCCAGCTCACGCTCTGAACAAACAGCATCCTGGAGCCAGCCCATGGACAGTGTTTACAGAAACAGCAGTGTCACCAACAGCAGACGTTCTGATACTTTGGTAAAAAACAGTTTGAAGGAAAAAGCAGTAAATTAAGCATTAGCCAAACATTGATACATTTTTTTTTTAGTTGTTTTATATGGAGGCTTCTTTAAAAACCACATCTATTTTAGTGTGGTTAAAAGTAAATCTTAGGCTGAACAAAGGAACTGAAAGGTACCAATTTAGCAACAGTTGTAGATTTCCATCCCCACCTCTCCTCTTGCTGCCTTATACATGCACAAATGAGGGGCCCAAGTAGTGCCAATGTAAAATAAATGAACACTTTTGGGGAGGAATTTTTAAATGCACTAAAAAAACTTTAATTTTTCACAAAGTTTCATTTCATTAGCATCAACCTTTCACCCCTTAGCATGTTTTTAAGTATTAGTCTATTTTTATTTTATTTATTTTAAGGAAGTGGAACAATACCGTGATCATCAAAAATAGTACATCAAAATAGTACACTCTGTACACCATACTTAAATAAATACAGACAACTATAAGCCAAGAGTAGGATATATAAATATAAACTCTAAGCTTCACAAAGTTCATGAGAACTTTTGGAAAACCCTGTCCATCTGTTAACTGACATGTTTTTGATCTCTCGGTTACTAACACACAAACGAAGCAGAAAGCTGCTCTCAGCGTGCATTTTGCTAAGAATCAAACTTCTAACATCATATGGTTATATGGTCAATGTATAAGACACGGCAAGCAGGCATAAGCGAAAAATGCATCGCTTTTCTTGTTTCTACCTCACTTCCAGCCCTGATGACTACGACAGGCACGGCTGGTAGGAAGCAGGAGGCAAAGAAGCATCAGTCAGAGGCCTTGGATATTCAGGCTCCATCAGAGAAGCAGGAAGGAACTCAAGGGTCAGCAGCAGAAGATAAGGGCAGAGACAAGCTCCGGCATAAGAATATTCGTAAGTAAATGGCCTGGTAATGGAAATAATATTTTAAAAAGTTTCCATACCTCCTCCCCCTGTCAAGGATGCTAAATCACATCCTGTTGCCCTGCTCAGGGCTGTGAATCATTGTGCTAACCTGGAATGGTGCCACTCACCTCCAGAGCTTCTCTCTGCTACAAAAATTAGCCAGCTATTTCTCACAAAAAATACTTTGCAGGAAACTCCTTCTAGATCCAACCATCAAACAGTGAACCAGAGGCTTGATTTTCTTTCCCAAGTATTACAACACGAGGAAATCTTAGAAGCTGAATAGGAAAAAAATAAAGTTAAAAAAAAAAAAAATTCAAGCAACCGCCTGCAGTTCTGCCTGTGCCCTTCCTGGCTAGAGATGAGAGCAGGCAGCTAGTATTTCAGATTGCTCGATGCAAGTGACCTCTCCAGCTACCACCCCATATTAACTTCCTGACCAAGCTAAGTGAAAGCCTGCCAAGATTAAAGAGAGAAGAAAGGGATGTAAGCAGCTCGGGTACTTCCTTTCTGGAGACATTTTTGACCAGCGCTGCAATTCTACGGGTCTTATGTGAAGAACTGACACGTTCGGCAGGGTTCAGCAACATCCTCATTTTAGATTCTGTGCTGAACACCAGCCTAAAGAGAGGGCTGATGGCAAGTGCCACACCGGCTGCTTGTTAGGAGGCTACGCAAAATAATCAGAGCGCATTGTGGTGAGATGGAAAAGCCACGATGTCCACCTTCTCTCCTATCCTGGCTTATGTTTCTAGCTGGAAATAGCCTATACTCTTGTCAAAGTTGCAGCGACTGACATTTGCCCGCTCACAGCCCCGGCGTGCTGCACAAGCTGCACTGAAGCTACGGCAGGATGGTATCAGAAACGATTCTGCCGTCACCGTTAGCCACTTCAGCAGAGGTCAATAACTGAACTGAAGAAGCGTGGTAACACATACACCCTCTTCATAATAGGAAATGTGTCCTGGTGCTGTTCGTTCTTAGTGCCAGAAAACTTTGTTCTTGAGAGCCCAGCAACATGACACCTCCCGCCAACACAACAGTAATGTTGAGAGATGCTAAAATGGGAACCGAAGAGGAAGTTGAAAGTTAACGTAGGTTCAGATTTTACTTATTAAAACAATAAAACGCTCCATTCTGAAATGATAAGTGTGGAAGAGAAGATTGAATGATGTTCAGTTTTACATCATGTGTCTTGAGATTCTTTAGAAAGGTAGAGAGTTGGCGAAAATTTTCTGCAGCAACGTTTCCTGCGGCGATTGTAATTTCTCTGACTGGATTAGAAAGCCTTGATTTCTAACTATCTCTGACCGGATACACTTTGTTTTCTAAAATGCAAATATTTTACTCTTATTAAATTTAAAGTGACTGGAAACTTAAAATGAAGTCTGACATAATGCACAGCAGAAGAACGTTATACTATCCTACAAGAATTACTGCATTCAGGGTACATTAGTTACTTTTTTTGTCACCTCAGAGAAACTTTCATACCATCAGTTGATAGTTCTCTCCCAAGAGAAAACTGGTTCCAGCAAATCAATTCCAGCAAAGTAAAGCAGAATATTAGCAATGTAAGGCAAAATGTTGCAACATGCAATCGAATCAGAGATTATTTATTGCTTACAATGAAAACTAGAAGATTTATACCTTCAGACATCCTTTTTGGTAAGCAACTGAAATTCAATGCAAACTATTTCTCAATATATGTTGTATGTCACAACCCTGATTTAGTTCATGATGCAATTTTTAGCACATGCCATTTCCACTCACACACTTCACATGACAGAACAGACTTGCTGCAGCCGTGGAAACACCCTTAGAAAATTAAGAACAACTAATTTTTAAAGCAAAAATGCCACATCCATATATTAGAAGTTACTAACTGTAACAAGTACAAGTTTCATTGGGAGCTTCTAAATCTCTAGGAAAAAAAATATTTTACCAGTATCTAAACCAGACAGCAGATACTCTAGAGATACAGTTAAGAGCTTTTGCTTGTCCTACAGCTTTCACAAAGGAGAAGGTGTATCTGCACATAACACTATCGTGTAACTCAATACGCATCACAAGTGCAGTCTACCACCAGTTTAGAAAACATCCCTGCAAGAGAAGCACTGATAATGATACGAACAAGTCTAGTCACCCATGTCCCAAGACATCAGACAGCAAGTGCCAGAAGTTTGGGGGACTTAAGCACCAGATACCCTTCCTAGAAACATACAGAATTTATTTTAGCTACGATTAATGAGTACACTTTGATAGTCATGCGAAGTTGTAGGCAAATAAGCCCTTCTGAACACAAGGCAGACGACGTGCACCTCAAGGTGAGTACCTAGGCAGGAATATGTTAGCTTCAGCCCTGCTGTGCAAGTGCCTTCACGAACATCAAACAGTTGGCAGTGGAAAAAAACCAAACATGTATAACCACAGAAAAGTAGTAGACAGGCTTAGAACTGGGTCCAGCTGACACTACTGCAAAGAAGATGCTTTCCATACCTTTACTTTATGCTTGTAGCTTTTTGTCTGTGTCCTAATGAGAAACAGTTGCCCCTTCTTCCCCTCAACATGTCTACTTGGCAGTACAAGAGCTAAACCAGTCTTAAATCACCAATACTGACAAAAGATCCAAATCGTTCTGAAATAACACTGTCCTCAGAACAGGCAACTGCAAAATGTCAGAGGCGAAAATATGTTCAGTTCCAGATTTTAATGATTCAAACTCTGTACCGAAACGCATTCTCCTTTTCCTAAAGTTACCAATTTCATTCCATTTCACTAATGTGTGGAAAACCTGCAGGTCTTCCTGCTGAGGAGGAGAAATGCTCAGATTAGAAAACTTGTACGTTATTTTTCAGTATGAATTCAAAGCTCCTTTACAACCTGATTCTCAACTCAGCGCACTGACGTGGAAGGATGCGTAACAGAAAAGTAAGATCTTTGAACAAAGCTGGTATCTGCAGTCAGTTCCTCCCAGGAATGAAACACCCAACTTTCCAAGACAGCACCCGATATGTTTGTATAACATATCTTCGTGATAGAAAAGAGCGAAAAAACAGCAAGGCTTCTCCACAGATTTCCTCATACAAGACATGAAATCCTTCTGTGTGGATAGTTGCTATGGTGCAGATTTAATGGGAGAAAAAGAGGAGAGATCAGACTTCTTGTTTACAGATTTCCAATACACTCCACTCGATCCATCCTGAAAATGAAACCCTTTAGCTTCCTGTCTTTATGCTGTCAGATGGCAGAGGACAAACACAGCGTTAGCAACTTTACAAAGCTCCCACGTGTTCCGCACAGATCTAGATAAAAACATCCACATGGATTAGATGACAGACGGGAGGGACAATATAGTTTCAAAAAGAATAAAAGCCATATTAAATCCTGAGGGACTTACTCTGAACACTGTCAATGCTTCACCACAACGTAACACTGCATGGACCTATAAAAAATAGGCTGTTTCAACATTCTCAGGCAAAATCCTGATTCTTCTGAGAACTTCTTACACAGGTTTTATCCTAACAGGTATGCCTGCCTATTTACATATTCGAGAAGAGTAAGTAATTTAGGGTAGGATTGAAATCTTGATTAGACACCTAAACTATGTATGGACACAAACTTTCCCTACAGTCAAAAAAGCCTACAGAAAAATCTAGTTTATCCTACAGCAGACACTTCAGGTACCTATACATAGGCATTTCCTGTCAGTATAAACATCCCTGGAGTTCCACCTCACTTCCACTTACCTCTGTTGTAAACCCTGCAGGTCCGAGGTTGTATCCATCACCATTACGCAATTTTTACCAGTGCTTTAGAGATCCTAATTGGCAGGTGACCAGAGGGCTGCTAACCTAGTTCCCACTGACTCTACCAACCAAATCTTCACCGATTACGGAGAAAGCACAGGAATTTGGTGCAGAAGTATAAAACATAAGTGTTTTTCATCAGTCATGAACAGAATGCATCCTTTATTCTTTTGCGAACTGATAAGAAGATAGCCATCACTTATAGAATAGTCTTAGGCTATTAACTATCGGTGTTTTGGTGCCCTCTAAGACATTTGGCCTTTGCAGTCACTTCTTTAGGGTCCCATCTTCTTTAGAAGCAGCCAGGTGTAATTTCTTGCCTAGATCCATTATTTACTTGCCAGAAGATTAGACCAGAATATTTTTGCCAACATCTTCTATATAACCTGCCTCCGTGAACTGCCTTAATCTGTTTTTCTTTAGTACGGTGCATAAGACCCACATACAGAACAGGTTAGCTCTCCCATTGTCAGTGACCAGTCTGCTTCTGCCATATGCGAGATGGGGTAGAAGCAACTAGAGCATCCAGGATAATTCCAAGGTTTAGGAACTTAATGATGTGGTCTTCCTAAAATAAGTACAAAGTTCCCTGCACAGAGAGAGATGCCTTTAAAGACCTCCAGAGGGAGATGCTGTCTAATTTTTGGCATCTAAATCCCTTCGAACATCCATCTTAGGCATCATTGCTGGCCACACCAGCATCTTGCTAAATACTGAATATCTTACTCCCTGCCAGGTCAGGAATACAAAATCAAAAAATAAATCGGAAAGGAAACAAGACCCATGGCAGCTTTCAAATTCCATGGCAGTTTTCTTGCTCTCTTTAGACTGCAATTTATTCATCCCCTGCCCCCAGTGCTATTGTTTCCCATCATCTATTTCTCTTTCTTTACCTGCTTACTGTTTAAACAAAGTGTAAAAATATTATTTTCCATATTGTCACATATAACTGGAAAGTTTAACTAATGCCCCAAACCATTTGCTCCCTACTCCTAGCAAACAGCCTAAACTGAAACAGTAGCATCTAATCTGTATTTGTGCTACTACCAGCACAAGAAATGTGAAAGTTAAAATATACACTTGAGAGTATTAGCGTAGACTTCTATCCATTATTCTTTTGTTATTCCATCTTCTGGGTTTCGTTTCCAAAAGATCACTAATCTCCTGGCTGTTAATCCAGAAGCCCTCTTGACTGTGTTCTGTCTACAGAAATCAGACCTTCAGACCTTCACCAAGGCCAGACTTGGACAGAACAACCAGTAAATTCTAAACATTGCAGGAAGCATTGTGGCCTCACTCTAACGTTTACAAGCACACACGGTTCTCCTTTCCCAATTATTTAACAAGCATCTGAATGATTTTGCTAATGTAGCCATAACAGTTTTCGCAGATCTGAGATGATGGATGCTATGCGAGGAAACCACCGTGCATCCAGTGCTTCTATAGCTATATACTCATCACATACAATCCACACAGTAGTAGGAATATTAAGAGTCACGAGGTTCCCATGGAGAGAAAGCTGAAATCTTGTGTGATTTCATTCCAAATCTACTGAAAACAGAGAAGACCTTTTGCCAAGGCAATTTTGGCAAGGATTTCCAGCAGTATCCTGACTTGCCAAACTGCATTTGGATTTTGCTGGACTTAGTTACTTGTTCAGTATGCTCGGAGAAGTAGAAACATTTGTTGCCGTAGAGAATTTGGCTTACTTTGAAGACCTGGAACAACACTTAAAAGATGAATCAGAGACTGGCTGACTTAGGAATGTGATCTATTAACCTCAGCTTGTAGTGGTGGTGTATCCTGAAATGTCAGAAGGAATCCATAGCTCAGCTACTTCAGGTCTGAGACCAGGCAACTCTGAACTCTCAAACAACACTTTTAAGGTGTTATTTTTATAAAGGCAATTTCTAACTCCTTTCAAAAATACCATCCAACATAAGCCGTACGACAACCCCGAAGATCCTCTTCAGGAGTCAAAAAACGCACACCTACATTTTATGACAAAACCAGCATTCTTTGCTGACTGCATGGAAATAAATCCTAAAGGCCTGAATTTCAGAAGACATTAAGCATCTGGTCTCTCTCTCTCGAAAACAAAGTTACAGCCCTTGAGGACACCTTGAGTTACAGGCTGATCCCTCCCAAACTCACTCCCCACAGGGCTGATCAGTGCTCTGCTTCCACGCTATCACTGGAGCGTGCAAGAATGCTTTTGATCAGATGCATGAGAGGTACACTGGTGACATATTTTGCCTGACAGTCATGTTCAACTGCTCAACTCAAAACCTGGAGTGAAAAAAAATAAATCAAAGTATTTAAAAAACATTATTGGCAGTGTTTATATTCAAGTTTTGGTACTGTTTCTCCCATGTTTATCCTTTCCACCTTTCCAGCTTTAAAAGCTTGCTTCTTCTCCTTTTCCTTTTTTTTAATTGAGCAATACATTCCTCCTTCACATCTCCCCTTATTCCCCTATCTCCTAACACTGCCCACTACACCTTGCAATAGGCCAGCAGTCCTGCATCACTACAGTTTTAAACCTGTCCAACAATTTTTAATCCCTCTGATACATGGTATCTAGAATTTTACTACGTCAAATTTTTTTCCATCAGGATGTTTGAGTTGCCAAATCAAATATCCTGAAATACATCACAAAGGTTTGTATGAGGCTTACTAATCTGCCTAATTTAAAAAGAAATAAAAAGATGACACAGTGGATTACTTCCATTTCCCAGTACAATTTACTCCCCTTACTTACTTTGGTCCAAGTCCTGTTTCAGTCCTTCTTTCCAAAACCACGTCAAACTGACAGCCTATAAGCAGTCATAGACTCTACTCGCCCACTAAGCCCCGGCACAATTTAGTTCCTATCTGTAATCTGGAGTACTCTAATTTTAGATTAGCAGTCCACAGAGTTTCTCATACTAATCTGCTCTAACCCATTGATACAAGTTATTGGCACTTCCTAAGTTATGTCACATTTTAATAGCTGTTGTTAAACATCCTCCTGGCTTGCTAAAGAGCAAAGAATGCCATCAACATTTGTATCTGACTAAAATCTAGCTTTTTAACCACACGCCTGACAAACCAATCAAGTATTTATTTTTCTTTTTTAAAGCACTGCTCTGACTTCTACGTGGTTGTGGAGCACCAACGTTAAAGTTACTTTTGTTTCTAATAAAAATCTTTCTTTCTCTGACTGTCCAGCTGTCCTCCCTCCATCCATGTCATTTTCTTACTAATTTTATACATTGCTTCATTATCTGCTAATTTATATTCATGGAATAAAAGCTGACAGCCATCTATTTAAGGATTTCTGGCAGCAGGAGAAAGGGAAAGAGTATTTTTAATAACTGTTTCCACTGCTGTTCTCAGCCATTTTATCCTTGCTATCTCCCTTGATTGTCGATTCTTCCACAACTACTAAGATTTTCGTAAGCCATTCCGGAGTGCTCCGCTTTTTCTGTTCATATTTCATCTTTCACCTTGTGCTGCTAAAAGCTTTCTACCTTTTGAATTTCTTACTTCGAGAGAGAAAGATTCCATTCATGTGACCACATATGGACTTCTGTAGGCTGAAATAGCCCACACCTCAGCAAGTTATCCTAACTGACTGATGATGAAGGAGAGAAATAAGCATGGCAACTGGGGACAAGTCATCCTATTCTTAAGCACATATCTAAAATAAATCATACAAATTGTCCTGTAAAACAGCCTCTCCATCATTAACGTAAGACTAAAACAGTCTGGCTCAAAGATACTTATCTCTAGTACAGCTGTAGTAAGTTCAGCTATAGGAAATACCTATGAAAAGGACTCATATGAACTTTCATCAACAATTAGATCCTCACAGAGTATTCAAAATTACCAATAACCACACAAACCCACTGTTGGACAGAGAAATTGTATTTCTAGTGTTTTTTCCACATTAAGACACCACCTTGTTTACTTTCAGAATGTTAATTCCTATTTGTTTCTTTGTGAAGAAGCTTAATTGCTCAGAAAATAAGCAAGTCACCATTTTTGAGGTATCTAGCAGATTCACAGGCAGCTGCATTTATGTGACCTGCCGAATGGCTGCTACACGATTTCCAAGGTCACCTTTGGTTAGAGCATCTTTGGTTAGTACATCTGCAAGGTCACAGCCCCAGGCCTCATCTGACAAGCTCTGCAGAATATATACAGCCATTTCAAATGGGTCTGACCTACGTCTTTGGAATATTTGTGAAGATGCTGCTGTACATATGAACTTCTTAGAGAAGAGCTGGAGAAGGTTTAGCAGGCAGCACGTTGTGCCACCCCACAGAGCTGTTTGAGTGTTGCTCTTCTCCCCACTGCTCCTAGCTGGGTCTTGCCCTGGAAGATTATGACTTAAGCTAGTTTCCTTCCTTTCACTGCTTTCCACGCATTACATAGAGGCTACAGTTACTGGCTGGAGTGTCTCAAAGGGCATCACTATTCATACAAACCGCTCGTAACAGGTACGGTTTCAAGGAGGTAGTAAGTACTGTTACAAATGTCTCTCACACAGGCTTTCTGTTATTTCACCACTGCTTAGTTTAAGCTGTTAAAAACCCCTCCATATGTTTTGAAAACATTTCAGGATGTTGATGACGAGCACTTATAGCTATAGAATTAATCACTGCTACGAATCCCAGAATCACATAAAGGCTTTAAGGTTACATAGCTTTCAACAATCAAAATAGAGGAACTTCACAGCTCATTCTAGCCTCCATACATCAAATTACTGACACACTAATAAGATCCTTGCTCTAAAGAACAGCGGCATTCGTTCTTAACGTAAACAGACTAAAAATTCAGTGGCTTTATTTTTTAAAAGCAGTAATTTTTGAGCAAGAGCTTCAGAAGAGCACATATTCCATGGAATAATGTTGTAAATAAAACACAGCTACAATGCTTGAAACTAATTGTATTAAGAAATTATAGAACATAAGGCTGGTTTACTTTGCTCAGCAGGCACGGCTACAGCTAGGCAACAGGTGGAGAAAAAAATGAGCCATTGGCACAGCCTCCTTTGCCTCTTTCTTTCCCTTCTTCCCTGACACGTGTGTATGCACATATGTTGACACAAATAAAAATATAAGACAGAGCATATCAGCCTTGTATAGTAGAATTTCTTAATTCAATTAGTTTCAAGCACATTTATACATATATAAGAGTATATATATGAGGGATATACATGTTGCTATGCAGAACAGTGAAAACCTTCCTGGAAGAAATGAAATGTTTTCAACATTCTGCACAGGAGAAAGCCAACAGTTTCCCCAAAAATGGCAGCACACACCAGAAATGCAACTAACTGCTCTGCAAAGTCAACACTGCAATAAGAAAATATTAATCCTACTCTCAAAGTATACATAAGGTGAGGAGGGCAAGGGAAAACAAGTACTATAAACATTATTGTAAGAAGATCTCTTAGCAGCCTATGGCCTTCAGAAGAGTGCACGAACTCTTCCCAAAGATTTTACTACAACAAAGGAGTAAGAAAGGTTGTTGACTGCTTAGTCTTTTATTTCTCAAATTGAGAAAAAAAAGTTTGAAAAAGATAGAAAAAGTTCAAGCTAGTAATGGAGAACAGCCTTACAGGACAAGTGGGTGTGGGAGCTCACACATGTATAGGCTGTGACAGCCTCAAGGACAAAAGCAAGCAGTTTAAGTTGCAACTAATGAATAAAGGTGAGCCAGGGGAAGGCAGAGAGATGAGTGATCTGGTGAAAGCAAAGAGACAAGAGACCTCTGCACAGCATCGTGGAGAGCTAAAAGCAAATCCTTTGCCCTTACACAATACAAGAATAAAAAAAGGAGTGCAATGAAGAGGACAGAACAGCTCAGAGCTCTTCCAGGCAGATGCCAAAAGACCAACTATTGACTAAAATACACATGGATGCCCAGAAGACTGCAAAAACAAACCTCTAAGGAATATCCCTCTTTTCCACTGATATTGTTGCCTTGCTATAGGCAGAAGCTCTGGAGTTAATTTTCTGTGCTCTGCATTATCAAAGGAAGTATGTATTTAATCAAAGCATACAAGGAGGTAGGGGGAAGGAGAAAAATCTTCAGCAACACAAGACAGAAGGTTACTGAAAATATCTCCAATTTACTCACAAGAAAAATCAAGTGCCAGCGACAGGAAGTCTGAAATGGAGCAAAATGCTGGCTTATCCATATTAAATCAAGCGAAGTATTGTTAAATAAAAGAAGCTACGTTTACATCCACAGCGAGAAAGATGCCCCAAGCCATCATCTGGAAAAACACTATGTCACTGCAAGGCACGTGCCTTCCTTCTCATATCCTTTGTTCATTTATTTGTTTCATAATAACTGTTCAAGGCTTTAGGAAAAAAACCAGAACAGTCAGTACACAAAAGAAGTGATTGCTTGCATCTTGGTCTACAAGTTACTGCTGCAAAGAAAAAAGTTGTATGCCCAATTCAACTCTAAAGAATCCTCCTTTCCAATTCAGATTTGTTGTAGAGCCACAGTTCATCTTCTTTTACTGTGTTTTAAACAAAACAAGCACATTGTATAACGCCTATTTCACATATCATTGACAAAGAAAACTCCCCAAGAAGCGTGGCTATTAAACACTGTCACTTTTCAAGCAAAGAGTTAAAGCACATATCTGACCAATTTACAGTTTTGAGTGTGGCTTGAGTAGGAACAGCAGCTCAGTACTGAAAGCTTTCCATTCACATCATCAACTGTATTCTCTTCATAACAAGTGCATATGTAGGCAGACAGATTGTGCCTTGTCCAACAGCTGCCCCATAATTTTTGAGATGATTTCCATAAACAGCGTGCAAGGGCAAGTAGCGCTGGTTGACTTTTCCCTTTTTCCTTCTCTCCTCCCCGGCCGGCAGACAGAACTTGTGCAGACTCAAAACCAGGACCCCTCAGACAAGAACTGCTCTTTCCTTCCAAACAGGGCTGGGGAGGGAAGCAACTTTTTTGACCTAGCCAAATGTGGAAGCCAGGGCCTGAAAGCAAGACCCTGCCTTCCATGTGAGACAGTGACCTCAACAACTACCAGGTAAGACAACATACACCAGCATTTGGGGTAACACAAAGCGAGCAGCTATCTTCCACTGCAGGCACAAATTAACCACCACTGCTCCAACGGCCTGCTGAAGTTTAGCCCTAGCAGGTTTTAAGAGGTAGCTGGCAGAAGAGCAGGTTACATGTCTGAAGCTGTTTTTCTGGAAGAGAACCGCTCGTGTGCATGTAGAGAGATTAGAGGTTAAAGAAAACAGTCCCAACATACTACTGCGTTTTCCAAGAGGAAGCACGCTGAACTTTGAGACAGTACGTAATTCAGGAAGAAGAGTAATAGAATGGGTATTGAAAGAATTTCCTGCCAAAGCATAAATATTATCAATATGTAAATCTTCACAGGAGGTACTTAATGCTTTTGATATTAAATACTCTGCCTATGCAAGTTCTCTCCCATTGCTCAATCCTCCTCTTTAAATATATAGTGAAGCTTTCCAGATGAGGAAATTAAGTCAAGAATCCTCTGCCTAGATAGTGTTTCTCAAGTGTGCCCAAGTTACATGAATTTTATTACAAGGTCACTTAGGAAGGTCTCTGGGTGCTCAGTAAAGCCAGTTTTAGGCCCAAAAGAGTTGCAGAAGCACTCACCTAAAAACTTATTACTTGTTGAACCACAGTTCTCTTCATTACAGTTCTACTTTGTCAACAAAAACACCCAACTCTATCATTCACAAGTATAACCTGATTGTTGTCAGTAATTCCCACTTCTCTCTCACCATAGATAGAGAAAATTCAGCTACTTCTACAACAAATATAAGCCCTACCTATGACATTTACCTTGGACCTGAACTTGGTCAGTACATCACTCAATTTAAAATACTTTTATGTCAAACGTATTCATACTGACTTTTCTTCTGAGTTCACTACAAACTCTTTTTTTTGGATTTGCAAGAAAAGGCTTCTGGAAACCTCTGCCCATTTCACCTGCTCCCTCTGCTGTATTTAGAAAAAAAAAAAAATCAACCTAGAAACACAGTTTCATCAGTGTCTGTCCTAACTTAAAATCCACATAGCACTCAACCAAACCGTCATCTTTCAAGATATTTATAGCCAGACAAATAAGTAGCTAAGATGGTATGTCTTCTGTCTTCCTCCATTTTAATGAAGGAAACAACTCCTAAACCATCTACATGCACAGAGACAGTTACTCTTAAACCCATCCCTTTGTCCCCTTGGTTTTCCTCTCACTCTTCCCATTTGTCCCCTGCCCCCATCACCTGGATTCCACTTTGATGCCACTGGTCTCGAATTAGATTGTAATCCCCTGCTGGGAGAGCTCGTACCTTACTACAGACGGTGAAGCATGCAAGATGATGTACAGTGCTAATCCTAAGAGGAGACTTCAAGCACTAATGAAATAGAATATAATCTGAATCTGTGGCAAGTGTACAAATCTACACTAAAAGCTATTTGCAAAGCACGGATTAGTGAAGTTTCCTCAAATATACAGCAGGTTTTCTTGAAAATGCAGATACCGCTCAGGCTACCTACATGTCAATAGTGTTTCAAAAGAACTCTGACCACTAGCACCTTCAAAAAAAGGTCAGAAACTTCAGAGAGTCTTCAGTTACCTGCACCTTATGTGAAATGTAAAGGGACGAATTAATGCTTAGATTATGTCCACTTATACTTTTACGTCAACATGAGAAGCGAGGATACTGGTGACAAGAAAAAACATGTTAACAACAAAACTCTCTTTACCAAAGGCGTAGATATTTAACACACATACCAACAAGATGTGTATCTTCTCTCAAGAGTGAATGCACTAGTGCTTTCAGTATCAACTTAAATCAGTTATGTGCTATAACCACGCTGCTCTTTTTCTGGTATGATAGCAATCATCGTAAAATACCGTCCCAATCACACAAACTGTTCCCTATGTCCTGGGGTCATATTTAAGCAGAGGGGTCCACCCACACATAAAACTAGTTGGCAGGACTGGAGTCTTGAAATTGTCTCAACTGATATCTAGAAAATTATGAATCAGCTTTCAGCACTTCCTCCTCTCTTTTTTTTTTTTTTTTTTTGCAAGGGAGGAGGGAATGAGAATGAAAGAAAAGGGAGAAGGGGGAGGATCACTGAACCTCAAACAGCTGAGATGCTGTGATACGTCAGAGATGAATCCGGTCGCATGAAATCTTCCTGACCTCCCCATCGTTTTGCAGGGTTGGCCCTCTTCCAGGAAAAAAACCTATATTTTTATATACCTTTTTTTCTCCACGGTTGCTAATTGGTGCATTGCTAGTTTCCAGAACTCCTGCAAGTGATTGCTTCCTACAAGGCTTAGGATTGCAAATTCTAAATGAACCATTGCAGAGATGATAAACATGCAGAATAATCTTGTAAAAACTTTGTAGCAGAGTCTAGAAATGAAGCCAAGCTACCTGTACAGTCAAAGAAGCTGCACAGAAACTCACCTCTGAAAACTCAGTGTTGAGTTTGCAGTGAAAAACATAACCTAATTGATTCCATTTTTGCTCTTTTTCCTACCAGAGATTGGATGACTTCTAGATATTCAGACACAGACATCACAAGGAAGATTAAGCAATATGTAGAAAAGTTTGGCCTAAATTCATATGTCTGTGATAAACCAAATAGAATAGAAGTTTTAAACAGACAACTATGCTTTAGGTGTCAAACATTTCTTGACGTCTGTGGCAGTTGGCAGCTGCAAACATCCGACTGAAAGCCCCATCTGCTGCTTCACAGCTTCCAGTCGAGGATGTTTACAGTCGCTCACTGTCAACAGCAATACACATTCCTCAGCTGTTTACTTTATATTATTAACATGCAGAGGCCTCTGAGCAGGTTAGTTAAGATTGCTACAACTTCTGGTGATGTGGTGCTACCCGCAGATGTACACAGGACTGTTTTCGTATGTATTTACAAATGAAATGAAGTACAACTTCCAGAGGAACATTCGCAAATTGCCAGGCATACTTTCTGTTCAAGCATTACCCTTCCAGAATTACGCTGCCTATTTTATATCCAGTAAGAATTAAAATAAAGACATATGAAAAGAACAACTTGCTTCCACTGTCGCATTTGTTTTATTCTCTAAGAGACAAGAGCAATCCCGTCACGTTCATTACAAAAACTGCACCACCCCACGACTAAGCTCACTTATCAGCACAGCGACTAAAGATAGCAACTGGCACGAAAATAGAACCAAACCCTTCCTAAGGGTGTTTCACTACAGTGTCTGGGATGCCTCCCTTCCCCACAGAAAAGTGGATGCAAGGGAATTGTGTGATATTAAATGTTTATGCAACATTTGCTTCCAAATAAAAACATGGAAAAAAAAAATAAAGCCACAGGGGACTGTGGGGAAGAGGGAGGAAGTTGTGTAGCAAGCTCTGCTAAAGCTTCAATAAAGTTCAGACCTGCTAGAAGATTTCTACAAATTATCTGAGCTAACCAGTTGCTGCTGCACTTCACACAGTTGAAGTGAAAATGAAAAAGCCAAAAAGTTTTGGCATAGCAGTGTCTCGGTCGTACAGTTCTGCTGTTTGTTTTCCATTCTATCTGCCGTTTCCTTATTACGTTAATGATGGGGAAAATTAAAGATTAATCACTCAACTATTTTTCTGAAGTCATATGAAACCGCAGCAGGCAAGCAGAGTGATTTTATCACTCTAATTAGAAGGAGTTTTTTTTTTTTAACTTGAAACTTTCTTGCCCCCAAATGAAATTACCGCACTGTAAACCAAGTAGTTTATGAAAAGACCGTAGCTGGGACGCAGAAGCCTGCGGCATATTTACTCAAACTGATACGTGTAAAGGATCTCTATAAATCACTTTCAAAACTCAGGGTTATATTTTCTATACTAAGGTTAAGAAAATTAATCTTTCAGGCAGCAGGTGAAAACAAGCAGAATTATGTTGGGGCCTTTCCCTTTATTCAATACCAACTTTGAGCTATTAAAGCTTCCTAGGGAACCACATTTTCTCAATGGGTCAAGTCACTAAGGAAACAAAGCAAACTTTATCAGAGCTGCACAACTCTACATTCCAGGAATTCCTAGCACTTGGCATCTATATACCACGCCAGAGGCACGGGATCCACTCGCCCTCTCCTTAGCAGAGCTACCACGACAAGCTATGAACCCCTCAGTAAGGTGCCCAGCTTCACCAAGTTACCAGTACGAGGAGGTACTGACATCCCTGAGTGGTCCTACTGAAGGACAGGAAACTAACAAAATATATTTCCTACAACAGTACAATTGAAAAAAAAGAAAAAAGTTCCTCTTCTGACAAGTTCCATCTTACTTATCACAAGACAGCTAAAAAGAGGACAGTCACCTTGCAAGACAATACATGTGGACTGTTAGGAAGAAAAAGCACAACAAACAAAATCCTTAGACGCAAATCACTGCCTGCAGAATGAAAATATTTCAGCTTAATTACACCTACTCATGAAACAGAGATTTGCTTTAATTTGTAAATGTACCAGCCTAATATCTACAACTTAAAGGGGGAAAATGTAGGGAGATTATAAAATCCTACTACTTTGAAATACTTAGACGAAGGACATCATGTCAGCAACAATGTGCAATTCCACTCTATGTATGGCTTCCTTTCTGCTTTTAAAAAGACATCAAACAGATTATATCTGTATGAAAGTCAAGGCAAGGTCAATCTAAAACTGTGAGGCATTTTACCACACAGCATGGACTGTTAGACAAGAGAATGCAAACAGTTATCTTTAAGGTTCTGGGTTTTTTAATTTGTACAGTATTCTTACAGAGGTGTTGAGGCAGAAAGTGTCCAAGACTTGAATATTGATCAACAGGGCTTGATACATGCTGATGTTGATAAGGTTTTGAACAAACACAGGTAACAAAAAAACAACACTAACTTGTCCGTGTCTTCGTGAATTTACAGTTCATGTCACAGAAGAAAGTGGCAAACTGGTGGCACTTAATCACCCTTCAGTTAAAAAATTCAGCTGTTTTTCTCTCCCTCCTGAAACTTCCATGCCCAATGAATGAATTATTGGTGACAGAGGAAAAAAAAAACCAACACAAAAGCCCACAAACAAACCCCAAAACTTTCCAAGAGTTGCTAGAATTCAGAAACATTTTCCTCTACATTTTTCATCACCTTCCATACAGATGAGGTGACATGCAAACTAAGCCAGGTAAATTTGTTTTTAATCATATTAGAATAACACTGGAATGCCAATAGATAAAAATAAGCTGCATAGAACTGGAAAAAAACTTACCTCGTGGCAATTGTTTCCTAACTTGCTTTGTAGTATACATTTTCCAATTTGCTTGTCAAAAACCTTAAGATTATCATTAAATATGGGAAAAAAATGTTTCTCCTCTTCCTGTCACTGACAGTACAGGAAGATTAAGCACACATTATTTCTGTGAACTCAAGTTCACAGCTGTTATGGTACAGCATGAGTATCTCCAACTGTTGCTCATGAATCCGATTCTGCCCACTGCATTTGAACTCACTCTAAAATGCCTGAAGAAGCAAGCCCTCCCTGTGCTAAGCAGGCAGTTGCAGACAAGCAGTTGCAATTATGCACCAAATGAGACACAGAACATCCAAACGTTTGAGAACAAGATGTTGAAACTATTGGTAAAAAGTATGAACAACTTGTAGTGCATTTTCTTGAGCCCCTTCCCAAGAGTCTCTCCCCAACAGTCTCTCCCCAGTGTGTAATCATTGGGGATTTTAATTAGCTTTTAATCCATCTAGGTGAATGAATGCTACGGTGCACCTCAGTAGAAACACATCTGGAGAAAAAACAAGATCTTACTTCTCAGATACCAGCTGATCCTACTCCAGTTCCCTTCATGCGAGATTGTCCCCAGAGGCGTGGGTATCGCATCCTTCGGGTGCAGAAGGCTGCTCGTCAGATTTCCAGAAATCTGTATCACACACATGAACAGAAGTTATTGTAATTCCAGAAGTTCAGTAGTTCAGCTCACATAGTTCTCATTATTAGGACTGTCTGCAAGAAGTCATATAGCTTTTAACAACCATTATTAAAACCGTGTCCTTTTCTGGTATAGTCATTTAAAACTTCAAATGTCTTTTAAAGTGACACATTACTCCTGAATGCAGCTGTCTCTTAATTAGAGGAGATAAAGGTTAACTGCCAAGGTAGCGTAAGTATTCAGAATCTACACTGAAGTAGTTAAACTTCCCACCAGAGACAGGCATAATGACTTCTCTTGTTTATTATTTCAAGAAGCAGAGATTACACAGCCAAAACCAACCATACAATAAATTTGAGGTTGAGCATCACTTCAGAAAAGCAAAATCCCCAGAGTCCTCATAGTTAAGCCTTTAAGATGGAAAAGGAATTTATTCACACTATCATTCTGGAGGAGAAGGGATATAGAGAACCCCTTTGTAGATGGACGGATGGACAGACACGCACGACAAACAGATTATTAGCAGAAAGCCAAAGAAACAGAAGTGCATGAAAGAACACAGTAAGGGGAACTAAAATAAACTGATCTGTAGAAGGAGAAGAATACACACGTGACAGTTCCGAAATCTCGGTTATGAGCACACAACAACAGCAGAAGAAATGCAGTAAGTAGGGCTTATCAACTGAAACATATATACTCAAAACACAGTCCTGATACGGAACTGGTCCAAGTACCTTCAAAAGGTATGTGACCACACAAAATGAGGATGCCTTTGATAACCACATCACCTCTGTCAATCAACCAGCTCCAACAAGAAGTGAAGGCTAAGGAGGGATACCAGCACTATTTATGCTCTGCTACAGCATAGTGTTGTTTACTACTCTACATTTTAGTGTCACGAGGGCATCACTGTGAAGCCCACAAACCTTAAGTACTGGCCAGAAAGGAAGGTGCAATAGGCTCAACTGTCCTTTCATACCAGCTGGCAGAAGTGGGCAACACCCAGGTGGTTCAGACCATTACCCTACTTGTTGGCAGAGCCAAGTGCCGTGCCGGTTGCCATTCCACCATGGAGCAGAGCAGGTGACTAACCTGAAGCTGTGCATAAGCATGCATTGCTGTGTCAGTTCCCAAAGCAGAATGCTCAAGTTGGTGGTCTTCTAGTTCACATAAATACAAAGACCCCGTATGGGTCAACACAAGAATAAAGAGTGTATATTGGACAAGAAAACAGCCCCCAATGGCAATAACTCCTTCTCATGGTTATCTGGGAGAAGGATTACTCAAGAGAGCATAACATACCAAATCCCAAGTTTAGCCAAGAACATTCACTTAGTTTGTTCACCCTGTTAAATCTACCTATAGCACACAACTTACTCAGCCTCCTTGTCAATATTCAAAGGGAAGGTGAAACATAGCTGCAGTGAGAACAAGCCCCTGGCACAGGGGACATGCTAAGGCAGCAGGCGGTCTGTACCTGAGATCCCTGCACACAGGAATGAACACGTTTGGGCTAACCAGAAACACCTTCAAACACAAAACTCTGCTCCAACATCCTCCAAGAATTTCTAGGATGTTTTCATCCTGTATTTTACAAACTGTCTGCTAACTCACCTTTATGTCCTTTACTCAGTACATGTAATTTGCTCTGAAGTCACGACTCTGAGGAATGTATAATATGCCCCGCTGTACTCACAAAGCAAAGCAGAGACTTGAACTCTGATCCTTGTGTTGGTCCAGTGGCCCACACCTCACATGCTAGCAGTTCACCCTCATATTTCTGATTTCAGATGGGAATTTAATGCAGGAATCGGTTCTGCTTGCCCATAGCCAGGACAGAGCACGCATCCCAACTCCCTTGCGAATACAGGGAAGGCCATTTTTCTCTTCCCATCACTCCTTTCCTTGTACAGAGCTCAAACACACAATTGGGACATAAAGACTCTCAGAATAATTAGCACAATCATAACGTCTGTCCTTCATCTCCAGTAGATCCAAACAAATACTGCCTCTCACTACAAGGTTATTTTTATTTAATTGTGCTCCATAGTGAGCTGCACAAGCCCCAGATGCTGCAGAACAGCCTGCAAGGCTCCAGCTCACGCTTTTTTACCTATGAGGTTGTGCAATGCATTGATTACTCTCATCCCGAAGGTACTTGACCAGTACTAGAAATTAGTGCTAGATGCAACTTCTAGGGACTATGTTAAGCAACACATCCACTAAAAGTGTGCAGAAAGCAGCTTTGTTAACACCACCATGTGCTAAAGTAATTTAGAAAACGCTTCTTTATTCATAGCACCAGGCAAGTAAAACATAACAGCAGCATTTAAAGAACAAAACTAGAGTTCATGTGTAGCAAATGCATTAACCTTTGCACATTTACAGACCGGGGCAATACACCTACTCGAATCCCATTCGTCATTTATTTCCAACAGCCTTCCCTCTCCCTATGTACAAGCTGGCTTAGAGCGCGAGGGAACAGAACGAGGCTGAACATCAGCCGCAAGGTGGTTAAGCACTTGCTTGTTCCCACAGTTTGTAATTAAATACTCTGACCTATCGGATAAAATGCTGACATCATACTGACAGGGCCACGAACCTAAATCCTGTTAATGTTACACTTCCAAATTTCTCTTAACCTGTATTCACATTGGCGTGAAAAGGTCTTTCCTCCCAGCTTTCCAGAAGCAGAAGCTACAAGAGACTAATATGCACATGGAAAAAACATTCATCAAGTTAAAAAGAGAAACAATTTAGTCCTACGATGAGAGGAGAAAGATTGACCACAGAGCCACATGTGAAAGACCAGGGATGGGAGGCAGGTAGGAAGAGGGCACAAAGGCAGAAGAAACCCTACTGAAACCCTACTGCTAGCTTCAAGCATTGGGAACTTAAAATTATCCTCCTTCCCCACCTTCACCCCAAAATTTCCAGTGTAAGTCACAAAGAGCTACTCTAAGTGCTACGCCCACACAGCCTTCTACTCATGCAAACAAGCAGTGTAACTGCATTTTGTTCCTGATCAGAAGTTACAGAGAAGGGCGCAGGAGGACACCTGTGGAACTGTTTCCTATCCAAGAAACTTTTCTGATGTTTATTAGCAAAGAAAATCCTCAGTGGATAAATATAGCTTTCGTAGTCAGCTAAAAATTAGAGCTATTAGAACCTATCTTGACAGCTCCAAGAACAGCTCTCACGTTGCTTAGACTCATAAAAAGTTTATGATCAATTTACCACAAAAGCTTTAATTCTGAACATGTGTCATTGAAGAAAAACACTGAAGCAAGGCCAGACTTCATTTTTCAAATGTATTAATAATAACTAATCCCCTTCGGATTACGTCAAGCATATCACATTAGGATGGCTCGGGCTCACCTTGACCGGCGAGTATGTTAAAATGCAACTAAACCCGTCTGCATTTGCACTCCAACTTGTGCTTCTTTTAAATTTCAAATGATTACAGAGGAAAGGCATCTGTCGGACTAACGCTGATCAAGACCATACTATCATCCTGTTTTATTCAACATGAAGCGTTACGCGCAAAAATATTCTTAGAGAATAATGTATAACTTCTTTTCCACGCACCTGAATTTAAAAGAGAAGGGGGAACTTTTTGCAAAATGTAACTTGCCGTGGCAGCTTCTGTTACTATAAAAGGTACATTTATGCAGTATAAGTTCTTGGTGCAAATGGTTATATATGCAAGTGAGTGGATTAACAAACCAGAGCTGAGAATGAATTTTTCCTGTTTCTGCTAATTTATGGTCCAGTGTTACATTCCTTCCATGTAATGCGATAATCTTCAGTGAATGACTTCACATTATCCTCCTCAGAGTAATCTAGGAATGCAGATACAAGGAACAGCAACCATCACCTTCATATGGCTCTCCCTCTCAACCATCAAGGGTTGATGTGCCTGATACGAGTTTTAGATATGAATAAAACTTTAAACATCTGTACTCAGTTGCTACTACCCTTCAAGCACACAACTTTCTCCTCGTGGGTACATATACCAACATCAAAGCCTTCGTAACATTGCTCAGACCAGTACCGCAGGTCCAAACCTCCACGCGGTTCTCAAATCCCCTGCTCACCCTGCCACACCTCCACCACCAGAACCCAGGAATATGATTTTCAAAGTGCAACATTCACATCTGTCCTTTATCCCAACAATAAAATCAGGAGTGTGGGAATGGACCAGGTGCACCAGAAACCTTGTTGTACAATGCAAACACTAGGGCAAGAACCGGTCAGGTTTAAATCCCTCCTAGGTCTGTCTCAGCCCACAAACCAAAACCTGGCACTCACTGCCCCAGCTGAACGCCCGCCCGTGCCCTTGTGATGATGCTATCTATGCTTTGCACAGCGATTTACACAAGAGAGGCTCAACCCAGGAGCCCAACACATCCAAATCGCTCCTTCAAAACAGCAAGATGACCTAAAGAGCCACCTTTGGAAAAGAGGACGCTGCTCAGGCATCTCATTCCAGGACAGTGTTTGCAACTGGAAGTAACATGAACGGATTGACACCTTCAACCAGGTAGACCCAAGACTCTATAAAGGCTGACCTGCACAGCAGATCTCTCTCTACGCGTGTGTCCCTCCGGTCAGCCGAGGCACTCTGCTCATTGTCCTCCGAGGTGGCCGGAGGACACCTTGCATGGCCTTTCCCTGTAGGTCATGCAGCGCCAACTCTGGGCTACTGGGCATCTGAGCAGCTGCAGGCCGGGCATCCGCACACTGCGGCCCTTAAGCTACCTCGGATTTGTTTGCCTCCTCCTTCCGTCAACTGTACAGAAAGTACAGACATGCTGTTGGCGTATCTGTCTTCACTCGGCTTTCCAAAGAGTCAGTGAAACAAATCACGTGCAGCACTTGTATCTATTGTACTAAAGTAAACACAACTCAACCACAGGATCTCTTTTTAGTATGCCGAGCACTCGCAGGTTGGTGAATGCTGCCCTGATGAAAACGCTCCCTCAGATGACCCACCCGCCTCAGGGTTTAACAGCTCCTAACCCTGCGGAGTGGTAGGGCAGTTACTCACAGCTTGAACATCACATCTGACTTCACGCTTAGGGAAGGGGATTCCAGCTACAAAAGCAGCATTGAGAAAATAGCTTAGCAGCACTGTCAGGGCTCTAACTTTATAAGTAGATTTATAATTAAGAGTAAGAGCTATTAATTAGTTTTCAATGGTAACAGCAAAGAGCTAATGATCTATTAGGAATCACAGACACAGCATTTAACGTGTAGTATTTCTCGCACTTCGGAAACAGAGACCTATAAATTCAACATAAGACACGAGGTCTCAGCAGACAAAAAATATTGCTGGTGACATTAATCTCACCGGGAGACCTACCCTTCAGAAAGTGAACATAATAGGAATTAATCTTTACCCAGATGTTTCGATAGCAACCTCATACGTAACGCTTCCATTCGCGGTACCTACATGAGTTCTGGTTACAACACAGCTATGGACAGCAGCCACAACGCAGGCAGCATGCGTTTTAACACGGGTGTATTAGGTTTGACTTCAACAGCCAAGTTATTTTTACTTTAGAGGGGGTTATCTTCTGAGATCAACCTATTTAAATTCAGCCTCCTCCATCCAAACAGCTGGAGTTCAGAAGAACTTAAAAGAAAAAAAGAAAAGCGAGCCATTGTTTTTTGACCCGCAGTTGACACAAAAGTAACCTTCAAGGTTACCTTGCCCTATTTGCGGCCTCAGGAAGGAGAAAAACACCGTTTCAGCAAAGGAATTTCTTGCCTGGCTGGAGGCCACACCCGCCACAAGAACCGATGGCAGGAAAGCATTTGGATCCACAACTCCATCCCTAGCACCCAGCCGGAGGCGAAGCAAAACTTTCTCATTTTCGGAGAAGAAAAGAAACTCTTGCTCAATAAGTAGTAATTATGCTGCAGAATTTATATGCTGAGCACGGCTGAACGTAGGAACACCAGATCAGTCAACCATAGCTTTAGCGCTTTGAGTATGATTAACAGAATGAACTTTCAAAGGTCAATTAAATGTCAACACATTTTAAAGAGATATTCTTCTTAAGTTGGGGTGATGTGTAACAGTGCCTTCCAAAGCGGCTGTGCCACTTTCACCTTAAACTTCTACCCATCCTCTACTTACATGTGCAGATATAAAGATGATAACTAATTAACCTTTGAGAGAAAATAATGGCTGTTTACGCTCCTGGCTTTCCTATCGCTAAGCTGTCTTTTATTACTCGTGTCTAACCAAGTACAGCGAGACACTCTTCCCCCTCTCCACAAAATTTCATTTCAACTGTTCAGGGTGTGAGCGAAGGGAGAAGAAAAGGAGCAAGAACAGTTTGAAAGTCTAATAATCTACTGCATTAAAATGAGATGAGGCTTTTGATATGCAATTGAGCTGCCTGGATGTAAAACTGGCGGAGGAAGGCGTGGAGGGGAGGGGGGTGAGAGACTGTAGCAGAATTAATTATGAACACATTAATCATGATTTTAGTCAGACCTGCGATAAATCTTTTTACTTCTAAAGATTTCTGGAAATCCAGATTTCAGGTAACTAGCTCAGGACATCTTAAAATTGGCGCTGAAAAGCTGAACTCCGCGTACAGATCCGTTAAAATCACCTCTCAAACTGGATGCTCAAATCATTACTTAGTTAAAAAAAAAAACCAAAACCAAAGAACACAAGTCTCCATCTCAGTACGAAGTGAAAGGCTCAAAATCCAGACCGAGGCCTGACAACACGACTGTAATGACTGACATAAGCACTAGTTATTCCAGAGCAGAACTAAAGAATAATTCGAGGGTTGGGGAGGACCAGTCGCGCTCGGTGCGGAGGCAAGAGAAAACGGGCTGGAGAGTTTTCCTTCCGCAAGGGCAGCGGTCCCAGCACCGCTCCAGCTCCTCTGGAACTCCACGCGATTTTAGGAAGGGTATTCCAGGAGGTATCCGCTCCGGCAGCCGGCGGACGAGTCCCCCCGACGCCGGGTTTCGGGCCAGGTGCCCCCGGACAGCGGCTCTCCCCGAGACAGAGGCCAGGGCGAGAGCAACGTTTAAAGTTTCCACAAAGTTCCCAAACCCGGGGGTTTCCTGGCTCCCATCCCCGTTCCCGGGGGCGCGCCCGGAGCTCCGTCCCGCTCGCCCCGTCCCGCCGCACCTGCGGTCCCGGCCGGCGCCAACCCAACCCCGCAGCGGAGGCAACCCGGCCCGGCCCGGTTCCCGCAGGTGTCCCGGCCCGCCCGCGGGGTGCCGACCCTCCGGCCGCCGCTCCTTACCTAGCCGGGGTCCCGCCGGGCCGCGGCGCCGCGCCCAACTTTCCCACTCCGGGCGAAACTTGCGGCAAACACCGGGGCCCGCTCATCGGCCACCGCCAGCCCGTCCCGTCCTGTCCTGTCCCGCGGGGCGGGGACCGGGCCCAAGTGTCCCCCCCCCGCCCCAAGGCCGGGCCCTGCCACAGGGGCGGGGAAAAGTGGGCGGGGGGAGGCGAGCCGCCCCCAGGCGCCGCCGGGGCGGGCCGGGCCGGGCATTGTCCCCCCCTTCAGGGCGCCCTTCGCGGCGGGGGAGGGGGCGTAGGCTCCTCCTCCCCTCGCCATGTTCTTTGTTTCTCCGGCTTTCCCCAGCCGTTCCCCTTGACGACCGCGGGCCCCGCGGCGCCGCCTCCCCCCTCGGCGGCCCCCCCAGTCCTCCCGCCGCGGCGAGGCTGGAGGAGCGGAGCCGCCCCGGCCGCAGGTGACCGACCCGCCGCCCCCAAGCACCGCCCCCCCCTCCCCCTCCGCCGCCGGAGGGGATCCCGTCCCGCTCCGCCAATTAGCTCAGGGGGAAAGGGGCAGTCCCGGCCAATGAGGAGCCGAGTTAGGAGAGTCCCCCCTAGGATGGGCCAATGGGGCGGGGAGGAGCGGCTAGGCCCGCCTCCCCGCCGCGCGGCGCGCAGAGCCGGGGCGGCCGCCGGCCGGTAGCGCCGGAGGGGTCAGTGCTGCCGCGGGCCCGGCTCGGGGCTCTGGCGCCGCGAGAGGCGGTGCCGGCCCACAGCGCTCCGGCGTGCGGGGCGGGGAAGAGCGGGACGCCGCCGCGGCACTTCCCTGCCAGGCCCCGCTGGCCCGCGCCGCGCCTCGGCCGGTGTCCCCTCAGCGGCGTGGCCGGCTGGTGGGCACCCGGGCCCGCGGGGCCTGCTGACCCCCGTGGGCACCCCGGCACTGCAGCCCTGCCTCCTCAGGTACTCCTGCTGGTGAGGTGGGAGGGGTAGGGGGCAAAAAGGGCTTGCGAAGAAGCAGAGCCGGGACCTGGGGAGGGGAGAAGTTGGCAGAGACTGCAGCGGTCTCATACACTGGCAGGCGTTGTCTCCAGTTGATCGTGTCACAGACAAAAGTCTCCTCTGGTGAGTCCTTCCATCAGTTTTGGAGTGGAAGGAACGCCAAGGCCCTTATATACCCAAGGAGTGAGCAGAAGAAATAGCAAAAATAATAATTCAGAGGTGAAAGCCAGTGTTCGGGGTCGCCGTGCCGTTCCCATGGCTGCGTTACGCTCATTAGGTGACCCACATGTACTCCACCCACCCAATAAATCATAAATTATACCCCCAAAACTGGGTGAATTTGTTGTTTAATCTCAAAATACATAACCTTGTCGCTCAAACTTTCATCACGTTATTCCAGTCCTCAAGTTCAGACAAATCTTCTTTAGGCTATCTTGATCTTTCTCCTGGCTGTTCCTCCCAGCCCTGCCAGCAGGAAATTTCACCAGTACGTCCCAGAACTTAGTGCCAAGTTTGTGGATCAACCTGTTAAAACTTTACATTGGTGTGATGCCTGTTCCCTCCGGAGCTTCCTTCTGCAGGGGAGTGTTCCCTTCGGTGGCATCTCCCTTCAGCCGGTTTCCTTACCCACCCTGCAGCCACTCACCGACCCCTGTAACAGCTTCCCGTGAAATCACGTACCAAAAGGTGACTGAAGTCTGGTGATGCTGGATCTCCTGCCTTCTCCTTATTCAGGAACCTTACCTCTCACAGAGGATACTGGCTTTGTCTCACAAAATTTACCTTTGGCAAAGCCCTGTTGCGTTTTATCCCGCTTTCCACTTACTTCCACCCGTTTCCTGACATTTTCCTTATACGTTTGCTCTCAGTCCTCAGTGACTAATGGTGGCAGGCAAGTAGTCTTCAGCTGCTTGCTGCTGAGTTTGAACACCGGCAGTAAGAGCGTGCTGGTGGCTAGCCCACGTGGGCTTCCCCCTGTCTGGAAAGAACATCTTCCATGACTCTTGCCCTTTGGATTGCCATAGCTCCATGCCATAGATATAAGAGGTTAATTCCAGCTCGTATGCCATGCACTGCATCTTGTGGCCATGGGAGAGTCATCAATATTGCAATTAACAGGAATAGATTTGGCTGAAGTCGGATTTTTCTCCCGTGTGCAGCGTGGCGATCCTTCCTAGCCTTTTTACATGAGAGCTGGGTATTAGTGCATGTGCACATGGGCACCCTCTCCTGTGTGCCTCAAAGGATAGCTTAGATTTTTTGCTACATTTGTGTTCCTCAGTTAAGATCTGACCTACTGAGCAGACCTGGTACTTGTCTGGTGTCTGGGGGTTTTAGCCCAGAAGTTCAGGCATTACGATTCTCCGTAAGGCTTGTGTTTCCGTCACAGCTGGGCACAAGTCCAGGGACAGAGCCTGGGCATGCCATTGTGGTACAAACGTCTAGCCAAGGACAGTCCTGCCTCCAACAACCCAGAGCACAAGTTGGGCAGGATACAAGAGATACTGAATGACATCTAGTATTTATACATGGAGTAGTAACCAAAGGATTCAGCCACATCTCAACAGCAGAGGAAGAATTTTAGTGTCGCTCAGATCCATAGTCCACAAATCCCTCCTGCAATAGCCATGCCCAACTTCCCCATACGTGGGTGAAATACGATGTCTGTTGATCACAGCAGATACATCGGGGATTTGCAACGCCTTTTTGAGCTGCCACTGATTGAGCTGTGGTAGTTGGCCATGTTCCTGCTCATAAACGGTTTCAAATGTGAGCAAAACATTTCCTAAGCCTCTTTCGCGGGGGAAGGGGTTTATGTTAGCAGCGCATCTCACTTTTGCCGTGGGCTAAGAGCAGGGATTGGCGCTGCTGCTCAGCTGATGTCTGGTAACTCCATCACTGCTGAGCTCTCAGCAGGCTAGAGCACCCGGATGGATCTGTTGGAAGGCTGGGTTACCCCAGTCTTGCTGGAAGAGCTGAACATTACTGTTTTAAACTTAAAATAGCTTGGTAAACTATATTAAGTTCAATCATGTATTTAAGATGTGCGGGGTTATAGTTACTTTTTTCAGTCTATTTGCTAAGTTTTTATGGTTTATTACTGTAGTATCTGTGAGGGAAGGCTATTAGACTCTGCCAAATAAAATGTTCTTTGAGTCAGAAAAAAAAAAAAAATGGTGTCTGCTTTGTTACAGGCATGTTTCTCAAACACAGTAAGTCAATGGTGTCCTTGTAGTGATTTATAGAGAAGACATTCAGAGTCCTTGGAGGCGTTTTTGTTTTTTTTTAATTACCAAGATAACTTCCTCACCAAATCCATTACTCAAAGACAAAACAACTGTGTTGTACTCACTTCCACTGCTGTAGTGAGATGAAAAAGTGTTGATACATTCTTCCCAGAGGTCATCAGAACTACAAACGAGGTTGTGGACCTCGTGTATACGCACAGACTGGTGGACAAAGCCTGGGGTTTATTGTGCTGTATGAGAAGCTGAACAGAAGGGAAGGAGATTAAACAAGACATTGGGAAAGAAGAGGTACCTACCCTACACGGTATCTGATTTGCCGCAGAGCTGCTGTGTGGGAGGCTGGGAGGAAGAAGAAGCACAGTCATTTTCAGTTTTTAATGGAGGACAAACACACTGCAACACTAATGGCAACTACTGTGTTGCTCTGTCTGATCCAGACTCAAGAAATGGGGCTCAAATCCCTTTTCAGCCAATACTCATGGCCTTACAGATTATTTCCACCAGAAAACCAAGGGTAGAGTTGGGAGTGACACTGGCAAATTCCTACTTGCTTGTAGAAGGACATACCTTCTTTGATATTTATTCAGTACTTCTTGCTTTCTTCCAGTCTGTTCCTCAAGTTTCTCTCAGGCTGGCATTTTCCATCCCTTCCCTGCAGCTGTGGCCGCTTGTCTCTGCCTCGTTCTCTGGGTGTTTCCAGTCACAAATAAGCAACACGTTCTGGCTGATGTTCCGTTTCTGAGTAGCATGGCCTATATAGTCTGAGCTTTTGAGTGAAATTAATATCACGCCATTTTTCTTATTCTAAAAATGTTTGGGCTAAAAGAGTTGGAAAGTTAGGCACTCCTCCAAGCGACATGTTTCAGTGGCACGGAATGATTTTCTGCGTAGTCCAACTTTCAGAACACCTCTTGGTTTTACAGTGTCTAGCACAAGAGGACCTGATGTGAATTGGCTG
Organism: Rhynochetos jubatus; assembly: GCA_027574665.1. Classification (NCBI taxonomy): domain Eukaryota; kingdom Metazoa; phylum Chordata; class Aves; order Eurypygiformes; family Rhynochetidae; genus Rhynochetos; species Rhynochetos jubatus. The sequence continues at coordinate 93,648,482 of CM050650.1, read as the reverse complement.
GTAGATACAACCATAGTGAACCTGCTGAATGAATAATACTAAGATTGGGTGGTTCTGCTACTTCATTTCAGATTGAAATGGTAATTCAGAAAAATACCCTGTTCCAAAATTTGTTTTCTTCTTCACTGAAGTGATGGTTTCTCATCTGCAGGAGATGTAATGTGAATATCTAACATTTGGGGGAGAGGGGTAAGATCTTTGCCCTCTGCTGTTCTCCTCAGAACTGGAACACAGCGATGGGTTTTTTGGGAAGCACAGCGGAGAGCTTTTTAAAGTGACCTTGCTGGGAAAGAGGGCAGCAGCAGATGTCCAATTCGGTACTTCTACCATGCACCCAGCGAGTTACAGTCAGGGAGCAGCAGGTAATGTTTAACCTTCAAAAAAGATTATTGGAGCAACAGGAATTGTCTTGCATTTTTGCTGCTCTGGACTTCAAAGTACAATCAATACACCTTAGACAATACTGATTTACAATTTAATCAAAAGGGACTTTTAGACTTCAGATATCAACAAAATATCCCTCTTGATTGAAGTGCTTCTATTTAGCGCCTCACAGGGATGCCCATGATATCCCCAGTATTACCAGTTACCCTATTCTCTCTCCGTAATTATTAATTCTGTGGTTTAGCTGTGTACAGCACAGTAAAACAAGTATATGCTAACAACAAAGACCTGACTAGGTGTGATGTACTGACCGTGCCGGCGTACGCTTGCTATCTCTGGGGAGCTTCCTTGGACGGCACAACAGCTCGTTCCAGAGTAATGCTGTGGTTGAAAAAAATTAAAAAAAAACAAACCCAAAGACCATAGCCACTTCTCAAAAGATGCAGCAGCTCTGTCTGTTTTCAGGGCATGTTATCAAACCACTCGCAACTTAGATTTGAAACAACAAAATCCTAAGTAAGTAGTGAGCAAATCTGTGTGCAGACGTAGGCCTGGTAACTTGAATGCTTGTGTTTGCTTCATGGTAGGAATTGCAGCTCTTCTTTTGTCCTGACCTGGCAGCTTTGGAAAAAGGGCAGGGGTTTTTCCAGTGGTTGGTCTGAATTGCGTTCCGCTATTGTCTGATAGCATCATTAGCTGAAACCTTAGCCATGAAGTCAAAGTGAAGCCAGGCATGAGGAAAATCTTTAGTACTGAAGGCCAGCAATAAGGGCAACATGACTTTGAATTGTTGTTTAAAGAACAAAGGGCCCCGTTTTGCCGTTCTGATATCAGAGGAATTTTCTCCTTAAGTCATCTTGCTAAAGGCAGCTGGACAAGTTTTAGTTAGTACCACTTGATATTAGTAAAGAGCAAAAGTAATCTAACACTCCGAGGCAAACAATTAGGTTGTAACTAGAAATGTTTCTAATAAGTGTCTCTGAAGACGCAGACAGTGGTTGTCCTTGTACAAGACCTCACATATTTGTTTACATTCAAACCAAGTCATATTTGCAGTATTGTAAAAGGACAGTAAACGTCTGTAGCTCTTTGCACCCTCTACCAGGAACAGACCAGAAAATATTAAAAGTAAAATTTCCTAGCAAATTCAAATTTGGAGTATAGGTGAATACAGGAACAGAAGAGAGGAGAACATGAAATACCATATTGCAAGAGCTGGGATTTGCTCATTTTTGGACAATCTTGTGATGGTAAATGTGTGTAACATTAACAGATGCGCTGTGCATGAGCTTTTAAGGATCAGAGCCCTGTGTACGTTGGGGAGGTGCCACCAAACAGCATGAACTACCGATTCTGGTTTGCACTACAAGCTGCTCAGTTCACGCTTACCGTAAGAGTTTCATCAAGCTTCTCCAGCTGAATGTCTGGGACAAAAAAGCAAGATAATTAGCCCACATCCTTTGCTTTTTCTGAGATAACTTTTCTCATCGATTAACAGTATTTTTCTTTGGCAAAAGATTATTTTCAAGCTCCAGGCTTTCCATGCTGTTCACTATAACGTTTGCACACTAAGTACGGTATGAGGAGTGAACAAGTAACACCACGATATTTTATCACATTATTACTTTGGTAATATTAAATCACTGAACATGTCATTTGTGTTTACCTTATTATTTTCTGCAGTAAGCTACCAGTAAAAGTAAGCAATAGCATTTTTCTTAAGTTTAGCTGGTGGAATGTAATTAAACATTGTATCACACAGCGACAAAGTAAGTTGAATTAAACAGTGCAACGACAATTCTTAAATTTCATAACGTGAGTGCTTGATTATATGGCTTTCTTTTAATGTAATTTTTACAAGTAATTTTCTTTAAAAACCCAAAAGCATCATAGTGATACTTGTATGACATTGGCCCATCGGGGCTGAAAACTGTAGTTACCCCATAGAAACCACAGCCACTTGGAGCAGCCCGTGTTTGCTTGTAGCAGCTTGTTCTCCATAGGTGAACCAGCACAAGAACATGTCTGCTTGGAGGGTTTCAGAGTAGCAGCAAGACAGAGGATTTAGGGAGCTTGGGTATCACTTCAGGACCTGACACACTTGTGTTCTGATGTGATGACTCTTCCACCTACTCCTCTTGAGCACCATCCATTGATCCACAGCGCTTCCCTACCCACCCTCCCCTGCCAACTGCCCCAAATCTGCCTCATTCCTTCTGTTTCTTTTCTTTTTGTAAAGTTCTTGAAGTTCTGCTGATGCAAAAAGGTGCTGCAGAGGCAGGTGCTCTTCTCAAACACTGCCTGCGAGGCAGATCCGAGCGAAGGAAGAATGAACCAGAGAGGGGAACAACCCTGCCTGATCAAGTGATGAGGACCAAGATGAAGCGAAACCAAAGATACCAGATCCCTATCCTTCTGCTACACCTGTAGAACTGGTAATGAACCCGCTTTTCAGGTCTCAGTAGTTGCAGTAGCAGAGATGCTGAATTTCTGCTGTGTGTCCTTCAGCTGTCCGCAACAGAAAAGGCACTTTACGGGCAATTGCATGCTTTCAGGGTAGTCATCAGAAAAGTTCTGGAGACCGCTGTTGCTTTCCTGCAGAGATGCTTTTTAATTTAGTCAATGTGGTAGGTACCTGATGGCTCTCAGACGCTAAAGATCCACTCTGAAGGGGCAAGGTTGTGTGTCTGTGCTGAGAGGAAGAGGCAATGGGTGTTTGGTGAAAGCCTTCTTTCACCTGAGCTGCATGTCTGCACAGACCCTTATCCCACCCTCATCCTCACATCCTTCACATCCCAACCTTGTTTCTACATCCCACCCTGATCTCTTCATCTGCCCCTGGTTTCCTTTCACTGGAAGCTCTTCCAGATCTAGAGCAATCTCCTTGGTTCTCATTACTTGCATAGCAGGTTTCAAAAGTGCACTGAACCGACAGCACTGTGGCGCTGGAATAGCTGGAAAAATTCTGTACTGAGGCATGGAGCACTGCCTCCGCTCGCACTCCCGTCTCCTAGAAGCCAGAGGTTTGTTAAAACACACTACTCAAAAAGCAAAGTCTAGAAACATGGTTTTGAATAGAATCTGCATTTTTTTCCATCAGCTGAATGATTTAATACCTGTGTTTATTCAGCAAAGTTGGGAATGAGCAGCTGTGGCAGTAACTTAATGATGACAAGCTCCGACTGCCAGGCAGTGCTGTTTATCATAGGTCATTGCTCTCCTCAGCGCTTGAGACAAACACTGGATTCATTGGGAGATCTTTCAGCAGAGGGATAATACGTTGAAAAGCAGCTCGGTCAAAATGACTTCGCCGTTGAACATTTTCTAGCAGTCACAGAACCTGAAATCTGATTTATTAATTAAATCCTATCAGCACATGCTCTGAAGAAACCAGCGTGGCTGAACTATGTCCTTGTTAAGTGAGATTAAAGGACATGACAAAAGTTTGTATATTATGCCTCAACCCACATTTCCTGTAAAGGATACAGCTTGTTATTTTTCAAAATATGCTGAATATATTTTCTTTATATCTTGGTTTATTATGACCCGTGGGAGCAATTCTAAAACTGAACTATGCAAGAATGAAGGGAAAAAAACCCTAAAACTGCACTACTCAGGAGGAGCTGGCCTATCTTCACCGTATTCTCTCTCCCATGAAGGAACAGATCGGGAGATAGCTGGCCAGATTTTCTCCAAAAGGAACACATACTTAGTAAGAGTCTTCGCTTAAACACTTGTCAAGTAATTTTTCAAATAGATTTATCAAGCTAAATGACACATAAAGATAAATAAAGCCTATCTTAATGTGAAAAAAAGGAAAACAAAATGAAAAAAACTATTAGTAACATGCAGCTGAGAGTATCATCCTATGACACTTCCATGGGATCGCTGGAAACAGTGCCTAGTCCCACAGCATGTGACACACGTCTTGCAGTCTGCTCTGTGCTGGGTAATTATAATGCACTCAGCCTGTATATTCAAATTAGTCTTTGATAGGGAAACAACTCCCTGAGCCCCAGCAGTGAACGCTGTAGGCAGACGTAGGCAGCTTGGAGCCAGTCTCACTTGCCACTTCTGCTACTCCAAGAGTCCAAGCCCCAGGCACGCCCTTCTCTTGCCTTTCATGTTACTTTGCAGCCGTTGGGGTTTTGCACCAGCCCACGCTTCCTCCTGGAGCCTGGGGTGGTTAGTGCACGGCGCTGCCCTCCCCGCCGGGAACTGCTCCATTGGGTCAGCCCGCTGCAGATCCCTAGCCTTGGAAATGCGTCCAAATGCTTCACGTGCATCAAGACACACGGATGGTGGTGGGCTGGCAGGGTCTGACAGGGCCGAAGCATTGGCCAAAGCTGTTACCTCGACTTTGCAGCAGTGCCACTACAGCCGTGACCCGGCTGCTGCTCACTCTCTCACTTCCCCATGGGAAGCAGAGTCTTGGTTCTCCTGCTCCTCACTCCCTGTTTGCGCCACGCCTCGTGGCCAGAAAGACTTGTTATAATTTTTCACCGCAGTCTTGTCTGTTTTGCTTCGGCTGTCCTTGTTTCTGGTCATGCTTGCCTTTTGGCTTTGAGGGTGTCATAAAGACGGGTTTGAATGTCACACCATTGGGCACTGCATCAGTGGCAGAGGCTGCTGTCATGTACCAAGCCTCCGGCCCTGAGAACAGCGCATCCACATCCTTTCTTGAGCATCCTCGTCCTTTCTTGGGCATCCTTGTGACAGTCCACCTTCAGAAACCACAGGAATATCGCACAGTGATTGCATAGCTCCTGCCATTTAACGTGAACGTGCTTTGCCAAGAGGGGACTGGGATTTCATACAACAACTCATGGCAGGTACTTACGCACTCTGTTGGACATGAATGCTTGGCTAGACAATAAGTTTTGCCTTGGTGTAACTGGCACAAAGCATCAATGTGCTAGTGCCTGCAAGAGCAGATGGCTTGCCTATTTTCCTCCGGACGTTAAGGCTCCGAATCTGTGACACATCCCTTCCCCAGATTCACAGAAAGCTGCAGAGGAACCATCTCCTGTCAAATTTCTTCTCCTGCCTGGTGGGACCGGCTCCAAACTCAACTACCTACACTGCATAGTTCATTCCTGAAAATTTCTGGTCCTCTAGAGTTTAAGACTCAGTGATGAAACTGGGGAAAACCCCTGAACCACAGCATGTGTGACTAAAAGCAAGGTGACCATCAGTGGTCCCTGAGAACTGGACATCTCTGTTAATTACCAGGGTCTGGCATGCAGGCCCCATCAGTGGGCAGCAAGGGGTTGTGTACGGGCGGCCCAGACACACCGAAGCGTGAGAGAACTGCAACACCACAGCTTTCCACGAGGTTCTGAAATCCAAGCCTGCCTCTCACTTGTTGCAATACAGAAAGGATGCTGAATGACTTATTTCCAGCTCCAACCAGAATTTTCTCTGCCCTTTTGACAACTACCTGCTATATTGTCCCCCTGGCTGGAAGAACAGTGAGAAGAGTTCCCTAACTCAAGAGGAAGCTCCGTTTAAAATTGAGTAGCTGCTTTTAGACAATACTTCAGGATTCTTGGACAGGCAGCTTTGTGTAAGTGCTGCTGGCTATCACTGCTGTCTCCTCAGGGACAAGGAAAGGCTGTACCAAATATTCAGGATAAGAATAGCAACAGAGGACTGATACTGCACTAGTGTGCAGGATGGGTGAGATGAATGTCACCTCCCTCTTCATTGCCTTAGTAAGTCATCTCTCCTCTTGCTTTTTTTTCTTAGGGGTTTTCAGAAAGAGCAGCGATTTCACCTTATATAAAATGGGCCAGGTATCATCAGGGATGTCCAGCTATTAAAACAAGCTGGTAAGAGTTTTCACGCTCTCCTGACAGAAGGGGCTTTGGATTTTATGCATAACAAAAGTTTTGGTCCACAATGGCAAGAAAATGACTTAGCAATCCTCTATATATTTGTTTCTATGGCGTTAGGCAATTTTGCTTTTGGTAAACACTATGCTGTACACATAAATACTCCAACCCCCTCGTGGAGAACATCTAATGAGAAATGTAATTTTACCTTCATAAAAAGGTAAGATACGTTGGCCGTTTGGCAGATCCTTGCCCGGCGGTGCAGGAACACTGCGGGCGCTTGGAATTCACTCCTATTGTCCCCAGGCTGAATTGCTTTGAAAAAGGTCACATGAGGAGGAAAGGAAGTTTTGACTTTCACATGCCTGTTATTGCTAAGGAAACCACTTCCTTGGTATTCACATATTCAGCATGTCTCCAGTTTTGGCACTCTGACAAATGACATCGTGCTACTGCATGGAGTAACAAAGAAGGGTGTAGAAGGCTGTTAGATAACTTGACGCGTTTGAAACGCCAGTGCAGCTTTTGTAGACTGCCAAAGTTCAAGTAGGCTCCGTTAGGAGTAAGCAGGGCCCTTTGTTAGCTGCAGATGAGATACCTGGAGTTCAGAAATGCGGAAAAAGGGTTCTGGTCTACAATTCGGCAAGCTCTGGTAGTTTGGAGGCTTCCTGGGTTGTAGCAATGGCGACGTTCTTATACCACTGCAGATGTTGGGAGACAAGTTTTCTACTATAAATATACCTGAATTATGCTCTGTGTAGAATTTATTTTGGCTTTCAAGTACGTACTTGCCTTTTCTTCATCGTTTGGATATGAGAAACTAAGTATTCTCAGGTGACATGTGGCAATTTCATTAAAAGCACTTGAATTTGAAATTCAGGTCTGTGGGACTTTTCCCATTTTTCTGACTTCTAACTCAAAGAAGGAATTAGAAAGAGCGACAAGCTACTGTTGGTTAGGTCTGAAAATATCCAGAATGCAGTTTGTTTTTTTTTAAAGAGGATTGAAGCAGAATTTCTTTGAAGTAGCATATTTGCAGATCTCAATCTGACAAGAAGAAAATGTATCATAATTACGCTTATTTCTGCTCTAAGAGGAAAAAAAAAAAGTGTAGTATGCTTCAGGCTAGAAGTGGGTTTCACTGTAAATACACAATAGCTACTGAGATTACCAAGACCAAACACGAGGCACGCACAAATCACAGGAATTGAACAGCTAAAGCCCTGCTCAATTTACTGAGAGGCTAGTGAGCTTTTGATATGTCAAGATCTATTTGTCTAGATGTTATCTGTAAAAACAACGTAATGTAGTGAAGCGAGCCTGGGACTGCGGAGGCCAGAAATCAATATTCTAATCTTGGCCCTGCCTCAGATGCATTTGGTGGCCCCAGAGTAGTTGTTTAATCTGCCCGCGTGCTCGCCAGAGATAAAACAGTTCAAATATAATAAACTCCACTGAAGAGTCGCGCAGATCAGTTCACAGCTTCTGTATCCTTCTCTGAAGACCTGAATTGTTACGTAAATCTTACCATTAGATGCAGGACTTCTGGAGGTTTGTCTCCAGGAAAACACACACTGTGGATCTTTGGGTCTGAAATTTCAGGTCTATTTTCTAGCAGGCGCCCCTGCCCCATGGAGATGTCCAGCACAGCCTGATGGCGGCACAGAAGCCACCAGGGTATCTGCCATGATAACGTCTTTTTCCTTTTCTTTTTTTTGTTTGCCCCATAAATACATTTTAAAAAAACATGGTTCAGGTGTTTTCTCTCTGAAAATGTCGTTATTTTCATCCTGTCCATGGCAGGAATAGACCATACTTCAACAGAAGTTATTTGGTTAATGCAGAAATTAGAGAGAGAAGGACCTATGGCCTGTTTATTTAGGAACTGAGATAATAATTGTGATTCCTTCTGGCTTAAAAGACTTGAAAACGTGCTGGATTTCATGTTCCACTCATTTTCCCTAATGTCATCGTTTCTGAGTGATTATCTTAATAGAGGCTTAGCTGAGCCGCACTCCTTCCCAAGGATCTCAGACGGGTTACCTGAGGGGAGACAAAAGATAGGTAAAAACTCCTGAGTGAAGCCAAATAACCCCTTTCAGCTTTTAAAAAACAAAGCCAATGAAAACAAACAAACACAGAAATCAAGCAACCAACACCACCACAAATTATCTTCTATAATATAGGAAAGGAGAGAAAACACTGGCTGCATCCCTCTTCCCCGTGGCAAACGAGTTCCAAGTACGGAGGGCGAGAGTAGTCACGTCCCTGCACACTGTGCACTTTTCCAGCCCGAAAGAGCAGCAGTTTGTTAATTATTCCAGAAACAGCTTACAAGCAGACATTTGGAAATTGCTAACAAAAAGCAAGTGCTAAAACAACCGGGTCTGCATTTACCGGTGTGTAAGTTCGTTTTACAGTCGTTAGTACTTGCAGAGATGAGTCCAGCACCTTTAACAGCCCTGGGTTTTGTCTCCCGCGTTAGCCAGCCCTCGTGGTGGTGTTCTAAGGCAGTTGTTAGCAGAGGCTGTGGCTGGCAGGTGGTAGCTACACCCGAACCTCCACGAGGTTTTGGGTACTATCAGAAAAAGCTTGAAATATCCACTGTATTCAGCGGGGAGGCAGCAGGGAAAGCGGCGCACGGGGGTGATGCACTTGCGGCAGCCCGGGGTTGCTAAGCACGCAGCCTGCTATGCCGCTGAGCGGGCAGGACCAGGCAGAGCCATTCAGTCTGGAAGCAGCTGAGTATTTAATAAGCTGCATGCTACCATACATTTACATAGCCTAAGTTGTAGTAAAGCTCTAGCAGTAGAGGGTCAAAAGTGCAGGGCTAAAGCCCACGCAGACCGCATCGCAACCCATCCTGTCCTCAGCGGAAAAGGACTTAGGGAGGATCGGCGAGAAAATGAGTCTCGCTCCAACCAAGGAGAATTTTAAAGGACCAAAGGCAAGAATGTTAAAAATAATTGAGGCTAAAGCACGTGTGACCAGCTCTGGCAAAGGTCATTTACACAACATTATGGCGTATCTATGTGCCCCCAGTAAACCGAGACTAAGGACTGCAGTGGAAAAGAAAATGAGATCCCCCTCCTTCGTGGTTTACACGTCTAAACCAAAATGACTCTGCTCGCCCAATCCGTGTGATCTTAAGATTCTGTTATGTGAATCACTTGACATGTATTTATTTCCCAGTGCGCATATTTAACTATCCCCCCAGGCATCATCTTCACCCTGACACTGCCGGAGACCAGAGTCCTGCCTCGCGCGGCGGCTCCCCGCAGCAGGCTCTCCGTCCCCTCTCTTTTCTCTCCCTCGTTAGCGCAGATTGTTTGAACACTCACAGAGCTACCGGCTTTGGGCAGGCGAGCCCACGTCCGATTTCACTTCCTCTAGCGTAATCACGGACTTCAGTGACTGTGCTTTTCATTTATACTGACGTAACCAAGACTGAAATCTGTCCCACAGCAAATATTTATCAGAGCATATCAAAGGAAAAGCAGAGCAGAAGAGAAACAAGCAAAACAGCGAGTGCCATTAAACTTTGCCAAGACAGATTTCAAAGTCAGTGAAAACCACCCCAGAGACCGAGCTAAAATGTAGGACAAAGTAGAACAGTGGAAAAAAAAAAAAAATAAAGCCAAATTTCCAAACACTGATGTCCTACATCTCCCGCAGAACAATTTTTCATTACTTCTAACTCGCAAAGAGGAAGAAGGAAAACCTGCACAGAACTAAAAATACGTGAGCAAAGTCAATGACTCCGCCGCTTTTGTTACCATCCTGGCTCCGATGCGTACGCCCCTCTACCTGCTCAGGTCAGGGACCTTTTCCACAGAGCAGTAACAAAGAAGCATGACAACATCCACAACTGGCTTTCTGAATGATATAAAATAACAGGATGCCACACTTTAATTAGATAATTAAAACTCTGTTGCTGCTTTGCTACATGCCAAGGACACTCAGTTTCTTGGCAACAGACCCCCAATTTTCCTTCTTGGATATCCAGGTCACAGCCATTTGGATGAGAGGCTCTTTTCCAGCAGCAGTGCAGGGCTGTGGCACACAGCTTCCCGTCTTGCTGTCAGTATCCCCTGGAAGTTCAGCATCATTCAATCATATTTACAATTATAAAAGCTGCTAAATTAAAGCCCTTATAAAGGGCAATTTCTCAATATTCCCAAAGGTCAGGGGGCATGTAAGGATATTAAAAACTTAGGTAGCCCTGTGCAACAGCAGCAACTTCTTATGTCCGCAACAGTGTCTCACCCTGTTCTAAAAACATGATGAAAGGCGAGAGGGAGAGGGAAAACAACTGTTTTCTCCCCAGCTCTCCAGTTTCTTCAAAAATTAGGCCTGACCATTTGCTGTCATCCCACCTTTTTCGGAGAAAGGGGAATGCTGTCCTGGAAGAGGCCTTCTAGAGAAGCATCATCATTCCATATGGAAGACAGTTGATAAAATCATAGACTGGTTTGGGTTGGAAGGGACCTTAAAGACCATCTAGTTCCAACCCCCCTGCCATGGGCAGGGACACCCTCCACTAGACCAGGTTGCTCAAAGCCTCATCCAGCCTGGCCTTGAACACTGCCAGGGATGGGGCATCCACAGCTTCTCTGGGCAACCTGTGCCAGTGCCTCACCACCCTCTCTGGGATGAATTTCTTCCTGATATCCAATCTGAATCTCCCCACCTTCAATTTAAACCTGTCACCCCTTGTCCTGTCACTACAGGCCCTTGTAAAAAGCCCCCCCCCAGCTTCCTTCAGGTACTGGAAGGTGCTATAAGGTCTCCCCAGAGCCTTCTCTTCTCCAGGCTGAACAAGCCCAACTCTCCCAGCCTGTCCCCATAGCAGAGGGGCTCCAGCCCTCTGAGCACCTTCTTGGCCTCCTCTGGACTCGCTCCAACAGGTCCATGTCCTTTTAATGCTGGGGGCCCCAGTTCCTCTCAGCTCTGCTTAAGCTGGAAAGGCATAACAGCAGAGGCATGTTTTTGAAAACCAGGTAGTTTTTCACACAACAGGCATACAGAGCACACTACCAAGGAGCGGGTGAGACAGAACAAGTCATACAGACCAGATGGTAGTCACACAGCTTAATGCACTGTTGGAAGGTGCCCAGCTAGTCTGGTGATGAGCAATAGAAGAACCTATATAGGATAATGCTCTTTGTTAAGTGCCAGCAATTTATTACATTATATTCCTGAGAACAGCTGAAGTGAATTAACGACAGTTACCATTTGCTATTCTTTCTGACAGCTCTGAGATCGTATCTGTACTGCTGTTGTGCGTGGTGGTACCTTCTGGGCAGATGTGGGCTTGTTCAAAGCTAACCCAAGGCCAGCTGTCTTGGCTAGCGTTGTGCCAAAGCCTAGCCAATGAACCACCCAGCAAGTATATTAGCTTATGCTTGCTGCAACGCTATCACCTGGGCTTTGGTCAGCGTGGAGCGTGACCAGAACAGGCTTGTATCCACTCAGAAAACTTAGCGAAACCAGAGCTGGTCAAAGCTGATCGGGCTAAATGCTCCTCCCTCCAGCTACATCAAGCAAAGGAATGGTTAGAAGGAACATGCACCGTACACTCTTTGATGCAACAAAGCAGGTGTAAGACAGTGCACCTGTATCCTTCCTCTCTTGCGCAGAGCCTACATCCAAGCCTAGGTATCAGCATTTAGCTCTAAAAAATAATTTGTTTCTTTTTCATTAAAAAAAAAAATCGAGCAGTTTTATGGAAACCATGCTGCAAAGTGCAATTTGGCAGCACTCGCGGAGATCATATTTTCTATTGCTTGTCCTGAATCTGATCTTGCATTAGGGACAGGTGAGGTAAACAAAGCACAACCTTGACCACAAAAATCTAGATTGCCTTGACATTCTGGAAATGAAGCTGAGACAATACTGCTGATTTTTTTTTTCCCCCAGAGAACAGTCTGGCCCTTGGTATCTCATGCACAGAAAGGTTAATTAATTAATTTTTAATCGGAAAACCACTTCTCTCTACAGATGAGCACACCTTAAATACTGTTATTGCTTCATAACCTTCTGCTGATCAGATGTAGCCGTTTTCTACATGATCTCCTGTGGAACAAGGTACACAAGTACTCCGTGGTTATGTTTTGCATGAGCCATCTACGCCGGAGCCATCACTGTCTACATCCCGTCATCTGCAACATCTAATAAACCACAGATCAAAGTAGAGAGCAGGTTAGAGCCTTGGCAGCCTTACCATTCTGCATGAGCCAACTCAACAACTTGGCTCACTGTAGCTGGGACACAAGTATGAGTAGTTTCTAACTATGATTTAAGGGTTTTGCTATGTTTATTTGGGTTATCTTGTAAAGAGAACATTCCACTGCATGATGGCATGCAATTATAGCATACAAATCTGTCCACAGAAGAAACCTAGTCACCAGCTAAAATCCATAAAGTTATTACACAGTTTCAACACACACAGAGAAAGCAGTTAAGTCAAAAAACAGGAAAAAGAAATTTTTCTAGTTTAAAAATACAAAATCTTAATGAAGAAACTGTATTAGAGGTAATAAAGGACATCAATTCCTTTTTAAAAAGTAAACCTCTCCAGAAAAGGTTTCAGAGTTCACACAAGAAGTTTGTTAAAAGGCAGTTTTATTTGGTTTAGTACAGCTTGCTTTTATCACATGATTTTAAATAATTATTTTTCCAGTTAATCATCATCTTTCTCATGTTTTGACTTAAAAGGTGCCTATCACCTTTGTATTTGAGTAAAGATTTGCTGTCTTGAGTAAAGACAGCAAAGAATTTACATTAATTGAAATCATGACCCTCTTTATTTCTACCCCAAATATTAATAACATCCTTCCTGTTAACTACCCACATGTACTTCAAGACACTGTAGCCTGCTTTTCATTGTAGGTCTGATGCCAACGAATGGAATAAAACAGGACTCCCTAGAAAGCGTCACATTTCCCATCTCTGGAGAAAAGTTATCTTCTTTACCTCGTTATTATTTCCCCTGATAGTTACCTCAAGCCTGTGACAATGATGCAGTCTTAACTCTTCACAGCCGTTTGGTGGTATTTCACTGACAGCACTCTGTTATCAGGGGACGACTGCTCACGAGACTCTGGAGAGCGATACAATTTTCAAAAGTCAGTTTTTAATTAATAGGATTCATCTCTGAAACCATCCTGGCAGCAGTCTCTGAGAGTGGGCATGGAAAGGGGTTGCGCTAATACTGAAACTCAGGCTCCCGTTAATGTAGGATGAAGGCATGCTAACCAAGAAACCTACTGACCATTCTCTTTCTCATCTAGAAAAGGAGGATGTCCTGACTTCACGAAGGTATTAATAAACACTACACATATATCCATGACCACTGAAGAACTACAGCCAGATTTCATTTTGACTGTAAATGTGACAATGTCTGTGAACCAATCCAAAGAGTAGGGAACTTTCAGAGACAAGAAATCAACTGTCATTGTCCTCCAGCAAAATTTGGAGATCTTCATTCTTCCCGGTTACTGTTTCTTCATTCGCAGAATCCCTCACTTTCAGATGTAAGTGCTTCATCAACAGATTTCGTGTGCCTCTCCCCAGCATAAATCCCATAATGCAGCTGGTCATCCTTTACAGTAGCCCAGGACATCTGTTTGGTGGAGAACCTTGCTGCCCACTCTCCTGAACTGTTAACAACGATGACACCCCCCAGCCCCCCAACTCGTGTCTTCATGTAGTCTAATGCAGCGTCAGCAGCCTTCTCTGGTGACATTCCTAAAAAGAACAAGAAGATAATTCCATGGTATCAGTCCTGAAATAAGTTCTGAAATTCCCTTCGAGTCTCTCCTCACCCCATGGAGCCAGTCAAATCTAATTTCTCCCTCAACTAAATCAGCAAAAAATCTCCAGTGTAGGAAAGGAACTTTTTTTAGGAAGGCTCTGAGCAATTGCAAATAGCTGCTGTGGTATGGTGTTGCTACAAAGACAGGATTTAAATAGCTTCAGATTGTAATCCAGTTTCAGTGTTGGACATAGACTAACTCATCAACCCTGTGTTCAAGACACGTTTCTTATGCCTTTATTTGACAGGAAAAATTAAAACAATCAGAATTTTCAGTTATCATCTATGTTCCAAGTCCACTGGCCGCAATGGAGCTCAAAGCACGTACTTCACATTGTCATCGCTTATCAAAAGCAGACATCAGCGTTACTCTTCCTGAAACTTCCGAAAGTATCAGGCAAGATGAGGACTCAATGTACTTGACATCAGAGAAAGGACCAGCAAAGGAACTTCATCTTTTCATTACGCTTAATTCATACTAACAGGAATATTTTTTCAATAAATCAAAGTTAACGTGTAAATCATACACACAGGCAAGTAGTAGCCGCTGAGTATTTGTTCATTACAAATCTGAGTATATATTCAGGAGCACAGTTGGCTCAGCCCAATTGTTCTAAGATATACACCCTCGGTAATGTTATGCAGCTTAGGCTGCAGAAGAAAAACTGACCTTCATGCAAATTTTGAGTTAAAACCAAACAAAACCAGCAGAATCAGAATTATTCATAGCACTGGTGACTGACAGGATAAAGCTCCTTTCTGACGTTACGGGTGACACCGTGGCTATTCAAGTCAGTGGCACCGACTTCAAAGGGTCAGTATTTCACTCTTTGATTTTCCATCAAGACAACAGCTGCCACCGTCAGACAGAGATTCCAACAGCTGTTAAGACTGGCAAAGCAATTCCCTCCTGAAATACGAAAGCAAATTTTGCAGCATTGGTCCACAAGAAGATATTTACTATGTGAATTCCTCAACAGCTGAACAGAATTATGAAAGAGCTATATAGTTGTTCTTAAATATGCAGCTTCAGTTGACTGTTCAAGGACTCAAAAAGTTACAACAACTTGAGGGTTTGTTTTCAGCGCCTTCATGGAAACAAGGGGTGGGGCGGGGGGGAAGTCTATTGCTGATGTATTTTCCTGGCAGCCTAGTCATACTGCTGGGCAGGATGAATGAAAGTAGAGCAAGCACGGGCAGGGTGAACAAGTGCAAACCAATTACACATGCACACACACACGGGTTCATTTTCTTTTTTCTTTTTCTAAAAAATATTTAATTTGAACCTCATCTGCCTTTCATAGTGATTTATCACAAGCCAGATAACTGCTATCAACGCACGGGTTTTGCAATGCAGGTGACTTCAAGCCAGAGAAGGAAGTGGTTTACAAGTTTAGGCTAAATAGAGCTCAGAAGGCCATTCACAGATTGGCTAGGGACATTATACAGAGAGTGAGGGGAGATCATAATGTGTTAGAGCTTCCGGAAATAATCTGTAGGTTGTATTTTATGCTGTAACTATACATTAGCCAACAGATCTACAGAGAAATGCACCTATTACATGCAAATGGCTGTATAGAGCACAACAAAAATATTCTCAGCTGTTTCTTGTCCCCCCTACTTACTGCTTCTGCAAGGAAAATGTAAATTGAAATATTCCCAACTATTTCCAGCTCAGTTGATTTCAAAGCAAGTTACACTGTACTGCCCCAAAGCCATGGCTTTCTAAAAATAATGGTGATATCTGTATTAACAGTTCTTCAACCGCATGCACTACAAGTATGTTGTCTGGCTCTGTTTACAGGCGGTAATATAATCAAGGGTGTAGATGACAGACTAACTCGTGAAGGTAAAGCTCCAAAGGGTCATCCCACAGGCAGATTAGATTGCAGTCACAGAAGATGTACTGTGTCAGCTGTTTACCACATACCCACCCAGTCAGTTTAGTATATTTTCCAAAACAAAATGAAAATTTAAATCATAGTTAAAACGTCTTAAAGGCATTGCTGTTGCTATAATCAGAGTTGTTAAAATGATGACCATTACAGTGCATTAGAAAGGTGATATTCTCTGCTTTCTTATTTCAGTTCTGATTATCTATCTCTAGCCCTCTCCTACTTACAGCTGGAGTTTTAATATTCCTTAAAAATATCTTGCTTTTACTTGTTTTCTGTCTCTTTGTTCTTAAAATTTTAGCTTAAAAATGGGGGGTGAGAACTTTACTTAAACAAAGCAGAGAATAATGTCTTTCAATGTGTATCGATCTAAAGTATGATTAAACATGAAGCAGCACAGGCACTTCTGTCCACTCAAGACTGTTTTAGCTATATTAATACTTTAGTACTTCACTTTAAAAACAAAGAGAGGCGACCCATCCACATAACCTCGGGAGCAACTCTTCTGACAACTGTTCCAGGACGACAGTACATAAACTGAAACCTGTCATTAGGCCACGTTTCCTATCCTCATTAGTTCAGCTTACAGGAAGTTTACCTTGCTCCATGTGATGGAGGATCAGTCGGGCTAAGACCACTTTCATAATGCTCTCCCCATGTCCTGTGGTTGAAGTGGCACCAGAATGGTTATCAGCATAACCTCCACTTCCTTTGCAGAGGGGAAAAAAAAAAGAAATAAAAAAGCGGCAACATTCTGTAACACAATTCACAAGCTCTGTGTTGTTTAATATAGGTACCCAACATTTCTTCCTCAAGGTCCAGCAGTTGTGCGCACTTCTGGGAGCACAGCATCAGTAACTAACTTCTTTCTCATTTCTGCCTCAGTTTGAAAAGTAAAATATATGATCAACAACTGGATTAACTCAGTTGCCAAGTTACGAGCGCTACAAGACTAGTGATCTGCTTGTGGCACAAGAAGCAGGAGCAGACCAACACTTCCCAGGGATGGGCAAAAGTATTTTCCAGAACAGCAAGGGATGGTATATTGCGGATCAGCAAGGTAGCAATGGGATGCAGAATGCCTGGCCACACAACATCACCTCGTGAGAAGGCACGAACGGGACAACGTCCTGTGAGGACGTTGGTGAACTGACCGAAGGTTGGAGGGGGGGTACACTTATCTGCAAAAGCAGGTAAGAGATGTGAAGAGCCTGTGCTCTACTGAAGCATCACAAAGCACCCTTCAAGAATCCTTCAAGTCCTCACCACAAGCAGTGTTTCTTCTCTTGAACTCCTACCCCTTTTATTTCCCTCCCATCCTTGTTTTGCTGGCACATTCCACACCCTGTTCTCCACCAAGCTTCCGCTTGCTCAACACTCATGTTTCTAGCACATCTCCTAAGAAAAATATTTCCCAGGAGCTCGGGAGGAGCATACCACAGCATTATAAACAAGGTACTGGGGGAGGGGAAAGAGGCAAAGAAAAGCAATGACAGTTTCTTCCTTTCTGTACTTTCTAGATCAGATCAGACCCTTTTAACGGACCCCAGTCTAACGTGGAAAAACACTGCCACAATCATTCTGTCAAAGCCCCCTTTCCAAAGGTCTAATATTTAAAAGCCCAGCTAGCATTTCTGTATGCAGTCCTGCAGTTCTCTCCTAAGAGCAAAAGTTGCAAGCAATATCCTCAACGGTGCCCAGTTTCACTTGTCCTTCCAGACGCATCCCATACTGTAGGAGCCCTGAACACGACCTACGCAAGAGTAGGCTGCTGGTTTGCAGTCAGAAATGAAGCTGAAAAATCACAGTCAAAATGCAGAGGGTACCAAAGTATTAACAACTTAGGGTGCGAGAGAAAGTTAGTATTAGTTGTGTAACAATCACATCCTGCCAACAGCAGTGCTATTTGAGTTTGGAACATGTTTTACTCAAAATAATTATTTTCCAAATCTGAACTGTGTGGTAGAACCCTGAAGCAATCAAATGGCAAGGCTGTCCCACTAGAGGAACCAGTCTGGGGAAAGGATTTCAAGTGTCTCTTTGTAGTCGGACAAGAGATCTCTTAAAATACTTCCTTTATTCCACATTCCACACTGCACCTACTGGGCTCTGAGGCACTCTTATCAGGGCTCTCTGAGAACAGGAATTTACTCAAAGTTGCCAGTCATTTTGCAATTCTGGCTCACTGATATAATAGACAGTAATTAGTGTGACAACTACTTCCTTAGGTAGCAAGAAAACAGCATCTTAGTATGGAACATGCTACATTTTTTGAATTAGCTGGAAGCATGGAGAGCTGTATCAGAATGAACAGAATGGAAACCAAAGAAGCTGTGGGTGCCCCATCCCTGGAAGTGTTCAAGGCCAGGCTGGATGAGGCTTTGAGCAACCTGGTCTAGTGGAGGGTGTCCCTGCCCATGGCAGGGGGGTTGGAACTAGATGGTCTTTAAGGTCCCTTCCAACCCAAACCAGTCTATGATTCTGTGAAACATGAAGGGGTGTGGTGTGTAAAGTCAGCATTCAGGAAAGGACAGAAAAACCAAATTCCAATCCCCATTTTCCAGACAGAAAAGTGCTGGATGATGATGACAGCACCACACCTCTACTCCTAATCCCTACCTGCAATCTCCATGTTATCTTCAGGAGCTTGAATGTTGATACGTTTGAATGTTAGACCTCGGTTTCAGATATACCGCATATTAATGCTTCATTTCATTAATAAAAGGAGAATGTGTGGGATACCCTTTTCTTTTTTTAATGAGATACCTGCAAAAAATGAGAGGCAAGACCCGACGCCTCATACCTATGCATGCCGTGTCACCAACACGGCCAATCAGCTTATTAGAGAGTCCTCCAGTGGATGTTGCACAAGCTACATTTCCTTCGCTGTCTGTAGCAACAGCACCAACTGTTCCAAGGTCTCTGCCAAGAAAAACAGTTCATGAAATTAGGCAGAATTAAAGCATACCTGCCAAAGCATGTTGCATTTATTTTTCAGGTAGCTTTAAAAAACAAAGATTACTGCAAAAAAAAGAATGCTCATCATGAAGCTATTTTTTTACGATGCTTCTCATTACAAAATTAACAAGCAATATGCAACAATTCTCACAGCTTTCTATTTAAAAGACTAGAAAACACTTGATTTTTTTTGTTAATCTCCCCCCACGACTCGTTTACCTTCACAGCATTGAAACTTTGACTTGGGGAGGAAAAAACATAGAAAAAAAACGCCACACAGGGCAGAAATATTTCTAGCCATCATAGTTCTGGAGTAGTTTTTTGGCTGTGACACACAACTTTCCCCTAAACAGCAACTCAAAGACGCAAGAATTGTCTCCAGTGTCTCAATGGCAGGTTAACCGGAATTATTAATGACAATGTCTGTAAACAAGTGACTACAGAAGAGTAATGCTATGAACACACCGAATCATTTCCTTCCTGTTCCTCCTCTTTCCTCATTCCCCTAAATGTTTAAATGCCACCAAAAAAAAAAAAAGGTTATTCATGCGCCTTTCAACAAGTACTGTACACAACGCATCATGAATACACACTTTCGTCTTTGTACTTTGTAGCGAAGATACCTTGAGGTTTAAACCACTTGGCAAGTAGAATCTGTTGAAACTGCACATCGGCTTAAAAATTTTGCTGCACTGAAAAAGATGAAGTCTCAACTGCTGCTCCATGTCTCCAGACATAACAGGCTGCTTAACATAGACGTGTGTATTCACGCTCGGAGAATAAAGGCTCCTGTAACCTACCATAGCAGTTGCGGCACCGAGAAGCAAGACAGTATTGAGAAGCAACAGTGAGTATTCACACATTCCAGTCCTGGCAATTCACGTAGGAATATAAAACAGTATCTGGCTAGGAAAGGTATATAAAAAAATTCTAAATCCCTCCAACGCAGGAGAAGAATTTGCACCACTCCTCTGAGGAATTGCCCAACAGATGGCTTGAACAGGAATACCTTTGGAAGTTGCCTGGGCACTGGTGAAGGCTTCTCACCTCCCAAAATCGGAGCTAATTAAGTTCAACAAAGTCTCTGCGTACCACAAAACCCACAGTCAATTTCTCACAGAACCAACTTCCTGTTGCCTCCTGCTTATGTAAAATATCATACTGTCAGTCCCCACACTTCATTCACAGCAATGCAAAGTTGACTGATGAATCACAGGCCTTACAAACTGCTCTGACATTTCTGGGGAGATGGACCTCATCTCAAAGTGATATGCTGGTGCAGATGGGCTTCCCACCCATCCATCTGTTACGAACGACTTGCTGACAAGAACATTAGTGAATTCGGTACACCCTTGCACACTCATGTGGCACCCTTCAACCAACTAAAGTTAGATGTTCCTGAGAAATTAAGAAAGGTGCACCCAGACGTACATTTTCTTGGGTATGGGTTTACCTTAAGCAACTGTGAGAATAACGTTACGCAGCAGCTATGTGTCACGGAACAAGAGCTCAAACAGCAATAAATAACAAAGTGAACGTGCCCGACGTACCTCGTCTGCAGTAGAGCGAACAGACAACTACGCTCTATTTCCTACTGTCCCCTTCAACTTTTTTATTGCTTCAGTGTCACGTTTTCTTTGCTCAGTTTCAGAACAAAAGCAAAGACAATACAAATGACCTGTTGCATAGCTAGTTGACTCAGAAACATTACCAAGGTAGGCAAAACTGGCTAAATAGACCTATTATATTATGATCATCTGTTGTTGGTTAGTGGGAGGAGTAAGAATTTCAACAGGTCCCTGTCGTATACCAGAGGATGTTATCAGTAGTAATGATTTTCTTTAATCAACAATTATTCTTATGTACCGCATATACTGTGCTACAGACGGATCGCTTGGATTTGTTGATTCCCTTTGGTCTAAATCTTGTCATCCAGTACCCATGAAGTTACATTTTCCTCTTGCGCTGTGATTCACAGAGCGACTAGTAGCTCATCTGCTACCTTATGGCTAGACTCAACCCCTTCCCGTGGCGTTCTCAGGCAACCTCCATCAATTCTGGATTAAGTTATGGTCAGAATCTTTGGAGTGAGGCACCAGAACCAAAACAATCCACACTTTATTCTCAGCAGAAGGTGCACAAGATGCCATGTTGTATGTGCAATGGAATCATAAGCTTTTAACAGAAATGAATGCAGGCTTCTAACCAACAGAAGGAAAAGGTCTCTCTTAACGAGACACAAACTTTGCTTCTGTAAACCCCCAAGTTTCCAACACAGTTAGCAACTGAAAGTAAAGTACACACCAACCTTCAAATTCCCACTATGATCTGGTATTATGTTGCCCCTGACTGATACTACTTCACCTTCTGCCTGTTCATCTCAAGCAAGTTTCTGCATAATCTCTGTGGACATAACAGGGAAAGAGAACATTCCACATGAAATACAGGAACAAATAGGCTTGCTTAAAAGAAGACCTGTTTTCATCTTTGTGATTTTGTGCTGATGTTTTGGGCACTGGTTGTCAGAAAAAGAACAGTGTGGCTACGACAAGAAAAAGTCTTGAGTCCTTGAGAAATACACAAGCCTTCTATTATCAGATATTCCAGGACAAGACAACACTGAAACTGAAGATGCCTAACACTGGCATAAGGAAAAAAATAACTAAGCAGTTATAAAGAGCAAATAGAGACTCAGATGCCATGCCATTCCAACTTCTATGTTCAGGAGACCAAGTGGCAGTAGGGGCTACGCCATCCTCAGAATTCTTTGTAATGAATCAGAATGCCACACAGTCCTTGGATAGACCATGGATCAAAAGAAAACTTCTGCTGGATACACGATGAACTACGACTCAGACCTTATGGTCAAGGAAAAACTTCACTTTGTTTACAAGACTGTATTTACACTTGCCTCATGAATTTCTTTTTCCTTCTAGCAATTTACTGAAAATAACATAGAGCTCATAGTTTATAGCCTAACTTATGGAATTTAATTAACATGCCCACAGAAGAAATTTCCTCCTTTTGATCTGCAAATTCTTCAGCTCTGCTTCCCTCATTACTACTGTTTCACAGAACAGATGAACACCACGTGATACAGTGTTTATGTAATGGAATGCAGTGTTTTCCCTTGCCCAACCATTGAGGGACAAATGGAAGCTCAAAACAATTCAGCATTTATGCCTACCTCACAGGCATAAAAAACATTTTTGACCCCTGATGATTTTCCTTCCTTTCCCATCCACCACCTTCCTCTCCACTTCATATGAGCCTTGCTTCTTTTTCAAGTGACTTTCATTTTGTTGTTGTGCAATACCATCCAGTAGCATCTCTTTTCACACCCACAACTACACTGAACTTCTTGGTCCATTTTTTTTTTATTCCTGTCTACAATAACCAACAGCCACAATCGGCAGTCGGAGTTACTAGTCAAAATCTGATGTCATTTAATTACTTAATCCAGTTTATAGACAAATCTGATCATCTACTTAACCAAGATCAGCTTTATTAGTTTTTTTTTTCATGGATTTGTTTTAAAATGTGGACTGGAGATTTTTTTTAAAATTGCAGTGCCTCCGTGGAAAAGAACTTTACCAAGTGATGCCTGCTGTTTGCTACAGCTCCTCTATGCACTTCCACAACAACTGTTATTTTAAGAGCAATAACAAGTTCTAACTTTGTCCTCCATTAATGCCACAAAACGGACGCTATGTCAAAGTGACCGACAATCATCTTAAGCATCAACAAGTTTGGTCAAGTTTGTTCCAGTTGCTTACTTGTTCAAATTCACTGAAGACTTGATTTTTCATTACTTTCACTGAGGACATACTGTGAAGACTGTATCAAACCACGTAACACTCAGAACTGAAGTATTCTCAAGTCTGAATACAGGACTTCAAGCTTGGTGGTTTTGTTTTTTTTTTTCAAACTTAGAACGCAAATTAAATTACCTGAATTAAAAAAAAAAAAAATATTTTACAAAAACCCTACTTCTGAAACTCTTCAGGGTTGGAATCTGCCTCAAGGTTCTTCTTCCATCTCTCCCGGGATCTCTCGGTTATGAGTTTCTCCCCTGGAGTCTCAGGAATACCCATGGCCTGAGCAAACAGGTGTGCACCATGGTCAGTCAGCAGCATGTGCTTCGTCTGCAAGAGATAGACAAGAGATTCACTGACAATTCTTGTTTTGCCTCGTACCAAGCAGTTTTGCGTAATCACTCTTTATTTTTAGAAATATCCACACAAAGAAAATTCCAATTTTTGTTTTAAACTTCCTAGATTTCTATGCCTAGATCCTCTTCCACTAGCTGAAAAAATTTGCAGCTCTCCGAAACACATGTACAAACTTTCATCATTAGCAGAAAAGAATTGCGTTTATCTATTTCATAATTCTTATAATGGGAAAATAAAAATAGGTAAATTTGCTCTTTTTCTAATTTGCATGCAAATTCTTTCTATTGTTTGTAGTCAATCACCCAACTTCTTTGTGTTGTTTGTAGTCAATCCCCAAATCATTGCTTAGGTAACTGTTTTGTCCAGTTAACCAAGATCTAGAAGGCTTTTAACTCAGAAACATGGAACGGTAAATAAACTCCTGTTGTGTTTAAAGGTATTACACATCTTGTAAGAATAAAATAACCCAAGAATGTAAATATTACACGCTATATTGTTTCTTAACATCAGCTGAACCATTTTATTTTAAATACTTCTTTCAACTAGCTGCTACTCCTATAGGGTCAGAATTTTAAATTTAAGAACAGAAAATCAGACTCGCAGGTTTGACAAAAAAATACTTGCTCTCTTCTAACAACATTTGCAGAAGCTCTATTTTGATTCCCTCATTTACCAAAGCACTTGGGCTGGATTTTAAGTCAACAACCTTATTTAATTCCATACTTCGAAGTCTGTACAGCTTGGTTAATTCCTATTTTAGAGAAACTTGCCAAATGAATTTGTTTCATTAATCCTTATACTTTAGGAGGAGCTCTAAAATCTGATTTTTGGTTTTTTAAAATCTGTGTCCAAAAATAAGCATCAACCTCTTGGACCACTACACGGCTGTTCTGGGCTCATCAGAGCTCAGAAATGTTTTGGAGGAGTGGGTATCTGTCCATGCAGGAGCACAGCACACAGGTATGAAAAGGCAGAGGCCCAAAATGTAGAACCACCCGAATCTGGATGCAGCAGGCCTGCAGAGCCAAGCAGGAGACTGCACTGGCACCAACTCTGCTCTCGGCCTGAAGCAAGGCCGCCGGTTGGGTATTTTTGTGTCAAGCTGCATCCCGCAGGACATTTACACTCTCAAAGCTTCAACCCTTAAGATGTTGCAAACCATCAACTCTGCTCATTCCCAAAGCAATGACAAGCAAGCACTGCCTTGACCAGTGCACAGCTCTGCATTGTTTTGCAGGATTCACGCTGAGCCTCTTCCCAAACCACAGACATGGCTTCAGCCTATTACAGCCTCTGAACTAACCTCTTCAGCCGCCTACACAAGCAGGGAATGTGACTATGCTTCAGAAACATTCCTGAACAGCCATTCACACGCGTGGTGGCCCAGACATCAAACATTTTTGAGAATTTAGATGTCCTTTTGTTGACAAATGAAGCCCTCAGTTCATGAGAGTATTGCTTTAGGGAACAAGGCTTACAAGGAAGAAGTCCTCCATGTATATGGACCACAGGCTTAGGTGCTGAGCTATGTTACCAGACCTACCTACTTCTAACAAAGCTGAACTGATCTTCCGACTTGAAAGAGAACTTCCTTGTGCAGCACTGCCCCCCTCTGCCCCTAAACCACCAGAAACACACGATCCAATAAGGCAAACAGGTTTTGGTGCGTTTTTTGGTCTTATTTTTAGGAAACACACTGAATTTTTCTCTTGACTTTATCTGTATCAGAAGGCTGTGTCCTCCATCACTTGCCTTCTTCAGCAATTAAGACTCTAGATCACCCTTTAAACAAATTAAAAAAAAAAGTTTTACTGTAAAAAAACGGAAGTTATTTCTTAGAGCTTTTTCAAAGGGTTCCCTCCCATATACAGATTCTGATAACACACCCACCTAACTGAGCTGCACAAACAAGGAATACTTGCATAGAGAGGAATAAGCTTCTATGGTAGGTTTTGGGGTGGGTTTGTTGGTGGTTTTTTTTTTCCCTCCCAGTCCTCACAAAACAGAAGGTATCCTAAGGAGAATTTGATTTGGTTTTGTCTTCAATATACCTTGTCAATCAAAAGAGCTGGTAGAACATTGCCAATAACCCAAAAGCATATTTTTCTGTCTCATCCTTCTACAGTTCAATGAAGAAGTTTGCTAACTTTCTTAAGCGCCTGATTTTTCCAGGACACATTTATACAAAGTAATCCAGAAGTACAAACAAAACAAATAAAGGGTTCCAGGGCTCTTAACAAAAAACAAATGTTGGCAAGTTTAGTTTCTTTCATGGGAAACAGGAAAGAGAAAATCCCCCAAATTTCTGCAGCTTGCCTGAAATTCAGGCCATCGCTGTTCTTCATTTAACAATCCTGGCAGTGCACAGAGCACAGCGAAAATTTGCACCTTTGCCTTGAGAAGTCTATGTTTGCCCAGAGAAGCTGTGGATGCCCCATCCCTGGAAGTGTTCAAGGCCAGGCTGGATGAGGCTGTGAGCAACCTGGTCTAGTGGAGGGTGTCCCTGCCCATGGCAGGGGGGTTGGAACTAGATGGGCTTTAAGGTCCCTTCCGACCCAAACCACTCCATGTTTGCCATGTTCTCAGCTGAATTCTCCTCTGCCTACTGTAAAGGGCTGGATGATATCGTAGGGGAAAGCTTCACATACGCCAGTGAATCAGTACTCAGGAGATGCCCCCTTAATGAAGCACTGGAGCTGAGGGGGATTACATGCCCCATTTGAAAATAAATAAAAACCCATTTTAATGTATCATTCTATTTTTTACTACCAACAGGAATAATTCAACAGGAATGTAACTGCTTTCTCAAGGATTTGTTGAATTAATTAGTTAACATACTAAAAACCTTCCATCTCTAGGGGCTGCTGTGTTCAACGACACAGTAAACCATGAATGGAAATTATTCTGGTGCCCTCCTTTCTTCTATCCCATGAACGTGGACAAGTTTGAGCCCAGTGAGAATGCAACAGCAGGTAGGATCAATGTGTGCAGCAGCCGCCTAGAAGAGCTGCTGTGGCCAGCAGATGGAGCCCATATTGTTCCATAATAGGAATGGAAATACAGAAAATCATAAACAGGTGGGGAGGGGTTTGGGATTTTTTGCTTTGTTTGTTTAGTTTTGGGAGCTGTATGTTTCAGAATTCCTTAAGGCAGTGAAGCATCTCAGAACCACTGGGAAATAAGCATCTTAACCTGCTTAGGACCCAGGAAAACTACAGTCTTATTACCCATGGGTCACAGAGTTAAAAATGTTTTTAATTATGCACAGTAAACCAAACCAAAATACACTCTGAGCAGTACTGTAAAATAGCCTGGACTGGTGTCCCAGAATTCCTGTTCAATATAAAAAGAAGAGTAACATCAGTTGGTATTCCCATTTACAATACCTGACGGAGAAGCAGCAGAAACTCACCTCAGGATATATCAAGCAATTTAAACTAACATTTACATTTGAACTTCGGCATCTACTCAGAATTTTTTGCATTTGGGCAAAAAGTAATGCACTTTACTGCAAAATTTCACGGGTTTAGGACTACACCATTATACTTGGCCCTGTACAGCTGAATCTTATGATTTCCCTTCAAACGCAGCCTCAATATTTTTGAGCACCAGAAGCTCCACACAATGATAAGACAGACCTTTTAATACACAGAAACAGACAAATGAGACTTTTTTGTTTTGTTCTGTTTTTTTAAATAACACTTTGGAAAGTTATGTTCTCAAAACCCAACAGTGTTGCTTTCACTTCATTCTTGTTAACTTCAATGGAATTTTGTCATGGAGAAGACAACAACAACAAAACAGATCAGTAATGCTGGAATATGAACTAAAAAATTGGCATTAAAAGAAGTGATCTACAGAAAAACAAACCACAAAATCAACATTCCCCCCAACATGCTAGAAGACATCTCTCCCCCAACCCCTCATCTATATTCTCAGATTTTGAAAAATTCAGTCTTGTGAAGCTGTCCCCGCTAGTTATTTATTTGTTCTATCTAAATCACAGAATAAATCCCATATGAAGCAACAAAAAGCTTACTCATCACAAGTTTTAACATTATTTTCTAGTAGACATAAATTTCACTAATATATTAAATACTTCAGTGAAAAGTTCTGATTTTAAAAGCAGAACTATCCTCCAATTACAGGCAAAAATAATTCCCATCTTCTTTGGAGGCTGTTGAGGACAAATTACATTTCAATCATCTTTAGAGATCACCAAAATAGGTTTTGTTTCCTCAAAAGTCACTTTGAAAGGTTAAAGAAACTTAAATTCTCTTTGTAAGTGTTTTAGCAGACATGAATCCGTTTCAACAATGGGGCAGCTGCACTGGTGGGATGAAAAATGTAAACTCCAAAGACAGTACAAACTTTGTGATCACTGTCACAGCCTGGTAATAACAAAACAGATGCACGTAGCACAGAAATTACCTATTCCACCTTGAACCATACCAGTTGCACCATTTCTGAAAAACGAGACAGGTCTGCTCTGGCAGACATCAGGAGGTCTTCTTAGTGGAGTAAGGAGGGATCGATTTTACGTGGAAGGTCAATTAATAATCATTTTCCTGCCCTGGTCAGTTTGATTCTCTTGGAAAAATCTGTCACCATCACATAACGCTAATGTTATCTTCTACTGCTGGAAGACCATACCTTTGTACTGAGGCTACCATCTGATTAGGTCATAATGGAGAAGGCCACCTGGAACAAGATCAGTGTGCTACATGGCCAAATATGACATGGCAAAGTCAACAGTACATTATCCAACTTTAATCTTGCAAGATCAAGTAGAAGACTTGGTGACAGCATAAAAGCTCTTCAAAAAACAAGCAAACAAAATAACCCCTAAAATCTTGAACACCAGCTCTGGAGCTACAGAAGATTGACATGTACAGGGCCAATTTCTCCTTCAGCTTCCAATTGCATCGCAGGACTTATGTTTCCTTAGAAAGCTATTTTTAATAAATACCTCTCAAAAGCTATTAAAATAGAAGTTCTTCATGGTCATGACCATAGTTGCCAAATACTACCATCCATTTCTCCATTCTTTCCTGCTTTAAAGCACTACACATAGATCATCACTGAAGTCTATCAATATACTGGCTGAAGTTCTGAGGGAAAAAAATGCTTCATATTCAAGTACATATTCAGCATACCTTTTCCATGACAAGTCGAGCAAGTTTTATTGGGTTTGCTATACATTTAACTGCAGACACGGCTCCAGAGTCTAAATTTTTTCCATCCATGATAATGGCATCCATTTCTACTTCACCTTTTTCATTTAGAACAGATCCACATCCTAAAGACAAAAAAAAAAAAAGTCATTACGAGCTAACCATCAGGTGATTCAATTATTAGATCTCATCAAGAAAACTTTCTCTTTCCCGGTTTGTTGTCTGACATTGGAAGGATCTCCTGAATACAAACACAACAGCAGAAACACTGCTGAGTATAACCACAAAATCCAGCCGTTAACAGAAGTCTCACAGGGTACATCTACTTTAAAATTGAGTTTTACTTTTTGTAAGATGAAAAACACACTTCCAATCCCATCTAAAATGATACACTAGGTATGAAAGTCAAAACGACAAACAATCGTGAACGAAATTCTTTATCCCCAAGATCACTTCAAATGCACGTAAAACTATTTTACCTTTACAGTTCCTCTGGAGGAGGGAGAGTACACTTCCCGCAAGAGAGTGTAGTGTTCAATCCTATCAACAGATTAATGTCACATAGCATTCCAAGAAACTGCCAAAACTGATGGAGCAGAATCAAACTGCCCACTCGCTAGTGTAACAAAAGCTTGAAATAACCAGTTCATTACCAAATAAAAACAGTTGATGAAAAAATCAAGTAATAAAATGTTGGGTAGTCTTTTTCCTCTATAATTATCGGTGCTACCACTAACCTAATTGAAAATTAATGAGATACAAAATGAAACAACGCAAATAGTCTTTTTTTTTTAACAACGCCAATAACTGTATCACAGGGGAATAATCAGTTGTAAGTCATCAAGTGCACAAGCCTTGCTAGTAAGGATGGAGAAGACTAAATTTAAAAAGATGTAAAAAAACCCCGAAACACAGCAGGCTTACACAGTAGCTGAGGCAGAAAGACTTGAACACTGTAGAGACCTAAAACTTTAAAACTTCTGTTAAACCAACAATAAAGTAGGTCAGAAACTATTGTTAGTAGTTGCTGACAGGAGTTCTATACTGTAGTAGTAGTTTTGTAATCCTCCTCCTGTTATCTCCGAAACTCCCCCTGCCACACACAGACATGCCCCCCCCCCCCCAAGTTATTTTTTTACCCCTCTCTGACTGCATAAGCAATTTCAGAGTTCAGCCCTGCACTGTTCACAAAGTACTCATTTCTAGACTACACTGATCCGTGGAGAAGATTACAGGTAACTTCTTTGTGCCACCCATGTTAAAAACATCATTCCCCCAGCTTCTCCTTTATGCTGGTGTAAGGAGTAAGTCATCTTTGTTTCCTTAGATAAGCCCTGCCACACTCTTTTAGCTTCTTTTGACAAGGTAGGCTCTGCAGCTCATGATTACAAAATTCCCACGAGAATTAGGACACTCCTTCTCAAGTACCAGTGACCAGAACCGTGGTTCCAGGGGAAACTCTACCAGCCCCTATCGTCACCACATTAATAGCATCCTATGTCTACTAGACATCTCTCATGGGATATATTTTAGGATTTCCTAGAACATCCCGAGCAGAAAACAGTTGTGGAGAGTTCCTTTAGTCAAAGGCAGCTTCCTACAAAAGCAACCTTTTACAGTCGGCGAAGAGAGACAGGTGCCGTCTGAGAACAATTCATCCCACTGGCCTTAGAGAGCCGTATAACCATCCTTATTCCACTAACCACCGTGCAAGCCGGGATACCATGCCAAGGCTGGATACTCAATTTCAGAGTTAACTGAGGCAGATGAATCCTTCCGTTTGTAGTTACACACCACCTTTTCACCTGCCTCCCAGCATGATGGGTAGGGACTACCTGCCTCTGAGGCCATGGTATCCACTGGCAGCAACACTGAAAAAATAAAGAGTTTGGCTCACTTGTGAAGCACAGGGCAGGGGAAAAAAACCCTGGACAACAGAAGACAGAAAACCTAGCAAATCTGACGCAAATACCAAACGTCTCTGATGTTACCCAAACCACAGCAAGGGTAATTCCCACTATCTCCAATTCCCTCTATGTCTAGATAGATAGGTCTGTCCCCTGTCCTGCAAAGGCTGAGGAGGAAAGAGTGTGCAAGGATCACTGTAATGACAGCTCTTGTATCCGGAGTATTCACACCAAGCCAGTTAATACTGCCAGTCAAAGCGATCACATGAAGGAAGCGAACCGTGATGACTTTATTAGGCTGCACAAGTCACTAAAACGGTAATTTTAGACAATGGATCCCCTCCACCAAGATTCATCAACACAGCATGGCTACACCTTATCATTCAAAAAGGAACACAACTTGATTGTTATGCCCATTCTTCCCAATCTTTATTGTTGAATCCTAGCAATGTCTGTGTTTTCCTAGAAAATATTACAGTAAAACTGATTTTTCTATTACAAAGATAAATACCTCGTGGTGAGTTTTAAACAGCCACTCCAATCAGGGTCCTCTTCACATAGCTTTCAGCTCATTTTCGCCAGCTACTGAGAGCAGCTGCATCTAATGAGCATTAAAACAATCAGAAGTATCTGTGATTACCAGACTACTTGCCACTTAGACCAGCGTAGTCAAACTTGAGCAAGGGCTTAAGGCTCAAGTCCAGTTCAAGCAAATTTTGCTGAAAATCACTTATTTAATAGTGACTACAAACAAGGTTAAAATAGTGTTAAAACAAATTGAAGTAAACACCCTTAGACAAAAAAATAATTCAATGTGTATTTCAAGAAGGATAAATGTGACCTTGGACCACAAAGAAGTGTGTCACAAGCACCTACTGCACTTTGTATGCTAAGCAAAATGTTAAGTTTTAACTGCGTATCAGTCGTGGGACGTGGCAGAGTCTAAGGTCCTATCCTCAAATAAGACAATCATTTCTAGAGGAGCATACGCTGTTCGCAGGCGTCAGCTCAATGACCGCACGCTGTGAGAGAGCACGGCTGAGAAAAAGCAGTATTAGTGACAGGATCCCACATAAAGGTTAAAGAATATTGCTAGTTATTGTGATCCTGCTTAGGAGAAGTGCCCAAATGCTTCAGTGTTGTGTACAAGTTAAATATAGATCACTATACAGTAAGCTTTCATCACCAAGAGTCACACTGAACTAAAATGTATTTCACATCTAAATAATTCTGATTTAGAGAACCATCAAAACTAGGGTATAAGCAACTACAAAAGTATGCAAATACTTATGTGGAATGATTAAGAAAGAGGTGTAAACAGCCTTTAAGCTTAAGTTTATACTGAAGTTGCTTCCCCATCAACACTGGACTCCTAATGTCAGGCAGAACATCGCTGAAGAGATCCTTCTCAAGAATTAGGAATTCTTTCCTGCCTGAAGTAGCTGGTGTTTTTAAAACAGCAAATCTAAATCCTATGGGACAACTCAGAAGCATAAAGAGAGCCAAAGGCCAATAGATACTGACTTCCAGCAGTGTTCTTCAGGGTTCAATTCTAGGGCCAGTTCTGTTCAACATCCTTAACTGGTGTCTGGATGTGTCATTAGCAAGTCTGCTGATGATACCACACTGGGAGGTGCTGTTGACCCTCGAGTCAGGACAGGAGGCCTTGCAGGGGGCTCTAGACAGACTGGAGCACTGGGCCATGATTAATGGGATGAAATTTAACAAGTCCAAATGCTGGATTCTCCATCTAGGATGGAGTAATGCTGGGCCCAAATATAAACTGGGAGCAGAGTGGCTGGAGAGGAGCCCTGCAGAAAGGGATCTGGGGATGCTGGTTAGCAGTCAGCTCACTACGAGTCCACGGCCCACCCTGGCAGTCAGGAGGGCAAACCGCATCCTGGGGCGCATCAAAAACAGTATAACCAGCCGGTCAAAGAGGGGATTATCCCGCTGTATTCAACGTTGGTGCAGCCTCACCTGGAGTTCTGGGCCCCTCAATTTAAGAAGAGTGTGAACGTCCACCGCAAAAGCGGTGAAGGGGCTGGAAGGAATGTCCTATGAGGAGAGGGGTGAGGCTTTGGGCTTGTCTGGTTTGGAGGAAAGCAGGCTGAGGGGCAACCTCATTGCTTGCTACAGCTTCCTGAAGAGGGGATGCGGAGAGGGAGGGGCTGAGCTCTTCTCCCTGGTACCCAGTGACAGGACCCGTGGGAATGGGTCAAGCACGGGAACAGGCTCCCTACAGAGGTGCTTGATGCCCCCAAGTCTGTCAGTGTTTAAGAGGCAGTTGGACAATGTTCTTAACAACATGGTTTAACTTCTGGTTAGCCCTGAAGTGGGCAGGCAGGTGGACTAGATGATCATTGTAGGTCCCTTCCAACTGAAATACTCTATTCTATTCTGTTCTGGTGACTCACTGACCTGAGCAAAACAAAATCCTAAAGACTAGTAACTGATTTAAAGAACACATGAAGTAGAGGTTAAATGAGACAATGCCACCATGACGTTAATTATGTAATAGTGCACACCACACCTCTAAAACCACTTCATGATTTCAGCTTGAATCCTCTAAAAACCAAGATGTTCAAGCCAAATCAGTAACCAGTGAAAGTTTCATATGAAGTAAAAGCTCTCCCTCACTCTCAACTACAAGGTGAGAAGGAACACAAGAATCTCCACAAATTAAGTATGTACATAACTAACAGCTATGTTATCTAAAACACTGAACGCTGACAGGTTTTTCTTTCCATGCTCATTCCTGACATACCCTGGTGAGGGTGGGGAAATATTTTCACTGAATTTCATCAAATGTATTAATCTGAGGTCCTACGAAGAGGAGAAAAATATTCAACTGGTGACATTAAAATTAATTAACATTAAACATTAGGCAATCCAGTTATAAGCCCTTACTATATAAATTTGTGACTCATATGCCATCACAGCATTATTTTTGTAATATCATTTACCACAGCACTAATTGTAAGCATTAATTAAGAGAAAAACACTTAAAATCCCCAAGAACAGTATTCCTCTGGCAACAGGTAAAGGTCAAGCATTAAGGCTGCAACACTGCTGCAAGCTATATTCAAGTGCCTTAAGCATGAACATCAGACATATAGTCCATTAAGGAGTCCATGTCTTAAAACAGTAACGGGAGAAGATTCACAGAAAAGTAATGCGGCCCTACGAGAATGAAATAGCAGGTATAGAACACTGAAAAATGAGAAAGGAGTATGTCATCTGCATAAGTGTACTCACAAGGAACTACAGCACATACCATGCTATTTTATTATACAGAGAAATAAACCATCTTGTGATGCCAGTATTTACTCTACTGCAATGTGCATAATTCACAGAAAATGCAAGTGTGCTGGTTTTGATTGGGATAGAGATAGTTATCTCCACAGTAGCTAGTATGAGGCTCTATTTTGGATTTGTGCTGAGAAGAATAGTGCCAACATACTACTGTTTTTTAGTTACTGAAGAGCAATGTCTACATTAAGCCAAGGACCAACTTTCTCATACTGCACCTGTGTTCCCAGCTTCTTCTCTACAAGAAGCTGTCAGGAGACACAGCCAGGACAGCTGACCCAAACTGGCCAAAAGGATATTTCATTCCATAAAATGTCATGCTCAGTGTATAAGATGGGGGAGCTGTCCAGGGGGGCAATGCTGCTTCCGGACTGGCTGGGCATTGGTCGGTGGAACGTGATCAGTTGTATCACTTGAGATTTTTTTTTTTCCATTGCTGTTTTCCTTTCCATTACACATTATCATCATTAGCAGTAGTGTTAGTAGTATCATTATTTCATTTATTTTCAATTATTAAACTGTTCTTATCTCAACCCACAAATTTTCTTACCTTTTCCTCTGATTCTCTCCCCATCCCACTGGGGGAGGGGTAGGTGAGCAAGTGGCTGTGTGGTGCTTGATTGTTGACTGGGGTTAAACCACAAGACAGCATTTTCAGAAGCATCAGGGCAAAACATTTGAAATACATGACGATTCTAAAGCCACTCACTTCTTGAAAGATTACCTGCATTAAAATGAGGATCATCTTCCATTGATCGTACTGCCTCCTCAACTGCATCTAAAGCACTGCCTCCCCGTTTCAGGATACCATAACCTCGCAGCGCAGCTCTTATAACACCAGCGCGACTTCCCTCTTCTCGTTCTTTAAAGATCCGGCCAGCTCCACCATGTACCACAATGACAGGCTTCATCCTGCAGGATTCCTCCCAAGGCTTTCAGCCGTGCACACAGGTTACTCGTAGTTACCCTGTTTTGAAAAGGAGAGTCTTTAGCATGTGCTGCCTTCTACACAGAGTGAGAGCCCTGACCCAAGTTAACAGCTTAAACAAATCTATACCGTTTGGATTTCAAACCTCTGACCTGTTGCAAAACTTTGTACTTTGTGCAGGAAAACAAGGCATTCAAGCCTGGCAGCCAACAGTTTGTCGTTACTGCTCACAGCCTCCTGTGAGCAAGCAAAACAGTGTCGCTATGCATTCTTGGTGAGGGCACTTGCGTTTCTCTTTCCAGGAAAAGGCAAAGGAGAAGCAGCCTCACCTCCCATCGAATTCTAGGGCACCTCACAGAGGAAACTCTGCACATGAAAACAGCTTCTTTGGGCCCACTATTTTTGGAGGCTGTGAAGAAGGAAGTCCAACAGCCTTTCACTCATCCAACACGCCAACCCCTTCGACAGCGTCTCCCCGTAGTCCTGGACTACTGACACCCCGGTCCCTCGCACTGCTGCTGCCTCCCGGCCCGCCTGCCAGGGCGGCAGTGGGAACAGGCCAGGTGAAGGCCCAGCCCGTGCTGTTCGGGCCTCGCGGCCCGAGTTGGGGCAGAAACGTCCCCAGTATCACCGAGGAGCCCGTAAGCGGGGCCTTTCTCCTGGCAGCTGTTCAGGGTTTTACTTCAGCCGCCTGCTCCGCTCTTCCCTCCGGGCCAAGGGAGGAAGAACTATCCCAGCACGGGGCTCCCCGCAGCCGAGGATCGACCCCTGCCAAGGATCGCGGAGGCGCCTCGGCTCGGGGCGGGCCTGCTCTGACCCGCCGCCCGCCTGGCCACCTGCCCGCCCGCTCCGGGCACCCCCGCGGGGAGCGACGGCGCGGACTCGGAGCCCACCTGCAGCGCCCCGTCCCCACAGCAACCCGCGGCGGCCGAGCGCAGCGCCAAGCCGTGCCCCGGACGCACTCCTGGGAGCCGGCCCCAACCGCTGGGGACGCGTACCCCGTCCCCCGGCGGTGCCGCTGCAGGCAGCTGCCCTCAGCAGACATGGCGGCCCCCGCCACGCTCAGGGCTGCCCGCAGTTAAGATGGCGGCCTGCTGCCTTTCTCTCCCGGGCGTTTCCTCCCCTCCCACCGCGGCAGGGGGTTGGGCGTTGCTGCCTCAGGCCGGTCGGGCTTGGTCCGGGCTCCCTCGCACGGCGGGTGTCGGCGCATCGTGCCCTTCTCGGCTTCGTGTACCCTCGCCAGCTGGGGAGCGAGTGAAGGGGCTAGGGGGCAGTCTGGCTGCTGCCGGGCTGGGCAAGGCGATAGGTGCGATGTGACACCACCACTTGAGTTACCAGATTCGAAAAATGGCACTTCTTCCCCAAATCGAAACCCAGTGGCATCTACCGCGTGCCCGCCCCTTCTTTTCTGAGCAGGCCGGCTTGTTCCCACTCCCAAAGTTCGGGCTGTGAAGGCTAGATTGAAAGGGGTTGTGGGCGCCGGCGGAGCTGCGGCCTGTGGGAAACATGAGGCATCCCAGCCATCCGTCAGCTTGGCCCAGTCCAGGTGAGGCTAAGCTGTACCTGCCCGCACAAATAGATCGCAAAGGCAAGAAATAAGCTTGCTAATTAGTATTAAGGTTCTGTAATAATAGGCTCCTGATAGAACAAACAGTTGGCTTTAAAAAGAGCCACTAAAAAAAAGTTCTTCCTGGAAAGGGAAAATATTTGTAAAATAGAGCTCATTAAAAAAATAATTCCAAAGTTGCTTACCTTTGTAATGAAAAATATGAACAGAAATTTCTCAGAAGGTATACAAACTCTATGCAGCAAGCAGCCAGCATTCTTCCCTGACGATTCCCGCTTACCTCACCGCTTCTTTGCTTCCTTTTTCTCCATCTTGTTGCTTTAGGCCAGGCTGTAGGGAAACCAGTGAATGCAGTCGCCTGTGGCCACGCAAGGAGTCGAGGGGATGAGGTTGTGCGAAAGGACAAGGATTTACGGCAACCTGCAGTCACTCAATTTAAGATCCGGTTTGATCCCGAAGGTTGGTGTAAAATGAATTAGTGTGGTTTAATTGAAAGGATCTACTCTGGATGGTTTTTCATTGTCACTGCTAGGATTATCAAAGAGGAGTTTAAATTTCGTGTGTGAATTATTTGAGGCTACCACTTTTTTTAATAGAATATTTATCTTGCTTTCAGAGGTAGTGTCAAAACAGGAAACTCAGACTAGTTATTTTAGAAGAAATATTTCATTTGTTTCCATGGACAGTTGAACACTAAATTTATATGGTAGTCGTAAATTGAAATGTTAATATTAGTCTGATGTTGTTATGATTCAACAAAACGAGCGTGTCACTTGATAGAACTGGAATAATCTGTTTCTACATCAGAAGGTTTTCTACCTTAAGCCCTTTCCAGCTGCTGCCTTTGCCGTTGTGGTCAAATAATTTTACGTTCTTTTAAAAATGCTGTAAAGTTTCTCAGAAATTACTAGAAAGTATTCTTTTTAAGCTTATATTTTATGTACTTTTAAAAAAATCAACATATTGAATTGCATATTGGGAATCTGTCCTAAAGCTATGTAAACTGTTAGGATAGGTTTTAAATAATTACTGTAGCAATCCTATTGATTTCATTCTTGCTAGTTTTCTTAAGAGAGCTTTGCATATTATAATTGTCAGAGAAGCAAATTTATACAGAATAAATGGGTTCTTTTGCATGTGCAGCCTCATGAAGATTAGCTTTCCTGCTTGTAAGCTGAACGTGCTATACTTGAAAGAGGTGGGAATGTGTTACCACAGGTGGGCAAGTGCTAGAGGGCTGAAGTGGGGAAGTAAGGGATATTACCGCATGTGGATAGGGAACGTGTGTGTGAGAATAGCCTGATATCATAGGCTTTACTTTGCATCTCAGGTGACTAAAATACCACTATAATTGTGCCTTCTATTTTCCTGCAGAACCCATATAATTAAGGGCATGCCCTCCTGCTTCTAGAGACAGAATTCCCCTAGAATTTCCTTGAAAATTTAATTTTAGGAGCCAGAAGAGACAGTAAAATACATTGTAAAAGTAACTCTTTTAATCCATATGCATAATAAATTTTTTTTGAGTAAATGTTTATGTAGCAACTTGTCTGTTACCCATAAACTATTTTAAAATAATCAAAACATGATGTAAAACAGAAAACAGTGTTCTGTATTTTATTACTTGGATTCTAGGAGCATGCAGAATTAATCAGGCTAAGGCTTCTTGAGCAAGTGTCTGCAAGCATGCAGAAACAATACTAATTCAAAAAGTCTGCAAACTTTGATCTTTTTGTATTAGGTAGAACTGTCATATGGAGATCACTGAGGCATTGGGATGCTCAGGTCATGCTCTGCCAAAACTTATGCATGTTGAATAACTTTGTTCACATGCACAATTTGATTAAGTCTGTAAACCACTTCTTACCATATTCTTATTGCAAAGGGTATGCTACTGTTTAGAAAATCTGGAAAATCCAGTTCCTCTGAGAATCTGTTTAATTTTTTAATGTAAATTGTAATATTTCTTAAACTTACTCTCAAGTAAGATCAGGTGGAATGTGCAGCAGTAAGATAGAAGACGGTAGGTGTGGTACTCACTAAAATACAAATGCGATCAACTCAAATTCAGTAATGGGTTGTATGTTGAATAGTCTACCTGGCAATATTTTCTTGTGTTGAGGGGCTACGATCACCAATGGCAATGATGTTTTCTCCCCTTCGGCGTGGAAGTGAGCATAATTGGAGATGGTTCAATTTTCCTGCTTTGAAGGGGAGATTTTAACCCTGGAACTCAGATGTCCTTCATGTAGCAGATTGTCCTAAACAAGAAGTGAACAGCATCTTACTGCTCCCAGTATTTAACTATTTCAAACACTGTGGGATGGTCCTACCAGAGAGATGGAAACTGGCAGCTCTCAGAGAAACCTGTGTGCTGTGGCAGAAGGCAGAGCAGCATAGGAGGCAGTACTGGTCATGGGAAATCACAGTTCAGATCCTAGTTTCAAATCAAGCACAGAGTGGGTGTGACCAGTTTTCAGAGCTAAAGTTAAAAAAAAATTATCCTGGTGGTTCTGTGTCTTGCGTATGTACTGAGAATTTGGCAGTGTCAGCCTCATGCTCTGTTGAAGGAGCATTCAAGGTGAGTGTCCTAAGCACAAGGCAGTCAAAAGTGCAACTGCCATTCTGTCTCACCTCTGTGCCTGGCAAGATCGTGGAGCAGATCCTCCTGGAAATGATGCTAAGGCACGTGGAGAATGAGGAGGTGATTGGTGACAGCCAAAATGCCTTCACTAAGGGCAGATCGTGCCTGGCAAATTTGGTGGCTTTCTACAACGAGGTTACAGCATTGGTGGATAAGGGAAGAGCAACTGACATCATCTACCTGGACTTGTGCAAAGCATTTGACACCATCCTGCATGACATCTTTGTCCCTTTGGAGAGTCATGGATTTGATGGATGGACCACTCGGTGGATAAGGAATTGGCTGGATGGTCACACTCAGAGACTTGCGGTCAATGGCTTGATGTCTGAGTGGAGACCAGTGACGAGCGACGTTCCTCAGGGATTGCTACTGGGACCAGTGCTGTTCAACATCTCTGTCAGTGACATGGACGATGGCATTGAGTGCACCCTCAGCAAGGTTGCTGACGACACCAAGCTGTGTGGTGCAGTCGACACGCTGGAAGGAAGGGATGCCATCCAGAGGGACCTGGACAGGCTGGAGAGGTGGGCCTGTGCCAACCTCATGGAGTTCAACAAGGCCAAGTGCAAGGTCCTGCACCTGGGTCGGGGCAATCCCAAACACAAGGACAGGCTGGGTGGAGAATGGATGGAGAGCAGCGCTGAGGAGAAGGACCTGGGGGTACTGGGGGATGAGAAGCTGGACATGAGCTGGCAGTGTGCGCTGGCAGCCCAGAAAGCCAACCGTATCCTGGGCTGTATCAGAAGAAGCGTGGCCAGCAGGTCGAGGGAGGGGATTCTCCCCCTCTACTCTGCTCTCGTGAGACCCCACCTGCAGTACTGCATCTAGCTCTTGGGCCCCCAGCATAAGAAGGATATTGACTGGTTGGAGCGAGTCCAGAGGAGGCCAGGAAGACGCTCTGAGGGCTGGAGCACCTCTGCTATGGGGACAGGCTGAGAGAGTTGGGCTTGTTCAGCCTGGAGACGAGAAGGCTCCTGGGAGATCTTATAGCACCTTCCAGTACCTGAAGGGGGCTACAAGGAAGCTGGGAGGGACTTTTTACCAGGGCCTGTAGTGACAGGACAAGGGATAATGGGTTTAAATTGAAAGTGGGGAGATTTAGATTGGATATCAGGAAAAAAAATCTTCCCAGAGAGGGTGGTGAGGCACTGGAACAGGTCCGGCTGGATGCAGCTTTGAGCAACCTGGTCTAGTGGAGGGTGTCCCTGCCCACGGCAGGGCGGTTGGAACTAGATGGTCTTTAAGGTCCCTTCCAACCCAAACCATTCTGTGATTACACAAAAATGGATGACTGGCAGAGGCTAAAATTAAAACTTTCTGGTTTTTTTCTCCCTGTTGTTTTAAGAGCCCTGAAACCATGTTGCATTTTTCTCACTGCACATCTGAAAAAAAATATGTTCATCTATCACCTCCGTGCTTTTGAAGTTCCTCCCACAGCTTGTGAACTCTATAAATCCCAGCCTGCTCCATTCTAATCACTTTAACTTCAAAGAAGGCAGATCAAGTTCAATTTCTTGAGATTATTTTCAATTCTCTGTTTATTCCAAGCTTTACACTTCCTCTGTAAAACTCTTTCAGACATGCTTGTTTTGGCTCATCTGCATAGTACCTATGTGCAGGACGTTGGAAAACCTGTCTGTATGTCTGACAGAAGCTTACAGCTTCCCAGGATGGATGGATCCGTGCAGAGATGACTCCCTTAGAGCTGGCAAGAGTTCAACCCCATGCCCCTAGCCGACAAGACTTGCAAACTCCAGAGCTATCACAACAGTTGCAGGCACTTAAGCCCCTAAGTTTTAAGAAGGAGTTCTCTTACATGCCTCTCACATTTATTTTGTCTTTAAAGTTTGATTACATTAGGAAAAATGCAGTTTTCTTTGTTCTTAATGATATACAATTAACATACTAAAGGCTATAATTAAACCAGAGATATTTAGCTTAGCCCATATTTTAGGCAAAGACATCTTTACTTTTTGTAGTACGTTAGAACACACTTACTTCAGTATTGTTTGATAAGGCCACACTGGAAATTTCCAGGGAAGTTTATAATACACCTTACAGTAACTAAACTCAGTTCTAGGTATTTTGTCAGGTATGCAATCTTACTGAGGGTGATAGCAGTTTCCACCGTCAAGATTTTAGGTGTCTTTGTCAATATATAACGCCTTGGGGAGAGAAGTTAGCACAAAATAAGCCGAAATAATTGATAGACGATTTTCCTGTCTCTCAGTTGGAGCAGAATAAAAATTAATAAAATGACAAAATCTGTCAAAGTTCTTTCTTTCTCTGGAACTTGTCATTCACGTGTAGTGTAGTGACCCTAAACGCAGTAAATCGCGGAATGCAGGAAATAAAAGAGCACGAGCATGGCAGATACATTCCAAGTGTATGTATGATGCTTGAG
Organism: Rhynochetos jubatus; assembly: GCA_027574665.1. Lineage (NCBI taxonomy): Eukaryota > Metazoa > Chordata > Aves > Eurypygiformes > Rhynochetidae > Rhynochetos > Rhynochetos jubatus. The sequence continues at coordinate 93,607,487 of CM050650.1, read as the reverse complement.
ATACTCTTCATACTGGCGAGATGAAATAGGAATAAAATGAAACCAAGTTGGGGCAGAGTCAAGGAATTAATATAATTAATTTTTAGTAACTTAAGGGCTTAACCAAGTTGCCAGGCATTGGAGAGAATCCTAGGGCTCCTGTGTCGGATCGAAGATTCCCTCTCATGATTTGAAATGGGGTTCAAACCGTAAAAACTTAGTAAATGCAGCTCCAGGGGGTCATCATCATTACCTGCGGTTGAGCCTGTGGAGGTGGTTTAATTTTGCAGAAGCGTGGGCAGGGAAAAATAAAGCTTTAGAAGTTTGCTGGGTGTAAGGACATTACGTTGCAGGTATGCTTATGTATAGCAGTTACACTGTTACCTGGAGGATTTTAATGACCTTGTGTGGCCATTCGAAAGGAAAATAAAGGCACGATAGTGTTGCTTAGTTCAAATGTTTAGTGTACTTGTTAGAATTATTTTTGCACGTAATGGAGTATGAAACTGAGATGTAACAGTAGCAGGACCATGAAAATTTAAGTGATGAAGTTAGTTTGATGAAAATGATTTATGCAGCCAATAAAAGCATATCTTAATGTAGTAATTAACATTAAGAAATGCTTAGAAAAATTGTATGCAGCATACCTAAAACAAGATTCAAAAGGCATGTTTAGAAAGGTGATTCTCTAGAGTTTTTCCTCACTTTATTTCTTAAGAGAATTTCATTTTTTTTCCCATGTGCCTTTGCCAGGCTGGTTTTGAGGAAACGTGGTTTTGGTTTTTAATAATGATGGATTGCATTTCTCCCTCTTCCTTTCCACCTAAGTATGGACTAATACAGTATCTCTAATAGCATAATCGTAATTCATCAAACATGAACCTTGAAAACTTACGGTTAAGACATTGTTGTGGCTGTAGTTTTTAATGTGGAAAAGAACTACAAGAGAAACATCAGGAACTGAGGGGTTTTATTTTGAAAACTCGACCTTTTGTTTTTCTTCTATCCCTAAGGAAGGACCCGTGTTTTAGTGAAGTAACTAAAGACCATGTTGTTGCATATCAATCTAAAAATCTGATTTAAGGTTGGATTTTTTGAAGATGTAGATTAATTTATAATTAAATAATTAAGATTATTTATAACATACAAGAATACTACACAAAGTAGGCCATGACGAGTATTCTAACAGAAAATTCTCTGCTATATATCAAAGAAGTCAGTCATAAGGATTGTGGCAGGAAAACAAATCAAGCGAGGAAAAGGGAAAAGGTATCTTTTAAAATGAGGATTGTAAATAAGATATAGCTAATTGATGTCTGCTTCATAGGTATAGATCTATTATATACAGATTTGATGTCAGATTGCTCAAAAATGATGTCATAAATGCAGTGTAACAGGTGATGAGATTTGTGAGATTTTGGGTAAGCCATGCAAGGATTCTGAAAATAAAAAGCACTTTTAAATTGATTGTGGTATGACTGGAGAATCAGTGGAGCTGGTTGAAAGTGGGAGCAGTATGGTGACTTTCTCCTTAGTCATGAGAACAAAAGCAGTGATATTCACTCCCAACCGCATCACAGAAATCAATCATTTCATGCGAGCTTCGAGAAGAATTCAGGACCAGAAGTACAGAGAATTCCATAGTGTCACCTGTGCTGATCATATGTGGGGAATATTGTTTATTTTGGTACCATTATCTGGGAGGCTTCCTAAAGATGCTGAAAGCAGCAGACTTCATTTGCCTTCTAGTAAGCAAAAATGCAGCTTACACATGCATGCTGGACTGCTAGATGCCTGCAAAACTAGATGTCTTCCTGACAGCTTGATCATGTTGCTGGTGCTAGCAAATTTCTAAATAAGCTCATATGAAGAGAAAACTCAGGGTTTTCTAAAGGTACTGGAGGAGGCAATTTGTCAACTGATCTTTAAGGAAAGATAAATGGATGGGAGTGGAGTCACAGTATATTTTACCAGAGAGACTAAAGCTCTTGCAGTACTAACAACACATGAACAAACAAATGAACAAATGCAATTTAGACTGGTTTAAGATGAGTATTGAGTGTAGAAAAAAGCATTGCTAAGGTTCAGAGTGTTGGTACTGTTCTACTGTTTTCAGCACTGAAATATACGGTAAGAAACGAGACAAACACAACCATGATAGCTGGTATTAAAGCTTTTTTACCTGGATTTGTGTGGAGTTGTAAACTGCAAATCAATTATTTTATGAACCACAAATTCTCCTTTTTCTTTACTTCATACACTTGTGAACAGCCTCTGATATTATCTGATAAGTCCCTATCTTAATAGTATTTCATAATATAATCTCAATTTAAAAGGTTATTAAGGAAGCTTTGAAATAAATCACTATGTATATCTTTACATTCTATAGCCACCTTCAGTTGGGTATCGGCACAATATGAAACAGATCTGTTAAGGGCATTCACATGCTGAAATTATCTTGAGGGTTTGCTGGGCTACGTGGAAAGAAAAGATATATGTCTCCATCCAATTGTTTGCACATCTAATAAGCAACTTACCTGTCAGGTATGGTCATGAAAACAGCAGGTCTTTGGGGATTATCGGATGGTATTTTTTTCAAGGGCAAGGTTTCAACGTGAAAGTTTCAAATCTTAGTTCTGTCATGTTCGTCCTGAGAACTGGAACAGGCTTTGTGATCGATGTGCCGAGGCAAGGCCAAACACAGCAGCTCTGGTTGTGGATATCGGATAGTTTCTAGTGTTACCTGTAAGGAGAGGAGACTCTGTGAAATGTGGTCTTCTACAACTACTGGGTTTTTCACGCAGGGGGGCTGAATTCAGGCCAGTATATGTAGAGGATGAGGCTTGTGACACGCACCCGAGGTAGCGCACTGGTGAGCCTTCAGAGCACGTGGGAATCCCAGTAATGGTGAGGGAGGTTGCTTTCCTTTTTTAAAATACCATGGGTAAAATATGATCAGTATTTTTGTAAATAAACTTTTTACTTGGTGACACACAGTTGTCTTCCTCTGTAATTGATTCTAGGACAACTGCTGTCCCTGCCCTTTTTCTTTTCCTTCTTCTACCTTTTTCATCTTTCTCTGACTTCCCTCCCCCTCCAAGATTCCCTTTTCATGCAGTGGGCTTCATGAAGAAACTGGCAATGCAGAATTAGTGTTTCAAGTTGATGGAAAATTCAAGAACATAAGGTAGTACCAGTTTCATCATATTTGGTGAGCTATTTCTGCAGAAGAATTCCTTAGACAGATCCCACTAAAGATAATTTGAAGGCAAAGTAGTTAGCAACTGGACATCAGTACCCCTAAAATTTTGGAGGCATATAGTTAGATTTATTATCTGTCTGCTGCTTTTGTTCCTCCTCTGGCTTTTGCATTTTTAAAGAAAGTATTTCAATACCATTTATTCATAAGTCATTGGAAGTTCCACACCCCCTCCATTTAAAAAAAATTAAGTTTTTAAAAATATCATGGATGAATTATGTCTATAACCAGTAGAAATGCTTCAAAGCAAGTTGAAAGGAGGACGCTAGGCTTTCTGAAATGCTCTCTGATTGAATATGAGATATGGGAGCATCCAACTTGTTTTAACAATGAAAACTCGGGGTTTTTTTTTTCCCAGTATAAAAATAGACCACAGTGCAGCGACCCCGAAGGGAGAGAAAGAATGAAAAAGATGCGTGTTTCTCTAAAACTCCTGACTGTATTGTTACAATCTCTGTCAAAGGATGACAGATCCGAATTGCACTGCTTCCTGTGTTCTTTGAATTAGAGCTTGGTGTGTGCTACACCATTTTGACCTCTTCAAAATTTTGTAATTTAATTAGCAGATTTCTTTTTCCCTATCCAGCCCATTTTGAAGGGAAAAAAAAGGACATATACCACTGTGATAACACTTCATTCTTTTTTTGAATCTAATTGCCTACTTTGAATGCAATTTGTGTGAAAGCATTCTTGTATGAATATAAATCAGAAGGATATAAAAACAATAAGCAGTATTAACCAACAGGGATTAGAGACTACCTGAACTGGCTAGAAAAAATTTACTCCCCCATCACGAATTTACAGGCTTGGTGCTTGCCAGGGTATTTGCCCAGCTGCACCTGCCTTATCAACATGTTCAAATGTGAAGTAGTTAGCACAAAAAGTTGGCAGAGGATAGGGAATTTTTCACCTCAGGGTCAGAAACAAGGCGGGCTGGTGCTGATTTAATGCTGTTATGGTCTGATAGTTCGGCATGAACATGTCTCTATATTGCCATCGGTTGACACGTGTCTAAATTTGAAGAAACGCTGTTTTCTAACTGACATCCTTCTTTGCAAGAACACTAAGGAGCAGGCACCTGCCTTAGCTAGCAGAAAGTTAGGTGTCCTGGCTAAGCTAGTTGTCTAGGCTTCCTCTGTGGGGAGAGGGATTTTCAGTGTGATTCATTCTGTTCTAAGATATGTGTCTAAAATAGATGAGATGACTCATCCTCTGGAAGTACCTGCCACTCTGCTGACGACAGAGGGAGACCTAGATGACTAACTTACCCTAGATAGCTGAATTCTGGACTGGTAAGTAATATGAGAGAGAGCTCAGCACCAGTGTCTTTTTCTTTGAATGAAAAGAGGCTCAAGTATGCAGTCGTTATGAAAATGCCTGTAAGACCATTGGTCATGCAGTGTATGCTGAAAAAGAGGTGGACCTGCATTGCTCTTCTGCTGTATCTTTCATAAATATGTTGATTTTATTTTTTGCTAAATTAATCTATGTCAAGGTGAGGAAAAGACATTTCTTCACCTTAAAAATCCCACTGGAAAGGGATAAGTGTTGTTTACATTACACAGACATATGAAGCAATGGGCATGATATTTATTCTGCATTAGTTTCCATTATTGAAATTGCTTTGCATTGAAATTGCTTTGTTTTCATACCAGTGGAATTGGATGTAAAATCCATACTGCTTGGTGTTTATATACTAAAAGGCTGATTAGCATGTTTCTGCTTAAGTACAGCATGGACTTTGAAGATCTGCAGTCTGCAGGGGAATGTACGTGACATTAACTTCACTATCCGCTGGTTACTGCTTCAGGTGCACTTTTTTTGCAGAACTTAAAAAATTAAGCTTTATACTCATTAATACTTAAATAAAACCCATCACTTGGCCAATTTGAAAATTAAGAAGTCTCAGTGAATATTCAGGAAGTATTCACAACGTCTGATTTTGGATACTGATCCAGGTTTCTAAACAAAGAGCCTAGGCACATTCTGTAATCAGTGAAGAAGAGTTGGTACCCGCAGGGAACAATTCGGAGCAACTAAGGTAAGCAGCAAGTTAGTGCTCTGGTTGCTCTCCGGAGGATTTACGCTGCTGCCTGGCTTGCATCCTCCGCAATAGCCCCTCAGATCCTTATCCCTCTATATTTACTGTAGAGGAAGGCTAGCCTGGTTTTGTAGGCTGTTAAAGTGAGCAACATGAATACTTCCCTCATTATTTCCTATCATAATTTTTAGGTCAGTACTGTATTGACAACTGGGAGAAGAATATTTATCTGAATATGTTTAGAATGTATTTCTGAATCTTAGGCTTCTCTCACATGAAATGTGGCTGGTTAATGTTTATAGTATGCAAAGTTTTAAACTTCTTTTGTCTAGTAACTTAATTGACTGAGCAGCCCTCACATGCCCAGGAGATTCACCAAAATCCATCTGGTTTTCTCAGAAAGTTTGATTTTGTTTTGTGTGCTCTCTGGTTTGAATTTTAAACATTTCTAATCTCTCCTGTGTCTGCAAGGCCTCGAGTACCAAGCTGCTGTCTGGCACAGACACCGTAAGGCCCTCTTCATTTACCAGTACGTTCAGTGTTAGAATGCAATGTTTTGGATCAAACAGCCTGATGAAGTTTTATATTCTTCTGTTGGTCAACAGCTGCTTTATCCAAAGCACTACACTCCTACTATAGCTTTGAAAGTACAATAACTGGTTATTTATTGTTTTATGCAGATAGTACAGAGCTTAGGAATTCAGGGAGTTGAACCAATTTGCTGCGGTGTGAAAAATCATCTACAGAGTTTAGGAACATATTGACATGGTTAGTTGAGATCTTTGGATTTTCCTTTTCTTTAGTGTAGAAGTCCAAGTTTATAGGTAAAGGGCAAAATCAGGAAAGGGTGAAGAGAAGGCACAGATCAAAGAGGAGCATTGATGAATGTTCACTGCACACCGGGAGAAAACAGCACAGTATAGGATATTACATAATCGCCTGGGGAAGGAAGATTTCCAGACTGGGGCTGGGGGGGACTTTTTACAAGGGCCTGTAGTGACAGGACAAGGGGTAATGGGTTTAAACTGAAAGTGGGGAGATTCAGATCGGGTATCAGGAAGAAATTCTTCATGGAGAAGAGGATGAAACACTGGAACAGGTTGCCCTGAGAAGTTGTGGATGCCCCAGCCCTGGAAGTGTTCAAGGCCAGGCTGGATGAGGCTTGGAGCAACCTGGTCTAGTGGAGGGTGTCCCTGCCCATGGCAGGGGGGTTGGAACTAGATAGTCTTTAAGGTCCCTTCCAACCCAAACCATTCTATGATTCTATGAATAGGACTGTTACAAAAGACAACAACTGCAAGTGCTGTATACCTGGTGTTGTCTTACAGTGAAGGAGTATAGATAACAAAATTACTTTAGTATGGTGACCATAAGAAATAGCGAATACATTCACTGAAGACAATAAACAACCTTGAATCTGTTAGATAAGTTCAAATTCTGCTCTTCAGTAATTCTTATTTTAAGGACAAAGGAAAGTAAAACTGCAAAGGACACAAGGGTGTATCCAGGGGAACAAGAACATCATTTATAGTCGCCAGAGTTGTTTGATGAGGCTCACTTGCTAGATACCTGATAACAAGGAAGACCAATCTGTCACTGTATGCTTCCATAAAGAAGATTTGTCTATAATAGGGAGCATTAAACAGGGTAATGGAAATTACTTGAGCAGCTCCTGAATTAATTTTCATTTTAAACATACTCTTATTTAAAGATAACAACCGTCTGGACAGCGTGGCAAGTTTTGTATCTGAGTGCATCTCTTAAAAAAGGACTGTGGGAAGTCTGCTGGTTTTGAATATAAACCTGACTCTGCTGTCAGCCAACATCTTCCTCCCTTACCTAAGGCAAAACTTTAAGTGATGCATAATACAGGTAGGACTCCGTTGTGGACTCCTGAAATCATTACCTCATACAAATTGCTGTTATTTAATAGAGAAATGTAATTGTTTCTCCAGAGGGTGATGAATGTGATTCATTATATCTGATCTTTTTCATACCAGAATATTGCTGTTGCTAGCTCGCAAGACTTTTTGGCAAATCAAAAAGAGACTGCTAGTTTGGAGCATTTCTCTGTCAGTTTGAAATCCCCAAGCTGTAGCTTCAAGCTCAGCAGTGAGTGCTCTGCAGTAGTACCAAGAGAGCTGAAATAATCAACAATAGAAACCTTTTATCTTGTGTCTGAAATCCATAGATAGAAAGAGAATGTATATATAAATATTTCTCTTTAATATTTCACATTGCACTTCCACTTAAGAAGTTTAAAGTTCTTTCACCGACAGTGGACATGAGCCAAACCAAGCCACAGGATTAATCATAAATAATTTACATGAAATCCCTCTACTAAGATATCCTGCAATTTCATAAAGAATGAACACATGTTCTGAGAATACGTAAGGATTGCTAAAATTAGCTTGCTTTAACACGCCTGGGAACAACACACGAAGCTGCTGTTGCAGTTTTTCTGATATAGCTGATCATGTTGCTCACTGTTCACAACAATTAAGTTTTGGGTGTGGGTTTGTTTTTTTCTTAGAACTGCGTCCAGATTATGAAAAAAATCTGCTAAAAATTCTGAACAATGTTGACTGGTAAAGGCTGTAGGACAACTATTGCTGCAATAAACAGGATTAGTTTTGGATTACTTTCTCTACAAAGACTCTGCCTCAGTGCCTTACTCCTCCTTGCTGAGAAACGTCAACCCTTTCAGGTCTCCATGGTTATCTCACAGAATGAAAAGTAAAACCATTCTGGGATGATTATATAAAAACTTGTAAAGGGTAAGTGCCAGCTAAAAAACAGCGTTTGAAGACTAAACAGCGCATTTTCTGATGGCTGAGTCTCTGTGTGTGTATGGTTGGAGAGATGAACAGGAGTCTTAAACTGTGCAGCATGGGATGGACCGTGGTTTGTGGAAGGTACAGAACAGGCCTTAGTGACTTATTAGTGTACCTTTAGAACGTGTACCTACCAATTTGGTTAAAGCAAAAAGAAATTATTGTTGGTTGGAATCTATTTGGAAACTACACTAGTGGCTTAATTAAATTTAAACATCTGTAAAGCACAAAATATTCAATATTCCTAAAACACCTGTACAGAAGAGATTTAAGAACATAGTTAAGGCTAGGCTTGCATATGGATGTGCATACCATTAAAGCTGGGGAAGTGTGGATTTCTGCCATGTTCTGTAAATGTAAGATACATAAATTAGAATTGCTTTGGGATAGTGTTGCTTACATGAATCACTTCTCCGCTGTTTTTCATTTGTGAATAGATGTGCTTGGTGTACTGTAGTCTCACAGTGATCTCAAACAGCAGAAAATGTCCTGTATGCAATGGCTCACAGATATATAATATCCATAAGCTATGTTTCTCAATATTGATTACAGGCATTTTATGTTTGCAGACAATTCAAAGCTGGGAGGACTGAAATACACCCAAGAAAGATTTAATATGGGTTTGGAGAAATAGTCTGAGAAAATCAGGATGCAGTTCAGGGACAAATTCAAAGTACTGCTCTATTTAGGTGGTATTTCTTATCTAAAATGTAGCGTGAGGAATGGATAGTGGTACTTAGGTTAAGCATGAGTCAACAGTGTTGTGTTACTATAAAAAAGTAAACATGCCAGGGAGACATGACAAATATCAAATATTTAAAAGATTTGAGAGTAGAAAGAGAATAACCTGTCCTGTGGGCTAATGGGAGTAGGAAAATATAAAATGGGCTTAAATCATAGGAAAATTTCAGGCTAAATATTATTGTTATATTATTTTTGCTGGGCATATTGAAAGCACTGGGACTCTGAAAGCTTCTCTGCCTGCTTGTTTATGAGCCGGTCAGACAAATATCTGTCAGAAATAATAGATACTGCCTTGGGACTAGATATGTCTTTCAGTTCGTACCAGCTCTAGACTCTATTATTCAATATGGTAATAAAACTTCCCAAGTAGTTTCATGCAAATATGCATAAAGATACAATTCAAAAGGAGTATAAAGCCTTTGACACTAAGCACTGCATGAGATACGCAATTTTTCCTCCAACATAAAATCTACTTCTGTTTTCAGTGAAATAAATAGTCAAGCTTCTAATTTAGCCTTGAGTTTGTATTGTCATCTCAGTGTCACTCTTCTTCACAATGCCTCATCCAACCCACCGATCCCTCTATCAGAATAATACCTTTCCCACCTTCCTCCTCCTTGGTACATTCATTGGGACAACACAAAGAAGGAAGCAGAAACCGTCACGTAGAGCAAACTCACTTCAAGTTGACAATATGATGCTGCTGTTGAAAAGGCAAAGCTTATTCTGTGGTGCATTAAGTAAACATGATATGTTAAGCACTGGAGGTAGTTGATCCACCCTAGCTGGCATCAGCTGGGCTACTGCAGGGCAACACACCATTACAGAGAATCCAGAGGACAACAAATATGAACAAGAATGCTCTTCTGAGAGGCACATTGACTATTCCGGTCTGTAAAAGGCTGTTACAAAGGCAGGAGCTGTCACTTGAGCAAGAAGATAGCAATTTAATTTTTTATCAAAACCTGTATTCAAAAAAGGCTTCTGTCTGCAGTGAGACAAAGCTCTGTTATGTTGGTGCTGCTTTAACGTTTCTGTGGGAAAATTGTTAGAAATAGGTTACCCGAATATCTTTCAGGGCTGGTCCTGATATGCTGAATTTTGTTCTCAACAGGTGCATCCCCATTTTGGGACATTTTCAAACCTAACTTTCTGTGATTTCTATTATTGAATAGGGTTCATTCTTGGTATTTGTAATCACACAGACACCCTCCCCCTTTTCGTTCTGTGGCTGTGTCCAGAATATCTAAGGCAGCGGAAGAGAAGCCTCCAGAAGGTCAGTGCTAACACTGCTGTGGAGTGCTTGTGTACTTGGTCGCTGTCAGAAAACGTAGCAGAGTACCGCACAGATGGGTTTTGTGGAAGAGTTTTCCTGACTGAACACCGTATGCTGGCATGAGTAGGTCTGGTTGGACACAGGCAGTGTTTTTTCACGTGAGATTTTGCTACACACAAACCAGGAGGTTTCATTTATGGCCCCAACGTGCCTGTTGTTAGACTGCAAAGTGAGACTATGTGTAAAATGTGTCCTTTTACACGAGCTCGCTAAGCCAAAATACTTCTACGGATCCACAGTCTACATGAAAAAGAGCTTGAGGGACAAGTTAAGGAGGGATCATTTAAGGGAGATCAAACGTGTTTTGTTTTATACTGGTGAATCTCCGATCAGGATAGGCTGCTTTTTGCTGGGTGTCATACAACAGATAAGTCTTAATTTCCATCTCAAAGCGCTTGAGTTTTTCTGACTCCAACCCCTACTTATCTGATGATAATACCATTTGCTAAAACGAAAGACACTGAGAAATGCCTATTTCATGTTATACACCTACATAAATACAGAGGTGTCGCAGGGTAGAAAATATCTCCAAACAAAAAGGAATAGAGCTGATCTCATGTGATGGCTGTCAGACGTAATGTTTTCAGATACCTCACACCACTAACACTGCCTCAATCCACTGGGTAGAGATCTTTCCAGACTGAAATGACTCAGGATTTTACACAGCTATTCAGTGCAATCAAAGGATTTTTGAGAGCATAGAAAACCACTGCAGAAAGGAAGTTTCAGGTAATTAGCATTATATAGTTTGTGGAGAAGGTTTTGAGGCTTGCTTTCTGTGTGCGGGTTTTTTCCCTAATAAACAAGCTGTATTCCCTAACACTTACTCTTTCTTTTTTCAAAATTTATTTTGCCAGCCTACATGTTATGTAGGATATTAAAAGGGTTGACAATGAACCTTTATTCAGCCTTTATTAAGGGAGGACTTTTTGGCTTACAAACCGTTACAGTTCAAGTGACCCCTGTCTATTTTAGGCAGTGCAGAGATTGTTTCTGTTTGCGCAGCAGTATCCCAAGTAACTCTTTTGTACGAGGAATACGTATTTGAATTAAAGGCTGAAGTATGTGCAGTCAGTAATGTCTGTGAAATGCTATTGGAAACCTGTCATTAGTAAAAAGTTTTCAAATTTGAGAAATTTAATTGCTTTTCTCAATTTCCTGTGAGACAAAAAGAAAAATATAAGAGGTTTTTCCCATTATGTGTAAGTGACAGCAGGCTCATCTGTTAAAATAATCATCAGTTTCCTCACTAGAAGTTCTTACCTGGATTTTTATAGAATTCTTCTAAAATATAATTTATCCTCTATTGAACAGAAGATTCCTCAAAATAATTACATTCTCCTAGAACATATTTGCATCGTTCTCACCTAATCTATCAAGAAGCATCTTTCCATTCTTCTTCTCACTCTCAATTTCATTGGGGATTTAATTTTGGAATTAAAAAGAACTACTCTTCTTGTTAACTTTAAGTACCTATTGCTGATGTCTGAAGATGCAACAAAACATACAGATAAATTTGTAAATCTGGTTTCTGGAGTTGGTTCCTTTTTATTTTATGGTCTGTCAATGGCTTGGATTGCGCAGAGCTTTATGAACCTAATTCAAGATGCTTTCCAAAGGAAAAGGATATTTATGCTTTTGCTGTGTCCTTCTCTCAACTTTCTTCTTCTGTTCTCTGCCTCGTGTCCACTCCTTCAGAAACTTTTGAATCTAGTGCCCCATGTCAACCAAACGGAGAAAGGAGAAAACTTTGAGGTAGTTTTGTACAAGTTTTCTGGGTGAAGATGTTCAAGGAGGGGAGGTGCCTTGAGTGACTCTGAAGAAAAGGCTGTGTGTCAGAGCATTCTTTAATGAAAAGCCATCAGAGAAGCCATATGGGTGCTCAAACCTGAAAGACATATTTCTAGGTTATTGGACTTCATAGGTTCCAGCACATTTCATGGCGCGGTTATTTATTTAGGTGGAATTACTCTAATGTTTGAAAGTCGAAACTTCAAATAATATATGAGTGAGAACAGTGTAAAATAATATGAACCTATGGCAATGTCTCTAACAAAGATTGTGATGTGACTTGTAAAAGTCCTCTGTCACTGATGGACTATATCCAACTGGTGTACTAATATTAAAAGGGCAGTAGAACTAATTAGGGATAATGCCATCAGTGGCTTATAGAGGTGGAAATTTAATGGAAATGTGAAGTGCTGAGTCATAGTTAAAATTTGCACTGATGGAGTATGGGATCCTGTCATCCTCTCAAATTTTAAGTGGATCTGGTGAGTTTTGAAAATGATATTACAATATTTTCACTAATTTATTTAATGGGTGAGAGAAAAAGTCAATTCTTCCAAAAGTGTTCACCTGCAGAGCACTTTTAAATGCCAGATTTTAGGAGTTCCTTACCCATGGCGTGGAGGCATAAAATTTAATGTAAGAATTTGCTCCTGGTTTATGAGGATGGGAGTACTGATCCAAGATGGAAATCCTTGTGACATACTGCCAAATTCAGTGAAGGTTGTTGGAGGGACCTGGAAATTGCCAGACGTATAGGAGGAAACATCACAGAGCAGCAGAAGAGTTCTGTAGCATTGGTGATATAACTAAACATGATATAATGGGTTTAGGTCTGGGCAAGTCAGTGTCCTGAAGGCCATGAGATGTTGAAAAGTACATGACAAGTGCAATAAAAAAGTTTTGGAAGTGGAAGAGAGAAAGCAGAACGCTGAACTTGAACAGCTTGGCTACATGACAGCCAAAACTCTACAAAGGCAAGATAACAATTTATAAATACTTAAACAGTGTATGGAAAAAGAGGAGAATTATGTAGTTCAATGAACAAGATATAGATTTGAGAATGAAATGAAGAAAAATTGAATTGATCATTTATAGGACGCAGTTTCTGTGATGCTAAATTTCCTCTCTGCATCAGTTCTCCTCAAGGGAAGAGAAGGAAGCCTCCTTTTATGGAAAAACACCAGTAAATGGCCATTACTGAACAATCCTGTACAGATATAAGGTGTAACTCACAGCAAATTCCTTGTTTAACATCATATAACCCTGAAGAAACTAATGTGACGGTACTGTTTGACCTACTCAGTAGTGGGCGGGAATTCTTGAAGCAATTCCTGATTGGATTAGATCTCCTTCTTGTCCGTTACATATTGTTGCACCATTGGTGTCCAGGTCATTATGCAATTTCTTTTTTCCAGTTCTTCACCTGAAATATTCTCTAAGCAGTGAACCAGACTAGAAGATAGACAGTTTGAGAGCATGGATGTGAGCCCTGTACTTGTGAGGGAGGAAAGGGAGGGGGAGCAGGAGAATTTGGAAAATGATGTGTTCAGCGCAGCATTTCTTTCTGCTTGTTTGCTCCCTCTGTTCAGTTTGTTTTGCTGCTGAACACACATATAAGAAAAATCCATATGTATTTGTATCTTAGGACTAGTGGAAGATGGGTATTCTCTCACTACTGGAGAGAAGCAGTTTAAAGGAATTCCATATGTCTTGATGTATATATTTTCAGAATGAAAAATTAAAGATTTCTAATTTCCATGTACTCAAAGAACAGAGAGATTTTAATGAGTATTCCTGTTGATAAATGCTTAGCCTAATAAGTCAACCAGGTGAATTGCCTACTAGAATTACCTGGAAAGTACAATGAATTTTCTGGCCATGTGGTCTTGGGGCACCCAGCTGATGCTAGTGAGGGATGAGTATGAAGCATGGGATGGTAAGCTGCTTCCTTCTGCTCAGTCTGTTCCTGGAACACATTTAAAGAATACATGAATCTCACAGTCTGGCAGATATGAGGTGCAGGACTGTCCCTTCTGTAGGATTATTAGACCATTGCTTGGTATGGAGAACTCCATTCCTAGTCATGAACATTCCCCTGCCCTCTCTATGGCCTGTCCAAGGCAGCAGCTGAATGAGAAGCAAAAGCAGAGCAGACCCTCTGTGACGTACAACTCAAATTTCTTCTATGATGTGAATTTTTTGTAAAGTGTCAACTCAAGAACAGATTAATGTGTAGTTTTCTCCCCAAATAAGTTCTCTCCATCCTAATTGTAATTCAATTCTGTGTGAATTCACTAATCTGGAGCTGCATTTGCCTAGACCTTGATGCTCAATTCCACTGTATTTGTGATACGTACATTTTCTTGAACCCAGCCTGCATCTTTCCTTCCTTTAAAGAGGCCTCTGAAGAACATCGCTGTAGTACCTATGAAAAATTATCCAAGCGATAATAGCTACGTTGTGTAACAATAGATGCACCTTTTTAAAAACCTTTCAAGCTGTTCATGAACTCTCCACTTTATGTGCGTGTATCTTTTTAGCCATTTTTGCCCCATGTCAACTGACCGATCACACACGCCTGTGGTTCCTGTTTCAAACTAGACTCCGTCATTGGATTTTACGCACATGAAGATGCAGAGCCCTGCAGAGATGCTTACACGTAGACTGTGCAAAAGCTGAGGCCTGACTGAGAGCCTCTCTGAAGTCCTGGGAGAAATCTGCAAAAAAAGATTTCAGGATTAAAAACGGAGATAACAAATTATTTGAAGCAAAGGCTCCAAGCGCCATGTGTTTGTGCAGCATCCAGCATGATAGCGCCTTAATTATGCCCAGAGCTCTTGAGTCCTGTTATTGTATGTGACAAGCCCAGGTTGTATTATTTTATTTATAAACTATATAATTTTTCCCTTTTTCCCTTTCTTGCTATGAGCATTTTTTGTCTTCCCTCAACCTAGTTAGTGTTTTTTACCCATTTTATGAATATTTATCTTCCTATCTATCATCTATTAATTTGGAAAAGAAAAAGATAACTCCAAGGAGTTAAATAAACAATAGGCCCTAGTTTTAACAACAAGCTATGGTACTCAGTATTCCGGTGTTGAACCCAACAATCCATCCTCTGTGGCTCCCAGGACTTACACCAGCTCTAAAATAAATGGGCACAGTCCCAAATACTGAGGCTGACTTGTTATCTCTATATGTACTTTTCAGATAACAGACATTAAATAATTCACTATACAAAGTCTTATTTCAATTAAAAGGGTAAAACTGATAAAGAAGTTTTCTTTACTTTTGGGAACAGATCTCTGGCTTGTAATTGCATTAATTACAAATACACAGAGTTGAAAAGTTATTCAAATGCAGATTTTCTTAATGAGAAGAAAGCAACTGGGAGTATAATTTTTAGTTGTTGCAGTTAATGAAAGTATTTGATTTTGTTTTAATTGCACTTTTAATAAAATAAAGTGCTCTCACAGTGATGAGATTTCACTAATACAGCATCATCTAACAGCAGTGCTAGAACTTCCAAAGGTTGCTGATGGTGGATAGAAGAGCCGGCGCTGGGCCCTCAGTGGGATAAGTGAAGCAAACAGCACTCGCTCCTGGGCTGAGCTGTACGTGGTGAGGTGCTGATCTCTGCCTAACAGCACTGTACCACGGGACATCACCAAAGGCAAGCGCTGGGCAGGCAATTTATGCCTTAAACATGACAAGGGGAGGAGGAAGTAGAGGGATGTCTGTGCCTCACTGTTTCCATAACTTTGAGACACAGAGAAGGGAGTTGGGAGAGACATTTGGAGAACCAAATGCCCAGTGTGTCTCTGCTGCTTTCAGTGCATTCAGTGAATTACTGACCAATAGGAAAATACCCTCACCAAGGTTCTCTAAGTGTGCCCAAGTTTTAATTTAAAACCAAATAAAAATGAAGTTTATGTTGGAAAAAAACACTATTAACCTAATTTTTTTTTTTTTTTTGCTTGCTTTCTTTGAAATACATTTGTGCACGGCAAGAAAGTAATTTCACAGCAAGTAGTGTGCTCACTTGGAGCAGCTAGTGTTTACAGATCATGTGTTGAAGAATACTGACCTAGTCCATCCCGCTGCCCATGAGGCAGGGTCAGCTATACTTAAGCCATTCCTTACCAAAGTTTGTTCCACCTTATCTCTAGAAACCTCCACTGTGGTGGCTTTCCAGGCATGGACTGGAGCTTGGTGCACTGACATTTTCAGTGAAGTTATGGTGATGCAAGGAGAGGGGAAAATGAATGCCTTGTTAACCTCTAGTCAACCTTATGGAAAGAGTTTACATCTCATAGGCGATGTTAACCAAAGCCAGGGTCTTTTTAATTTTTTTTTTTAAATGCTGTTTTAAGTTTTTTTAACCTTCAGGAAGTTACAAAAGGGCTTGGACTTCCCTAAAGATTCCCTAACATTTTATCAAACACTGGGAAGGAATTGCAGCAATTTCACTTTGAAAGGGTTGATGTCGAAATGCATCTTTCTCCTTCCCCAAACTTCCTTCAATCGATTTTCTTTGTATTCTAAATTGTTAATAAAAATATCCAAGTATATAAATATTAGTGGATTACTCTTATACCTATCAATCTTGCATGTGAGATGGTGTCTCTGAGGAAGAGTAATCAACTAGGAAAAGATAAAGAAGCAACAGCCTGGTGTCTCCGAGACAGTCCTCTTCACCCTTCAGGCTGGGAAGGTCAAAGGAAAAAGGATGGTTTGTGTTTGGCAAATCTCATCACTGGATGAGCCTCCTGGAACCAATGAGAACCTGTATCTAAACCACAGTGGGTTACATTTCCTCACCTGTGAATTCAGAATGCCAAGCTTTCAAAATGGTTTTGCAATTTAAAGCAAGAGAACGTTCTAGAAAGGCGTGGTCTATTTGCAGACAGTTCACAAACAGCAAAAAGGTAAAATGAACCAAATAAATGGGATTTTTTTCGCTTAACTCTAATGATAATTAATGTAGTTGAAGGTGTGATAAAAGATTCCTACAATAAATCTCAGCTGTTTGCATCATATATAATGCAGAAATCTAATTATTTCTAGCATTTTAACAGAATATAATTTAGTGTCGAGATGGAGTGTTAATTTTATAATTTTTTTCAAAGAAGCAAGCATTTCAGAGATACATACATGGCAAATTAATTTTTCATACATATTATGCATAAATGAAATTTAGAGAAAATATATGCATATCTTAAATTGAATAGATTCACCATAGAATCCTGATAAGCTTTCACCTGGTGTTCATTTTCCTCTGAGATGAAAACACTGCCAAGCAACAAAAACAGATGCTTAAGCACATCTTCTCAGGCTGGAAAAGAGGAGGTTTGAGATTAAAACTTCTAACAGACTTTGATCCCAAGCAACAGCCTGTAGAAGCCTATGGAGCGATCTCAGATAGATTTAACAGAATCCGGTATATAAGGCCACTCACAAGACCATCTCCGTGTTATACAAAGGAAAGATAAGGGCTACAGGAGTAAAATAAAGGGCAAGAGCAGGAAGGAAAGGACATCATCCTGGGAAAGAGAGCATAGTGAAGTGCAGGTCAGGGAGGAATGAAAGGATAGAGCAAGCAGAGGGGTAGGGGACAGTAGGTGTGGGGTCTTTCCCTGTTTACCATTTTCTCCTTTGTATGTGAATGAGGGATATCTCCTAGGCAGCTCTAAGCATTTCACCTTTCTCCCACAGAAGCTCATGGAAAGGCACTATCTGTGACCTCTGCCACCCACCCAGGGGGACATGGCCAGAGCTGGAGTTTTTTCAGGTTGTTTCTGCTCCAGGAGTACCTACACTTATTTGATAGCATTTGGGTGAATGACTCAGAGGACCTGTTCAATTGCAAAGGATACCTGGTTTAAGTGCTCTAAAATCTGCATGTTGACTCAATTTTGGGTGCACTGTAGTGGTGGAGGTCCAGAGAGATATTATTGGGAATCTGTGAGCTGGGCTTCTCCAGAGGTAGCCTTCAGAGGAAGCAAGAGTGAGCTTTTCTCATAACTGTCAGATTCCATGAATGTTTTTTGCTTCTTAAATACTGTTGCTGTAATGGGATGAAAAAAACCCAACAGGATTTGGGTGGCCAGGATGGCAGGAGTAACTTGTACACTGTGAAATGGGGAAGGAGATAATGGCAGAGGGAGACATCAATTTCCTTTTAAATGCTTACTATTTCTGTAACCATCGTGTCATGAAAGGTCACTGACATGCTGAGCCATAGATCCAAGTTTCTTTTCTCTTTTCAGACACAACCGTAGTTTCCATTGTGCTATAACAAAGCAGAAGCTCAGGAATGGGAACTGGGCATTTCCAGCACCTATGCAGCTAGTGAAGGGTGATGTGGGAGGCTCCTTACTGACCTTGGGGGGACACTTGTGACCATGCCTGTGAGCTGACCTTTTCCTTCGCTGTGCGGTATTGACAGTGGTGTTTCCCTAGCCAGTAAGTGCCGAGGATAAACATTGTCTGGTTTTGCATACCTGAATTGCATCACTAAAGCCACATCTTAAATGGGTATCTGCAACTGCTTAAAAGTCCACTCACATGTACAAAACCAAATGTAAATGCATTCTCTTCAAGAGAGTAAGTAATTCACAGCCAAAAAATTCTGCTAAGGCAGTAAACGCATCCCAGGCCTATCTTGTGCCCTTTCAAAGTGAGAAAGTCAACAAATATTACGCTTCTAGAAAACCATGAAATGAAGAGTTATTTTAAGTTCTCAAATAACCTTAATTCCACCTTATTTGAACAATGACCCAATAAACACACAACTTCCCTCTTTCTGTCTCGAAAACTGTACTGAAAGAGAAGCTGCTTATGTTTTCTGTGCTCAGACTTGCCCTAGTCCAAAAAAGCACACCCTACCTGCTAACTTTTACAGCTGCCTCACCCCTCTCTTCTCACCCCTTTATCCTGACGCAGATGTGCAATCTAACACTTTTTTTTCCCATTTTTTCTGTTAGTCCGTACACAAATTGTATTAATCTCTAACTTTAGCACTGTGAAGCTTAACAAAAAGACCTGTAAGATTACTATAGCTGCCCCTCTCCACGGAAGTGCTCAATTGTAGTAGATTGTATCTTTTAAGGCACTAGCACATCTCTTTTTTAGTTTGATCACAGGGCAAGGACTGAGACAGGGCCTCCTGTTTCTCCCGTGCTGAGCGTGCCCTGATTCTTCCTTTCAGAAGAACCTTTCCTCACCCACTCTGCTCGCATCACACACCACTGTTATTCCCACTGAGAGCAGGACACTGGGACTTTTCCCAGCCTTCCCAGGGCTACTGTCCCCAGGGGGAGAGGAGACAGGACAGAACTCAACTTGTCTGTGTTATTTTCTGAGCTTTCTTACAAGTTTCAGTTTTCCTGAATTTGCAGTTGTACAAAAGGGCTGTCAGGCGGCCATAAGTATTCTCAGTAAATTTTTAAGTGAACACATATTAAATTACTAGTCAGCACATACGAAGTGACTCAGTGACAGATGAAGGAATAGACCCTCAGTTTTAGTCTTGTGCACTCTTTATCTAAATATCTCACTTGCATAGCTCAAGTGACTGTTAGTTGTTCATCTTACACTCCGTAGTATGTTTGGCTTTGCAAAAGCCTTAGTGGTAGGAGGTGCCAGAGGTCCAGGTTTCCTGCAGTCACAAATTCCAGCTGTAATCAGTGCAAGTGAATTGCCTCAAACATTGGGACCAAATCTATGACCCTTAAATGTGAGGGGTAGGAGAGACCCTGAGAGATCGTGCAGTCCATTTTTCTGTTAAAATGTAAGACTAAATATACGCAGGCCATCATAGTCCATGGCAACCAGCAGAAAGGCTCGGTACAGCTGAGTGATCCCATCCCATGTAGCCTCTACTGCTGTGACCTTGACCTGCAAAGCCGAGTGAGGAAAGCAGCTGTTCCTGACCACACATGGAGGTCTGGAGTGGCTGGAAGGGTCCTGGTCATCTCCATATGCCCATGCCCGTGTTCCTGCAATCTGCTGACATCCTTACCAGGGAGGAGGGCACTGCCCTCCTGTGACTGTGGGGAGAGGAGCGTTGCAGTTCTGTATGAGACCTACACGCCTACCCCAGACTATAACTTGAGCCAAAGAGCTGAACAAAGGTGACCACGCTGTCACAGCCCATCGCTGAGGGGTATGTATGTGCTTAATATGGTCTTGCACTGTGATGGCAGGGATTCCACCATCTCCCGGGATAATCTCTTTCAAGGCTTATAATTAGATGGCAAATCATTGATAAACATTCCCTGAAGCAGGATTGAAAAAATCATGCTTGCTGAAAAGTAATTGTATAGTATTTTAATCTTTTCAATAGAAAGGAGTCATCTTGCCTATGGCTAAATATCTGAAAGTTGGTTGTCGATGTCTAGACTCATCAACCCAGATTCCCTTTATAGCCAGCTGAAAGAAACAGGCACCTCCAGGGCGTGATTCATCTGTCTGTCTTAGAAGAGATGTTAAATGGAGAAGGGTTGCTTTCTGAAATATATGCCACAAGAATGATCAGAATTGTACAGGAAATGCTATTCAAATTCTGTGGGAACTTGATTTAAAAAACTTGTTTTCTTCAAGACTAGAATGAAGAAAAAAACTTTTAGAATTTTAGGAAAATTGCGTATTTCAAAATTCACTCTTGCTCAGTAAAATGAAGGGGTTTTTTTTCCTTATGCTTTCTTGTTTTATCCTTTGTAATGGAAAAATTCTATTTGGAGATGAAAACAGGTTTTTAATACCGAAAACTGAAACATGGTGAGGTGAAACTGGAATGTTTTTATTTCACTGGGGTGCTTCAACTTGGACTGGTTTTGTCTCATGAAAGGTCAGCAAAATTGGCCCGTTCTTAGAGAAAGTTTTGATTTCCATGGAATGGCATTTTTATAGAAGAATGTGACAACAGATTTTTTTCAAGCAGCTGTAGAAGCGATGCGTGAGTGGACAGACCTGTGTAAAATTAACTCCTTTTAATCTCAAGACCCTCTTTATAGAAACATTCTGCTTTCAATTAACAAGTTATTTTAACTTTCCTCAGGCTTACAAGTAGCTCTTACTTAAGAAAGGGCTAACTACGGTATAGTTTTCAGATATGTCTTATAAAACCAAGCGTCTAATAAAAGTAAAATAATTAGCCATATAAGATTACTTTGTGCTAATTTGTTTGTCACAATGGACGTGACCAATAGACTGAAGTATGATATAGTCCCTACTTTCGTGTGACCAAGTGTGACCAAAGAAACAGAATGATGCCATAATAAGGGGAATTAGTATTGGTCTCCCTGTAAAAAATTAGCCAGGGATTTCAATTTTGTGTTATAAATGAATGATGGATATCAAGCTATCTGAGGCTGCGAAGCTAATACATCAGGTTACAGTATGACAGTAACAAGCTGTGACAGTCTGACTGAGTAAGGGAAGGTTTCACAGAACCAGGTGTCTGGAAGGAAGACATCAAAGCTGACAAATGACTTCTAGCTAACTTGCTTCCTTCTCCAAGGCATGTTCTAGTGATGCTGAGGGACAGATGTTAAATGGAGCTAGACAGAACTGAACACACTTCAGTAAATATCTTGCTGATAGAATGATTTACACACCATGAAGAGAGAAGAAAAATTTTTAGGAAAATCTGAACGATAACTTAGACTTTGTTCAGATGTACAATGTGGGATTCACCTCACCTCACCAGCATTTGCACTGGAGTAACAGGCACACGTTACAGTCAACAGAGAGAAGTAAATATTTTTAGGGCACATTTTAGATACATGCTTGAGGATGAACACACCTAAGAAGCATTTAGTTGTCTCTCCAGGTTAAAAAGGAAGTCTAGGGCAACTGTCTTAGGTGCAAGGGCTTACAATGGAACTAACACAAATCTTCAGTGCAGTCTCAGGATTTGATGAACTAAACCACGGCCTACAGAATATTTTATAATTAATTTTCTATTTTTATAATATGATTTTTTTCATCAGCCACTTGGAATTAACTCAGTGCCAGATGTTTTCTATGGACTAATTAGCTAACTGTTTGAGGGAGTAATGAAAGCTGAAATATGTACGTGATATGCTAGTTAGGAAGAATCTGACTGCTATGCATCTAGACCAACCAGAAGAGGAAAAATTGTTATCTCCTTGTAAGCTCTATTAACTTCTTGCCAGGATAAAACCAAACTGAGTTAACAAGAACATACTAATTAAATAAAAAGTATTTAGGCTTATAGTTCCTAGCATAATACCATCTTATTCTTCCCCTATGGCACGTCCATTTCCTGTGTATAATACTGGGATATTTGGTGGATTCTAGGTTAACTCAATGCCTGTGTTGATCTGTAGAGCCAGGGCCATGACTGCACTGACAGGCCCAACCGTCCCAGCCCGATATCCCCTGGGGCCTCCCCCAGCCCTCTCCTGGGGCCCAGCACCCCCATTTCAGCCCATCTCAGGGCTGCCAGTTCCTGCCCCAGCTATGTCATGTGAGAGTGTGTCTCCAGTCCTGTCTCTGGCCATGACTGATTTAGACTGGAGCCCTGGGCAGATCCTGGACAACCGGGTGCACTGCTTGCTGTGCGTGGGGCTGTCCGTAGACAATGCTGCCAGCTCCGCCTCTGCTCCACACACTCTGCCCCTGCGGGATGGCAACCCGTGGGTGAGGGCACAGCCTGCACTGAGGTCACCTTCCCTTAGCTCCTTCACTGAGGGAGCAGCCAGTCCCTTGCTGCTTCCCAATGTGTCATGTCATCTTTTCCAGTGTCCTCTGTGGGGCTAAAACAGTGCTCATCACTGCTCACCATTGATAGGTGCAGGCCATTTGCACAAGCAAGGGCTGGGCTTCTCTTTCAGAATGAGTACACAGACTTGTTACTTTCACCTGAAATGGCAAAGAAAGCTGGGGGGTGTGTGTGTCTTCTTACAAGGGCCTGTAGTGGCAGGACAAGGGGTAATGGGTTTAAACTGAGAGCAGGGAGATTTAGATTGGATATCAGGAAGAAATTCTTCCTGGAGAGGGTGGGGAGGGACTGGAACAGGCTGCCCAGAGAAGCTGTGGATGCCCCATCCCTGGAAGTGTTCAAGGCCAGGCTGGATGAGGCTTTGAGCAACCTGGTCTAATGGAGGGTGTCCCGGCCCGTGGCCGGGGGGTTGGAACTAGATGGTCTTTAAGGTCCCTTGCAACCCAGTCCGTTCTGTGATTCTATGGTGACTCAACCACTTCCTTGAGCTGCCTGTTCCAATAAATGCATATGCGAGTTTGGGAAGAGCAGTATGCCAGTAGGTAGAAGTGAGGTCCTGGCCTTAATGATACCCTTTTGGCTTCCAGAGGGGACAGAGCTTCAGTCACACTGCAACGCTCTCGATACTTAGTGTGAATCAGTCACACCAAGTACCACTGGGATTTCAGAGAGGCATGACTTCCAACAGATGAAGACTGCACAGTGATGATAATAAAACCTTTGTATATTTTGAAAAAGCTAGGGAATAGGTTCATGTTTTGGCAACTGTAATGCAAAAGCAAAGAGGGGGCAACATAGCAGAGACCTCTGGCACAACTGTGTTAGAAACAGCAGTGTTAATGAGCAAGTAACTCAAACAAATGGAAACTACTGAATCAACAACAAAAATGTTGAATAGCTGACATAGAGAACCAGGTGGGACAAGAAATTAATCTGATGGAGTAAGCAAAAAGAGTAATATTAGAAAACACTGTACAAACTGGATTATGTTTTGCAAGAGCTGTGACTAGAAGGTTTAAATGATGACAATATATAGTAGCATGCCAATGAGAAGTGCTACTCACTTACTCCACCAAGGAGGAAGTGCTTAGACTAAAAGAACATAAAACCAGGCATAGTATGACTGGCCAGAGATCACCCTGGCCACATTTCATGTGTCCAACAGCAGCCATAAGCAGAGGAAAGTGTAAGAACAAGGCATGTATTTACACATGATAATCTACCAGCCTCTAACCGTCTTCATCTTGGGGACTTCCTATGCTCCATATGGTTTCTGCCTATTGTAACCTTCAGAGGGTTTATCTTCAATTAACTTGTATAGTGGCCCTTTGAATTAATGGAAACATTCAGACGGCTTTGGCAAAGCAGTCCCTCCCTGGATCTGCCTTGCACCAAGAAAATCTCCACCTTTTGTTTCTATCCAGGTTCTTACTGTCTCCATTTAAAGCTCTATTCTTGTCTTGGAAGAGATAATTGATCAGTCCATCAGAGATGAAATTAATGGCTGTAGAAATGTTTGATTGTTTCAGGAGATAAGGTTGCTTTCTGAACAGTATTCACTGAAAAGCCAACTTCATAAGCAGTTTAGACAGCAAGTTTTAAATGTTTGGCCATTACCATGCTTTGAATGCCAGTCATTGTTGTTCTGCTTTGAAGTTCTCTCACTGCTGTGTTTCAGAACAGTTGTTAGCACACCTTACTCCGGCCTGGATAAATCCTTAGCATCTGTGACATACAAAAGTGTTCTCAATCACTTCCAGATTCTTTTATTTTCTTTCTTTTTAATGAGTCTGGTTTAGACAAGCAAAATAACTCCTTAGGTAACACTGTTATTACACTGCACCGTTTGGGTTTCAAGCAATGCATTTATCAACTGACATTTCAGAATGGTCAGAAACCTCAGATGCCATCCCTAACATTTTCCATCAGTTAACTGTACAGTGCCATGGAGAAACCAAAGCTGCATTTCCCCTTTCTATGTGCCTTATCTGAAAGACAACATGGTCAGTTTGGAACAGCAGTCCAAGAATATCTTAAGTCTTCTATCCATGCATGATGGTAAAATGAATTTAATAATCCAGAAAATCAACTCGTTTGAATACATCCAACAGGAAAATAAAATGGAAACCATATGAAGTCGTATTTGTTTACATGAAGTGTTTTGATATTTATCCTTTCTTACTTCTGTGTTTAATTACAAGTTAAAAGCACGACATGAATCCGTCTTTATAAAAAAGTTATCCAAAGGTAACATGACAACAGGCTTCCTCTGTTTAGCATAACTGCAACAAGCAAACGTGTATCTTTGCTTTTGTTGGGCCCAAAATACCCTTCACCAAAGCAACACTTCCAGTTTGGTTGCCATGACAGTATGTGTGACTTTTATGAAAGCTGTGGATCTTTTTTTGTCTTAGAGATGTGGCTAAACCAGCAACACTTCATTTGCCCACAGGTCTGCTTTTTTTCTCTTCAGTCATGAGAAGACGTTATCCAAGACGTTTATTTCCAAGAAGTTATGCAGTCTTAAATTTCAGTAATTACAGATATTTCGTCTTTCCTTTCTTTTACCTAATTCTCAGCATCCTCCATGTAAGAATGTCCTCTCCATTCATTTCTTCTATTGCTGTTTCTATAGTATTTCATGTAATCCATACTTGATTTTTTAATCTTAACACTATATACTTTTCCTGTCTTTACCCAGACTAAATTTCTTCCATTTCAACTGCTTTAGTACTTGATTGCCTTAATACCATCCACACTGAAGATTCCCCTCTCTTCTTGTGTGAGTTACATAAACATAATAGGAGCTGTTTCTTAAAACAGTCTTTTGCTACTTGTCTTCACTCTCTGTATTATCATTCTCTAATTAGCCAGTTCTTGATCAGGTAACAAATTTCTTCCTTAATGCAGAGTCTATCTTCAAGCTTTTTTTCATACATAATGTTATTATTTTCATCCCTATCTGATTTCTTGAGTAATAATTTTGAAAAATATTTGCTCCTCCATAACCTAATACCAAATTTCCATATAAACTGATGTTTGGTCAGAGGAAGACCAAAGTCACTGAAATGATAATTTCTTTACAAATTATTTTAAGACAATTTATTTTTTTTCTTTTCTGTTGCCTATTGTTTTCCTGTTCCATACTTTTCATTCTTCCCCTGTTTTGTCAATAAAATGTTCTTATTGCTTCAGCAAAATACCTTACCAAAGCCTGTGAAATTATAACTTGCTACAATTTGATATTTGTTAAGGATGACTAGAAGAGGAACCCATTAATGCACTTTCACATATACATAATTAGCCTACAGAAGTTACTGCTTCAAAACAATGACTTCAGGATCTCACCAGAATTCAAAAACTCTTGATAACTGAACAGAAATAATTAGACTATAAAGTCTAGAAATCTTCGCATTCCACTGATAAAACCATCTGACTGCTGTTAAGAAGAAATCTGAAGGGGAGCAGATTTTTTTTCTTTATATTTGGCTGTCCTAGGAACTTTTTCATCAGCCTCTGAAGCTTTGCCTGTTACTAGTGACTTGTTAAGCCACTGTTCTGACCCAGCAAGGTGATTTTATCTTTGCATTTTTTGCAGCCGAATCAAATCTCTCCAAAGCTGAGAGGGAAATATTTATATCATAGCTTTTTAAAATGTATGGCCATCACCCATTTCAAACCGAAGACTGTAGAACAGGCTACATTTTATGTCATTTGGTGCAGAATATTTAGTTTCGTTTATCTAATTCATCCTTGCCTTTTTGAAAAATTAATTAAAATGCATTTTGCATGGCATAAATGAGGTACATATACATAGGTATTTCTGTATTATTTATGCATTGATTTTTGTATTGCTGCCTACTCCGTCTCAAAAGGCTGACTCCTTACAGAAACATGTACTGGAAAGGATGGAATAAGAATAAAATGGATTGGATGTGGTTCAAGCAGAAATGTCAGCTGTGATATAAATGGTGTATCATGAATCAGCAGCAAGTAACTGGAGCTACTGTGGTGATACAGTGGAGACCAACAACTGGACCTTTATCTTTTTAAATGATTGACAGACATGAAAATATTTCATCTAGATGTCCCACCATCCTTTTCTGCACCTTCTGAACACCACAGATCTCCTTCTACAGATATGTTGATTTGTAGAGACTGGTTCTGTACTGTGAAGACACTCACTGCCTGCCTTTCCAGCAGCCTTTGCAGCATCTGGCAAAAACACCATCGACACTTACGAACAGGCAGATGTGAGGCCAGGGATTTCAATTCAAAGTATTTCAGTAAAATAAAGGAAATTTAACTTCCTTTTTGTGGCATATCCTGCTCATAACTATTAAGTTTTACAGTCTTCTGATGTGCAGAGTTGGCTTGCTTCAGACTTGGCATTTGCTTCTGTTAAAAATGTTCAAGTCTTTGACCAGCTCAGCAATGGAGTTTTTATGAGGGGGAGCTTTTTTCTGCTGGTTAATCAAATCTCTATTCCATGAACAAGAACATAGGTTTTATTCAATTGTCATTGTTATCCTTCATTACTTGGCTTTAGTACGCACAGTGCAATATCAGAAACCCCTGAGGAGGGCACCAGCAGCAATCACTTGGGATCCAAAGTGTGTGTAATTGGATGCATTTCTAACTCCTGATCAGACCAATGTGCGCTGGACATCGTCTATAACAGCCCCATTTAGTTTTGAAAGCAGATGTGGCTGTCGTATGTATCCTAGGTAAAATGAATATCTCCTTCTTGCCTACGTCTCTGGAAAAATCTTCAACAACCTTGCTTTCTCTGATCTGCAAATATTAATGCAAGTTTAGAATAGTTTGGTGAGTTTTCATGCAGGATACCTTACGCAGTCCTGTTCACCCATGGTCAAAAAAGATGATCTCCAGCTGGAGTGCGTTTTTGAAATGGTTAACGGGACAACTGAGAGCCTATGGGAGATTGGGTTTTGGTCCACTAAATCAAGAGCGGGAAGGAGATTTGATCACTGCCTATAAATATAAAGATCAATGTAGGAGGAGAGCTTTTTAAACTAAGGGGCAGCAGTACGGCGTAGATGAAGAGAATTTGGCATGAATTAATTGTAGGCTTGAAATTCAGAGAAGGATTTTTATACTGAAAACACTCAGGTTCTGGAACCATCTTCTAACGGTAACACAGCAAAAAGGCGACAGCTTGGTTCTTGATCGAATTGTGAAAAAGACTGTGTTATGTGACTGCTTGAAGCAGTTGCGGTTGGATTTGGTACCAGGGAAGTTCTTTTCACTTTTACTTCCTCTTTTTCTGGTATGGTATATGCTCTATCAAACCATCCCCCCTCCCTTAACAGATTCAGAGCGTGAGAAAGCAGTATGCATGACAGCTATGTGACTGCAGCATGAGCAAAACCACTGATAGTAAGGAGGTTTTATAAGAATCTTCTTCTCCACCGGGGAGGATGATCCAATCCATGGCCTATTGGACAGTCCTAGAGAGACTCACCGCAGACATGTATGTAATTTGTTATCTTGGGCAGGACAAAAAGGGATGCTCTTAACAAAACAAAGAAACAAATTAAAGTCAGTGTTTCCAAAGACTCAACCTGTGTGGAGTAGTAGGTAAAAAAATCCCCTTGAAAAGAGGTTACTGCTCTGCTGCAGACATTCACTGAGCATACGGCTGTCAAGATGTTAGGTCTCCAAAGGACAGTCAGTCTCGTTTGGACCTGCTGCAGTCCTAGCAAGCATAAGAGATTTCACCTAGCAGAGTTGAAGCATTCTGCTGCGAAGGATGGGTCTCATCTCATGTAACTTTAGATGGCTGCAGTATGGGCATTTACCACTGGGCTAATCACCCTGAGCTCCCTCTTCATCAGTGCAGAGGAAATAAGTATTTATTATATATGTATAAGCCAAAATGAAAAAAGCATCAAGGCACAGTACACCCTTTAATTCTGTGGCATTTATTTTCAAATGGCACTATTCCAAGCATGAGAAATTGGAAAGCACCTTAACTGAGCGGCTTAGAATTCCTTTTTAGTTAGATTATTTTTCAACCTGCTTGAAGCAATGGAATAGACAGCAAGAGATAAAAGAACTAGTAATGTTATTGCCACTAAGAAACAAATAAGACAATTAAAATACATACCCATGCAGAGTTGCTGTGCTTTACGTGGACAGCATTCTGGAAAGTTTAGCTTCTCTAAAGGTATTTACTGAGGAAATTTCCCGTAGCGCCTCAAGAATTTAGAATTGGAAATTGCGGTTGCCAAGTTATCAAGGGTGACTTCAGTCTGTAAAAAAACCCAGGATGATCTGAAAATAACTACCACTGAGAGCCAGATAAACCACGTATTTTCTTTTTAAGTTCAAGCTTTTCTTAGGCATGCAGAGCTAAAGCCATCCATGTTATTTTCACATCATGAGATGCCAGTGCACTGAAATATTGTTTTAAAGTCAATTAAGCTAATAATACAGGATGAAGTCTTGCCCCTTTTCTCTGCAGGTCAAAAAAGTTTCTGGTCTACAGCAGAACACCTGCATAGCTTGTTTCTACAGGAATTCTTACCTCTTGTACGTTGGCAATCTCAGATTTTTTTTTTATAATTTTGTTTCTCTAGCAGAAGAGATAAAGGACATAGTGAAAACATGGATTTTGAATGGGGGGAGAAGGAAGGCTGTTTGCAAAGAGAGAGGAGATTTTGAGAGCAGTACTGTTGGGCAAAGGAATTCTTAAATCTTGGACCTGTGGCCTGCAGGACTTGCCTGTGAAGCTCACCAAATATAAAAGGCAATGTCTACTGATGAACTGAGAAAAGAACCCACACCATCATTTTAAAAACCATAACAGTTCTTTGCATGCCATTTTCTCCACTAATTAACAAGATACAGTGAGCATCATGCAGTATACATTAATATCCTGATCCTGTTCCTTCTGAAGTCTGTGGAAAACCACCAGTAACTTCAGAGAGTCCAAGAACACAGAAACCCACCAAATGGAGAGACTGTTGACTGGCATAACGAGAGAACAGTTCCCCATCCTTATGCATATTATATCAGGATTCCTCATTTAATATGATAGACACAATTGAGGTATTGGTGGGCACTGATTAACCGAGAAAAGAGGATGAGGAGATGACT
This sequence comes from Rhynochetos jubatus, assembly GCA_027574665.1. Taxonomy (NCBI): domain Eukaryota; kingdom Metazoa; phylum Chordata; class Aves; order Eurypygiformes; family Rhynochetidae; genus Rhynochetos; species Rhynochetos jubatus. Next base: position 93,577,631 of record CM050650.1, on the reverse strand, counting down.
TCTAGGTGATGTAGTATTAGTATGTCGTACGTGCAAGGCGGTTATTACCAACCCATGTTGTATGAGTGTGGCCACAGCACATGAGGAAGCGGAGCCACACAACTCTGCAGCCCCAGTTAACAGGCCATAACTTTTGTGAGGGGCTTTTGGTCCTCAGAAAGGGCCTTCTGAAACTCTCCTGATAAACTTGGATGATGATAAGAATTACACTTAAGGATATCTGGAAAGAAAGAAACAAAAGTGTCTCCTTAAAATCCTCGTCCACCCTGACTTTGAAACACAGATTTCACAAAGACCCAGCCAAATATTTTTCAAAGACTTGAATGTTAAGATACCTTAAAAAAAAAAAAAAAATACACTTTTTTACCCATTTATGTAGCTAGTTTAGGGGTTTTGCAATGTTTGTCCCTTGATAATGAAAATTGATGTTAAATACCTGGCAGCTTTCAAGAATCTGTCTCAGGCTCAATTTTCTGATGAACAAAAAGGCAACCTTATCCAGAGAGGTGTTGCATTCAGTGTGCTTATTAACGTAAAGAAGTTGGTGTGGCAGGGTATGAGTAAGCCAGACTGCAGTAGCTGTGTTTGTATACAGTATTGTCTAGCTCAGTCTAAATTGCAAAGATAGTAGACAGAGAGGTGTGGTAAGGAACATCTTAAATCAAACATTTGTCGGCTGGGCCTCATTTACTGATTTAAACAATTACATAGCTGAATAACCCATACTTAAAAACACAAAACCTAATGAATAAGCAATAAGACTACTTGACCTATATTCAAAGCAATTGCTAGCTTCTATCCCCTCTATTTAAGTTGAGTTCTGCCTCCTTCAGCGTTAGCAGAGGAGGGTGCTTTCTGAAGCAGCCTGCTCCGCTCACAGAGACAGAGTTGTCTCTCTCTGATAACCCCATTGAGTAGCAGGGAACAGAAGATCACCCTTGCCATTTCTGTTCTGCTAGTTTGGGCGATGCATTTTGTCAAAAAATTCCTCTAACTTTGAAAAATTGAAGTAATTTTTTTTTTTCCCCCAGCAAAATAATACAAAAAATACTGATGCTTTCTCTGTCTGCTGAGGCTTCCTGGCAGGGACAGACTTTGTCCTAAACATGTATGCTGGACTTCTTTTTTCCATCAGGGAGACCTTATAGCAGCTTTCCAGTACCTGAAGGGCCTACAAGGAAGCTGGGGGTGGGGGGTGGGGCGTGGTGCTTTTTACAAGGACCTGTAGTGACAGGACAAGGGGTAATGGGTTTAAACTGAAAGCAGGGAGATTTAGATTGGATATCAGGAAGAAATTCTTCATGGAGACGGTGGTGAGGCACTGGAACAAGTTGCCCAGAGAAGCTGTGGATGCCCCATCCCTGGGAGTGTTCCAGGCCAGGCTGGATGAGGCTTTGAGCAACCTGGTCTAGTGGAGGGTGTCCCTGCCCATGGCAGGGGGTTGGAACTAGATGGTCTTTAAGGTCCCTTCCAACCCAAACCGTTCTGTGATTCTATGACTCTATGACTTCCTTTCAACGTGGCCTGTGCCCAGGGGGGAAGAAAAACACAACATTCACACGTGAAATACTTGTTTGCTACAGTTTTTCCTCCTCTCCATCTCATATTTTTCCTCCTAAGTGCCATCACCTTGAAACAATAGCCCCATCAGCCGTACAGTACTTTTGGGCAGAATCACAAAAAGGCTGATGCAGAATGCAATCAGCAAGGAATGAAATGAAGGTGTTTAATTAATGGCAATCAACATGGCTTTGTTGACTGTATTTTATCAAGCAAATCTGATGTTGTTTATAGTTGGATTAAGAGCCTGGTCAGTAAAAGTGATCAGTGAAATGTATTTAGATTCATGACATTCCGCTAAAAATGAAGAATATACAAAATCAACACAACCTACTTCAAGCAAATTAAAAACTAGCTAAGTAATAGGTGGTGAAATGTAATTGTTTATGTAAATTGCAAATCATCCATTGGGGTGTTTTTAGCAGGTCCTGCAGAGATCTGCTTTTTGCCTAACGTTGTTCAATGTCTCTGTTAAACTGGGAGAAAACATAGTACCAGTCAATGGGGTGGATTCAATCCCTGCAAGACTGAGGGAGGGGATGGGTTGAAGGAACATGAAACCTAGAATATCCCACTGAGTGGAAGACTATTCCAATAAGTAGACTGTTACAGGTTCAGGCCAGCTTGGTTGGAGTGACCATGAGACTGTGGAGTTTAAAATCCCGAGAGAAGCGAGGAAGGCAAATAGCAGAATCATAACCCTGGACTTTTGGAGAATAGATTTTGCCTTATTCTGGGATCTTGGCAGGATCCAATGGGAACCTGCCATGGGGGACACCAGGGCACAGGGGAGCTGGTTGAACTTCGTCCGAGAATAAAACAGGTCCGTTCTGATGTGCGGGAAGGTCAGCAAGCGTGGCAGAAAAGCAGCATGGGTGAAGAGGGAAATCCTGAATGAGCTCAAACACCAAAAGGAGGTACATGAAACTAAGGAAGGAGGAATGGATTTCTCAGGAGGAACATGGAGACAGTGCCCAAACATGGGAAGGAACTGAGAAAGCCAAAGCCAACCTGGAGCTGAGACCAGCAGGGAACGTAAAGGGCAAAATGAAGGGCTTCCATAAATACATCAGCAGCCAAAGGAAAGCAGAGGAAAATTATTTATGTGGGATTTAAGTACATCAATCCCAGCACTGGCAATTTTTACATGTATCTGGTGATTTTTAAGTGGATCTGGCCCATTTTTTATTATGTTGCAGTAATTATAAAGATACAGTAAACAATATCCTGAGTACTGGAATATTTCTGTCTGTCTTTGAAGAAATAAAGACATCAACATAAAGTAGACAGTCCTGGTAGCAGTTCCCACGGTACCCAAATATATGGGTGAAATCTGCCTACCGATACATACTTAACATACCTTGAAGACATAAAGCGCTCCATCCCTGCCCCACCAGTGCAAAGCACAGGGCCAAACCTAAATTTTTCAGGAATCTTGTTCCTCTTGTTATTGATAAAGCCCAACAAACAACCAGAAAACATCAAGTCATTCTACTAAGAGTAGCAGAATAACTACAGTCCTCCTCCACCCGCCACATTTTGTAGACAGACAAATACAAAGCAGTGAAATAAATATCAAACTTTAATAACAGACTGGGTAATACAGAAGTCATACTCATAAGAGTTATTAAAATAGTATAATAGATTTTGACAGGAATCTTTTCAGATGAAACTTTTTTGTGACAAACTCAAAATCAAGGAACCTTCCAAGTTGCTAGGTCTAGCACAAAATTATTGAAATGCAGTAGCTGCCTCCAAGAGGTTACTGGCAGCATTTCAGGAAAGAAGATAGGAAAGCCCAAGAAAACAATGAAATGATTTGTCAGGGGTCATGGGCTGCCTAGCTTTTACTGAATTTCTCTGTAGGCAGTCTAAAGGAAAGGAGGATTTGTAGCACTATAATTCATGCTATCTTCTTCCTTGAGTCCTTTTCCACCTTACTTACTCCGGAGCTGACTGGAATCCATCGGAGTCATGCAGTGTCCTGTTCAGCTGGAAATTAGGCAAAGAAATACAGATTTAAGCATACAGTATTAGATATCCAACTTAAGAGATTTTGACTAAAGTTTTCCTTTATGAGGTCTAAGGGATGGATATTATTATGGAAAGATCAAAATCAGCCAACAGCTAAAATTAGATGATGAGCAAGTAAAAGGCCTGGTTCTAGGGGAGAATAGACTTCTCCTGTTTTGGTGGAAATCAGCATCAGAAACTTCTATCTATTGTTTGTTTTCCATCAGAGCTCCGCTCCTTCAGGAGCAGAAAAGGAGAACAGCATTCCCTTCCTGCTAGCTCCAAGGAGATTCAAGAGAAGAAATTTCTCTTCCTCTCCCAATGGAAAATATCTCATGAGTGAAGAAGTAAATATGTGAGTAACAGACCAAAGCAGTCTGAGTGAGATAGAATAAACAGAAGATTTTGAGGAAGGGCACAATGGAGGAGGATGGGAGCAGTGAAACAAAATAAATAATAGAAAAGTTGGAACAAATCATTAGGAAAAAACCTTAAAAACTAAGGGATAGAGGAATGACTAATGGGAAAGATAAGAGAGCAACAAGAACACATACTTTATATTGCAGTACAGAGAATCCTGGACCAAATTCTGCATTCTAATATTTGATAACATTTCACAGGAACTTGCGAGATGAAACTGAGCGAACAGGAAAGTGCTCAGGGTATCTGGTTCTAGATCAGACCTCTCTGACTGCTGTGCACATGGGACAGCTGGGAGAATGTGGTTAGTGATAGTTCTTGTGGTTTTGAGTAATGCTTGCTTTTTAAATAAAATTTAACTTGCTTATGCTAATTCATCGAAAAATGCCAGAGGAATCTATTTTTCAGTTCTAGACTTCAAAGTTTTCCAAAATGCTAGACATTGTGTCAGAAATTTTTCAACATTCTGGAATTGGTAACTGTACTTTTTTTTTTTTTTTTCATCAGCTCAAGTCCATCCTTTTCAGGTGAGTGAAGATAATAATCTCTATGCACTCATTTTGTCTATTCCACTACCCACAGCACCTTCCATTGCGCATATACCAAGATACCTGCTGACCTGACAAGGGTTTGTTAAGGACAAGGACTCTTTGCAGAAACCTCCTCTTGACTCTCTTCACTCCTGCTGTTTGTATTTCTTTCCCTTTGCTTACAACATGATAATAATGCAATGCTAAGAGAAACAGTGTAAATCTGTTTTCTTAATTATTTTAAATGTAGATTAAGTTTCAGACCCCAAAAATTCTACTGATGCTGTAATGAGCCTTTCTACACTGGGCAGGTCAAGAATTGCTAAGCTTTATTTGGTTTGCCTCTAGCTGCCAGTTTCCCACCTTTCATTATCGTTGTGCCCCGTCAGTTTGATGCTGTGGTTGAAGCTACTTCGTGTACTTCCATGGCACTGGCACAGGCTGCCCAGAGAAGCTGTGGGTGCCCCATCCCTGGCAGTGTTCAAGGCCAGGCTGGATGAGGCTTTGAGCAACCTGGTCTAGTGGAGGGTGTCCCTGCCCATGGCAGGGGGGTTGGAACTAGATGGTCTTTAAGGTCCCTTCCAACCCAAACCAGTCTGTGATTCTATGTTGATTTTACCCAAAGACGTAACAGGAGGTGATGTGAAACCCCTTAAAGACTACCATGTAAGGACCAAATTGAAAACAGAACCCTTGCTTTTCTGCATGTCAGCAGTGGCAGGAAAGAAAAAATGAAGGCTTCTGTGCTAAAAGGTGAACCTCTTGCTGCAGGAGGAAGTGCAGGCAATTTCTTAGGACTATGCTATCTGAAGATATCTGAAAAGTCTCACCAATATAAGAATGCAGACTTGGCTGTGACAAGATTCAGTTTATTGAAGGAAAATGAGCAAATCCACTGTGTCAAAGCAACAAAATTTTTGACAAGTGTCAAACCAACAAAAAGTAAAGAAATATTTTTATAGAATCCAGTTCTGTATTAGGTACCTAATTAAGCACAGTCTCCTTAAAAATGTAGGCACTTTGGGTGAAAGAGAAGGTGATGCCTGCCTAACTGCCTTTATTAGTGAAACAGTGGAGCTTTGAACATCTCAGCTGGGAAGTCTAGTCATCAACTAGGATTACAGTAAAATAAGTTACTAAAATCATTAAAGTTTTCTTCTTCTTTTTTTTCCCCAAAGCCTTCATTTTCTAAAGAAATAATGGACTCCCTTTGAATGAACCCGTTGACTCCTGCATAGAGTTATGTTTCCACAAGAGCTATGCTAATCATCAAAATTTTCTTGCTCTGTCTCTATCTCTAGTTATGGACAATTTAACTATTTAGTCATTAAAGTAATGACAGGAAAATCAAAGGTTTGGTAGGTCCATTTAAAAATCAGAATGAGAAGAAGAATGAGGAAGCAGAATGAAAGTGGAGCTGAGGGATGAAAGGGGACTAGAAATGTAACTAACTTCATCATTTTCAGGGATGCTACCAGTGTATTTTTATACCTGAACATTTCAAGAATCTGGGCTAAGTTTGCTTTCGCACAGCCTATTCGTATCTTGTCTCTTAGGGAGAACACTGAGACACACCGAACCCTGCATTTTTTTGAAAAGCTGCTCCAGAGCTTTAGAACTTCTTGTGTTAAAAGAGATACTCAGCGTTCTGCCATTAGGTTTTAATTTTTCTCAACCTGTCCACTTCCCAACAATCATCTTTGCGCTACAACAAATTGCTACGATGAAAATAAGAAACAACTGCACTCCATAGAATTCTCTGTAGGAATGCAGGTAAGTGTCTAGGCACAGATGACTTCTTACAAGTTTATTCCTCACACTCTGAATGTAAAAGTGACAGAAATTGCTGTTATATAAAAGCATTTGGTCCTATTAAGATTTAGTTCTCGTGGTTTGGGCTCAACAATCTCACCCAGAAATAAAGGTGTTAAAAGTGTCTCTTAATGGGAGCAGTGATGAAAATCTGATGATAATGCCCCAGGAAGTGATGACATGTGATTTGACTCTGCATCTTCCATGTAATGGCCAAATTCTATGTAAACTCAATCTTGTAATAGAACCTGTATCTATCTGTATATAACACACAGTGTGTTTTGGGGAGAATAAAGCTTGTCTACAATGATGGATTCTCCCGTTGTAATGACATAAACGTTTGGTCTCTTTATGACACAAATTCTATTTATGAATATTAAAATGGTAGTTAATTACTCTTTAATTCAGTCACTGAAGACTAAAACAACCCTGTTAAAATCATAAAATCCACCAGAAGCAGAATTTTGGATCCATAATATAAAGCGTTGCTTTTGCTTTTTCTTTTCTTTTTTTTTTTTTTCTTTCCTGTGTTGAAGACAGAGGAAACATTGAAGCTTTTTAGTTTGCTTGATGTAATTTCATTTTTTTCTCTGAAAAAACAATAGCTGGATACTGATAAGTTATTTTCATTAGTCTGCTTGTTTGGAAGGAAGTTGATTGACTTGTTAGTAGACTATTGTCCATGAATATAATGAAGCATATATGGGTGTCATTATAAATACGTGTCTGACATTCATGTTGGTGTAAGTCTGGATTTATGCCTCTGAAATTAATGGAGCTGCACCAATATCAATTCCAGGCAAATTAGGTCAAAGGAACCCAAAATGGTAAACAGAGCTGCACTAAGCCAGTCTTTGATACATGAAAAGGGTCTAAAACCAAAGTGCAATTGTGGATCTGGCATTTGCTGCGGTGTCAATGCTGGCTTAACCTAGCTAGCACAGGTAAGAACTGTGAAGATACAATGGCATGGTCTTCCGTGCACTCCAGTGCCTACAGCACACTCACTCCAGATCTTGGGTGCACCTTTGAAAGTTTGTGGTGCTGCATGTTCCTTGCAACAGTTAGATTAATCTAACAGAGATTTGCTGCCACATGCTGTACTCACACCTCTTATCGAGTATACCCATACTCCTTAAAAGGTCTACCTTATCAGTGGTGAAAGAGACCTCGTTTCCAAATGCTTTGAGTCTTTGTAGCTTTTTGCATGTTTGAAAATTAGTGAAGGATCATTCTACATTTTCTTTGCAGATCTGCAAGTAATTATCCAATGTACAATGCAGGGTTAATTAAGTCAGAGGACAATAAATGAACTTTAGCCCCATTCTCCTTTAACTTTGGTGCCTTAAATCTGGAATGAGTCCACGAAACCTTGTGAAACAAAAGCAAATTTAAAAAAAGGATTTTTTTTGGTCTCAGACACAGTGAGCCAAATAGTCCTTTGTCTAGTCCTTAGGGGGCATCTCCTGCCATCTAAAAGGACTACTGAGCCCTGCCCAGGATATTGACCTCTTCCCAAGCTAGTTTCTTTAGCTCAGATGATATTATGTGTGGGTATAAATGGTAAGGCTGTGGGGGGCCTGCAGGGGTGGCTTGTGCAGGAGGAGGTTAGGGACTACCCTGTGCCATACACAGCTGTTCAAGCCAGCTCAGCAATGCATGCCAAAACTAAGCAAACGAGAGGAATTTGTGGTGCCTCTGTGGGGGCATATTTATCAAGAGGCAGAAAAACACCAAGGGCGATGGTATGAGGGAACAACAAGGCCACAGCAGTAGAAGGCACTCCACAGTGGAGCTGGTTACATCCCTGAAGGAACTATGGAGACCCACACTGGAGCAGGTACTTCCCTGAAGAAACTGTGTCCTGCGGGTAAGCTTGTGCCAAAGCAGGTACTTCTGGAAAGGACTGCAGCCTGTGGAGGACCCACTCTGGAGTAGATATTTCCACGGAGAAGTTGCAGTTTGTGGATAAGCATGAACTGCAGGAAACAGCTCCCAGTAGGGACTGTGGCTCATGGAGGAGCACACGCTGGAGTAGAGGAAACAGTAAGAAGGAAGGGGTAGTAGAGGTAAGAAGGAACAAAGAGGCAAATAGAAATAGAATAGTTAGAATAGTTGCACTGACCCCAACCTCCTGTGCCATCAGTTGCCTCACTGACGGGACTGAGTGTAGCCTGCAGTGGTAGGATGAGGAGTGGAGATTGGGAAGTGAGGAGGAGATGTGTCTGGAGTAAAGTTAAAGCTGGGAGTGGGAGAGAAAAGGTGTCTCCTCTAAGTGTTTAAATGTTTGTCATCTTTGTTTCCCAATACCCAAACCAGTAATTAAATATTTTAAATGAAAATCCCCAAGCAGAGTCTGTTTTGCCAACTGCAGTAACGGGTGAGTGATTTTGTGGTCTTTGTTTTGATCCACGAGTTTTTGCGTTCTTCCTATTTTCTTCCCATCCCCAGTGCGGGAGGGGAGGAGAGGGAAGAGTGAGCAAATAGCTCTGTGGGTGCTTGGCTGCTGGCCGGGCCCTTCCCACCACACATTAGACTTGGCAATGCATCCTGTCAGTGGTGGTTACCAGCAGAACAAGGTTGTCACTCACACCTTGGTGTTTGCAGTTTGATGGCGTTTACTGTGCATCTATGCATCTTTAATGACTTCCAAAAACAAGTCTCTCGCTTTGCCCATGATTATTCTGGATTCTCGATGGAAGGTAAACAAACTAACCCACCGAATCTAACGAATAGCTGGGGGTTGTTCTGAAAGGTGTGAGGCCCGCAGGAGTCAGCCAGGGGCCGAGGGGAAGGCGGGTGCTGGCCGTGGTGCTGAACGGGCTCCGCGGCCAGCCCCTCCACGGCGGTAGCGCAGCCTTCCAGGACACCGGTCACTTAAATAACCAGTACCTGGAAAAAACCAAACACTTTGCATATAACTTTACATATGTACCGTATGCTTAGATAACGTACAGCGGTGGTGCAAGGACCCTACTATTATCATCTGTGAATAAATGATTTTTTTTTTACTATTTATACTCAACAATCGACATTAATGTCATTGCACATGGATATCAGCATCTGCCCACTCAGCTCGGGGTGATGTAAATACAAACATTTGCACTTAATATTTGCAGATTTTCTGTAGAAACTCATATTTTTTACATTTGAAAGTGCCAGTGGTTGTTTTTGGTGGGTTTGTTTTTGGTTTTGTTTTGGTTTTGGTTTGTTTTTTTTTTTAAGAGATGGGATTAACACATACCACAATTAAATCTATTTATGGAACCACCAAATGGAGCTGGGAGAAAACAAATTCATCTATGTATCATAGATTCATGGTGTTTAGGATCAGAAATGGTGCTAGATTACTCAGCCTGACACTCTGCCTTTCAGAAATCATCACATTTCACCCACTTACCCCTTCTTGAACTCAGACATTTGTGTGGTTAAAACTTCCTTCTGAAAGGAAGATAGATTTGAATTAAAGAAATAAAAAGTGAGGGTTTTCCCTTCACCCAGTATTACTGCTTTCTCTATTAGAGAAGACAACTTGGTACTTTCTTTCTGCAAAACAACATATCCAAGTCACTTCTTAATGTCCTCTTTGCTAAAAATAAGCACTGAGCTCTTTTAAGTCTTTCATGATATATTTGCCCTTCTTTCCTGCCTTTCCCTTTAATTTTTCCACACCAGTTTTTAGATGTGTGTACCACACCTGGGGGTGGCACACCGGTGTCACCAATGCCACATGCAGAGTGAAAAACATTTCCCTGTTTCTATTCTCTACTTCTGTTTGTATGTTCGCAGTTTATGCTACCTCTTTGTGCCATGGCATCACAATGAGAACTCAGGTTCCTGTCCACTATGACTCCACAATTTATTTTAAAGTCACTGGTTTTCAGTTTAGAATTCAGTATTCTTTAGGCATAGCTGTATCTTGCTGTAATAAATTACAGTTTGTTTGAATAGACAAGTCTACCAGCTGACCCAAATCACACTGACTTATCTATATGCACTGTTAGTTACCACTCTGCCAACCCTCATGTCATCTGCAGCTTTTATTAATGCTGATTTTATATTTACTTTTAGGTCACTGAGGAGAATGTTGAATACTGTAAAATTTAGTCATAAGGAAATCCATCAGAGACACACTACCTAGGGATGATTCCATGTCGACAGATAATGCTGAAGACTATAATTTCTGAGTCCACTTATTATGCGCTTCACAGGTATCGTGTGGTCCTAATGGTTTATAAGAATGTCATGAGGTGCTAAGTCATACACTTCATGAAAGTCTACATTAAATCACCTCAGTTCCTTGAGCAAAGGAATTCTTATGTCAAAGAAGTAAAATGACCTACTTTTGTGTTAACTGAAATTTGTATCTTCCTGCCTTTTAATTCCCATTAAAGACAGTATATGAAAAATTTCATTGCAAATGTTCTGGGATTTTTGTCCTGCACTGTTCTCACTCTAAACTGCCATTGTAAAATACTCTTCCAGTCTAATTTTTAGTATATATATCCATTATTTAGCTTTTCCTTTAAGCAAATGCCCTACAATATCCTTTTTATTGTGATGAGCTATCTTTACACCGTGTTATTCAGAGCAGCCAAAGCTGACTCACAAAAGATTCATTATTTGTTGTCCCATAACTGCTGGTATTTACATACATTTCCTATGGGAGGTTTCCACTCTTCAAACCACAGACTTTTCAAAACACAGAGTGTCTATGTAAACTAGATGCTAAGAGAGAAGAGGTAAAATGAGGACTTTAATGATACAACCATGAAGAAAGTCACATCCAGGGTGTGTACTGGTAGGGAGTAAAGTGGGAAAAAGAGTTAGGCAAGGAAGTTAATAATGCTTAGACTGCAATATCAGAATATAAACCTTTCTTCACAGCTCCTGCGCGTCATGGAATTGCTTGGTTTTGCCTGGTAGAAATGAAACTTGGTATTTCAGGCCAAAATTATACATGCTGTAGCATTTTAAAACTGAGCATGAATATTTACAGTTTAAAAGTTCTAATTTAGATGTAAAACAGTAAATCAAGGACATGTTGCAAAAAAGCAACCAGTCAATCTTGAATAAGCTCCTGAACAACCGGAGACTTTTGTCAGCACATATGGCTGTCTAACAGGGTGCCTCAGAACAGTGGGTGATGTTATGTGCCATATGTGCTCCTATACCAAGGAATGATTTGGGTTCTGGTAATACTATAACCAAAGACTAAACTCTAAAATTACCTAGCTCTTCTTAATCAATACCGGCATATTATTATTTCATCTATATTTAATTGCAGTCTTAGTGGGCTAAAAGAATGCCATTTAGCTGTCAGGAGAAAATATGAGGAGTAATGATTTACCTAAATAAAACAAAACTTTCAAAGTGAATTATTATCTTGCTATTCATTTGATTATCTGAAACTCATTAGGACAACAATTATACTCCACTCGAACCAAACTCAAAAAAAGAGTGACTAATAAAGCAAACAATGTGGAGGGTTTGATATTTTGTCTCATAAACTTCATAGAAAGGCACAGAACTTATCTGCAATAAAGGTGTGATAATATGGTAAGAAATATTGTCCTGACCAGAACTAATTTGGTATCTTGTACTTAGAAATTCACACATTCATACAGCTCCAAGTTCCGTCAGATCTCTAAATAATCCTTTGCAATAATGAACTTCATTGCTTGTGATGCACCGCACATTTAAAACTTGGCCTAAAATTTCAGGAAGTCATTTGGTTTGTGTACTTAACTCAACTTGTGGAATCTGATTCCCAAATAGCAAGTTTTCAATGACTCTGAAGCTGACACGTTTGGGGCATCTTGGTTTGAATACTTTATGGTGAAACACCTACATCAACAGTCGCTTTTGATAATTTAGGTGTGGAAGCCTTTAAAGGCTAGAGGCAGCACTTCTTAACTGAATACTTGCTAGTGCAGTTGTCTTCACTGTAAACAATTTCAGTTATTTTCACTTACAAAGAAGCATTTCCCTCCCCCTGCCCCCTAGTAATTTTCATTACCTCTCTGGAAATTTCTATTTTTAGGAACTCTCCAGGCAGGTTTGAACTTCAGCTGTCACAATCAGACAAAATTCTACTGGAAGCCATGGTTCAGCTTAAGATTTGGCTCTACAGCCAAATACAGAAATCAATGAGATTTCCTGGACCGAGTGCAATTTTCAAAGTAAACACATTAATGTCAGCGTGCCATCATATCTGCACTCTCCATCTAACCTCTGCTTTAAAAAACTGAAATATTCCATACACAAATGTGCTTTACAGACTAAGCTCTAAGAACAAGTGGGAAATCATATAAGAGAATTGAAAATGTAACAAAAGGCTCTGAATGTCAGAGGACAGTATAAGGTGGGTCTTTGTAGGTGTCGGTGCGCCCTTCGCTGTCAATCAGCTCTGCTAGTAAAACGTAGAGGTCACAACCTCACCACTTTCAGCTGGCACATCAGAAGGCCAAAAGAAGAGCAGCCTGCGTGAAACGGTCTCACATGAAGAGAGAAAACGCTACGTTGTCCCTGACTCTCTCTCTCTGACAGGACCTATCAGATTAGCTTTTCTTTTTTCTAATTCCCAGCAGCTGCTGGTGCTCAGTTATTCAAATGCTCTTCCTCAAATCCAGCACCAGTTACTATCACAAGCAAGAGAACCTACATCTCTTGCTTTTCTAAAGACCTCACTGCAGTGTGCAGGCACTGTCACAGAATTGTCCAACACCAAGGTTAGACTATTTCGCCGTGTGGTAAGATCTCTTTCAGGAGCCACCAGCATTCACAGGTTTCCTCTACTGTTTCTCACAATGCACGTTACCTTTCAGGACATGCTTTTGGTCTGGGAGCGGGCCTTGTCAAAAAACTTGTTTTGCTGCTACTTATATTGTCAGAAGGATGTTGTAACTATAGCATCACGTTACATAAAACTGCAAATTATTACAAAAAAGTATTAAGCAACCTCTTGAAACATTTTAAACACATAGTCCATACATTTGATGAAGAACAGCGTCACCGCAAGAAAAGCAACGATACCAATGCTCAATATTCCTCTTGATAGACATTAGGAACCAGAAATAGTACAGTGCATATGCCCTGAGTGTACAATTAGCTTGGATTGCCCTGAGAACATCTGGGACCTCCACCTCTACGTCCTCCACCTCTGGCCCGCTAGCTCCATTTAAGCTCAGGCTCAGGCCCTAGTCCTTGCCTGAGCAAGACTGTAGGTAGGGCTGTGTCCAGCTCTGTTTCTTGATGATCCTGACTTGCTGATGGGACTTCCTGGACTGAACTTGAACGTAACGTGTCACTTTGCATATATCTGATCACTGGACTCTTGGCTGAGCCTGTTACTGTCACTGACCCTGCTCTGTTTGTCTTGGGGATACTGTGGGGCTGTGCTCTGGTCATTGTGGTAAGTGCTCCTACCTACCTGCATTGTGGTCAGCTCTTCACCTTCTCTCATGAAGTGGCCCCATTCCTGTTGCTCCTTACATAGCTTATAATTTACTCACTAAAGCAGAAGCCTAGGAAGCAAGATTTTTCATATGTTTACCATTTTGCCATTGGGTCCCAATTTTCAAGGCAATCAGTTCATCTCTGAACTTCCTTCTCTCTGACTGTATAAACAGGTATTGTAGTCAGCTATTGACATTTTTAACTTCTTTTCAAGGGAGGTTGCAGTTTAGGAAGATTTAACCTATTTTCTTTCTGGATTAGAGTGCTAAACCACCAAAGTGTCTTAATCCAACCTCTAAGTGGTTGACTAATTCTTCAATATGCAGCATACTCTCAAAATTACTTGGCATTCACACTGGAAGAAGAAAAGTTGTAGTAGTATTCTGCGAAATCCTATCCACAATCCAATCTTTTCCCACCTGAAATGCCAAAGCAAGATACGGCACAAAGCAGCCTGAACTCCTTTTTCAGGTCCCCTGTGGTGAACATTCACAGTGTTGTCCAAATTAAAGCGCAGGCACAATAGCTGTATCTCTAGGTGCTGAAGGCTAAATTAAGACTGGGTAGAGAAGGTACCCGAGTCTTCATGTTGCTCTTCTTGCTTTCACAGTGAAAAATACGAAACCTGGAAACATGGAAGGTCTTCCTGAGTCAAGATATATCCTCCAGCAGAAAAAGAAATGGTGCAGTTTTAAGACTGGAAAAAACCTCTTGGGCCTTGTCAAATCAGACTGGTTTCTGCAGTTAGGAGCTGTGTAATGGGGAGACACAATGTCATAAGGGTGTCTTTAGCTATACCTACTCGGTACTGCTAAGCTAAACAGGGAGAGGTTCTGTGTTGGGACCCTGAGGCCAGCCAGGTCTGTTCAACCCAGTCCATACTTTGTAAATGCTTTTAGTTTCCAAAACAGTATGGGATTATTTAAGTAAGTTCTTTGTAGGAACTGGCCGGCTTGTGTTGTCTTGAACCAAGAAAGGAAATTATTTGGCAGAGGCGATAGCTAGTATACGAGAAAACCTCGCTGCGAACTAAAGCGTAGAGATGACCGACCTCCAATGACGATGTCCACTCTAACTTATTGATACAAACCAAGGTTCTGATGCTGGTCAGATAAACTTCACACCTAGTTATACTCTTTGGATCTTCTTTCTTAGTGGGTCAGAATGAACAAAACCATGTTGAGCAAAATAAACAGCCTTTCTCTTCTGGGTACTGTCTTACAATGCCAAACAGAGGGGCCAATCACGAGCTTGTGCTGAGACTAGCGGTGTGGATTTCCATCTTCTACCTTTCACAACCAGTGGAAAGGTTGACAATATAACAGTTAGGGCAGAATTCAGATTTATAAATAAAGTTATCTAATGTCAATTAGATGTCACAGGGTATTCTGCCTGGGGCCCTGTAAGCCCTTCAGTCATGTCTGTCAAGCCCACGAAAGTGTCTGCAGCACTTACAGGGTTTGCAAATGGCACTAGGTGCCTCTGTTTAGGTAGCTAATCTGTTCCAGTTGGATTAGCACTGTTGATCGTCTAAAATAATTCTTGTCATATAAAAGGACTGTTTACACTTCTCAGATCTGTGTTCTTCCATCTCTGCAAGCAACTCCAAGGATTACCTGGTGTAAGTCTTCTTATTTATCAACTGCCTATTTCAGGTCACTGATAAATGCTTAATACAAACTATTCATTGGTTGGAAATGGATAAACCCTTAAAAAACAAGACCAGCAAAGTACTTTTGGATAATTATTTTTTTGTCACAGCTTTTATAATTAAATGTATTCTGCTTGGTCACTAACGGCATGTTTATGTATAAATGCTACTGAACAAATTTGGTGATAATGGCTATCTTTACCCTTTCATTTAATATCGAAGCATGAATAACAGTAGTTTTGCTAGCTCAAGACAATGTCAGGCACAACAAAACCTTGCGAATCTGTGCAAGTTTAAATTGATACAAAATCAGGCATGCAATCTCCCCTGACAGCAGCTTGTTGTAATGCAGGGGTTTAGTATTAATTCTTCTCATGTTGTTAGGTCTTCCTGGGTTCTTTGTTTTGCTTCGCTTCCAATTAAGATATTACTGGTTAGTGTTTGGAGGACTTCATTGTAGCCAGCTACAGACCTGTTTGATGTATAATATAAGCTCAGACATTCAGTTCCTAACACTTAGCGGGTTAGCGGATGTCAGCTGAGCTGTAGCAATTCTGCAGCAACTGTGTACGTGTCTGAAGAGCTGGATTCATAGGCTGAAGGAGGCTAATTCCATTGAAATCACTGACTAAGCTCTTTGGGGCCCAGGCCAGCCATTTCAAAAGCATTTCCATTTAGTTTGATTATTCTTCCCTGCAAACTAAACCAAGCTGTATTGTCCCACATTCGCTGAAGGTTATTCGCTGAAGAATTGTGCATATTGGTAGTACCTGATAAGGAGAAATGCTTGAATCATGGCAACTCCGCTGTGAGCTACAGACTATAGGCCTTTGAACTGGACTGGGATACTGCTGTGATGAGTTTCTTCAGTTGCAGCAGTTAAGATCAGGCTTTTATTGACACAGACAAGAAGTGATAGCAGCATGATAATGAGAAAGGCAGATGCCATTTTGCAAGGTATTTGCTAACACATTAAAAAAATCAGTCATTAAAATATAACTAAAATTATTAAAACCAGATTTTTTTCATCTTTTTCACTATGTTCACCATTGCAAATTCACACTATTCATTAACTTCCACTGGGTCCACCACTTTTGAGTAAGGTAAACTGCGTTTATTTGCTTATATTTAAAGATATTTTCGCAGTCCCATGCCTCACCTTTCTAATTACTTCAAGCTTTTTTATGTACTGCTTAGGAGATAACAAATCAATCAGCCCCTGCACTGACCTTGTCACACTGTTTTGTCTTTGTCCAGTGGGAATGATATCACTGCCGTAGAGATCAGAAGAAATGGGGCAGGATGTTTCACACTGCCGTTCCAAAGAAAGTCTCCTTTGATACAGGTACTAAAAAAAATGAAATCTCCGATCCCCAACCTGACCAGCTTTTTCTTCCCAACCTCTGTTTCCATGGCATTCTCAGCTGGTAGAAGGCAGAGAGCTAGTACAGTAAAAGAGGCAGACCAGCTTGTGCAGTGCTTTCCTAGCAACACCTACAGCCTGTAGGATCCTGTTGTGTTAACTTCAACAAGAATAGAAACAGAATCTCTTTCTACCCTTTTTTTCTTTTTCCCTTTCAAGGGTATAAATGGAGGAGAGCGATTGAATGGCCCCGCAATTGCTGACCCTTGCATTTATAGTGCTAGAGCACAGCAGTAACCTTCAGCAGCAAGGCAGGCTCCTGGTCTAATAAACTGCATTTGTAATCATCATGAGAAACAGATATCTCATCAGAATGCTAGTCTTTCCTAGTTTTGAGTGAAATTCATAACTATCTTGGTTTTTTGCTTATGTGTTACTCTAAGGCATGATTCTACCACTTGATTTTTAAAGAATTCCTTGTTTTGTATGCAAGAAATGATTTATGCATTATTTTTTTAGTTAACAGTTATAGTAATAAGGTATAACAATTTGTTATAATAGTAATTCTTGAAACGTTATACTTAAATGATGCTTAATTCAATGGAGCTACTTCAGCTGGAAAACAGCACACCTAAAGCCTCTGAAACGGACCATACAGATAAACCATTACGCCTCCATGAGGTCCTTTTAGATCCATCTTAGTTGCCCCAACACAGATGCAGACTGTAATACAAAGGATCTAAAACGGTAATCTGAACCCACTTCTCAAAATCAAAGTATGCATAAATGCCAACGTGATACGAGGATACTGGAAATACGTTCCAAGAAATATGGAGAAACTGGACAGGTACAGTTGTAGGCTGTTTGGTTTGGCCATGACTTTCATGTTCCTTTCTTTCAGGTGCTTCTAAAGAATTTTGTAGCCATTTCCCTCATGATAGTGTTAAGAATAAAATTTACACACTTTTAGAAAGTAAAGAAGGAGTCAAGAAAGCTACTTTTTTTTCTAAAAGTTTGGAAGCCTGAAATTGCCAGGATGGGAACGCTGCAGAAGAGAATACCGAGAAAAGATGTGATAGCAATCTTCAGATGCATTAAAGGCTGCTGCAAAGAGGATGAGAATGTCCCCTGTGTACAAAACAGGAAACAATGGGCTAAAATTGCAGCAGACTTAGTATTAACGTTAGGAATTGCTTTCTAGGATTAAAGATAGCTAGTCTCTGGAATAGTTTAACTGTCCTGATAGACAGGTTGGCAAATGTCTACCAGCAATGATGATTGATCATAAATGAATAATTGATCCTGCTTTGGGTGGGAGGATGGACCAGGTGACTGCCTGAAGCCTCTTCTTGCCTGTTTTTCTGTCATTCTCTATACTTAAGATACTAAAGGGGATGGTATTTATCACACTTAATACAAAACTACTTGAAATAGGCAAGACAGAAAACCTGTGAGAAATGGTAATATGTTGATTACTCTCTTTAGGTATTTTGTTCCATCCCTACCTCTTTCTCATTCTTATGCTCAGCCACATTAGATACTTTGTCACCTTACACTGAGTTACCATCTTCTCTGCTCTTTTATACTCTTGGAAGTCTGATATTCCAATCCTTCAATGGAAGACAAGAGGCTTGGCACAGGAACCTCAGCTTCTCCCCACCACATATCATATTTGACTGGCACCCCCTCTGTCATCTCAGACTGACAGACTGTGCATGAGTGCAGTTCTCAGCTTTTTCACGCAGCCCAACCCAGTGACTTTCTCTCTCCTCCACTCTGATTCTACCCAATCTCCAGGTGAGTCTAAGTCTGCAACCCCAAAATAGTAACACTTCTGCATTTTGAACATTTTATAAGATGGGACCTGTGTTTTGAAAACATGGAGGCTGATTATGCAACTAGTTTAAAATATCTGGACTGATTAAGCACCTCATCTTCGGTACCCCCAATCTATTTAGTCACAGTTTGGAAGACATCTATTTAAGAACATCCAATGAACAGATTCACAGATATGTACTCCAAGAAGTCTTATTACTAATGGACATATTTGGAAGGGGGGAAATCTTTGCATTAGGTCATTTAGTACACTGGTCGTAGGCTCTGTGAGTGCCATCGGGTAGAATAAGGGCTAAAAGAAAGCTCTGAGGCTTCAAAGCTGCTGGCTACAGGGGTAGCTTGTAGCCAAAGGAGCGCTGTCTTGATATCTTGTCTAACGTGAAACTTTCAGGCACAGGAAGATTTCCTGGGAAACAAAATAATGCCAATTGAATCTTTTAATATGTTGGGGCATAACAATAACGTCTCATTTCACCTGGCCTTCCATCAGAAGATACCAGGCTATGTTCCAAATAGTGGTGTTAGAACTCAGCCTTTCATTTCTTCTATTCAATCAATTTGCCAGTTTCCACTTTGTATCTATTAAATTTAAAAAAACAAAACAAAACAAACCACCACCTTTGGTCGCTCTTCCCTCCTGCCCTTCATAACAAGAGAAAACTCTTTAAATAGTCACAAAGCTACCTCACCAACTCCTTGTAAATGACTCCTCACACTCTCTGCCACGCCGGCAGCAGACCTTGGCTGAGACTATCACCTCTCACGCTGACAAACACTTAGCAATGTTTCTTGATACGCTCCCTCTCCTGGTACCCAGCTGTTTCCTCTGGCTTCAGGCTTAAAGGGCACACTCTTCAGGGAAGGAATTGACTTCTGAATGGTTCATGGGAGGTGTGGTTCCATGGCAAGGCTCAGTGCTGAAAGTCAGTCTTGAGCTTCTGGTAAGGTAAGCTTTGGAGATCTGAAAAGATGGATATGAGACAGAAGTAAGGGTCTAAACAAAATAATATGATCGCTGATTCTGATGGGGTGCATGCCAGGGGTATTTCACTAAAAGGGTGCCAAGAGAGAGCAGAGTCAGAATGAAGCATGTGTCTGACCTCTGAGGAAAAAGCACTAGGAAGTCTTGACAGGGATCCTTCCTATACCTTAGGTGCCGCAGTAAAATATTCCTCCTTTCTTTGACTTGTAGCACAGCTGTTGCAGGGCAGGGACTGCCATTAACGCTGAACTCGCCAGGGTTTGTGTCACTATCCCTAGCAAAGCAGACCGAGCCAGGCCAAGAGTGACTTGGCTCACCAGCTGCAAGCCAGTGCATCAGCTGGAGACAGAGCACCCAGAAACCAGCTTGCCACCGTGGCTGCCTGCCAGCACACCTAAGGGTGGCACGAAGGGGCTCTATCCCTGCAATTCCAGCACCATGGCTCTGAGGAGGCTCTGGATGCTGCCAGAAACCCACCAAGCTACTGATCTGCAAATTGCCACTTGCAACTCGTGGGGCAAGAGCTCTCACAGAACTTTAGGTTAAACCTGCGCTTCCAGGATTCGGCTGTAATCACCCTGCAGGAGGTCAGAAGACTTAGCAGGGTGCTCTGAGGACACAAGGCTGTGCAAGAACCATGTGAGCTAAATCACTACTCTGCCTGAAGTCATTCAGCTGGTGTGCTGCATCTCTGGGGATGCTCTTTTCAGCAGCAGCACCTCTGCAGCTGTGGCCTCCACAGAAACACCTAAGCAGACAACTCCCCCCGCTAGGATGCAGTAACATAGAATGAAAAACCCGTTTCAAAGAAACCCTTACAGTTAAACTGATGGAATGGGAGGAGATGCAATGCCTGCTCTTCACATTGCAATAATGTGAATGATAACATAAGCCATTATGGTGGGTTGACTCTGGCTGGATGTCAGGTGCCCACCAAAGCTGCTCTGTCACTGCCTTTCTCAGCTGGGCAGGGGAGAGGAAAGATAACAAAAGGCTCCTGGATCAAGAGAAGGACAGGGAGAGATCACTCACCCGTCACCATTGCTGGTAAAACAGACTCAACTTGGGGAAAATTAATTTAATATACTGCCAATCAAATCAGAGTAGAAGAGAACCAAACTCAAATCTTAAAAACACCTTCCCTCACCCCTCTCCTCTTCCCAGGCTCAGCTTTGCTCCCCATTTCTCTACCTCCTCCCCCCATGAGTGGTGCAGAGGGGACAGGGAATGGGGGTTGAGATCAGCCCATCACACATTGTCTCTGCCACTCCTTCCTCCTCAGAGGGAGGACTGCTCACACCCTGCCCCTGCTCCAGCCTGGGGTCCCTCCCATGGGAGACAGCCCTCCATGAACTGCTCCAATGTGAGTCCTTCCCACGGGCTGCAGTTCTTCATGAACTGCTCCAGCATGGGGTCCCTCCCACAGGGTTCAGTCCTTCAGGAGCAGCCTGACCCAGCCTGGGTCCCCCCGGGGTCACAAGTTCTGCCAGCAAACCTGCTCCAGCCTGGGCTTCCCACAGGGTCACAGCCTCCTTTGGGCATCCCCCTGCTCTGGTGTGGGGTCCTCCCTGAGCTGCAGGTGGGTCTCTGCTCCCCTGTGACCCTCAATGGCTGCAGGGCACAGCTGGCCTCACCATGGTCTGCACCATGGGCTGCTGGGGAATCTCTGCTCAGGCACCTGGAGCACCTCCTCCCCCTCCTTCTCCACTGACCTGGGGGTCTGCAGGCCTGTTTCTCTCACATCTTGCACACTGTCTGTCTGTCTGCAAATTCTCCTATCTTCTGGTTCTGGTTTTTTGTTTCCCCTTCTCAAATACGTTCTCCCAGAGGCATTATGACTGTCACCGAGCGGCTCAGCCTTGGCCAGCGGTGGGTCTGTCTTGCAGCCGGCTGGCATTGACTCTGTCAGACATGAGGGAAGCTTCTAGCAGCTTCTCCCAGAAGCCACCCCTGTACCTCCCCCACTAACATAACTGTGCCACACAACCCAACACAACCAGTATGGTGTATATAGGACTGCAAACTACAGTAGGCCGTGCCCATACATTACACTCTTCTAGAGGTTTGCTCCAGAACAGCTACATAAATTATTCTATGGTGGTGGGTAGTCAATAATACTGAGACAGATTTAGTGTAATCTCTGTGATTTCCTTGGGCCTCTCTCCATTATCACTTACACTTTCCTGGTTTGCGATGCCTTTGAGTCTCAGAAGAATTCTCCGAGGACAGCTGATCCTGTCAACTCTCACAACACAAATGGATTTACCTTTGCTTCGACAACTATCTCTGGCCCTCAGAAAGAAGTTATTTTATTTTGAAGCCTAATAGCTTTGACTTCTGGTTTCTTGATTTTTCCTTTGTGGTACAGCCACTAGATTGAAAACAATGTGGGTTTTTAAATCAAAGTGGAAAAAATATAGATTCCTTAACACAAGGTGAGAAGGCCGGCAACAATCCTTTCCAAAGAACTGAAATCTGTATTTGCTGTCTCCGTGCTGACCAAAGCTCTTCTCTAACAGAAGTCTCTCAGCAGCCTACCTGTGTGCTATGGTACCACCAGTTAAAGGACAGAGATCTATATGTGCCTTTTAACCCTCTTCCATTGCGAAGTCTAAGGAGCTATTCAGTCTGACATCCACTTTGTTCGTTTCTACCAGCAGCAGCTGGGAGATTTCTCTGGGGTTTTCTTCAGAGCATCTGGCTTGGGTCAGGCCACTATAAAAAATTTAACAAACATCCTTTACTGGACTGGCTTGAGCTTTTTTTAACTAAGGAAATCTCATCTATCTCCGATCTAACAAAGGTTTTTTTTCCCTTCTGTCAATGCAGAAGACATATTAAGCATTGCATTTAATGAGGTATTGAACATCACTTTATTTCTAGTGTATACAGGAGCAGGCTGTGCTTAGAAAACACATCACTTTGTTTTGGTTTACTCTGTGGTCAGAGTAAAAGTTCTTTTGTTGTGATAAACTATGTATTTCTTCATTTTGGACAGCAATAAAATACACAAAACTCTAGCCTGCATCTCAGCTAACACTGGAATGGAGGAAGACAGGCTGGGCAATAGTGTAGGCCCTGAAATGTGAAGCTAATTCTGGGGAGGATTATTAAAAAAAAAAAAAAAAAAGAAGAAGAAGAAGAGAAAAGTCAGATAGTAAGAACATAAGAACTGCCATACGGATTCCAAACAAAGGTCCCTCTAGCCAACGAAGTTGACAGTTAGGGAATAATAAGAACCAGGTAAGTATATATGGCTGTTTCCCCTAATACTGTTCCAGCTTCTTACTGTTTTAAGCTTAGAGGATTTCCTGATTCTTCTATAGTTTGTTTATTTAGCAACACTTCATGAGTCATTCTTCTAAGTATTTCTCCTCCTGAACTTTTATAAACTTCTTCCATTCACAGTGTCTTTTGCAAGGATTTCCACAGGTCTGGTACCTGATGTGTGAGGAATCACCATCACAAGCTATATTTGATGACTCCTAATGGCCCTGGAGGGGATGGTGAATATTTGATCTCTATTCATTTCAGTCATGCTACTTAAGATTTTGTACATATCTATCACATCCCCACAAATCACCTTTTTTTGCAGAATCCCAGCCAACTGGATCATTCATTGTATAGAAGCCATTGTGTACTATTTGATCATCAAATGTGTTCTTCTCCCAGGCTCTTTTAAGCTCTAATGTATCCTTTCTTAAATGAGACCAGAACAGCAGGTAGTATTCAAAGTGTACGAAACGTCCATTTAACCAGGGATGTAACTGTCTTCTGTCTCGTTCTTTACTCCTTCCCTAGCATTTGATTTATTTTTTGACTGCTGCTGAGCACTGAGATGGTGCTTCCTTGGAACTATTTATCTTAACCCCAAAGTCTCTCTCTCTTCTGAGTGGTAATGGTCAGGTCACAGTCCACTCTTTGATATACAAAGCTAAGATTATTTTTTTCACCACAGTATTTCACAAAACGTTTTATTGCTCTGTCATGAAGCCTCATAAGATCTTTCAGCGCTTGTCTTTATTACGTTGATAACTGCATCATTAGAAAACTTTGAAATATCACCGCTCATCCCCTTTTCCAGGACATCTGTGGCTGTGTTAAAGCATGTTGGTCCCAGCACAGAATTCTGTCAAGCTCCTCTTCCTTTACTGAGAAATGTGACTATTAGTTCCTAAGGCATTTTAATTCTAGCTGTGTTTGCCCAGCTTGAAGAGAAGGCTAAAGGGAAACCTAATTGCTTTGTTTGGCTTCTTAAGATGAGATTATGGAAAACATAGAGGTAGACTCTTCTCATACGTTCACAATGAACGGAGAAGAAGCGACACAGATGAGTTGCTGCAAGGGAAATTCTGATTAGAAATAAGAAAGACTTTCACATTGCACCAAGACACCCAAATAGCTTGTGGGATTTCTATCCTTCAGGATATTCAAAGCTTGGCTTTGAATGAGGGTTCATTGGCTTCATGACCCTAAGCCACCTTATCTAAGGTGTAAGAGAGCATTACTTTGAGCAAGAGGTTGGGCTATGTGACCTCCAGAAGTCCATTCAAACCTAAATTATTACATGATTCTATGCATTTAGGGCAGGATTTTCCCTCTTCTCCCATGGCTGTGCAGTATCCTTTCTTGAAGGGTATTGTCAAGGTCTTTTGGAAAGCCCAGATAACTATATCAACAGGACCACACAGAACCAAATACTTGTCCACCACTTCAGAGAACTCCAAGAGGTTTACAAGGCAGAGCCATGTTTTCTCTTTTCAAGATCATGGTCGTCATCAGGTGTGAATACACATTCACCTATTTCCTCTTGAAGATTTAGGTGGATACTACTTGTCCCTGGTGATTTGTATACTTACTTTTCATTCTGATTCTTTGAATCATAATCCCTTCCAAAGTTACTTTAATTTTCAGACAGATGGTTCCCTGAGTTCCCCTTAAAAACCAAGACGCTTGCATTGCAATAACCCAACTTTTCTATAATGAACCTGGATGCCAAAAATCTATTTAGCTTCTCTGCAATGCTCTTGTCCTCTCTGACTGCTCCTTTCCTACTCCAGTTAAGGAAGTGCTACAAAATATTCGCCAGATATTTTTCTCCTGATGTCCTAAGAGAATCATTCAGTACTGATTTTACTTCCTTTAGGAAGCTAGTTGTCCGATTATTTTTTGGTCTGCTTGATTATATTTTTACATTTTATCTACCCAAATATATGATCCTTTATATTTTGTGTGAATACTGATGTTTTCTTAATTATAACTGCCTGCCTTAATTATAACAACGTGCCTTAGCCATTCCATCTTCCTTTGCGAGTTTCCACACACCGTACGCAATATTTTTGTTGGCTGGCAGTATTGACCCCACCCTGTAGTCTTCCTCTTTGGGTCTGGCATTTCAATCCAGCTTCCGTGCTACTGGTTAAGGTGATTAGTTTGTTAATTCAATTTGCTCCCAAGCTCTAACTAAACATTTAACTGTAGTGTGGCAGTAACACAGTATACTTTTCTCATTCCTTTATATTTTGTACACTAGTATCACAGCATTCCACTGGCTGTCTTTCTTCCATCGGGAAGAAGAACAACAGCTGTAATTGATAGTTGTTCAAACACATCATCAGTAGTTTTTGATCCAGTTGCCTTGCTTTCAGGATTGCAGCAGAGCTTATGCTGTTGTGTTTTGACCATAAAGTCTTCTACTCTCAGTCTATGAATATCAACATCTGAGCTCCATCTTCTATTTCTCTGCTACTCTGCTAAGCCCAAATGCTTTCACCCTCATTGCAAATTCATTAATTCTACTCCATTTTCCTCATCCTGATAATCTTCTATTCTGGCACTTTGATTTTGTCTTTAGCCCCGAGGGCAACAATATTGACTGGAACTGAAGACATTCTTGTGCTTGTAAAAATCTTCTCCTCTCTAATTGTGCCTTGACCACAAAAAGTGTTTCAACAGATATAATTCTGACTCTATTTTTAACACAAAACTACACTTAGGTAGATAGCCCTTTCCAAGTTGAGTATCAGGTATTGACCTGAGGCCACAGACCTCTCCTTTAGGAGTTCAGTTCATAACCTCACACGCCCTGAGAAGGGGAAAAAATAGGTACAGTTTAATCTTTTCTTTCAGCATTCCAGTTTTTAAAGGTGACTTGCAAAATAATCTCAGAATATAATTCTTTGGCAACAAAATTACTGTTGGACCACTGGGAAGTAATTTTAGGAACATAATCTCTAGCCATCAGTGAATTATTTACTTCAAACTTCTTTGTTGGTTTGTCATTGAGGAAACATGGAACTTTATCTAAATTGTTGTATTGTATTGTTAGAATGTTGAAACATGATTATTCAGGGAAAAGTTTTCGACTGGAACACACTGATTTTGGTGCCACGGTTCTGAATTTTCCCCCTCTTTGCAATTTGGTACTTCTTTGTGCATAAAAAAGTATGTGTGTACTTAAAGACTTGGAACAAGTGGAGAGGACTGTATATGAAAGAGAGATCTTTAACACAGAAATAAGAATATTGCGTTGCATCTTTTTGGTAACCAAAATAGCATTCTGAAAGAGAAAACGAGACAGCTGGTTTCCAGATCCATAATGAAACAAGTACTTTAAATCACCTGTTAAGACTCACCTGTTTTTCTCTCTTCATTGCGGTGGACTACAAGCACTCCGTCTTTGTTGTGACTCAGAGTGCAGCAACTAAGGGAAGACTAAGGGAAGTAACTACTTGGATTATTCAGCTTGACTGTAAGAGCACCCTAAGATGTGGAAGGCAGATGAATAGTTAGACCACAGGAATTGGATGCGACCCTTTTATTTTCTCCTCATGTCCAGTGACTCACTTGGTGACTTGATAATGTCACTTATTCAACCTGTGCCTCAGCTTCCCCAGTTATAAAGATGGTACAACTGGCTGAGAACTGGGTTACCTCTGATGTGATAGCTTTTTCTTTTTTCCAGGGTACTAAATTTGAACAGCAAAAATCCAAATTCTTTGCAAAACAAATATTCCCCCAAATGTTGTTTTGGGATTATCACAACTTTGGGTTTCATGCCTTCTCCCTAATGCATTTGTGCCTCTTAGGCTGAAGCATTTAACGCCTTAAATACAATACACATGTCACATTTTTTTCATCAGCAGTTTCTCTTTCAAGAATTTAGTGTAATACAAAGTTCAACCCAAATGGATCAAAACAACGTTATCAAAATGAAGCAGTTCTACACCACAGAAACAAAGCGTTTCTTCCTCCAGTTGAACAATGCAGTAGATGCTGGCACATTTCTGATGAATGCTTTCATTCTGGTGAAAGTCCATTTTGGTTAAAGTTATTAACTCAGTACACATACTAGTTTTGTGACATCTGGTCATTCTCGCATCTCATCTGATGTCTTCTTCTTTCACAGGTAATAATTATCTCTGTCTTCCCTTCTATTTCCTTCTCTTTTCCAGAAATGCATCACTCCTCTTACAAATATCCTCTCTATTCCACATATTTCAAGCACTCTTTTCTCTCAGGTTGTTTAGCTGATTAAAATAATAAAGTTAAGTTGAAAGCAACTGTTTCCAGACTGTGCTGAGCTTGAATTTTGCTGTTTCTTTTCTAACCTAAAAGGGCTTGTGTGCCTTAGAAGTTTATTCATCTTTTCTGATTATATCCATTGGATAATGAAAAGTATTTTCTCCTACAAACTCTGCCTCGCTACTTATTAAGGCAAACACAAAACTCTTGTGACTTTTTTAGTAATAATACTGACTTCCTTTTAAAGTATCTTTCAGTTCATGAACAGAGGTGGATGAGAGTTGCAATAGACTGTAGGACAGAACTTGCTGTAGCACATCCTTCACTGCACGAACAGCTCTGGAGAATGACACCCTCCTCCCTTCACTGCCATCTTCTTACCTGCTGCTTCTTTACAGCCTGTCTGGGGAATCGGGTGTTTACTGCCAATTAGGCATGATAAAACAGCAGGAGTTTCTTGCATTCTCCTGACAAGAGTATTTCTGGGCTGATGATAGCTGTTGGAGGGCTTCTGGCTACATGGACAGCATTAGACTTCAGTGTACTAAGCACTCTGTTCATTGGTGATTTAAATAATTTAGATCTTACCCTTACTGCACTCTCTGAGGCAGTCGCAGTGTAAAACATTCAGGGCTTTAATGAAGATTTTCTTCTGGAATGAAAATAACAGTAAGATACTTTAATTGGTAGCAAATAGACCTTAAAAAAAGCCTTTATATATTATAATGCAAAGTACATATTCATTATATGTATAAGCTACTTTATTAATTATATTAGAACTGTTCAGCAAAACCACTGGAGCAACAATAAAATTCTTACTCCACACAGAAATGGTCCATAATTATAGAAAATGTTGTGTTACTTCAATGCTTGAACTGAATCATTGCCTTTCCAACTGCCAGATTGCTGACTAAGAGTACTGGGGTTCTGTTTCTCCTCTCTGAGCCATAACACCTCTCAGCCTTTCTGACAGATGTAAAAACACATCACGAACTTAGGGTCTTTCTGTGCAATGGCCTTACGCGTGGTTCCCCTGAACTGAATGGGGTCGAACCTGCCTGAGTTACCAGCTTTAGACAGTCGGTCCAGGAGAGAAACAAAAAGCAGATGATGACTTTTTTGGGTGGAGGGTGGTGTCAGTTCCATCACTTTTTTCACTTTTTTCTAGTTACAAGAGAAAAAATGGAACCTGATCTCAGTACTTTGGAAAATGATGTACTTAAAACCTTCTTAGTATTTCTGGGCTAAAAAATAATTATTGACAAACACATTTGAAAGTAGTCAGACTGAAATAAGAACCAGCTCATAACAGATTCAAATCAGACAGGAGTTTGCAAACGCACTGCTGCACCTAGAAGGGTGTATGATTTGGAGCTGCACGTACAGAAGCATCATGTCATGGAGGAGGAAGGTGACAGTTCCTGTGTGTGCGTTATTGGCAAGCTGCACCTGAAGGATGGGATGATTTTCTGGAAACTGCCATGCCAGAAATACACAGCTAAACAGGAGGGAACTGGGAAGAGCAAAGGGAATAATTAGAGACCTATGGGGGTGGGACAGGGTTTCTGGTTTAGTTTTTAAAGGAAAGCAAGCTATGCAATCGCACTGTTTTCCTGTCAGCACTCCAGCAATAACATTTCAATCTCTTGACCAATTTCAAAGAAGTCTGACAAGAAGCGAGAGGTCTAAAAACACTGAGCTCCTGCAGGGTTTATGAAAACCAGCAGCCAGATAGAGGAGACTGAGATTTGTGCACCCACTAAAGAACAGGTGGATGTGTGAACTTGGTTGCATTATTGACACAAGAGAATCCAGAGCTGTCATCCAAAACCCGGCTCCATAAGGTTTGCTGCTGATGGAACTGCTGGTTTGTTGTTTGGTTTTTGGGGGTTTTTTTTGTTTGTTTGTAAAAAAATACATTTAAAAGAAGACCAAGAGTTCTGTCTGAGAGCATTTTAAAGACACTAATCACTGCAGGATGTAGGCACTCCTGAAATTATGCATAATAATAACAAATCTTGTCCAGAACAGGCCCTGAAATCCCTACCTGAAACGAACTCCTGTTGTGCTGGTGTTTTTTGTCTGCCTTGAAAAGGACTGTTTCCGTTTCTTCTCATGCTGGAGCTAGCTGTGACCTTCTTCTCTTTCTTAAAACACTGCAGTACCACCAAGAAATGAAAAATGGTGAGTCAGATGCCAAAACAAAAGCTGCTCTTCAAAATCTTCATATGTTAATAAAAGATTTCACTGTGAATTTGGTTTGTCTTTGAAGTTTTTTAATTCCTTCAGCTTCTTCTTGTGTGAGAAAGAAGTCACAGTGTCCCACTTTCACTAACCTACTGTAAGAAATTACTTTGAGCCTTTGATGCTACAGAGTATTTCATCCTTCATGGTTGTCCCTCAGAGATCAAACCTCCTCAGACTGAAAACTTCTCCACAGCTTTCACTATGCCCGGTCTTCCATGAGCATGAGAAAGAGCACCGCTCTTCCAGGGAAGGAACCTACAGGAAAACCCTCTGAATTGTTTGCTTCCAGTTTGCCACAAGCAAGAAAACAGACAACCATGGCTACTCATAGCTAGGCTAACGCAAAGAGCTTGGAAAGGGAGTATTAGTGGAATTGAGAAATTCAGAACATGGCCTTTGGACAAGCTGAAAGGAAGATATTGGGGAGAAGGAAAGTCCCTAAGATTGAAGGAAGCTCTAAATCATAAAGAAATAGATGAAAGAAATAGGCGTATGGAACATATGTGAATCCTTGTTGTTGTGAGCTGAGAAGAACAGATCACAGATTCCGTTATAGTGATTTGCTTCTCAAACTGAAGAAACTCATTTACCTAATATGTTACAACAGCTGTATTGATATTCCATTTCTCGATTTCACAGCAGTTCCCTAGATAGGGGCTCAGAGAAATGGAGTTAATAGGATGCCTGTCAGTGACAAGACTTCCCCCCCACCCAACCAAGCAGGGGGCATTCTTGCTAACCAGGCAATGAAATTGTCTTCAAGACTCTTATGTATCATTCCAGCTTCTGGATATAATGTATTGGACTAGACCGGTCTTTCCAGGCATTGTTGGTTGGACGGCAGCGTCAGATATTTCATCTTTACAAAGCAAATGTGGGCAAATCAGAAAATGACCACTGAAGCTTACAACAGCTGAGTCTCTTAATGTAGCCCTGTGAAAAATGAGGTAAGTTTTATGGTTTCTTCTCTATTTCTCTCCAGAAAATTCTACTGTCTTTGTGCAAAAGTAATGTAAAATCCGTTGTCGTGCCTGAGGCTTTGTAGGCATTAGGAAAAGCATTCCCAGAAGGTTGAGAGAGGTGATCCATCCCTTCTGCTCAGCGCCGGGGACGCCCTGTCTGGAGCGCTGCATCAAGTTTTGGGCTAGGCATGTAAAAGGAAGTGCATGGACATACTGGCGCAGGTTGCGTGAAGGGCAGCAAAGCTGGGTAAGGGGTTGGAGCGTGTTGTATGAGGGAAGGCTGAGAGCTGGGATTGTTTAGCCTAGAAACCGAAGGCTCAGAGGGATGTTATCAACGTGAATAAATATCTGATGGGAGGGTGTAAGGAAGACGGAGTCAGGCTCTGTTCAGTGGTGTCCAGTGACAGGACAGGAGGCAGAGGGCACAAGGTAAAGCACAGGGTGTCTCATCTAAACACAAGGAAACACTTGTACTGTGAGGATGACTGAGCGTGGCACAGGTTGCCCAGAGAGGCTGCGGAGTCTCCATCCTTGGAGATGCTCAAAGGCCATCTGGACGTGGACCTGGGCAACTGGTTCTAACTGACCCTGCTTGAACAGGGAGGATGGACTAGATGACCTCCAGAGGTCCCTTACAACCTAAACAATCCTGTGATTCTGTGCTTTTCAGTAACACAGGCTTATTCACATTATTGACTTGGTGCAAGTCCACACTTCAACTTCCATCATCTTTTTTAACCATTACTCTGCAAAACCTTATAGCTTTCCCTTTTAAGTTATGAGACATATCTATAAAGTCGCTTCATACTCTTTGTATTCATTTGTATTTCACACACAGCAGTAAGAATTCATATGCTTGATGCAGCATACAGTAATTAACGAAAAAATACAGAACTGACCTATGTGATTGTGTCAGTAATTAGTAAGCGGAATGGTGAGGAGGACAACTTACCCTCATATTTTCTTCATAGACTTATCATGGAGACACTTTGGTCTTACAGTCTTAGACCCTCAATATTTTGTTTAGGCTGGCCTTAAAGCAGTGACTCTTCAACACTAGGGTTGTTGCTTCAGTGAATTGGTTGTTGCAGTTACTTGAGCTACATCTTTTATGTGGCACGTGCAGACCTAAATCACCTGGTGCATGGACTACCTGTGGATACCTATAACAACATAATCATCGTGTCTTGCGTTACCATTCCAGTCATGTCATGTTTTATTTGTTTCTGATACTCGTCGTATGGTGGTATCTCACCGTCTTCTCATTGTCTTACTCTTTTCGATCTTGCTTCTTTCTGTTTTGAGGCAGCTGCCATACATTTGCCCGTTGGTAATGAACAGATAAATTCTTTAGCGTCAGCCTGTAACATGAAGGCTATCTTCCCTGCTGGTCACAGATGGTGGGAAGTGATTTTATTGATTTGTTAGTACTTAGCTAGAAGGATTACATCTAGCGGTAATGAAGTGGCCAGGCCCTGGGACAAATCGCCACACGCGTTAGCGGAGGGTCTGTGTCTTTAACTGAGTGTGACATTATGATATTTACCAGCCCTTCATAGCGCTTTGCTTATTAACACCAGTTTAATCTCTTCTGAGCCATCTGTCGGTCAGTCAAGTTTAAGTTTCCTTCATGTGCTGGAAGAGTTGTGAGACTTCACTTCCTGAGCTGAACTTGGACATTATCACTCAAAAGTTCTGGTGGTCACAGAAGGGCTTATTATTTTTTGTCTTTCTGATTTGTGTTACCAAATTGTGCCCTGCAGAAAATCTCTAGGGGGGACACAAGCAGATGGCCACAGTAATTCCTCTCAGATTCAAAGGGTCACAAAGGTTCATAGCTCTCAGAATTTACGTGAGAGGTATTAGTGTGGCTGGCTGAAAGCTGGTCCCTCTCCCTATTCCAAACCCGGCAAGTTTGGCAGCAAGAAGCACTGAACACTGCCAGCATGGATATTTTTCCTTTGGTTCGTGCCCATCAGACGAGCTCTCTGGAAACCAGAGCTGTTTCCATGCTGTGACCTCGGCAGAAGCGTGACTGCGGGGTCTTAAGTGTCAGCGTGTGTTAGCGGTGGTTCACATTTTATTTGAAAGTGCAGTTTTCTCTAATTTTCAGCGTCGTATTTCTAAGCGCCCTGAACGATTTCATTCACCGATGGGCACATGTTGGAGCAAGGGACCCTTCAGAGCTATAGGCTTGAGCTTCTGGCCAGTGGATACACGCAGATGATGTCCTGCAGGGAAGGGCTGTTGCATTTGTCGCCAGCTCCCCAAAATCGAGCTGCTCGAAGCTGGTGGATCAGAAATCGATAGGGAAGCTATCTCTGTCCAGAGGTGATGATTCGTTTCATCGCCCACTACCTGCTCAGCCGGACAGTCGGCACCGTGGCACGTTTCGTGGCCAGTTTTGGTGGGTCGCAGCCATGAAAAAAACGGGATGAGGGGAGTTAAGGCCACCCGCCACTCCGGCGGTAGATGTGGGGTTGGACCACGGCAGGGGTGCCGCTGGCTGGGCGTAAGGAGCACGTGAAGAAAGCGCTGTAGCTTGGGACCCCGAGGAAGGGACGGTCGAGGGGTGACAGTGCTGGCCCGAGGCAAGCTGAAGCCCCAGGGGCCGGCGAGCGGCGGCAGCACCGGAGGAGCCCAGGGCATCCTGCCCGCAGCCCCCCAGCCGCGGCTGGCCCCTGCGCAGGGACACGGAGGAGGACACGCGCGGGGCGGCGGTGCCGGGGCCAACGCGACGCGGCCGTGCGGCCGCGGGACGAGCGAGGGGGCGGCGGCGGGGAGAGGCGCGGCCGGGCCGGGTCCCCGGAATGGGCACGGGCACGGGCACGGGCACGGGCAGCGGCGGCGCGCCTCGGACTCCGCCTCACCGGCACCGAAGTCCCCCCCTCCCTCCTCCCCAGCGCCAGGCTCGCAGCGGCGGAGCATCTCGGCGGCGGTAGCACCCGCCCTTCCCGGCCCGGCCCCCGCCCCTCTCCCCAGCCCGCCAGCGGCGATCGGGAGCCCTCCGCGCCACGGCACCCCCACCGCCGGGAGGATGGGCTGCGGGAGGCGGCACGGCAGCCCCCGAGCTCCCTGAAGCCGCGGAAACAAAGGGAGCGGGCAGGAGCGGCGGGAGCCAAGCCGGGGTGGATGCGAGCAACCATGAAAGGCTGGGTCTCCGCCTCCTCCGCTGCTGCCAGAGAGCTGCCGGCTGCCGCTGCTCGGAGGACTACGGCGTGAAGGGGGCGGAGGAGAGGCTGGCTGGGTTTGCCGGGCGAAGGTAGAAGGTGTGAGGGAGAGGCGGAAAGAAAATGTCTTCTTCGGTGGGGCCCCGCGGCCCTCGCCCGCCCACGGTGCCCCCCCCGATGCAGGAGCTGCCCGACCTGAGCCACCTGACAGAGGAGGAGAGGAACATTATCATGGCAGTGATGGACCGGCAGAAAGAAGAGGAGGAGAAAGAAGAGGCCATGCTCAAGTAAGCAGACGCCAGTCATTCATTCATTCAGCCGCTCATTCATGCGCCCATCGCCCGCGGGCGGGAGCGGGCGCTGCCACAGCCGCGGGGGGGGCCCGGCCGGTGCTCGGGGGACCCCTCACCGGGGCTGCCGCTCCCGAGCCGTAACTTCCTCCCCCCCATTCCCCGGCCCCGGGTAGCTCCCTCCCGAAGCTGTAAGGTACCGGGGAGGGGGGGAGCCCATCACGGCGGGGACGGAGCAGGACGGCGGCCCTCCCCCCCCGCCCCGAGGGAGAGCGGAGCGGGCGGCAACCCCGACATGGGGGTGAGGGGGTGAGGTGGGATTCCTTTGGGGTCCCCAAAACCCCGCCTCTGTCAGGAGGGGCCGCTGGGTGGGGTTTCCCTGCGTGCGGGAGCCTCGGCGGTCGCCGTGCTGCCCCCGCCTGGCCCGGCCTCCGCCGCCGCCCGCCGCCCCCCGCCCCGCTCCCTCCGACCGCCGCCGTGGGAAGGGGCAGGGCGTTCGGAATTGGGGATATAAACGCAATTAGTCGCACGGCTCGGGACGCAGGGGGAGCGGGGGATGTGGGTAGGTGCCGTGTTTGGAAACCAGGTCCCCACAGCCTCTTTTGAACCTTTTCTCTCCCCCCCCCCCCCCCCTCGCCAAACAGCGCATGTGACCACGTTTTCTAGCCTCCTCCGTCAATAGGAGGCTGCAAACGTAACGTTACCGAATCGCCTGCTGCGAGCGATGAGAATAAACAGATTGAAGCTGTGGCCTGTGGAGGAGAATCAGGGTTTCTCCTCTCCTGACTACCCGTCAGGCCTGTTGGCTCTGGGGGAAGCGGTCGGAGCGGTGGCTGGAACAGTGCAACCCTCTGACGTTACCCAGGCCCTCCCCACCCCGGGAGGTGTATCCTTACCTCACCGTCTTCTGGTTGCATACACCTGCCCCTGGCAGGGATGCTCCGGAGGCGTGACGCGGTCTGGGCATTTCTCTTGGCGGCGATGGAAATAGCCACTCGAGCGACTGTGGGGTGCCAGCTCTTCCCCGTGGCTTCCTCTGGGCGATGGAGAGACCAAACTCCCCACGGGCTTCCGACTTTCGCCCCCCGCACTGTGCGTGGTCAACCTGGGACAGCGTTTCGGTGTACTGCTGTCCTGTCCCTTCCCCATCCCTGCCTGGCTGTGAATTATTGCAGGGGTTGCTAGAGGCGATGGCAACGGCGGGTACCGAGGCCCAGCTGCTAGCGTGGCGCGTCGCCGAGGAGCCGGCCGGGAGCGTGGTGTTTGGGCGCTCGGTCCGAGAGGAAGAGTTCGGCTCGCTGGTGCTGTCCGCTGGGCTTGGGGTGTGGCAAGTCTTGGAGCTGGGGTGGTCAAAAGGAAAAATGCTGTGTGAAAATGCACGGCATTAGTCAGTGTGAGGGAACACAAGTGAAGGATCCTCCCTCAGTTTCTGTTTATCAGAAGAAGATTAAATAACAGAGTAGCGCAAACGCTCTAAACTACATTTATCCTTCTCCCATTCCTCGTCCTCCAGCACTGCTACTTCCCTGTAAATAGTTAGCTTTTATTCCATGAAGAAGATAACTGGTTCTGTGATGATGTTGTAGAGCAATACTGTAAATCTCACAGGCGCTGCAAGAATGAACTTTTGTTGGTAGAGGTGGTAATTTCTCAGCCCTGTTCTTGTTAACATGGGATGGAGGATAAATTTTCCTTTTTTTTCTTCCCCCCCTCCATTTTTTTTCCTTCCGCTCTTCTTTTGTATTGGCATTTCTGAATTCTGGACTGATACTTCCTTTTCTGTGAGATTATGGGAGTCTTCAGCAGTTTAACTAAATGAATTTAGGACACTTTAAATACAATTTTTTGAAGATGTCAAAAATTGTGCTTTGTGAATTCAACTTGAAGTTGCTTTATATTATCTTCAAAGGTTTGTGATACCCAAAGTTAAAAGTTTATTTCCTTGCAACTGTTCCTTCAAATCACCAGAGTAACACTGTGGGCTCTCCATGGGTCTGAGAAATTGTGATTTGTAAATAGATTTTTTTTCTTTATTTAAAGACACAGAAATCAATAGGCAATAGATTGAGAAACTTAAAAACCTGTATATTCATTTTAGCTACATCACTGGTTTAAAAAAATTAGGTCAGAGCAAATAATTTTCATGTGGATTATGATTCAACTCTTACAGAAATCCACTAGATTTTCTGAGCTCGTTTGCCTTTTTCTGTATGCCACGCACTTACTTAATTTTTGGGACCAGAGTTAGACACATCTTTCCAGAGGCTAACCCTCATAAAACTGGATTTTGAGACAAGATTTTTCTTCCATAATTTTGTAGAGGTTTGTTCCAAGCACACAATGGTGCTATCCAGATGATACAGCTATATTATATCATCACCGTCCCTTCCTGTTACTTCGGTAATTTTTTTTTTTTCTGATTATCCAAATGTGTCAGCAAAATAGCCCCTGCTTTTCATCTAAAATCACCGGGCAGAGAAATGTTTCCGTCTGTAACACCCATGTGCAAATCTGTAATGTCCCCTGGAAGTGAAGCTGATCTGTGTTGCAAAGCAGGCTACCTTCAGTCCTGGGCTGGTCAGCGTCCGCATATGTGCTGTATCATGAATCATAAGGGCTAAAAAGGGTCATTTCTCTCCTGTTCTGAGTGTCCTAGTAGTTAGCAATAAAAGTTTCTAAAACAGTACTTGTAATTTTCTTCCAGCACTCCTCATGGCAGAAAACTGTAGGAAGGATGATTAATTAAACTACTATATTCTTCACGTGATGATCATAAAATTGTGGATCCAAGGGAATTTGAGGTGTTTGTGTGAGTAGACTACATGGATTTCAGGAGAAGTGAAAGAGATCAGGGTCACCGGTAAAGAGGCTGCGTGTCCCTCTCCTCCGGGTCTGTACCTCTCTGTCTTCCTGAGCCCTGTTTCTGACCCTGAGCTGTCTCGTAAACCACTCTGCCAGTCCGTGCCGCCATCAGTGGGATGGCAGGGCGCTGTTACAGGGAGCAGGGCTATACGGGCAACGTAGTGCTTTCGTTGCTTGCGCCCGAGAACGACAGGAGAGTGTGCTGTGGTTTGAAACCACCCGCTCGTCTCTTTCCAGGAACTTGCCCTATCTGTCCGTTGGATAGCCCACTGAGTTTCCTTCACCAGTCTGGGGCTAACGGGCTTGTCACACCCTCAGGGTAAAGGCATGCAACTGGTACCGCCCAGTGTGACTGTCTAGGTATACCTGGGCAGGGCCAGAGTCCTCACCCTCCCCTCACCTTTCCAACGTCAGGTTTCAAACCGCTGTGAGTGGTGTCTGTGGGAGGGGAACACTCTGCTATCCGATGACCTGTTGAATTGGAGCAATGTGTTGAGGAGTTCGAGCTTTTGTGAAGGTTCCTCCTTTTGCTTTTTTAATGATCAGGTGTACCCTGGCATGGGGAACGCTTCAACGTTGGCCGATTGCCTTGAAATTGCCTTTACATGCGAAGACGGGTTTTACATTCCTGCTGGGTTAGGGGCAGTGCCATTGCTTGCTGTCTGCCTTACACCTAAGCCAGTTTGGGAGTACGTAGTGATATGCTTAAGTCCTCTGAAAGACCTGATGCTATTACAGTACCTCTGTAATGCGTATTGATGGTGCTGAACTCAAAGTGCTGCTGCTAGGAAAGCGGCTGTCACGGTGACGTGTAGGCATGTGCGGTGTTACTGCTTCAAGCTAGTTGGGTGTAATAGCCTGGTGGTTAGGAGGTGGTTACCTAAGCCCAGGACACTTATCAGCCTGAGGGAATTGTGTCCTAGACAAGTGCCATTACATGATAACTTAGTGGAAACAGTTTGGCTCCCCATACAGAGAATGAGGAGTTTATGGGCCCAGGAGCCTAACTCAGTGTGTGAAACCCAATAGGAAGAGCTGTCCTTGCAGAGGAGCTGCCTCGCTCTCACGTTGCATGCTTCTGGTTACCCAGCGCTGTTAATGTAGCCTTTCAAAAATAATAAACAATAGAATAGATAAACAATACTAAGACTCCCTGCTCTGCGTCAGACTCCCTCTTGCTTATTCTTTCCGTGGTCCCATGAATCTTACTTTCTGTGCAGTGGGGAAGGAGGAGTGGAGGATGCCCTCACCTCTGCTGCTTGGCAGCCTTTGCTTCGTCCTTTGTACTTAGAGGGGTTTGGAACCACCATGTTTCAGACTCTCTGATGGAGCAGGAAGCAGAGTGCAGGTTGCTGCTGTGTGCCTGGGTGGTTTAAGCCCCTACAGTCACCCAGGCAGACTGAATACTGCCTTGTGCCTCTTCCCAGCAGTGCCAGCTTTGATCCTGACACTTGAGCCTACAAATCCATGGTGAAACCATTTTACTCCTGGAGGATTGCAGGAGTCTGGAGGTTGTCTAGTGCAACCCCCTACTTAGGGCAGGGCCACCTACAGCCAGTAGCCAGGACTAAAAGCCCCGATGGCTTTTGAATATCTCCAAGGACAGAGACTCCACAACCTCTCTGGACAACCTTTTCCAGTGTTCAGCCACCCTCGCAGTGAAATGTATTCCCTGATGTTCAGATGGCACCTCCTGTGTTTCAGTGTGTGTCCATTGCCTCTGATCCTGTCACTGGGTTCTACTGAGAAGAGTTTGGCTCTGTCTTCTTTACTTCTCCCCGCTGGGGAGCTATACAGTTTGTTAAGATCCCCCTGAGCCTTCTCTTCTGAGCAGTCCCCACTCTCAGCCTTTCCTCACGTGACATGCTCCAGTCCCTTAACTGTCTGTGTGGCTCTTTGCTGTAGTTGCTCCAGTATGTCCATGTCTGTCTTGTTCTGGGGAGCCCAGAGCTAGACTTAGCATCCAGATGTGGCTTCACCAGTGCTGAGGCAGAGAGGAAAGATTTCCGTCTGCTGGCAATGCTTTTCCAACGCAGCCCAGGGTGGCCAACAGGCCTTCTTTGCTGCAAGGCATGTTGCTGGCTCACGCTAAACCTGGTGTTGACCGGGAATCCTCAGTTGCTTCTCTGCAGAGCTACTTTCCAGGAGGTTGGCTGCGAGCATGTGCTGGGAAGTGTAGAGAATTGATAGTGACTTTTAAGCAGGAAGGTGGACTGAGTAGTCCAAGGAGACTACTATGTACAGTCAAAATGTATTCACAACTGCACAGTCCTATGGTAAGGCAATTATGAGACAGTTGTTGGCTGCTCTACTGAGGGCCCATCTCACCGCCAAGGCAGGAGCAGGAGAGCATCAGCAGACAGTAGCAGATTCCTAGGAATTTCCTCAAAAGCTACAGAAGAGCAGGAGGTGATAGGGGATGACAGGCAGTAATAAACATCCCTACCACATTCTAGACGTGGGCTTCACGTCCGCACGTGTGGAAATTTCGTTAGGTCTGAAGTGTAAACTTTTGTCCAGAGCTCTTTTCTAGCCCCAGTTTCAGTGGTTCTAGTGAAATGCAGAGGGCGTTATTTCTATGCATGTGTCTTCCCACATGATTCCTCACTTGATACAAGAAGCCTCCAAAGCGTCGTGCCTGGCTTTGTCTGACATTGCGCTAATACTTTCTGACTCAGAAGTCTGTGAGTCTACAGATTCGCGGGCATTATCTGTGCCCTGCAGAAGAGCGAAGGCAAAGACTGGGTGAAAGAACATGAGCTCTGGGCAGGAACTTCTCAAAGTACAGAGTTGCTATAAACCCGGATCTTAAAAGGAATTATGCAGAAGAGACCTCGTCGCTGGAGGGGGGAGGGTAACCTCCCATCGGTTGTTTTTCTGCAAAATAGCAGAGGGAGAGCAGCGTTAAGAGACAACTGAAGTTTTCAGTCTTGTCAATGCCCTTTTATTTCTGAAGGCTCATGTGAAGAATTTTTTTGCGTCCCTGGATACAGGAAAGCAACTAACAAAAGATGTAGCGTGCTTCCTTCCTTAGGTTACTAAGCATTTCAAGACTTGAACTTAATACCTGAAGAAAAGGCTATTTAAAAACACTGCCGCCCTTGTATTCAGGCGTGTTGGGATGCAGGCGTTAGTGAAGGTGGAAAATGACAACACTGACATTTTATTTTTGGCTGCCAATAGTTAGAGTTGCTACCCAATTTTACCTTCTCCCTCACTCTACCCACTGGTGCCCGCTGCATTTGTCTTCTCCCCTGGGCCTACCAGTTTTAATTAATAGATGCTGGCATGCAATTACGTATTGGGGGAAAAAGCTTGAGTGCCTACAGTTTGACTCTAATTCCCAGGGGTGAGAAAACATATAAGAAAATCTTATGTAATCAGTTACACACACAGAGTGCTTTTTGGAAATACTTGCATATAATTTATAATTACTGGAATGATTTATACCTGATCAGGGCTGTGTGATTTACCCCAGTCAGATCCATATATTGGGTCTGTAAGGATGCAGATAGCTTATCCGATCTCTGCATCTGCCAAGGGTTTTATCCCTTCTTTTATACTTCACAGATATGGTAAAATATTATGCAATGTTTATGGTGTTGCCTAGTTTTGGAATCTAGGCAGTAAACGTTAGTCAGAGTTATTGTTGGTTTTCACAACAAACAGCAGAGAAGAATACCACTATCGGTTTGCTTTAATAGTTACTTAGGTAAGTCAATTCGCCCAGCGCGCCAGGGTAGCATTGTACTTCTTTGTGCTTATAACTGAAGTAATCATCTTCAGAACTTGATTGCACATCGGATACTTACGTCCAGAGAGAGTTTTAAACAAGAAAGCCGTGTTCCAAATATATTTTCTGGCACCGTTACAGAGGCAGGAAAAGCTAGTTGCAATTTTCTGAATAATGACACGCACAAAACCATTCATACGCTTGCCACTTCAGAGGCATGAAGAGACATGGCACGACAAATCGCTGTTTCCAGACGGTTCTAGATCGAATTAGAACGTCTATTTTGGCACTCGTTTCTGAGTTTGTTCACATCGGGTGTGTCTTTTCAGCATCGGGACTTTGTGCACTTGGCTTGTGATAAGCACTGTTAATAGTGTGGAAGATAGGGGAGGGAGCGTGTCTGTCTGTGTGGGTTTTTTCAGATATCAGTGTTTGAAATCTAATTTTTTGCTGGGTCTTTCCTATGTTAAGCCCTCATGGAATCACTGAAGGTCAGTGTATGCCCTGAGAATTCCTTTTTTGGTCAGGGGTGAACCTAGCAGGTAGAGCTACGCTTTCTAATGGTGACAGTGGTGGATCTAGCAAATAAACTGTTTCAAATGTTGAGGATCAGGGGTGTAACCAAAGAACAATTTTCTCTGTATAAAGATAGTAAAGCACCAGATTCTAGTTAGAATGGTGGTTTAAATGCCTTGCATCACAACACATTTACTTTAAGGTCCTTAATTGAGTATTGTTTTTTTAAACTTCATTATGTGAAATTTATTAGGACATTGCTCATGAATGCAACACAGCTCAACCATGCCATTTTAGTGTAAGTACTATTTTATTGCAGAGAAGAAGCTTACTACTCTTCTAGCAAGAAATTGAGCACTCTGTTCTGAGAATTGCTAATGGAAGTCTTCACATGCTTGAATGACCTAAGTGTGAAGTGTCTTCTCAAGTGTTTATCTTGGTTACCAATACTGCATACTCTGAATTGACCAAACAAAGAAATTACGTACCCAAAAGTCTGTCTACATCTTATACTGGCAGGTCTCATAAAAGGTACTACACTTTTTTTTTTACAAACCTCGTTTGGCCTATGAGCCTAGCAAGCATTACAAATTTTGTAGCCATCGCTCATAAAGATTTTGTCTACTTTTTTTGTAAAATATATATTAATTCTAAAGTCTTTAAATATAGTGGGTTCAAAATCATATCAATAAACCAGGTTTTTGTAGCATTTATATTGATACATCTTTAAATATAGTGGGCTCAAAATCATATCAATAAACTAGGTTTTTGTAGCATTTATATTGATACATCATTTTCTTTCCAGATATTTAGCAAACCTACAGTCCTATACTATACAAACAATCCAAAAATTTCACTATGGGCTATTTGCATCAGCACGTATTAATCTTGTGGAAGTATTCTACTGATCAAATGATTAGTAACAGGACTTTTGAGAGAAATGGCAATGCAGCAGTTTATGTAACATAAAGGCCATTTTGGAACTGGGTGATTGAATATGTTTATTTGTGTTTCCAGCCATGATTTGTGAGTATAACTGTTTTCTTTTGATGATTCCATTGGTCTTGGAAAAAGCATCATAGTAGCTGTTTGAGCTTTCTAATATCTTTTCTTGACACAGTTTCTTTAGCATTTGCATGTACTGAGAAAGCAGAATA
Organism: Rhynochetos jubatus; assembly: GCA_027574665.1. Taxonomy (NCBI): domain Eukaryota; kingdom Metazoa; phylum Chordata; class Aves; order Eurypygiformes; family Rhynochetidae; genus Rhynochetos; species Rhynochetos jubatus. Next base: position 93,535,545 of record CM050650.1, on the reverse strand, counting down.
ATTTTTCATTTCTATTCATAATTCTCTAGGTTTTTAATTAGCCTTTCATATGAAGTTATTTTCAAAATAAAGTCATTGCACTTCTGCATATTTGCAGTATTAACTTCAGAATCATTTTGACAATTGACATCAGGAGGCTAAATTTTGTACTGATTTAATGAAATTGCACAGATGTAGATGAAAACGTAACGTGAAAGCTTGAGCGGTAAAAGGACATGAACAATCTACAAGTATTTTAGTTACTTCAGGTGATAAGTCTCCTTGGTACTGTTATGTATGGCAAAAATTTTGACATTGCGTGACAAACTTTAGCTATACAGATTGATGTTCTGGCGGCTACGTGTTTTTAGCTATAGATGTAGAACAGGAAGGCAGCTGGTTGATGGAGTGCACGGTGCACTCCATAGGCTAGGCAGTTCAGAAGAAAGGGCAGAATTTATGAGAACTCTAGATCATTCTAGTTTAACTCTATTGATTTTGGCCCCAGATGCTACCTGCAGCGTATCAGGGGAATGGGTTTGCACTTTATGGATGAGAATTAGAAGAGATTTTGTATGTGTGTGTGTGCTTGTGCCTAAGAATATGGAACCAGGCTGTACGGAAGTTGTCTAAGTCATTTTATGGGCTTTAATTGCGACATTATGTTGCTTAGCATCTCTTGAAATATGTGGAGTGCGTTGGTGAAATTTGATCAGGAGCTGAAAATTGGGAACAATTTTGCCTGCGGTCGGTCGTACCATGGGGACAGGTGACACAGTTGAACAAGCTGCTGCCATGGACCGGCCCACCGTTGTATCGCTGCGGTCCTGTGCGGAGTTTGGTTAACTTTGGTGGATCTCGGCCTTGGCACAAGTGTCACTGGAAGCACATCTGTTAGCTGGAGTAACACTTCAGTGTCGTTGAGTCTGTCTAGATAGGGTATGTCCCTGTGAGTCTTGTACTCTGGAGAAAGAAGTACTTTTTGTTCAAATTCATTCAGTAACTGTTCACTTACTCTGCAAGCTTGACGGGGAAAGTAAGCTTCAAAAAAGTGAAACCAAGGCATAGCTTCCTACGTTTCTGGAAAAAAAACCCCATTTATCACTGTTCAGAAGAGTATCTGTGTGGGTTTTTTTTTTTAATTACTTTGTGTTGTGTATACCCCTAATTTCCTGCAGTCTTAATTGTGTATTTTGTTTTCCTTTGTTTTCTCCAAAAAACTCTTTTTCAATATACTCATAGAAAGGAACTGTATTCACTCAGAGGTGGAGATTGCAGAGTTATGTGAATTGATTCTGATAGTGTATATGTAAAAAGTGTGTAAATTCCTTTGAGATGAAATGCACAGTACATTTTTCTTACACTTCAGAGCAAAATTAGATATTGATTTTTTTAATGAGAAATCTATTCTAAGAATATAGGACCTCACTAGCATATTATGATTCTTGTATTTTGTGTTTTTAGATGATTTGCTATTGATTGTAGTTTTTAAATTTAAAAGCTCTCGCATTTATAAGCGAAATATCTTCATAATTTATTTTGCCTTTTTTTTTTTCTTTTTTTTTGTAAAACTACATTAGTTTAAAGCAAAACATCCTGCCTTAGAAAAGTCTCTTTCAAACCATTATAGCACTCACTGTAAAGTAACTGTTTGGACTGGAGTGACCAGTTCAGGGAATCTGCAGTGAATTTACAGTTTCGTCCTGCTGTAACATCCCTTTTTCTGGTGGGGATGTTTCAAGATCTAACTGAACAAGTTTAAATGGTCCATGTGAAAAAGGAGCTGGGGAGTTCTAGTTACGTGGCGGATGAGATGGTGCTCTCTTTCATCCAGCCAAGGTGATCTGATTCTTCCTTTCCTGGTATTTATCCTGTATGGGATCAAAAGTAAAAAAAGCCAAGATTTCCTTGAGGTGAATTAAAATTAATGAAGTTAACAATATGAGGGAAGACTTTTGAGAACAGCAACAGTAGTGCCCTTCCTACTATGGAGGGGGGTTGTCCTCTTGTTCTTACGTGGTTGGTTCTCTTATGTTTGGTAGGGTTTGTATGGCAATGCTTTCAGCTCTCTCCTTGCAGAATTTATGGTCAAGTATGCTTTTTTCTGTCTGCATTTAAGTGTTTGCCGTATTTCTCTGCAATCAAGACCTTGTCAGAGTGATTCATGGTTTCTGTCACCTTCTGTTGGATTACTGCGACATGTAGTACACGGGATTACCCTTGAAGACCATCCTGTTGATCTCATACTTTCCCTTTTTACTTTTCCCTCTGCTTCCTATTGCATGTATTTCAGCCTAAAGCAGAGCTTTCCTTCCCGTGTGCTGGTAGAAGAATGGAGGTCAGCTGAGATCACAGAAGAAAGCCTTCGCCGAGTAGAGAAGACAGGGAACTTCCACATCCAGCTTCAGCGGGGCAGCCCTAAATTTGCGAGCTTTCTACAAAAGCCAAAGTTTCGTGAACTGTCTGTGAGGGCAACTCACTCATTCTGTGAAAGTTGCAGAGGTGGAAAGGAACAGATCTTCCTGACAATTTACTTAATGGTGTAAAATACCAGGTGTTAAATTTTGCAGACAGGCCCTTGCATGTCTGGCATTCATAAATAAACCAAGAAAATCAATATGTGACTTCGGCAACTGCCACCCTTTTGACTCCCTTGTCAGAGGCCAAGAACTGAATGAACAAGAAAATTAAAAGTGTTTTCCCTGAAGGAAGAGGAAAAGTAGTTTTTCCTCCAGGCTAAAGCTGAGGCCACTGAGAGGACAGGAAAGCTTTATTTTGCCGTCTTGCCATAGTTTTTCTGAATCTAGCAGTCTGCAGGTTTTCACACTGTGAAGTTGTGCCCTTCTTATTTGATATCAAGATGTTTGTCTTTCAGAGAGCTGCACCCCAGGGCTGTCAGCCTCCTATTTTTTATTAGTTCCCAAAATAATTTTTGTTGCATTTCGTAAACCTGAAAAGTATTACTACTGTCTGTTCACTAGAAGACAGTTCAAATTATGCCCCGTAATACTGTGGTGCTTCCCAGCTGAATTCTAAACCAATTTATGGTACATGTGTCTTTATCTCATAATATGTTTTGCATTAAGGCTTTCAACTTTACTTACCTTCCAGATGTTTAAATCGTCGTGGTTACACCAATGTATATTACATATATATCTTACCTATTATATACAATATACCAAGTATATCAGGGTTCAATCTATAATATCTTAGGAACACCTGCAGTTTTTTCTGTGTCCTCATTCCAGGCATTATAATCATGCCATTGATGAAATAAAATCCTAGACAAATAGAGTTAAGGAGCCATTCTGTACATGTTAAATTGCATTTCTGTTTAAGGTGAGCTTCCTGCAAAACTGTAAGGAAGCTGCAGAGTTTTTCCATGCAAGTGATGTGCTCAGTTCATAGAAGACGGACTGCGGTCAGGGTTTGGATACAAAGCACTGTCCGGTTGTGGCGGAGGGTCCGTCTGTCCTGTCCCGGGAGGTATGGTGGCAGCATGGAAACCATGCATGTGTCTCCCGGGAGGGGATTTCGTTGTCTGAACACAGGTGTCTGCTGTGATTTGAGATGTCCAGTGGTACCCCTCCTTGTCTTCAGGAGGGAGGAAAGGGTGGGGAGCTGGTGGCTGTTTGAACCCAGGTTTTGCAGCAGGGCGGGGAGGGAGCTGGCGGTGGTTTCTGTAGCTGACTGGCTCGGAGCTCCCGGGGGCACGTCACGGGTGGGTATTCCTTCAGCTGGAAACGGTCCGTGGACCATCCGGGTTTCATTGCTGGACACAGTCAGCAATGGCTCAAGCTTCAGCTCAGTGGACAGGTCTGTGTGTTCAGACAGCAGCCTGCTGCTTCCTCCAGATCCCTCCTGCAGGATTTTTGAGATGGTTATCTTTCCTTCGGGGATCTCTCATTTCTCAAATAATATTATGGCTGTTGAGGTAAAAGCATGTTTCCCTCCACGTGAGAAGCAGTACCTTTTGAATGTGGATTATCATTAAACCGCCGTCAATGAAAATGAGATACTTTGTTTGATAAAATCCTTATTTTATTTAATCCTGAGCCTCATGCTAGCAAAGGTGTTTTAAATGTCCTCACAAGGTAACCACCAGATTAATGAGAAAAGGCTACAAAATGGTCGGCATTTTGCATTGTGCTGGCAAGGCTATTCACTAGAAGAACTATGGTTGCTTAGTTGCCGTGGGAGCGGAAAAATGAGGAGAGGAGAAGATGAGAGTGTGGGCTATAGCCTGGTGAGGGACCGCAGGAAAGGGGAAGGTACATGGCAAGGGAGCGGGGAACCTTATAAGAAAGTACACGTCCCTTAAGGCACAAGAAGTTGGACTCGGGGTATACAGGTGGGTCTGCGGGGATCAGACAGGAGAGGAATATATGACCGGGGGGAGATGGGAGGGGAAGGCTGGAATTGGCTGGGATGGGAGCCTGGAAGTGGGCTGTGAGTGATGCAGCTGCCTGTTCGTCTAGTGCAGAACAAGCGTAAAATAGCACTTCTGCGCACTGAGAATTGGGTAATGAAAAGTGATGGATCCTTTGGTAGCAGACCTGGGACTTGTGTATTTATGTGTCTGTTTCACTTTGGGTTTGACCTGGAGATGGTTAAGCACACAAATCAGGAGGGGGTGAACATTTATTTTCAGTGTGAAAATAAATAAATTAGAAGGCAAGTAGAAAATGCGAAGGTTCAGAAATGCTCGGAGTGTGAGCCAGCCTCATGACTGAAGAGAGGGGTCTGAGTCATTAGGTTCAGACGCTTGGGACTTGGCAGATTTGCTTTCCCGGATCTCGTCAGGCTTGGACGGCGCAGCGAGAGCATCCGGAAACACAGGGTAGCTTGACCGAAAAAGGAACTTGACACCTCCGTGTGTTTGAACTCAACATTCCCAGAAAATCAGCCTTTTATAGTATTACCTAACTACTCTTTGGCTGCTCCTAACCTTCTCATTGAAAGATAGATCCGTGTAAGAGATCTGGACCTGTTCAACAAGAAGGAGGGTGGTTAGGTCTCCTCCCTGTTTGTAGCAGAGGATGTGGAAAGCCAAATCTTAGAGTTCCTAAACCTGCTAGTAGTAATCCACATCACTGTTTTTCAAAACAATTTGCTGTGTTAACTCAGAATTTTGGGACCTTTGTGGTTTTGAATATTTGGAATTCACTTTAATCTTGTTACTTAGAAGAGTGCTTCCTCTGGTTAGAAAAGGAACCCTGTTGTCACAGGAGCTGTATGGTAGAGGGCTGTGGAAAGGCCCTGCACCGGGAGTTTATCTTCCTAACAGAGTAAGCAGTCAAAAGGGAGATGAGGTATAAAGAGCACAAGTAGATCAACTGTAAGGCAGCACTAAATGTTTTGTTAGTCTCAAGGTTTATAGGCAGGGTGCCACATCCCCTGCGTCTGTCCAGCCTTGTCATCTCCAGCCTGACATATTGGAGGTTGTGTGCATGTACATATTAATCTGTGCAGACTCAGTGCCGGAGGGAATGGTTTGTGTTTGTGTGGTTTTGTTTTTAATTAAAGGTGGCATCTCTCCTTTTTGGGTGGGTGAGGAACGGAGTGAAAAGTAGTCAGCTGAACAGAAAGGAGCAAAGGATGTTGGAGTTTGGGGCGAGGGTGCAAGTACAGCGAAAAGACTGAGCAGGCGAGAAGACAGGAGAACAACTGGGGCAGAGATCACTGCACAGCAGAGACCTAGATCACACCCATAGAAAGTGCTCTGAATACGTAAAGGTCCCTGCTTTGCTGTCTCAGCAGCTGCTCTTGACTGGGAAATCTCCCTGCTACTTGTCTGGAGTTTTTCCCCAGTACCACACTGGTGGGTAGGGGTAACTGCAGTTCCCAGGCAGTGTGTGTTGATCTCCCTGGTATATGTGTGTGTGGCACGCATATTATATATATGGGAGACAGCATTAGGAAACCTTGCTCCAGTATTTAAGATAAGCCGCATAGTGCACCGTCTCATCGGCTGCATAGTGTATTTGGGATGAGCAAACACCGTGGTAGATAGATAGTCTTATTTTAGTCCCTGCGCTCTTTGGTGTCAGGGACCTGCTTGGTCGCTTCTAGCACTGATCCCACCACCTAGAACATCTGGCTGTTCCTCTCTCTGTTTTCCCAGTGGCAGAATGGAAAGGGAGGGGAGAGAGGAAATGACATCTAAATCCTATAGAGATGGCATGGAAGTCTCTGTCTTGATCCTGCACCATCCAATCCTACCTCCTCTGAAAGAACTGGAGAGGAGAAGAGGAGCATTTCCAGCTCTTTATTGCACACAGAATCATGCAGAATCACTGAGGTTGGAAAAGATCGATAAGATCATCTAGTCCTTTTATTCTCAATGTAGAAGACCCCAATTGGCTACAGCATGAACCTTATTTTCACAATTAAAGATTGTCATGCAGTAGTACTGTCAGTAACACAGAACTAAACCTCTACTCTCGTGGGCTGGTCTAGTTCTTTCTTTTCTAGATACTGGAGGAAGTAACGAGTTTTCCAATCTGTGATGAGAAACAGATAAGCACTAGTGTGATCCTGTATCTTAGCAGCCAGAAAACAGGTATGAAAGAGGCAAAGAAGTGTATCAGTGTACGAGAGGGGTGACTGCAGAAAGTTGTGGCTGTTTTGGATGGCCTTAAGGATAGAAGGATGTGGGCTTTAATGTGGAACAGGCTTCTGTGGAACAGTGTTCCGTGGAACAATGTGCTTGATAAAGTATTGCGGTTGGAGATTTTATTGTGAATCCATATAATCATGTCTTCGCAGCTACGCAAGCAAATGTTATTGTTCACAGACTGCCGCTGACCAGAAGCGTGCACACAAAGAGGCAGCAGCCCACCCCCCAAAAAAATGCTATTGAATGTGGAATATTCATTAGTCAAAACCAAACCAACAAACAAACGAAAAAAGAAAAGGGAAGGTGAGGGAGAGACAGAGAGACGTAAGTAGGCAGACCTGCTGGGGAAGAAGGTTGAGGGAGCTAGGATGTCCTGGGGGTTGTACTAAGGAAAGAGATGGGTATTTCAGATCTGAGATATGCTGTAGCTTGGGACTGACAGTTTTGTATTTCTTCTCCAAATTGCAGAAAAAGCACTCTGATGATAGAAACAAAATTTTGACGTCAGCTACTTGGTTTATCAGTGATACCTTACTTCTCTACCAGTGTGTCTGCTAATTTTGAAATTCAGTCTCAAGAAGTCAGGATGTGGCAGTGATGCTGATACATACTCATATATCTTAGTGGTCATCCATTGCAAGAGCAGGGTGGTGAGTGATACTATGCTTCAGAAAATCTCAATTTTCCCCTTTCTTTTAAATTAATGTGACATAACCAAAAGGTACCAACCTTTGATATTGAGTTGTCTAATGACAGCTGATAGGCAATACCCAGAGCGTGTGCTGGGATCCATCAGTTCTGGAGGGGTCACTTTAAGACAATTTAAGGATTCATTTCCCCCGTTTTCAGTGCTTTTGGTTGAACTTTGTGGATAGGAATTTAGCCAGGAGTGTTAACTGTGACAAAAGTTTGCTAATTCAGCTGCATTTTTGCCAGAAATTACAATCAAGAATATCTGATTTTTTTTCAAAGGTGCACCGTGCTGCTGTGATGCTGAGTATAACTGTAGCTGGAAAACTTCTGGCAGCCTGTAGGAAGTGTCAGGAACAATTATCAGTCATTGTCATCCAGAAAATTTGTCATTGTTCTGCTAGTGCTACTCTGAGATTTGTACTTCTTGATTTCACTTTAAGAAAGAATCAGTCTGGTTGTTAAGTTCTTGGACAGAGACCTGAGATACAATTAACCTTTGTGTGCTGCCACTCTCCAAGCTGGAGTCTGCCTGTACCTCAGGTCTGCATTCATTCAAGTGAGAGAATGCTTTTCTCTTTCCTTCAGTTGTCTATGTTCTTTCTTCAGATCGTTTCTCGTCTCGGTGACACTCCTGTGTGTTTGGATAGTCTCCAGGCGTTGCGTCAAGAATCTGTGGTCTCAGTGGCGGTCTCAGAGCACTGTACTGCAAGGCAAAGCAATAATAATAAATCCAAATAACCAGCTTTGTTGATGTCTGCAGCTCGGTCTGACTCTGTACCAAAATTGGAGCTGCGTTTGGGGCTCTTCTGTAAGGACTGCTGCCTCATGGATAGCAAAGCCTCATCCTTTGTTCAAGGTGATAATTTCCTAAGAATTGCATAGGAATACAAATAGTTTTGGAATCTGTTGTATAGGATACATAGTGCAAGGAATTACTCTTTTACAATGGTAGTTTAACTTTGTGCTCGCAAGAAAGGTTCGCGTTTGCTGCTTTGAAACTCGGACTTTTATATAGTTAACTCAGGTAATGGATCTTCTACATAGGCACAACTTTGTCATTTACCAAAATGTATTGCTGAGAATACCCTTGAATCTCTCCACTTGCTTTTTCTGTCCAAAGTTAGCCCTGAAGCTCAAATGCTGTTTTAAAAAAGAAGCACATAACTTGTGTGGATTTGATTGTGCTCCTTGCACGTTGTGAAGTTATTTGTGACCACATACAGATTTGAAACACTTAGTGACCAGCATTTCTTCATGTGTCGACATTTCAAGTTTTGGTGTTTGACAGGGAATATTGTTTGCTGCATGAACAGGGAGTGTGTTTAACAAAACTATTTGCATAAAAATGCACTCCACTGGAAGATCACAGAATCATAAAATCATTTAGGTTGGGAAAGACCATTAAGCTCTGTCTGCAATCCATTCCTAAACCATCAAACACTTAGCTGTAGTAGGGTGATATATTAACTTAAGATAAAACTCTGTGAAACATCTTGATTTGAATATAACTGACGGATTGTACATATTTTTAGTTACTTGTGAATTCCCATAGTTGCACTAATACAGTTGACCTCTCACAATGTTTGAGTGGATTTCTTTGGAAAGATTTAGTGAAAAGCTTTGAAACTCTTCTCATAGCATCACAGAATCTTTTAGGTTGGAAAAGACCTTTAAGAACCTTGCGTCCAACCATTAACCTAACACTGCCAAGTCCACCACTAAACCATGTCCTTAAGCACCACATCTACATGTGTCTTAAATAGCTCCAGGGATCGTGACTCAACCACCTCCCTGGGCAGCCCGTTCCAATGCCTGACAACCTTTGCAGTGAAGAAATTTTTTCTTATATCCAGTAACCTAATATTTTTCCTAATATCCAAACTAAACCTCCCCTGGCACAACTTGAGGGCATTTCTTCTTGTCCCATCACTTGTCACTTGGGAGAAGAGACCAACACCCACCTCTCTGCAACCTCCTCTCAGGTACCTGTAGAGAGCAATAAGGTCTCCCCTGAGCCTCCTCTTCTCCAGGGTAAACAACCCCAGTTCCCACAGCCGCTCCTCACAGAACTTGTGCTCCAGACCCTTCCCCAGCTCCGTTCCCTTCTCTGGACACGCTCCAGCCCCTCAGTGTCTTTCTTGCAGTGAGGGGCCCAAAACTGAACACAGTGCTTGAGGTGCGGCCTCACCAGTGCCCAGTGCAGGGGGACAATCCCTGCCCTAGTCCTGCTGGCCACACTGTTCCTGATGCAGGCCAGGATGCCGTTGGCCTTCTTGGCCACCAGGGCACACTGCTGGCTCACATTCAGCTGGCTGCCCACCAACACCCCCAGGTCCTTTTCCGCTGGGCAGCTTTCCAGCCACTCGTTCCCAGGCCTGTAACATTGCAGGGGGTTGTTGTGACCCAAGTGCAGGACCCAGCACTTGGCCTTGTTGAACCTCAGACAGTTGCCCTCGGCCCATCGATTCAGCACGTCCAGATCCCTCTGTAGATCCTTCCTACCCTCAGGCAGATCAACACTCCCACCCAACTTGGTGTCACCTGCAAACTTACTGGGGGTGCAGTCGATCCCCTCGTCCAGATCGTTGATAAAAATATTAAGATTGGAGTGAATAGGATGTTCAAACATCACCTGATCTTATATCATTAACAAAAGATGGAGGCAAACAGTGACCTAATATCAGGGCTTTTAACCTATGTGTTACTCTTTGTCCATCTTTGCGTTGTTTAAACAAGACAGATGTGCACTATGCATTGCTCTAAAGGTAAGGCTTTTTTTTCTTAAATAATTATTCAAGCTTACTACTGTGTGTCATGATATTTTATTTTTCTATAAGTCATATTTATAATGTAACTCAAGGCCTAATTGTTAAGAAAAAGTGGAAATACCCACTGATTTTTTGAATGGAAATCCCTCTTGCTCTGGTTGAATGATCATGAATTTGCCTTTGGGGGTTCTGCCTTCAAAAAAAAACACGTCAGAAATGCTGTTCTCCAAGCTGGTCAAGGTGGCTGCTCTCTAATCAACAGCTGCTAACCTTAGTGAAAGAAAGATAAAAAACCCCTTCAGCTAGAAAAATGTATCGAAGACCTTAAAGCACGTAGGTAAATAATACTGAACTAGAGTTTACCAACACATAGCAGCCCACACTAGCAATACATATTATGGTTCTTCTGCTATAGGAGTCCTTTATTCCAGTCTCCCCAAATCCTCTCTCTCAGCACATACTTTTATATTTTTTTTGAAATCATGTAATTTTTAAAACATTAAAAAAATGTTGAAGGGAGTTATTACAAGCCCTTTTTGTTAGACTTTTATATAAACAAATATAATCAATATACAGAAAAGAGTCGATTTTAATCTATCTTTTTAGCCATAAGATGATCTGGAGATAACACTAAGAATAAATGCAGCTCCAAGTTTAACGAAAAAGATTTAAAAAATCCTATTTACATCTTCTGTTAATTTTCTCTATTGTTTTAGTTCATTGGAAACTTGAAACCAAGGCCACACTTCTTCATGAGGCATTTAATATGAAAATCTTTGTCTGCTTATAAAAGAAAACTAAAATAGTTCTTCAAAGAGATCTTCTGACTTTTTTAATATTCTTTTTCTGTGGGCCTTGCTACTTAATGTAAAGCTGTATTCAAATAATATTCTTGCTAATGTAGAATTCAAATGATATTAGAATTAAAAGTTTCACTACGTTCTAGATTCTAGACCTTATTTGGCCCTTAATTAGACACCATAGACCTTGGTTTAGTGGATAATAAAATGCAAACTCCAAAATATAATTTTCTTTCTAAGTACAGCAGTGCAAGTCTTCTGTGCCCTAAAGTACAGGATGCTACTGGAAAATTTGTGGCTCTTTTAGAGGCCGCAGGTCCTAACGAGTAATATGCTTTCAGTAGTTTAAGAAGAGGCTCCTGCAAAATTCTTTCCTCTTAGCCAGCGATAATCTTAATATACCACATGCATGTTCTGCACATACCAAAGGATTTTCTTCGTTTATTTTACTATTCAAACTGAGCAGGGAGGGCATGGTGCTGATTAACAAATTTACATTAAGTTGCACTCTGCTGTGAATGTGTATATATATATATTTTCATACTGATGGTATTTTTACAGCAATGGCAGGTTGTGGCAAACTCTCTCATTCTAAAGGTTAAAAAACTTGAGTTCCTCAGAGCTCCTGTAACACACCCTTGAACTATGTCAGTTTTTGGAACGGGTTATTTGGCAATGACCAGAGAAATTAATACCCAGAAGAGCAGAAAAATACATGGAAGAGTAATAGAAGCGTTTCTTAGGTGAAGTATTTCAGCTGTGAAAAAGATACCAGGTTTTGACTTGGGTAATGGACTTTTACAGGACCCAGTGAATTCTCATTGCCTTTAGTCCTTCATTATTGCCTCTGGTGTTGATTTATGCCACCCACACTTTCCTTTTCCCTCTTGTTTTATTCTGCAGTGAAAATGAAAAATTGGGTATATGTTGATGTGCTGATGGCTTGCTAAGTGCTGAGATTTCAGTAGAAATATCATACCCGTAACATTAGGTAATACTAGAAATATATTTCATTTTATTTATTTCTCTTAAAGCACAGTGTGGTGACAGAGCAGAACCTTATGATTGCAATTATTGATCGCTTACTCTTGAATGGTGTATGGTATATGGTGGTGTATGTTTGGGCAAGTGTGTTTAGTGTCTTTTAAAATGCATTTTATAGCAGCGAACACGTGGGGCTTCCTGCAGTGAGTAAGATAGCATAGGTGGGTGTTTTGGTCTATTGGAAATTTGTACTAGGAGCAGGAAAATTGGATTTTGTAATCTCCTAGTCACTCGTTCCATTACTGTTTGCACACATTTTTACAAGCGTAAGAGGCAGAGATAAGACTGGTTGATGTGGTAATGAGGGGATGAAGGGTGTTATGGAAATGGGAACAGTTTGGGCCTTTTAATAGCTCCTGTCCAGATTTTTTCTTTTTCTTACATTGGGCTATTTTAAGTTCAAGGTTTATATAAAAATACAACATTTTAGGAAGTGCTAGATGGATCTTCTGGAAGTCCTTCACAACTTTCTCTGTATTTTAGTGTGCTGTTTGTTCAGAAATTCCCCCTGCTTTCTAATTCAGCACCACATTTTCCTTTCGGCAGACATACAAAATACGCATAGGAGTGTCTGATTTCTTTAAGTCCAGAAGGCACAGCAAGGAGAGGACTTGCTGCTGCCGGTTTCGAGTGAACGTGTTTGAGGTGGAAGCCTGCTTCAGTAATATATGTCAGTAACACCATGCTGGGGGAACAGAGGGATGGGGAAAACTTTATCAGTGCATTGTTTAAATCTTATAAAGCATTTTTTGAGGGTATGTGTGCATATATGTAATATATCATATATAAAATATAAATGTACATGATTTTATAGCCAAAAGCATTGTATTAGTGTTGTCTGGCACAGATAGAAGCCATGCTGTACTCCTGCTTCCCATCTGGTGTCTAACCTCATCTTCCGTTCCACGTCTGCTCTGCGCTCTCGTTTTAACTCATTCACTTCACTTCCAACTTCATGTCCTCTCTTCTCCAAGACCTCAGCACGCCTCAGGTCCTGGCAATTTCTGCTTTTGTTCGTATAGTCCCAGCTCCTCTGAGGAACAGTCCATTAGAGACCAAGAAAACTTGCTTGTGAGACTCCCGTCCTTACTCCGTTCACACCCCACCTTTGGCCGAGGCAAGTAGCCGCGCGTGTAACCCTGTACACATTTTAATAGCATGAATCTTTGTGTTTTAGCTGCGTGCAACTGAAGCAGCTGTGTCTTGCTATTCCCCGAAGTAGCCCCTTTCCGAGGATGCTGAAAACTGTTTTGTTTCTAGTGAAACAAATATGGAATTCGTAGGCCAATCTTTAATGAAGAGAAGAACAAAAAGCTTAGAAACAGTTTTTGAAAAGTCATGTCAGGGTAAAGTGAGATTTGTTTAGATTAGACCTTTATGTTTGGCCAAGCTGTGCTCAGAACAGGACCCAACATGCTTTTTTTACTGGGGAACATGTGCTAGAGTAACCCATGGCTGGTAACGGACCCATGAACACTTTCACTGCTGGGGGATTGACAGTTAAGGCTCAATGGCTACAGTTTCTGTCAATCGCTCTATATTCCTTGCTGTAAAGGAGCTGTTGGGTATATTCCCATTCTCCAGAGTGGTCTGAGCTTCTTAAAATCTGGTTTTATAACTTGGAAGTCGGACTGTTTTTTTTTATTCCTGAATTTTACACAAAACGAACACAGTCTGCGTGTGAATAATGTATTTTTTAATAATGTAGTGGAATTAGTCTCAACAATGTCTGTTCGACAGAGGAAAATTGAGAGGGGAAGTAGATGAGGAGTGCCCGACACACAGTACTAGGAACAATGTTGTGTATTTATGTAAACCATGCATGCAGTGATTGATTAGACATGACCTGGGAAGGAAAAATGTCCTTGAAGTCTCCAGCTACACAGTCCCAAACGTGGTCATGAGAAGTGACTGCATTCACTTCCCAGACATACCTCCCAAGGAGTATAGTTAAGAGAGTGATGTTTTTCAAAATGCTGATTGCACTGAAGACACGTAATGACTTGCTGCAAACAACAAGTGCTATTGCTGGGCTATTGCTCTAGCAGCCAGGATACATGGAGTTCTGAGGTGGACTAAATACCTAGGAAAAAACCTTCCTGGGTGTGTATGTAACAGGGAAAACAAAATCTGTTTGAAGGGTACCTTTTATTATCTTCTCAACTCAACCCTTTCTTTTTTACTTTCCTTTTTTTCAGTCTTATGTTACGGTGTAATGAGAACCTCGGTGAAAGTTGTCAGTGTAGGGTGTACTGCTTCTCCAAAGTTAGTGAGTCAGTATAACAGCAGGGAATGCAGGCTTACTTACAATAAGCTGCAAGAATTCGGGAGTAACTACTGCAAAGGTGGAGGAAGGAATTGGAGGAGGCAAATTTTGGGGAGGGATTTGTGTCTGGTGATGTGTTCATGAGCGTCCTGCTTACAAGATGGAAGCAGTGATGTCTCCATGTTGCCTGGGTACAAGCGAGTTAGTGGAATCATTTAGGCAAGTATGTTTTCTGTAGGATCATTTGTTTTAAGATTTGGTTCATTGCGACTTAGCTCTCTTTCCCTAGAAAGGAAGCTTTTTCTTCACAAGCGAAGATGATGATTTAAGCCATCTCTGCAATACATGTATGCTCTGTTCTACATGTAGTGACATATTGCCCCATCACTAACTGCCAAGAAATAGTTTTCTATGCACTAAGTATTCAACCAAGAAACCATTCAACCCCCTGCAATGCTACAGGCCTGGGGACGAGTGGCTGGAAAGCTGCCCAGCGGAAAAGGACCTGGGGGTGTTGGTGGGCAGCCAGCTGAATGTGAGCCAGCAGTGTGCCCTGGTGGCCAAGAAGGCCAACAGCATCCTGGCCTGCATCAGGAACAGTGTGGCCAGCAGGACTAGGGCAGGGATTGTCCCCCTGCACTGGGCACTGGTGAGGCCGCACCTCAAGCACTGTGTTCAGTTTTGGGCCCCTCACTGCAAGAAAGACACTGAGGGGCTGGAGCGTGTCCAGAGAAGGGAACGGAGCTGGGGAAGGGTCTGGAGCACAAGTGCTGTGAGGAGCGGCTGTGGGAACTGGGGTTGTTTACCCTGGAGAAGAGGAGGCTCAGGGGAGACCTTGTTGCTCTCTACAGGTACCTGAGAGGAGGTTGCAGAGAGGTGGGTGTTGGTCTCTTCTCCCAAGTGACAAGTGATGGGACAAGAAGAAATGCCCTCAAGTTGTGCCAGGGGAGGTTTAGTTTGGATATTAGGAAAAATTTCTTCACTGCAAAGGTTGTCAGGCATTGGAACGGGCTGCCCAGGGAGGTGGTTGAGTCACGATCCCTGGAGCTATTTAAGACACATGTAGATGTGGTGCTTAAGGACATGGTTTAGTGGTGGACTTGGCAGTGTTAGGTTAATGGTTGGACTCTACGTTCTTAAAGGTCTTTTCCAATCTAAATGATTCTATGATTCCGTGATGCTAAGAGAAAGGTTTCAAAGCTTTTCACTAAATCTTTCCAAAGAAATCCACTCAAACATTGTGAGTGGAAAACTGTATTAGTGCAGCTATGGGAATTGACACGAGTAAACTACAGATAATTAAATGTCAGTTATATTCAAATCAAGATGTTTCACAGTGTTACTTGTTAACATATGACCCTACTACAGCTAAGTGTTTGATGGTTTGGGAATGGATTGCAGACAGATCTGAAGGGTTAAGGTTATCCATCCGATGTACGTGTGGAGATCCTTGAGTCTTTCACTTTAATAAAAAGGTGGAGGCTGAAATTCCTTAACAGGTCATGGAACGTGGTGTTGTGGAAGGAAAGAAATGCAGCACATTAATAAGCAGTGATATTTGTTTAGGCGTGTTTCAAAGGACTTTCTGTTGGGTTGGATTTCATTTATTAACTATATTTCTTTTCTCTGAAAAATCTAATCCTAAATAAACAGTGAAAGTTTACCTTGTAATATATCATGACAAATATGAAAAGTGTGGTGTGTTTACTGTGATGCTGTCTGTAGAGACTCGTGGTGAAATCCTTGTCCCACGGAAATACATAGGCAGTGTCCCTGTTGACTGGTGCAGATGTGATGCTTCTGAAAGAGAGCTGAAATGATGAATGTATTGAATGCCCCTGGTGCTACTGGTATGGTAATATGGTATCTAACCATTTACTTTAGCTTTGATGCAGCTATCATCCTGCTGATTTGCAGGTGAGAGCTATAAAGCTTAGAGACTGCTGTGCTTTGCAAACACTTTAGGTATGGCTATCTTTTCTTGTCTTCATTATTTCAAGAGCTTAGGCCAAGTGCTCACCCACCAGGCCACATCCTTGTGAAATCAGGAAATTTGTCTTGGTGCTGGAAAGAAAACTGGACCCTTCTGAATGGTTGCCTTACTGTGTTACTTAATACTTGTAGACTAAAAGGTGTAAGACACACTGTCTGGTAAGTACTGCTGTGCATGTGCTGATGGCTGTTTTTTGGGATGTGGTCCCAGAGTGCAAAAAAGATTATTGGGCTATACAGTGATCCAAAATGTCATCTTCTTAGATTGTGCTTAACCAGAAAATTCTCCCTCATTTTTGTCTCTGGAAAAAATCCCCACAGCCAAAGCCAAAAAACCAAACCCCCAAAATCATTCTGCATAATTAAAAATATTCATTGGATTAGGGAATGGATCTTACCCAGTGAGGTTCTTAAGCATGTGTCTTAACTAGTGACCTGTGAAGGCAGCTTGGTAATTTCAAATACACTCAGTAAGTAGTTTTGTATTTTTACACCAGCTGCATCAGCTGTGAAAGAGAATATATCCAAATAATGTGGATCCTGATGGCTATAACTCTTTCATGAAGAGTGCAAATTTGCATCCTAAAAAAGGTTTCAGTCTTTTTGTGGTGTGTTTAAATGAATTTTATATAATGCGTGTATATGTATTTGTGTCTATGCACTGGTGTATTTGTTATAAAGCAGTTCAGAAATGTGCATAAAATTAGTCATTGGATGAGATTCTGTGGTGCATAGGAGATAATTTGCATATAAAAGAGAAAGGAATTAATAAAGCTTTACGTCGACATTGTACCCGTGTAGTTCTGGGCTGCTTCAAACATTGCAATCAACCTTACCAACATGGCATGGACAGAGATCTGTCCTCAGCTGCCACCGCCCCGAGTCTTCTGCAGTGCCGTGTCGTGAGGATTTCACCTCTGACCAAGGAAGCTGTGTGTTGGGAAGTAAATACCAGCAGTTAGAAGTGTGCAAAATTAAATCCTCTGCCCGCAATTCCCTGCCTTCACTCCTTGGAGGAAGGCTTCTTTTCATGGGACCACGACTTTTACATTTCTGAAGCCCCATAATCTGTCACATAGTGTTGGAGACTGCTGTTTTGATGGGATGCCATCCCAGCAAATGCGCTTTGTCTTTCTTACTTTTTATTTTCTTATTTTTGAACTGTATGTTCTTACATTATACTGTGGAGGGGAAAGGACAAATTTATTTGCAGGAAATCATAGAATCACAGACTGGTTTGGGTTGGAAGGGACCTTAAAGACCATCTAGTTCCAACCCCCCTGCCATGGGCAGGGACACCCTCCACTAGACCAGGTTGCTCAAAGCCTCATCCAGCCTGACCTTGAACACTGCCAGGGATGGGGCACCCACTGCTGTGTTGCAGGTCTGCTCTTTTCAGACTTTCAGACTTCAGTTGTGAATGCAGCCTTGGACTGGGCCTCAAAAGGCCTCATGGACACCTTCAGTGGGAGGTAGACACAAATCTGTGCCAGTGATAACCTCTGAGCGCACAAAGTTGGGACTCATCTTTAGAAGATTTTGGCCTCTGAATGCTTGGAGATTCTTGGATGGAAGATGCTAAGGAAGTATGAAGTATTGCAACCAGGGATTGGATGACGGTTTCTTCACATGCAATTTTGTTAATTCCTTTATTTTGTGCAAGGTAAATTGCTCCGTGTGCCTTCAAGCAATCTTAATTTAATGCAGTAATGACTTTGAGTGACTGAAGAACTAATCAACTCCAGCCGCCACTTCTCATCCTGTATCTTAAGAATGATGTGTCTGTAGGTACCTTTCTCCCCATCCCTCCTCGCACCACAGCTCTCTAGGAATTCAGGCCCTCAGAACATAATCACAGTGCTTGGATTTGCACATCCAAAGGCTACAACTCACACAGAGGTAGGAAATAGTGTAGGTTTGTTTTCTTTTTTCTTAATTAATGGAGGTAGGAATGAATCAGAGCAGGTTTTTTAGTCATTTCGTAAGAAATACAAGCACCAGATGTTTTTGTTTGCGTTAGGGCTTGAGTGATATTAACACATAATAATAAAATTTGGAAAGGATCTATAAGAGTTGAATGATCTGATGTTTTCAAGAAGTGATCTCAAGAATTGCATCTGTGTAAGTTATTTTGTTTCCAAACATAAACTTGTTTTATCCAGTAGCACTGATATGTACATATCTTCCCACTCTGCCACATACATGCATTCACACACACAATCATGTCTTCCATAGTTACATCTGTTTGAACTTCTTATATAGTAATTTGAGTATGTTAGAGTTTCTTTTAAAAAAAACTCGTCTCAGTCATTCAGAGGCACAGTTTTATTTCAAACCATCATGTGTTGGGTTTTTTTTGGTTTGTTTTTTGGTTTTTTTTTTTTTTAAGCTCAGAATCTTCATGTCTTCTTGGCATAAAAGAAAATTAAATACATCCTAGCAAACTCCATCACGGCTTACTGGGAGTTTAGAAGCTATGTTTCTGTAGTATAACCCCTGGTATACTTAATGACAAAAGGATAAAAATGCTTGAAATATGGAAGGGCAAAATAGCTTTTTCTGAACGAAAGGAAGTTAAACTGTGGCAAAACTTGCATAAAATTGGCTGTGTGCATCCAAGTCAAAATTGCAAATATCCTATTTATATTTCAGATTTCATCAATAATGCATGCCACAATTTTTAAAACCAAAGAAAGCATGGGGAGCATTTTTTAATTTAACTGAATTAATTTATTAAATGAGATTTTAGGAATATCAGACAAAAGTTTCAATTCTGGTCTCAAATTTAAGTTTATCTTAGCTGAGATGAAGTGTATATATATATAAAAATGTAAAACTCCCGTGTGCTTATGCGACATGATCTTAAAGGTCTTTTTCAACCTAAATGATGCTATGATTGTATGATTCCATGTGACCTGTCCTGTGTCTGCATTAGAACTGTTCTGTACATTGATTACTACACATAAGCCAGTGTAAGTTTAACTTTTTTTTACTTGTTATAAACTTTCTGAGAGTCTTGGTTATCTTCTCTTGCTTTGGTTAAAGAGAGACAGGAACATGAGATGAAAACGCTTTAACGAGAGATGACATCGTTAGCCCTTAACAAAGATCTGCTGATGATTATGTGGTTGGCAGCAGGCAAGGCATTGTACACCACAGAATTTGGAGACTTTCACGGCCACTGAGCTGGGTGTTTTCATTTGCTGGCATATTCCCTCCTTGCCCCTCCAAGCTCTGTCAGTGGCTCAGGTCACTGCGAACAGTGGAAAAGCCAAAGCTCCTGTGCTGGGTTCTGACGTGCCCTCGCCGGTGCAGCCTACTGGAGGATGAGATATTCTGATCACGGTGGCAATTTGACAATCTCAGAATATTATTTTTTGACAAATATTATAAGTGTTATAGAAATATTTTCATGCAATATTAACATTATTGTAACACCAGTATAGAAGCATAAATTACCAGATGAGTCAGAATTATGGCCCTTTTCCTGCTGTGTGTGGGCAGACCCCTGCATCTGTGCTCATTACAGGTTTGGGACCCAAATGCATTAGATGCGTACTGGAAGAAAATGAGTCTGCAAAGTATTTTAATAGAAGGAATATGTTGCTCTTGTTGGTGAAGCAAGAAAATCCTCTAAAGATGGAAATTTCCTCGTGCTTCACTTCTTTAAAAAGACAAGTATGTTAACATAGAAATGTGCCTGGAAATTCTTGTAAGATTAATGGCAAAACTGAAAAAAAAATGTAAAGCAGCTCAAGTATGTGTCTTGAAAGAAAAGAGGTGTATTATCTTCAGGACATTCCAGAAAGGATTTGTGTAAGGGGACTGCAGCGGTGGCCCAGTACTTCTGTAAGGTATATTTGAAGGTAATGTACTAATATTTAAAAGAGTGTCATAATAGTATTAACTCTTTGCGACAGCAGTTCTCCCAAAGTCATCAACTGTAATTTTATTGTCTGCCTCTTCTCAAGGCAGCACTGAAACTACTCACTACTAAGGATGTCTCCTTTCATCTGACACCTTTCAACAGACAGAAGCTTGCAGGTTATTGAGGAAGACATCCCATTGCTTGGGATCCTGAGATTTATCTTAGTTTTTTAAGTACTTCAAAGATTTCTGTGTAGCACTGCTTTATTCGGGTTTTCTGCCTTGGTGGAAGTAGTATGTACGGTGTCCGTCATCTGGGTTGGCTTTGTACACTAGGCTGAACAACAGCAGTGCAGATTTCAGAAAAGCAAGTAGTTGTGCTTTTGCTCAGAAAAGTGGAAATCACAAGAGAAAAGCATCAATGTCAGAAGAGGCAAATGAGGAGGTGGAGTGCCATTTAATTTCTTGCAGCTCAAGCTGCTCGAGTGGACCCTGCCTCTGCTTCTAGAGTGACCACGTTCTGGGTAGCAGGATTAGAAATTTCTTTTTCCCACTGTGCAAAAACATATGATGATCCCCAGCTTCCACTGAACTGCCTCATGCTTTTTCTTCTCCTCACACAATCACCTCGCGCTATTTTTATTTCCCATCTCTGTGGGGAAGTGAAGGGGAGAGTGAAGGGAAAAATGGCTCCTCTTTTTCTTCCCCCTTTGCTGCTGCCTTCAGGGAAGATTAAAAATCCAACCCAGTGCTTTCCAGAACCACTGAAAATTCAGCCTCACCAATCCTGAGGGTCATCTGGACACTACAGTTTACAAGTTAGTGTTCAGAGCAGTTACAGGGATCCCTGCTTCTTCCTTTGTTTTAGGAAAATTTGGTTAGCTGTGGTTGTTTGCGAGAATACAAATCAACCCCCCCCTTTTTTTTCAGATTACCTGAATCTAGGTTGTCCTCTGAGATGCCCAGACCTTGTGGCATGCTGATTTCTTTCCCTCGAACGAATTTTCATCTAGTCAGTTGAATTATCGCTTCATCCAACTTCCTCCTTCCCTGAGAGTGTGATATTCCTTGTGAGGTTTTTTTCTTGGCTTTGTAATAACTTTCAACTTGAATATCAGAAAAGAATAGTGTTTGGAAAATATTTTGAGAGCCTTACAATTCAAGGTATGTTGTCAGATCTCTCTAGCGACCACACACAATATAAGAGCAACATATATAATTAACATGGCACAGGTGGGGGAGGATAGGGAAATTGTCTCCGTTACTTCCCTTCTCCAGTTTTGAAATCTCATGCTCTTGCATGATATGCTTGGGAAATTACAGACTGTGAGTGGGATTCATATGGCAAAATGTAGACGTCTACATCTGAGTTAGTCACCCAAGGCTCCCTGTGTGGGGAATGGAGAGAAACAGGACAGATGAATCACACCCTTGAAGAACCTTTTTTTTTTTTTTTACCTTTATGCTAAGAAGAAATGACTCATAGCCTGAAAGTGCCCATTTGGCTAGCAGAGAAGGCTGGGGTAACGACTGCGATACGATGGCTACATTCTGCACCCTGAAAAATAGATGTGATGGCTGCATTCTGCACCCCAAAAACTAGATGAGATGGACATGTGTTCTGTGGCTCTGGTGTGTGCCTGTGTGCTTGCGTGTCCATGTTTATTTGTTGTACTGTGTGTGTGTTGAGTTCTGGAGAAAAAAATCTGTACTTTTCCACACAGAAATTCCTTCAGAAACTAAAGGCATCTTCAGGTGTCCATGTGTGAGAACTCAGCAATCAAGAAACGCATAAGCGGAATTAGTATGTTTCTTCTGTATATGTGTTTCTCAGTATGTGTCAGCAAACTTTAAAAAAAAAATCCCTGGATTTCAGTGGCATGTCAATTTAGTAGCTGAGGTAACTTCAATGATGCTGTGTGTTTCGTCACCTTTGGAAACTATGTCCTCTGCACTTAGGGAGAGGTGCAGGTGCTTTCCGGATAGCGGTGAACAGTATTAAAACAGAAGTGACTGATGAATCGAGACAAATAATGGTAGCCCCGTAACACAGCGTATTGCATTTCTTTTCATCTTCTGTTACGTAAATGCGCAGATATGCAGGATTTATTGAAACCGGGGAACTTCTATTTCAGCTTAAAAAGGAGGAATAAAGTTGTTTCACTCAGATCTGTGGTTAAAGTGTGGCCAGAAAGATGGCTTTTGGTAGAAACTGAGCTTTTGTAGCCCCTAACTCTAGGCATCAGGCCTGAGGAGCATGATCCAGCAAGCAGATTGCAGCCTACCAGTTTCCTATGGAATTAGTGTACGTAGACACCCTGAAAGGGGTAACGTGATATGAGTGTCACAGCTCAAGCTCAGAGCTGCAAAGCAGGACCTACTCAAGATCCAGACCCTGGAGATGTATTCCAGGTAGCTGTGTAAATCACAGCTGATGCATGAATGAAGCCATGGTGATTCAGAAACAATGCGTCTAGATTCTTCTCTGTCAGATTCACAGATCCTAATTCCCTCAGAGTCTTTCCCTGCCAGGTCACACTAGGTTTAGGAGGCACATCGTTGGTCCTTTTGCAACTGGGTAGTTTTGAAGACAGATGTGCAAGACTCAGGTCAGTGGAAAATAGAATGCGGCCTGACTGTAGCCTGGCAGTGACACACAGCATTGGACAACCAATGGATTTAACACCCTCCAGACAAAACCAATATTCCTATCCTCTTCTTGGCAAAGAAGAAAAGTCCTCAGAAAAAAGCAGTGGCTGTGCCATGAAACCGTTACGAAATGTAAGTTTGAGGTACCCAATGTACCTTTCTGAATCAAGCGACAGAGTTCAGTTAAAGTGATGCCTCTGCTGGCGTTTGATCGGGTTAGATCGGTTCAAACCCATGCTATAGGTTGAATCAGTGAAACAGTGGAGGTAGCAGAGGGCTGCTGGATTTCTCCCAGCTGGTAGTGTTTTGTCAGCACTGGTCAGTACTTTGTGCACAAAGTGATTTCAGCAGAATCATCACCAGTGGACAAGCAGGCTCTTTTGGCTTTTTACCTTACATTTCAGCCAAAGGCAGGCAGATCTAGAACAGCAGCCGTATGTGGATGCTGCCTTGGAGAGCCGTGTTCTGGCTCGCAGAGTCAAATCTCTCAAACCAACCTGTCGACATCTGCCTACAAAAGCAGGGCTGGAGTTACTCCAGTCCCTGGAAAGCCGGCATGCCTCTTCCAGGTGAGAACTGGTGTGCTAAACATCACATGGTCATCACAGCATGGCTGTGATGCTGCCCGCTTCTGTCTGGGCTAGTTTGAAGAAAGACTTTTTTATTATGCTTGTACTGACAGTATCTTCCTAGATTAGCTCCCGCTGTGTAGCAGTTGGATTATTTGCTGATCTTTCAAATCCTTATTTGGAGGAAACCCCTATATATCTGTATGCAGGCACACATACACAAATAAACTGCATTTTTGTTTTGGAAGATACTTGTCAGATAATGATTCCTGGATAAAATTCCTATTTTTACATACTGGTGTGTCATAATGTGGATTATAGCTACTTCAGAATACTGGTTTTATGTGATAAAATGGCTCTTAGTAGCAGCTTGCCTTATAATTCAGGTATAATGATGGTACCAAATAATTCAGATAACTGATAAAAATATCTCCTCGTGGTTTTATGTGGTTTTGCACTTCAGAGCACCAGCAGTGAAAAGATGATCGCACATCTGAATCAGAAAGATAATATTTATATCAAATCGAGTAACCATGTAATTCTGTCAGTGTTTCCCACGATCTGTCTGTCTTCTTCCTGTTGTGTGCTATAGCCTGATTCTGAAAAGCTCAGTCTAACTACCTGGTGAGTTCAGTGATGTACGCGGTGTACTTATGGCTGCTTATGTACTTACGGATGAGTAAAATGTGTAAGGCTGGCCATTCAGTAGCTCTATAACTTTTATTTTTGATATTCACAGGATGCTTTTAGAAACTGGTTAAAAATGACATTTTCCAATATTCAGCTGCAGAGGAGGGCTCAGTATTTTCAGATGTGTTAGGAGAAGTGATGCTTTTTGTACGCATACATGTATCTATTCAAATCTCTGCAAAAGAGTTCCTCTGTCACAAGGCCTCCAGATGCTGGCTGGCAGTCATCAATCCTAAGATTGAGCCTGATAATTAAATATTTAGATATTACAAAATCCAGGCTAAATTTATTTCCTAACCAATGTATATGTATTGCTTTTTGCTGAGCTCTTTTTCTCTGTGCTTTTCACCCTGATGTTGTTAAAGAAGGCAGTGTTCCATTCCTGCAGGGTTGTTTGGATGATGCAATGAGCTTTTTCGTTCTCTTCTGCTCAGGCAGGCTCCATTCACAGGTCATCCTGGTGGACTTTTCCTCCAGCAGAATGTTCCAGGGGATTGCTCTCCCTTCTCTCTTCCTACAAATAGAGGGAGAGGGAGGCTTCCCAGAGACATAATTTCTTCTTAAAATTCAAGAATTTTCAGTGGGTGTCTACCAACATACATAACTTACAGACAGATTCATCATCTGAGCTAGGCTGCAGTAGTCACTGCGGTTGAGGACTCTCTCTGGGTGGTAGGGAAGTTCATTCCTCTTACGCTTTTCTTCTGGACATTCCAGTGCTGCCTTTAATTTCTCTTCATTCTAGTTTTATATTCTGCCTTTACATGTTTACCTGATAGCATAGAATCACAGAATGGACTGGGTTGGAAGGGACCTTAAAGACCATCTAGTTCCAACCCCCCTGCCACGGGCAGGGACACCCTCCACTAGACCAGGTTGCTCAGAGCCTCATCCAGCCTGGCCTTGAACACTTCCAGGGCTGGGGCATCCACAGCTTCTCTGGGCAACCTGTTCCAGTGCCTCACCACCCTCTCCGGGAAGAATTTCTTCCTGATGTCCAATCTAAATTTACCCTCTTTCAATTTAAACATGTTAACCCTTTTATTTTTAATCAATTACATTTTTAAGGCCTGTAAATCCTTGCATTCTTAAGGACTGAACAAAAGTAATCGTTGCTAATTGCTCGTTGTTGTTATTGGCTTGTGGTCCTAACAAAGTAAGGGAAACCTTCCTGTACCACATCTGCAGTACAACAACACAGGCCAGTGTTGCCCACTCTCTCATTATTTAGTTTCTTGTCTTTGTTTAATACACCTTGTGTTAATAAGGGTTTAGAAGGCCTTTAGGTGGACCTTTAATAGATATATAATTACAATACATACAGCATAGAAATTATTTAAGATAACCATAGATACAACATTGCCAAAATGCTTTAACAAGAGTTTTGTAGGCTGTTGTGGTGTAACCCCAGCCAGCAGCTAAGCCCCACACAGCCATTTGCTCACTCCCCCCATGGGGGAGAGAATCACAAGAGAAAATGTGAGATAACTCCTGGGTTGAGATAAAGACGGTTCAATAGGCAAAGCAGAAGCCATGCACGCAAGCAAAGGA
The DNA here is from genome assembly GCA_027574665.1 of Rhynochetos jubatus. Taxonomy (NCBI): domain Eukaryota; kingdom Metazoa; phylum Chordata; class Aves; order Eurypygiformes; family Rhynochetidae; genus Rhynochetos; species Rhynochetos jubatus. The sequence continues at coordinate 93,510,058 of CM050650.1, read as the reverse complement.
ACCAAGGAACCCATTCACCACTTCCCATTGGCAGGCAGGTGTTCAGACTTTTCCAGGAAAGCAGGGCTCCCTCAGGTGTAATGGTTACTTGGGAACACAAACATCACAACTCTGAATGTTCCTGCCCTTCCTTCTTCTTCCCCCAGCTCTATATGCTGAGCATGGCGTCATATGGTGTGGAATATCCCTTTGGTCAGATGGGTCAGCTGTCTCAGCTGTGTCCCTTCCCAACTTCTTGTGCACCCCCAGCCTACTCACTGGTGGGGTGGAGTGAGGAGCAGAAAAGGCCCTGACTCTGTGTAAACACTGCTCAGCAGTAACGAAAACATCCCTCTGTTATCAACACAGTTTTCAGCACAAATCCAAAACCTAGCCCCATCCTATGAAGAAAATTAACTCTATCCTAGCTAAAACCAGCACATAGGCCACTCTTGGCTGCCTGTTTCTACTACAATATTATAAAAAATGAACATTTTAAGCTGGGTACATCATGACGCTGTCACTGGGCTGTCCACAGCTTTTTTATAAAGAGAAGGTTTTGACAGAGCTTTGTACAATCTTAGAGTTCTTTCGTATCTATCAGAAATGCACTATATTTACCATATTTGGGGATTGCATCGGTTGTTCACAGCCATGCTGTGATGAACGAGCAGACTTGTGCCAGTTGGTCTCTCTTTCCTCACTCATTTCCAGGTAATGAACTGGTAACTTGTAATAGATGTTATTAATCTGTAGCTGCCTGACATTACATTTTGTACTACTGAATGTAATCTTATTGTGTTACTCAAGATCATTTGGCTTTGTGTACAGTTCAATCTTTCTCTTAATTGACCTTGCCTCCTGCATTTGTATCGCAAGAAAACTTCATCACAATTACGCTTCTTGTAGTCTCAAGACTATTGAGATAAATGATAAATACAGGCAATCCTAATCCCAGTTCTGTGAAACTTGATTAGTCATCCTCCTTTTGGCTGGTAGTACTCCTCACAGATAAATACTTTCCTGCCTTTTCTTCAGCATGGCTGCTGAAGAAACCTCCAGTTTAAGCAATGATTTCCCATTTGACTCTGTATCAAATGCTTTATTGAAATTCAGATCAACTACATCTCCCTTTGTTCAGAAAATGTCAGTTCATGAAAGAAGGCTCTTGCCACTGGTCTGGTGTGCCTTGTATTTTCTTCAATTCATCTTTCTGCTCCATTTTCTTACATTTAGCCCTGTCATTGATAGTGTTTTCCTTCAAAAGCATACTTTAGAGGCGCGGCTAAAGCCAAACGTACGGTGTAGATCAGAGTAAAACATTGCATGCCCAGGCTAAGGAGTGCTTTAATCACCCTTCTGAAAATGGTTATGAGCTGTGCTCTTCCTCGTTATGCAACTGTCCCCCAGTGGACCTGCAGTTATACCTGGGACCTCGGGTGCCGGCTCCTTTCACACGCGGACCGATACTGACTCCTTCTTTCCTTCTGCTCTCCCATCTGCCAGTGTCCGCGTGTTGTGGCGTGCCCTGTACTTGGATAATCAGCTGTCAGGGGCTGTGCTTTTGTGACCGCACAGCACCTAGAGCACCCAGCATCCGGGGCGTCCACAGCTCTGGCTAAAATGGTACAGTCAATAAGATTTGTCATGTTCTGACTTTCTTGGGTTTTTTGGCTTCTGTTTGGAGAAGCTTTTGCTTCCTTTAGTAGCTCCTTCTAAAGCTGGCAGATGTCCTGTGCGTTTGATGTCAACTAACTTGGGAGGAGGGTGTTTGGAGTTGGGTTCTTTCTCCTTTCAAGCATTCATTCTCTTTGACCTTCACAAGCAGAGGAGGGAGATAACCTTTAATATCCAGAAGCTTCATGGTCTTCACCTGAGAAGGATCGCTCTGGGTGAAAGAAAACTACTTGTTCCAGGGGTGGTAACAAAAGATGCATCAACGCGAATAAACTGTAGGGAACAAGTGTTTTTCCATATTCCCTGAAACCCACACGTTCTCTGCACAGCAAATGAGACTCAAACAAAATCTGAATGCTTTTGAAAGTGCAGAGTCAGCAAGGAGGTTTGTCCCGTAGTCATACAGATTCGCTAGCCAGGAAGTGTCCGTAGTCATCTTGCAAACCTGTACTTGAGAATATGCCAGTCTCTGCCAACTGCAACTGTTTTTTAGATGCTGGCTTTTGCTGGATTCTGTGTAGCCAATAGCACCTCTCTCAGCATAGAAAATCTGGTAAGTGGGAGTTAGGTGTAAGGACAAAATGTGTGTTTACTTAAAATTAGAAGACGCATAGTGTTAAAAAGTTTTGTAATGTCTTAACCTAACTGTGCAACTCTGTATCAGCTAAGTGTTTGAAAACTCCTGTGGCATCCTAGTGTGTCATTAATCCGTGAGTTGAAAAACACTGGTTTGGAATTTAAAATAAGTTAAAGCAGGACGCAAGTTAGGATGAATCATCCTTTGCTCATCTTTTTAAGTGTAACTGTCATTTACCTACTATAAATGCAATTCAGTAGCATGGTAACATTGTACGTTACCTGATTTTGCTGTTTATCATCAACTGTTTGAAATATGATGTTACTGTGGTTGTTCTCAGTTGAAACATGCTTCTCTTTTTAGCACCGTAGGTTTAATTTTCTTGTGGTTCACTTCACCACACACTTGAATATCGGTTCAAGACAATTGATTTTAATGTTTCCTCACCTTCCTTTAGCACCTTCCAGACTAGTATATCATAGTTGTTCATCAGTACTGAAAAAATTGTGCCTGTTAAGGATGGTGGTCTTGATTTTTAAAAACTGCCATTGAAATATGATGGTTGGTTGTTAGATGAAATGCCTTAGAGCATTTTCAAGGTTGGCACTGTTTGAAAACCTGTTACTTTTTAGAAGACTATAATTGGGTACGCTGATTCCTTAGTTACATTAAAAGAAAATGTTATAAATAAGCCTATCCATTTTGCTTCACAGCTGGGAAATAGGATTAAATAGATAATAATTTTGACCTGTGATTCAAATAACAATATAGTCCAAATATTTACTAACACTGAAATAACAAATTTGCTGTTATTTTACATGCTAATTTGTATGCAGTTATCCAGTTTGAAGTACAGCTGGGGAGTTCTCTTTAAGTGGTTGGGAAGATCCTATTTCATTCACCTTTATGCATTAAGAATATTGCGAGGTGAGGGGTTGGTTTTGTTTTTGTTTTCTTTTTTTAATAATCAAGTAAAGAGGGAAAAATAGGCATGCCTTTCTGTTTTGTTTTTGTAATTACAAAAGCATACCCCATCCATTAAGTCACATAAGCCCTGCAAGCCAACCTTGACTGTTTGTAGATTGGCATCTCAACTTGTCACGCGTGCTGGCCCTGGCTGCTGCCAGTACTCCCGAGTTGTGAAGTGACTTACAGGAGTGACTATTAAAGAAAGAATCAGCTCAATTACAGTGAACTCCAGCTGTTTCCCAGTTCACTTTTCGGTCCTCTGTTCTTCGTTTTGGTGTCCTGAACAAAGGAGGTTGCTGTACATGAGGCCCTTCTTGCTTTCTAAGAAGCACAAGCAAAGTGCTGCTGGTGAGCTTCATGGTTGTGATGTTGCTCCGCGTCCAGGTCCAAAGTCTTGAACAAACCAGCTGAGGGCAGAGCTTTGGATTTCTCACTGGTAACAACCATTGAACTGCTTGATAAGGGCCAGTTTCTGTGCACTGCCCCATGCTTGGCAAGTGTAAAAACCTGTGACTGCAACTAAATTTCAGCCTTTGTTTCCATGTTTCCAAACTGCTTTTGGCTTCTTAAGTGATGAATAGAAAACCCTGTGGTCACCAGGTTATTTACAAATAAGTAATGTAAGTATGCGTTAAAGTTTAGTAACTTTGGTCTTCAGTGAAACTCTTTGCTTTGTCCTCACTCTATTTCAGTCCAGTTAAAGAAACCCCCAAACCCTAAAATAGTAAACTTACTGACTTTGTTAGCAACAATAAAATATAGAATTGGATTGACGTATCTTTTCCTGGCTGCATATTTCATAAAACTTATGAAATCATAATTCTGCAGAGACTTTGTAAGATGATAGGCAAATGGCTATAGGTTTACTCAGGAGAGGAGTATGTTGGTACCCTCAGGAGAAAAAGGGGAGTATGAGCTTAGTTTATGTGATAATGGATAATATTGAATTCAAAATTATTTCTAAATAATATTTTTAAAGCACTTTCATGTATTGATTTGAAGAATTTATTTCTACAGAACATTGAGTTAAATGAAATCATTGTGAATGTTATTCATTACCAATGCAGTTAGTATTGATGATACAGATCCCTGAATCAAACCATGGAAATTACTTACATATTTCTAATCGGTCTAGAAATAACAAACTGATACCTTTTTCAGTAGATTTTTCTCTACTTTTTCTCCACAGTTGCAATTGTGTTAAACTTGAGCAAAAGAGTATTTAAACCTCAAGTACATGGTATATAATCTTTCCTGCTTGCTATGTCTACCAAAAGCTCCAGCTGATTTCAGTGGAACTTTGATCCCACAAATTGAAGGCAGAGCCTCCCTCAGAGTTTAAACATTACCTAAATCTCTTAAGTTTCAACTCTTACTTGAGGATACTTTGTCTGAAACAGAGAGCGTTGCTCACAAAAGTAGTCACTTGACATTTGGACAACAAATGCAAACACTCCCCCGCCAAACCAATCAGTGTCAAACATCCTAACTTTTTACTAAAATAGTCTCCTTTATGAAAATATTTCAGTGTGATCATTCATGCCTAATTAATTTCATTAATTGCTACTTATTTGAAAAAAGATCTTAAATTATTACTTTAAGCCTGGATATCCTCTTGTTATTTTGAATTCAGTGATACAAACAATAAAACAAAAATACACATGGACTATTATAATGCAATTTACATCAGCCATTTTTTTAAGAAAGCAATTGAGAAGTTAAAAGGATGTCAGGAGACTGATCAGATTAATGTACTCCGTTTTGATGTACTGCAGTTATTACAGAAATATTAATGACTTAACCCTAATGAAAGGAAATAAGGTTTTACCTACCGCTGTGTCTGAAATTATTAGGTTTCAGACACAGTTGGACAATTCTGAAGTAATTTTTTATGGTATAATGTAATTTGAAATTTAAAATTTAGTTATACTCTGCTATTGCCATCTAGTCCACAGGACGCAAAACTGAATTTCTTGACCGGTTATGCTCAAATCATGGTCTTCTGCCATTTTTTGCAAGTAATAACCAAGAAAGAGCTTGAAGACATCTTTTAAATCACTTTAATTTTGATGTGGGCACAGTATTGCCCCCAGAATGCTGTCTGTATTCCAAATGCAGAATCTTATGGTTGCTTTTAACTTTTAAGGTAAATATGCCTTTAAAGTCACTGTTAGCATCTGTAGGTGCAGAATGTAGGGTAGCGTTTACAGGAGAAGGAATATCTCAGTAGCTCATAACCCTTTTCCAGTTTTCCACCTGGAATGCTGAAAAAATGTTACATTCTTTCCTATTTCGAATGCATTTCTTCACTGAACATCTGCCCTGAGGACTAGAAAAAGGGAGAAACATCTGTAACATGTTTTCATTGTCATTTAAAACCAAATTAAATTTTCACTATATTAATAAATGTTTTATTTTTGCTTTCCATGCACCTTTGCTTACAGGATTCTTTGGGCAGACTGCATATTTAAAGAAATACCTACAAATATCTGATACAAACATTTAATGTGAATTTATCACACTGCAGCCTTTGCTTACAGATTTACGTGTGTTCAGTGAGGGAGAAGTAGTATATCATGCATTCTAATCATCCACATAACTCAAATTTAAGATAATTAGTATTTTGAAAGCATTGTTTGAAGTGTAAATTACTTGCAGATCTTTCAATGTGACTAATTTTCAATAACAAGAAGTTTTAAAAGTGAGTTTTGATGAGTTGGCGAAGAGCAAAAATAGAGGAATACATTCAAACCGATATACAGAGTTCTTTAGGTGTGTCGAATACAATATTTGGATTTTAGCATTACCAAGCACTGTCTCTTAGAACTTGTCTTCTGATCCTTCAGTAGTGCTTTGAGTACTTGGTTCGTACGTTTTAGGTATGAGGTCATTTTAAAAGGATCTTCTGTTACATGAGTAAGTTCACACAAATAACAAATCAGCTGTTAAAGCAGTGGCATTCAGTGGCTTCTGCAGCTGTAGGTTGGTATTATATTCTGTTTTAAACCACCCACATTACCAGTCATGCATTAAGTGGCATGATTAACATCTGTCGTGTGCGTTTCATCGTCAGTCTTGGAAAGCTGGGTACGTAGAACAGTAATTTATTTTACTAGAGTTCACTGTATTTCTGTATGCTTGTATTAGAAAAGGCGTACCTGAAGGTGTGTACTTGCAGCAGAAGGCAGTGATGGTGTATATATCTTGTGAGACTTTAAGTCCTTATTTCAGCTGATCTACAAGAAAGCTAGCTCCTGCCAACTGAGCTTTTGAAGTGAAAGCTTCCTTGTGGTTTCCAGAAAGCTCCATGGTTGGAAATGGTGGCCAACAATCCCCGTTTCCACCCGTGGAGGTATCTGGAGGTCCTGGAGCTGGTTGTTGGCAACTCTTTTCAACCATGGAGCTTTCTGGAGGTCTTGGACCTGGCTGTTGGCCATCGTTTTGAATCATGCAGCTTTCTGGAGATCCTGAACCTTTAAAGACCCTGGAGATGAGGCGTGGGTGAAAGGATGGCATGGCTGATGACTGGATGGGTGCTTCACTAGGGTCAGTTTCCTGCCTCAGTCGGGACTCTGTGCTTACAAAATGTCTGATGCTGGCATCTCTACATTTCAGTTCCAAGTGGTGGGAAATTCACAAGATCAGTTGTTTTTCTCAAATGTTGCCATCTTGGCCTGAACTCAAATGACAGCAGCTGTTCTCATGAGGTTTCAATTGCAGCCAACTGAAAAACAGCATTTTCCTTTTCAGATCTAACCAGCTAGTGACAGTGACTTCAGTTCACAACGTTAGGAATCCATACGTCCCCTCCCTCACGCCACGTAAGCGTGATGAATAGAACGGAGGTGGACTCCAGTGTGCTACGTATTTATCATTTTCACTGAATGGAGTGGTGTAATCTGTATGTGGAAGACATGGCATTGTCCTCCAGTGTTCTGCATTTAGTATGCGATGTATTAACTAAGGATTTATGTGTAAACATCTTTAAAAGGAGAAACTTTCCTCTAGGGAAGAGATGACTGGGAATGACTTCCATCTTCAGCCACATGCTATGGCACTGAAATACCAACTCCTCCTGCTTGATCCCTGCCAGCGTTCACTTGCCCTTCTTCCTTTCCAGCTTTCAGCAGCATATGGAGCATCAACAGGCTCGTGGGCAGCTTGGCTTGACCTGAAAAAATCAGAAAGCAGTACCAATTTTAAAAATAGGGTGCGGAAGCTAAAGGCAACTTGTGCCTCTGTCTCACAGGAACAGGAGGAGTGGCGGAGGTCGAAGAGGACTCGGGGTGTCTGTTGAGAGGGTTAGGAGTGAATAAGCAGGGGAGAAAATACAGTCATACTTCTCCCTTCTTTTACACATGGGCAGCGGGGTGTGGGACTGTATCCTCCATGGTCCCTGCCGGAAGGTGGGAAGGGTGCTCCCTTCCCCTGGGGTGCCAGCAGTGCTTCCACATTGTCTCTGGGTGCTTCTGACCAGTAGGATTTCAGTTCCTGGCTGCTGTGCTGGGCTGTCCTGTTAACAGGCACCTTTTTCCTCACCTGCATCCAGTTTGGGCAGCCTGTGAGCCTGGTGACTGGAGAGACATGACATGTATGTGTCTTCACTGCCCCACGGCAGAAGATGCTGGTATGGAAAAATGCAGATTCCGTTTGCTTTATGCAGTATGAAAGGGGAAACCATTGAGCACCTACAATAGCAGTGAATAACCACTTAAATGAGGGGTTTTGTTTTTCTAGTCTTTCTCCCATCTGAATCCGTAGCAGAACTACTGATGGTCAGCCTGGGAGGTGTTTGGTGGTCAGGCTTCCTCTCACAGTGTTGGAGGGAAGGTCTAAAACTTTCTGTCTAAGAGATTATTTAATCCAGGGATATGTAATTCCCAACCAGGTTGAGAGGAGGTTCAAATCCTGATCGAGGGCCGTAAAAGCCAAGTGATGTGTTTGAAACTTGATCCTGGATGTGAAGTGTGAAAGGGAGACAGACTGTCCTTCAGGCTGGCACAATGCTGGTTGACTTCTTGCAACCTCACAGTGCTGAGAGGAGTAGCTGATCACTGTTACTGTATGTAATGCTGAAGATCCAGCTCTCCGGTGGGTGTACAACATTCCTCTGGCTCTTCAGACACCATAAAAGAAGTGAATCTGGCTGCAAACATTCCAAGTATGTATTTGGATCTGGCATAGATAACAAACACCTGTGCTAATATGTGCTCACTTAGAAACCTTTGATCGAACTCGGCTTAACAAATACAAATTCATGTCTGTATCTGAAATCTTCATATGAGTTAGTCATCCTAAATTCTCCTTGATAACCATTGGAGAGGAATGGATACTTGTGGGGTGCTATTCGTCTCGTCCTAAGGTCCCTGTTTCTCTACGGTGACGATGAAAGGAGCCTAGAGTGAGTAGCTCAGATCGAGATACCAATAATACTTTTTTTGGTAGGTGTCTGAAGATAGGCAAGATGAATCCCACTCCTTGTGTCAGCGCTGCAACTCGGCAGCAGTTACATGTCAGAGGAAAGTCCCCTTTCCCAGGATCAAGAAGCTGGAAGCAGTTCCTGGATGCCCCTCCAGTGCAGTAGAGAGCTATAGCACAGGAGGAGATCTTGCTCCGAAATCTGTGTTAATGAACACTTCAAGAAAATATAACCCTTAAGGGAACATTCACATTTTCAGTCAGGACTGTGGATACAGAGCTGGCAAAGACTGCCTCTAGAGTTGGATGTGATGTTACTATGAAGAGAAATGTGAACTATCAATAAATATTCAAAGTAACCAGTGTCCCCTACTAATGGGTTTGCGACTGGGAACTCAGAAGACTCTCCAGTCCCTTACTGAGTGACCTTGACAATATTTTTCTTCTCTCTGTAGCTCTAGTTCCCAGTAAGTGCAGTGTGGACAAAGCATTGATTTCCTGCAAAACTCTGAGACTGAATGATGAAGTGCTATGTAAGAGCTGAAGTGTTTTCTCCAGGAACTGGGGTATTTCAAAGCTCCAAAAAGTACTGTAGAGCTGCCATTTAATTAGAATCACAGAACGGTTTGGGTTGGAAGGGACCTTAAAGATCATCTAGTTCCAACCCCCCTGCCATGGGCAGGGACACCCTCCACTAGACCAGGTTGCTCCAAGCCTCATCCAGCCTGGCCTTGAACACTTCCAGGGCTGGGGCATCCACAGCTTCTCTGGGCAACCTGTTCCAGTGCCTCACCACCCTCTCTGGGAAGAATTTCTTCCTGATATCCAATCTAAATCTCCCTGCTTTCAGTTTAAACCCGTTACCCCTTGTTCTGTCACTACAGTTCCTTGTAAAAAGTCCCCCCCCAGCTTCCTTGTAGCCCCCTTCAGGTACTGGAAGGTGCTATAAGATCTCCCTGGAGCCTTCTCTTCTCCAGGCTGAAGAAGCCCAACTCTCTCAGCCTGTCCCCATAGGAGAGGTGCTCCAGCCCTCGGAGCATCTTCGTGGCCTCCTCTGGACTCGCTCCAACTGGTCGATATCCTTCTTATGTTGAGGGCCCCACAGCTGGGCACAGCACTGCAGGTGGGGTCTCAAGAGCAGAGCAGAGGGGGAGAATCCCCTCCCTCGACCTGCTGGCCACACTTCCCCTGATACAGCCCAGGATACGGCTGGCTTTCTGGGCTGCCAGCGCACACTGCCGGCTCATGTCCAGCTTCTCATCCACCAGTACCCCCAAGTCCTTCTCCTCAGGGCTGCTCTTGATCTATTCTCCACCCAGCCTGTCCTTGTGCTTGGGATTGCCCCAACCCAGATGCAGGACCTTGTACTTAGCCTTGTTGAACTCCATGAGGTTGGCAGAGGCCCACCTCTCCAGCCTGTCCAGGTCCCTCTGGATGGCATCCCTTCCAGACGGCATTAGGAATATGCTAAGAATAGACGCAGTAACTTAACCAATTACAAAGTCTATGCCCAACATAACTTTAATTGTGTCTCTAGGAGATGAGATGACTTGAAGTAGTAATAAATAATCCATGCTTTCAGAATGCAGGGGTCAGAAAGCAAGAACAATCCCAAACAGAAAATAGACATGTTCATCTTTCATAGGAAGAGATGATTTTATAAACATAGCATAGATCTTGATCCAGGTAAACACAAATACAGCATAGTGATAATGATGCACAAGTGCTTTCCAAATAAGAAGGTAGTTTTCTATTAGTGATAAAATGATATAAACCCCATGTTTCTTTGGAACTGAATCTGTATTCCTACTTAGGTTCTTACCTTGCAGAGACCAAGAAACCTTCCTTGATTTGAAGTAATTATGGTCTGATTTTATTTCTATTTGCCATCTATAAATTCTGTTTGAATCATAAAACATTTTAAGTTAAACTCCTCTTCTACATTTTATGTTTTCCCATGTTTTTTGATCACAAGAACATCATGCATTCTGCATTAGTGTCACAGATGAATTGTCCATGTCTAAGCTATATTGGAGTAGTGTATTACCCCTCTGTTGCTGTGACCACAGCGTACAGGGTGTAAGCACGACTTGTCCAAGATGTTTTCAGGACACTGGATTGTGCTGCCTTGCCAGTGAGATAGAGGGAGGGATGTCTGCTGGGAGAATCCCGCTAGAGCTTGGGAGCAGAGAACCACTGGTTAGGACGTGGGTGATTGCAGTCATTTCCAACGTTAACTGATCTAAAGTAGCACTGGTGACTTTTCAATGAGAGAGACTAGGAGCAGCGATATTATCCACAGTGAAGTCTGGAGGCTGAAATGAATATAGGTAGTAGGTGCTGAGGTAAACTGCTGTGATGATGTCTGCAAAAGAGTATGTTGCGTCTGCAGTCCTAATCAAGGCAAGTGAATTACCTATGATAGTCTTACGCAGAATGACTGTGTCCAATTGACATGGGTTGTTATAAAAAATGACAAGAACCTACTCGAGTTCACCGTAGCTGTCTTGAATGTAATTGCATTTCTGACTTTTGAAACATTCGATTGTGAATGATTTTTCAACAAATCAGATGGAACATGCAGCAAAAAAAAAAAAAAAAAATTCAGTAGTTGAATAATAACCTTTGTTAGCATATGCTTTTCTCAAAGTAGTTTTATTTTTATTGTCAGATTGATTTTTAGTTCCCTCCTTTAACAACAGTGAAAACTATGATATTTTTAATTCATGTAACACCGTTTTTTGCCATTCTGATAGTAAAAATGCAGTATAAGTACTCAAAGGATTTTCACTACATTTTTGAAAATAGGTGCTATCTTGGGTTTCTAGCCACACAGCTACAGCAATTTACCCTGACACAAGTCCACACACATAATATGCTACATAAATGTACTTTATATTTTTCCTTTATATATAGGAAAATTAAATCCAATACACATAGCTAGAGTAGTTTAAAATCATTACATCTCACTAGCTGTTTGCTGCTGGCAGAGGGTCACAGTCGGCTGCTGAGCTGCCTTAGTAGATTGTGGTTGCACTCATCTGCTTCAGTGCAAAGTCAGCTGGGTTAGCTTGTACCTTGGCTGCCGGTGCGTGAGGTTGGGCTGTCCCTCACAGCTGTAAGAACTTGCACGGAAATTGTTCTACCTGCTTCCAAACTCTTGCCAACTCCACAGGGCTCTGGTACAGCATTGTGTGCAGACCAGGGCTTTTAAATGTTGAAAGAACAGCAAACCATCTTAAAAACAGTGAGGAATCTTTCAGAACCATTTTTGTCCAAATTGTAGGTTGGGAACAGACATTTCCTTGCAGAAAAATAGGGCCTTGTATTAATGAATTTATAAGAATAAAACTTGTAAAGTGTATTTGACAGTATTTAGCAGCTGCAGAATCCCATCATTTGTTCCGTGATTTCATGCTGTCAAATTTGACAACATGAACTAGTGCCAATCTTTGCTGTGGAAGACAATTTTCTTTTTATAAAAATTCTAATTATTAAAGCTAAATTTGGATTTCATTTAAAGGAAGTGCTAGTCTTTTTTTTATTTGTCAAATAGCTTTCAGAAACTAAGTTGGTTCTACCTTTGACAATTTGTCACAACGATATTTGCTGAAAACCATAAATTATATGTTGTTTCTGCCTTCTGCTACCAATGGATGAAGTTGGTGTCAGTGGCAAGGAAGACACTGGTATTTTTGATAGACCTGAAAGCCTTTATGTCAGTTATGTAGAAGCCTGGATTTAATACCCATTTCGGACACACTGAATTCAACACGCTCAGACCTCACTTAATTTGAGATGCCGTTGAGCACTCACTACATATGGAGAAGAAAATGTTCAGGAGGACTGTGGAGTTAACTCTGAAGCTGCCATAATTTGGGTCCTAACAACACACAGCTCTTTTGTCTTTGAGGTGATAATGCTTTTAAAGCCCTCTTGATCAAACTTTCAGGTAGTGTAGGCGAAAGGTTGAGTTAATGGAATTTAGCAGCTGCTGCTGTAACTAATGCTCTGGATGCAGGCTGGCTCAGCTCAGGTGCTACTGGCCTTCTGTTGGGGTTTAAGCCCAGCCAACAACTCAGCACCATGCAGCTGCTCACCCGCTGCTGCCCTGGGTGGGATGGGGAGAAGAAAATAGAATGAAAGGGTCATGGGTTGAGACAAGGACAGGGAGGGATCACTCACCAGTTATGGTCATGGGCAAACAGATCCTACCTGGGGAACAAAATTTAATTTGTTACCAGTCAAATCAAATTAGGATAATGAGAAATGAACCCAGATCTGACAGACACCTTCCTCCACCCCTCCCTTCTTCCCAGGCTCAGCTTTGCTCCCCATTTCTCTACCTCTGCCCCCCAAGCAGCACATGGGGGTGGGGAAGGGGGGTTGTGGTCAGTCCACCACACATTATCTGTTGCTCCTTCCTCCTCAGGGGGAGGGATCCTCACACTCTGCACCTGTTCCAGCCTGGGGTCCCTCCCACAGGAGACAGTCCTCCATGAACTTCTCCAACATAAGTCCTTCCCACAGGCTGCAGTTCTTCACAAACTGCTCCAACATGGGTCCCTCCCACAGGAGACAGTCCTTCAGGAGCAGCCTGCTCCAGCCTGGGCTTCCCACAGAGTCACAGGCTCCTTTGGGCATCCCCCTGCTCCAGCATGGGACCCTCCCTGGGCTGCAGGGTGGGTCTCTGCTCCCCTGTGACCCTCCATGGCTTCAGGGTACAAGCTGAGGGGAACCTCTGCCCCAGCCCACCTCCTCCCACCTTTCTGCACTGACCTGGGTGTGTTTCTCATATTCCACTCCTCTCTCCACTACAGGTTCTCTTCATTTTCCCCTCTTAAACAGAGGCACTGACTGTCTTGGGTGTGGATAGAGGTGGGTCCAACTTGGAGTGGGGGAAAGCTTCCAGTAGCTTCTCATAGGAGTCCTCTCTGTGGCCCTTTCCTGCTACTAATCCCTCCTGCCTCACAAATGTAACCCACCTTCTGAACTGTTCTGTTGTTTCTCCAGTTTCTGCTGCTACCCAGAAAGCACAGATCAGTTATCCCACCATTTTCCAGAAAATAATGCACGGGACGGTTTGTTGTTTGGATGCAACATGTACTTTTATCTGCTGTAGCAGCAAGCTGAGCTGTTACCCTGGGATACACCAAGCTTCGGGATGCAGAACTGGTGTAAGCGTACAATTATCTGGTAATGAGTGTTTTGAACCCTTTTCCCTCCTTCCCTCACAGGAGCTGAGGGGAGAGGCTGTGGTAAGTGTTACTCTAAGTACATTGCCAAACGAGGAGGAAACTTTGATGGTGGTATTCTGGGGCTTTCTGGCTATGTTTTCCTAAGTGTAAGCAATTGAGACGTGCCCGCTGAAGAAATGCTAGCGAAACGTGAATTTTCTGTGCCATCTGAAGGTACAGCCATGTTTAGCTTCTGGAAAAGTTTTCCTGAATGAACATTGTTTGGAATTTAACTGTGCTTGCCTGCTCTAGTCCTAGTCTGATTCTGTAAGCAAAACCAAAGCCTATACATTAAAAAGAAAAATCATAATGCAGTGCAAACTGTTGTGGAATGCATTCCTACAAGGCACCTTCCCTTCTCCAGGCTGAACGGTCCCAGCTCTCTCAGCCTCCCTCTGTATGACCCACTCAGCATCTGCAGTTGTCTTTGGGGTCCTTTGCTGAACCCACTTCAGTGTGCCCATGTGTCTCTTGTGCTGGAGAGCCCAGACCTGGACCCAGCGCTCCCAGTATATCCCAGTAGGGCTAAGCAGAGGGGATGGATCACAGCCCTTGGCCTGCTGGCAGTGCCCCATCTCGTGCAGGTCAGGATGGTGTTGGCCTTCTTTACAAGGCATATGTGGTCTAATATTGTGTGGCAGGTTTCACTAGGGAGAAATTAAATTTTGGGAGAAGCACTAGTTTGAATTAAATTTCCAAGTGGCAGGATATGGCCTCGGTGAAGTGAGTAGTGTGTGCTAGAGGCTGGCATTCTGGGAATGAGACAACTGCCTGCAGACATCAATGAAAGCAACCTAAAAAGCCAGCAGAGTGGGGTGTATTTCTTGGGAAGTCTCTTGGCCTGGGAATAAGCCTTGGGTTGGCACTGGGCGAGGTGCTGGGTCATCTGATAGGCCACAAAACTAGCAAATATACCCTGCAGTCTGCAGGAGGTCTCTGGATAAGCTCCATTTCTATGTAATTATCTTCTTTTTTACAGTTAGGTTCAGTTATATATATCTAAAATGCTCCTGCTGCTGACTTTGCATAAAGCCAGCTGTAAGGAATACTTAGGGGTGAGTCTTTGTGTTTCCCCCCTCCCTGGCTCCCAGTTAATCAGTCATGAGAGTATGATCAGGAATTGTTTTGATGGGTTTTTTTTTCACATGCTGGGTGATTAAGGACCTGAGTGCTCAAGACCCGCTTTCCCCTTCCTTAAGCGTCATTTTCTCTTCCACCCAATCTGCAATATGTTCTTTAGGCTCTGCTGGAGCTCATAAAACATTAATACCCATGGTTACGCGGTACAAATATTACGTTTTGTAGCGCTTGTACCCTGGTATTACTGTGTGTCTGTAGCCACCATATCTGACATGCGGTTAACATGAATGATGGAACTGAATGTTCTGCCTGAAGACTTGCGTGAGAGCAAGTTTTCCTCTGCTTCTTTCCTCACCCAGCGTCACACGTGTTTGTAACTATATGTTGTCAGAAGTTAATGTCTGGCCTTAGTTAATGCCCTTTCATGGCATTCTTATTCCTTGTCCCAGACCTTCAATACTGGTTCTGCACCTGAAGACCCATTTAGATCTGCTAAAGGTGAAGAAATGAACATCTATAATACTGGGGAACTGGGAAGAATTGCTGCTCCAATTCCTTTTTCCTCAATATATTGCAGTCAGATTCAGGTTCTAAACCAAATTATTGCTGAAATATGAAAAAGAAACCCTGTAATGTTCATAAAATCTCTCAGATGATGGGACTTAAAAGTGCTGCTTGAAATGTCCGTGAGCCCCAGCTCCTCTGTGGATGCTGCTGTGGTGAAGGAGCTCTTCCTCACGCAGCACACAGCTGAAAATCTCTTCAGGTTCCCATCCACGTGCTCCAAGAGAGTAATGGTGGTTACCAAGGTACTTAACTTCTCTGATAGTGCTGAAGTTTTCAGTTGTGGAGAATCACCAGTTCACCTGTAATGGTCTGGTGAGCTGGATTAATTTTCAGACTGGTGGGCGCTGAAGGAAACATCATATCTGAAGGAGAAGGTTGTTGCAGCACCCCTGCTCAGTGGGTAGGGATAGCCCACGGAGGCCATGTGGTGGTAGGAGAGGCCCGTGGAAGGACCCAGCTCATGTTAGCCTCAGGGGCAGCAGGGATTTACTGCTCCTCATCGTCACTGGAAAACAGGATGGTCCCAAGAGTTTTCCCTGTCCATAAAGGTGATTTTGGCCCACAGTCCATGACCAATGGCTTCCTGAGGCTAGGAGCCTCAGCCCAGGCACCCATCACTGGGAGACAGCAGTGGCAAGCAGGAGCTTAGGGGGCTGGAGGTGTTTTGGTGGGATGGTGATCCTGCAGAGGACATGGGGAGCTTCGGGAGGTGCCTCAAGTGGAGGGACCTGGTGGTGCAGGGAGGAGGAGAGCATTCCCTGGGACTATGCTGGCACATGTGCCAGGCCCCTGTCTGCTCATCCAATGGCCTGTGGGGACCACAGCTGGACATGTTCCAGGGTCCCTGCTCCGACTGCTGCTTGTGGATAGCATTTGAAGTTTGTGGTTTGGTTTCTGGATCTCTGGGGACTTGTTATGGCACTATCAGATCCAGGTTGCTGCTGGGAAAGGTCAACCCCTGGTGAGGGTGGATCAAGCACGTGTTTAGCTGGTGCTGGGGTTACAGCTGTGTAACTGCAGAGTGTGGGTGCCAGGGTGCACTTAGAATCACAGAATCACAGAATGGACTGGGTTGGAAGGGACCTTAAAGACCATCTAGTTCCAACCCCCCTGCCATGGGCAGGGACACCCTCCACTAGACCAGGTTGCTCAAAGCCTCATCCAGCCTGGCCTTGGACACTGCCAGGGATGGGACATCCACAGCTTCTCTGGGCAACCTATCCCAGTGCCTCACCACCCTCTCCTTGTTGAGCCTCGAAGAGTTGGCTTTGCAAGGACCTGTTTGTGGCCTTCCAGGACCTACAAGGAGTTTGTGCAGAAGGTGGAGCCAGGCTATTCCAAACATTGCATTGGTAGAAGGGAGAGAGATACTGGACATAAACTGAAATGAGAGATTCAGAGTTGATATAAGGAAAAGCTTTTTCACCACTTATGGTGAAAAAAAAGAGGTTGTGTAGTCTTCGTCCTTAGAGGTTTCAAGACTGACTGGATAAAGCCCTGAGCAACCTGATCTGACATCAGAGATGACCCAGCTTTGAGCAGTGGGTTGGACTAGGTCATCTCCAGAGATCCCTTCCACCCTCAAAGATCCTGTGATCCTCTGTGTGTGTAGGAGTATGGGTTGAGTATAGAATGAGTTCTGTGGAGATCATATATGGAATGTCTTCGCAGAAAGGTGTGAAGGCCACAAAAGTGTTTCACTATTGAGAAGTGATATGTGTGTGTATATATATATATTAAACAAGGAATAGTTGGATTTCAATTGAGAAAAAGGGAAAAAACTCAAAACGGTGTATCTGCTTTTCTCCACCTCCCCTATGCTTTAGATCCTATTTTAGTCTACAACCAGTAGGATCTGAAATGTTAATTGTCACCATATTCATGTCCATATCTCTTGCTTGGATTCATATTGAATGCTTCTGTCTCAAGGATTCAATAAGTGACTTCCATTTACATCATTTATGTAGAGAATAGGGTATGAGAAGTAGAAAAAAACAGCTTTCGAAATATGCGTGTAGCTGTCCTATTTGGAGACAACCCTTCAAACAGCTGAATTATTACATGTCTATTAAAGTGAAGACATGGAGTAAGGGTGATACATGTATTCTAGGTAAACATAATGCTGGTATTTGACAGTTTGCAAATAATTCATACAATAAATGTCCCCTACTGAAGTCTAAATGCAGCTCTCAGCTATTTCCAGCTGGGCAGCATAGATGTAATCAAGAATAATTGAAGAGCTGATTTTGTGCTATGTGAACATAACTGTCTGTCTTCTGAATATGTTACAATGTCTAACATGTTGGCTTTCTCCATGATCATGTAACAAAAGTTGTTTGAATTGGTTGTGAAAGAATGGTTTGTACTGTTTAGTCGTGATCTGTCATAAGAATCTTAAATAGCTTAGGAAAAAGGTATCTATAATTATGTCCCTAAGACTGATGGTATTTCAGATCTTGCAGTGATAAAGGTTTTTTGGTCTTGCCTCAGAATTAATTTCAGACAAAGAAGTATGCGCTCAGCCTAATCATGTCAGCATCAGAACACCTGCAAAAATAGATCAAAAGAAAAAGCAAAATTACTGAGATTTGCCTGCTATGAATAGCACTGGTGTGAATGTATTAAGCAATCATGTTGACTGTATTGAAAATGTAAAACATCCAGGGGAGCAACTACAAATGTAAACAAATTTGAGGACACATTGACTGTTTCAGAGAGCAGCTTTGGCTGGTTTCATCCCCTGCCCTTTTGATTGCTTCTATCTGTGGGGTAGTGAGTGAAAAATTTGTGTTAGCTGGTGACCATCACACTTGCCTTGAGCTGGAGGATGACCATCAGAATGGCAAAACTGAGTAATGCTGTTTGTGTGTTGAAAATGTTGGTTTTTGCTGTGTCAGAAGCAAAAATTATGGCAGATCCCATGTAATAAAAATCTTATTTGACCACTAGAATTGATCGACTAGGTTGATCGTCTCTCTTGGGTACCTGGCCTAGAAACAAGCCAGTGCAAACTGCTCAGCTCTCTCAAAAACTGTGCCTGGCAAACGGCTAGATGGAGGAAATGCTCGGTTACAGATGGACGTCGCTGTAGTGGGATGGAAAAGGCAGCAGTGTGCCTTTAGAGAAGTTAGAGAACTTCAAAGGCTTTGTCAGCCACTGTCACCTTCTGCTCTTCTAACGGTAGTTTTGCCGCGTGCAAGGAAGAAAAAATTCATAGTCTTATAAAAGACAATCACCTCTTACTATCTATTACTGCTGGAAATGGAAAACAAGCTAATTGGGTATGAATGTGCTCGTCTTCAGACTTCCTTAACTGCTATTCATTTGTAGCCATTTGATCTTCTTAAGTAGAGGGACAATTATTCTGTTTCTTTGTCCTTGTATTTGTTTTGCAAGAAGGCTTAAAAAAACTCCCACTCCCAAACCCCAACAAAATAAATCGCTACTAAGGGTTTGTTTTAATACTGTTTCGCAGGATGCAAAGGCAATGCTGGCTCCATCATCTGTATGTATGCATCTGTTTGTTTGTATACCCGTTTTGTATGTTCTGTGCACATTTGCTGGGATTTGGACAAGAGGAAATGTTTTGCCTTAGGCCATAGCACCTCAAGAGGAGTTCACTAAAACCTTTTGATACATTTTCTGATGATCTCTTGGGTCGTAGCTGAAATCAAGTCCTTGACATGAACATAAAGATGGTGAAATACTTCTGTCATTCTGTACATTACTACTTTTTTTTTTTTTCTTCATGCTCAGGCGAGCAGAGCATAAATAGCTTTATGTAGCCCAGTTCCATTAGAGGAAGTGTATGGAGAGTGGGATTAGCAACCTGTCTACTGTTGTCTGGTTATCAACACATCTACATTTAAAATACTTATTGATGCATTAAATGACTTAAATTTGCTGATATTGTAACAATATTGGAAGATCCCTTCAGGTGGTTGTCCCCCCACTCCTTCCTCAGCCTTTACCCACAGGTAAAGGTATGTTATTCATAGAATCATAGAATGGTTTGGGTTGGAAGGGACCTGGTTCCAACCCCCCTGCCATGGGCAGGGACACCCTCCACTAGACCAGGTTGCTCCAAGCCTCATCCAGCCTGGCCTTGGACACTTCCAGGGATGGGGCATCCACAGCTTCTCTGGGCAACCTGTGCCAGTGCCTCACCACCCTCTCTGGGAAGAATTTCTTCCTGATGTTCAACCATGATCACTATCTAGCAGTAATTGTGGTGAAACATGGTATATAAGTTTCCAGAGTGTTATGTTACATCTTGAAATCCATTTTTTGCAGCTTGTTATGCATTAGGATATGAGATTAAGCTTCAGTATCAGCTGCCTCTGAAAGTATCTCATTTTCTCGTTTTTACATGTACTCCAAACTGTGAATTGTATTCTAGATGGTAATTTATTGTGCTCAGAACTCTTCAATCACTCATTGTTTTGGCTGAATTGAGCTTAAGGCATGCAGAAGGCAATGGACACTGCTTCTTTTGATGGCTTTTTCTATCTTTCTGTTCTAGATCCTTTCTGTTTTTCCTGATTGAATAAAGCTCAGTGACGGCACTCCTGCACCTGTGCCGCCTTCCTGTCTCTGAATGTGCTAATTGCAGGCCGTTCAGGTTCACTCTTCACGTGTTCCGAACACCACTGTTTCCCCTTCCAGATACCTGGAGGTACACAGTTCTCTGCTTTGCTGTTACAGCTGTACCAAGTGAAACAAAGTTGAAGAAGGGGAGTTCAAAGCAGGGCTGACCAGCCTTGGTCCTGAGGCTTTGCAGACTCGGTGCAGAGCCCGTGGCTTGTGGCTAGCAGTGGGAATACTGGGCTACAGGGTTGCAAGAACTGAAAATGCATCTTAAACAGTAAGACAGCATACCTTGCTTTTCATTTTATTTTCTGTTGTAAGAGAGCAATGTCAGAGCGTGCAGCGAGCTACTTCTTGATTTACATTTGGCCTTAATAACTAATCTGTAATACAAATGTTTCTCCTATGTGGGTTTTTTTTACCCTCTGCTTACAGTCACAAATTTAGATTGATGGTGCTGTGATAGTAACTACTGTGGCATTTAACGTTCTTTATAGGCCATTCTCATAGTAATAAACAAGCAAAATTTTACTGATTGTTTTCATGTATCCATTAAATGAAGAAATTAGTGGTATAGAAGTAACTGCCTTCTGTATAGAAAGTATCTTTTATGTGGAAACATTAGCAATATAGTATTGCAAAGCAACCCACAGATTTTAGGTTTTGGCTCTAGATAAATCTCAGTTAGCTGGAAGTAGGTGAGGGCTCTTTAATTCCAGTTTTCCTATTTGTTGCTGAAGCAGTGAAGCATTCAGAAAAAGACAATTTCATTTGATTAAATGCCTAAAAAGTTATCTGGTAGAAAAGAAAAAAAAGAAAAATAGAAAAAGGATGTTGCATAAGCTTTTAATATTTAATTTCTATACTCTAAGTATCCGGAAGAACATTTAGTTCCTGTTTTGAAAGATGAATGCCATACATTGGAAAGTGTACTGAAGGCTCATTTGCAGTCACGGAGCTTGTTTGCTTCTCTAGTACGTACGTGCAGGGAAGAGTAGAAAGGGTTGAGTGGGCAGTTGGCAGTCATTCACTGTCAGTGATTGCTAGTCATTCATAAAAACTGCAGAGCTGAGAGGTGGAGCCCAGCAGCAGCAGCCGCCTCTCAGGCTCTTGCAGAAGACACGTTTGTGCAATCACAAGCGATTCGAGAAGCTGCTCAAATACAGCGTGATGAATGTAATGAGGAGATGTGTGCTAAATGCATCTAATTAAAGGGAGTTGCTTAGAATCAAGTAAAATGTTGTCATTCTTTCCTCCTCAAGCCCACCGCGGTTTGTGAACATGAAGGTCTGACGGTTCTGTGTGCAGCTAAAGGCAGTAAATCACTTTCAAGGAGTGCCCTCTAGTTTGGGATGCCATCTGAAGTATGTCTTTTGCCTTTGAAACAAGCGGTTTTAGAAAATTAATGGGTCTCGATCCGCTGGTAAAAGGAAAATTCTGAGGTGAGTAGGGAATATATTCTTGGACTGCATATTTTTAAGGCAGAAATGACAGTGAAATTTTAATTCAGGGAGAATGTCAGAAGCAGCAAACCATCCTGTATGGTCTCGATCTTAAAGCTGCAGCATCGATATTTTTTCCCCTTGTAATGACTGCCAATCTAATAGATGGTCTCAACAAGATTTTATTGCATCTTTGTGTCCAAACTGGGGAAGTTACAGCGGGTTGAAAGACTTCCATTTTTAATTTATAAACCTGGTTTATTTGAAACTGGGTGTGAGAAAATGCTCTTGTGTCAGCTATTCCCTCTCTTGTAGTTTGGCCTATGCAGTTCGCTGCTTCTCAGAAAGCTCCACGGCTGTCACTGTAGGCTACTCTAGTACTGTCTGGGACACGGTATTTAAGGACAGGTTTATGTCCAGGCTGCCAGTGAATTTAAATTGGAGCACAAATGGCAGGTTCTTTAGGAAGTCAGGGCTTAGGATGTTAAATTACAAAATACCATCCCTTCACAGAACTAGAACTGCCCACTGAGAAGTGGAATAATCTGGACTTCCCTTTATTTGACCTATTTGCAGGTGGACTCCTGGGTCTGATCCTACCTGAAGCACAGCCTGAAAGAACGTAATGCTGGGCTGGAGGGTTTCATTTTAAATGAAGGTCTGGAGCACTGTGTGTGTATGGTTTATGTAGCACCTCAGACTGAACGTGCTTGTTCCTCATCAGATGGCAGAATTTCAAAGCGACCCCAGTCTCTCTCTAACAAATAGCTAATTAAATTGTACACTGTAGGCTCTTTGAAGCTTTTTTTTAGAAGCTCTGATTAAAATATATATAAGCCAAACTTCACTGTGGCAATGTTCCAATGAAAGTGCGTGTATGCTTCATCTCCTGAAAAGGAGGTTTCCTGTTGTATCAGGCAGCTCAAACTGTGGCAGTCACTGCTTTCGCCAGGAGTGAGTGTGTACCCCTCGGGGCGATGGTTTCCCTTTGTTCTCAAGAGTTTCTCAGTGCTCTCATTAGTATTAACAAGTGTAAAATATGTACATCAAAGGAAAATACACACTTAAAGAAAAAATACTGTATGTGACCTGCATTTGAGATCGGTCTGGAGGTACAGCTTTCCCGGGTGCGTTGCTTTTTCTCCTGTAGTTGGAGCAGCAGAGTCTCATGTACCAATAAATATCCTTTCCCGCAGTAGACCCATTTCTCTTCTGAGATGGACAAGTGACCAGGTGCTCAAGTCCAGCCATATGCGTGGGGTTTGAAGCCTCTCTTACGCATATGTGCATGTGCAGTTAATTGACTGCAAGTGGAATGATTTACAGGTGCACAGTAAATACCTGCTCATAAGGTACACGGGTGTTGAATGAGTGTACTTGGTTCCTTGCATTTTGAAAAATGAAGTGATGTACAAACACAGTCTTTAAAACCATGTCTCTTCCTTTTGGAGACACATTTCACAACAGAAGGAAGGAATCAAATGTATTGAACTTGCCTTCCACCTTAGTGGTATTTCATCTCTCAGAAGTCTGAAGTAGTGTATTGTCTGTTTATTTCAAGGCCATTCTGCTGGGTGATTTTTGGAGGCTGGCTTGAAGTCACTGTCTGTTACTGGAAAGCAGATGTTATTAGAGCTGAGTGGCATGATTTATTTGGTTACACTATATACATAGCTGTCTATATACAGCTCTAAACATTATGTAGGGGAACGGGATGCCCTGAAAGCAGACTCAAATGCATGCAGACTGGTCCCACTTCAGTCACTCCGAGCATCCATGAAAAGCAGCCGTTAAAGATTCCTTTTTAGGTTTCTAACCATCTCTTTTACTACCACAGTCCGAAACTAGAAGAGCAGCAGCAGCAGCAGATTCATCACAGTGCTTTCTGCTGACCTACTACAGATGAGAACATGTATTGCAATATACTGGGTTGCTTTTAATTTGTCTGCAGTCAGCACTGCAGGTTTTGGTGTTCTGAAATAGTTATCGTTTCACAATGTTAGGTTTTTTTTCCAAGGGATTCATCCTTTTAAATAAAATATAAAACAGGTAAAAGCCAGGCCATCAGTGAAATGCATCTCACAGCTGTAATCAGAATGGCAGTTTCTATTTTTGACTTGGCAACTTCCCCATGTAACAGGCTACAGCTTTCGGTGACATTTCAGATACAGCTAAATATCTTCTTAAATTTTTTTGGGGCCCATCTTACATTGCATCCCCCAAACAACAGCAGTGGGTGCTTGTGAAGAATGAGGGGAAAGGGCTGCACCAAGCAGTCCAGCTCATGTGCTCTCCCTGCGTAGCCTCTTCTACCATCTTTTTTTAGACCCAGAATACAGGACTGGATGGACCATTGGTCCAACCCGGTAGAATATGTCTTGTGTTTGTATGTTGTGTCTTACACTTCAGTGTTAACAACTATATTCAGAAATAGTTTAATTGATCAGAAACAGCATAGTCCCATGTTTGATTCTTTATCTTGCAGCATTTAAAAAACTGAACAATGTACAAATACCTCCGTGGCATAAGTGCCATGGTTGCTGCATGGATGAGTGATGTACCCACAGAAACATTTCTCCATGTTTTATCTTTATTGGCAATTCACGTTCTAGCCAGTGTCTTCTCTCAGTGCTGCTTCTTACACATGCTGCTTCTCCCTCCTCTGGCTTTCTGCTTGCTTCTGTGTCAGCAAACAAAAATGGGGGAAAGCTGGTAGTACTGGCTAACTGACTAGTACTCAGCTGCCATCCAGACAACTGAAATAAGATGCATCAGGCTGTGTATTTCTGCAACATCACTGGCTTCTTCTAGGGTAGTTGATTATAAAAAAGAACTACGTAATTGGAAAAATAGGAACATGTATCTAGAGTGCCTATGGCTCAGTCTAAAGTAGATATATAAAAAACCGAGATGTTCCTAGATATGCCTGTTTCTCCTGGCTATGAAAGAAACTTAGGGTGACTGGCTCAGATATGGATGAGTAAAGTTAGGGGAGTCAAGTCTCTCTATGTAAGAGACAACCTGAGAGACAGAAATATGTTTTTATTTCCTAACCCATATTTTCCATCTTTTTTAGACAGCTGTGTGTTTTGTCTTTGCTTGAAGCCTAGATGCGAAGGCAAAAGGCTGGACATTGTTTAGAAACTTAAAAATCCAGGTAGACTCTTCACTGAAATCTCTTAGGTGCCTAGTGAGGTTTCATCAGCCCACTCAACATTCTCCTTTCAGGCCTGAACACTTTTGAAAATCATTCCCGAAGGACCTGTTCCTGTGTGAAGGCAGCACACGTTTAGGCACCCTTCTTTGTAGTTCTGTCTTGTATGGGTGTAAGGGAGACTTACAGGAAAAGTGTGTCTAGATGCCTTCAGGAGAACCATATGGAAACCCTCTGCATTAAGGATTCTCTTCTTGGCTTATCCTGTGGAACTGCGGTGGAGTCTGGTTCAGGATCATTGTTTTCCTGGAAAACTGACCTTTTCTTCCTGTGCTACAATAGGGCAGGTAGAGTTTGAGAGAACTAGTATCTTCCCGTGTGGTTTTGTGAAGAAGGGTGTTGGAGCCTTTTGCAGTAAGCTAACCAGCTGCTTCTTTTTGACTTGGAGAGTCTTCATCTGGTTGATCCTGGAAGACACTGCAGAATTGTTGTATTTCCATGTTTTGAAGACGTAATTGAAGCACAGAGCCTGTGAGAGCACCTGGTCTCGGCAGCAGTGGGGATGGGGAGAAATTTCTGACACAGAGGCAAGAGAGCACCTGGATTTGCTGGCAGAGAGCAGCACTGTATGTGCCATGGCAGCATCCCCTAGCCTGCTTCTAGCACCTAGTCCTCTCTGACAGTTCAGAGGAAGGAAAAGGGCAGATGTTCCCCTTCTTGATATTCAGAAATTAAAGCCTGACCCTGTACGCACTCTATTAGCACCATCTCTATTTTGAGTTTGTATGAAGTAGTGTCAGGCAGACTAAATCCTGCGTTCTTTTGAAGGTCTGTTTATATTTATGATTATAATAAATTCTGAGAAGCATAGAGCTTATTTTTTCAGTAGCGTATGGGTTTTGGGAAACGTATATCTGCTTTTCTGCAAATGTACAGGGCTGGAGAGTGACAGCCAGGCTTTCTTCTTCATGTGAGTGACAAAAGCATAAGCCACAGTCCTGTTGGGTGATGGAGGGGAAGATAATACTGTCTGATCCGGGAGAACTTTGATAAACATCAAGTACAAAAGTGTCTGTTCTTCTAAGTTGATGTTGAAGACTAGGCTTGTTGTAGGAAGTATTGCAGTCCCAGTAATTCTTCACTACAGGGAAAAATGAATAACCAAAAGAAAGCTGGTTTAGATGCCACACTACAGGAAAAGATGTATTTGCTTCATTGTAAAGAATAATTGTGAAGGCCTAGTGGAACGTATGAGAAAATGGAAAGATGATGTAAAGCAAAGGGAGTAGGAAGAATGAAGTCGTATACTGTTTGAATGGAAGTGTGTGTGTTTTGTAACTCCTTGAACTACAGGAGACATGGAACCAGAGTTCTTGATTAGGAATCTAGCAATCTGAAAAATCTGCAAAACCAATGTTCAACTCAGTGTCATGATTAGAAATCGCTACCTTTTGATTCTAAATGGTGTTTATTAGGGAAGGGGAAAGGTGTGATCACTATAAATGCTTTCATTATATAATTTTTCTAACAATTTATTGATCAAATATTTTCAGCTTTTGGAGAAAATCCAAAAGTGTTTGATTTAGATTCCTAGCAGCATAAATAGTGTATAAATATGGGACCTTGTGCTTCTGAAAATACTGTCTTCTAATCCTTCTATCTACTGGGAGTAAAGTGAATTTGCATGAACTTACCAGTTTAGTAACCAAGACTAAACGAGTGGGATCCCCAACCAATGGGTTCATCTCTAATGATTTAGTTTGAGAAAACTACTGTTGTCATTATACTGTGATTTGGGGTCTAAAGCTTGTTGTGCTAGGCGTTATACCAAGGCTTAGACTCTTCCAGACCTGAAGAGTTTTAAATATAACTCATGGGTTTAACTCCTGCATTACCAGAAGTTTCTTTATGGCGGCTCTGTGCTCTGTTGGCACAACCTTCTTTGATGTGAAAGGGTTGAAACAAAAATCCACCTTCTTTCCCCATAGTTGTACCCTTCCTACTAAACAGGAACCATCATTTTTTTCAGTTGATTGCTTAGGTGTAATATTACAAAGCTTCATCCAGGTTGGGGGTGAGATGGGGAAGGAAGGAATTGGCATTTTTTACTGGGATGTCTGTGAGATTGCAGCTCTTCTGACTGGAGTGATGGATCATAGAATCACAGACTGGTCTGTGTTGGAAGGGACCTTAAAGATCATCTAGTTCCAGCCCCCCTGCCATGGGCAGGGACACCCTCCACTAGACCAGGTTGCTCAGAGCCTCATCCAGCCTGGCCTTGAACACTGCCAGGGATGGGGCACCCACAGCTTCTCTGGGCAACCTGTGCCAGTGCCTCACCACCCTCTCTGGGAAGAATTTCTTCTTGATATCCAATCTAAATCTCCCTGCTTTCAGTTTAAACCCTTGTCCTGTCACTACAGGCCATTGTAAAAAGCTCCTCCCCAGCTTCCTTGTAGCCCCCTTCAGGTACTGGAAGGTGCTGTAAGGTCTCCCTGGAGCCTTCTCTTCTCCAGGCTGAACAAGCCCAACTCTCCCAGCCTGTCCCCATAGCAGAGGTGCTCCAGCCCTCTGAGTATCAAATGATGCCTTGATATTCTTTTATTAGATGCCTGGAAATCCCGGACGAATAACCTCTGTGTGTTAGTCATCACGTAGATACCCACTTCGGGGTAGGGACGTTTCACACTGACTGTGAAGTCAGTGGAGAACCTGCAGCACAGCGCACACGCGAGCACCGTATGTATGTGGCGAAATCTGATGTGACTGGCTGTGCATGCTCTGGGCGTCTGAGGCATTTAGGTCTTGGTGGTTGTACCTCATGTGTGTTGTTTGAGGCATGTGTGTTGTATTTCTGCATGGGATGTTGTAGGTAGAAGAGTGAAGCCATTGCTCCTCCATGGGGAGATGAGGAGGGGAAAACGTCTGCTGTAGTTATAGGCAGGGTTACCCAAAACATTTATGGCTGTCATCACTGAGAACAAAAACATCCATGTAAAAAAACATAGAACTTGCTAAATTTAGCATCGATGCTGTTGCATCAGTGATGTCTGCAATGGAAAACTGCTGCTGGGTAACAACCTAGTGTAGCTTTGGTCCCAGCCTCTGGGACATAAGATATCATTGTATATAGGTGTGTGTGTGTAATTACATATACATTTATATCAATGATATATACAAATATATAAGTACTGTTATATAATGCATATAGAATAATAAAATGAAAATAAATTAACTCAATAACAATAAATTAAAAAAGACGTTAATTTAGCTTTGTTCCCTATGATTGTTTAATGAGTTAAATGAAAGCTGGTTTTGACAGCTCTTCAGTTTTGGAGATCCCAGTCACCAATTCATACAACAAACCCTCTTTGAAAGGGGGCTGATATCCTAGACAATTTTATTCCTTATGGCTTGTATGAAAATGAGCCTGAGTATACTGAGTTGCAAAAATTAAGGCCAGGATAAATTCTGAGCAGTTGAAGCTACCCTAGAGTTCAGATAAAATGTGGTACCTCACAACCAAAGTCCTTTTCCTGAATAGCCAGTTACTGACCCACTCAGAACTCGTTAGCTTGTTAGCACGTTTTTTAAACAAGCTTTTTGTTCCAGGTGTTTCATGGGACAATAAGAGCATCTGCCATCCTGACAGATTTCTAAATGTATCTCTTCTAAATGCACCAATATATGGTATTGCAAACAATGGTAGTTTTATCTTGCTCTTAAATTATTAAGTTTATCTATGGAGTTTATGCCCAAATCCCTTCATCTCCTGTCACACTTATCTCCATCTTGTATGGTGAAGGAGTGGTGGGAGAGATTTGGGTTTTAGTTCTTCTGTATAATAAACTTTTTTTTTTCCTCTTGATTGAAGGTAAATGTTTGAGTATGCAAGGCCTTGAGGAAAATCTTTCATAACTGTATCCTGCATCCATTTTCAATCCAATTCCTCTTTCTAGGTTTGAGGGCATCCCCATTTCTGTACCTTTTCCCTTTCCTCTTTTATTTTACATTTTTTCTGTGACAAATTTATTCAATGTTAAATTATTAGTATAAAGAAATCAAAAGGAAGAGTATTAAGTTACTAGTATGGCTAACAAGAAAAAAAAAAAGGAAGAATGAAGGCTCAAAGAGGACAAATAATAATGAATTAATACTCCACAGTTAAGGTTGGTGGGGGTCAGGCTTCTACATCTTTTCAGTTGCTTTCCATGGTCTGGCAGCCTCTTCCATCACTCATGCTTCAACCCCCCCCGCTTCTTTTTTCATTCTTTTTACTCACGGCTCAAGCCCTGTCCCAGAGCCTCTGTATGTATAGCAGTTCAAAGCCCAGCCTCATCCATTGCCTCAGCTGGTGGGAGATGAGCAGATGACCTACGAAGTCATCCAGGCACACAGAGGGAAGGCACTGCCAGTGCCAGACTTAGGGCTCCTGGGCCCATCAGGAGCTGGTGTCCATGGATACCTCCAAGGTGGAGGAGTCCAGAGCGCTGCAAGGGCTGCTCTGCCAGAGCAAAATGCAGACATGCATGGAGAAGATCGTATTCCACCAAGATGACTGGGAATATCTCCTTGCCTGCTCTTTTTTCTTCCCAGTTTCCATCTTTGGTAATTCTAGCTGGTGTTTTTTTCTTTTTCAATCAGGCGAGGGTAGAGGGAGCGGCTTGGGTTCCTTTTCTCATCCGTTATAACGTTTCTCGGGAGAACAGATGAGATCATGCTTTTGTGGAGGGCTCAGTAGGAATGCTCCTGGCCACGCCTTAGTGGAGGGTACCTTCTGAGTTCCTTTGTGTTGGCAAATACATGCTTTGAGTCTGGGATGTGTGGAGAGAGTGGTGTGGGAAGGTCTTGGCTGTGGCACTGGAAAGTGGAAAGAGCAGTCTAGCATCACTGAACTGCAGGTTTGGGTTTTCTCTTGCCTGCAGACAGCTGTACCCTTGAGGGGCTCTCATGTGCCCAACTGGCAGATGCTGGGCTAACTTTGATCTCCGTTTTCCAGAGAGAGTGCTCTGAAATCTGCCATGTTTGGACTCGCTGGAGCCCAGAGAACAGACTAGGGACCAGTTTGGGCAGCCAGGCTATGTTTGAGATGCACTGATCCACACATGCCTTATTTTTCTGTACTAAGTAGATGTATCTGTTGATTCACAGAATACTGGAAAGCCTGAAGAAAGACCCCACTGCAAAGCCACCATGATTTTGGGAATGTACAGTCAAATGCAGAGGCTCTGTGATTGTGAGAAGCCTAGACAGGAGAATGGAAAGCTGCTTGCAGGCTTTCTGGAGACCTTCCTCTTGTGTTGAGGATGAAGGATCGTATTTCCGAGGAGGTCCTTCTGTGGACTTCCTTACAGGATTCTAATGTTTTCCGTCCCTAACCTGGCATGTGGCATCTACAGTGTGATGTAAGGACAGCTGGCAGTGCTCTGATACTTTCTGCAGTATTTGCTTCATAAAGGTATGAAGTTGGAAATACCTGCGGAAAGGAGCAGGCCACACACCAAGTGTAGTTTCCTCAGCGTTGCCATCAGAAATTAAAGCCTGGCTTCTCAGTTACAGCCTTCATGCACTAGAAAGCTCCCTCTTTAAGCAGGTTGGTTGTCTTTTACAGTAGGCTCTTGTGAAGCTCTGTGAACGTGACCTGGTCATGGAAGTGCTTCTGTGCCTCCTGGATTCTGAAAATAATTCATTTCCCAAAGTAATTTTTTTGGCCATATGAAAGCAGGAAAAGATAGTTTATCTTGATGATTACCAAAATAATAAGCCAGGGCCCAGTTGTCTGATTAAAAGTTCGTCATGCTGAAAGAAAATAAAATAGGAACAATACTAACCGTATGCTCTTGTCCAAAAGAAGTGGTGCTGGCTTGTAAGCAATTTATTTTTCTCTTGTTTTTTCAGCTTGGATACCTGTGGAATTAGTGACCCTTCTAGACATGATTTCAAAACCGCTTCAAGGGAGACAACTGCTTTCAGTTGGTCAGATGGTTCTGTCTTAAAACAATGGTGATATGTTAAAATGTCTTGTTACTGGGGTTTAAATTATTTTGATTTTTAAGATGTTGAAACTTTGCTGCAGGTGATGGTGATGATCTTATGAAATAACTGTTGCTTTTTAAATGTACCCAAGTTGTTCATCTACATGAAACCTTTAAGGCCGGGGGACAGAAGCACTGAATAAGCGCACAGAAAATTCCCATCCGTCAGTTAGAGTAGCTGGGGAGGCACAAATGAGAGGAAACATTTCACATAAGATACTCAAGCTATTGTGAATATTTTTAATTCTTAGTATGCTACCACCCAAACCTACATTTCTGTTAGTATTTAAAGTGTAGGAATTTGCTGATTTAGAAGATCAGTGAAATAAAAAGATAAACTGCAGTGAAGTGACAGGCTTGGAACAGTCTGCCAACACTTTTTTGCAGAAAGGGAAAACAAATTAAAATACGAAATTCTACCAAAAGAAATAGATAACATCAGGAGGTTGGGAAATGTGTATATATATATTTTTGAACTGTAGGAGTATTCAAATGAATTTTTGTGGTATTTGAGCCATGATGTGTAGAGGACTTCTAAATATTTTAATTTCAGTAGCAACCACGTCTTCACGCCTGTGTTCAGACAGAACACATTTGAATTCTGAACTAGAAAGCACTCTTAAATGTGCCTTGAATCTAGGAGTGGGCTTTTTTGTGGGAAAGCTTCTTGATGGTGAGCAGTTCTCTTACTGTAAAGGTTTTAGAGATGATGGATTACACACAGCCCTCAGATACCATAGAGAGCTGCACAAAGTAAGGACCTAAACAGATAAACCCTTATTCATCTGGGGTTATCTGGCATCGAAGTTGTGTTGGGATAGGCTGTGGTGGTGTTCTGTAATTTTCATTCTGTGTGCTTACAAGGCACTTATCATTGCATTTTGCTTAGATTTAAAAACAGAAATAGTGATAGCAATTTGTGTTTTTTTTAAATTATGATTTTTGAGTGAAACGGGTTGCTTAATTCTTTGGGGGGGGGGGGGCGTAATATACAAGAGAGAAGGAGGAAAAAATGGTATGCTGTATAGGTGTACTCTCAAATCTTTCCTTACATTTTTATTTGTAAAGAATTTTGGATTTTTCAGCCAAGCAAATCTGTTTGTGCATATGATCTGATATTCAGGGATTGGTTTGTTTTTTTTTTAAGTTCAGCCAAAGAAGATATGGAATTGTCCCAAGCCAAACTATTGCAGATGTCAGGCAGAAGAAATGGCTGAGGTTAGCTACGATGCTTTAGGCCACATTTTCGTTTTACATTTGTACATGTAAGATGTAAAACCCCATGACCTTGATGAAGTAAGTTCTCAGGTACATGTGACAGGTCTTAGCATGGCCAGGAGTACATGTCCTTCAGAAAGGTGATGCTGGGAAACATCAGACAGTAACAGAACTTGAGCTCAGAGGAATGCTAAAATACTCCCACTACATGTACTTCTGCTGTTCAAGAAGATTCCTCCATGAATCTTTCCTGCAGGAGGAGGTGTTACCTTCAGTGAATGAGCAGAGGCAGCCTGGCTTGATGGAGTGATTTGTAGTACAGAAAAATACCCTCAATTGGGACTTTACTACTTCTCCAGAAGAAATATGATGACCTCTCCTTAATTTCCAGGGCAGTAAAATAGATTAGACCATGTTCTGTGTGTTTGATACTGTCTGTATCTGGTAATGTTTTTGAGGACCACAATATTTTCTTTCTATTATCTGAGAGAAGCAGCAGATCTGTCTAGGTAGTACGGTGGGAGAGAATGCTTCAGTAATCACTCTGTTTCTCAGCATCTAGGGTTTCTTTTTAGGTTGCTTATATCACCACCTTTCTGCCTTGTCCTGATGCAATTTGATATTTTTAAGTGTTTTTTTTAACTTGAACCTTGTGGTTTCTGAGCGATATGTCAGTGTGTTTGCCATGCTGCGATAGAATCCAGGAAAGATGCTTTAAAAAAAAATTCTAGTTAAATTAGTTAAAAAAGTTAAAATCTAGTTTAATTTTTTTTTTCTTAGACTACAAGTACAAAAAATGACTTAATCATATGATTGTCCCCTGTTGTCTTCAGTGGGCAGAATTAGTACTATTCTGGGTGCCCTAACTGTGCATTTCAATCTGTAACATCTAATAAGTTCTTCTTAAATTTAACCATTATTCCGTTGTTTTTTCATGCTATGAAAAGTTAAAGGGAGACTTGTAATGTCACCGAAATGTGTTTTTTATTATGTAATCGAAAAATGCTTCACTCTGAACTGTTTTAACATGTTTTTTTGTAGTGGAATTTGCACAGCATGTAATTTTATCCTTATACTGCATTATCTATATTCTAGCTACTCACCCAATTAAGAAAAGTAGGAAAGAATATGGAGTCAATTAAATGAGCAAATTGTCTGTTCTGGGTGCCCATTTAACAAGCTATTTTACATCAAACCCTACAGTTATTAATCTGACGGAGAATTTCTGTGGTTCTGGTAAAAATGGCAGCCTGTTAGACATCTATGCTGGAAACTTACATTGCTTCTTCCAAATATTGTTGCAGTCGATCAGCAACATATTCTGGTCCTCTGTGGATGAAAAAGCTAAGATAAATACGAAAATATCTTCATAAGCCACAATTATCTCTTTGGAGTGCAAAATAACTGTTATTTGATTTGAAGGTTGACATTATTTGGGGGAGAGAGCAGTTCAAAAGCGGTAAACCACTGTACCACCGCCCTGTGGGAAAGAAAGCAGCCGGTGTGTAAGAAACAAATTGCAAAACTTGTGAAGATGAGCATTTGTATTACATTAAAAACATTAGGCAGTGTTTTATCAGAGTGTGATCAGTATCACAGAAATGACTCAGTGATTAACTCTGTTCTGGGCAAGTGAGCTCACTTCAAAATTTTGCATCTCAATGTGAAGTGCACATGCAACTTTAAAATACGGTTTTAGTTTAGACCTCTGCCTCCATGTTACTAACATTTAAACCAAAAAAATCATTAGTAATTCTGGTTTATTTATAGATGTGATAATTGGATTCAGTCCCAAAATATAAGTGATTTATCACCTATCATGAATATGAAGCATTGGAAGGGCAAATAGTCATTTAAACAATTATGTCTATTTTTACCTCATCAGTTTTGTAACTTGGTATGTCTTTTATGAGCATCCTGAGTAAACAGTAGGTGGGTGAGAAATTAATTTCCTAAAATTCTGTAATTTCTCATGGAGGTAATAGGAAGTCAATATTTTACAGAGGCAAAGTGTATCTGTCATAGATAAATGTGTGCTGTTGCACGGAGGATGTTAAATGCAATTCCAAAGTGGCAGTGTAAATAGACATTATAAATGCATTTATTAATCTAAACATCAGAAAATTCAGACAAGAAAGATGAAGTCTGTAAAAGGCTGTCACTTCGTATCACATGATAAAATAAAAAGTGAAAACGAATCAGTAAAATAAACCAGTAAAACTAAATATGCTCATTAATGTATAAACATTGTTTTGGAAACAAGACCTGAGTCTGTGCTTTGAATTATAAGTAAACCCAACCTTCGTGTCGGAAGGAGAAGTGCTCTATAATGAAATGATTATTTAATAAATTTTGTTAGTTATTAAATTCTGTGCTTTCAAAGTGTTTCCTATTAGTGTGTCCAGCCTACTTGTACCATACAAGCACAGGACTAGTGCAGAATCGAGAGAGCAGATCTGGGAGAAAAGCGAGATGAAGGAGGTGTTTGCTATATAAGGCTTGCAAATGTCTGTAATTTCACTTCCAACATGTCTTTGCAATATGTCCTCCTGCATTTCTATGTTGTTATTTAGAAGTCTTTCAAAACCACTGTACAAGCAACAAGCTCAAGCTACGTCTAGTTCAGCTTGGCTTATTGAACTGGAGTATTCACTTCAGCAACCAAACACACCATAAAACATGGCTGGAGAATAAAACCTGTACCATTCCTGCATCCATTTTGGCAAAGGGTGATAATTGTTTGGAACATCTGAAAGGCAAGGGTCAAAATATTGCCTGACTGCCTCTTGAGGATGAATGGTTACCTCACATACATGTTGTGATTAGAATGGGAGATTGCTGCTTTCCCTTTGTATGGAAGTTTTTGGGTTGAATTCTGGAGATTTTTTTTTCTTCTGGCTTGTGTCTGATTTTTCCTACTTGGGTAATTCTGGATTGATTCCTGCCTTCCAGCTAAGAGGAACCAGATGGGACTTCTATCAGTATTTGCCTGTGTTACCATAAGCTTGTAGAGGAAGGTGATAGATTAAATATAGAATCACAGCATCACAGAAAGGTTTGGGTTGGAAGGGACCTTAAAGATCATCTAGTTCCAACCCCCCGGCCATGGGCAGGGACACCCTCCACTAGACCAGGTTGCTCAAAGCCTCATCCAGCCTGGCCTGGAACACTTCCAGGGATGGGGCATCCACAGCTTCTCTGGGCAACCTGTTCCAGTGCTTCACCACCCTCTCCAGGAAGAATTTCTTCTTGATGTCCAATCTAAATCTCCCCGCTTTCAATTTAAACCCATTACCCCTTGTCCTGTCACTACAGGCCCTTGTAAAAGCTTCCCCCCAGCTTCCTTGTCTACCCCTTCAGGTACTGGAAGGCTGCAATAAGGTCTCCCCGGAGCCTTCTCTTCTCTAGGCTGAACAAGCCCAACTCTCTCAGCCTGTCCCCATAGCAGAGGGGCTCCAGCCCTCTGAGCATCTTGGTGGCCTCCTCTGGACTCGCTCCAACCGGTCAATATCCTTCTTATGTTGAGGGCTTCACAGCTGTGCAGGAATGGCATCCAGCATGTGTGGGTCTGGCTTAAAAGAACTAGTGTGTCCTCTTTAGGGCTACACAGTGAGTCTGAATTTGGCATAGTTTTAAGTCAAAGCTATTTCCAATCATATATTGTTAAAGAATAGGAAGAGTTGGCTTTGAGCTGTTAATTAATAGATTTTGTTTGAGACTAGTAGTGTTTGGAATAAATGCTGAGAGAATTTCTGACTTTTGCCTGTTACCATGTCAAGAATGTTTTAAAAATGTAAGTTGCAGTAGCAACCTATTGATCTGTACTTCACTCTTTTCTTCTGCTTATGGACTCCAGTGTGGTATACTGTAATAGACATACTTAATAATGCTGTAACATATGAATCGTCAGAAAAGCAAAGTATTTAAAATTACATAGTTAAAATTTAATCTGAAGGTAATGTTCCTTTGAAGTCATTGGCATGGCTTTCTCAAGAAGTGGAGAGTGTTTCAGCAGCTAAAACCAGCACCCTACCCTAAACCAAATATTTTATCTGCCAGGTCACGTTGCATTCAACATCAGCTTAGCACTTTGGTTACCAATGCCATGTGAAGTTCGAGCTAATGGTTCTGTTCTTCAGAAATCCACACAACTTCACATTGCTGTGCTGTATGTGTGGTCTGATTTTGTGTTGGGCTTGCTTTTGTTGCTGTGGTCTGCTTCTCACAAGAGGGGAAGAAAACTCCCACCAATGGTGTCTGTGCATAGAGCACTCTCCCATTTCCTGATAGGATAGCAGGCTTTTGGATAGTACTGGTCTTCATTCCTTAATTGGCCAGCCATACACACTGAGTTATTTTTATTCCTGTGGACTGTAGCACCCTTATAGTTCTACTCTTTTTTTACTTTAAAAAAAACGTATTGAGATCTGTTGACTGAAGTAAGAGCTATTTACACTAGTGAAAAGCAATAGAAAGGCAACAGCAATGACTCTTTGAATAGCTCTTCCCTTCCCTTCCCTTCTCTTCCCTTCCCTTCCCCCCTTATCTATAATTATGTTGTAGTGTATGGTCTATCTGAATCTTTGTCTTGCCTTTAAGCACCTTGATAAATCTTGAAAGGAGTAATGTAAACTCTTCACAGCTGCCGAAAGTTGTAGTAAGATTACTTGGTCTGATAATATACTTCTCTCTCCCATTAGAATATATATTTCAGGTAAATTTAATTGCCTCTAAGCTATGTGCGTCTTGAGAATTATCTTAAAAGAATTTGGTTTTATTTTGTACTGCCATAAGTCAAAGGAATTTTTTTAAAGCCTTAAGCATAGAGTGTGGCAACACAAACTACAAGCTTTGGTAGGGTTTTTTTTTGATGTAGGACTTGCCAGCCCTCCAGCGCGCTGTGGGCTCTGCAGTGCTGAGTGGTGTTTCTCTCCCTTGTTGGTAACGGTGTGGTATACTGTGCATGTTTTTGTGAGGACAGCTGGTTGTCTCAGCTCCCAAAGAATGAAAAAGCCTCTCAGATGAGCACAGCCAGTCAGACTAAATGCCTGTTAAGCTCATGCCGCGTGTAGTCCATAGAGTCTGCATCCTTGGAGATACTCAAGACCTGACTGGACATGGCTCCAGGCAACCTGCTGTAGCTGACCCTACTTGAGCAGGTTGGGGTGGGGTTGGGCTAGGGACCTCAAGTGGTCCTTCTGAATTCCGTTATGCTGTAATTCTCTAAAATTTAACTCAGCAGAAAAAGGAAATCCAAATCAGGGCATGTCTGTATGTGTTAAATTTCACAGGTCTTTGTCCTCTTCAATGAGGAATTTGTCATTAATTTATCAAAATTATTTCCTGGACTTTTATTTTGATTGTTTGAGCTTTTATATCACCAGAATAATGATGTTATAGTTCTGTATAGATGTTTTGACATCTTCATAATTGTAATGCTTCGATGTCATGTATAATGAATGTTTTGTTTCTTGGGAACTTCCATTAGTTTCTCTTACATCATATTAAATAAGTTTTATACTTTGGATTCACATAATACATAATCATTTTACCCAACCAGCTTTACACTCAGACGGAGGTTCGTAAACTACTTCACTGCTGACTGGATGTCACAGTCAGCAGTGGCACAAATGACAGACACTGCCATTGGCAGCTGTGTTGACAGCAAGTAATACTGTTGGCTTTGGAAGTGATCGGCTCAGTGTCAGGCTGCTTGCCAGTCTGAAGTCATTAATGGTACTTGTACTCAGAGCAGCTACTCTAATGGCCTTTTCTTAGGGTCTGCATTTTGCTAAGTCCTATGGCTGTAATTTCAGGCCTCCTACAAGGCCTCCTGACCGGCAGAAACTTGGAACATAGTACAAAGATACGTTTTGGCTTCAGATGTTAGTTTCTTTTTAAGATAAATGCTTTAATAATGCAAAACATTTTTACTGTTGTTATTACTGTCATAGTTTTTATTAGATGAACCAAGCATATTTTAGGGGAACCTTAACTGCCCTTCGGAGCTTTCATCTTTTTGACATTACAGCGAATAAAGCACTTACCACTTCTCAATCCACATGTATAGATAGATCTCAGTTTCTGCTTCTAGTATAACATGACAGGCAATGAGAGTCGAGAACCCTTAACTCTGCAGGTGGTTTGGGGTGATGTTCTCATCTACCTTTCCTTGTCATCTGAACTTTTTTCTAGTCAGTGCTGTCAAAAAGTACTTTCAGAGGGCGTGCATACTGAGAAAAACATCTGTAATAAGTTGAATGGTAATCTTTTGTATCTTCTTGTTTTCACCATCAGCTGTTGAGAGACTTTACCTGACTAGTTCCTTAGTTTTAGAATACAAAATTATTTCAGAAGATCTTAATCACGTTTTCTCCTCCAACTCACAGGGCTTTAAGAGACTTACTCCTATATATTAGCATTGATAGCTACTGCTTATCTAGCTTCTTCACTTGCTGCTTTATCTCTCACCTCAAGTGCTATTGAAAAGATCATTAGAAGAAGGGAAGCTCCACCAGTTGGGTCAGCTCAGCCAGAGTTGAGTCCCATTGCCTCAGCTGAATTTATGTTTTATTAGAGCGCACTCAGATAATCTAAAACAAGTTAGCAGTTTAACGAGGGAGAACCCTGGTCTGCTAGGTGAATCTCATTATTTGAGCCTCTTGAAAAGAAGGAATTTGTCCAACTGCAGTTTTCCTGAGTCACACAAACTGCACGTGGTTTCCTGTGGTCTTCAGAGCAGTGCTTTTCCTTCCAGTCCAGCAGTGGTTTGCCCTTTCACTCTTCCTGGCAGCTGTTCAGGTTTAGGTGTCTTCAGTGCCCTCCCTTTCTGCTGGTCCATGGCCAGAGCTGCACTGCTAAGGAGCTCTGAGGAGCTCAACAGCCTCTCCTCCTGCACCAGGGAAGTAGTGAGGGCACTGCAAGGAGGTGGCCTTCTCCTGTTCTCCGCTTGCATCCTTTCTGGGTTAAACATATATAAGGTAGGTACGCAGTAAACTGAAAACAAACTAAATAATTCTACCATCTGTTACGAACCATCGAAACAGAAGTAGGATAAAATAAGAATTCATAATAGCTTTAAAAATATAGTGCAGTTTGGAGAGAAGGCAGGTGAATGTTTATGTAACACAGATTGCCATGGAAAAACTAAGTTGTCTGTTTTTGACGTGTTAATGATTTTAAAGCTTCTTAAGTATAATTGGTGAAATTTATCCAGATATCATTTCTAAGAGTCACTGTCAGCACAGAGCTAGGTAAGACTCTGTAGGTGCCTTCCTTCCTGAATAAATGCACAAACACAACTTATGTAATTTGCAGCATATAGTTATTGCTGCCCTCTGTTCTTCCATAAATTAGTGGTTTTAATTAATCTTTTTGTTTATGGTAGAGTTGCTTCTCTTTTGGCTGACTTCACCCCCTGTAGGAGCCATTCTGTCCAGTGGTGCAGAAAACCATGTCTGTGATAAGAGGCTTGATGAGTCGCGAACGGGGGTAATTTATATGGAGGGTGGTTCTTGTACAGGGTATGCAGATGAAACGACCGTGGGACAAGGATTTTTGTAATGGGACTTAGAACAGTCACCTCTGAGATGAGGATCGAGCATATGATCCTCAATCCCACGAGGATGGGGAATATACCTCTTGGGTTTTTGGTCAAGGGTTTACAGGCTAGGCTTGGTTGTCTTTTAGAAGGTTTCAAAGAGACCAACGAAGTTTGTGAGCAATGTGGTAGCCAAAGTGCTGGCTGTTCACCAAACTCTTCTACATTCCTGTTTTGTACAGGACAACGTACATTTTGTACAGGACAATGTATTTTTCTTCACTTTTTTTAGTTTGCTATGGAAAGGTATATTACAGAACTCTGAAGGTCTTTGAATCGCTTCTGAACAAAACACAAATTTTAGCAAAGGAGGATGTCTAGGTGGTTTCCTGAGCTCAAGTGTTCAGATAAATAGTATGGATCTAGAGAGCATGACAAAAACATCTGCTCTTCTGGAGTGAAAGCTGTTCTTCACAGCATAGGAGTTTTCTGTGGGCTTTGCCTTTCAAGTGTGAGATTCTTCTGGAATTTGGGCCATAGTTTCACAGTAGGCAAGAACAGGATGAGGAGAATTCTTGATCTTAAGACTTTGCATTAATACAAATTAATGTGGAAATTGGTTCCTTTGTATTACAGCATAATTTCAAAATCAGTAACTTATGGAATGTACTTACTAAATCATGCCTGTCTGGTTGAATAGTTTTAATTGTGCTTCACTGAGAAGGATGTAACACCCTTTGAGGATTTCTTTCTTATCGATAACATTTGTTAAATATATATATGCAAAAAAAAAAAAAGTGATATCCCAAACTGCTAACCTAAAATTAAGAATATGAACATGAAAAATATTATTCATACAGTACATCAGATGGGCTGTTTATTTCATTATAATAATGAAGCACATCTTTTTAATGAATTAAAAACCATTTTGAGACAAACAGGTGGTGTTAAAGTTGGGACTAAGTCAAGAGGCATCATACTTGCAAATGAGGCAAGTGGTGATAAGTAACACAATGTGCTGTTGGTAAAAATTGTTGACCCAATCTGTGCTGTGCTGTTCAAATCATCCGCTAGATCTTCAAACAACGGCACGCCTCTCTTACAAAGAATAAACTGTTTCTTGCTTGTTAGCTGTCCGGTACTAAAGAATTAAGACTTTCATTGACAGCAGAGTGATTTTAAAAGAAGCCCAGAATGGTTTCTGTCTCGTGATTTCAAGGAGAAGCTTTTTCAGTCCACCCAGACTGATGGAATTTCTTTCTTGACCTGGATAGAGATGGTGGTTTGTCCGGGATGGAGGTGGTTACAGTCATGCCAGAGGTGGCCTTAAGTTCTACCAGTTTCAGCAGTCGAAGGACGAACTCAAAGTTTCTGCACTCAGGGGTATGTGACAGGAGCATAGCGTTTTAGCTCTGTTTTTTGTTGTACATCAGTGTGCTTCCTGCGGCAGCGTGGAGCAGAGCTCTGTCTGTTGAGCTGTTTCATAAAGAAAATGCCAGCCTATTGTGTGGTTGCATTGCAAAGTGCAGAACGGAAGACTGAGTGTCAGTGTTAATAACTGTTACCTGTCAGCCTTAGTGGTCCTGTACTGTCAGTTTTCTAGTAAATAGGCACTCAATCTGAATGCTATTTAGATTATTTTTGGATAACTTATGCAGCAAAACTAGTGAGCAAGTTAACCTTATGGTATTTTTCAGGAGTCTCTCCCAGGTAGTGACTGTTGCATGTGTTCAGTGCTGTCTTTTAGTGCACTGGAATGAATTTCAGTCTGTGATGCACATCTAGCAACACAGGTAGTTGCTGCATGCAACTTTAATGTGTAGGTATGCTCCATGAATTCTTCTGAGCTGGAGGTGAAGGGTAACTTCTCATTTCCTTTCTGGATGCTTCCAATTTTCCTTAACCAACAGATTCAAAGTTCCTATCAGGAATTGTAGTGTTGAAATTACTTAAAAACAAAATAAAAAGCACCAAATAAGCATATTTCTCAGAATGGGACATTGATAAGTCCATGGGACCTGATGGGATGCACTCCAGAGTGCGGGGGGAGCTGCCTGATGTAATTGCAAGACTACTCTCAATTCTCTTTGAAAGATCTTGGAGGTTGGGAGAGGCTCCTGAAGACTGGGACAAAGCAATTGCAACTCCTGTCTTTGAGAGTGGCAAGAAGGAAGATCCAGGGAACTACAGGCCGGTCAGCTTCACCTCCAACCCTGCAAAGGTTGTGGAACAATTAATCGTGGAAACAATTTACAAACAAATGAAGTACAAGATGGTGATCATGAGTAGGCACTATGCATTTACAAATGTTTAACCAATCTCCTAGCTTTCTTGATAGGGTGACTAGCTTGGTGGATAAGGGAAGAGCAGTGTGTATTTACCTCCCTTTCAGTAAGGTTTTTGACACTGTTTGCCTTTACATCCTCATAGACAAGCTGATGGCTTACCTAGCTGTGAGTGGTCAGTGAGGTGGATTAAAAACATGTTGAATGGTGGGGCACAGAGCACGGTGATCAGTGGCACAAAGTCTAGTTGGAGGCAGGTTGCTAGTGGTGTATCCCAGGGGTCAGTAGTGGGTCCAGTACTGGTTAACCTCTTCATTAATGAGCTGGACTGTGGGACGGAGTTCAGCATGTTCACAGATGACACAAAACTGGGAGGAATGGCTGGTACACAAGATGGGTGTGCTGCCATTCAGAAAGACCTGGACAGGCTGGAGAAATGGGCTGACAGGAATCTTATGAAGTTCAGCAAAGTCCTGCATCTGGGACAGAATAACCACAGGCACTGGTACAGGCTAGGAACCGAGCACCTGTCTGCCATGTCCTGGTGGACAACAAGTTGGATGTAAGCTAGCAACCCACTCGGAAGGCAAAGAAGGCCAACAGCATCTTTTAGCATCAGGATGAAGCGTTAGGAGAAGTGTTGCCAGTAGGTTAAGGGAGGCAATCCTTCCCCTCAGCACTGGTGAGGGCATATCTGGGGTGCTGTGTCTAGTTTCTGGGCTCCCCTGTACAAGACACATGGACACGCTGGAGAGAGTCCAGTAAGACCATAAAGATGATGAAGGGACTGGGCCATCTGTAATAAGAAGAGGCTGAGAGGGTGTGGGCTGTTCATCTTGGAGAAGCGAAGGCTCAGAGGGGATCTTATCAATGTGTATAAATAGCTGATGGTAGGGATTGAAGATGATGGAGCTGGACACTCTCAATTAGAAACAAGGAAGTTTCATCTGAACACAAGAAAACACTTTTTTACTGTGAGAGTAGTCAAACACAGGCTGCCCAGGGAGACTCTGGAGACTTCATCCTTGGGGACATTCAAAACCTGTGTCAACACGGTCCTGCTCTAGGTGACCCTGCTTGAGCAGCAAGGTTGGCACATGATCTCAAGAAGTCCCTACCAACCTAAACGATTCCAGATGCAAACCAGTCTTGTTACACATAACACTGAAGCTATACATTTGAGAGAGACATGTAACAGAGAATGGAAGTGTTGGGGATTTTATTTCCATAAGCATTTAAAATTTCCCAGTTGAAAAAATGGAAGCTTTGAAGCTGACTTTCTGCCGACACACTCTTGAAGTCTTTTACCTGTTCTTGCTTGTATTTTCTCAGTTCTGGGGTTTCTTGCAACTGCTGGTGCAGCCACCCTTTCTCTGGACCTGAGCATCGAACTTTCTTTGAAAAACAGTTTCTTCTCTCCTTATAAAATCAGATGTGCTTGGCTTTTGGGTTTTGATTGGAATTTAGATCTAGATGTTATTTATTTTTTTAATAAGCTTTTTGATTCTAAACAGTTTAACAAAGTTACTGTAATAAACCAGAAGAGCCAGTTGTGACCCTCCTGCCCTTCTTGCTCATTGCTTTTTGCCTTCCTGGTCTTGGCTCTTTTCCCACTCTGTGTTGGGAGGCTTGGAAGGATTGAAGGAAGGTATTTCTGGGGTGATGGAGGGAAGAGCAAAGA
Source organism: Rhynochetos jubatus (assembly GCA_027574665.1). Classification (NCBI taxonomy): domain Eukaryota; kingdom Metazoa; phylum Chordata; class Aves; order Eurypygiformes; family Rhynochetidae; genus Rhynochetos; species Rhynochetos jubatus. The sequence goes on along the minus strand of CM050650.1, from coordinate 93,466,612 downwards.
AAGTGAAGCTGGGACACTGTGACTTGGAAGGCAAATGGACTTGGAAAAAGAGGAAATTAAATTAGTGGAGTTTATTAGCAGAATGCAGGAGGGGAGACAGACATGTCAGGCCAGTCGGTAGGCTTAGGGGACATGTAGCAAGGTAGATTGGTGGGATGTTTGTATTTGCATAACATCCATGTACGTAATTTTATGCAAGTTTTCTCTCAGACTTTGCAATGCTTTTCGAAGTGTAGGTGTATCCTGCAGCCCTACTAAGAATAGGCAGGGAATCTTAAGAAAATCATGATTTAAAAAAAAAAAAAAAATGGGTGGGAAGGAAAGCGAAGAAATTAAATAGAAAGTGGAAAAGCGTAGCAGAAGAAACGATAGGGAAGAAATAGCATAGCTGAAAATCAAAGGGATAATTATGGGAGGGAGAAGATGGCAGTAGTTGTATAAAATATGGGAAATAATTAGAAGCGTACATCTACCATCTCTGCTTCTGAGGGAATCATGTTGAAAATGGCTCAATTATGCTGTTCCTCACTGGACACTGTTTCTGGAAAAAAAAAAATGCCACTCCAGATGTTTTAGAAAGCGTTATGGAAGGCTGTTATGTTTTGAAAAAAGAATTAAAAAAAACCAGTGGCAAAGTTTCCTGATTTATTTCAGTTGAGAAAGATTAAGTCAGCTTTGAATGTGTTATCTAGGTGTACTTAGTACCTGCAAAAATAATAGTCACTCACAAGTTCTTTTTTAGACATTTATTTGCACTACAGTGTTCCCTTCTACTTGGGTGCTGGAAAATGCTGATTTTTCCCTGGGAACACTGCCCTAATGAAGTGAGAAAATTGGCCTTTTATAGTGGGGGGGAAAAAAAAAAAAAAGTCTTGAAACCTGTCTCTTTTAACAGTTTTCTGTTTGTAACAATCTCAATAGCAAGAAGCTGGTGTTTAACCTTTCCATACATGAAGTTACCTGGTTAAAGAGTAATGTTACTTTGCCCAGAGAAACCATATTTAAGTTCAGTGCACTTTTTCTTTAAAAACACTTCTAATAATTGATCAGGCATAAGCTGATCAATGTGAAGGACTGGGTGTTGATGCTAACTTCAAATGAGATTTTCCCATTTATTTTTCTTGCTTTTTGATGTGGCAGATTGGAAAACTGTGTTATCATGAGTATAGTGATATGATGAGTATTTTTCTGGGTTCCAAGGGTTTTGTTAGTGAGCTGATGTCAATCTTTGTTAAGAGGAAGACATATAAATCCTTGAGGAGAGTTTAGTTTCTTAAAACAACTGTGTGAATCTAGTGTGATCTAGTGCCACTGTTGGTATCCACTTGTACTTTGTTATCAACAGTTATCTCATCATCACGTATTTTCTTATCATCAATACAGTTATTGCACTGTGTGACCTATAGGAGGGCGCTAAATTCTTCTGTGCAGAGTTGAGAAAAGTGAAAAATGAGTGGAACACTTAGTTTTTAGCCAGTATTATTGCTTAAAATATTTGATGCCTTCAGAGGGAAGATGGTTGATAAAAGCAGAACATAAGTGGTGTAATATTTATTTCCAGTAGCATCCCTTTTATTTTTGGAAGCACTGTAGGTCTCATAGAGCTCATTTTACAGGGGAAAACAGACATAGATGAGTTCCACACTTCTTACCACTGCTTCTCTATAATTTTTCTTCTCTTCCAATCCTGCTTTTAAAATTAGACCTCTAAGAAGTCTTTAAAAAAGCGGCCACTGTGGGACATGTTCATTATATCTGCTCTTCTTGCTCATTGAGCTTTAAGGTAGGTGATTGAAGTTGGGACAGCAGTTCCAAGCAATTGAATTGATGACTTGGAAGAAAAGCTAGCAGGTGAATTCAGCAGGGTGTCCTTTTTACTATGGAGTTCCTTGATTACCAGGAAAGTGGTGCATCACATTTCTGCAGATTGTATCCCGGTAGTAACACATTCCCCATCCATCAACAAATAGTAAATTTAGGGCTGCAAGTGGGTGGGGAGAGGAAGTGGGTGGAGGATGCTGTGCTCCCCAGGTTTGTTTTACAAGCCAGGAAGGTGATGCAGGAAGTGATCTTGGTCGTTTGACCATGTGGTATTGCCTACAGGGTCAGTAGTCTTCAGAAAATTATCAATTGCATGTTACTTGGAAAATAAAATCCAAAAGAAGCTGTTGTCTTCCAGTTTGCTTTTTGACCCATCATTCCACATAAAAAATTCTGGATAGAATTAATAATGTAGATATTTGGTGTTTGAAAGCAGAAGTATGCTGTGAATTAAAAAATCTTAAGCTAGTTTTGTCAGAATAAGATGTTCACACAAAGGAAATTTTTGTTTCTTTTCAGACAACATAGGAGTTACTTGTGTTTAATAAATGATAAAAGGTTCTATTTTCCAGAAATAATTATGTAAGTAGGGATAGCCATTCTGTGTATAGAATCAGCCATATTTTTGGTTTTTAAGTTTGACCATTATTAGTAAATGTAACTTCACGTTTTTCCATGACAGTTTGTGTTGTGTTGTAACATTAAACTCTAGGCATTTCTGTTTATGTATTTTTGCTGTATGCGTGCTTTTGTAGATCCAATTCTGTTCACACACGCAATGAAATTAAGAAGCGATGGGTGTGTACAAGTAGCATCAGTGCTGTGATGAAGTGCTCTTAAAATAAGTATGCACAAGGAGAAGTGTCTGGAGATATAAAATATTCAGAGGGTTGAATTAATGACTGGGAAAGACGGTTTGATGTTTGGAAAGTTTCTTTTTAAAAAATTAATCAATTATGGATTAATATAAAGCTGTTTGATTAGCTGGCGGCAGCGGGTGTTGTCTCTGCGATGGTGGGGGAAGGAGCAGGCCGAGGCAGCTGTGAGCCGGTGGTGTGACCCAAGGGCAGCATGGTGGGACCGGTTCAGCCTGGGGCACACACCCTGCATCTCCTGGGGCGGATGATCAATTGGGGGTGTGTGTGGGGGCATCTCCCCTGTATGCGCTGCAGCCTGGGGGGCTCTCCTGGGACTGGGGTGTGGGCAGCCCTGATGCAGCCTGTGCTGGGGTATCTCTGGGCTGACTGCAAGGCGGTGATTTCCCCTTAGCCCAAAGTTAGCGAAGCTGCTGCCTCCTCCTTCACCGTGACTTCTGAAACAGCGTGCGTGAAGACAGAATTGCCTTTTGTGATTTAAAAGTGCCTCCTATTAGGCAGATATTGTTAAAATAGATTCTGGAGGAAGTAAAAATCATTAACTATAAAAAATGATCTGTAATATTAGACGTTCTGACAATCGTTTCAAAATGCTTTTTAAGGACTCTTTCTGCAACTTCACATGAAGCCCTCTCTCTCCCCAAATTCATTGCATAATACTTCCCTAGCTGCCGGAATGTTTCCATGTGTTTCTCTGCGTGTGTGTGTGTGTATATATAGCTAGTTAATGGGCTGTATAAATAAGGATTGTGCTTCTTGTCCAAATGATCCATCTTGCTGATACTGCTGCGGAGCGTATCCGTTGCCATCAGAGCTGAGCTCTCGAGCCTGGATGCTCATTTTGGTGAATTCTCAGCTGCTGCTTTTTTCTTTTTTTTTTTAATTTTTTCTCCTCGTGGCACAACTCAAATCACACTTACGATTTCAGTCAAAAAATCATAAAGTCAGTGTTAATGTGGGTTTCTCTCACATGAATCTAGAAATTACTTCCTTTTTCTTTGGTTTCTGTATTTAAGCCCAGTCCCAGAGAATGGTCTAAATATAAGACTGAGGATGGCAGAGCTCTACATTAGCAGTGTCACTTCAAGTGTCTCTGAAGTTCTGATCTTTCTAGCATATGTATGTAAAATTAAAATGTGAATTTTCTGGATAAGGTTTGTGGTTTAAAAAAACCCCCAAACTGAAGAGAGATTTTTTTAGTTTTAATTCCCTCTGCAGAAGCTGCTGTTTTATTGATGCTATTTAGCAGAGGGCCCAGTTTACAGCAGAGTGCTGAGAAGTTATTTGTTAGAGAACACTGGAAGTCAGAACATTTCCAAGTTGTGAAACATTCTGCTGAGTTTGTTTTCTAATTAAATGTTTAAAGGTTTCTGTATTAACCAAAATATTTATGAAATTTACATCACAGGACTTCAGTCTTTCAGCACGACAGCGCACATAACAGTGTTCAGAGGCTGTTCAAAGTTAGCAGGATGGTTTTGATCAACCACCACTTCAAATCAGTGTTTTTTGGCACTGACTTTTATATGGTGTGATAGTATCAGTGAATAATCTGAAGCAATATCTTCAGTGTATATCTGATAGCTTTTATTTGGGTAGCAGCTACTCAGCTAGTGAAAAAAACACAGGCTTTAAGCCTTACATTTGTTAGCTCTAATACATCTCATGGTATTTCTGTGTTAGCTTGGATTAGTTACTACTGCTGTCCTACTGGTGCAGGTACTGCCCAGATGCTTTACCAGCCTTTTTCACCATGGTTGATCAAATCAGATGTTTTCAGCAGTCCCAACTTAAAAGCTTTTGGCAATTTGGTTGATCCGTACCTGTCTGGCGTTTCCTTTTAGTTGAACATCTGCATCTGCCAGATGACCAGTGGTACTCAGTTTGTGTCTTACCAAAACAATTCAGGGAAAGATGCTTGGCTTGAAATTCTTGCATGCTGTAGTGAAGAGGAAATGTCACTCTAAAAAAGCCCCTTAGGTCTGTCTCAGCAACTGGTTACAAGTCAACCAAGTCCTAGTGCAGGAGAAACTTTGCACTGACCCGAACCCCAACTCCCCTGTTGCAGTGAAGGTGCCTGGTGCTCAGGCAAGGAGGTGTGAACGAAATAGCAGGAGAACTTCCCCTCCAGCCCCATTTCTCCAGGATTTCTGTCCAGAAGGCAGCTGCAGGGTTTCTGCCTCTTCATTTCTTCTGTGTGACAAGTCTCAGGGAGTGGGATCACAAGACAATAAAGAATCAATTCCACTTAGTTGTTAGGGCAGTTATGAATCTGAGTTTTAAGCTAAATAATAATGTGATTAGCAAGTAATGTATAAAATTATACAGTTGATTAAAATCAGGTAGTATGATTTAATTTTTTTGCTAGGTGTTTTGACAATAGTGGATGGAGGGAAAAAAAGATGCCCTGTCTGATAATCACAATCATGTTACCTGAGCTGTGTTTTGGTTCATTTATGTAAACCCATGAGTATCTGCTGAAAAGAAAAGTAAGCGGAAAACTTGGCATGAAACAAGGATGTTGTATGTTTCTTGGTTGTGGATTTTTAACATTCAGTCTGTAGTTCTGATTTAGAATGGAGATGTTGGGGAAAAATGGGATGTAGGGAAATGACAAATTTTAGAGGTATCTTCAGGAAATGAAGTTTTGGGAGCAATCTGATGATTATTCTCTGAGCTTTTTGACAATTTTTGCATTTCTTAAAATTGATGTTATATGGCGTATAATGCCTTTAGTCACTCTAGTAAAAATATTTTGCAGTTTGGGAAAGAGAGAGCTCTCTTCAAGTATTGTGTTTCTTTGGCTCATTTCCTAGCTACTAAATGCTTCCTCTCAGGGTACAACCTTTCAAAAATCAGCAAAGGAAGTACTAATAAGCCATGAGACTGTTGCTGCCAGTCTAATGTAATTCCTTTTGTAGTGAAGAAGTGTAGAGCAGAAGCAGAAAACTGCAGCCAATTCCCCACAGGATGGAGCAAATGCATCTATCCTAGGTGCAGTAAAATGGAAAAAAATTATGGCAGAAGATGGAATTAACTGATTATCTGACAAAAGTACCGTATCGTACGGAAATTCCGTTATGTGAAAGTAGACAGGAACTTGTTCACGGTGGAGAGACCAGGCATGGAGCATTTTACCTGAATATGCAGGTAAAGATGTTCACTGAAAGTGGCTAAAGTATGCCAGAGGGTGCATGTATGGGTGAAGAGCATTTTGCACACACAGACATGGCTTAACTGGATCCGAGACAGTGGAAGATGACTTTTGGCTATGTGGTAACAGAAAATACCTTTAAAGCCAGCTTAACCAACTTCTGCAGGGATAACTGGCATTGGGGAAAACCTGTTTGACAACAGATGTCATTTATCAAACTGAAAGGAATCTTGTTTAGATGAGGGGAAAAATCCTTTCCCATGCTCCGAGTGGGCTTTCCAAATGTTAATCTATATGCTAGTTTTATCAATAATCAGTAGTATTTTAAAGACTCTGATGGCACGTGAAAATGTCAGTTGCTGGACCCCAGATCAGATATGGTCTGTGCAACATACGGGCTTGATCTGAAATTTTGTTAGATACAGAACATATTTTAGAAAGCATTTAAGGAAATTTTTGCAGTGGTTCCTGTAAATCGTGGTAGAGGTGCCCCTAAGGCTGTGGAGGAAGCCTGCAGATGTAACAAGACCGCTTTCTATCATCTTTGAAAGATTATGGCAATCAGGAGAGATCCTGGATGACTCGAAAAATACAAATGTTGTGCCCATCTTGAAGAAGAGCAACATCTACAAGTTGTTGGTCTCTCCACAGCACCTGGGAAGATTATGGAGCAAATTCATTTCAGAACATGAAAGACAAGAAGGTGGTTGAGAACAGCTAGCATGGCGTTACCAATGACAAATCATGCCTGACCAACCTACTTGCCTTCTACAAGTGACTGTCTCCATACACAAGAGAAGTGCAGTGAATGTTGCTTGAAATGGATTTCAGCAAGTTCTCCAAAATGTTCTTCCATAGCATCCTGGCAGACAAATTAGGGATTGATAAGTGGGTGATAAGGTTGATGGAAAACTTCATTCCAAGGTTGGTGATCAGCATCCAAAACGGAATTGGCAACTGGTTACTAGTGGTGTCTGTCAGGAATTGATGGTGGGCGAGAATGCTGTTTGATGGGACGACCCTCATTACTGCGGGCTTCCTGGCTATCCCTGGACTCTTGGCTGAGCTTGGCTACCATCTCCATACCTGCTCTCCACGTTTGGTACTCTGGGACTGCCTGGCTTGTCAGCAAGGCTGCTGCCTCTGCCTGCCTGGTTATCATGCTCAGTGGCTGGCTCCCCTTGCCCTGCAGGGATGCTCTTGCTGCTCCCAGACAGCAGTGCGTCTTCAAAAACCATGTTGCTCGGCAGCAGGGTGTTGGACTTGCTGAAGTCTGGAGATCCCTTCCGGCCTACATGGTTTTGTTACTCCATGAACTGTGGCTGTGCTCCAGCTCACCTTGCTTACAGCACTGATGGAGCTTTAAATCATACTGACTGCCTTGTGAGCCCTTTGGTGTTGGTATTTAGGGTTTATTTGTTAAAATAGATGTGGAATCTCAGGCAGCTATTTGTCGACATGAATGTGATACTGGTGAACTTCATTGTACTTTCTCTCATCATGAGCGGTATACAAAGAGAGGGGGCAGGTGGCTGAGGCTCCTCAGCAGATTTCAAGGGAAATGCCTCAAGAGTCCTACAGAAGGGACAACCTCCCACTCATCCAGAGCTGCCAGGAGAGAAGTGTGCAAACTTTGCTAAGCCAGTATCTCTTGTCACGAGAGCTGCTTATCTTGGTGCAGTTTTGTTTCCACAACATTCACCATTGGGTATCACATAGGAACAAGCGAGGTTTGCTGGACGTGGTCTTACAGGTTGTGGTGATGGTTGTGCAGCCCCCTGTGTCCAGGCTGACTCTGCGGCTGTCCTGAGGGAATAATTAAAGAGGGGGAGGCTCAGTGTGTTTCTGTTGGGCTGTGCTCACGGCAGGAGAGCGTGGGGGAGAGGGTGTGCTGCCTAACCCACTTCCAACAGCTTGGACTCCCTTCCAGGAGCTCAGAGGAAAGGTGCCGGCAGCCAAGTAGGTGTTTCCCATAATGTCGAATCCATACAGTGTAAGCCGTGCAGCAGCTCTGCTCTTGCTGCTGGGAGTCCGTACCGCCAGGCCTGCTCAGACCCGGCCTGGAAGTGACCGTGACACCTTGGCACCCTGGTAGCTCTGCAACTGTGGGACTGAGAGGACGTTCTCCACTTTCTCCTCTCACAGCCGCTTCCACTGGCTTGTGCTGGAAGTGAAAGCACATGTGGCAAGGAGAAAATAAGCAGACGCTATTAGCTATTTTACTGCTGGCACTAGCCGTGCCAGGCAGGGCAGAATTATTCTGCATTTTGCTGTGTTACCTTAACTCTGCTCCTACACAGCTCTAATTATAATCCTGATATGATCTAATTAAAAAAAACCCGCTCTCTATACTGCCTGATTGATTCTGTAGCCATGAAACAGTGAAAGCTGGGCAGGCTTAGCAACTCAGGAGGATCCCTGCCGCAAACTCCGACCCATGGTGAATACTGGGCGGAGAATGTCTGTGAATAAATGGGGTTGGTAAATATGGATATTGTCAGTAAAGTCTCAGTATTAAAAAATATGCTCCCAGATAACTGGGATTAAGTCTGCTGTCTGAATAGGTAGATGTTGTGCATGTGGTAGTCTGTACACGAAATAGGCAGCTGTCGGTAGATTTGGGGGAAGACGGCTGTTCGTGCGGCCATTTTTGTATTTGAAACTGCTCCGAGTAAGGAGTCGCTCCATTTGTACTACAGTTTCTAATTCCAACTCTGCTGCGAAAACCCGGTGTGATTTTAATGGTTTTTAATCTACATTCGAATATTGCATGCTTATTCGTTTTCACCAGAGATTTGCTATTGATTGAATCCTTAAACGGTGTCCCTGCTGACAGAATTGCTTCCTACCAGCTAGCATCTGTCTGCTGGATCGGGGGCTCTGGGTTCATATCCTTGCTTTCACTGACACAAATAGGATGGCTTAGCACATCTTTCTTTTTTTGTCTCTCCCTCTTTATTTGTAGTTCTCCACCTCCGTAAATCCTTCTGTCTTTTCTCTTTCTTCTTTCCCTCTAAACTTCTCGCCTAGTGAAGCTAACAGAGGAGGGTGTGTGGGATGAAAAAGTAGAAAAAGGGGAGAGAAGTGAAAAGGAGCTTGAGGGAGACAAAAGAGAGAATGTGAGAGGTGAGGAGGAGGTGGTAATGAAGGTGGAAAATAGAACAAAGAAGGAGGGGGAGCGGGTGAGTGGAAGGGGGGATTAAATAAGGAGGGCAGGAGAAGGGGAGAGGCTCTGCTCCTAGACTTTCAAATGGAGATATGGCAGTAATTTTTATCCTGCTCACAGGAAGAGTAATTAGAACAAATGCTGGTCCTGAACCTTTCTGCCAGGCAGTTAATTTTCCAAAGCCATGAATGCATCAGCTTTATATTATTCTTACCTGTAGTTATTAAATGTGTCAAGCAAGTCTGCCCACTGGGCAGCATGAGGAGATATTTCCAGGCACATTTACTGTTTCTGTTGCTGTATGGGCAATTTTTTGGATATGAAGATCCAGTTTTGGCAAAATTAATCTAAAAGAGTGTTTGCACTGTGGTTACTTAACTGTGTATCTGCTCTTATTGGGTGGGATTTAACTTCTGGAGACTAGACTTTAAATCACTGCCTGCGGGAAGCAAACTTTGTGGCAAACACAGAATAACTGGGAATGTGACTTCCTGGCTCCTCCGCAGTCTCACGTAGTATACCTTTCCCTTCTCTTTGTGAGTGTCTCCCACACTGTCCCTTTCTCTGGTATGGAAAAGCTGAGGGAAATCAGTGTTTCTCCACCGATAGACTAGAGATGGTGGGTGTCTGTTCACAGACTGTCCTTTCTTTGAGACCATGCCTTTCTGTCCTTTTGGTCAGGAAGGCTTAGCAGGGGTAACTGTGGTTGTTCAAAAGAGTAGAGATGGCAGGCAATAATGGAGAATGGCTCTGCCCATCAGTGCTGAGCCATCTTCTGTGCATTTTCCATTTCTTTGTGCTGTGCAGCAACAGGGATATTCAGCTCATCACTGCTGCTATTCTCTGCATTAATACAGACTGTTGATTGCATTTTCTTGTAGTTCGGATTTCTTTGAGTATGTGCACCGAACTGTTATTCACCCCCAACCCTCCCGAAGCAACTTTATGGTGCTGAGCAATTACAAATTAAAATGGAAAGTGTGCTTTGGTGCTTCACTCTTCTGTAGTTGCAATAATGTCTGGGGAAATACTGCAATGGAGAAATTCTGTGTTGAGGTAATTCTAGAAATCATGTTCACATTAGAAATCCCCAAACTGTACTTTATTTAAAAATGTTTTAATGAGCTGCCATATTCCGTGCATTAATCTGTCAAAGAGAAGTGCATGGGAGTACATTTTGAATCCCAGAGTGGAACTGAGGGACCGTGTTAGAGGTGACATACTGTTTTCATGGTAGAAGGTATGGCTTTGTTCCCTCACACCTTTCCCAGTACTAACTTGTGGTGGGAAGCCATTGCAGGCTCTATTGTGTTGTAATAAGAATGAAAGAAAATCTTAAATAAGGGAATAACTGTGATATTCTTTAGCAAACATAGAAAGGTCTTTATTTTATACTTCTTTGGAAGATACCTCTGCAAAAGAGTCTTGTGGACAACCTCCAGTATTTTCTCTTCATGAACAGAAGAACAGAACTGGGAAACTGAGATTTCCTGGTGAGTTGTTCTTGGCTGATGATTGTGTTTTCCTTTGGGAGGAATGTCTGTGAGAACATTTCTGTTGTTATTGTCACTTGGATTGCTCTGGCATCTAGGAGCTGTAGGCCTGGGATGGCATCTTCATAGGAGCTGTGCACACAGAATGCCACACAGAGAAGACGACGTCTGAAGGAATTTATAGACTAAACAAACAGACCGTAGCATGCAAGGAAAGCGTGTGAATATCCTGGTTAGCATAGTAGATGCTGATCTCAAAATTTACACCATAACCACTGTCAGGTAACTCACAGGCATTGTGACACAACACAATTTGAAGAAAGGATTTGAATAAAATACATCTCCTTCTATTAGCCCGTTGTTATGTTTTCATTCTGACCTAGTCTTGTCTTTCTTCCTTTTAATGTTCTTACCCTCTTCCTCAGAGATGCTTGCCACAGCCATTTTCTGTACTGTAGTAAATCATAAGTTGTCAGCTACAGGTTCCTCAGGGTATGGGCTTTGTGAGGGTGCTGGCATCTCCTTGGTTTCTGATCTTACATTCCTTGGTAATAACAACCTGTGTGGTGTTAAGAGCTGAATCTCAGTTGCTTTAAAAATACTATACACCTAGACACCACACAGTGTTGAAAAAGTCCTCTGTGAATATATACAATGGAAAGGAGCAAGAAAAAAAAAAATCAAAGATCTGTTTTGAAGTTACAATTTTAGGCAATAATATTAAAGAGAGAGAGATTAAGGAAGAATGTGGTAAAAAGCACTGTTTGAGAATGTGCGAAATCCAAAGTATTAAAAGGAGTGAGGGAATGGCAATTTGGGAGAGGCAGGCAGTTTACCTGATTCTGTGAATCTGATCCTGTGGGTCTGTGTGATTCTGGGCAGTATGAAGATGAGAAATAAAAGACTGAGGAAAACAGCAAGATCCCCTGTAATGCATATGTAAGAAACATGCAGTCAGGAGAAATAGAAATTAAGTTTAGGGTCTTCAGATTCCTTAGTTCAGCTTTTACTGAGGAGGCATTGCTTCACCAAAATTTTAGGCACCTGATCTTGGAATTCCATCTGTATCCGTATATGTGTAAACCTAAATTCCTCATATAATGAATGGAAAAGAGAATTTCGCAAGATGATCCAGTCTTTCTGATACCTTCCTCTTTTAATAGCCTCCAAAGGAAGACAGGCATTACTAGCTTTGTATATTCTTTTATAGTAGAAAAAATAAAATCCCATCATATTTAGTTGAAAAAATCTGAGACAAGTCCATCCATTGTCAGACTCCAAGCAAAAGAAGTATCACGTTATCTAAATAATCAAAAGAAAGTTAGTGACTTTATAGAAATGACAGATAGAATAGCATTTAATTGGTTAATGCAGCATATAAAAAGAAAGGATAGCAAAGTAGGAAACCCTGAAGATGATGTCTGCAGCTTATTTTAATTTTGAATTTAGATTTGTTACACATTTCTGCTTGTGTGGTTATGAAGTTCGTGTAGTATGCTATATGCTTATCTAAAATAATCATGCAGTTTGTGGCAATAATGATATGTAGTTGGAAGAAAAAAATTAAATTTTTTCAGACTGTTACCAGTGTTGTTTTGTTAAACAGAGAAGTTATGTGGCTTTTTTTCTGTGGGGCATTAATACCACATGCAATACTGGAGACAGGAAAAGCTATTTCTATACCTGTGTCTTTTTTTTTTTTTTTTTTCCCCCTCCTTACACTTCTAAGTTTTGGCACCTTGCCCTCTGCATAATTCTGGTTAACTGTGCTGCAGGAGTTACCTGCTTTTAAACTTCATCTAGCCGATCACGTGCAGCTTCTTGCATCATCCTAAAAGAGTCTCCTACATGCATTTCTTTTTGGATCAGTCCTTTGCGCTTTGAAATTAGTAAAACATTTTCACTTCAAATTAAGTTTTAGGGAATAAAACCTCACTCATCAGCTCTATTTTGTCCACCTTTTGCCCTCCTCCTCCATCCAGTGCAACAGTCAGTCTTGTAGGTAGTTCTTGTTCTTCTTCTACCTACAAGATACAACTTACATTATGCGTGACTCAGCAGCAAGCTAAAACCCTGCTATTCTTACCATCCTCCCCTTGATTGTGAACAGACCTGCCACCTCTTCACCTCCAGCTTTTAATATGCTTAGCTGTACTGTGACAAACAAATATGGTAGCTGTTTGCTAGGCTGTGGATTCCTTGATCTGCTTGTGCTGGAGAAACAGGTAAGAGTGGTGGTAAGTCCATCCATTCTCAAGTGGCATTATTGATCTTGGCTCTAAATCCTATGTGAACATGAGAAAACTACTCAAATTTTAACTCCTTGGCATACGCTACCATAGGGAAAATTCATAGGACAAAAGATCTTGAAGAACAAAATACTTGGGTTTTGTAGTTCAGGAATTAGTGACATCCCTGCCTTCTTTCTCATCTGAATCAGGTATTTTGTTAGTTTTTACATCTTGACTTACTGTTACTTTTCCAGTATCCCAAAAAGAGAATTTGATCATCTGCAAAGCATTTCTGGTATTGAGGATGTATGTGTATGTAAGACTTGAAACAGGGGAACAGTAAAGCATTTATACCAAGAGGGGACTGTGTAATTTTCTGATTTGTACAAGTATAGCCATATCTGGTCAGAATGGTTTTACTAATTTGTACGATTAAGTGCTTGAAACATGTTGAAACTTGTCCTGAAAATCTACTTGTGTATGCATGTTGCATGAAATTGTCTCATACAACATCCTAAACCACAGTGTAAGCACACAGAAGGTTGTAAACAGCAGAAGTCTTCATTTCATTAACTCAATGTATTAAACATATTACACTGAAGAATTATTTTAACATGGATAAAGGACACTCCTTTATTATTAAAATTTACTATCAAAAGCTTTATTCCTTCCAATTCAAAGGATGGCATGACATATAGAATCATATAATGACAGAATGGTTAGGGTTGGAAGGGACCTTACAGACCATCTAATTCCAACCCCCCTGCCATGGGCAGGGACACCCTCCACTAGACCAGGTTGCTCAAAGCCTCATCCAGCCTGGCCTTGAACACTCCCAGGGATGGGGCATCCGCAGCTTCTCTGGGCAACCTGTTCCAGTGCCTCACCACCTTCTCTGTGGAGAATTTCATCCTGATATCCAATCTAAATCTCCCTGCTTTCAATTTAAACCCATTACCCCTTGTCCTGTCACTACAGGCCCTTGTAAGAAGTCTCCCCTCCCTGCTTCCTTGTAGGCCCCTTCAGGTACTGGAAGGTGCTGTAAGGTCTCCCTGGAGCCTTCTCTTCTCCAGGCTGAACAAGCCCAACTCTCTCATCCTGTCCCCATAGCAGAGGGGCTCCAGCCCTCGGAGCATCTTCATGGCCTCCTCTGAACTCGCTCCAACCGGTTGATATCCTTATGTTGAAGGCCCCACAGCTGGACGCAGCACTCCAGGTGGGGTCTCACAAGAGCAGAGTAGAGGGGGAGAATCCCCTCCCTCGACCTGCTGGCCACACTTCTCTGGATACAGCCCAGGATATGGCTGGCCGATTGCTCCTAAAGCATAACTGGAAAAATCATATTTAGAATGAGCGTGGTCTCGTGGCTTATAAATGTGAATTCAGGCTATTTCAGAAAAATAGTACAAATCTGATAACAGAGACTGTGATTAGGTTACAGTTGCACCAGTGTTATTACTGTGGTTGTTCTTTTCTGAAGAGTAGAAAAGATTTCTTTCTAAGTGCTCCATTTCAGTGTCTAAACATACTGCCGTGCGCTTCCCTTTGAAAAGAGATCTCTCCCTGAATGCACTTGCACAATATGGTTCATCAGGGCTGGAACTGGAGACTTCTTTTCTCTTACCCTTCCTTTCAGTGTTCTTCAGGGTCCTACCCTTGACAGCTCTGTTTTATCCTGAGCAGTATGGGTGCGGGGAGGTTATGATAAACTGTCATCACTTTGTGGTCCTCACTTGGAGGAGCTGATGCTTATGGGAGGAGTTTCTTCCCCCTGTTTGTGGGGAGGACACATGCTGCTGATGCTCGGTCATCCTAGGTGTTTTGGTCAGCATGGGTTAATTTTTGTACCTGTCTTGACTGCTATACAATTGCTTTCAGACCTACAACTAAATCAGCTCAGGCAGGGCCAAGACAAGCCCAAGTCCAAATTAGTAAATTAAATATATAAACGTTATCATATCTACAGAGCAATCTTTTTAGGCAAATATGTAGATTCTTTTTTACACTGTTTTAAGAATATTTAAGTAATTGGAATCTTGACTACTGTCATTCCACATGAAAAGGCCTAAATACAAGCTTACTGGACTTTCCTTTATAAGCATCTGACATGTAGAATGAACTATTCTATACTTGTCCCGGTTTTATATGGAGTTGTGGCTTACCTTTAATGTAGTATAGTATTTTTTCTAGCTTATAAATGCAGTTTTATTAAATTAGGCTTTTCATCCTAATATTTTCTGGAGTGAGGATGGGAGTTCTGCTGTTAACATAGAGACTTGAGCATTTTATCTGTGGCTTTGGGCCATGGAATTCAGGTTTCTTGAAAACATCAACGTTTCTTTCATCCTGTCACTTAAATTCAACCAGAGAAGACGAACAGTTTTATTGCCTGGACTCTTATTTTCATTTGCAGAACAGAAGTAAGTTCATTTTGGGTAGAACTTTCCCTGGCGTGTTTTAAATAGGTTTTGGGTAATAATACCAAAGAAGTTGCTTTGTCAGTGGAGTCCAGTTAAGTTCATTACTGAAATGAGCTTTGGGAATCTTTCTCAGTTCCAGTGAGATGTTTATCTGCTCCACATATTATAAAAGCTTATCTTTTATATTACAATCAGTCCCCCAGAGTTTCTTTCCCTTTATGTGATGCTGTGTTGAGGTGATTAAACATACGGTGTGATTAGGCCAACTTTTGGAGCATCTTTTCTTCTAGCCCTACAAACTGTTCAGTCACTTGTGCATGCTCTGAAGTTCAAAGGAAGCTGAGAAAGCACCAGTCCAAACTGGGGCAGAAGAGATGAGGACAGAGATCACGTTGGATTAGACATAGGCACCTGGGCTCTTTCCTAGACCCTTCATTAGCATTTTCTAAGTTGTGTCATTCTACTGAATAACATTCAAAATTTAGTCATGTCTTTAGGTTAGGTTTTGTATAGTCCAGAGAAAGTATCAACAGATAGGTTGCTGTGCAAGTGAAAATGAGAGTCCACACAGTTCAAATGCTGACCATTATGCTGTCCTTTAAAAACTATGCGCCATTAAGGAAGAAGGCATGCTTCACAGTTGTCTAGGAGCCAAACCTCCATTACCTGAGACCACCACGGGAATAGTACCACCTGTTTCTAAGTCAACAGCAAAACTTCCGTTGGCTTCAGTTGAAAGATAACTGTGCCCAGAAGTCTAATTGTTAGAAAGGGATTAATGTGCTAGAGGCGCTCCTTAAAGAAATTTTATTCTAGAGTATCTGGGTCTAATTTAGAAATCTGATCACCAAATGAATTAGTGTTTGTTTTATAATTTTTCAGTTTTATTTACAAAATGAACAACTGTTTATTATCTCAAATAAATTAATAATAACAAAAGGAGAGCAAATAGGGAGGGGATTTCTACTTCAGTTTAAAGTAAACACACTGGAGAGTTCATTGACTGTAACTAGGGCCAGAATTCAGTTGCCTTACTATGGGCATCTATTGCATCCATTTGAGATGCTCTTTGGGACTTCTTATTTGGGAACATCTGTATATGGGGCTCACAGTTTTATGATGAAGAGTTAAGCAGGTATTATTTTGTTTGTTTATACTGTTGCCAATCTCAAAAAAACTGTTTTAAATGACTGTGTCTCTGAAGGATCCTAGTACATTATAGACTTTGCACTGTGAGATCTGGAAACAGAAGATTTCTTACTTATTAATCCTCTCAACTTAATCATTTCAGCTAATGAATAAGGAGGGAAGTAAACTACATGGAGCAATATTGGCTTGCCATAGTGGAAGCTTGCTAATGCAGTTAATATTTTCCAAATAGAGAAGTAGAAAATTAAGCAATAGAGCAGTATATTTGCAAGATTCTGGAAGTGCTAACAATGAATACACAACAGAAGTTGTCTGACACCATACTTTAAATTTTTTGCCTTTTTCCTAGAGCGACATTTGTATTGTCACCTCCTATTCCTTTTTTTGTTTCAGCACCTGCAAAGATTTAAGCTGGAAATTTTATCTTTTGTCTCTCAACTCTTGTCACTCCAAATGTCTCTTGTTGTGCAAATCCGTCTTTGCTCTCCTTACAAATAAAATGCAAATCATATCCTTGCCAGAGCTAAACACTTATCTAAGTGAAATCAGCATAAATACTTGAAGGTTAAAACTGAGATTCACTTTCTATTTGAGAAAAACACAGAATACTACCTTACATTTTGGCTCTAAAAAAATATATATATAAATGTTGGAATTTCAGGTCAAAGAAATGTCTTTTTTCGGAATTAGGCTTTTTAGATGCTTTTTGTGGTGGTCATTTCAGGTCACAGAAGGTGACAAGAATAGTTGAACAGCAGATACTCAGGATTATTTATTTATTTATTTTTTAAATGGTAACATGTTGAAATTTGTAGGAATTGAGTATTTGTGACTGAAGATGGAAGGTCAAAACCAGTGGACAATGTCAACAGAGGCAGGGCAAATTCTATGAGGCATATGAAAAGTTTGGCAGTGATGCTGGTCGCGATAGCAGAGTTGACAAGAGGATGGCAGACACAATGCCTTGCCACTACTGAAGAACACGCACGAGGATAAGCAAGAGAGCTATTCACAGCGTTGGCAGTGATGACACCATGAGCAATAAACAAGAGTGTTCCAGTTTAGTCAAGAATTCAGAAGCCTATTCATGAACTTAATTAAGAAACTTTTCTGACAGCGGAGACATCCTAATTGTCTGTTGCATCCTCAAAGAAGGAAATCAAAGGAGCTGTACTGAAATACAGGATTTGCAAGCAATCAACTTTCCTACCTGACGACATCTGAAGGCTAAAAATAGGAAATAGAATGAAGAAGGGATTTCAGTACTGTTTCTAAGGAATTTCCCATGACTGAAGACTTTGAGATTTAGCTAGGGGATATTCGTATGAGAAAATAAGGATACAACACTCGGAAGCATTTTGCTGCAAGTAATGGATTTTTTGTTTGTTTGGTGAAAGTATGATAAAGCTTAGTTTTTTTAATTCCACTATGATGCACATTCAGGAGGGGTGGAGAAAATGTCATTATGTTAGAATTGTGAGAGCCTTCTTTCTTAAGGAGAGATAGCAGACTTTTTTACATGACAAGAAGCTATTTTCTATGAATTTGAAAAGTTTTCAGTAGTGCAAATCATCAAGGGAAAAATATACACCTGAATGGCCAAGAGAATTAATTCTTTGTTACTTTTCTCTCTTAAGAAGATGATTGCCATTTTTCAATGTGATTAGTACTAAATGCTCATGTAGGACTTTTCATCTGTAAATCCTGGATGTCGTAAAAATGCAAGTTCATTTTTGTACTTTTAAAAATTTCAAATGTACTTACTAAAAACTGCAGGAAAGATTTTAAGTAATTCCGCGTAGACACTACAAAGAAGAAAATAGGGAAATATTTTTAGTACTTTTCTGGGATGAGAAGACTAATGTAATGCTTTGAAACTTTAATTTGCCTGAATTTAACAGTATCCTGTCAAGTTTAATGTGGAATAACTTCCAGGGAAAGTAATACTTTACGTGGCTAATCTACATGAGTAATGTGACGATACAGCTCCAGTTGCCTTTAGTCATCAGTATTGATTCGTTACAAACAGAGATAGAAACCATTTGGAATGACAAGCTACGAAGTAGAGAGAAGTGGTAAGGGATACTGAAGAAATGAGGAAAAAACCTGCAGCCGCAGGGGGCAAGAGGTTGTTCTGGAAATGTTTTTTAGACAGAAGTTACCCTAAGAAATATACCAGCTCATTTTCAGGTGGTCATACTAGCACTGTTAATATGTGCAAAAGGTGAGAACATTAGATAAATATTTCTGTTTGTACATGGAAAAATGGAGAATTATATTTGCATCCTATCAGGACAAAGAAGTCTTTTCCCTCTTTGATGGTAACACAAAAAAACCTTGGGACAACACCTGCTTTGGGTAAGTACTTCAAGAAATGTAGGTCTTAGTCGCTTGTGCAAGAGAAGACTGCAAGATTTGGCTGCAGAAGTCTCTGGTCGATTGATGCTCTTTTGTTATTTATTAAATTTGGGAGCATTAGGAAAATTCTGTGAATTTGTATGACTTCTGACGTAGAGCTGGTGTTCAGAAGGGGCACTCAGGTGAGCAAAGAGGCTGTTGGGCCATTGAGCCTGACGTTCATCCTGTGCACTTCACAGAACCATCGAATCAGAATGCCTTGAGTTGGCTGAGTTGGAAGGGACCCATAAGAATGGAGTCCAACACCCTATTTGTGAAATGGAAAAACAGATAAAGGAAGGATACAGTTCTTAGGGCATTATGCTTTTAAAGCTGGTTGAAAGGTTGCAAACGGTCCAGTTAAGAGCTACAATAATGTTTCAGATGCTGGAGAAAAGTACTTTGCAGTGGAGGATTTAGACGTCTCAATCTGTTTAGTTTATCACACGGGAGATCAAGAGGTGACTGATTATAAAATATAAACACTTTCATACACACAGAGTGTCCACCACTAAAAGCTTTTTAATCTAGCAGTGAAAGGCAGAATAAGCACTGAGGGATGGGAGTTGAAGTGACTGTCCTTGGATGGCTGGCATGCATTTTTAATGGTGAGGGTGATTCACCTAGGTGGTGCTGATCTTCTCAGTATTCTCAGAGCAAGACTTGCTTCTTATCTTATAGTTAAAGCTTTATACAGCTTCAGATCGCATCAGCACACTTCCAGAATGTCAGGACTTAGAGAATTTGGGCTTTTAATTTCTTGTCTCCCCACCCCCAAAGGAGGGACAAGAGAGTCTTCAAACCTATTTACTAGACTTGAAACTGAAGATTTTGATGGCAACCTGTTGCAAGGATGTTAATGGGCTGATATTGTACAGATCTTTTTATGTCAGGAGCAGGTTTCCTAAAGCAAATAATTGACATGTTTTATGGTTTAGTAAAGATAACTTACCTAGAATCACTGCTTTAATATATTTCATTGTGCGTGCTGATAATATTTCCAATATAATGGTTGCAACCACTTCACTGTTTCTCACTCATCCGTTGTACATACTACCAATCATAACTCCCTGGTAGTCAACTAGGTACCAATACAATGTGTGTAAAGCCATGCTTCCACACTCCTCCAGGCTAAAATAGTAATCTTTCCAGTCTCCCAACTGTGGAAGGGTTTGGCTGAAGAATCTATAGGTAACATGAGATTTTCCCCTGGCTGACTTCACCTAACAAAATGATACAAAACAGGATACCTGGTGGATTTCAGTTCATACTTCTGCTCTAGGGACACTGTGATTTGAGTTCCTGAGACAGGCTGAGAGAGTTGGGCTTGTTCAGCCTGGAGAAGAGAAGGCTCCGGGGAGACCTTATAGCACCTTCCAGTACCTGAAGGGGCTACAAGAAAGCTGGGGGGGGACTTTTTACAAGGGCCTGTAGTGACAGGACAAGGGGTAACGGGTTTAAATTGAAAGCAGGGAGATTTAGATTAGGTATCAGGAAGAAATGTCTTTCAGGAGAGGGTGGTGAGGCACTGGAACAGGTTGCCCGGAGAAGCTGTGGATGCCCCATCCCTGGGAGTGTTCAAGGCCAGGCTGGATGAGGCTGTGAGCAACCTGGTCTAGTGGAGGTTGTCCCTCCTATGGCAGGGGGGTTGGAACTAGATGGTCTTTAAGGTCCCTTCCAACCCAAACCATTCTATGATTCTATGCTTCCTAACACTCTGCTTCCTTTCAGTTTGCCTCACATGTATTTTGGTCTAGCCCAGGCAGATAATGTCTAAAAAAAAAAATCTCCTATATCTCAGTCCTCATCACTGAAGAAAAAAAGCCTGTTGCCCTGCAGCATACCATATCCTAAGTCAAGTCCTCCTAAAGTGTGAAAGACCATGTTTCACGTTAGTGTAATCCTAGCAAGATGTTTTTTCTCTCTTGTTTTTTGAATACACACATAATATTGGACATACCAGGATATTATTTTGATAATCTTGGCAATTTACTGAGAAGAAGAAAAGGTCAAAGTTTTTGCTATCCAGAGATACTTATTGCTTATCTGTTTTCAGGTAGGAAAAGTACTACCTTTCATCAAGCAAGCCAGATTTGTTACGTGCCATCATTCAACATGACAAAATTGTCTGGCAACTTCCTACTTTTTGGGAAGCTGGCAGATAGGAGGCCACGTAAGTGACATGGTTGGATGATGTCAGTGTTCCGGGCCCAGCTCACCTCTTTGCTGTTCTGGCTTTAGACCAAGGCACAGTGCAATGCACAGATGGCTTGGTACATGATTTTCTTTGAAACATAGAAAGTCTCAGTATTTGTACTGTTGGCCAGCTCCAGGAATTTCTTGAAGCCTCCAGATTTTCAGATTTTCAGTTCTTTTTCAGAAATGCACTGGCGGCTGTTTGCATTATAGCTGACAGAAAGAAATTTTTAGTTGTTCTGCTTGGGTGGAGGGACCTCATAAGAAATCATCATCTTCTGTGTTTTAGGATCTCACTCTAGGTACCCATACAGCTTCACTCTTCGTTGTTCTGTTCAGCTTTTAGAGAATATTGTACAGTGTGCTGGATAAAAACGTTACTTAGACACTCTTGACACGCAGCTTTGGATTTTACATCATGTACCCAAAGTAAAGGGAGTGAGTGCCTTTTAAAAAACATGGCACAGAACAGGACTGAAAAATAGTGGTCCCGGTCCACAACTGTTCCGTGTGGTTGTGAAAAATCTGTGAATTTGGCAGAAGGACAAGTCAGTGATCATCAAAACCACAAGAACTCTGCTTAGATTAGCAGAGGCTGCTGGCTCGAACAGTAAAAAATCCTGATGTAAAAGAATTATATTCTTCCTTTACATCTAGCTCCATCTGGAAATGCATTTTTAGGTTAAGGAAAGGGAGGAACTAAATCCTTACAGCATTTGCCTCTCTAAAGGGCTAGCCAAGGGGAATGAAATCCCTTTTTCAGCTAGAGAATAGGTAGGAGACTATTGCTATGGTTAGATCCAAGTATTCTGGAGCAAATACTGACTAGGTGAATTGAAAAACTATCAGTGCTTTTTCTATGGACACAGCTGCACTGGAGTGTTCGGTTTGTACCTGGAGCCCTCTGTGGCACTGGATCAACTTTTCTGGAGGGCTGACGTTATTGCACGTGATGGCTTACCAGCCTTTGGACTCCTGTGGTGGTCAGAAATGATCAGGGAGCCTGAAGCTCTGTGGGTGCACATTGCTGAATGGGCTGTTGTGAGAACTACTGTAGAATAGTAAAAAAATATTCACCAAGGGAAACCTTCGGAGCAACGTGTCTGTGCCAAATTTATGGGTATTTCAGGGTAGCGGGCAGAATTATAAAGCAGGTTAGTAGACTTTGTGCAGTGTTTCCCAAAGGACACTCACTCTTGTTATTTATGATACTGTTGGTTTAAAATGAGCCTTTGGAGATTTCTGTCAGGACTTAAACGGAAAATGGGTTGGCAGAAGCTTTCCTTCTCTTAAAATCGTACCTATGACTAGTATGGCTCCTCAGGAGAGAACCCCAGTGGGTCTGCTAGGTGTGATTAATGAGCACGTGTTACTGAAACATCCCTCGTGGTGTCCTTCTGCTGTGTTGTTCGTAAGAAAATTTTCCCGTATGTATTATTACAGGAATAAAATCCATATTCTGTTATATTAGCAGTACTGAACTGTGTGGACTAAATTTCTTTATGGGCATGTCTTTTTGGTAGAGTTTGGGCATAAATAGTAAGCTTGGGAATTAAACTGTTGATAGAAAACAGAAAGGAAAGGAAAACCTGAAATGCAATGTCATGGCTTTTTATAGGCCTTGTTGTTGAGGTTCAGATCAAAGGAAAAATAGTTTACACTAATTTTGGGCTCATTCCTTCCACTCAGTAACTTCATCAGGTAAGAGAATTTTGCAGAAAAATTGCTGTTAACACATGTAATTCTTAGCTTGGACGGTCTCACTGAGCATCAAGAAGCAAGAATGCTCACCACAAGAGAGGCTAAATTTTTATGCTGAGAATAAATTCAAGCTCAAGAGAGGTTTCTTAAAACAGTTATGAACAATGATATATTTGGGGAAATATAGATAATAAAAATGTAAAGAGCACACTATGGGTTTTCTTTCACAAATAGTATTCTTGAGAACATTTAACTTCAGTAGAGAGTGCATTAAAAGAAGGAATTACCATAAATCATGAATATAAAAAGCCTTGAAATTTTTAATTTTACTATGTGCCGTGCTTAAAGCATAAAATAAAACTAGTTAATGTTCTCCTTTTCTAATTTTCTAATGCACTAAAATGCCATATGCTTTTCATTTGTGTTTACTTTGGCATCCAGAAGAATGAAGAGAATTAAATAATGCTGGAGACAAGCTTAATCATTATCTTGTGTTCAAGCGCTTTGATGGTACATTTAAAATAGATGTGTGAGCCTTTTTTATTCCATGTAATATGGATATTATAAAGGAAGGTGAACAGGATGATAAATTAGAGATGCTCTCAGTGAGGCTGTTAAATTATTTTTAGGTAGAAGACATACTGTACAGACTGAGCCGCAGCTGAATATAATTAATTTGAAACGTTATCGCTGTTGTGCTTGCAGTCCTATTGTAATTTTTTTCTTCAGTTCTGCATCTTGCTGGCTCCTATCACACCCCTCACTGTGAGATCTTTTCCTGTTTTGCACGTGTCCTGTTTGTTCCCACCATATGGTAGTTAGAATTTCAGTAGCTTTGCTCTGTTTACAGACCACTGTGCTTTGTCATATTTTTGCTGCTCACCCTGTATTGCCATCTGATACCTATCATCTGTTTAACACGTTGGCTGCCAAAAATACTCAGGGTTTTTTGTTTGTGGGTTTGTTGTTGGCTTTTTTTTTTTTTCAAATGCAAGTGTGAGAAAGACTGTTTCAGAAAGCTGTTTTAATAAACATTGCTCCAAAGTAATTTCCTGTTATGTTGAACCAGTACCCAAACCTCTCTACCTTCCAAACTTTTTAACAGGTGCCAGATGACTGAGGGGAAATACTGCAGCACTGGGGATTATTATTTTTATTTGCTTGTGTACGTTGCACTCTTAGTAGCAGACTGTAATGTGTTTGAGCATCTTTTCCCACTGCATGATTGTAACAAAACCAATATTCTCAGGGTCTGTTCTCAGCAGGGTCTATTCTTACACTGGCTGCTAATTGCAACTTTATTAGGGTTGTACTAACTGCCTTTGAAACTGGTTTGACAGATAAAATACATTATGATTTGCAAGTGTTGGCATTAGTTGATGGCTGATGCCATTTTAATCCAGCATTTCAATCTCTCGTGATATTGACACCAAAAAAGTCACTTCACCAACTGTCACGACGTAATTAGATTTTGGGGGCAGGGGAACAGATAGTATGAAAAACGATTGTATCACTGAATTAGAGGTAGAGAAGCCTGCAGCAGCATTTGGGGTATTAGACATGATGAATTTTTCATTTAGGACTATTTTAAGATGCTGAAATGTTGACTTGCCAGGCATTCGTAAGATTAAATTTTAGAAGAGAGTTGCTCATTAGCCTCAGTTTCCTATGGCTTCTTGATGGGGACAAAGAACAGCAGCACTGTTGTGTACCCATAGCAAAGCCATATAATTCTGTGGGCATCTTCGGCCAGCTTCCCTGGGTATTGCTGTGCATGGGGTTTTCCAAACTGACTTAAGAGCTTAAAAGTGCAAGTCCATACATCATTACCAACTGCCTATATATGGTAGCTAATCTCTTAAGACTTTGGGTGGTCCCATCTGATGGGCAGTTGTTCTGTTTTCCACCGACTTGAATTGCCTCTGTTTTAGGTAACTTGGTTGAGCAGCTGAACTTAGCAATGCTTCTAATTAATATTGTTCAGTTGGATAAGCAGGCTTCTCTTCTATATTTTCTCTCTCTCAGGCACTGCTTCACTAAGATGTCTAGTGGTTCTGTATTCAGAAGAAGAGAGATAAATACTGATACCTGTGTTTGTGATTTTGTGTAGATGCTAATTTGTGCCTTACTTTTAAAACCTCTTCCTTAAGATTGTAATTCATCTTTCCCGCCCCCCCTCTTAAATCCAGCTCTTCTACTGTAGGCTTTTGCACTTTGTTTTACGTGTTCTTTGCCATTTTATAGCTGGTTGGTTACAATGTGATGACCATCCTTAGGAACAAAACATGACCACGGTAACATATTATGTGATTCAATAAATTAATTCAATAAGTTGAAGAGAACACCATTTAATTCTCTTTTACTTCACTTTTAAAACTGATTAGGTTTTGTTTGTTCACAAAAATATGATTTTGGTGAAGTTTAGCTTAAATAAACGATATCTGTATTCCATAATAAAATGAAGCTGATGGTTTTGAAGAGAAAACAAATCAAGTTATTCTTTACTCATTGATTTAATGTATTTTAAGGAACATTTGCTGGCAGAGCCACTTCACAAAACAGTATTTTACGGGAGAGATTTCCTACGGGACTTAGAGACTACTGCTCTAAGGATCATTTTGTGCTTCTTTCAGTGTAGTAGTGACATTATAGCGCTATTATGCCATCACGAGCTGACACAGGTCAGCTCATTCAGGAGACACAATTTTTCTGTATTTTATACTACATGTGGAAAAGAGCGTGGCGCTGGGTGAGACTCAGTAATATTTTGGTAAATTAGGAAAATGAAGACATCACATAGGCAGTTGATAAGCAAAACCATGATCCAGTACCTGAAATAATATTCCACTATTTACAGCCTGTTATAAAACTAGGGATGCAAAGCAACAATTTAGAAAAAAAGCTGAAACCCACACAGGATTAGGTAGCACAGTTTTTATACTTGTTTTTAAGCTGGTAATATTCTATTGATACTTCCAGTTCTTATATTTTCCCACTTTTTTACAGTTGTTTGTTCAAGTGCGACTCAATATCTGCGACAAAAAATTTATGGAGGTATTTGCTACTTGTTCTCTGCATCAGAGGTCATTGCCTCCTTACCTGCTAATCAGTGCTCCTGTTTCTCAAGAATGTTGAAGCACATGTATTTTACGAAGGGTGTTTCATGTTGCTTTGAGAAAATCCAGAGCTGTTGATGTGTCTGGAGAAGACAGTATTTGGTTTCCCTCTGCATCTTGATGAAACTTTCTTTAAGGAACTTTCCGGCAGTCTTGTTTAGAGGGTTTTATAAAAGGAGCTTGTGTCTAACATATTTAGGGCTTGTTTTTTAATAAGCATATGTGGATGAACATTAGTTGTGTCTGCAAATGCAGTAATGCGAAAGGACATGCCCTGTTATCTACCAAATGGTACTTGCATGGCTGGGTGTCTCTGGGACCTTTGTTTAGACCTGTACTAAAACAGTTCATCTGTTATGCTATATAAAGAAAACAGAGCATGAAAGCATTTCACTGAAAGAAAAAGGCAAATTAACCTTAGCGAATTGCCCTTAATATTTTTATCATCCTTCTCGTGGTGTCAGAGTAAGCCCTGATTTCATAATTTTAAGTAAGCCTGGCATAAAACTTATTTGAAACTTTTTTTATATATATCTCATTTATTGGATGAGTAGATGTTTGTCTCTAAAGTAACTGGGAAAAGAAGCGAGGACTCTTGTTCTCACTTCCCAGTTTAGCAGGGGCTAAGTAAGGGTACTGGGAATTGCAGAGATGCTGAAAAATTGTCTTCCTGTTGTGGTTTGATAATGCAAGCAACCAGCAGGTAGGAGAAAATTTTTCAGGTCTGTTTTTACAGTGGATCTTATGGAAACTGTTCATCTGACAAATTTTAGAGAACCAAAATTCACTTTTCAAATAAACTCTGTGACAAATCTTGTTATTTTGATCTTCAGTAAGAAAAGCCTTTTTTTCCAGGAGGCACATATCCCAGTTAGCGTCACATACAAACAGTATTAAGTTTGCACCTTGAAAAATGCTAGGACTTTATTTCTTGAAATGCTTGGGTTTGGCAGTGCAGTTGCAAGAGTAGCTTCTGAGTCTGATTCTTCTTCATTTTTTTACACCCTAAGCATTAATGCAACTGTGTGACCTCAGGTTTTTTTCCTTTGCTCATGTCTAACCCTATTGAGCTTCCTGGCCTGGCTCACTGTGTAGTTGCGTGGGTATTGCTGCCCCTCGGCGATTAGGGCTGGTTTTCCTGCGGTAAGTGTTGTGTGAATGCTGCAAGTAAAACAATATATCCGTTTACTTCTGCGGTTTTTATGCATGAGTAGTTAGAGCAATCTTAAAAACGCTATAACTTTTGAAGCTGGTAAAATCCAGGCTGCTGACAGCATCACGGGTATGAACTGATGGAGCTTTCTGAACTCTGTCACTTGGAGCTGGTGACAGCTCTTCAGAGCCAACCAGCTGCTCTCCGCCTGCCCCGTCTGTGTTAGGAGAGCTAAGTGGTGAGGGAAGAGGGAATCAAACAGGAAAGTGTCGCAGAGCTGTGATGCTTACGTGAGATGATCGATATTGGTGAGGCTGTCGAGAGAGGTAAGAGATGTAAAAAAATGCCCGTACTGGTTAGGAGGACAGGAAAAGGCACTGGCACATTGTGGGGCGTTCTCATCACTCTTCTGCTGGCTCTGGCCAGACTGACCGTGTGCAGCACTGGGAAGAGGAAGCCTGGCAGGGAAGATCCTGGGGACTTTGGGGCCTCCAACATCCTACCATGTCTCCGGAGACAATACTATTTGAATAGTCGGCTGGCTCTGTGGAGGTCTTGGGGTGCTCTGCAATGAAGTGTTTTTACAATTGATGCTTTTTTTGTCTCTCTACTTCTCTTATTTTAAATTATTTTTCTTTTTCTAAATTCTTTGTGTCCCATGATTTTTTCCCCAGTTTTGTGGTGGTGATGACAGTGTTTAGCTCCATCCCCCTTCCTTAGGTCACGTTAGGGGTGGAGAAACAACAGTGGCCTTTTGGGGCTGCCCAGGGAAATGTAAAAGTATAAGGCCAGTGGGTAGAGATGTCTCTCCTGTCTGCAGAATACCACTTCACATACCTTTACGTGTCTGTTCTGGCAAAGCACTGAAGTGCCTGTGTTAGAGCACGGAAGCCTGCTCGCTGGGAAAGCTGGCAGTAGTGGGATGAGAGGGGAGTCTAACCCGTGGGACTGATGATGAGTAAGTGAAGTTCAAACAATGGCTGGAAGGGATGACGCTGTAGTTATAACAGGATGGTAAAAGAAGAAGAAGAGTTGAATGTTTAGCAAATGTGGCCTGGTTTCAGCAGTGTGGTACTGAGCCAGTTGCTGCCCTGAGGCACAGAGTCAGTCTGCAGGCTAGAGACAGGCTGGACCCTGCTCCAGAAGACAAAAGATAATGCGTGTCCTACTACAGCTCGTCATTTCTGTTTCCAAAACCAAAAGTTTTGTTGAATCTGATGTTCAGATGTGAGTGAAGAAACCATTGAAGACTATGATTTTTGCTTGCGGTTTTTAAAACAGGTGTTTCCAATGGGTTTACGAACAAATGTTTATAAATATTATTTTGGTTTGGAAGTATGTGCAAGCTCACTCACCTGATGAGACTTCGTATTATAATAAGCCTTGTGGCACTGAATTTTGGCAGTGTAATTATTTGTGGGCAGTGTAATTATAAATTTTATCTGGATAATACTAAAAAATTGTTAGATTAGTGGAGCTCTGTCCTTTCCCTGTCCATGGAAGATAGGAGAGTGGGTAGCTCCTTGTCACCATTTCCCACTCATCATCATTGTTCTATTCTTTTAACGCATTAACGTTTTCAGTCATTAGTAGGAACTCTTTTGCTTGTAATTACATGTGCTGGTTTTGTTTGGGATAGAGTAAATTTTCTTCACACTAGCTAGTATGAGGCCATGTTTTGAGTTTGTGCTGAGAAGAACGTTGATAACATGCAGATGTTTTTAGTGTGAGGTTATGGTTTGGGTTTGTGTGGAGAAGAGCTGACCAAAGTGATAGTTCATTCCATAAAACGTCATGCTCAGTACGTAAGCTGAGGGCTCTCAGAGCGCTCCGGGGCTCTGGCAGGCTCTCTCTCTGGATCTTGCTGCTCAGGGACTGGCTGGGCATTGACAAGTGGATGGTAAATGGTTGTATCTTTTTTGTTTTCCCTTTTCACTCCTTGTTTAAGCATTTTTTACTATTAAATATTTTCATTACCTTACTATTAGTAGTAGTAGTATCATTATTTTATTTCATTTATTTTCAATTATTAAACTGTTCTTTCAACCCACAAGTTCTCTTTTTCTTTTGATTCTCTCCCCCATCCCACTGGGAGAGGGTGAGGTGAGTGAACGGCTGTGTGGTGCTTGATTGCTGACTGGGGCTAAACCACAACATTACATCACAAGCTTACTTGAGCGTCTTTATGTGAAACATGGTCTCATGGCTGGTCTAAACTGCTGGACTTCTGCTGTTGTCATCTCTTCTGACAGGGATCTTGCTCTCTAAGGGTGTCAATTTGAATATCTTACACCCTGATCTATCTCTGTCACTTGCAGTTCCCTCTCCAACTTGGAGGGATGGGTCTTATCTTTCATCTGTTTCTCTTGTATTCTGGATTTGTGTTGCCCTTTCAGTGTTTTCCATGCTTATGCTGTGACCTAGAGGTCTTCCTCCTTGTTTTTGTCCAAGCCAGCTGGGACATCATGAATGGGGCCCACGCCCTGCCCTAGGAAAATGTTTCTAGATCCCAGCTCATAAGAGCAATTCAGTGGAAGGGCTTATACCTCCTTAAAAAGGCCAAGGAAGGGAGTACAGAGGTTCCTGAAAGTGCGAGGGCACTGGGTACTGAGATGTAGTTGGGATGGAGAAGTACTGGGTGGAAAGGTGTTGTCTTCCTCCTCCCTGAGTTTTGAATTTTTTGCCTGTTAAAACATTCAAATTCCAAGTAATGGTTCCCTGTTGGAACTTAATGATTTTAACTCAAAAAAACCCCAAAAACCCAACCCCGAAACCCCTCCTCATGTTACTGAAATACTTTAATGAAAAATGAGACTTCAACGTTTGAAACATAAGCTTCTCTGCACACCGTTACCATAAAGCGTAGGAGCTGTACTTTTATTTAAGGTAGTGAAAATAGTGAGGAGAATTGAGTATCTTTCTAGCAATGGTATTGGTTTTCAAGTTTTTGTGAACTCTCAGCATAAAAAGCTGATTTAATCAAAAAAACCCTGCTGATTTAAATAACTTGCATTTTTCATAAAAGCCATTGCACAAGTATGTATGTTTTTAAACAACGAGGAGATAATAATTATTTTTTCTGCAGAAGGCATTGATTCCTTCAGTACTAAATGTATCTCAGAATGTCAGTGCTTTTTAACACAAGACATACATACACAGTTTCTTTCTGAATTCCTCAGCTGTGCCTTTTTTTGTACTGCTACGTGTTGTTTGCTTAGTTACCTCGTTTCTCTTTGATACCTCAGAAAGGATAACGGTCATTTGAGAGGAACTGTGGGAAGCCGGAATGTAAATTCCTTATTGTAGATCTTGCACATTTCTGACTCACAGTTCTTCAGTTGTGTAAGGAGGAAGTCTGCTTGTGGGCTGTGATTATTTTTAAAAAGCAAATAGAAGTATAGGAAAATAAACTTTTACAGGAACCTACATTAGGAAACTTCCAGGAAGCTGAAAAATGTCATTTTATGCATGTTATTTAATGAGCTCATTTATATGCTGGCAGAAAACCTGCCCTTAGTAAAATGTGAGCTTTTTGAAAATGACTGTTACTGCCAGTGAAAAGGCACCAGATAAGAGCCCCGTGAATAAAGCTGCAGTCCACGCCACTTCACTGGTGTGCCTCTGCTCTGACGTGGTGATGAGGGGGAAATTCTAACCAAGGCGTGGGACTTTGTTGCTTCAGCCTGTGCCGTCTTGTTAGGATGCTGACAGGTACTGTGCACTTGATAAGAGATTATATGAGATAACTGGAATCAAGATAACTTGTATAGAGGGCATAAGTGTCTGTTAGATGCGAACAACTTTTCATTCCAGCGGTGGTGGCCAGGCCTGAAGTCCTGCGTGAGTGAAACCTTCAGCTTGGCCAAGACTAAATTTCACGAGTCTCACAACGACGCGCTTTACGGTTATGCTGCGCCTGGTTCCTAGCATCATGGGCGTACCGGAAAATACCAACACCATTAAAAACACTTCATCCCTCATGGACGTGGAGAAAAATATGAGTGTATTGCCTGAGGGTCGGAAACTACAAAGTAGATGGCTAGAATCATAAAATGATTAAAAATAAGTAAAACCAAGTAATTCATGAATTTCTGAATAATGTTGAGAGATTTGTATTATCATATTGCCTGGAAGCACTTGTCATGGACTATAACCCTTCTGAGTGAGGGTTTTTACGGACGTAGGAAGAAAGGCAGTCTTTGCCACAGGGGCAGCCTGCTTTGTAAGTATTAAGCAAATAATAAAATAATAAGAGCAGACAGGCGAATCTGTATTGTCTGGCCTGATAAGTAAAAGGTTTAACATACCAGTAACCTATTTTTTGTCCAATCTTTGTAGTCATCAAGGCAAAGGAGAGTTTGAAGGAGGATAATGGGATGGTTCTGTTGCCAATATTTCAACGTTAGGGGCAGCAAGGGGAAAATGACAGTCTTGCTTGAAAGTTTAACTCTAGCAGAAGCATCTCAGTACTGAATGAGAAATGATAGGCAAGGTGGAAATAAGCTGTGAAAGTCTTTGAAGGTGAAGATAAGCCATTTATGTTTTATGCAGTAGAAAAGGGGGCTGATCGGAGGAGTACAAAGAGAGAGGTGAAATAAATTATATTTGTTGCAGGATTGTGATTACACTGTCAGCAGGACAGGCTTGCATCAGTGAGGAAAGGAATTGAAGGATGAGCTGATGATAGCTAATGTATAAGCTAGAGGGATATGAAATTAGTTAAACTTTGGTGGTTTTTTTTAATTTACAAAATTAATTTCCTAGGCTTATAGCATTTTGAGGTGAAGGTCTAAATAGGTCTGAGTGAAGTGTAGTCATTGGTCCTGAGTGGCAGGCAGAGTGGAAGTGGTGGCTAAGGTTTGCTGGGGTATAGGCAGAGATCTCTGGATTTATGGAGTTTGATGGAGTTTGATGTACAGGTCACCCATGATGGGAGTCGGAACACTTCAATTTGGACAGAGGGAGACAAAAGTGAGGTAAAGAAACAGACCTGTGAGTTACAAGCATGTTCAAATTTGTGTTTGCACCAATAAAACAGGTAGGAAGAAGAGGCCTTGGCATGTGGAGGAGAAAGGGCTGATGCCCAGCAGGGTTCAGGTGATTGCTGGTGAGGTGAAAAATGTCACAGGCAGCAGGTATAGACCAAGTTGAGAAAATAATAGGGTTGATCTAGAGTTGTGTGTTGAATGAACAGAGAGAATGAAGAAACCTTCAGGCCAGGTAAAATCTGAGATTTTAGGGAATATTTGTTGTTTTTATTATAAGATATAGAACACGCTGTAATAGAAGTTGTATATAATAATTGTGATGTATTTATTAAAATAATGTCTAGGAGGGAGAGAAGACATACAGAAAATGTGTAGAGGAAAGGGACAGATGGGTGGTAAGTTTTTCTCACAGGAAAGTGAGACAGTAGGTAACACTAAAGGGGGTAGAAGCAGCCAGTTTGTGGAGGAGAAAACCCAACGCCTTCGCGCTATGGAAGCCATTAAGTCTTCCATTTGCAGTCCTTCGACTGATGCTTGTATTACTCTTACATAAACAAGCACTTTTTTGCACTAAAGATTAGTTGATTTAATCCGGATCCTACCTGTTTCCATGTCTTGGATATCCATGGAATGTGGATGTCCAAGACAGATCCATGTCTTGCTTGCCTTCAGCGAGTGTTTTTTACAGACAAATACTACACTCTACTTTTAAAATGGCAGTTCACACTGAATAAAAAAATACAAATACAACAATAGTGACAATAAAGGAATATTAACATAACATCACAATTCACTCAGAAGTACAATATTTTGCAATATCGGTACATTCCACAGTTATTTGATCTTCACAAAATGACCAAACCAGGTATCATCCATGCTAAAAAGCAGCACATCCCAAACATTCAAATATACCCTGGACTTCCAGTACGCTAACAGTAACGTCGCTAGGTCAAGCACCCGGAAGCTGTCGAGCTAGGTATGTTTACTCTTCAGCCTTAGTTTGTCGTACTTCTGCAGAGGCTATACGCTTTAAGAACAGATTTACGTGTGATGTGATGGTGCATGAAGTAACCAGCAAATATATCTAGACTTCTTTACTGAACTTCAGCTGTTCCTCTAGTCAACATGTGCTAGATTCCCCCTTAGGTCCTCGTCCCTTTACTCAGATAAAACTATCCATAGCATCTTGCTAAGGTTGCCCGTGTTGGCTTTGCTGTTTAAAGCGTGTATTCCCAAAACCCATCACAAGTTGACAGCTTTTCCCAGCTCAGGTGTAGTGGGACTGAGGCAAAAACTAGGTGCAGATCTGCTCCTTCTGGGAACACCTGCGTGGGATGAGTGCCCACGGCTCTGGCAGAGCGGTGAGGCACCCACTGAGACCGAGGTACTTACAGCTTCACGGAGCTGCTGAGCAGTGGGTTTTCAGATTGCAGCTTCAGCGTAGCCACTTTATGTTTGTCTACAGGTGTTTAGATCTAGCAGTTGCCTTCATGGGCATATTAAATATTCGGAAATGCTAGGAATCTGGCTGTTTTGTCCAAATACATTACCCTACGATCATGTTAATGAAGTATCATTATCTTTTTGGAAGCAAATGTGTGGAAACACAATCTCAGTTTGCATTCTTGAATCTTCGTTTTATTTACCATAAAGAAGAATGCTATGACCAGAACTTGATAAAAGCCTCACTTACTTAATGAGGAATGTTTCCTGAACTCTGGGTGATTAAGTGCTTTTGTGGCATAGGTGAACAAGGCAAAGTACTGCGTTTTACTAAGCTTTTCCCATACGTGCAGTAGCCGCTGGTGGATGCTTACTTAAGGCTGTGTCACTTAGAAGGCGGCACTTTCTCTGCTAACATCGACTCATGACAGGGCATAAGATTTTTATAGTGTTAAATCAGGTGTTTCAGGTTGCAAAATTGAATAGTTTGAGTTGAAGTGGGAGAGTGCAAATGCAATCTGTAGTGCCATCTGCTGGAGTTTTAAGTAGGTAAAAAAATATATAGCCTCATACTACATTTAAAAATCATTTAAAATGTAACTGTACGTAAAGGTGACCTAAATCTTTGTCATTTTTAGAAAAGCTGTGCAGGCAGAGCATACATATGCAAGTGCACCATTTAGTCACTTTTTAATCTTCAGTGTATATTTGCAAATATTTCAGGTAGGTATATACTGTAGGAATTTTAAAGTTAAAACAGCAAAAATGCGGTAACATAGTCTGTTAATTAAAAATGACTTTATGGGATTGTAATTATAATATCTGCTCAGTGGAGACGATTGCAGTCATATAAATCTTGGGCCAGCTCAAAAAAGTCCCCAACAACATAAATGGTAACTTCTGTGTGGTTTGATATGCTGTTTTCTGGTCAGCCAGTGTTGCAGATTGCCTCAGTGTCCGTTGTCTGTCCTACTAATTATATCAGCGAGCTGTTTGAAAAGTATGAGGTATGCAAGACGCTTATGACATGAGTGTCCTCCCAGGCTTACAGGTTTTAGTAAGTACATGAAGACGAGTAAAGCTTTGAAGAATTGCCCATCAGTAATTAAAATGTAAATGTTAATGTAAAAATATTGCATATTCAAATGAAAGCGTGGTACATGTATGACACTCAGCTAAAGCATTTTTTGGAATGAAATGCCTTTGGATAAAAAGAGTAGAGGAACCTACCATGTTTTCCTGGGGTAAAAACCCTAGAAACCTCAATATATGTTGCACTGTCCTACTGTAAAAGTCAACAGGTTAAGTTTCCTGGTGTACACATGAAGACTGTGTATTGGTTCTTGTCTTGCACGACCAGTGCTGGTGCCAACATCTCATGTACATGTGCTGCAGTACTGAGACTGATGATTAAGAGTGCAGAAATGGAATCATAACCATGGTGCTATGAGGTACCTCTTCAACTGACTCGCTCTCATACAGAATTTTAGCAACAGAAGGTATTTTTTTAGTCATATGAGATCTGATGTGCCCTAAGATTCCCCATTGCACAATCTTTTTTTGATTGCATACGTACGTGTTAGGTGTGTGAATGTGAAATTCCAGGTCCCCTCACCAGCAGAGCCAGCTTAAGCAGGTAGAGGGAGCGATTTTGTTAAGAGAGGTGCAAGGTCAGCACAAGTGAAGTATGGCAATGATGTTGGAGGAAGCTTATCCCTCAAGTTTCTCGACTGCTCTGTGCTGTGTTCTCAAACATACTGTTGCATTTGTAGATACTTTTCCTATAGTTTCTCCAGCAAGAGGAGAATGGTTTTAATCCCATGTGTGGAGCGGTCTTTCTTGCTTGGTAAGGAATTCTGCTACATAATAAAAGGTGGTAATACTGAAAGTGGCAGTACTGAAGCCTTGGGCCATCAGATGGTGCTGTTGGTGATCTGAACAGTTCCAAAGATACAGACACTTCTATGTTTCTAGCAAAGGATGAAGTTTCATATATAAACGTTATAAAGATGTGCTCTGGGAGGTACCCAAAGTTGTATTATGCTGAGACAATAACGTTAAAGAAGGTAGATCCATTAAGCAAGGAATGTGGCTAGAATGAAGGGGCTTCTAGTTCAGCAATATGAAAATATAAGTATGTAAATATTAAAGAATTCAGTGATACAATATTAAATATGTAAAGTATGTAAACTTATTAGAATTTTAATGTTTTCTTACAACTACACCTGGGGGGATGTTTTTCTAATGAACTCAGATTTTGTATTTAACAGTTCTTACTTATTTTCTTACGCAACAGCTGCTGATATATTTTGTGGATTAAAGGATGAAATCTTA
Organism: Rhynochetos jubatus; assembly: GCA_027574665.1. NCBI lineage: Eukaryota > Metazoa > Chordata > Aves > Eurypygiformes > Rhynochetidae > Rhynochetos > Rhynochetos jubatus. The sequence continues at coordinate 93,430,975 of CM050650.1, read as the reverse complement.
AGGAACAGAAATAAATTTTCTCTTGGGTCAGATCAAAGATTTCAGTTTCAGGTCAAAGGACATTTATACTGAGGAACAATAATGGTCATTAACTTTTAATGTACTGTCAGTTAAAGTCACCATCCCCCAAAACACCAAACAAATGAGCAACAAAAAGTTGTTACAAAATAGTAATTTTGGAAGATATTTCTTGCCGTTAAGAATTTTTTTTTTTGCTATTGTAAAATACATGTTCAGTGCAAACTGTTGAAGGTACCAATTCCAAACAGAAATATTAATTTTAATAAGAAAAATATTTGTTAGATTTTTTTTCTGGTCAACATTTTAACACTAAATACTGAATTATGCTGTATTTGTTATTGTGTTGTTACAGAACATATCTGGAAGGTGATTTTAACAATAATTTATTGATAGGTAGCATAAAATCTGAATTAATTAGGTTTCATATTTGTGTCCTGAGGTGCATGAAGACTGTAAGAAGAGTACACTTGCAGTGTGTTGCTCCTTCTGGCCATCCTCTGCCTCCTGTATTTCTTACTTTTGAAGGAAGGTTTCTGTGAAACTTCTTCATTCTGACATATATGTCTAGTGTTAAGTCCTAGAATGTTTTCGTCCTTCAGAGTGGGGTTTCACGTGGCAGCTGAGCTTGTGACAAAAAGGGTGATTCTACTGTTTACTGGTCCTTTTCATTTTGGGATTCAGGAGCTCATATCTGACCTTCCTCCCAGGTCTCCTGTGCCCTGCTCAGAGCAGAGGGATTCAGAAAGCAAAGTGATGGGAAAACAATTTTTTTTCCTGGAGGTCTTCATCTTAGGAATTTGTATACCTGCTTATACTCCTTTGTACTCCTACGGCTAAGCTGGAAGATGTCTCTCTAATGAGGGACAGCAAACCTTACATAGTCTCTCATACTTAACAGAAGAGAATACTACAGTTTGTATAGTATGCAAATACTATAGATTTGACATAGAAAATTGTTCTCAGTAGGGCCAGTGTGATTGTAGAGCGCCTGTTGAAATCTTCAAGTTATATGTTTGAGTAATTTAGATTTTGAAAACAGAAGTGTGACACTGTCACTGAAGATTGATACCTATTTTTGGTTAGTGGTTTTTTTTGTTTGTTTTGTTTTGTTTATTTTTACACCTGGTGTATAAATAACCATTAAAAAGCACATTTGCTTGGGCAATTATAGTTTTGCTTTGATTCTGTACATGTTAGATATTTCTGTTTAAGACTGCATTTTTTTGCCATCTTTTTATATTTGGATCAATTTCTGGTCAAGTGAAATTGTTTGCTCAAGAGCTTTGAAGTAAACCTAATAGGAATATTTAGGTTTCTTTTTTTTTTTTTCTTTTGATTCTCCTTTACAGTCTTCCATGTGCAGTGTGTGTTTGACATGAGGTACATTCATTGATTATTGTGAACGTCAGGAATATTAGATAGAGTTATACATTGAAAGAAAGAAATACTCTGTATTAGTATTTCCTCCTATTCTTGCTATATAAACTTTTTTCTCATCTATGCAGGAGGTTGCATCAACAGTTTGAAAGCTATAAAGAGCAAGTAAGAAAGATAGGGGAAGAAGCCCGCCGTTACCAGGGAGAGCACAAGGATGATGCTCCAACATGTGGAATCTGTCATAAAACAAAGTTTGCAGATGGTTGTGGCCATTTATGCTCTTATTGCCGGACCAAGTTTTGTGCTCGATGTGGAGGTCGTGTCTCTCTGCGATCAAACAATGTAAGTCTTCTGATGTGTACTCTTAAGAAAAAGCCTCCTTGACATTGTCACGCTGCAGATTGTTCACCTTAAATTTGGCATTTCATGCTTCATTTTACTTGTTTCATTCATCACTTTGTTACGGGGTGGGTATAAAGTAGAATAATGTATTTAATGACTGCGGAGATACTTAGGATTCACAGAGTTAATTTAATAAAACAAAAAAACCCACAGTGTATGGTTCTACTGAGTGATGGCTTGAAGCAAACATTGGTTTTCATAGAATGAAAGAAGAAATCCTTTTGCTCACGTGCAACTCCACATGAATAAATTTTATTAACACTTATTTAAATTCAGATTTTTTTATGGAGCTTTTCATATACATTCATAGATTTCTCTTACATAAAACCAGTCAATTTTTTGATTAGGAAAAAACCTCAACCACTTTTCTTGCCACAGTGAGAGTGTTCTGTCAATTTATTTTAAATTTATTTTAAAAGTCAATCTGTAGATTAATCTGGATTAGGTATCCTACGTTTGGACAAGCGAGATAAATCTTTCTCCCTCTGATCCGCATGCAGTCAGCTGCAGTAGCTGTCCGCAAAACTGAAGGGTATCCGAGAATACGCTCTGTGCAGTCAGTCCCTTGCAAGGAGCTGCCTACTCCCTTGTATGTGAGCGGTAGGGTCTGCATTTGGAAGCCTTTCATCCAGTGGTTGTTTTCGGCTGATCATCTGGGACTATGGTGTGCTATAAAACATTTTACAAACATCCTGTTACTGCATGAATGGTTGTGTTACCTGTCACGAGATGAGATAATTTTCTCATACGGCTTTAAGGTGCCCGTCTTTTGTAAGGGAAATGCATCAATGCTTTTTGTATCAATACAAATTCAGATAAAAGTGGTCATGAATTTTATAGCAGATAATCATGTTCACAATGGAACCAGTTTATGGCATTTTCACTTTCTTGGAGCTAAACGTCAACTGAAAGGGGGTTCTGAAATTTCATGTAAAAAAAAAAAAAACCTCAGAAAAAATACATTTCATCTTTACTTTGAAAATTTTCTGTAGCCTCGATGTATCTGTGAATTTATTTTAATGGACTCACGTTTTGAAAAAATTCTGTAGGTGTATTGGACAATTTAATATAAACAGTTGCATTACATTGTGTCACCTGCAGGTGGTGTCATTAGAGCAAGTCTATGAAAATACAGTTTACTTTGATAAGTTCTACTGTTAGAGTGCATGATACAGCTTATCTTTACTCAGAAAAAATTAATATGTTTTAATTATTTTTCACCCACTGTTTCCAGTCACCTAAATGGAAAAGTGTCCATTAATTTATAACTTTCCTTTTGTTTGTTATATTGTTTATGCTTCTGTGGGTTAGGGTGGGAAAACGTGTTTTTTACACACACGGTAATGTCATATTTTTGTTTAAAGCTCTTTTTTTAATTTTATGTTTTTATCTCTTTGTGGAGAGTTATTAGAATTGCATTTCTTTGAAATCTGTCTATTAATACTTGCCTATTTTATTCTTTTTCTCTTCTTTTTTTTCTTTTCTCTTTTTATTCTGCTTCCTTGGATGCTTTCCCAAAGGAGGACAAAGTGGTTAGAATCCATGCTTTTTATCATTTATTATTATAATGTTGTTAGTTAACTGGGAAACATATTAATGAAAGAATCTGAACTGATACTTTAAAATCATCCAAAGGGGAAGGGAGGCGGGGGGAAGAACAGCAATCCTAACACCCAGGCCCTGCCCGTCCCCAAGATGAACATACACTTCAGAGATAGCTGAACAAGAAAAGCCAAGACTGTTGTCAAAATTAGGACATTTAATAAAATTAATTAAGAACTGAAAATTATTAATGGGCTAAAAACTAGAGGACATAATGAATTGTAATAAAGCTTTATTTCGTAAAAATGTCTTTGGTTAACGATTTGACTTTTTGCATGCAAGGTCCTTCCATCAGCTTCAGGAAATCTGATGTAGTATTTGACATTGATTTACACGGTTTGCTATGTTTCACTTCTGGTTGCAGCAGAAATTCAGGGAATTCTTGTGAGGTCAGCTTTTCAATTTACATATGAAAAATATGCCTAGGCAAAGTATAACCTTAAAACTGGACGTAAGTATAGCGAGCAAGATGGAGTGTATCCTTTGTGAATCCATAGTCACCATTTCAAAAATCCACAAAACTGTGAGGATCAAGGACTGGCATATTCACCACTAATGCTGGTGCCTTATCTGAAATAGATGAGGGTAGCTCCCCGTTCACCTCTGTGCCCTGTGCACGGAGCAAGGAGTGGGGAGCAGAACAGTGCACATCCACTTACCGCCTCTTCTCAGGCAGGTCTGCAAAAGGTGGTATTCCAGATTTTAACTTGGAGTCTTCAGTAGTAGGAATTAGACAGCGTTGCTGGCACTTCAGCTGAAACAAGTGTAAAGTCATTACAATCCAGTGTAGTTTTTGACGTGTGGTTGGTGGTGTTACACTTGCATTAGGAAGTGGTGGTATGGCCCAAATTACATCATAGCATAGCTATAACCTGCAGTTTAGTACTGTGCAACACCTAGAGAAAATGATCACACCTGCATATTGCATGAGTTTTTTTCCAAGGCAGTAGTGTTCTGAGAGCATGGGTTGTTTTTCTAGCAGCTATGAAATACAACTTGCTGCAGCTTCATTCCATTGTTCTGTGTGTAGTACTCTGAACAAAGTGCTGAATCAATCCAAGACTTCCAGATCTTTCCCATTCTATTAACCTAAATCACTTAGGACAGAGCGAGAGAAGTTTCAGCTCGTTACTGATTTCTTACTGAAGCAGTGCATCATCGCTGCGTCCACTGCGCTGTGTTAAAAGCTTGTGCACTTGCAACAGAGTCTTCTTTAGGGCCAGAAACAGCAAAGCTCTTAAATGCCAAAAGTGCCACTTAGGTACAATTTAGCTACCCAGGTTTTGGAGGGCAATCCAGGTGAACCTCACCTGGCCTGCTTATATGCTTGAGGCATCCTTCAGCCTTCAGTTTGGAACAAAAACTGCTGGGTAACTGAAACTGTGGTAGCGTCTGCATGCAGTAGAGATTGTGTCTTTGATGAGGTGACTGCTTAGGTGTTCATCTTTGAAAACTGTCATTTGGGATCCAGAAAATAGACTCCACCGCACTAAACTGCTCTGAAGATGTGCCCTGAAGACATACCATTTGTATTGTTCAAAGTTCAATTAAATTAGTTATTTCCTTATTGTTAACACTTGCTTTGGTTTAGGTTTTGCCGTGTTGAACTCCAAGCTTCCACACAGCAAGAACATGCCCTAATAATATCTTGTGTACCTTGTGATGAAGCTGAGCTACATCTTTAGCTCTTTAACAGCTAAACAGTTACGAGGGTCAGAGGGAGAGTATCCAATAATTAGTCATGATTGTGTGAGCAACATGAGGAACTTCTTTATATAGTGCAATTGTTTCAGCAATGCCTGTTAAAGCTAGTGGAATATATAGAATGAATTAATTCAAAGATATTAATTCATACCTAGAAAATAACAACTTTTATAAGCAGAACAGTTGGTATCATTTATATAGAGCAACATGAGAAAAATATAATTTCTTAATTATTTTCAGTGGCTCAACATTCTTAACTAATCTACATGTAGGGACAAACCCTTATTTATCTGGTGAGTTTAATGTTAGCAAAGACTTTTTAAACATGTTTATATGAGTCTTGTTCTCTCCCTGTGAAGTTTTACCACAATAAATAGTATTAAAACACATGTACCAAGTTCTAGAAGTTAGGGGTGCATCGGTTGGAAAGGATGATGAAGTGTGAGTTACCAAAGTGCCAAGCCTAGGAAAAGTCAAGCATTATCCTAGCTTGAAGGTATTTTCTGTAGAGTTGGAGAATTAGTATTAATGAGACCTCACCTGGGATGTTGTGTATCGTGTGTTGCACTTTGAGAAATACAGACTGTGAAGGCACAAAGAAAGTCATACAGAGGACGAGCAAAGAAATGGAGAGCTGCTGATATGAGAGAAGACTAGAGAGATTGGGAGGACAAAAGCTAGAGCAGTTATAATTGATATCTAGAAGTGCAGTAATCTTAAACAATAACAGTCAAACTAGAGGTCAGTGAATACATAAGACTGAACGGGTGTAACTTGGCCATAAATGCTCTTGGCTTGGAAAAAGCTTTTCGCAATCATTAGAGAAAAGCCTTGGGAAATCTTTTCATGTGGCACTGGAAAGAAAAATAACGCGATGAAATTTTAAAGGTTAAAATTGATAAGTTTAGGGAAGGATTTATGTGATGCGGTTGCTTGTGACTGCAGGGGAATGTATTAGGTTCTTAAGAGGCCCTTTGCAACTGTTGCTTCTAGCTAAGTATTTTTAAGGTAAAGTATAGATAATGTAATACTTTGAAGCTGTTCTTGACCTTTTCAATTAAGTACCAAATATATTTTAAAGACTGTTTCAAAAAAATATAGCAGAACTTGATATGTTCTTTCCTCATTTAAAATAATGAAAGATATCCCAGAACACTGATTCCTTGTAGTGTGAGTTAGTAGGCATCCTGGATTTACCAAGAGATGACTACAGTACGCTTACAAAATGAACTGCCAATAGCTGGTACATCCTGGTGACTAATGAGGCACATAACTTTCAGTGAATCTTAATTTAATATGTCAAAACTCATACCTAAATATGTGTCTTAAGTTCTTCTACGCTCTTTGGGTATTGGTTAGCTCTTCATACTTCTCTCCTGAGCCTGCTGTCCTTTCATGTGGTTGCAGGCAGACCACATTTAACAGGGGCATCGTCAGATGAGAGCACCGTTAGCTTGTTTGGTTTTTCAAGTCAGGTTTAAATGTAGTTGTGCAGTGAAAGTGTTGTGTTAATAATGTCAGTAATAATATCGTTGGGTTTGAAAACAGTTGGCAGTTGTATGATATACAGAAAAAAGTACAAGCGTTTCCTCTTTCTCCATGGTATTCAGAAACAATGCTGTGTGGGTGTGGCAACCTGGGCACTGTGAGCACTGAGCGTTTGTATGTACTTTCAATGAAAGTAGAATATTACTACTACCAGATTTTATGTGAGATGGCATTTCAGAAGGAAGCCATGAAGGTGCTTAGAGAACAGCTGGCAGGAGTGACCAGTTGCTTTTAATTTGTCACAGTGTTTTCTCAGTTATGTCGGTTCCGTGTAGAGCATCTACGTTTTCGCTCTGGATCCTCCTAGTTCTGTCGGCGCACCAGCATTAGAACTGAACAAAAGGGTGGTGGGTTCAGGCTGCTTCTCTCCATTCCCTCTCTCCTCTGATGTGAACTGTCAGGGTTGTTACGGCAGCAGAGAAGCCAGCAACGTGTCCGGCTGGCGCATCTCTCCCTGTGGTTCGGCAGGGAGTGGGCAGAGCCCTGGCTCAGTCCTCCCGATGGCCTGGCTGCCACGTCCTGCTCTGTTCTTCCCTCCAGTGGTACCACAGCCTTGAAGAGCAAAAAACACCTGAAAAAACTTTTTTCCTTGCATCATTCCTGTAAAATATTTTTCCTAATATTTGCTTAGGTAATGCAACAAGTTACATTTCCTTTTCAAACACCTGGTATATGAAGTCATATGTCTCCGTTTCTTTCTTATACCAAAGGAGATATATTTTAAGGTACAAAAGTAGTTTTGAATGAGCGAATGCAGTTCCTTTGAATCAAAAGTAGAGGATTTTGTGAGGTGTCGTGTTTAACTAAGTGAAATTTGTATGACATTGACAGAATTAGGTGGGAGATCCGTGTTCCAGATTAAGCCATGTATTTATTTATCCCTACCAATCAGCCTACCATTCTACGAATTTCATTAGGTTTACAATTTTTGATCAAATTTAAAGTGTAAAGGGTTGAGAACAAACAATGAATAATAGTTTTATCACCATTTTCCCATGTTTTCCAGAAATCTTAGTTGTGCAGAATAGAGCGGTTTGCTTGCTTTTCTGTTTCCTTACGTCAAGGATGACGGTGACAAAATCAGGATGTAAAATACATTATAGGGATATAAGAATTAATTTAACTGAACTTAGTACTATGTGATTGCAGAACGTAATGTTGATTATCAGTGCTGAAATACTAGAGATTCACATTTCTGATCTGGCTTTCACTGAAATTGTTTTCGGTTTAGTATAAAGACAGCGAATTATACTCTAAAAGAAAGACAACTTGGAAACATTTCCCTAATTGTATGTCAGATGTTTTTACAGCGTGTTTGTCATTTAGTTCCTTTAAATGGTGCTTGAGATTTGCTTACATAATGGCTTGCTAATTTAAACCTCAACAACTTGAGCGCATATGCTGTGCAATTCAGCTGTCTACTCATGGTTTTCACAGAAGCTGTTAATACTGTCAGAACAAAATGTCTGGATTGTCAGGAGTGTTTCTACATGCCTTTCACAGAACCCTTACAGCAAATTTGTCCATTAAAAGGTTAATTTATGTAAGTTCTGACTAATACAGCTGTAGAACCAAAAATAAATTCATCAGAAGGAGGTAAAATTACATAGCAAATTGCGAAGTGATAGCAGATAAATTCTCTTACTCTGTAACATTCAACATAATTTGTTTCCTCTAGGATCTGGGGTTTGTATGTATCAGGAAAGAAACACTGCTTTTCAGTAGTTGCTCCCTAGAACTGCTGCTTCCAGCAGATAAGGGAAGAAAAAGGAAAAAGGGAAGAAGTTCAGTAAGAAATGGAGAAATGCTATCTCCAGTAAGATGTAGAGCCTTTTCCTCTGCTTTCTGGGAAGTTAGTTCACTGTCAAAAAAAATTTTTTTTTAATTAAATCCTTAAAATCAGCTTACTCTTAACCCAGTTTGCTGAAGCAACTTGTTTGACTTCAACACCTGTTTTTCAGTGTCTGGCTAGCAAAAATGATCTGTTACTTGTACACGAAAAAATGAGGTGGTGCTCGTGCTTTGAAGCTAACCAGATCAGAGCTTCTTCATTTAGTGGTTGGGCTGTAGAAGAGTCACTAGATAGCAGGGCTTTTTTTCCCCTACAGCTTTAGATCAGCATTACATCAGTAACCACTTGGTTAGGCTCCTTGGTTAGTCCAGGTTTAGTGTACCTGTTAGCCAAGCACTTAGACTGTCTACGTGTCATGTGATTCTACAGTTGATGACCAAGAAAATATTGCTACCTTCTTTTTTAACCCCTGATGGAGGGCTCCTGAATCTTTCCTGGCTGTTTTTGCTGTTAGCATGCAAACTGGCTAACAGTGATCTGTGGAGACCCTACATAAACAATGTTGGAAATGCCATGTAGTATAATGGGGCCCAAATGAAAAAAAAAAAAAACCCCAAACTTTTAATCCCCTGCAGTGTTACTACTGGACATGTTACTCTATTTTTAGTCTTGTATTTTAGTACTTTTGTTTCGCTTTAGCTGATTCAAGAATATGAAATGATTTGATGTCAGCAATACCTTTGAGTATAATAATTTCTTCCATTGCAAAAACTTGTGTTAAAAAAATAAATATTGTTAAGATTTCAAAGGTCAATAAGGCTTTTCAAAAATAGTTTTATTCTACCTCCTCTCGCCTAATGTCATGCATTGGATATATATGTGGTATGTGTAGGTATAATCATATACTGTATAGATTTTTCATCCGTGAATATACATGCATGCTATTTACAGGCAGAATAAAGCTTTAATGAAACATCTTTTTGACCTTTGAAACCTGTAAATCATCAAGGTATTAAATTCAATTGAGGAATTATTATTTATACGCACATTTATATTGACCAAAAAAGTACATTATGCTGTATCAGTCACAGAATCCTGGAATGGCTGAGGTTGGAGAGAACCTCTGGAGATCATCTGATCCATCTGCCCCACTCAAGCAGGGCCACCGAGAGGAACTTGCTCCTCACAGCTTGGCGTATCCGTGTGTCTTTTGACTTGTATGGGGAACAATGAATGAGTCAAGGATCTTTCATGCCATTTTTGTTACTTTATCTACAGACATTATAAGCCTACACAAAACCTCCTTAAATTCTGCTAGGGAATAATTCTGTGTTTTACAGCTTTGGACAAATGAATTCCAGACTCTCACAGATTCCTTCAGAAGGAGCACTAACAAGTGCTGCGCTTTTTTCAGCTCAGTGTTCAAACAGAGAGAAAGAAAAAAAAAAAAGATAACAAGCTACCAGATTTACTGTAGGCTTTTTGTTTCCTTCAGTGTAGTATTTCTATCATTTTAACAATAACAACCTCACATTCTGTTTGGTCCAATTAAGTTGGTGGTGTAAAGCTGAAGAGCAGGAACAGGACAACCTTAGCGCGATTCTCCCGGCAACGCTCTGTATCCTCATAGTCTGAGGTGTGGGAGATCAGTGTTGAACTCCATGGCGATTAAAGCTTGCTTTCACTGGTAGGAATACGGTGCTGTGAGGGCTGAAGTAAAGAGGAACATCTTCCTAGATGTCTTGGGTCAGTCTCACTAAAAATGCAATGTGTTGACATGATTTTTCTGGTTTTCTTTTTGTCCAAAAGTACACAGTAAGTTAGTATTTAGATTTGACTTTGCTGAAAATGTAGGAAGTGACTCTGTTTTACTTTTAAAGGTGTGCCTTCACAGTAAAGGATACTAACAAATTTACCTCTGACATTTCACACCTTATAAACTAGATTTGCGAAAATGGATGCTTTAAAAACAATGGAAAAGAACTACTTTTTTCCAGTGAGTGAAGGCTGTGTGATTTTTTTTTAAATTGTTTTTAAAACAAACCCACATATAGTGAATACATAGAAAAGTTTCATCAGTTAAAGCTTTTTTGGACACAAAACCAGCTATCAACTTCTTTATTGCATTAAACTGAAATGCTACAGGTACCTGATTGCAGTGGCTGCTCCACTGCGTTGCATGATAGTTGTCTTGTGATTATGTGCTGTAGGAACTTGTTCTACAATGATAATATTCTTTCCTGTGTTTCCTGAGAGAAGATTTTCAGTTTATTGTAATTTTTCAGTGTCTCTTTTATAAGGTTTTTTCAACTGAACAAGAGAACACCTTTTCCCAGGCTGATACTATTTTTCCTAGGTGTGTGTTTTTTCATAGGAATAAAAGGTTAAGAGAACACTTTTAAAAAAGTATTCTTAAGTTTTAAGTTAAAAAAGTATCATGTGATAGTATGTACTTCTGATTTTGAATGCTTTCCCTGAAGAGTTTTTGTTTCTTCATCCTGGGAGTAAATAAGATTTGAAGCTTCTTGATTTTTTTTTTTTAAATTCTAATTGTTTTTGTGTCAGCAGGTGTTGTCCTTTTAATCCTTTTGTTACATTATTGTGTAATAACCAGTGTGGACTGTGGTCTTGCATCTGTTGATCCATGAAAATTTGAAAGTTCTAAGGAAAGTTGGTATTGAGGATTTAGGAAATAATTCTGGTTTCAGAAAATACAAAGATCTTTAGTTAATTATTTACAGCCACAGATACATATTGAAAAGAAGAGTAAAGGGAATAAGTTTTAACCGTTGAAGTCTGAGATTTCTTATATGTGTTGCACCTTAAGAAGAAAGAGGATAATAAAGAAATAAAATATGAGCAGTGTGCCACAATATTAAGAAGTCATGAGAAAGGCCTGCTTTGTGTTTGACGTGTTTGTATACCTTAATATAATCAACATGATCCTATAAACTGTAAATTAATCGTAATTCTGTCCCCTGTCTATTCAGTGCACTGCAGTTTTGAAAATGAACAAGTATGACCTTAAACGTTTAATGTAATAATGTGTGCATATCTGGTGTAAGGTAAAGGGGAAACAACATGAGCAGTTGGAATCGGACACCATTCTTATAATTCTTAATTAGTCAAAACATGAATACAATTTTGAAAAATTAGTAGAAAAGAATCGGCTAATTAAAAAAACTGCTAAAATGATGTGTTAATATGCATGAAATAAAATCTTCATTCTACATCTTATTACTTATTCATTATGGTGGATTAGAACTACATTAATAGTATTTGATCACTCTTTTGCTTGTGTTTGTGCAATCAGGAAGATCTGTACATAGTTGTAATAATAATGATGCATGCAATTAAAGTACTAATTTTAAATGGAGCGTTTCTTTAATGAGGGATTTCTCCCATTACAGAAGACTTTTAGAAACAAATTATAATTGCTGACTCATTATTAACACTCAGTAAATACTAAGGCTTATAGTTATAATACATATTTAAGGCTTACACAGGAAATACTTCAGGCTTATATCACTTTCAGATGATTTTGAAAGTGGGGTTGGTTAGCAACTGATAGGATATCTGTGTAGATCAGTCTGTACAGATGATCACTTTCAAAGCATAGTCACCCCAAGAATCTGTTTCTGGCTCCTCCAGTTCTTCATTCACTTCAACATATTTCTAGTAACCTTACTATCAACAGAAAGCAAAACTCAGCCTTAAATCCATGCAAAAGCTGTATATAGCACGCTGCAGTTTCAGCTGAGAGGTCAGCGTGCTTATTTGGAACGGTTCTTCCATCCTTTCAGTACGGTACGCACATTTCATTGTCGTAATTGTCCCCAGTGTGCTACATTTTCAAGTCCTTTGAATCATTGTATAAATTGCTTTGAATTTATGGTTACCTCTTGGTAACAAGGCAAATCCAATCTCACTGCTGTTAATAACAGACTATTACCTTTATGGTATCTTAAAATTCAAAACTGCACTGGCATTTTCACTGCCGTATCACATTTGCAGATACTATTATTACTGAATTAAGTTTTCCCTGTTGCATTTCCAATTAGGCCAGCAATTTTCTTTGCAAGGTATTGTGTATATACTGTGTTTCTGTTATCTTCATTTCTATAATGGAATAACGTATTAGTTCTCAACAGTGCAGAAAGGGCTGATATCATTAGAGGTTTCTAAACCACTATATAACATATAAAATAAGCATAATATTATTTTCTTTATGCTATGGAAACAGAACTAATGAACAAATACACTATGTTAATAAAGAAGGTGTAGAGAAAGTATCTTCATATTATTAGCTTTAAAATTGAGAATTTTAAAATGTTTTCATATAACATTTAGGTGTCTCAGTTGTGGTCCATATAATCTTTTTTCGTTCCATTAAAGAAGTCATCTTGGAGTATGAAAACCAGAATTTTGGAATAAAGGGGTGACTGATTTAGATACTGTGACTGGTATAGGTAATTTTAATTTGTCCATGTCTAGCTTCTCTGAAATCTGGCTTGTACATATTTATTGTATTAAAAAATTAGGGAATAAGTTCATTTCCTTGGATATATTTACAGCTCTTTGAACTTAATGGTCTGCAAGTTTAGGTGGAGGACAATGTGGAAGCCAGCATGCTCTACCTGCATGAGGGTGGTGTGAGTCTGGATATACCCCGCTTTTCCAATATGTGTCCGAACAGTGAGTCTGATCACTGGAAACGAATTCATGTTGTGCAATGCTTTGAAAATAGAAATTAATTAATAGTGCCATTATTACTGCTGACAAACAGATACTATGTATACTTGCGGCATGTCAGATGGCTAAAATACTTACCCAGCGTTTGTTCATGTCAGAGGTAGTCTATCAATCAAGGGAGCATTTGGCAGTCAGAGTCCTAGATTTGATCCTTAATGCTTCATGTAAATGTGCCCAGAATTCACACACATATTTATGAATGGAAGGCCACATATGTGATGTGCCATGTATTGGCAAACCGAGGGAGATTGTTTTCGTGTTCTGTTGTCCACAGCTTCAGCTGGTATGCAAAAAACCCAATAATCTGGCAGTTGTAAGTTGAAATGGAGACCTAGTGCATGTGGGTGGCGGCTGTCCAGGAGCATGGAGTGGAGCCAACAGGATTCCCCAGGGAGGCTTCAGGGTAATTAGGAGGTGAGGAGGTACAGCCAAGCCACAGGGATGGGAAAAGACTTGACTGGGGGTGGCTGCAGAAGTGTTTCATGGAAGCCACGGCTGCAGGGAGGGGGTTACCTTACAAAGACAAACCAGGCTGGCAGATGTTTCAAACCATCTGAACTTTCATCTAATTCGCCCAGAAGATATGAACCTTGATATCTATTCTGGTTGATATCCAATTGAAAGCTCAGCCCTAGAGACTGGAGACACTTTTGGTCCTTTTTTGCATCCTGAATAGCAAATGTGCAGGAGTCCTCCAGGGAAATGCCCGTCTTAAGGCTCAGGAGGCTTGAAAGAGCATGGTACTCAGTGGGGTGGATGCCTGAAGGGATATGGTACACCAGCAGAACTGACTGCTGATGTCCCAAGAGCTCAGTCCAAGGTATTGGTCCAGTGGCAGATCCGGATGGAGTTTATCATCTGAGCAATGCACCTTCAGTTTTCCAGCGGCAGCATGTTTTCTAGATGTACTTGGGGTTTATTGCTGTGAGACAGTCTAGCCTGTCCCTTAGTTCAAACTGCGCCCAGCTGTGATATTTGTGAACAATCCTCCTGTAAAAAGATCCGGGGAAGTGAAAGATTTCTTCTAATCATGCACTATCCTTCCTTAAAAGACTTCAGGTTTTGGCAGCTGAACTGATTGAATCCCCCCGTTCAGCCTTTGGCTACCTCTGTTCCTGTGGTCAGTTATGTACACTGCTGAGGCACAATTCTTTGTTCTTAGTAGTTAAAAAGTAATGTGGCGCTGCTAAATACAACTAAATCTAGCAAACTGAATTCTGGGGCTGTGTTGTCACCCCAGAACCAGAGAGATTTTAACAAAAAGAGATCTTGCTGCAAAGAGAGATTTGATATGATTTATGACCTATTAAGCATTAAGAGAATCTGACAAATAGCAGGAAAAAAATCCAGAGAACAAAGTAATTATGAGGACTAGATGTAATCTGTGCTCTCTCTCACTCTCTGTTTCTCTTTTTATAATAAATAACCTTAATCCTCATCCAGGATTAAAATTCAGTGTATATTTAGCAATGCGATGTCCTAGATAAACGATTCTTCCATCTATGTTTTTATATCTTTTTCATTCTGGAGCACGTTGTGGTTTTACTTAACAGATGGATACTTCCATCTCTATATTCTGAGTGCTGCAATTAGTGAGGGTTTAGGATAGTTTGTCATAGATATACCTGAGACACAGGATTTTATTAAATATAATACACGAGTTTGAGGATAAAACAGTGTATGTCAAACATGTGAATCTATAGACAAAAATTTATGTACTATTATGTGGGGGTTTTTTGGATTCAATTAATATAGGGAGCCATTTGCAACTCAGCCTTCCTATGGAGATAACCCCCTCCCCAAAACTGTGATTATACAATGTCTTAATATACCTGTTACTGTCTGTTTGATGACTGGTTAGAGATTAAGTGAAAATCGGCACAAAATGTAATCTACATCTACTTAAGAAACAGATAAACCCTAATTTTTTTTTAAATCCAGATTGAGATTTCCCAAGAACTGCAAGTTATTTAGGCTGAAGTTTAATCAGTTACTGGGCAATTTCAGTTTTCCAGCTAAAAACACCTGTCAACTGACTTGTACGCAACAGGTTTACAGACAGCTTTTGAATTAAATGTTTTTTTTCTCAATTATTTATTAGTTTTGTAATGAAGTTGCCCCTAAAAAGCAGACTCACATAGCAAAACCTTTGTATTGGTGAGTTTTATGGGAATGATTGGGGATATTACATTGCAAAAAGTTCAGTACTACTGAGAAACTACACACGAATCGTAGGGATGAGCAGATGTTGCTGGGACTCTGTAAAGAGATGAGCATGCACAGGATGATTGTGTTGTCATGACTGGAGGAATTTTTTGTATGTTTCTGGGGTATTATTAATGGCAGTGTAACATGCATCTCCGCAACGTGTTAAGCAATTGAAACTCATCTGTTCTATTATTTACCTGTGCATGTGTCAGCAAAGTGATTTTTTCTGTTCTGTAACTTTTTTTCTTTGGCCAAATAGCTTCCACAACTGGAGAGAGAGCAGTTGAAGGTCCATCCGGCAAACTGCTCTCAAGACCTTTGCCAGCCTGACAGCTTTACCCTTTGGGATAATTTGGGTCAGTCCTTAGAGCTATAGAGAAGTCTGCTTACCTAGCCTTTTTCAGGGACTGATCTGATGTCTTTGTGGGTGGATTAGAGACCAGAGACATCTATGCCCATGTAAAAGCAGTGCAGCAGGAGAAGCAACAAGGTGGCGTAGGGAATTAAATGGAGGAAGTTGTCTTCCACCTGCTTTTCCTCTGTTATTCTGGGTTTTGCCACTGTGCTTTCAACATAGATGTAAACCTTACTCTTGCATATCCGCGAATATCCTATGTTGCAGGTTATACCCCTTTGCTGTATGTTTTTCTGATCAACCAGCAAGTGAGTGTTTGGTAGAGCCTATTGTTCACGTTAGAGGAGCTGCCCTCTTGGTCACTTCTGTAGACTTAAAGAGGAGGCTGGGGAGGTGTCCAAGAGTCAGTACACTTACCTGTCAGGCTGGAGATTAATCCAGATGAAAACCCCTAGGTTATTTGTAAACAGTCTTTATGCTTTCAGTATATTTACTGAGGAGATCAGTGTGCCTCGGAGTGATTCAGCTTTCTCTGAACAGGACCGAGTCTGCTCTGAAATGTTTCTCGCTGTATTATCTGTTTAGGAGAGCAGAGCCCCTATTCCCCTGGTGTTATATAGGGTACTGCAGGGTTTTACTGTAGCTTCCAGCAGCTACCCCAGATGTGAGTAGCTCTCAGATACTTCCCACGCCATACCTAACAGCTCCGTTCTTGCATTTTGGAAATTCAAGGGTACTGCAGGTATAATTGAATGCCAGTGTTGAGGCAGTTGAATCCTACTATAGAATTTTCCTTAGTTACAGTAGGAAATCAGATAGCAGTGTTGGCCTGTAGACACATTTAGAAACCTATATTTGGATTTATCTCAAATGAAACTCTACATGCTTGGTCTGAATCTTCTGTGCAAACCTATGCCTTCTTTTCCCTACAGGCAACTTGACAATTCATACAGAAGCAGGATTTTTTTTTTTTAGCCCTTTGTCTCCTACATAAATTGACCTTCTTCAGAGTGGGTGTCTATGGTCTTATGCAGTTGGTGATGCGTGGAAAGTTGTGAATATTTTCTGCTATAGAGAGTTCAATTTGTTAGTTGTTTTTTTCCCCACGTGTTAAAGACAAACATTGGCAAGAAAATGTCATAAGTTACTGAAAATTCTAATAACTCACAGTTACATTTTCAATATTCTGTTTTAGGGTGCAGATTATTACTGTTCAAAAATTCATGTTCCATTTCTTGAGTATAAGTTATACACCTGTAAAGACTAAAATATTTTTATAACTCTATGGCCATGCAATTAGACACTCAAAAACGCTTGTTGAAAATTTGCTATACACAATCTTTAGGTAATGAGAATGACATAGTTCAACTGACTATGAGTATTGAGCTCCATAAAGGTCAGTAGACAGCTAAGGGAAGAGCTTACTTAACAAGGTTGATCTAGGCTAGAATGTTTTAGCCTACTTGAGGCTAAGATGGTGATTGGAGAAAACCCAAGGTGTTCTGGTTGATTCAGGAGAAACTGCTTGCTTTGGAAAAAAGAAGCTGACTGACAGATTTGGGATACTAAAAAGAGGTACTGCAAGCCATGCAGGCTGTTTCTCCCAAGTCAAAACCAAGGAGCAAGCCTCATGCTTCAAGCTACAGAAGACTCAGGCAGGCTCAGTTAATATATTATGTGTTTCTCAGTAAACTGTGCTCTTTCTGTAATGCCAGAGATACACACTATCAAAAGTTACTGTAGGAAAAGCTTTGTGGAGTCTCAACATCTGTTGCAAACTGTTAGGTACAGTTCTCTCTAGACTCCTTGCCTAAATTCCCAAGTTACCCACTGGGAAGAAAGCTGAAAGCTTAACAGACCCAGGGCTCTGTTAGCAAGACCCGGTGATAAATGGAAATGAATACTTCAGTGACTGTAATTACATGAAAAGTAACTTGTTTCATAAGTCCCGTGATATGGAAGTTCATGACTGAGTTAAGTTTGATTAAGGAGGCTATGAAATCCATCCAAGCTGCACCTGAAATGCATCCAGATATTTTTCTTCTCTCATTGATGACTATAGGGACAGATTGTTAAGGCTTCAAAGACTGTAGATGGGCTTCCAGTCATTTTTTAAAATGCTATGCCGTTTGTTTCTCAGACAAGATTTCATAGAACCATAGAGTGGTTTGGGTTGAAGGGACCTTAAAGGCCACCTAGTTCCAACCCCCCTGCCATGGGCAGGGACACCCTCCACTAGACCAGGTTGCTCAAAGCCTCATCCAGCCTGGCCTTGAACACTTCCAGGGATCGGGCACCCACAGCTTCTCTGGGCAACCTGTTCCAGTGCCTCCCCACCCTCTCCAGGAAGAATTTCTTCCTGATATCTAATCTAAATCTCCCTGCTTTCAATTTAAACCCATTACCCCTTGTCCTGTCACTACACTAATTTATGACAATTAGGTGCATTTCTTCATTTTGCAGGTCTTGTTAGAGAAGCTTCTGTGGTGGGTTGGCCTTGGCTGGCTGCTAGATGCCTCAACAGAGCAGGGGGTAGAAAAGATGGAAAAGCTTATCAGTTGATGTAAAAACAGGGAGTTGGGTCACCAGTTGCTATCACAGGCAAATCAGACTCAGCTTGGGGAAGATTAATGCCAACTAAGATAGTGTTGGATGGTGAGAAACAAAGACGAAAACTAACCCACCTCCCCTTTACACACTTCTTCCCAGGCTCAGCCCTGCTCCTTCATTCCGGACTCCTCTGTCGGGAGCAGCGCAGGGGGTCGTGATCAGTCTATAACCCTCCTTCCTCCTTATGCTCCTGTGCCACCACCTTGGCTGTGGGGCTCAGCTGCGCCCTGCGGTGGGTTGATTGGAGCTGGCTGGAACAGGCTGTGTCCAACATGGGGCAGCCCCGGCCTCTTCTCGCAGGGGGCACTCTGCAGCCCCGCTGCCAGTGCCTGGGCATCCGCACCCCATACACAGATTCAGCCATCTCTGGCACAGCCTGGGGGAGACCGGCCTGTGTGGTCTGTCCTCAGTCATACTATTTTCTCTTCCTTTCTTAGCCACTTCTTTTTGTCACTCCAACTGTCATGGCACCAGCTCATCATGTTCTGCTTAATTACTACCTCTTATCTGACCATGAATATCTATAGTTAATGCTCTCTTCAGTGAACTGATGGGATTTAATCTTTTGGTTTGATGCACGAAACAATAGCTTGTTTTCAGTGTAAGGCATGTAGATTTCTGAAACTTTGGGAAGTTTTAGAGGTAGAAGATCCTCTATACGGTCACTGGCACACAGATTGTCAACATCTTTATTAGGTTGCTTTCATTGTTCATTTTGTTCTCAACTTTTGATTACTTTTCTAATTACCTGCCAATTTTAAATTGTATCATGGCAAGTTTTGAGGCAGTGTTGCTTACAGGCTGTATTACATATAATAATTTATTAAAAGAATTTTATTTTTATGTATTAAAATATTAATTTAATAGATAATGATGCTGCACTTAGCATCCTACTGTTATACCTTGTGTAATAAATTATAATCATATGAAAGCAGCTTTGTATACAGCAAGTGGCTGAAAATGTGTTAAGTGATGATCACAGAGCTAATGCTAAACTGCCATCAACATAGAATGACCATCTTTCTATGCTAGCTCTAGAAAGTTCAGATTTGGGGTTTATCTGTTGTAACATTTGCTATTACAAACCACTCTTTTGGAAATGCTAAATTATGGCAAGCAGAGCTTCCTGATGCACAACAGCTTATATTGCTTCTCAGCTGGCTGTTTTCTCAAAACTTGTCTCGTGTCATTCTGTCTACCCTTTCACTTGATTAAGGCCTTCAATTTGTTTGATAGCAGTCTGCATTTTAGTGTTTTATTTAGAGCTGTTCATAGGCAACTAAACCCACTATATTTTTGGCCATATCTATGTTATTAATGTAGCTACTACAATGTTTATGGGCTGAGAAATGAACTTTTCCTCCTTGCTTTTATTCTTAGTTTTATTTTTCTGTCCTTTTATGTATGTAACCTGCCAAGCATATATTTTAACTGTAATTACTATTTCTTAGCAGTTTATTTTACTGAATAGCTCAAAGGTATGTATGCTCTTCATCTTTTTTCTTTCTTTATGTCCAATAGCTTTCTGTCTGGCTAACTTTAACTGCCAAATAATTTCCTTTTCCAATTTCAATGTCATACAGTATTGCATAAAATAAGTGCAAAGAACTTAACGATAGCTGCGCTTCAGACAGTAAGGAAAGAGGGCAGTGTTCAAGATTGGTGTAGTCTACAGCAACTTTTAGACTTCTGTTTTGTAAACTCTTTGGGGTGACTAAGTATATTAAGTACCGTAAATGTTTCAAAGAGAAATGTTCCTTGTGCTTGCCCCACCAAGTGACATGGCACAGTCTGAGCAACAATTTCATACAAAGTGCTTAAATCCCTATATATAGTAATATTTCTTATGGAGGATAAGTAAACACGTGTAGACTTAGAAACTGAAGAGTCTCTTCTGCTTTGATTTAATTTGACAGACAACCATTAAAATCATACAAAAATCTTGCTACTATAGTCTGACTTACGCAGAGCATGGATCTTAAACCTTTCCGTTCTGTTATAGCAGATGCTTGTAAGGCTAGTAATACTCATCACTGGTACTCAGGGAAAAAAATAGCTTCGTCTAGTGGTTGAACACTAAATTTCAAAACAGTTCTTGTTTTCCTTAAAATAGGCAGGGCAAAAATTAAAAAATATTTTAAAAAATGTGTAGGATTTGAAAATAAATTATTTCAATGCCATGTGATTATTACAAAAGCTGGTGGACATGCTTTGTTTCCATTTAGAGCTTTAGTGTCTCACATTCAATCTGCTGCTGTTTTCTGCTGTGTATGAGGAGTCCTAGTAAGCTCATTTGTTAGGCGGTTTGCCGTAGTGCATGTGTGTGTGTGTGTAGGCTAGTTAACGTCTTACGCTGGTTTTGCCTGAAGAGATGTCAAACTTGCCAAAAAGCATTTTTCTTAAAAGAAAAAGACAACCCCAAATCCCCAAATACCTTCTTTCTTAAAAACAAACAAACAAACAAACAAACCAAACCAACCCAAATGTGAATAAAAAATCCCATACCCAAAGGAAAAAACTGAACTTTGTCCGTGCATCATCTCTGGTCCAAATGCAATAACCTTTGATGCATGGCAACAAGACAACCCAATTTTGTTGCTTTTCCAGCACACTTATTTCCTCTTAATTCCTGATAATTGTCTTACTTTCTCCCTATTGCCTCTCTCTGACATTTTTGCCTCCACTTGATGTTGCCGCTTTGACTTTTCTCTCCACCCTACTTTGAACCATTCTTCCTGTTTGTTCATGTCCTCTTGGACATTCATTCTTCTTGGCCACCTCATCCCACAAGTCTTCCCTCTTAGCCTGTGTTCTTTTGTTTAGAGACAATAAAGAGCTGAAGTGGTTAAAGGAAAGTTATTAAAGACGACAGACCCAGAAGAGTCTGACCTCCAGTAAACCAGTTGTATTTAAGCTGGGATAAACTGCTGGTTTTAGTGTAATCATCTGAAAGTTACAGAGACAACCAGAGTAAAACAGTGCTAACCTTATTAATATGTAGTCTACTGACCCGATTAAAGTATTTCAGTGTAGACTTAAAATTCAGTATAAACTAGAGAGAAATACAAATGAATGATTAAACTCATATTCTAGAAGCAACAGATATTACTAAAATCAAATCTAGAAAACCTTTCATAAAACCCCATGGCTGTGGATGATGGTGGAATTGTCTGGTTTGTCTATTATGTCTGTTTTGGATTTAAGTAATCAAAGTTGATTTGTTTGGCTGGGATGATTGTGTTGGCTACATTACGTAATCTGAATTTAAAAAAAAAAAATTCAAAGATGGATTCACAAGAGCATGCAGGGATCAAATCAAACCTGAGAGGAACGATGCTGTGCACAGAAAGATTATCAGACGAGTTGGTCAAAATGATCTTTCCAGGTCAAAAAATGGTTAAGCTTTTTTGACCCAGAGAAAGGCTGATGTATCTGAAAGTTAATTTTTTACAGACATACCACATGATCAGAAATACTCGTACTTCGTACAGACTTTGTGGTGGTGTTTAGTGTTCAGCTACTTCAAATGTAGCTGATTACTGAACACAGTACAGTGAACATCTGTATTCAGGAAAGGTGATCCAAGTTTAGACAACAGTAGATGGGCTCGATCAGGTCTGGGAGCTGCTGCTATGGGAAGGCTACCTTCTACCACGCAGGGAATAAGAAAGTTCTCTCCTAAGTTGCTGGCACGGTTCTCTTCCCTCTATATAAGGTGTAAGTGCCCAGGGAGCTAGCATTTAAGAAGGATCTAGCTGGCCATTGAATTTCTTCTAGCTCCTGATACACACAGAAACCTGCAACATGCGAATCAGTTACCTGGCTAAAAAGATTGCTTGCTTCGGTTGGACAGACTGTACATGTGAGCACAAAAAGTCTTCACCAGCGTATGAATGCGACAGGGCTCAAGGTCCCTGTATTTGTACAACCATGGAGTACGCATTCCTCTATTTCTGATACTAAAGGGGCAAGATATCCTTAACTGTTGCTCCGTCCCCTCATACCCTTAAATCATTACTGCACTATATGCCTTTTATTTGTTTAGGAAATACAAAGCCTCATTAGATATCTGTGAATATACAGGTAAGTGCAGAAGATCAGAATGACTGTCTTGTCATCTAGCAAAGTTCTGATCTCAATTTTTGAACCT
The DNA here is from genome assembly GCA_027574665.1 of Rhynochetos jubatus. Classification (NCBI taxonomy): domain Eukaryota; kingdom Metazoa; phylum Chordata; class Aves; order Eurypygiformes; family Rhynochetidae; genus Rhynochetos; species Rhynochetos jubatus. Next base: position 93,408,454 of record CM050650.1, on the reverse strand, counting down.
GTTTTTGTAATAGTATCTTCATCGGGTAATGATATATCATTACTGTTTCCCAACTGTAATGTTCTGCACTGCTTTACATCTTCTTACATTTTTGAAACTCTCCTCTTTTCCCTGTGTGGTCTGCCAGTAGTATTGTAGATTCAGGTCAGTAAATATCCAAAATTGGTACTGGGAATGGTCTGTGAATTGGCTGTGCACTGTTATGATCAGTTAAAAAATCAGTAATAGTCTTATGCTGGCACGAAACTCCTACTGCATTTTCCTGCCCCATTTTCCTTTTCCTTATCTTTTAAATCTTCCATGTTCAAACTCACAGTTGTTTATCCCTTTCTCAGTCACCCTCTAGTCTTTACTCTCCTAAAAATCTACAATTTTCCTTACCAAAATTACGTTGTTTACCCCAGTTTTGGTTTTTATTTTTAAATCTTAAATATCCACTCAAAATTTTGTAGAACACTGATATTCTCTCTTCCCCTTCCTCAAATCTTCCATCCCAGATTTACTGAGATTCCTTTGTGCTCGAGCTTGATAGCACAGATAGGACAGACTTAACCAACTTAGCCTCAGACTCTGCACCTGGAGCGAGAGGTGGGAGAATTAAGAGAAAGGACCATGGACATCTCAGAAGGTAGGATCAACAAAGATGAAATGTAAAAAAAACCCCCAAAAGCCAAAAAACATTGTCATACTTTCGGTAAGGGATTAACTGCAAATAAGATGTTGAGCAATCTCATATGGTATGTTGTGGTTTCTCAGGATAGTCTGGTAGCTTTTTCAGCGGAGGAGGTCAGGTTGCTGATCTGTGTAAGGCAGAATGTTGCACAAAGAAAGCATATGTTTGTTTTAAAAATAGCTCTTATAAACATTTAAGAAGTTGCAGTGATGATATCAAAGTGGGAAGAATATGCCTTCTGTAATTATAACCATTCCATGCATATACACACGTAACGGAAAATCAAGCCTAAGTATTTTTAATTGAAGAAAGCTACAAACTTAAGGGTGAGTTTGGGAGAGATTGTGAATCATGAGTGTGTGTGTGTGTAACGTATAGGGCATAATCCTTCTTGGTGCTTTGTCAGAACCCTTACTGGGCAATACTAACAGTTGCAAAATACTCATTCATAAGTAGGTACCGTATGATACTTAACATCCCCCAGGCATGAAAAGTTCTGTCTAGCTACGTTTCCACCATGGTGATTTTTTTTTTTTTTTTTTTTAATTCTGAAAGCTAATATTAATAATATAACAGTAATGTGCAATCATATGATATGAATTTTACTCTTTCACTGAGAATGTTTGCTCGTGCTTGCTTAAGAAAAGTTAAAACAGGAAGGATCAAACCGGTAGGGGTTTGTTATGATTTCTTTTATTTAAGCTTACATTTCCAGGTTTTATCCAGATTGTGTTTAGTATTGTATCTGTATGTGATAACATAAAGTATCTGTAACAGATCCATCAGAGACCATTTCACATCTTTGCTCTCAGCCTCAGCGGGACAGTGGCAAGGGTACTGGCTTTCCCAGGCAGCAGTGGTGAGCCCGGGCTGTGTGTGGGGCTCCCCACCCATGGGAGGAAGCGTACATTTGGTGCCACACTTGTCCCTCACTGAATCACTGGCAAATTAGATGCTTAAATTCACAATCTGGTTGTAAGTCTTATTCTAGGCTTTGTGTGGACTTGCGGATGTGGGAGCTCTGAGTAAAACTCAGCAGCCAGAACTTCCCAGCTTAGAAGGTGGGGAGCAGAGGGAAATTCTGGGTAAAAAGAGCTGATAGTCATCCAGCATGATTCCCTGTGATCATTCCCAGCGATGATCAATAGAAGTGGTCAGAGAAGGCCTCTCTCAAGCTGCACAACAGGGATCGTTGCAATGAGATTATCTTGAAATATGTCAAAAATTCGCTTTCTCTCCTCTCAGCCAGAGTGGTTTTGGGCATTTGTTTGGACTGACAGATCCAAATGCACTGCACGCGCTCCCTTATGTTCCCCGGGCAAGTAGTGATGTCGTCCATAGAACTCTTTGTTCTAACATGATTGTCACCCTGCTGTCTATTCAGCTCATGAGGAATTCCACTGGGAACACTCCTGAACTGCCAGTCATCCTCTGTTTCCTTCTATCCCTGTTTACATGGCCAGTAATGATCCTCTTCTCCCTCAGAGCCCCCGGATTTCCACATTGTGTCTGCATAGTGCTGTTAGTCTCAGCTCCACTGTCTCTTCCTGTAGATCCAAGCAGTCTGTAAGCTTTGCTCCTCTCCTGTGTCCATTGTTCTTTCCCCTGATTTGTCCGTGCAGACAGAAGTGCCCAGAACAGATCTCCTGGTCATCCCATGATCCCAGTGGCTGTCAAGGCCAGTATGTTCTCCTGAATAACTCAACAGTGACATATATTTCGCAGGTTGGGAACCCCGAATACAGGTTTTAGGCAGTGTCGGGGTTTAGGCCCAGCTGGCAACTAAGCACCACACAGCCACTCACTCACTCCTACCCCCCAGTGGGATGGATAGGAGAAAATGTAAGCAAAGGCTTCTGAGTCCAGACAAGGACAGGGAGGGATCACTCACCAGTTATGGTCATGGGCAAAACAGACTCAACTTGGGGGAAAAAAAATCAATTTAATAAGTTACCAACCAAGTCAGAGTAAGATAATGAGAAATAAAGCCAGATTTTAACCCCACCTTCCTCCCACACATCTCTTCTTCCTCAGTTCAGCTTTGCTCCTGATTTCCCTACCTCCTCCCCTCTCCAAGCAGCGCAGAGGGATGGGGAAAGGGGTTTTCCTAGTCAGTTCATCACACCTTGCCTCTGCTGCTCCTTCCTCTTCCTTCTCACGCTCCACTGTGGGATCCCTCCCATGGGAGACAGTCCTCCACTAACTTCTGTGATGTTAGTCCTTCCCACGAGCTGCAGTTCTTCATGAACTGCTCCAGCGTGGAGTCCCTTCTGTGGGGTGTAGTCCTTCAGGAGCAGCCTCCTCCAGTGTGGGCTTCCCACAGGGTCACAGCCTCCTTTGGGCATCCCCCTGCTCCAGTGTGGGGTCCTCCCTGGGCTGCAGGGGGGTCTCTGCTCCCCCGTGACCCTCCATGGCGGCAGGGGCACAGCCTGCCCTCTCACCACGGGCTGCAGGCCCACCTCCACCTCTGCTTCAGCCCACCTCCTCCCACCTTTCTGCAGTGACCTGGGTGTCTGCCTGGTTGTCTCTCTCACATCCCACTACTCCTTCTTCTACTTCTGTCTCCACTCCAGATCTCTGTTCTCCCCTCTCAGATAGGTCAATCACAGAGGCACTGGCTGGCTCTGAGCTTGGAGCTGGGGAAGCTTCTAGCAGCTTCTCACAGGACCCATCCCTGTGGCCCTTTCCCTGCTACCAAAACCCTGCCACAGAAACCCAATACAGGCAGACAATCTCTTTCGAATGTGGAGGGAACACCATCAGCTGTGAAAACCTTACTGTAACACAGCATAGAGACAATGTCCGAAGTCTCTGGAGAGGCATATAAATGCATGATAAATACAGGACAACTTGGTTCGCACTAACTCCTTATTGGAAGCTTTCAAGCACGCAGTCACTCCACCGGCATTTGGTGGTGGTAATCTTAAGCTTTCATAGAGCTGAGGGAAATAGCTGTGTTTATAGACTGTTTGCTCTTGGAAGAAAATAGATCAATATGCTGTGGGCTTTGCATAGTCCCTTGTGTGAGTACAGCCTCTCCAACTCAGAACTTCCCAGGTTTTATGTACTGTTCGCTTTAGGGCAGAAACCTGTGTAGATAGCGAGATAAAAAGAGCAGGCCTTCTGGCATAAAAGTATTGCAAGCTTAGTAATACCTAACGTAGTTGAAGAACCACAAGGCCAAGATATTTACATTTCTCAGTTCTGTATTCCATACAGCATCACAGAATGGTCGAGCTTTGAAGGGGCCTCTGGAGTCCCCTAGTCCAAATCCCTATTCAGAGCAGGCCCAAGTATGTCAGGTTGCCAGGGCTGTGTCCCACTGGGTTTTGAATGTCTCCAAGGATGAAGAGTCCATAACAGTATTTTTAATTTTGCCTCTCTACTACTTTTGTTTTGACAGAGTTTGTATAAAAGAATATTTATACAAAAGAGTAGTATAGAAAGGTAAATAATGGTGTTGTAGTGCAAGCTCCTGCAGAGATGATGTACACGCTCATGCACTATTAAAGACAGTCTTGTTTTGAGCATTTGTGTATTTTTACTACAGTTTGTAAACATATAAATAGATAAATGGAGTGTAAAGCTGCTGGTGAGTTTTCTCTGTTTTTTGAATGACAACTGAAATTCCCTATCAGTTCTGACTGTAAGCTGTTTTATGCCATTTACCTTATTCTGTTAGATTTCTGTAATTTTTAAATAATTATTTCTGTGTTCTGTGTATAACTGTAACTATGGAAACCATGAAGTGATGAAGAGGAGTACAGTTGATGGTTCTGTGGCTCATCAAGACAGCCAAATGTTCAAGTAGTTAGGCAAAACTTTTTGTTGTTTTTAAGTTTAGAAGAATATACAAAAATCATCTAGGTTATAATGATTTCTGGTGTTGCTTAATGGTCTATGAAAAATGGAGATTGATGGTACAGAAAACGTGACTAGTGATTCATGGCTGCTGCATCATCAGAAATATATTAAGAAATTGAAGGAAATTCAGGCAAGAGAAATAAAGTTGAAAAAAACCCTGATCTGTGAGGAAAGAGTGAGACCAAAGCAGAACTTTCTAAGCTGGGGCTTAGAATTCTCCCACTGCCGAGGAAGTAAAATTACTGATGGTGAAACTGGGTAGTATGGATGAGTGAGGAGAGAGTGAGCGTAGCAATATAGAAAATGCATTTGAATGGGGTAAGCTTAAATACAGTGCAAGTGTGGGAATCAAACCATTTGATTGTTTGGGGTCGCTGGCGTTCAAAAAAGGTCATGTAAGCCTCATGATGATGACCTGTGGGTAAAAATACTTGTACTGTCTGATGCTTCATAAACTCTTCTTGAGGGTTTGCTTGTTTTCCAAAAACTAAATTCTCAAGCCCAGACAAATCAGCTGGAACAATTAATAGTTCCTAAATCTTTTTGCTTTCTAACCCCTCCTTTCTTTTAGTACCATGGTCTCTTCTGTTGCCCTTCAGATTGTAAGTTTATAAAGTTTGACCTTTTTAGTTAGAAGTCGACCTGAAACCAGAGCGGCAGGGAAGTTCAGGTGCAAAGTTTCACACTGCTTCAGGGGGTCACAGCTGCAAGCGAGACAAGTGATACCATTTTCGTTGTATGTTTGCAGTGGTGTGTATTAAGTTACTTGTGTAGTAGGTGTAGGAAAAAAAATGCAGGGGAAGAATATTCAACATTACTGTTTGTAAATGTGCCGGTGTGAATTTGTAGACAAACCCAAAGGCTTCTCTGCTAGTGATTTTTGTTTCTTTCTTGGACTCCAAAGGCTTTCTCAGGGAAGTAAATTGCAATAGTGACTGAAACCTGTCTGTGTTCTGGTTTAGAGATATTATTTCATATGATAACTCTACAGTCACCTGAATGTATCACTTCCAACACTTGGTTTGCTGTAGGATTATTCTAGAGAACTTTTCATTTTTATGGAAGTTGTCGGGAACTTTCTCAAAGATTGGCAGCTGTAGCTGAGAGATTTTGGCAGTAGGGTATATGAAGAAAGTCAGCTGTTGTTTTATTTTTATCTTAAAATGACTAGTAACGCGGTTGCTAGCAGCAATGTCAACAAAACTGGCATTATAAAAACCCCTTTTGATGTTAACTCCGTGAATCATTGCTCCACTGCACCTTTACTGCATTTTTCTGTGCAGGGTTTAGAAACCTAGGCCAGGAACAAGCTTAGGATCAATGTGTCAACTGTGTGTTTAGTAGCCTAAAAGTAGGCAGCTGATGCCATTTTTATGCCCTACAGTACATAAGGCATACATATGGCTGGCAGATGAGTCGTCGGGCTTATGCCCTCTTAGGCAGGCTTATGCCCTCTTAAGTGGCACATGACAGCCCGGAGGGATACGCTGACTTATCTCTGATGGCACTAGTCTATCATTAGGCACAGGATTTAATTTTATATTGTTGTGTTTGCTTGAGAGGTAGAGGGTTCTCTTTGGATGGAAACTTAAATACCTGCCGTGCCTACAGGCATTTCTGTGTAGACAGAAAAAGATCTAAGCATCTTACTGTCATCCTTATTCATACACATAGGATTTGATTTGGAACGTTAACATGTCAGTTAACTGTGAAAGACAAGCAGGAGAGGAGTGTGAAGTCCACTCTCTACTGCAAGTGGAAAATACTGATAAGTGGTCTTTTAAATATCCCTCCTGGACGCTGTTAGCCCAACGTGAAAATAGCACTGCAGGCTTTAAGGTGACATGTAGTTCTGTGAGCAGTGGAGCGTCGTTCCCTGTGAGCATGTCTTGTGGTTGAATTGCTATGTAGATTCTGTGATGCCAATAAAAGATTGCATTAATAAAATATTTATAGGACTTTTATAGAACTACCTATTTCATGAAACTTTCAAGAATATAATCCCTTGAAAACTTTCATGCCTGTGCAAAATTTTATTGCATTTGTCCAGTGGGTTAAAACATTATTGGAGAGTATGGAGAGAAAAGGGAGAAGAAACCAATCAGCTGTCAGCATAAACTTCATTTTCTTGCCAAACCAGGTTAAAAATACCAAGCTGAAAACCTAAGTAATGAAGAAAATTTGCTCTGTGCAGAAATGGAAGAACAGGGAGTGGTAAGATGGCTTTAATATCACAGCCCTGAAATGGCTGAGCCCCATATGTCTGATGGGCATCAGCGTGGGCAAAGCGGTCCTCTCCCTGCGTGGAGGGGAGGAAGTTAGGGGAGGAAGGGTCCTTATGAACCCTTCATTCTAGAGGAGAGGCTTCAGCAAAAGGAGATCCTAGACTCCTAGGCTACTTAAACCTAATCTGGGACCATTCCTAAGTATTAGCGTATCTGTGCTAGGAAACTGTCAGAAGGCTGCTTGACACTCTTGGTCTTCTGCCTCTTAGCACTTTCTTGTCAATTTTTCCTGGTGGTTTTGGAGTTGGGGTGCTCATCTGCAGGAGGTAGTTTGGATGCAACCACCTTGCTTTGAAGTAGAGCAGGGATCCTAGCATAGGTGTAGGATCTCTGTCATTTCTCTGTCTGACATTTCATGTCATTAGGCTTCAGTGCTCAAAAACGTTCAAGTATAATGTATTGGTGTCATTTCAAGTTGTAGTTTAACAAGAGATGACGAGCCACTGCTGTAGAGAAAGCATCCTCTCCCTCCCATTTGCCTCTGTTGCTGGCCACACAATTTCACTACTCATCATACCCCTCTATGAGAAAAAACAGATGTGACAAAAAATGAAACCAATTAAAAATTATGGATAAATTTCTACTATGTTTTTAAATGCAAGTGGCTCCTGGGGACATCTGACAGTCAGGGAAGAGGATACAAGGGAGTATGTGGTAAGGAGAAGCTGGGAGCAACGAGAGGAGAGGACAAACCCTGAGAAGGAGAAACAAGAGCAAGAGAGGAGGGAGATGGGGAGAAGACCATCCCTTTTGGTGACCAGGAACCATTTGATTCATTCTTTGGATCATAGAACTATAGACTGGTTTGGGTTGGAAGGGACCTTAAAGACCATCTAGTTCCAACCCCCCTGCCACGGACAGGGACACCCTCCACTAGACCAGGTTGCTCACAGCCTCATCCAGCCTGGCCTTGAACACTTCCAGGGATGGGGCATCCACAGCTTCTCTGGGCAACCTGTTCCAGTGCCTCACCACCCTCTCTGGGAAGAATTTCTTCCTGATATCCAATCTAAATCTCCCCACTTTCAGTTTAAACCCGTTACCCCTTGTCCTGTCACTACAGGCCCTTGTAAAAAGCACCCCCCCCCCCCCCCCCGCCCCGCCCAGCTTCCTTGTAGCCCCCTTCAGGTACTGGAAGGTGCTATAAGGTCTCCCTGGAGACCTCTTCTCCAGGCTGAACAAGCCCAACTCTCTCAGCCTGTCCCCATAGCAGAGGGGCTCCAGCCCTCGGACCATCTTCCTGGCCTCCTCTGGACTCGCTCCAGATAATATATATCTTTGTTATGTTGAGGGCCCCACAGCTGGATGCAGCACTGTAGGTGGGGTCTCACAAGAGCAGAGCAGAGGGGGAGAATCCCCTCCCTCGACCTGCTGGCCACACTTCCCCTGATACAGCCCAGGATCCGGTTGGCTTTCTGGGCTGCCAGCGCACACTGCCGGCTCATGTCCAGCTTCTCATCCCCCAGTACCCCCAGGTCCTTCGCCTCAGGGCTGCTCTCCATCCATTCTCCACCCAGCCTGTCCTTGTGCTTGGGATTGCCCCGACCCAGGTGCAGGACCTTGCACTTGGCCTTGTTGAACTCCGTGAGGTTGGCAGAGGCCCACCTCTCCAGCCTGTCCAGGTCCCTCTGGATGGCATCCCTTCCCTCCAGCGTGTCAACAGCTTGGTGTCATCGGCAAACTTGCTCGGTTGTCTGTACAGTGTTGAAAACGATATTTAATGAAAGCTTGGATTCACAGGTACATTTTCTTTAGAAAGGTAATGTTGTTTACTTATTTAGATTTTGACTAATGTGAGGATTCAAGTAGATTTTCAGCTTCATTTATTTATATTTTAATGGAGGGAAGCCGTCATGACGCTTAAGCTAGGGTTTTAGTACAGAATTCATTTTGATACAGCAAATTAGATAAATGTAGTGCTGTGTACTAATTTCATGGTTTGCTGCATGTTTTCTGTTATCCCAGAAACATTAAGTGATACATAGTCACATTAAGTGATACATAGTCTAACAATTCTGTGAATCAGTGGTTTTGTAACAACAAACTGATAACATTTTTTCCTTCTGAGTTTCAAGAGATGATTTGGGGGATGCTGGCAGAGCTCTGACGAAGTTAATGATGCCTCAGACAGAGAAGAGGGTCTGCCTAATTAGCTCTGTCTGAAGTAACTAGTGTCTTCTAGAAGAAGGTGGCTGAAGGAACATTAACAAAAGCAATAAAGTGACAAGATACTGTGTATACACCCTTTGGAAAGGAAATAAGTAAGATAGCGCGAAGGGTCAGTAAGGCATAGCTCGTGGCCTGCTGTATTAGCACACTTGTTCCCTAATTTGCTGTACAGAGATAAAGCAGGATGCATGGCAGTCAGTGTAACTGCGGGTTTGCTATTTCTAAACTCATGAAGCACAAAGGAGTGTGCTCCTCACGAAGCCTTCTCAGAATCCAGGCTTGGTTGAAGGATTTGGGGTACTTGCTCTGACCTTAGCTCGAGTTTTGCCTGGAATGTGTCACACAAATTTGGTATAAAGTTTGCATCCCCCCTAATGTGACTTTAGCCTCCCAGTGCATGTTTGGAGGTCTCCAAATCTGAATTTTGAAAAAAGCCTTTAATCTGCATTCTAAGAGGCAGTTTTGAAATGCGTAATCGTGAAGAAGTGTTCTTATTTTTGTAACTGAAAATGCTCTTTTTCTCTGTGTGTGTAGTTGTATGTATTATTTACCATGGGCTCTTTCAAGTTGAAATTTCATGTTGTGTTAGTACAGGAATACTGTTCCTACTCATTGTGGATCACATTCAACAGTACCTGTAAGAGTAAGTTTGAGGAATATCTTTTCTGTGAATGAAATACCCCATATTCCACATGAAGGCAAGCATGGGATCCTTCTAGCATGTTTTCACGCAGCCTGTAAAGTTTCCACGTGAATCTGTGTGGGAACGGTTGACCCACCTCCGCTGAGTCCTGTATGTGCCACTTTGTTTTTGTTACGTAGCAGTGAAGCCCAGAACCCTTTGCTATGCTGTGAAAATGCACATTTTTTTCCAGAGCCATGCATATGCACCCCTTGAATGAGGAGCACCCCTTCACTGGTTCTCTTTAATCGCTTCATGTGCGGGTATGCGTTGACCTATGCAAGGATGCGATAAACCAGAAACAAACCCAACAACAAAACCCAGGCTCTGGATGTCTTGAATGACTTACTGTAGCGCTGCATCAGAGCTCACCATCCAGAAAAGGGTAAACAGCGACTATTTTTGAAGTGACAGGCCAGAGTAAAATTGTCTAACGCTCTTCATTTTACTGATGCATCGCGTGGAGGTCCAGAAGCCACATTAGTGAACTGTAATCCGTCATCAGAGCATTTGTTTGGTTGCCTAACATCTGTGGATTGTTAAGATAAGTTATTACACAGACCTGCTTTAGTTTAGATTAGTTTGGACCACATCCCAGTGTATTCAATCAGGATATAATTCCTGCATGCTGCTAAATTGCTTGCTCCACATACTTCTCTAAAAATGTTTTTCAATATACAGTTTTGTCACTGAAACTGTTCTGTCACTTCAAGTTTTGGGGTTGTTTTTTCTTTGTAAAGAAAAGCTTTTATTATTTTTCCTTTTGGACTGAATGTATCTCAAGGCAAATGTAGCATTTATTAATTCCTGAAGAGATTCCTAAACAAGGATGGTAGTGTAGCTTCTATGTGAGTATGATGCAGATTTCCTACGTGTGTAATCTGTGGTGACTGGTATGTCTTGTGTCCGAACTGCAGTGTTTAAAGACAGCCATGGGAAAATGGTTTTGTATTTGCATGTCGAGTACTACTTCTTCCTGTATTCTGTGTTTTTCTGCCTCTATTTGTGCATTAGCTATTCCTATTTGTTTGGATTTCATAATATCTTGCATAAAATGAATTACAATATAAAAGGTGATTATGTAAATTAATGGTAATTTATTGAAGTTTATTACATACTTCATATATATTTTACGTGATCAAATAGATTAAATTATAAATGAAGTCTGTTACCAGTTTACACATTTAAATGTGCTTGCACACATGCAGACAAGTGATTTAGTTAGAATATTCAAATTTTACTTTACTATTCTTTATCCTTCCTTTAAACAAGCTCTAACTGATTTATATTTTTATTAACACTTTTTTCAACTTTCCCTGTAAACTGGTAAAATATGGACAATGACATATTTTTCGTTAATGACTGTTTCATAGCATGGACTTAGTTTTTATACACAGACAGATGTGCAGGCACACTTGTGCTGTCCAGTGATCTAACAATTGAGTCAGAATTTATAAAGATATTTTAAAATGTAGTGTTTTTTTTCCTTTTAGTGTTGCTGGGTTTTTTAAATACCTGTATTAATATACCAGGTAGACTTAAAATCTATTCTGTTAGGACAGAGAGTCTGACAAATGGGTCTGTGTCTTAAAATATACTAGATGAAAGAAATAAGACATTTTAGAATCAACAGATTTTTTTGTTAAAGGACTAACATTTATTTTGGTGAAGTTGCTGTTCCTATTATTCTACTGAGGTTTATCTGTTTTTATCATAATATGCATTTGTGTCACTGTTGACATAACTGTAGCTTTTTTTTTTTTAAAATTAATTAAAATTTTAATATGTATTTTATTATCCTTCTTAAATAGAAGAAATATAACAGGCATCAGATAAAGGCACAATCCAGATACAGGGCAAAGAGCAGCATGTCTTCCCAGTGTAGTTTGGTCAAACAGTGCAGAAATGGGTTTGGAAGTTCTGGTGAATTCTTCAGACCTAAAGAGATAGTATATAGGATGCTTTAAATAAATTTTAATTGTGTTAAATATGTAAAATGCCTAAAATATTCATCATGCCAGGTAAGCCATGCTCTTCTCCCCCCAGGCCAGAGGATAAGAGAGCTTGGTACCACAGCTTGGTCCGGTTACAATTTTTTCCCTCAAATGATGGTTTTTTCTGTACCTTTTGATTCTAAGTGTTGTATAATTTTACAACTGTTGCATCATTACTGTGTTTACACAAAATAGTTTAAGCATATTTTTCATTCCAGATTTGTTGTCCGTACCCTCTTTACATTTTTACCCATTCTTTTACATCTTTCAACATCAGACTAAAAGATTTTCTTTATAATTTTCCTTATTAGTTTTCAGCTGTTTCCACTCACCTCTATCTTTATTTCTGAAAAATTTTCTACCTCTTGCATATTCTTAATGCCTTTTGCCTTTTTGTTCTTCTGCCTCAAAACTCCTTTTGGCTTTGTCTCATTTTTTTCTTAAATATTCATGCACTTTAGGGTCCTGATTAACCTTTTATTTTTCTCTGGTGATTTGCTCCTGTATGTAAGATTGTCTTGTATATAGATTTCAAACATAAAGTTTTGCTTTACTATGTGTGCTTCTGTTTATCTGTGTATCTGGAATTTAAAAAAAAAAAAATAATCCTAAGAAGCTTCATTTATCTACACAGCTTATTTGTGATTGCCAGGGACATGTTTAATTTACTGATTTATTGTTTACAGCTATAACTCAGAGAGACGGTAAACGATCATTTCCAAGTAGTACAAAATACGGTACTTTTGCTTTCTTTTCTTTGGTGCATTTAGTTCTCTATTGGTAGGTTTCTTAGGCCTTACCTTGCATCTCTGGTAAGTAGTTGTTGTGGATGTAGCTAAAATCATGCACAGTAAACAGTGAGTTTATTTGCAGGATAACGTTGAGCTATGTTACGTGGGAAAAGTTAGTTAAAGGGCAATACCGTGTCAGTTTTCTGTGGTGGTGGAGGTTGGGATTTAGCTGGGCAGGACTCCGCCACCCATGATACAAGTCCTGTTCACAGTCGGTAGGCTTGTCCTGACAGCCATCCACACCAGCAAAAACAACCCAACCCACCCCCTCAACTCCATCAACACGAGCAACAAGTGTTGGTCATGTTGTCGGTGTTTATCTGGGAGAGAGCTGGGGCTGGGCTGAAGAGGGGATTGCTACAGGTCGGACTGACGTATATTGACAGCACATTTTGGAGAAGCTCGCATAGCATGTGCCTGTAGGATGCTTGGCTGTAGGCAGTGCAGTCAGTGCTTGGAGAAGCATGCTGGGTCCTGTCATGAGCACCAAGCTCACCGCTTTAGAGGAGGGCGAGAGACTGTACCTGCTCAGTGAGAGTGAGCGTGTATTTCAGGGGCTGAGGGGTAGCTGCACTGACGCCTCTTGTTGTCTTCAACTAGGTTATGTGGGTATGCAATTTATGTCGAAAGCAACAAGAAATCCTAACGAAATCCGGAGCATGGTTTTTTGGAAGTGGACCGCAGCCCTCACCCAGCCAGGACGGAGCACTGAGTGATACGGCAACTGGTGGAAGCTCGGATGCACCGAGAGAAAAGAAAGCCAGGCTTCAAGAGCGATCGAGATCGCAGACTCCCTTAAGCACAGCAACTGCCTCATCACAGGAAATCTCTTCTTCCAGTGTGCAGTCTGACCGCAGGAAAGGAGCAGAAGTAGCGCAGCCAGCTATGGGCCTGGACCAAAAGCAAGTTTCATCAAGGTCTAGAAGTGAACCTCCCAGAGAGAGGTAATGCTTTCTGTCTTGACAGAGCCTAGCAATTATAAATGCCAGTTCAGTAATATTACACAGGGCTTTCAGCTGGGACGTGCATGTAAGAACAAAGAATAAATTGATTTGCTGACCATAGAAGGGTAAGTGTTCACTAGCAAATACATTGTCTGATTTGGTCTGTGCAACAAAAAGGGGGAAAAAATAATTGCGTTTTAGGGATATTCCTATGTACTTCAATGCATTTTGATGTACTCTTTTAATATGGAATTGTAGGTTACTTTTACATTTGGCAGGTATTTTAAAGTTATTAAACAAAAAGCAAGACTTTAACTTGATGAAATAATGTACTAGAATTTTAAAAATAACACCACTCCCATGAGAAAAACCCAAACAAATAAAAAGCCCACCTTGTGGAGTTCTGTCAGATATCCTTATGTGTTACCATTTTATCAATGATTGTATTATTTTTAATAATAAGCCAGGTATTATTAAAAGAGCTCATTTACACATGCAAAGTAAACATCCACCAAGTGCAGCAATAGTACCATCTTTAATTCAGAGCAAGTTATATGCAAGAATAAAGCCAAGCAGAAGCAAACTATTATATTTTAAGTGAGTAAATGAGTAAATTCCTGAGCTGCATTAACTGTAATGAATGGGCTGAGGAGTAGCAAATCAGGAGAGGATAATGTGATGAAGCAGTTGCTGTTCTTTTAGCTGCTGCCTGGCAGATGGCAGAGCAGTCAAGGAGGGAGCCTGTGGCAACAAAACAAGAGTCTGCCATAGAAGATTTTCTGTTGGCCAGAACGGTTGATGATTTTTTTTAATTACTATTGAAGCTGAAAATGGATGACTAACAGTGACTACTAACTTACTCTGTGGGTGAGGTCTGCCTGGGTTTAACTGAACCAAAACTCAGGTCAGTGTTATGTATATGTATGATGTAAAGGAGCACGTGGTGCCCTCCCCTGATTCTGTTGACTTTTTTCTCCTGGCACTGGGAAGGCCCCCAAAGCAGTCATCACTCAGATGAAGGACAATTTTAGGGCAACAAAATGCTTTCTGTTTCTGCTTTGCTGTCCAGAAATGAGATGGTTGTATTAATTATACAATAGTAATGTTCTCTACTTGTCTGTGACACTTTCAACTGAAGTTCAAGGGTTCTGAATGGAGACCATCTACAGTAAGATTAGGTCCCATTTATCGCCAAAGAACCCAAGAGGAACAGGAAATGGAGGGAGAGGAGAGAGGAGCTTAATTTTGTCTCTCCTGTCAGATGTGTCTGTGAAAATCTGTGATACATAATCCAGAGACACATCAGTTGTGGAAAGGATGATCAAGTGCCACAAAACAAAATCCTTCTGACTTCGTCTTGGTGCAGGTTCACCTAAAATACAGCGTATAGCTGTGTTTGGCCTTCTTCAAAATTGATGGATTCATATGTGAACTGGTAAACAAAAGGCCAGTTGGAATGATGAGGGAAAGAAAAATATCCAGTGTAAGGGGATTTTATGATTCTTTGGCTTCCCTATTCTCCCAAAGCACAAGATGAAAGAGGAGAAACCATAATTTTCAGACAGCTTCATTATTCATTATTTTTACTTTGGCTTTATAGAGAAATACATTACATTTTTTCATCTTCTTTTCTTACCAGAGAAAGGAATGCCATTCATTTATCTCAAGGAGTCATTTTGCTTTTCTTTATATGTTTATGAAATGGGCACTTCTTTTTAGAGTTTCAATAAGAGCAAACTAGGTCCAATATTATTGGTGCTGGATATATTCTCTTTTGCATTTTTTTTAATATCTGTAGTAATTCTTTCTGTAATAGCATTGTGAGAGGTTCTCCATTTGGTGGTGTTCATATTTATACTGTCAGGGTGCTTGAAGTGAATTGTGTATGTGTGGTGAGTCTGTAACCCTTATGACTGCTGCCAGAAAAATGGAGAACATACTCAGATACTGTGTCATAGTGCTGCAGTTACTACCAAGATGACTTTGAGTTTTCCTACTTATGTGGGTAAATTATTTTTATCTGCATTTACACATGTTAATATTCTTGTGATTTTACTCATTAATTGGACCATCCATAACTTATGTTTTTGTGGACTCTGGAAGTAGTTTGATATTGAAAAATAAAAGTACTGCTGGAAGGATTAATAGGTTTAATTCACGTTAATGAGCCCAGTACCTTTCTGTGTGCTTTACCATAGCTTATCCTGGTTTATAATCTATTTACCATAACAGTGTACACAAGTATTTTTATTTTTGGTTCCTTTCTTCAAATTATTATACCCCTTTTCGTTGTAGGAAGAAGACAATATCAGTTTCTGACCAGAATGGCAAAGGTTTAAAGAGTGAGCGTAAGCGTGTGCCAAAATCCTCACTTCAAAAAGAAGGACCAGCAGATGACAGGGAGCGTAAGGAACGGCATGAAGGTAGAAGACTGGAGAAAGGCAAGTCACAGGACTACCCAGACTTGCCAGAGAAACTTGAGGAAGGCAAAGTGCCTGATGATGAAAAACAAAGGAAGGAAGATGAGTATCATACCCGTTACAGGAGTGACCCCAATCTGGCAAGATATCCCGTAAAACCGCATCCTGAGGAACAGCAGATGCGCATGCACGCGAAAGTTTCTAAAGCGCGGCACGAGAGAAGACACAGTGATGTAGCTTTGCCACATACAGAAATGGAGGAAGCGGAGGTACCTGAGAATAAATTAGGAAAACGCTCACAATTACAGGGAACTCAGGACAGAAAATCTCTTGTGGAAACTCAGAGGTCGTACTCTATAGACAGAACAGGTGATGTAAGAATTTCTGTTTCTAAACAATTAACTAATCATAGCCCACCAACTCCCAGGCATAGTCCAGTTCCTATAGAACACGTAGAATACAAGAACCACGATTCCTTTAAAAAACAGAGCCGCCTTGATCCTAGCTCTGCTATTCTCATGCGAAAAGCAAAGCGGGAGAAAATGGAGACCATGCTAAGGAATGATTCCCTTAGCTCTGACCAGTCGGAATCAGTGCGGCCATCCCCTCCAAAGCCTCATAGAGCAAAGAGAGGCGGAAAGAAAAGGCAGATGTCAGTTAGTAGCTCAGAGGAAGAAGGGGCATCAACACCAGAATATACTAGCTGTGAAGATGTGGAGATAGAAAGTGAAAGTGTCAGTGAAAAAGGTAAGGACCTTTACGTATATTATGCACATGGCCATGGTTTGGGGAAAAATATAATCTGTATTTTTCTCTCTCTTTTGCCTCTTTTTTAAACATACACCTTTGTTATTCCCTTTACCTTTCTTTCCCCCTCCCCTCCCCTAACTGAGGAGTGTCTTATACCTGTTTACATTTGGTTTGCAATGTTTCCTTTTGCACTCTTAGATGAGGTGGTTACAGGTAGCATAAGCTGATGAATTTCTTTCTCGTTCTCTTCCCTCTTTCACCTGGAACTAACAGAAATTAAGGGTTCTAGTTTATTCTCTTAATGGTGTCTGTACTCCTTTGGTCATTGCTTCATCCTTTTGTCTGTATGTGGAATAATTTTGTGTGAATTAATTGAATTGGAAAGTGAGTTCTATAACAATCTGAGAAGGCCATTTTAAGGCCATTTTAAAGCATCATAATCTTACTGACACCTCAGTCTTAAGATATGCAAAATTTTACTACATTCAATAAAACATCAAGGATCTGCCAGAGTTCATTGTTAACAAGGATGGGGTATGGAGCAAGGAGAGTGTTGTATAGGAAAGACATGAGGATTGCCTAACTTGTTGGCTAGATGAATTTCTTCCCAAGCTTACAAATATGTTTAAAATATGTTTTTTTCAGTTTGTCTTCATCTGTTGATGGTAACACTCAGTAGTAAGGAATGAGTATAGTACACTCTGTGCTTTTAAACAAAGTCTTTCATGTGGCTGAAGAAGTTAATCAAATTCATGAATAGCGGACAGATAAAATAAGCACAGTCAGAAAAGACTGTGGTAGAACCTACTGTCTTATAACACTGAATCGTCTTCAAGTGACACTGCAGTGAGCTGAAGGCGTTTTGTGTCTTTGGAAGCAGATTTTAGTTCTTTGATTATCTGTGTTTGTAACTCGAATGTTATCTACTGGTGTTCATACTCAAAATGCCAATGGCTTGCCTGCATTGCGTTTTTGTTCCTGGCATTGTTCCTGTACATGTCTGATTCATATATGCTAACCTGTCTGTCTGTCTGTCTTTATCTAATGTTGTGGTCTCCTGACATCCTCTAAGACTCAGGTATATGTACAAAAAGAGAAAACATTTCTCTCATATCCCACCTGAACAGCTGCTTGTTTCAACTTTCTAAGCATAAACTTCTCCATTCAAAATACAGAAGCTTGCTTTTCTGCTCATTTTTAAGGAGGAATGATGATTATGCCCCTGAAATCTTAATCCCAATTCCACTTATGGATAAAAAAATACCCTCACATTTTTAACTGCGTGGGTGGTCACACACTAGAACATATCGCACAGAGGTGTACGGTCTCCATCCTTGGAGATGCTAAAACCGAAATGGAGAAGGCCCTGAGCAATCTGCTGTAGCCGACCCTGCTTTTGAGCAAGGGTGTGTGAACTAGGGACCTAGAGAGGTCCTTTTCAGTCTCAACTATTCTGTCTTTCTAAGAGAACACATCTCTTCCCCTTATTTTGTGGCAATGTTTTATGCTGACATTTGGATTTGTGTAATTATCCCTGACCTCCACTGTTGGTAGTAGTGGTCTGAAATACGGCACTGCCTCTCCATCTTTGATATTTGCTTTCATTTGTGTGCATCAGTTTGAGTTTGCATATGAAGTAGAAGGGGTTTCCCATATTCAGTGAGGGGTATCGTTATAAACCGGAAGGTCACTGATGTGAAAATCAAGTCCAGGCTGAAAGTCATTGATAGTGACAGCAGCGTGTTGCTAGAGTTTGCTCTGTAATACTCCTTTGTAAGCGAAACCTTTCGATGGTTGCTTTCAGGCTCATAACACTGATCTCAAATTTTGACCAATTTCTCATTGTACTGTTAAACCATTAAGGGTTGGACTTTTTTCCTTCAGTATTATGAATCCCAGAGGATTTCAAATGTTGCTAAATGCTTATGTTCTCGATAACTGAATTAAGTTCTTGATTGCCTCCAAGCCAGGTACTTAGGGTCCCCCTTTAGATAGTGGAGCCCTTGGTCTGTATCATGTCACAATGCTACCTCACTGTTTAAAAATCATAAATAAGAGTATGTTAGGGCCTAAATACTTAGTTAACATTGTCGAGCATTCCTTGAGACCTTATCTCTACTTGTCCGTAGGATAGCACTGTATTATTAATCAGCACATAAATACACCTATATGTGTGTGTGAGTATGCAATACATTAACTGCAGAAGTATATTTATTAATTTAATAGCTGTGAGATGTACCTGTTTATGTTATTTTGCCTGCTCTTGATATGACTTTTACAGTCCTTGTCGTGGGAAAAGAAGTGGAAAGGCTTTGAAGCACAGAAAAAGAGCTAGGAAATGTGAATGCAAATGAGAAAGCAGAAGCATCTTTGGTAGTAAAGCATCCAGTTATTGTAGAATTAAAATTTCATCACTACTTGAATAAAACGACAGTATTTTGTAAGAATAGATGGAAAGGTAGGAAATTTTATTACTTAAGAAAATATTTTAGAAATCCTTCAATATTTTAAAAGAAAAAACAATCACAGTGAAAGAGTGTTAAAAAAGTTGTACAAATAATTAAAAAATGCCCCTATTGTGACCACTGTCAGAATCCCATTCTTTGCCTGTAGCAGCATTGCTACAAGCAGGATTTTACCCACCATTCCTTCAGTGCTTCGCTTGTAATTTGGGAGAGATGCTGCACAGGTCCCTAGTTGTAGCGCTTTAGTTTATAAGCCCAGGAGGGTCTGGAATCCATGCTCTCTTATCTAAATATCAGCTCAGTCAGAAATCTGGTGCCAAAGTAATATAAATGGAGGTAGAAAGGTAGAATTATTGCAAATAACATGTTTAACTTTGAACAGCCTCACCAAGAAAAACCAAGATCTTAAAATTAATGTTCACATTTGGTGAGTGCCAATGTAAAGCAATCAGCAACTGAGTAATAAAGGTGTACTACTTAGTATTCTATACTGAACAACTGAAGTAGAAGTTTCCTGTGGAAGGCAGCTTACAGAGATGTCTAAAAGGAAATGATGGCCCATAGAAATATAAGGTGTAGGTAGAGGGAATAAGACTGTATTGAATAGCCAAAAATGACATATAAAGTAGATACCGTGCAAAAGTTACTTTTTAACACTTGCATTTCCTACAAACACTGATTAGTATTGCATTATCCTGTCTTCTGAGCACAAAACCCCTAAAATTTATATTTCTAAATACAAAGCAAGCTAAGTTAGCTAGTACATCCCCTGCTATATACTGTAACCATTTCATATGTATTTAATCCAAATTAATAAAAAAATAATTCACAAGCACTGGAGATATTTTCTTTCCAAAAAAATAGATGTCATTTGCAATCTGCTGAGATCTATATCTTCAGTGGAGGAACTAAAAAATTATGTTGTTTCCATGTTGGTGTAAAGCTAGAGAAATAATTGTTTAGTGGTGTCCAAAAATGTAATCTCAAATTTCTTTTTAAAAAAAATCTACACCCTTTACAGGACACTATTACTGATTCCTGGTAATCGTTTTCATCCTGTTATTAATACAAGCTGAAGGACTCCCTATTCTGAAATCCGTAGTAGTTGAACATGAGGTGGACTGAGTTTTCAGTGGCAACGCTCTCCTGGCAAGGCAAAAGGAGTCCTCTTAGAGGGCATAAATTGCATTCATACTTGCTTCAAAGACTTGTTAGAACAACATAAACCAGACTATTACAAATGAAATCCAGACCTCATTTTAAAACTGAGAACAGTTTCTGCCTACTGACATCCAATGAGGAATGCAAATTATGTTTGGAGTAAGTTTGATAAAAAAATGTCTTTTAGGTTTAAAACCATGTATTTGTGTAGAACGAGTAGATTTGTGTCCAGATGAGGCTGTACATAGCTTCTTTTATCCCGTGATACATACTAGATAGATACAAGAGAGATTCTAGACCTCTGTCATGCAGTCTTTGAAACTGGGAGATAAAATAGTGCTGGAAATTGGAAGAATGTGAGGAAGTACGGAACGCTGCTGTACTTCTATGTAAATAGATGTGCCAGTGGTTTTACATTTTGCATACTCATTGTTCGTATTTGCCTAGATGCGTATTTTGTTCACATTGTCTAGGCTTGAAAATTTGCCTAATAGTCACATATTGTCAGCAAAATGGTAAAAAGCTACGTAAAACTCCCTTTGTATATTTGCTAATGGATTTAATTGGGAGTGAGGAGATCATGACAGAGTTGGAGACTTGTTTGGAAAAACCCTCCTGAGATGACATTCCGGTTTCTTTCGGTGAAGATGTGACCGTTTCATACATAATGCCTGCCTGGTGGTACTGGGAGGAACAGAGGGACCCAATTTCATTTCATTGTTATGACATTACCCTGCTGGTTAGAAAGTGTTAGGGACAGGGATCTTGCTGGCATCTTTGTGTGTGGAGCCGGGGGGGGGGAAGTGACCAGGAGGAGAGGACCTGAAGGACAGGAGAAAGGGACACTGTTTGCAGATGAATGTGTCGGTGCTGGCCTGTGCAGGAGGAGAGGATCTGACCCATGCCTCCATCCTCCTCTGGTATTTCGAGTGCTGCTTTGGGTGCTCGTGCTTGGTGGTGCTTTCGGGGAAAGGAAAGCATAAATTAAATCCAGTGATTTCTTCCAAGCGCTGTAGCACTGTTGGCAAGGAAGGTAGCTTGTGGGCTAAGACACACGCATGCAGTAGGGTTTATAAATGAACCAAAAGAAAACATCAGGAAAAGGCTATGGAGAAGAGGAGGCTGGTTTGAAATAGTTTCAGCTAAGCTTTTTCACGGAGGTATTTTAGATCTGGAGTGTAGGCAAGTCAAGTTGCACTGTAACATCTGCTAGAATATAACATCTGTTCATGTGGAGAGTTGGGCATGGAGTTTTAAGAAGAGCTGAATTTGATCAAAAATGTGACTGAGCTTTAACTTAGTGTAAAATAAAGTACCTTTGCTAGGAAGATTGTTAGTTCTCAGAAATTAGTTCCAATTTATCTTCTAGTCCTTGTGCAACAGTTTAGATCTACATCTGATTCAGATTTTAATGAAATTGTAATCTAAAATAGCTCTAGTTTCAGAGCTTTGGTCAGGGCTGATGTTGTTCAATGCTATTGACATTCAGTGCTTTTGAGTAGCTGAAATTATTTACAGGGATAATGGAGTTGTAAATAAGTGCTTGTTAAATTAGGGTTGGGCAGTATGTTCTTTGTGTATGGAATTATGTAAAGAACATACATGCATGTGGAAATGAGTAGGCTGAACACGAGTAGGGAAAAAGTCATACTGTTGCCAAGAAATCCAACATTTCACTGACATACATAACCATAGGAATGGGGATGTCATGAAAAATAGATGGCTGAATTCTCCTGTAAAGCCTTTTCTCTAGATTGCCTTAAGAAAGTTGTGAATGTTTTGGAGGGTGTTTGCAGAAGAGCAGCGAGATTGGTGGAGGTCTATACATCATGGTATATAAGGAAAGGTGGGTTGAATTGGGGCTGAAGAGTCTAGGAAAGAAAGAGGGAAAGAGAGAGGAAGGGAGGGAGGGAAGGAGGGAGGTTGGTTTAAAAAAAAAACAAGTCATGGAGGTACAACTGGACTTCAAATGAGAAAGTAGAAGCTGAAAGGGGAAAGAGATTGAGTGCTTCTCTTTTACCCTGGAGAGTTTAAGTTACTGCTAGGGACATTGCTTGGTGCCAGAAACCATGCCAACTCTGAGGACAGATAAGCAAAATTAAGGATAACTGTAATCCTAATTTCTTACTCAGTTGAAATAGAGGATTCGTGGAAATAAAAATCAATTTCTTCATAGCTCTGAAATTGCTCTGGGTTGGAAATACTGCTGTTGTTCCTGTGGCAGACTCTGGGCCAAGGTGGAGAAATCTGGGGCTGAATCCACAGTACTGGCTGTAGCTTATCCTTCTTTGTCACCCTTTAGGTAATGTTATTTGATAGCCATTTCCAGTACAAATTGGTGTAATAACAATCTGGTTTTTGAAAAGGAAAAAAGTAGATGCACATTTTGCCTTATTGGGAGATGAAGAAAAGGATGTCACAAGCTCGGGTTCTTTCTTACATCTCTGGCAGTTGGCAAGGCATTACGTTTTGTTACTATTAACATGCTCTCTCTTCTGTGTTGCTTGATTTTTCACATGTTCATTATTTTATGAATTGTTTGTTGTTTCTTGCTTCCCTTTCTCTTGTGCATCTAATTCATAAAATAGCAATGAATTTGTCCTAATAGTAATTAATCCAGTAGCAAGATGAGTATTGTCATTAAAAAAGGGGGATACTAAAGCATGGAGGAATTAGGGTCATATGTTCAAAGGGACTTGACACCTGACAAGCAAGGTAGCTTTAATTTCAGGAGCTGTGAGAGCGTTTAGACCTGTAGGAAAAACTAGGACTTTGGTAGGTTTCCTGTGTGGTGCAGTCGACATGCTGGAGGGAAGGGATGCCATCTAGAGGGACCTGGACAGGCTGGAGAGGTGGGCCTGAGCCAACCTCATGGAGTTCAACAACGCCAAGTGCAAGGTCCTGCATCTGGGTCGGGGCAATCCCAAACACAAGTACAGGCTGGGTGAGAATGGATGGAGAGCAGCCCTGAGGCGAAGGACCTGGGGGTACTGGGGGATGAGAAGCTGGACATGAGCCGGCAGTGTGCGCTGGCAGCCCAGAAAGCCAATTGTATCCTGGGCTGTATCAGGGGAAGTGTGGCCAGCAGGTCAAGGGAAGGGATTCTCCCCCTCTGCTCTGCTCTTGTGAGACCCCACCTGCAGTACTACATCCAGCTCTCAGGCCCCCAGCATAAGAAGGATATCGACCAGTTGGAGCGAGTCCAGAGGAGGCCATGAAGATGCTCCGAGGGCTGGAGCCCCTCTGCTATGGGGACAGGCTGAGAGAGTTGGGCTTGTTCAGCCTGGAGAAGAGAAGGCTCCAGGGAGACCTTATAGCACCTTCCAGTACCTGAATGGGGCCTACAAGAAAGCTGGGGGGGGACTGTTTACAAGGGCCTGTAATGACAGGACAAGGGGTAATGGGTTTAAACTGAAAACGGGGAGATTTAGATTGGATATCAGGAAGAAATGCTTCCCAGAGAGGGTGGTGAGGCACTGGAACAGGTTGCCCAGAGAAGCTGTGGATGCCCCATCCCTGGCAGTGTTCAAGGCCAGGCTGGATGAGGCTTTGAGCAACCTGGTCTAGTGGAGGGTGTCCCTGCCCATGGCAGGGGGGTTGGAATTAGATGATCTTTAGGGTC
The DNA here is from genome assembly GCA_027574665.1 of Rhynochetos jubatus. Taxonomy (NCBI): domain Eukaryota; kingdom Metazoa; phylum Chordata; class Aves; order Eurypygiformes; family Rhynochetidae; genus Rhynochetos; species Rhynochetos jubatus. The sequence continues at coordinate 93,384,634 of CM050650.1, read as the reverse complement.
CCTTCCAACCCAAACCATTCTATGATTCTACTATTCCCTGAAAGATCAATTCTCAGGAACATTCAGCAATCAGTTTTTTTCCACACAGAAACCATTGGAGGTAGCAGGTGAGAGAAGAGCATTTGGAGCTCAGGGTCATGGAACACTTTTTAAGGCACTAAGAGGGAGCTGAAAGCTTTTGAAAGGCTTGCCTTAATTTTAGCTGCTGAGCACTCTTCAAAATGCAGCTATGCAGTGAACTCGGGTTAAAACTCAGCTAACCTGAAACATGGCATGGTTGAATAACCAGAGACTGATCCTTTCCCCCCACTCTGTTCTACTGTTGAGTATTTTCTGTCTGGATATATATTTTGTATACCATAAAAATTATTTGTACTGCTGCTCAGGATTTATTGTTACTCTCTTGATACGAGAGCTTAGAGGAAAAGGAGAACTGTGAAGATCGAACCAAACTGTGGTTCGGTAAAGCTGCATGACTGTGGATGGTCTGTGCAGCATATTGAAGGGTGACTTTAGATCTCAGGACTGAAATCCAGACCTTAGCTTTTTTCCACCTGTATGGGGATGAAAAATGAAAGCTTGTGAAAGAAAAAGAAAATTTTAGAGTTAATTTTAGTTAATTCTAGACCTAACTAGGAAAAACAAGCATCCGATTCTGTTGTTTTTTGAAAAAGTTCTTTCTGTTTCCTTTTCTTAGTTACAGGGATTCAGTGTATTAATTCTCATCATCCTAATTGAGTCCAAATGTATGTGTTATATCATACGGTTCTGACTATTATTGGTTAGTATTTTGTGTTAAGGGTTCTCTGATACGTTTTTTTTGCTTACAATAATGCACTTAGTTACTGTAATGCACCGGAACCATTACGGGTTCTTTCAGCACAACTTTGAGTAGATAGGCTGGCCTATTTGAGCTTTCTAAAATCTTTTTAGATTTAGCTTTGGCTAAATGGCCTCTAGGAAAAACTTGATTGTTTTAGAAAGAAGGTTAACGGTTATGTAATGTCTGGGATTCCTTTGACTAAATATGCATGGTTTCATCCTGTTCCTGTCCATTCTGAATGTCTCTCTGAAAACTCTTTTCCCACCTTTGCCCGTGTGTTTTTGCATTGCCCTAACACTCTCTTCCTTCCTTCCTTCTCCTACTGTACAACATATGAACTCCAGAGTCAGGGACTGCCCACTTTGGAATCACTGAAGCTGACTCTCGTCACCCTGTCACCCATGATACCAAGCACAGAGGTTGTGTTTACAAATGTGCACATCTCATAAAGTCTCACTGGCTGTATCTACTGTAGTGGTGAATTCAAGAGCCATTCTGATACCTTGGGCCAAATAATGAAACACCGTGCGTTTCCATGTGATGACGCTCTTGCATTCTGCAAGAGAAAGGCTACATGGAATCTACCTATTAGGTTTTATTCTTGGCCTGTCTCCTGCCTAGAAAGGGAGAGTGCCAACTGACCCAGGGCACAACTGTTTGAGGGGTTGGAGCAGGCGTTGCTCTGATGATAGAGCAAGAAAGACAATGCGCTTGGCACTGTCTAACACACTGGTGTAAATGTAGTCACTGTACCTTTATTGTCTGCCTGCCTATTCTCTTGCCTTGTATTTAAATTCAGTGAAGTGTGCAGTTTCCTTTTGTACAGTGCCTAACTTGGTGGGACTTCAGTCCATGACTGAGACTCCAACTTGCCTTGATGATAATAAGCAAGTTAAATAAAAGCTTATTTAATGCAAAGACATATTATTATTAGGTACCTTTTTCTTCCATTTCTCAGTATCCAGAAGAATTCCAGAATTCTAGCGTCCTCCAGCACGCTTGCGTTCTCTTGTGACTAACTGCAGGTTGCCTACCATTAGGAATTAAACTGAGCCTAGATTCCTGTTCTCACTGCCTATTAATTTCCTGTTAATCACCTAAATTACCCTTTTGTTTGCTGCTTGCTTTTCCTGTCAGGTAAAAAAGTGCTGGATGCATGTATACTACTGCCACTTACAAAGTTTTTATGGAGCTATTTATTTCATATAAAACCCCAGATTTCCAGACCTTATAGACTTTTTCAGCCTTTGGGTTGGTTTTTTCATATTTTCAATGGTGTTTGGGTGGGGGTTTTTTTTGTTTGTTTTTTGTTATTTTTTTTTTAACTGATGGAGCCACCACCAAATTATAACAGCTTGATGGTTGTGGGCAGTGGTCCTTGCTGCTGTATTCATTTTTCATTAGTTAGTGTCATGTTGCCTCCCCACCTCAGCCCTTTTAAGACATTAGCAGAACGGTTCTGGTAACTGTCCATGTTGTTCTTTTGGTCCAAGGAGAGGACTTTTCTAAGGCTTTAGTTCAAAGGGAGGCAGGAGTTTTGGTTTTGCCTGCTGCTCATCTTGGAGACATGTAAGGACAGGGCAGAGTTTCACAGTTTTCTTTTCAGTTTGATGGCTGCTTTTGTCTTTTCTGCCTAAGTTTGCTGTGAGAATAGAAAGTCTGCAAACAAGAATATGCCAAGTGTAAAATGCAACAGTGATTATCTCTTGGCTAATGCAGGTAGTAGACAGTTATAAATGCTGTTCTGAAGAAGCTGGATACAGTCCCTGGGGTGCATTAGCCCTGCTCTGGGCTCTCTCAGGTAGGAATTGCAAAGCCTGGCACCTGGCTCCTGTGAGTTTTGGGTAGGAGGGACAGTTTTGCAGAGCCAGGAGCTCATGCCGTGCAAAGCAGTCCTTCCCAGCCGACTTGGTTTAACCTGTGTGCGGTTTATTCATAGAGCTCTCACCTGAATTGTGAGGTGAGCCGAAAACCCCTGCTCAGGCAGTGAATACTAATCAGTGCCATGAGCTGGGGACTAGTCAACAGCCATTTTTTTCCCCAATTCCCCAAAGTCCTGCGTCATTCAGACATATAATGCTGGTTGTTGCCCTTTGTGCTCCAGAGCTCTACCCCAGCAAATTGGTGTAAGTTTACATGAAAAGACGTGGGATGCCAGGTAATTTGCTATTCTGTACAGGCTCAGTTTTTACTTAAAATATAGTATAAAAGTGACTTGCACTTACAGATAAAACTGAACCTCACAAAAGCAACTTACAAATGTAAGTTTAAATAGATGTGGATTCTCAAAACTTTCTGGTGTTGGCTGTTGTTTGCCAGTTTTATGTAACCCACTGAACCTTGTTGGCCTATCCAGATAGGTTCAGTTATCTCCCATGGGGCAGGTGTTACGGATTTCCCAGTAGTGGAGGTGTCATTGTCTTTAAGCAGGGACTGTCTGTGGAAGGGCAAACCAGCCCCTGGGACTGGGAAATTGAACTGAGTGCTTAGGAATTAAACCAGTTGTGCTGCCGCAGGCTCTTTTCCGCAGAAAAGTTGCTCTGAAATGAGTTGTACAAAAAGTTGATTAATCTCTTCCTGTTACCGAGTTTTAAATCTCACTGCCAAGGAAGTCTTAGGGAGTGGCTATTCCTACAAGCTACTGAAAGGAGACACTTAGGAAGACAATAATTTTTACCAGTGAGCAGATATTTTTAAAAAAACAAATTTGCCATTTACATTTTGTCTTCTCTTCAAATGTTTAATTTAAAATTCTAATGTATCTGCATCCTTTCCCTTTAAAAAAAAAGCTACGACAACAAATCATGGTACTAACTTAAGGCATGTTGTCAGACATCAGTTATCTGTGCTATTGTGGACCTAATCTTACTTTGACCTAGAAAATTATTATAAGGATTAAGAACGAATTTTCTGGCAATGCTTAAACAAACAACACGGTCACCATTAAGCCCTGAGTTTAGATGTGTGTTGGGGTTTTTTGTTTGTTTGTTGGGATGGTATATAACATTTTTAAAGTAATAAAAAATGCACTTTAATAGGGGTTGACCTTTTGAAATGGTCCGTACGTATGGTACTGCTGCTCTATTTTCTAGGTTTAAATCTGAAATTTTTAGAATTAAAACGTGTGTGGGGAATATGACTTGTAAGAGGAACTGGAAATTAAACCATGTCTACACAGTCTTAGGTGGTAAGGAAAAGAAAAGGAGAGAATATGAATGAAGTTGTCAAAGGTCAGAGCACCACTTCATCCCAGCTTACCCTGCATAAGACAGGGAACAGACTTTGAATATGGCTCTTCCACATCCACCATGCTGTAGGGCATGAGAGTTGGGAGAAACCTCTGTGGAGACAGTAACACAACATCTAGGAATAATAGTTAAAGGTGGGAACAAGAATATTTTGATACTGTTGGTCATTAAATTGCAAAGGCTGCATCTGCATATCAGTCACCATTTCACTGAAAGCTGGCTTTGGTTAGCAATTGAATGCTTGAGCAAATTATTTGACTTAGGGTTTGCTTAAAACCACCTTTTGTCTCCAAAAAAGGCTATCCAGCAGATCTTTTATAACTATTGTAAGTTAATTTGTTAAGTTCTGCCCTAGTCACAAAGAAAAATACTCCACAAAATCTCTCTTCATACAGAGGTCAATTCATCATCCTATGGTGCCAGAGGAAGCCCAGAAGTCATCTGTAAATCTGACGGCGCGGCAGTGATGTTCTCTGTCTTGATGTCAGTAGATCCTCCTCAGTCAAGGCCAGTTATCAAAATGATCAACCTGAGGAGATGCTGGCTTTTTTAATGGATGAAGTAATTCAGATAAACACATTGCAAAATTACTGAACCATGAAGGTTGGATAGCAAAGATCTCAGCCACCACATCTATGGGGTTGAAGGCCCAGCGTAGGCTTTCTAGTGTGAGCGTTCTTCTTGTCTCTTCCCACTTTCGCTGACATAATCATCTTCCTCAAATGAGTCAAGTCAATCAGGAGTGGAGGATGGGAAAACAGAATATTGATGGCAGCACAGTCCCAAACAATTGGCGATGGAACTTGGAAGTGATGGATGCAGGAGCAACAGATAGCGGGCTGTTTCTTTACTGGCTCTTGCATAGCTGTGTGCTTGAAGGGGTTCTGTGCAGCAATGCTCTCTCTCTTCCAATCTGCTGCAAAATGGCAGGTGATGTTCCCTAGAACTCCCCTAAAGGATCTTTAGGAACAACATGGTAAAGCCACTCATCTGGGATGCCAGTGGGAGGCACACCATAGCCTACTCCCAGCGTGCGCGCTTACACTGTGTTTTTCAGACAGATGCCAAGTTACTTCACTTCCACTTTGAACTGAGTGGTTGGGACCGAGGTTTGAACTAAAAGCTGTGGAGTAACGACAGCATGACATTGATTTAGCCCAAGCTAAATAAAAGGCTAAACTTATTAGCTTCAGCATGTCTGTCTGTTGATGTGACTACATCATTTCTGCTTTGGTGCTTTTGGTTTTTTTGCCAGCTGGCCAATAATATAAACAGAATATGCTCATGCCTGAATGGCAAGAAACATTGAGGAGCTCTAACAAGCTTGATGCGTGTTTGAGGGTAGACATCCACTAAAGAGCTATGTGTCTTTCGAAACACAGTCATCTCAGTACTTAAGCTCTGATTTTTCTCAGTGGTGATGAGAAATGACAGGGCAAGCTATATCAATCTGTTGAAAAGAAGACCACTTCTGTTTGTCTGCCTATATGTATTTATATATAGAAGTCTTTCTCATGTAAATGATAAGTGGCCAACAATTGTCTCTTCAAAGACTATATTCCTAAAGAATCTGAAAAATATTCAGGACTTTTCACTGAGCGATACTTTACTGAAGAGAAGACGCATTTCCTTGAATGAATGCACAGAGAACGGAAGTGTGTTAATTAACCCAGTGTCAGACCAACTCTGCACTTAAGCCTGTCAGAACCAAGTCTGTTTTCTCTACTGAGTTTAATTCTGGATGCATAGCTAAACACTACATCCAAGTTCTATGATACCAGGAGAGTATTTTGTCATCTGGAGTACTGCTAGCTGAGCAAAGGAAAGCCTTGATTCCTCCCCATAGGTTTTAGTTCTGATACTTTTTTTACATATCTAACATTTCACCACCAGTTGAACTTAGGCCCTTTGACCATCACTTGAGCCAAGTGGCTATGTCAGTTTTCCACCCACCTCGTAGTTAGTTCGTCAGTCAATCCATATCTCTCCCGTTCGGTTACAAGGATATTGTGAGAGACTTGGTTGAAAGCCTTGCTACTGTTAGGTTAAACAACATCTGCAATTCTCCCTTTGTGTGTAGATCCAGAAATCATATTGGTCAGGCATGATTTACCTTTAGTAAAGCTATGCTGATGGTTCACAGTCACCTTCTTGTCCTTTGTGTGCTCAGGACTGCCTTCCAGAAGGATTTGCTCCATAATCTCCCCAGGGACTCAGGTTACCCTTCCCAGCCTGTGGTTTCCCAAGTCCTTTTTCTTGGCCTGCTTGAAGAGAGGTGTGGCACTTGCCTTGTCCAGTCACAGTGAATCTCTGACAATAGCCAGGGCCTTTCAGGGTAGATCAGACAGGGCAACAGTGCCAAATGTCACATGCAATACCTAAAATTGTATGACTCCTGCTATTGTGTTAGAATCTTTTCCCCATTGTTAACTTGGCTTTGAGTTCTGGAGACCGCAACGTGGATTTGTTGTTCATTTCCTAAATTAGATTCCAACTTAAAACATAGTATTCTTTTTTTTTCCTTGAATTGCTCTTTCTGATTTACTGAATTAAGCTTGGGACCATTCTCCGGCGTTCTTCTTCAAAAAAAGTGTTGTAAAACTTTTAGATTGGAGGAAAGCTGCACTTTCACCCAGTCATAAAACTGAAGAGTATGTTTAATATTTAAAATTTGACCTCTTAAAACTTGACAACTGGTAGGGTTGGACATCTGTGTGAGATTGTTCAATCTCATTGTTTTCTAATGATCTTAGAAAGTTTTATAAATGCAGGAGTATCATACATGGATTATGATCTAGAACAAATATTAGCAGGAAGATCATGAAGGAGCTAAAATGTGATGGTCAGGATCCAAGTATCAGATGCACAGTGTGGTGTGCCTCAGAGGGTAGAGGCAGGAAAATAATGTGCTAGGGCAAAAACCTTGCTGTCCAAAGCAAAGGTTGAAAGTACACTGTAACTTAATTATATATTTTTACAAGGATAACTGAGTGGTAACCAGATTTCCATTTATTTTCCTACTGTCATGCTGCTACTAATGGATGTAAAAGTAAATATCCCAACTATCAGCATTTGATTCCCAAACTGTCAGATGGGGCAGCCAGAAAGGTTCTATTTGACTGGGGCTGGGAAAGGACAAGAGGAAATGGCCTCAAGTGGTGTCAGGGGAGGTTTATATTAGACATTGGGAAAATCTTCACTGAAAGAGTGGTCAGGCATTGGATGGGGCTGCCCAGGGAAGTGGTGGAGTCACCATCCCTGGAGGTGTTCAAGGAACGTGCAGACGTGGCACTTGAGGACATGGTCTAGTGGGTACGGTAGTGTTGGGTTGATGGTTGGACTGAGTGATCTTATAGGTCTTTTCCAATCTTAGTGATTCTGTGAATGAAAATCACCCTTAGGGATATGTGGTGCACACTGGAGTTGGTGGCACTGCCTTCAGCAAAATGCCCTTTCTGACCTCAGAACACACTTCTGTTGCTCCTCTTTTCCCTACTTTTCAGTGAATACTTGCAGACACCTCTGCCATCTAAAGCTAAAGCTGTTAGGCAGGGCTACTTAGGCAGGGCTTGGGCAGATCTCAGGGCTACAGAGAGCAGTGGGTAAATTTGGTGTTGATGACTGCCTGGTATGGGGATGGTGAAGCAGGGACAGGGTGCACGTATCTGGCACGTAGGGGAATGGGAGACAGTGTGTGCTGCAACAACACCGTGCTACACAAACAACCTTTCTAAATACATTTGGAAAGTGTATTAGTTTTTTTCACAAGCATACATGCATGCCATGGGAATGACAGGAACAGTTTTACAAGGTCCAAAAACGAGCCCCACATAGCGCAATGTCATTTAAAAGGTGTGAGGTTGTAGCAAGTAAATATTTTTTGTCCGTTGAGTTGGGTCATGGCAAGATCCTCTGCCTTGCCTAGCAAGTGCTTCAAGGTGAGGTGGGCATTCGGGACACAGGGAAGGGGTGTTCTGAAAGGGCAGCACAGCCTGCAACACTAGCCCTGGTAGAACAGGAGGAGATCCTTCAAGGAGTGGTGTGGAAGGTTCAGTGGGAGGGCAGATATGCTATGGAAGCACCAGGCACCTGGCACAGTCTGTCCTTATCCCTTTTGCAAGAAATGTTCTACGGGTTTAGGAGAAAGCTGGGTGTATGCTCCCGTTACTATTAAAAGGTCTGTGTATTATTAAAGAAGAATGAACTGTAAGATCTCATTAGCTTAATTATTTATATTTTATGCCCTGTAAACTTCTCTTTGTTCCTTTTATTTTCTCACATTTTATTTCCTGAACCGGCAGGTTTTTCTATTTCTGAAGTCCTGCAGTATCTAGATATGCTGCAGAGAAACATGTATTTTTACAGAGGAAGACTGTCTCTGCCAAAGAAATGGCCTTATTGTTGTGTGGTTTGGATATGATTAAATTAGATTAAATTCTTTAGCAAATTGTATTAGCTGTAATTTCCTAATCATCTGACTTTCCCAAAAATGCTGGTATACAGGTTCTGCTATTACTCTCTTTTATCTTGAATATGTAAATTGGAATGCAAAACATTATTTCCAGTTTTTTATTTAGAATATATTTTTCTTATATAAAATTAAATTTCCATGCACACATCTGTTATGTAAGAAAAGTATTAAATAATCCCATTAATTCCTAAAAAATGGTAAATTTTTTCAAGAGCCATTGTTTTTCTTGGTGTGCTAGAAGTACATCTACAGCTTGGGAAGTTTTACATAACTTAAAACAGCCACATTAATTTTACCCGATTGCTTCATTTGTACAGCTCATTAAAACTTGTTCAGTGCACCACTGCTGAATATAAATAATAACTGCAGCAGCAGTATTGATTGCTTGGGCACCTGAGCTTGTGTCTGCTGTTGGCTTTAAAGCACTGAGAAACTTCTTTCCTGTTCTATCCGGAGAGGAGGGAGCTTTTTTTCTCTGTATCTTGTTTCCTGAGGATGGTTAATTCTGGATTCCTAAAATCATTAACTCCTTCCCGAGACTGAAACTCCGTGTCATTGCAGCGAGCGTGTATGAACTAATGCAGTAATCGATGCTTGCACTACACTGCAGAGATTTGTTTTGATGACAAGAGCTCTCGTAGCCCTGTTTGGTGTCACCGGTGTTGAATGTTTGACGCTGCAGAATAATTTGGCTTAGAATCAGGACGCAAGGACCTTAGGGACTTCTTTTATATCATCTCCTTCACATCGAAGTGGATTTTTGCTTGCATTACGGTTTTGCTACAGTTGCAGGCTGGAATTCAGCAACCTACTAGATGCCAGTTGTGCTTTTTTAACCATTCTCTTGCTGATGCTGCTATGTTTGCTGGGTTTCTTCAGTTTCTGCTCCATACCTTGCATTCAGGGACAGGTAAACAAGTGGCTATACAGTGCTGAGGTTTTAGATATAATTTTGTATTTTATATTTTAAAAATATATATTTTTTTATTAACAGATTTATTTAACTGTACAGTTTGAGTGGAGACGTCCTCTGAATGTAAAGATTAATTGTAGGAAATATTCCTCTTAAGCAAGGAATAAGGAACCATTTTGCTTGTAGTTCTGTGTTTCAGTTACGTTCATACTTTGAAAGCTCATGTGTCAAATATAATTTCACATTAGTGATGATATGTGGCATGAGTATTTAAACAAAAATCTGTATTTGGAAAGCACACATCAAAATGTATATGTGTTTCTGAAAAGTAATAATATTCCGATTGCATTGTGACTATTTTGCATTTTGGAGAAATCATGGATAAAGAGTTTAGGAATTTACTTCAGGAAACACATAATCATGCCTGTGTATGATTTTTCTTTGGCAGAAGACAATTGATGTGTCCTTGATGCCTGGAATAGTGCTATTGTTAGTAGCTTTAACAAGCTCAGAATGGAATACGATTCTGTTACTTTTATTTTTGCATATTATTTGGGAAAAAAACATCATCAAAGCCATGTACATAGAAAAAGAATATATTTGTTTAGCATAATATAGTGTTATGGTTATAATAATAATATATGGGTTGTAATAAATACATGGTTGTGGTTATTTTGTGTGTTATCTCTGCATCATCATACTGATGCATTGCACTTTGCACTTTCAGAATCGGGGAAGGGCATCAGCCTTCTCTGGGGAGGGTGGTATAGGAGGGGGCGGAAATCTGTATTTGGAATAAGGTTCTCAGCTAAATAACTAAAAGATCACGGGGGAATGTGAGAGGAAGGATTGATGATTCCAAGTTCCTTGGGGATTATCCGGAGTGTTGAGAATAGCAAAGATCTTTAATACATTGTATTAAGTAGTCGATGCCACTGTCTGTAAAACTAATTTTGGAAAGTATTTTTTTGACTAGACGAATTAATCCTAAAGATTGTATGATACAGTAAGTCATGAAAAAAAGATTTTATCCTCTCAGTATTACAGCTGTGTTAGTTAATGTATTTTAAGAAATCCATGTGTGAAATTCATTTCTTTTAGCAGAGTTTAGAGGAGGAGTATACTAAGGGCAGAATCTGGAGAGATGCTTTGGAGAAAATGGGGTTGAGCAGCATTAGAACAGAGGTGGAACTAAAACAGCAGCAGGAATATCAGGAAAACAAGATGCTGCTAAGGTTGGGAAGAGACAGTGGTCAGCCTTAGCTCTGCATGGAGTTTAAGACTGGAGAAAACCTTTAAGAACAATGTCTTGCACTCTCTCTCACACTGAGTTATTTATAGCTACATAAAGAAGGTAAACCCCTGTTTCTTCTCGAGGCTACTCACTGTGGTAGACAGCCATCAACTGCCTTCCAGAGGCCTCTTGCACATCTTGGCATAAGGAGATGAAGGAGATGAAGCAGGGTTGGGATTGCAAAGTACAGAGCTGTGACACCCTGCGTTGCGGAGAATCAAGGCTGCGCTGTGGGCAGTAGCATACAGTAGCATGTATTCAGGCTTTGGAATAGCATGGAATTGGGAGAACTAGAAGATATTTTAAAATCACACTAGGCCCACATTCCCTGTCCAGTTTTGGTCTCTCTTGAGAGCATTTGACTATTTTGTGTAATAGACTGTAGAGTTATAAAGGACCATTAAACCAGACCATCTATATCTCTCTGGCCATTAGATTTAACTCATCTCTCCCCCATAACTATCTTTCACTTAAGCTAAACTTTGAAAATTAAACTGTGGGCCGCAAGGAGAGAACTTGGGAGGCTGAGCTATTATCAAGGTCAGTCATGTCAGGGTGTAGGTTAAGTGCAAACGTACCCAGAAGGCAAACCACGATGCAGAGTAAGGCAAAACCAAAACAACAAAACCTGAATTTCTCCACCTGTTTGACCTGTGTAGGTACTTGGTATTTGGTGGCAAGTAGTATGCAAGGCACCGAGCCTGGCCTCTGGCCAATGCTGCTGACCCCTCAAGTGCAAGGGTGATGGTTTTCAGAGAGCAGCCAGGCTTGTGTGCTGTCCTCTCCTATTGCCAGTCGTAGATCATACCCCCCTCATCACAGTCTACACAGCTGGCCCTTAACGGGTTGGCTTCCTTTCCCGGATTCTACACTTGTTTGTCCTGGTCTGAGTGTGGAGCCATCTCGTTCTCCACTCTGAAGTGAGTCCTTTTCCAGTTCATTTTTCCAGTTTGTCAGGACAGCTTTGAAGTCCAGCCCTAGTCTCCCATAACCAGCCATTCCTTTCTCCTTCGGGTCAAGTCACCTACAAATCTAATAATGTTTTTTATCTAGAATGGTGATGTGAGTGTTGACTATTATTATATCCTAGACAAACATGGCCCTGCTTAATGAATATTTTGACTTTTTTTTTGTTAGCAATTTTAGCTCTTTAGAATATGTTTTTCTGCATAGCTTTTCACCTTATGTTTGTTTTATTTTTCTGGTGTGACTCTAACATGGCATGCTCATACACAGAACTCCTGATCAACAGAAAATATTTGACATCTGCTGATTGTTGCCTATCTTACTGCAGTGGTAGGAAATGGAATTGAGTTAATTTATTATAGGCGCTTCGATTTTTTTGGTCTCTTACTATCTTGATGGTCATTATTTTTTGGTTTAGCATTTTTTCAGGAATTGATACTAAGCTGATTAGTCTATAATTTCTATCTTCTCTTCTCCTCCTCTCTCCTTTAAAAATATGTGCTGTATTTGCCCTTACCTAGTTTTATGGAACTTCATCCATACTTCACTAATTCTCAAGAAATAATAATTCCTGGCAATGAGGTAGCTCCAGAAAAGTCCTTAAGTATTCCAGCACGAAGTGAATTAGCCTACTGTATACCATATGGGCATGAAGATGTTCAGAAGACTGGAGCACCTCTGCTATGGGGACAGGCTGAGAGAGTTGGGCTTGTTCAGCCTGGAGAAGAGAAGGCTCCAGGGAGACCTTACAGCACCTTCCAGTACCTGAAGGGGCCTACAAGAAAGCTGGGGGGGACTTTTTACAAGGGCCTGTAGTGACAGGGCAAGGGGTAACGGGTTTAAATTGAAAGCAGGGAGATTTAGATTGGATATCAGGAAGAAATTCTTCAGGGAAAGGGTGGTGAGGCAGTGGCACAGGTTGCCCAGAGAAGCTGTGGATGCCCCATCCCTGGAAGTGTTCCAGGCCAGGCTGGATGAGGCTGTGAGCAACCTGGTCTAGTGGAGGGTATCCCTGCCCATGGCAGGGGGGTTGGAACTATATGATCTTTAAGGTCCCTTCCAACCCAAACCAGTCTACGATTCTGTATCTAGACAGTCTGACCTCTTCCTGTTTTGGCATAATATCTTATTTTTATGCTGCAGACTGTGTTAACTTGTCCCTATGAGTTTTATTTGAGTTAATGTTTAGGAGAACTTATAAAAAAATAAAAATTAGCTGCCTTGGTGTCATTTGCTGACAGAGCCAAATGGTAGCAGGCTCTTTGTGCAGCATTCTAGAATGGCAAGTACTTGGTACTAGATGCTAAGTACTAGGGACTGAATCATTGCAGAATGTTCTCAATTGGTTTTGCATACTTTGCTGTTTGCATCGTATTTTCTGTATTTCTGATTTTGTCTTGAATGCTTCCTGGTACTCAGTCACTGTAAGTTACTCACTCACAGGCAGCTTTCCATTCATCAGTCACCACCTTCTAGAAAATGAAACATGTATGACTTAGCTAGTCACTCTTCACATTTCTCCTTCCTCTGTATTGGGCTGGTTCTGCTTCTGATGTTGGTATTATTTCTTCATATGCTTTCATGACTGCTGGACTCCTTTTGCTGCTTCCTTACTTGGGTGTTTTGGTTTGGTTTTTGGTTTGGTTTGTTTTGATGCTGTGTGGGTTGTTTTGTTTGGGGTGGTTTTGGGGGTTTGTTTGATTTGGTTTGGTTTTTTTTTAGAAAGGTTTTGGGTTTTTCTTATGCCCGGCTTCCTTCCCTTTTTAAAGATCACAAAGTTTATTCACTTTCGCATTCTTAACTATTTCCTCTCTACTGTTGGGAAGCAAAAGTCCAAGGATCCTTTGCTGGTTGCTCTCATAGTGTCACTGATCTCTCACTGTGTACTCCAAGGATTCTTCCTGCATTATTCCTCTCTGAACTGGAAAAATTAAAGTCTTTAAAACCTGTCATTACCTTCAAATGCAGCTGAATGGAAAATTCTGATGAATGCTTATTAAAAAAAAACAACCAACCCTCACCAGGCTCATCTTCCTAATTTGGTGCTCTGGAGTAGGTCCTCATGATGGTAACACTGAAGTGCTTTTCTCTTTAATCTCGATACAGAGAATTTCATCTGCTGTATTTCCTTCTACAGTCCTGAAGCTCAGGACAACCAAGAAAGAGCTTTTTTTCTCCTCCTCAGATGTTCCTTTTTATTGTAATTAGAGATTAGTTCTCTTCCCTAGTTTTCATGAAAATGAAATCGTAACTTTGGTTTTGAAATATAATCTTGTTATTTCTCAAGTGACTTGTGCAGGTCTGCATGATTGACTCATGTGTGTATGTTGGACGGTCAACAGAAAGGCTCCCTGTCTTTCTCCCTTCCCATTCCTGTGGTCCTTTGGGTAAGGAGGAGCCTTGCTCCCAATTGCTGTTTCTATCAGCATGTTTATAAACACTGTGTTTTACCTTCTATGACTGAGCAGAAATGCCTTTCTCTTTCCCCACAGAAGGAGAAAATGTGTGTTCAAATAAGCCTCTCTGGGCATAGTCCATTTTGGTGAGCTTATTTGCAGCGGGTGCTACCAGGGCACTGATACCTCTGTGGTCATTGTACCAGTGGGAATTCTAAGGTGTGGGCTGCTGTTTCTCAGCCTTACACTTTTTTCTGGTTTGCTTATCATCATTAAGATTCCTGTCTACTGGCAGTGTAAAAACACACTGGGGTTTGAGGAGGATTTATTTTCAGCTTTGATTTTGAAACGTAATTTGTTCATAATTTAGCCTCTAAGAAATATTAAGATTAAAAACATTCACCTGCATATTTTTTAAAATTGGCAGGGGAAGAATACCAGAAGAGACCAAAATAAAAATATTACTCTCTTTTGCAATTAACAACTACTCAATTGTTTTTGAATGTCCACAGGAAACCAATCAACCAACCAAACAAGCAAACAAACCAAAAAACCCCACAGCACACCCAACAGCTGAAAGCTATTTTGTCTATGTGGGCTTTTAAAAATACCTTCTCCTACGTCTCCGTAAAAGGCAATCAGACCAAACCGAACCAAAAAAAAAAAAATCTAGAGGAAAGAAAAACTGTTAGGCTGAAGAACAGCACGGCATACTTGAAGTGCTTGGAATTCCTTCAGAACAGGAGGAAAATTATGAAGAGCTGGTCTGGCTTCTATTGTAGAGGATAAGTATGTATTCATGTCTCCAAAATAACTTGTTATACATTTTGCAAATTTCATCGTCCGCTGAATGAAAATATTATCAAGAGGTCATGCCAAAGCTAAAATAGTGTTAATCATATGAAACAGGAACTCAAATAAAACTGTTAACACAAGTTATTGTCAGTATTGAATTGGAATTAAATAGCAATATTAAATGTATTCTAAATTTCAAAAAGGAGATCTACATCCATCCATCTACAGAATTATCTTCCAGTGAAGAGAGTAATCAAAGTCAGCCAAATCAGCACTCGGAGCTAGCCCTGCAACAACAAATTTTTGCTTAAATCTTCAGGTACCACAGTATTGAAAATCAATTAAAATGTTTGCCTGCTGATTTGAAGTTCTTGGTAGTGCTATCCACTTTTTCTGGTATCCTCAAGAGGATATTTTTAATAAAGCTTTTAAAGGAACCTTTCAAATTAATGAAAGTTCATTAATCTTGCTTAGCATTTTGCATCTCTTTGAGTCTCTTGAGTTCTGTACCACTCAAAATGCTTTCTGAAGCTGTTACAGACCATGCTTCTGACAGCCATCCTTTGTGAATCATATATATTCTTGGACTCACATGCTTACAGTAAGACTCAGAATAACATTTTAGACAGTCTATGAGATAAAAATAAGCATCTAGCTGGAAAGGGTTGATGAACTCTTCAACAGTCTCAGTGTTTGAGTGAAGGAACAAAATAATTTTGGCTCAGGACATCTCATGAGCAGACTCCGTAGAGATTCAGGAAACTTAGAACAGCTTCCTTATTACATTCCTTGTGTCCATATTAGAAGGTTTAGAAATGTTCACAAATCCTCAGCTTGTTACTTAACTGGATACATTGTGATTTTTGGCTTCAAGCTTCCATTGACAAGATTAGTAATCTTTACTTTCCGTAATTTATAAAGGTTTCTAACAACATTGAGAGAATTCAGGCAGGAAGTTCACCCTGCCAGATACACAAATGGGCCCAGTTGTTTTTGTGCTGGAAGGCCTTTTGCAAGTATACATTTTGAGAAACCTTGAGCCATCAATGAACACAAGTGCAAACTTTCCTTGTAAAAGAGTTTATGTGTAAACTATACTCCTAATTTAAAAAAAAGATCACAATCCATAGAATAAACTAAAAAATTCTTTGCTAAATAAATACCTAGGTAGGAAACTTTTGTTAAATTTTATATGGAAAACTCACCTTGAACCCAGATAAAAAGAATATATTGAAAGAATTTTTAGTAATCAGCCACTGACAAATCATACCTTTACAAAATAAAAATAATTTTGAATGTGTAACCTTTTGTAATTAAACAACTTTGCAATAGTAACTAATAGAGAAGTCAAACAGATTTTCCTTTTCACTAGATTTAGTTTAATATTGGTGTCCTTAAGAACCAAAATAGTATTTTATTAGTTCTCTTCTTCCTTGTCTAGTTATTTCTTGTTTTCAAATATCAGCACTGCAACCAGTGCTGTGCCCACAATGTAACTACGACTTTAAGTAAGATTTTTAAACTCAGGGCTTGTTTCAAAATCTTCTAAATACAAAAGTAAGTAATAAACGTTTATTTTCAGCGTGTGCTGGATAAGCCCAGGTTGTCAGTTGAATCTGCTCTTTATGGAGCTTGCTTCATAAAGCTCCATAGATCCTTTTTCAGTTATTTTCTGTTACTCAGAAATCTAATTATGATATAGAAAAGCATTTTTGTATCTCATTGTGCTAAATTGCCTAAATAAATAGTGAATTGAGGGAATGATTTGAGAGAATGGTTCTGCCTTGGGAGCTGTAAGGGGTCACAGGCATGTGTGCCGGGTCTGTACTGCAAATAGGAGTATTTTATATATATAAAAATTGTCACTTGTATGGAATACTAGTCTTCATTTGAACTTCGGAGTCTTACAGTGTGTTAGCATTTGGTACTTAAGACATGTGCCAGCAGGGAATTCAAATCCAATGCAATTACATGTTTTCTGTACAGAATAAAACCTAAACTTCAGAGTCATGTGGTGCATTCTTCCCACATACCGCATGAGCCAGTCTGTCCTTGAACAGCATAAATGGTGAAACTCCTCCTGCAAGGGTTTAACTTCTTAACTGTAGGCATCTGAAGTGGGTTGATTTGAGAGCAAGGAGATAATAAGCATTTTTGTAAAGCTTTCTGTATAAATAGGCAATAGGCAGCTTTTGAATTCTCTGCTTGCCACGTAGATGCGAGGACTGTCTGTCAAGCCAGGGTACTCGTGTTGTCTCTTTATGTGGTTAGTTAGCAGCTTGACTAGGATGATTTAAGCCTACGTTGTTTATACACTGAATTATTTTTCTGACATGATAAAATGATTAGCTTTTTTTTTTTCTTGTGCATAGAAGTATTTTCTTGCTTACAATATGACCTAGCACATCTGTAACAGCAGCCAGATGGTTTTGATGGCAAATAGCAGTGTGCTGAAGACATTTACCAGTAGCATGCAGGGTGATCTTCTAACTCATGCAGACTCAGGCTATGAAGGAGGGAGGCAATCAAGTTGATAGATGGATTTTTTTTACGTTTGTTGTAACTTTCTGTGGCTGATACGTGGCTTCTATTGATTTTTACTTTGGGAAACAATTGATAATTTCCTTGAGATGCTGATCCAGTCCCATGGGAACTGTGGAACACGTAACAGAGGATCTTCCAGGTCTTTGATAGGCTGTATTGTCTGTCTTATGCAGGCTATATTTGACTCTGAAAATTAGCAAAGGTAAATACATAGATAGCTGTTGTATGTGTTAATTGAAGATCTAGTCTGACTGTATAGGAAGCCAGTTTGTGCTGTAATTTTAGATGCAGCCTCTGAAAATAAGTGCCTAAGTTTCCTAGTTATGTGATAGAACTGCTTTATTAATTAGCAGCTACATGTTAGGCTCAATTAAGTGCCTAACATGGTCTGACTGACTCTTCTCATTAGAATGTCTGCTTCATGTCTTAAGTAACTGCTGCAAATCTAGTGCGTCTGGATTTGAGCAAAGCACCAGAAGCACGTTCTTTGTTGACTATCAGTAGTCTCTGAATACAGTCTGGATGGATTTGGGGAAACATCCTGGGGTATTTTATCTCCGGTATTCAAGAGTCTGGAGATCAGCAGTACTGGTCATACTCAGTAAGGGACTTGCTCATATTTTGTGCTTATTTTGGCTTTGCAAGAGACAAGGCTGTCATTTCCAGCCCTTCCCAGATTTGCAGGATCTCACTTGAAATCACGGTATCCCAGCATTAGCTTTGGGTATGGGTAGTGCTGCTGAAGATGAAACATTTTAGGGGTTTTGCGGTGTGTTTTCCTTTTATTTTCAAGGTACGATTGTTGTGGATATAAAAACAGCGGCAATTTATTTACTCCTCGTCTGGAAATTTGATTGACGACTGCAAAAGACTTCTCATGGAAAAAACCCCAACACATTCATGTCTTGTAAAGTAGATTTATGATTATATCTGTCTGTGTCCAAGAGTAAAGTAATTGAGCAGCAGCATGTTAATAAGAAAAATATTTCATTTTTGGCAGGATACAACTTCTGAATTATTCCCTCAGGATAAAAGATTTTATAAATATATACTTGTTTCACTCCATTAGTCTTAAGTAAATCGTGCATTATAACTGCAAATGCATTTTCAATAATATCCTTCAAACTGAAATACATATGTGTATGTTTTAGAGATATATCAGTAATGTACAAAAATAATGTATTTTTTCATAGGGGCTTATTATTTTTGAGCTTTTCATGTTTTTAAATCTAAAGCATTGTTTAAAAAGTGTTAAAAAGTAGTTTAAAAGCCTGTAAATCAATCATTTGCTTATTATAAATGTTGGTTTTAACTTTCCATATTGTCCTAAATTTGTCTTATTTCACTAGTTATTTTTAGTGCCTTTTACCAGTGAAGAGAGTACTCTGTGTATTATGGGGTGTTTTTTTTTAGTTTTGGGTTTTGGTGGCTTTTTTTTTTTTTGAGGAAAATGAAATTCTGAAACCATGTTCTTAGACTGTAAGATTTTTTGCATCTTATTTACCTATTCTTGGATCTCTGTAATACCAGTTCATTGACGTTATTTAGTCTAGTTAAACAAATAGTTAGTTCTGGGGTATGGAAGTGCAAAAATGGCATAAATAGGCATTAAGTAAAGAAGCAAAGATGACATAGAATGATCAAGGAAAAATTATTTTAAAAAGCATAGCTGTACCTGGGTACTGAACTGCAGATATCAAGACTCTAGTGTCAGTGTTGCTGGCATAAGATATTTTCTACGATGATTTGGGTATTTTGTTCCTTTATGTTTTAATTTGTAAGTTCTATTCTATGAGTGTTTATGAATATAGATTAACTCAACTTTTCCATTGTAAACCCCTTTTTACAGTGGTGGGTTCAACCAAAACTTTGCATGCCAGTGGTCTATATCGTTCTGAATTTTAATGCAAATTTTAAAATCCTTGTTTTTCAAGAATGTGGTCTTTTTCCACCAATTCATGCATTTTTGCAGCTTTTAAATATTCACCAAATTGTAAGTCTGTCATTTTCAGTCAAAATATTGGATCAGATAGCTAAGTTTATGCCTTCCCAGTGTATCATCCATGCTGCAGGTCATTAGAGCCATGTTTGCAGTGCGGTTCCTGCTCTCAGCTTTTGAGAGCAGAATGCGAAAGGACCGTGGCCGGACACCGTGAATGTAGCTGATGGCTTGGAATTCACCAAAGTGCACAACAGGAAGGGTGAAAGCTAAAGGTTTAGGTGTGGGGAGGAAGGGGTGGTGAGGATGTAGCTTAGTATTGAGGGGCATGAGGGGAAGGAGGCATTAAAATACACAACCTGAAGGAAAGACACCAAAGCCAGAAGCAGGAGACACAAGGTAGATGATGGCAACAAAATGGTAAGGGAAGAAAGACAGCAAAGGGTAGGTAGTTGGTGAGGATGGAAAAATTAGCAGATTAACCAAGACAGAAGACATATGAGAAGATCTTGTAAACAGCAGGAACTTGGTGGTGAAGGATGCTAGATGCATAAATTGAATGATCACGGAGATGCAATAACCAGGAGGAAGAGCAGCAAGGAAACTGGGACCCAGAAGCTGAAGCTGGGGAAAGAAGAAAGGAAAAGAGAACAGGGAGCAGTGAGGGCAAGAGCAGAGGTGATGTTGGGCACTTGAACACACACATCTGTGTGCTGGAGCTGACATTTATTCCTGACTGAACATTTCCCTGTTGCTGAGCAAATAGCTGTGGAACACGGAGGCAGTGTGTTGTGGTTTGCCTGTGCAGGCCAGCTCACACAGGAGAGAGTTGCGTTTGGTGTTACTGTTGAGTCCATGACTGAAAACTGGAGAGCACTGTGCCGCGGCTCCCAGCTTCCTGCCAGCACACGGGATGGGAGTCTGGTTCATGGATTCCTTCTTGTTCTTGTTGCAGTTTTGAAGTCTATAACGATGCAAGGAATGATGCTAAAAATAAAACTGAAATATCTCTAATGTGCAGATAAGCTCTCCAAAATTGCAGGACTGCAGCAGCTAATGCAACCACAAACTGCCCCGGGTGGTTATGCATATGGTTATAATAAGTTGTTTAGAAAGAAGCTTCTGCATCTGGTCATGTAGATGGTAAAGTATTACAGATTTTATGGACTATAACGACTGGTACAACTTGTATATCATAATCACCATCTAAATATTTGTAGGAAAAGAGTAAAGATAATAAACCATTTAAATGTATATATTTTTTTTCTTGCTAAAAGCATGGTTTGTTTGGGCTTCTGTTGGTTGTCTATGTGCTAGTAGGAGTAGTGAGCTAACAGTAATATTCTAGAGATGTGTTTTATAAAATAAGATCATGAAGATGTATTGCCTGAAGTGTATATGATAAATAAAATATGGTTTCTGAAGACATACAGCATATCAAGAGTCCAGTGTATTGGCAGTAAGTGTCTGACTGTTCTGATAAAGTAGGATTTTTACCTGGTGGCTTTTAGTAAAGATCAGTAAAAAGCTTGTAGGAATGTTATTAGGAAAATGTATGAAGAGTTGTTCTGTAATGAAAACTAACTCTGGGACATCATAATTTAAAGACTTGGAGAAAAAGAATCACTTGTGAATTGAAAACAGCAGTTTTTATGTGCAGCAGATTTTATATACTACTGTTACTGCAAGAGAGCATTAGAAAAAGTTGTCATTCACATTTCTAATTTCACAGATTCACAGAATGTAGGGGTTGGAAGGGACCTCTAGAGATCATCTAGTCCAACCCCCCTGCCAGAGCAGGATCCCCTAGAGCAGATCACACAGGAACAAGTCCAGGCAGCTTTGGAAAGTCTCCAGGGAAGGAGACTCCCCCACCTCTCTGGGCAGCCTGTCCCAGTGCTCTGGCACCCTCACAGGGAAGAAGGGTTTCCTCATGTTCAGGTTGAACCTTCTGTTTTCCAGTTGATGGCCATTGCCCCTCGTCCTGTCACTGGACACCACTGAGAAGAGCCGGCCCCCATCCTCCTGACACCCACCCTTTAGATATTGACAAGCATGGATAAAATCCCCCCTCAGCCTCCTCTTCTCCAAGCTAAACAGACCCAGCTCTCTCAGCCTTTCCTCACATGGAAGGTGCTCCAGGCCCTTCATCATCTCAGTGGCCGTGCAGTGGACCCTCTCCAGTAGCTCCTTGTCCTTCTGGAACTGAGGAGCCCAGAACTGGACACAGCACTCCAGGGGAGGCCTCACCAGTGCAGAGCAGAGGGGGAGGATAACTTCCCTCGACCTGCTGCCCACGCTTTTCTTAATGCATCCCAGGATGCCATTGGTCCTCTTGGCTGCGAGGGCACACTGTTGGCTCATGGTCATCCTGTTGTCCACTAGGACTCCAAGGTCCTTTTCCATTACACTACTGCGGTTTTTTAATACACTTTGGCAATGTCCAAAGGGATAAAATAAGGCCAAGATTCAGAGCTCACAGGTATATTCTGTTTAAAACCAGCTCTAGCACAGAAAACCTTCAGACTTGTTCCTGCTGTTTCAGTCTCATATTTACCCTTCTGTTGGATCTAGTCTAGCCTTCTCCTGTCCTTCCCAGTATCACCTACACCCTTCCTCTTTGTAAATACATTTGGTCTCTGAATTGCACTGCCCGATATTCCTCCTCTTGCAGTCCTGCCTCGTCCCTTTCCTCCTTGAAGCGCAATTACATCAGTCCTGTATCACAGACAACTGCCAGTGAAGTTGGTAGTTTTTTTACTACCAACTCAGTCTTCTACAGCTGTGATCTGTTAAGTCAAACTGTGGTTTCCTTAGCTTTCCATAATTCGTATATCGACTCTGTGGTGTTATGCTCTGCTGCCTTCTCTCCCAGACGCTACCAAGAGTTACCCTCCTTGGCCCAATGGGCTCATGGCTTCCTGACCACTGTAATTCATGGTTTCTTTCTTGATGCAAACAGTATTTAAGTTTGCTGCAAGCGAAATGAAAGATTGCAACCTCGTATCTGCCGTTGGCACTATTTACTTTGTTTGTGTGGCTGTTTTCCCTGGTGCTCTATTACCCTTTACCAGTTCCTGTGCCTTTCTGTCTGTACAGTACCCCTTGTCCCAGTACTGATCAACTACTTCCCAAATTCTTGAGTGTGGTTGACTGTTCTGTCCTTAACTATAGCTAAGTGCCTATTTTGTGGAGTATACTCTCTCGTGTCATCATTAGCTGTAGTCCTGTGTGTTTGTTACGGAAACTGGGGGGGAGGAGGAGGGTGGTGAATGCGATGCTTTGGGGTCCATTCTTGAAAGATGACTGGGCAAAGTCAAAACCAGTTGGAGCACACAAATGATTCTGAGGTGCAATTCCTGAAAAAGCAGAGGTCTAAATAAATGCATCATTATGTGGGTTTGGTTTTATATTAGTCTATATTGTTTTCAATTTGCTGTAAGTTAATTTGAATCACGATACAGGTTTTATATTTGCTTCACCAAACTGTTGCACATTAAAATTCATGCATGCAGAAGTAACCATTGATACATCCTTCTCTGTTTGAAAGATTACACATTTCTTTCTATTCCTATTTTTCCAGGTGACTTGGATTATTATTGGCTGGATCCTGCCACGTGGCACAGCAGGGAAACATCCCCTATTAGTTCGGTAAGAAATAGGGAAAAAGAGGTTCATAAATCTAAATTAAGATTATTTCAGTTCAGCATAGGTATTTTCTTGCAAAAAATTATTCTTTACAAATCGTATGAAAATTTGGTTTAGTGGATCCTGGAAATCGAAATGAGAAGGAAATTTTCATCAAAATGTATACTAGTACAATTGCCTGAATTTTTACTGGAATTCAACTCTTATAGACGCGATACTAGATTTCACTGCACACTGCAAAAGCAGCTGAGTGTGATGCTCTCTGGGAGAGATTAGTGTATTTTTCTATTGACTTGGAATGTGAAAGGATCATTTGGATTTTTATTATATTTTTTATTCTAGAATTAACTTATATGGTGGAGCTGTATAATATGTATATTATTCTAAAGAACAGAATTTATGAACGCACTTTTCAAGGTGATGGAATTTAAAAATACATGTTTAATTTTATTATTTTAGGTATGTTTTAAATGTTTAATTGCATTGGACTTTGAATTTTATTATAATTTTGCCAGCAGACAGTGGGCATAAATATTTTATGAAGCTGGAGTCCAAAAGAGATAGAAAGCTGAGGGGCAGTGTGTAACACATCTGAAGGATACTGGTGTCTACTGCGACATAATGATCCTGAAATTTGATTGCTTTATAAATGTGTATCTAAATACAGGAAGATGGTTGCACCTCTTTAATTTGACTGCTTGTATTTTTTAACAGCATCCAGTAACGTGGCAGCCCTCTAAAGAGGGAGATCGCTTAATTGGGCGTGTTATTCTTAACAAGAGAACAACCATGCCAAAAGAATCAGGTGCATTACTGGGGCTAAAAGTAAGTATTACGTGGTTTATCTGGTAAATGATAGCAGCTTCCACTGACCTTAGACCTTGAGGTCTAATACATACAGTCATTTAACAAAAATATATTCCTCATTTTTAGTAAGTTTTGAAAGTTATACAGGTAAATTATGAATGGAAATGTATTTAATCCTTCTATGCAGTCTTCCACTCATGCATGGAAAAGGAGCTGAACCAGTTTGATTGAAAAGTATATCTTTATTCAGCTTCCTGCCTGGTAAACGTATACTGCACATTGGAACGCACTGATGGAGTCCTGCCTTTTCTAGCTCTACTGTTTGCATTTCAGTCAAGTAATTCATCTCATAATCCCCATACATAAATATTTACAAGGTCAGTGTTTAAAATCCACAGAGCCATTCGGAAACAGAAATTTTGTAGCACAAAACTAAACATTTACACAAAAATTTGCAAAAAAACCCATTTAAAGCATAGTAGAGATTATATTAAATGTAATCCAGTTAATCCAGTGCCCCAAAATTATGACACTGGCAACACTCTCCAGTTGATTTAAATCCATAAATCAGTTATTTGTAGCGGACTCTTAGGTTTGTATCCCTAAATTGCCAGAACACTTAAAAGAGAGAGAGTGCTAATTCTGAAGCTGGTGGGGAGTACAATGTGCCAGTTCAAGAATTTCTCTCTCCATGTATATTTTAACTGTATGGAGCTCCAGAGATGACTGAGAGAATTTGATTTGGGTGTCTTCCTGTCCCCACGGAGAACAACAGAGACAGTGCAAACCAGGAAATGTTCCCATCCACACAGCACTGAGTCTACTTCAAAGGGCACTGACAATGAACTGCTCCTTGCATATAGTTGTCTCATAGTTCAATCCCTTGCATGTGATGGAGATATGGGTTGTTGGTTCTCCACATCATGGTGGGAACTAAGTAAGGAAAGAACCTAGTGAACTTGGTAATGGCATGTCCTGGGTAAGAGCCATTTATCCATTTTGAAGTGGCGTGGGAATACAGAAGATGAGAACAGCTTCACTCTACTAAGTATCAAGTAGTGAGTAGCATAAGGCTGACTTTTTCTGGCAGCAAGCAATTTTTTTAATATGTGAGAAAAAGGTTGGTCCTAGCAAGAAATGTAGATTGGAATGTTTCTCTTTGGTTTTTCAAGTTTCATTTTTGTATGGTGTGAACTATGGCCCCCACGGATAAATTATTTTGTGACAACCTTGTTGGCAAGTAGGCTTCTGGATCTTCTTGGATATATAACTGTATTAAAGCTCCTACTAGTTATTTTGATTGCCACATGGGGAAATAATACCTAATGAACCAGCATTCCACTGTTTTGTTTTATTATAAATCTCCTCTGAGGATATTCCTGACAAAAAAACCAAACCTGACTGGAGAGAGTAAGATAGATAAACAGAATTACTAGTCAGAAAAACTACATTTTTTTTTTAATGAAATATTTTTCATTAAAAATCTAATCATTTGAGGGCACCTTTTTCCCCCCATTTTCCTGCTCTCTGTATCATGCAGTTGTCTTCAAAAATACCTCTCTTCAGTTTTGTTTAACAAAAGCCAGAAGCGCTGTTTTTGTCCTGTTGTGCGCTTGGAGGAGAGGGCCCTGGGTTTTAGCAGTAGCAGTGTTCTTGTGAACTGTTTGCCTGTGTTTCATGGTAGTGTATTTGCTAAGTTTTTCATTGTTGTACGAATTGCGTTTTGGGATTTTCATATGTTTGATTTGATGTGCACTTGCAATTTAAACTTAAGAACATCACAGACATCTATTTGCAATAAGTACTTGGTTATTTGTTAAGAAACGTCCTTTCTGCAAAAGATTTAGACACTTAGCAAACTGCGTAAGATTGATTAGTCAAACACATTAAAAGGAATATAATTTTTATTAATTCTGGGTCAGCTTTACTTCTCTTCAAGTAGAAGGTCCAGCCTTTTTGTTTCTTTAACTCTTTGCCTTTAAGACTATGAAAAGCCCAAACTGACAATAGATTTGCTTATACATATTTTAGCTATAATTTAAAAAATAATGTGAAAACTGATCTTTCTATATATTTGCACTTGATATAATGTCTGGTTTGTGGCGTGGAAACTCACACACTTATGATTAACCAGGTTGTTGGAGGAAAAATGACGGAATTAGGACGACTCGGTGCCTTCATTACCAAAGTGAAGAAAGGTAGCTTGGCTGACGTGGTGGGGCATCTCAGAGCAGGTAAATCAATCCATTGCATGTTGTCTTTTAATTATGGCTTTTCATAATGCAGCTGTTAATTTATATTAACCTTGGTAATGTGATATGCTAATATTTTTTTAATACAGGACCATAATGTAATGTTATCATGGAATGACACTGTTGCCTGCCTTTCTAATTCATTATTCACTCCAATTGCTTGGATGTATGAGCAAAATACAAGACACTCCTGACGAGTGCTGTGTCAGGACTGATTGTCACTGGTAAATTTTTGCTTCCTACCTCAAGATCTGCTTGTTACACTCTGTGGAAGCAATGCAAACATTTTTTAAAACCATTTCATTGTGGCAAACAAAACTCACGACGGTTACTGTACTTTCACTATAGGGTCACCTGAAGGATGATGCACTGTGTGCACAATGGACTTCTTTCAATGTGAAGTGTTACAAGTAAAATGGAAAACAAGCCAAGAAAATTATCTTAAAATATTTCATTTATATAAGATATATATACTGCACTTACAAATAAGTGGTTGTGCTGTTGGCACTTTTCAAACTTCTAAATGAAGAAAGAACTATGCAGTACAGTTGGTTTTTGCAAAGTTACTTCTTCTTAGTTGTTTATATTTTTACCATGGCTCTAAGCAACCACTTTCCAAGTATTGTCTTAACAAACCAAAGTCTATGCAATGCCTTATTAAGAACCCAGAAGCTCCAATGACAACTTATATGAATTTAATATAATTGTATGAAGCAACTGGTAACAAAGAAAATGAAAAGATGATGAGTCTCTAAAAATATCCTACTTTGTTTTGGCATTTAATTTTTTTTTTATATCAAGCCAATGTCCGTGGGGTTGGTAGCACCAATCTCTGTAATTGTTTATAGATTTTAACTACAGATTATGTTTACAGAAAATGAGTTTTATTCCACTAATCTTGAACTATTTGGGCTGAAATATTATATTTCTAATTTGTGTTTAAGTTAAAGCTGTTGTTAATTTCTAAAAATACTTTTAGAGCCAAAATAATTTCACAGAAAAATACATAGTTTGGCGGATGTTTTGAATGAATGGAAAGTCTACTAATCCCGTTGTATGAGACTAAAACACACCCCCCAAAAGGCATAGGTGAGTCCTTGGTGCTAGGAAAAAATGCTTTTCATCTTTATGAAAAACCTCGAAAATTTCCCTAAATTTCTACATTGTTGAGTAATTGTGCAAACCTCCTAAATTTGAACAAAAGCAAATATGAAGACTTGCATCAGGAACAGAATGACCCAGTGCAACAGTGAGCACTAGGAGCCAGTCAACTAGAAAGCAGCTTGGCAGAACAGCATCTGGAGGTGCTGGAGGACAGTGACGTTGAACATGAGTCAGCAAAGCGCCCTTACAACAAACACCAGTCATGTACAGGGTTGTCACCAACAGGTTGAGGGAAGTGGTTGTTGCTGTCTGACAGTGCTTATGAGGCTGGGACTACAATACTGTGTCCAGTTTGGGTTTCTCTAGTCCAAGAGAGCTACTGACGAAGTGGAACAGGTTGGGCACAGAGACAGGAGAAAGTTGACTAGGGGTCTGGAGCATGTGATCAGAGGGCTGGAGCACTTCTCCTGTGAAGAAAGGCTGAGAGAGTTGGGCTTGTTCAGCCTGGAGAAGAGAAGGCTCCGGGGAGACCTTATTGCAGCCTTCCAGTACCTGAAGGGGGCCTACAAGGAAGCTGGGGGGGGCTTTTTACAAGGGCCTGTAGTGACAGGACAAGGGGTAACGGGTTTAAACTGAAAGTGGGGAGGTTTAGATTGGATATCAGGAAGAAATTCTTCCCGGAGAGGGTGGTGAAGCACTGGAACAGGTTGCCCAGAGAAGCTGTGGATGCCCCATCCCTGGAAGTGTTCAAGACCAGGCTGGATGAGGCTTTGAGCAACCTGGTCTAGTGGAGGGTGTCCCTGCCCAGGGCAGGGGTGTTGGAACTATATGATCTCTAAAGTCCCTTCCAACCCAAACCAGCCTGTGATTCTATGATATGGCCTAAAAGAAGCTGAGAGAACTGGGTTTGTTCAGACTGGCAAAGAAAAGACAATGGGGGAGGGTCTAATTCTTTTTTTCACCTGGGTGGTGGGAGGCTGTGTTGAACCCCGAGCTGGACCGTTCTCAGAGGTGCGCACTGATCACACGAGAAGCAACGTGCACAAGCTGGAATGAGGGACATCCTGTTTGTGAATTCTTTTTTTGTTCTATCTAGGGAGGATAGTTAAGGCTTGGATGAGGTTGCCCAGAGGAGACATTGCATATTCTTCCTTAGAGATACCCAAATTTCATCTGGTCATATCCCTGAGCAACCTGGTCTCTCCTTTGTTGTTAGCCCTACTTTGAACAGGGGTTGTAACTAGCTGACCCCCTGAGGTATCTCCCATCTTGAATTACTATTTTAGCAATCAATATTCTGAATTACTATTTTAACAATCAATATAACAAAAGCCAGAGATTTTCAGCCTAAGTCTGAAAACTTTCTATCTCTGCTGAACATGCATCACTAAATGGGGTCAGAATGCAAGTTGCATTAATAATCCTTTCTAGAGGCATCTTAGATATCCTGGGATATATGCCTCAGCAGTAGAAGTGGTTCCATAAGGGGCAGGTGTCCTGTAGGTTCTGCCAGCCAGCTTCGTGCAGTTATCTTGGTTACCCTAAACATTTGCAGGGTTAGGTGTCTAACAGCTCCTTACCTGACTGACTTGCAACTCTGGGCTACTGCAGTAGGGCTTAAGACCAGGGAGTTCATATCCCCTGAGTTCATACAGTATATCCCAGAAAGATAGGATGGTTGAGGTGGGTAGGGACCTCTTGAGATTTCTAGTCCAACCCCACTGCTTAAGCAGGGTCAGCTAGCGCAGGTTGCACAGGTCCAGCTGGGTTTTGTGTATGTCTGAGTTTTGAGTATCTCGATGGTGTTTTTCTGTTTCCATGCCTGTTACTGAGGGCAAAAATTAGACCATAAGCCTTACAGACAGCATCTTAGAGGAAAGAGATGATGTAAAAGGGTTTGTCTGGTCAAAAAGCTCAAGAACTGGATAAGCTAAGCAAAATATATGGATGGTAGTGATCTGGTTATAACTGGCAGAAGTGCCATTTCACTCAGATCTCCATTTGGATCTAGTTTTCAATAAGAATAGTTGGAGCAACTTCAGTTAATTTACCATTCTGAGTATGTTCTTATGGTTAATCATCTTGGTGAGTCTTTTTTTTTAATTGTTTGATCTCCTAGTGACTCTTGAAAAGCTGCTTAAGTCCCCTGAAGTAGTGATACAGAGACCTTGCATGTTCCTTTTCAGAATTCTCAACCACGTTTCACCTGTTTTGTCTTCTTCAAACTGTGATAGATTCATTGCTATGTAAATTAGATTTAAATCATGATTTTTAGTGTTACAAATTTAGTATATGTCCCTGTCAGTTTTTGCTATTAAGTTATAAGTATTGCAAACCCACATCTTGTTCCTTTTAATGCCTTGGATGCCTTTGTAAATGAAACCAATTATCTCTAAAGAAATCAGATTTTATTTTAGGGACACACGATGTTAGGTTATAACAGCTGTTAGCTTTAAAATAGAATTACAGAAGAAACTGAGTGTGTTTTCACTGAGTTGTGTAAATTTTAAATGAAGTTCCTAGGAAATATCTAATTCCTGTTCTCCTTCTGACATAAGATTGTGTAATAAGTATACAAAATATTTAAAATTGTTTCAGCTAAACCACGTGGTAGAAAATTAAACTCATGTCAGCAAGCATTTATTAAGTCTATCATTAGCAAACCCTTATGTTTTAAAGAATGACAGAATGCTTTGAAAGCCAGTGGAGTACTCTGTGGAGTCTTTCTTAAAATACCAAAAGGTAGACTGTTTGGGAAAAAGGACTGTCAATTGCTGAACATAAAGAGAAATTGAAGCCATGTGTTTTGGTAGATAGAACTTCTGTTAGGATAGTTTACCTTGGCTTATTACCAAGCACAAGTTTGACCATTTTGCATAGATCTCCTCAGAAAGGAGCTAGGCCAGCAGCTGAGGGATTGTTCCTGACTGCATTGGATTAACAAGAAATCATAGAATCATAGAAAGGTTTGGGTTGGAAGGGATCTTAAAGATCATCTAGTTCCAACCCCCCTGCCACGGGCAGGGACACCCTCCACTAGACCAGGTTGCTCAAAGCCTCATCGAGCCTGGCCTTGAACACTGCCAGGGATGGGGCATCCACAGCTTCTCTGGGCACCCTGTTCCAGTGCTTCACCACCCTCTCTGGGAAGAATTTCTTCCTGATATCCAATCTGAACCTCCCCACTTTCAGTTTAAACCCGTTACCCCTTGTCCTGTCACTACAGGCCCTTGTAAAAAGCCCCCCCCAGCTTCCTTGTAGGCCCCCTTCAGGTACTGGAAGGCTGCAATAAGGTCTCCCCGGAGCCTTCTCTTCTCCAGGCTGAACAAGCCCAGTTCTCAGTCTTATCATTGTCAATATAGAAAGATAAAATCATTGTCAATAAAGAAATTTCTTTGTGGCATCAGATAGTGGTTGTGAAGTTTTGGCTGCTGCATATAATGTGGTAGGAGTGTAAACTTACCATCTGTTTCCTGCCGTTTAATTGTCTGTATTGATCTTTGTTTAGAACCTATGCTTCAAGAGTTTAATCTTTTTATAATAATGCCAAAGTACAATGCAATGTGCATACTATTTGAATTCCAGTAATGGCAGGCTGTAAAAAAAAAAAAAAAAAAAGTTATCTAAATAACTTTCACATCATGTTTCCGTTTCTGTCCCCCCAAACATCCTCAGGAGATAGTGACTCACTCCTTGCTTTTATTTTTGGTTTGTTTGACACGGAGAAGACTGTCCTTTTTATAGGGAAATGCACACTATATAAATTGTAATAAAATGTCATGATCTTTAAAGGCTTAAGAGTAAGTAATTATATTTTTCATTTTTTAGGATTAACCTGTTTTCACACTTTATTGTCACTAGTTAATATAGGATCTTCTAAAAAGACTCATGTCATAGCACAATAACAGGTGCTGTATTCTTTGGGAAATAATATATATGCACAAGTGGTTTCTTTGATATGTTTGGTGTGTAGAAATTGTAACTATGTTCTGAGAAAGGAGCCTTATAGTGTCTCAAAACCTTTTTTTTTTTAGGTTTCAGCACGGCTTTTAATTGATTTAGGGCAATGTTACATGTCTATATAGATTTCATAGATGTTTTGCACTTCTTTCTAAAAGAATATGGAAATGAGACAAACTTCTCTTTAAATTCAAGGGGATGAAGTTCTAGAATGGAATGGTAAACCCTTGCCTGGAGCTACAAATGAAGAAGTTTACAACATTATTTTAGAATCAAAATCAGAACCTCAAGTTGAAATTATTGTTTCAAGGCCTATTGGGTAAGGCTAAAGACTTCTTAAGCACAGTTATTACTTCTACTAATGGGACTTTTAAAGGCACTATTTGTGAGTTCGTTATTTTTTCTCTCATAATAATAGAATATGATTCACTCTCATTGATATTTTCTATATTCCATTTTCTTTACTGCCATTTACAGTCTTGGATCTTTGCAGTGATATATATATATATATAAGTATAAATGTTTCTGTCTGGTCAAAGTACTAACAACATTTTTGCCAAGTGGCAAAGGAAAATCAGTGGATCAAATGGACCTGTGCATGAGATAGATATAAACAAAATCTGGTTTTCAGTCTTTTATCTTCATTAAATCAGAATAATTATGCAGATATTCATGAGTAGAAGGAAACATCAGCAAACATTGGGCATCACAGGATTTTAATAAGTCAATACTAGTAGGATTTTAGAGATACCTTCTTTAAAGAGCTAGAAAAAGGAAAACCAAGACTCTTAACTGAAAAGACTGTATTTGGCCTTAAATGACACTGTCATCAAAATCAAAAGTGAAAACAAAAATACCTTGATACTTATGAAGGTAATTTGTTTTGTCAAAAATTAGCATTAATGTCTTATGTTTACAATATTAATTTTTATTCATTATAAATCCAGGTTTGGTGTTTTGTGGTAACAATTTTTATATTCTTGATTTCCCAAATACGCTTTAAAAAGACCATGGAATCTGTTAAATTTGATAAGATTAGTGGGGTTGGCCCTGCGTTTGTCACAATTGTTTTAGTGATATTCTTCATTTCTTCCCCAAGCATGGCTCTATAGGGACCATTTTGAGCTAAGTCTTACAGGGTTGTTTATGAGTCATCTGTTATAAATTCAGATTTATATTGTGGAGCAGAGTCACATGATTAACAATAAAAAGTGACTCTTGGCTAGTTTAAAAGAAAAAATTTAAAGGTTTTAAATCTCTCTGGAGTTTGCCAGCTTCCCAGAGTTCATGTGCACTCTCTGTAAGTCTCTAAATACAACTGTCCTGTACGCAGATGGTAAACTGTTTCCTCCTTATGACTGCATGATTATTTCATTTTGAATTTGCTAGATTTCATCCTAATTATAATTTGGTTCTGTCTCAAATATGGTAAGTTTTCAGTTTTAGAAACAAAAAAACCACTCCTATTTTTCTTTCTGACTGAGACATTCTTCTTTGACATTTATTTCATGTTAGCTTTTGATGTGTGTTTTGTCTATACCATGCAAATGTATCTATATTTTGCAAATGAATTCTGCCTTTTTAATGGCAATCACTATTAAAAGTATTTAAATCAAATTAACGTTCATTGCTAATTCCAGTTACGAGTTATCACCTTCTAATGGAAAACGAAAGCTTGATGCAATGAAAGTGGTTGTGAAAAGCTAAAATTACCATTCAGTTGGTGACTGTGGGGGAGTAGAAGCCTAATTTTGCATTCTTTAGTCGGATAATTTAGGAGACATTCCTGACTGAAAATTGCAGATTCAGTCCTACCTCTTTGTAATGAAAAGTAAAATGCTATAAGGAGATTTTTAGAAATCTAGTTTTTAAGTTTAAATCTGCAGAAAAGAAATATGTTGATACTGAACCTGACTTGAACTCCATGCCTCAGTTGAAGAAAACCTGAAAATGGGTTCATACAACTATTGTAAAGCATTTTAAATGGCAAGGTTTAGATACACTTATTCTATTGGTATATTTGTGGATGTTGTGTGTTCTTAAGGTTTTAAGAAAACTTGATTATTAAACAAATTGAATTGTTTTCGTTTATGAATTCGATACAACTAATAGCTTCAAAAAATGAAGTACAAGCTGACCGCATTACAGTGACATGTTCTTGAAGAAAAATTCAGGGTACCATAACTGTTGAACTGAGGCATAAAACGGGAAGTGCATTCAAAATCAAAGAATGTTTCTGAATAGGAGCAGTGATGTTCTTGAAGAATTGTGGTTTGATTGATTTTTTTTCCTTTTTTTTTTTTTTTTGAGAAAAACAAATAAATATCCCAAAGTCACTGGAGCATATAACTTTGAAATTTAAAGATATTTCATTTCTCCAGCACTAATGAGTCAGTACTCCTGTGTTGTATCAGATTGAGATTTACCTGTCTGTCATTAAAAAAAAAAATTAAAAATCAGACATCGTGAAGTACAGTGAAGGAAATCCTGGTATTAGTTCACAAAAAAGAACATACGCACAGGACTTTCTTTCTTATCTCTTTTTCTCTTTTTTTTTAATAATTACATTGTGTAATGCTAAGTGGTTTGATTGTGTTTTTTCTCCCCTAGTTTCTCCATGTCTTGTTATCCAGACTATGTGATTGTTTCAAATTCATGACGGAGAATTTTATTTAATCTGACAAATACAGTGTATCAAAGTTTTGTGTCTACTTTAGCCACTGACTCAGCAAAATCGAAGCTGCTTAATTACCACAGCATTAAGTGGAAATCCATTACACCTAAAATTCCTGTGAGGAGAGAGATTCCCGAAAGACCTGAAAAATGATATTTTGTCTGCATAATTTAAGTGTTTTCATCTCTCAGTATTAATAATGCAAATAATGTACCAGCACTTTAATGATGTCTATTTAAAAAGTCCTAGCATATTAGGTCTAAAAAGCTCAAATATGACACAGTTTGGCTTAAGTGAATAATGGTAGGACTGTAATCCCACAAATTAGATGACTGCCAGTTACAAAATTGATGTCTAAACAATTTGCTCAGTCTTGTAAATTTGGATTTCTGTGTCTACCAGCAAATGTAATTTTGAGTAATGGATAATTGTAGGATGTTTATTAGAGAAAAATGTGAAACATTTAACACTATTAGCAGATGAAGGCATAACAACAATAAACAGTATAACCACAACAGTACCTTAAAAACTATAGAAACTAATTGATGGTAGTGCTAATGACTGCAACACAAGGTAGATAAGAAACCTACAAAAAGTAGAATTAGTGGGTTGGCTATCTAAATATGAGGGGAAGAATTACCTATGAATATGCATACAACGTGAGAGGCGGTAGGACAGCACAGAAAATCCTCCGGCACTCTGCTTTTTGGAGAAGAAACCTGGCATGGTAACTAACTCACCGTCTCTTGCGTGCTCGAGTGAGCTCTGTGGGCTAGTGCAGGTAAAACAAATGTTGGGTTTTTTTCATTTGTCTCTGTTTTGTCAGATACTAGCTATCGTTGCTTGGATTTTCACAGATAATGTTGCCAAAGTTGTTGTTTCTCTGGTGTGATTCAGGTCCCGCGTGCAGGGACTGCTACTGTGCTCTAGGTCCTCGCAGGAAGATTGAACCTGCATCATAAACCAGGCAATGCTGAATTGCAGAGCCTCTCAAGCAATGTAGTTAGCGCAAGCTGCAGGTCGATGTACACTTCCTGATGAGAAGGAACGTGTTTGGAAATAGGAGAATGAGCACTGGGGACAGATACTTAGAAATTCTGAAAACTCTGTAGTGTGTAGAGGACGATGCTTCTGTCCCTAGAACAACCTAAAGATTTGGTTTGTCTTCAGTAATCAAGCTCTTGACTGTAGCTGTCAGGGAAATTGTAGCTGTTCCTGTGTTTTACAAAACAGTGAACCCTATATATCTGCACAGAGTAGTCTCAACCTAAAGGTATAGTTTGGTTTAATTTATGTATTCAGTGAGATGTGGAAGGATCAGAAATAACATAGTCATGTGTAACATCACATAAGATCACACACAACCTTTGGTTTTCAAGGTAGAGATAGAAGGGCAAAGCTCAGTGCCAGCAGTTCTCTACTGGCATGGGGCTGACGCTACTTTTCTGATGTTCATGCTGCTCTGAAAGCAGAGCAAAATTTTGTTCTTATTTTCAGTAAGTAGTTGTGCTACTTCTTACTTTGTTTTGACCATTTGCTTTCACTATTCTCGTTCTGAATATTCTAAGTCTTGAGGTTTCTACTATTTCTTCTAAAGAACTTTTGGGGTTTTTTCAGTCATAGAGAATATTTCTTGCAATGCATAAGAGCAGGCTAGATAAGACTCATTTTCTTGCCTAACAAGCTTTAGATTATAGATTCTTTTTAGAATTTTCATTCTTTAATTAAAGTGCCGGTTAAAAAAAAAACCAAGCAACACTCATACATATGGTAAAGTTGCTAGATATAGAATACCAATTATTTTCTTGCAGGCATGTAGTATTTAAGAAATGATTATGTAAAGTGGATTATTGAATTTTAAGAAGTTTAAATATGGATAAAAGCATAGCTTTGAATTATTTAATGACCATTTTTAAATCAGTAGCAGAAAGAAGAACTGTTACAGAGCTTGTTAGGATACTCTG
Source organism: Rhynochetos jubatus (assembly GCA_027574665.1). Lineage (NCBI taxonomy): Eukaryota > Metazoa > Chordata > Aves > Eurypygiformes > Rhynochetidae > Rhynochetos > Rhynochetos jubatus. The sequence goes on along the minus strand of CM050650.1, from coordinate 93,348,836 downwards.
CCATGAGTTTGGTGATCGGTACAGTATTGCATACTTAATTAATAGGTTTCTTTGCTTTTTGTTTACTGCAGTTTTGTGTGGAGTTGTACTTAAACAAGATAAATAAATTAGAAAGGAGAAGATTTTCTAGCAATAATTTTATATATTCATACATTCACACACATGCATATATACACCTTTTAAATATATGTATATATAGACATATATACATATATAGACATAAATATTAAAACTGTCCATTGTATTATAAAGTTTTAGAGATTTCCTGAGGATGAGTGAGCTGTAATATGATGGGGATGAACAGGGTGGGTGGAAAGCTGCCAAATAACATTCCTATTGCAAACCATGCATTTTGCTGGGAGTTGAAGTTTATGTTCTAGCTTCTACTATTCTGCTCAGTTTTTCATAAGAATTAGAAGGGTTTTAGAAAAATACATTAAGAAATTATACTTTGAGTTCTTTCCCGTCTGACAAGTAAAGTCTTAAGAAAGATCTGATTATTTTTGTTATTTAACTTTGCCTAGTGAGTGCTTTGTATTGTGAGCTCTAAGTGAGGAAAATACTATCAACCTGACCATTTTTTCACCCACTCAGGAATTACGAAACTTGACACAGTAGGTTGCACTTTCTACATTGAAACACTCCTTGCACATATGAGCCCCACCTTTAGATATCCTAAATGGGTTATTGTTACAAACAATGCTATACTGCAGACCAAAGTGTTCGTGTTCTAGCACAATAAAACATTGTAAACATAATGTTGTATTGAACAGACAAATCAGGGTGAATATGCTAAGTAAATATTTCACCCTGATGAGAATTGCCCTTGGTGACTGAAGGGAGAAAATGTTAAGAGGAAGAAGTCTGCACAGCGGCCCCACTGTGCAACATGTCATTCTATGTTTATATTTTTGGTGGAGTAGTACTATGCCATGTCAAGAATAAGTAATGCAGTTATAGTTCCACGAGTCTGAGGAAACCACATTACTCCTGAATTGCAAAGTCAAAGCAAGGAGAAGCACTGCCTTGTGGAGTGATAGGAGATGTAAGATGATGTGGGACACTAACTAGGAGTTGAAATAGGCTCTTTTAAAAACACACGCAGCCAAAGTTTAAATTACAGGACATGGAAAGCAAATTTAAGACTAATTGATGGGGCACTGTTACATTCCTTTTGTGTCTTAAGTGTCTGTTTCTTCTTCAGAAGTGACTTTTATGTACCTAGGACTCATAGTTCTATTGACTTCCAGGTCAATCAGATAGTATTTCACTGAAGAGAGGAATGCCTGAATACCTTTAAAATGCTCAGCTTTAGACTTGAAATCTTATGAATGTTCTTCAGAAATGTAATTGTAGTTCTAATTTTGGATTATTTCTTGTAAATGAAAATATTTCCAAGTAATTCACTGAAGAGCTTTGTTTCCATTTTCCCCCTCTGCTGCTTTGCTAATGTTTGCACAGTAACAGTCGTTTCTTGCTCTCTCAATGTATTTTCAATGATGGCTGAGAACAGAAGAGAGTCAGGAGCTCACATCATCCAAATTTTGATGCAAAAGTAAATTTGTCAATGGCAAAATTCTGATGCTGTGTGGACTTAACCAGTTTGATTTTGCTTATACCTCTATATGTGCTGGGTATATGTATGTTGAAAAATGTCCATACCTAGCTGTAATATAGTTTGATTCTTTTAGCCTTTGAAGAAATGCATTATTATTTTGTTTGTTTGACATTGCTAATGTTATTTGCTTTTTCTTTTTATTATTATAAGACATTTTCATCCGTTTCATTCCGTGAACTCCTTGAGACGTTTATATAAAAATTACTAGTGAGTTCATCTATGTCTTATTTTTTGGATCTGTTTTCCTCCAAAAAGTAGTTGAACATCAGTAGCTACACTACCTTTTGACTCCTTTCTCTTCCTAAAAGCTCTCTAACTTTATTGTTCTGGTTGTAAAAATATCATGAAATCCATCCCCGATAGTAACATTGTAGTGCTCTCATTGTTACGTCTGCTACTCCCTTAACTTATAAGAAGTAGTTTGCATTAGTAAGATTTTCATGAGTGCTAGTGGAAAATATGTCTTTAAATATTTCCCTTCTCTTTCCTCCTAACCCATTAAAACAGAAACAGATCAGTAGTTCTAAAAATGCATCCCAAAAGCATACTTGTTGCAGCAGAAGGTTGTCTCCTTTGTTTCTAATTACTATGTGTATATTCACATTTTAGTGATATTCCACGGATCCCCGAGACTTCTCACCCCCCGTTAGAGTCTAGTGAGTACACGTCTCATTCCTTTCACTAAGCATGGTCTGGTACCCAGCACAATCATTTCAGCTTTGAATTTTCTGAAAGACCAGCACTGGGAGATGGCATTGGTTCCGAGGTTTTTGTATGACAGAATTCAATGGGTTTTGGTCTTGTGTGTTAAGTTCAAAACAATATAGATTTGATTAAAAGCTATACAGCTTTCAAATGTTAGTAGGATTTTATTGTTTTTTTCACCTCCTGCACCATCCTGCGTAGTCCAGGGTTCTTGTTTTTCTTTTTCTTAAAAGAAAAACTTGGATGAAGTGAACTTTTGTGTATCATGCTTTTCCTTTTAACTATCCCATTTGAGCAATGTCAGCTAGAGTATGTGAGGGCCATGGCTCCCAGTCCTTTCTCATCTGAGCCTCATCTGAGATGCAAACAGAAAACTTCCCCGGGACAGGGTCCTCTGGGGCCACCAAGTGCTGTCACAACTTCCATGAGCTCGTTTCAATAGTGAGGGTGCTGCATCACTGGTGGAGCTGATGTTCAGCAGTCACTGGAGCATACTCCATGTCAAACATATGTCCTGTGTTTCAGTTCTGTGGGACTTAAAATTTTATAGGCTACCAGGAGTATAACCCCTAGAACAGATGTGGGTTTATTCATCAAAGGTCTGAGATCATAAAATCATAGAATAGTTTGGGTTGAAAAGAAGGTATGTAATTCTGTCAGAGGACAATATTTTATTTAAATAATTTGGTATGGTTTGTCACTGCTATATGAGGAGCACTTTTTTATATGTTACTTCAAATAAACCAAAAAATGTCAGGTTTCGTCTGCAGTAAGGGTATCCAGTCTTTTTCACTATGCTATCTACATCAGTTTAAAATCTTTGTGTATATTAATCCAGTTACAATCTGTATAAATACAAGCTTTATATAATTCAAAGTAAAAGCAATTCAGAAGTTATCCAAATTCACTTCAAAATTTTGGATGGAAAGCTAATGTGTTTCTCATGTATTTTTAGGTTCAAGTTCTTTTGAATCTCAGAAGATGGAAAGGCCTTCTATTTCTGTTATATCTCCGACCAGCCCTGGAGCCCTGCGGGATGCACCACAAGTCCTACCAGGGCAGCTTTCTGTGAGCATATTTTGTTTTTCCTCAGTTGTTGATAAAAATCTATGAAATGCTGGTCCCTCAGCCCTCCACATTCCCAAGGTCTATTGGGAGATCAAGAGAAATGTCTGCTGTTGGTAAAGAGTAACATCTTTCATATAATTTTTAAGCAACCCCTGTAAATACTCACAAACCATCACTAATCACAGCAAAGGTAAAGAATAGTTGTCTTAATACATCAAAGAAAGGGGGAATTTACATTGAGAGGTGCCATGTAAGTGCCATGTAACTTGCCATCCTGCACCCTCTGCATTGAAAAGGGTAACTCTTCTGTACATGCCCAGTCCTGTGCATGTCCAACCGCCCTGCCATGGACAGGAACACATTCCACGAGACCAGGTTGCTCAAAACCTCATCCAGCCTGGCCATGAAGACAGCCAGGAATGGGCATCAACAGCTTGTTTAGGTAACCTGTTCCAGTGCCTTACCACCCTCTCTTTGAAGCATTTCTTCCTGATATCCCATCTAAATCTCCCCACTTTCAGTTTAAAACCGTTACCTCTTGTCCTGTCATTACAGGCCCTCGTAAGAAGTCCCCCTCCAGCTTTCTTGTAGCCCCCTTCAGGTACTGGAAGGTGCTATAAGGTCTCCCCGGAGCCTTCTCTTCCCCAGGCTGAACAAGCCCAACTCTCTCAGCCTGTCCCCATAGCAGAGGGGCTCCAGCCCTCAGAGTGTCTTCCTGGCCTTCTCTGGACTCGCTCTGACTGGTCATTATCCTTCTGATGTTGGGGGCCCGAGAGCTGGACACAGCACTGCAGGTGGGGTCTCACAAGAGCAGAGCAGAGGGGGAGAATCCCTTCCCTTGACCTGCTGGCCACACTTCCCCTGATACAGCCCAGGATCCGGTTGGCTTTCTGGGCTGCCAGCGCACACTGCCGGCTCATGTCCAGCTTCTCATCCCCCAGTACCACCAGGTCCTTCTCCTCAGGGCTGTTCTCGATTCATTCTCCACCCAGCCTGTCCTTGTGCTTGGGATTGCCCCAACCCAGGTGCAGGACCTTGCACTTGGCCTTGTTGAACTCCATGAGGCTGGCAGTGGCCCACCTCTCCGAGTACATACACCTATCAGGGTAGATAGACTTCAACTGTGCCTCAAGTTTAGCTGCAGTCAGGGTTTCCTATCTGAATGCAGCTTTTAAGATGCAGAGCTAAGAAATATGCTGGTTTAAATGCACTCGCAGATAGAAGATTGTGCAGTGAGTACAATAAACAGTGTAAGTATAATCAGGCACCACCATTTTATTCAGCTGTGACAAGTAAAAAGTCTTTGGTATATACCATCATCTTTTCTATCTAACTTAATGAAATAGTAAAAGATGGATATAAAATATAATTCATTGTCTCTTGGGAAAAAAACCCATGGTTACTTTTACATTGTGGTTAATGTGATGCAATTTGAAATTTTGGTTTATTTCCATTTTCTGTAATGTTTCTGGGTAACTTGGTTCTCGTAGGTTAAACTGTGGTACGACAAAGTGGGACATCAGTTAATAGTAAATGTTCTGCAAGCAACAGATTTGCCACCAAGAGTAGATGGACGCCCCAGGAATCCCTATGTAAAAATGTATTTTCTTCCAGACAGAAGGTATTAGTATTTTAGTTTAGAAAATAATGTTGTAATTTACAATGTATTGAATCAACTTTTAAATGAATGCTGATGAAGTTAAGAATTCCTTTTAATAATTTGTTACAGTTAGATTAATTATAATATAAAATTGTGCTTGAATCGTGCAAGTCAGTATGAACTTAACTGTGGACTTTTGGATGTGTGTGATCCGCTGTACAGCAAATACTTTTGTAGGCACTGTCACGTCAGAAAGAATGAAATCAGTGAGTGCTGATGAGTATATGGCATTTTGTGATTTGTCTCTACAAACAATTTACAACAAATATTTATGTTTCAGTGATAAGAGTAAAAGGAGGACCAAAACAGTAAAGAAAAGTCTAGAGCCAAAATGGAACCAAACTTTTCTCTACTCACATGTACATCGTAGAGATTTTAGAGAACGAATGCTTGAAATAACCGTATGGGATCAACCAAGAGTACAAGAAGAAGAGAGTGAATTTCTTGGAGAGGTGATACATACAATCACATTTCTCCTGAGTTCATTGTTTGATTTTGAATACACCTGCGTATATGTTTTCTGTATATGTTTGCATGTGCATGCCTTGAAAGTAAAATTAAAACCTAGTAATTTTTTCTACTAGATTCTTATAGAGCTGGAGACAGCGCTTCTAGATGATGAACCACATTGGTATAAGCTACAGACACATGATGAATCTTCACTACCTCTGCCTCAGCCATCACCTTTCATGCCAAGAAGACATGTTCATGGTGGAGAAAGCACTAGCAAAAAATTACAAAGTAGGTCCAAATTCCATTCATATCTTTCAAATTTTAAATTAGAAATGCTGGATACGGTGTATTAATATTTAACTTCCAGATACAAGATAAAAATACGATTTCATAGTTTTTAAAAATAATGAAGATGTGTGGCAGAAAAGAGGTGCGAATTATGACATTATGACATGGCAGCCTTTCACCTGTGGCATGTAACGTTTACCTATGTGAAACCTATTGGAATTGGTTTGGTTTTCACTAGCGTAAGGAAATTATTCAAACATTTGTTTGCATAAATTTCCTTTTAAGTAGAAAAATGAAGTTCATTATTATTGCATACTTATTTAATAATAAAAACCTTTATTTAAAAAAATAAAGTCCTTAAAGACTATGAAGCTTAAAAACACTTTTCATCATACAGTCAGTCTCAAGCTTTGATGTGCCTATTATACAATCAGATGAGAAGTGTACTTTTTCAGCAAAGAGAAGTTGTGTGCATGTATTTGGGAGGTTCAGTTGTTTTGGTGGGTGATTTCAGGTTTGTGTGAGGCATATTCAAATAATGAACATATTGAAATATTTGAATATTGTAGCTTCTCTGTTCATCCAAATGAATTTAACATTTATTTAGAAGCAAGAAGGCTGTAGGGCATTATTTTAAAATACATTTCCAAGCTGGTTTTCTGTTTTTTCTTAAACATGGAAGTCATTCATTCCAGCCAGTGCACAGGAAATTGGTGCACATTCAGGAATGAATAATAAAAATATGATACTGCTTGAGGATATGCATAGAGTGAGAAAATAAAAGGTTAGTTTTCATGAGATTTTTGAACTGTTTTAAGAGCTGGCAGTGTTGTTTCCTCTTCCCCTCTCCCACCATATGCTGCCACCTCTTCTTTCCTGTACAGCAAGCTGAGTCAGCTTACTCACTGAAATAGCACAAAAGTACTTTTTTTCTTTATTTGAGTTAACTTTTTGCTGGTCTAGTGAGATAAACTATTCTACTAGAGGATTACTGAGGACTTGAGGGAAGGAGATGGGGAAAAGAGGCTGCATCAGCAAGATTTTACATTGGCTCAGCTCTGTTGTGAAATGTCACTGTCAGTCACTTCAGTTTAACTCTCCTCCTCTATTGTTTAGACTTAAAATCATCTTTATAGTTTCAGAAGTATGTTAAATGAACATATTTTTACATTTTATAACACGACCAGATATTCAGGTATTTGTTTACCTTACTGTTGTGCAGGATCTCGGCCAATCAGTGATAGTGACATCTCAGATTATGATGTTGATGATGGTATTGGAGTTGTTCCTCCAGGTGCGTGGGTGAACAGCATGGTCCTGCTTTCTTCTTCTTCTTTTTTGCTTGTTTGGGTTTTTTTTTTTTTCCTTTATAACATTTTGGAGTATTGAGGATACTGGTTTCGGAGAGTGCATTGTGAAAACAAAAACAGTTTTCCTGATTATTCCATGGCACCTGTCCTAAATCATGGTGAATTAAAAGATTCTACTATTCATTCATTGATATTTCTTTTACATATCATTCTTCATATGTGAACCACTAGATGGTTCAAATTGTTTAATTGTTTGCTGCATAATGTTCCAAGCATTATTTAAAATATAAATTAAATCAAAAAAGTCATTTTAAAAGAGTAATTAAACTTTCAGTGTTTATTGCAAGCATATCTTTATTATTTTGCTTTTTGCTTAAAACTCAGATATAATGCAGTCTCCCATGGGCTTTATTGAGAATGCATGGCTGTAGATTAAGATGCATGTAGCATGGCTATATCTTTTATAGTTTTCATAAGCCTTCATGAGCTATCATTACCCTAAATGTTCAGAATTATATACTTCTAGAGGCTATCACGGTTTGACTTTTAGTTCAACATTCCTTATATACAGAAAATCTTGAGGATCACTTTGGATACCACATTTTTCTGTTTCTATTTGACTGTTGCCACGAGTCGGATGAGTATGTTTCCCAATTGTCCAAACTAACTGCAGAGTGGTAATGTCATTGTCAGGAATACATTAGTTTATCTGTGGATCTTCCTTATGAAAATCACTGATTTAAATCAAGGTGTGGTTTGGAAAGATCTCTATCTTCGTGATCTGTGTTCAAAATAATCTGACAGTTTCTTTATTCATTCTATAACCATACAAATATATCACATACTTTATTAACACAATATCATTTTGATATTTACTGAGCCAAGTTCTCCTTCCTTTGTTGTTTATTGGGTTCTTATTTTAATACACTCACCACCTGAGTTACTGAGAGGGAAAATTTTTCAGGTATGTCTAGTAATGATATCGGCTTTAATTAAGTGATTAATCTTGATGTTTTTATGGAGATGTAGTGGACTCTATTCACTGGGTCAGCACTTGAGTATCTTATGGAAATTACTTGGGACTGTGCATGCTCAGGTGTCCCTTTGAAGAATGCATGGGCCCAAACTTTCTCAGAGGTCACTGTAGAAGATTGCAAGATTTAATCTGTAATAATTTACAATGAGCTGAGATTTACAATGAGATTTACAATGAGCTGAGAGTCTCTAACCTGAAACTCAAAGGTCCTGGTGAAGAAAATCCTTCTGAAGTCCACCTGCACACCAAGTTCAGAGACGCATTTTTACCCTCCTGTCCAACTTTCCTTACTTATCACATTGCTAAATCGTCCAAGACTTTGGATTGCTACCTTGATTTGCACTGAATGAATAGTTCACCATCTTCTCCCTCTAACAGTTTCCTCTGTTAAAACTAAGTTGCATGCAAATTCCTTGTGCTACAGAGTCTTCACCCCTTCCTTCCTCCTGCCCCCCAATACCATGGACCTCACCAGAGTGCAGTGCAGCTCTTGTCTGGTCCAGATGTCCCACACATTCTCCTGCAAGGTATGCGTGCGGGAGGGAATGTCGAATATAGGTATTTCCCCATAATGTAGGATGATGATACAGCTCAAGTGCACTCTTAGACCATTGTGGCATAGCCACTATTGCCTTCAACTAGATCAGTATAAGATTTATATACTCCTCAACAGAAGAATATCAAAATTGAGTTTACAACTTGTGATGCAAAAGAAAATGTTTCCCTACAAAGCCTCATTTTCCTTCCTTTACCGCTTACTTTCTAATGTTACACACCATGATGTTTATATATGATAAATAAGCTCTGTCTTTAATAAAGGTATATTCTTACAGTTCTTAATTTACACTTTTTCTTGAAATATGCAGGAGAGAAGGAAATTATTTTTCCTTTTTACTACCTCAAGTTTTGCACAAAGATTATTCCTCATTTTCTAAAAAACAGACGCATAACTGCAGAATGTAGAAGCACAAGAGTTCGCTTGATCGCCACCATAAGCTAAGAAAGGAATGATTAAAGTATTCTGGCTAATTTAACTAATACTGGAAATCCTTAAACTATAATTTCAGCTTACCAACTGCTAAGGCAAATGCTGAATTAACATTTATTAATTACAGAGTAAACTATCACTGCTTGTCAATGGAAGTAAGGAGTGCTCCATCAAAAATAATAGGACTTGGATAACTTCAGGAATATTTTAAGAAAAGTATTTTTGCGTTGTCATATCACAGATTTGTCTTATCTTTCATATAGTTGTACTTGTCCTCATTTATTTAGTATCTCGCAGTGATATATATAATATTTTTTTTAAATCAGCTCATAGAACTGTTCATAAAAGGAGTTTATATCAACAGCTGAAAGTAATTTGAAGCTCACCTTTAACAGAATTGATTTTTTATGGTTTTTTTTTTGTGGTATACCCACATGTATTTACACGAAGAAAATATTATTTCAATTCTCTTAGCCTCTCCTCATATGAGAGATGGTCCAGTTTTTTTATTATCTTTATGATCCTGAGCTGGACTCACACCAGTAACTCCATGTCTGTGCCATACTGGGGAGCTCAGTACTCCAGATGTGGCCTCACCAATGCTAGGTATATAGGAAGGGTCACTGCAGGATCAGTAAAGGATTAAATGAGAACCAAACATGTTGAGGGCTGTCTCTTTAACCAAAACTTCAGTAACTTTCTTAACTAAGAAAAAAATCATCTGATATGCAGTTGGCAATATCCCAAAGGATATTTTTAGTGAGCTGTATTGCTTATGCTATGGGTAACTCTTCAGAACAATTTATTTTTCTCTTATATATAATCTGTATAAATGGTTGCATACTTACCTTCCTCCTGTAGCAGAAGGGTGACATCAACACAACACCTTGTCATTGTCTGTATTGTCTTTAAAGAAAAAAAACCCACAAATTCTGGTATCAAACATTTACTAGAACCATTTTCATCATCCATCCATCTTCCACTTCATGTCACACCTGACAGTTTCCCATGAGCAACTGAGAAACTACTTCTGCATAAATTACCATAAGCTTGACTGCTGCTGTCATGCTGGTCCATGCAAAAAATTCTCTGCTCGCTCTGGAGAGCACAGAGCCTTTGTATTTGAGGATATAAGGAAACGTTACTGTTGCTGTCACTGTCATGGTCACTCCGGAAGTATGGTTGCAATTTGACCAACTTGACAATGCTTGAGCTAATCCTTACGATAAATGTTATTTGGTGTTGCCCTGTCTATTCTGTAAGCTTTATGTACACACAGTGCACAGGTTTCAGATACTGTTCCCTGGATATCTTGGCTATGAAGAATATATAGGATAAAATTATCCTTCTATAACAGATTTTTAAGTGTACAAGATAATCCTAGCCATATTTTTTTAGGCAGAGTAGAGATGCTCTAGAAATGTAGTTTAAACTGAAATTTATATTTAAATTTTTATATTTAAATTACACATATTTCAGTACAGTTGCCTAAAGCTTGGAAATAAGTTTTGGATTTCTTTGATTTTAATGTTGAATAAATGTAAACTAGTGTTCCTTCTGATAGAGATAGCAGGATTTTATTTAAAACAAGCTTGTTTGTAAAATGAGGTATCTTAGATTTAGTTATCCTGGGGAAGGAAACATATCCAGCTTTTGTCATGTGTACTCTTTTTTTAACTTGATAAAACCCCAGACATTTTGTGCAGCAACCTTAGTACATGAGGTGATGGGGTCTCCACTGAAGTCCTGAGGGAGTTCCTTTTTTGCTCCGAAATTTGCACCCAGTCCTTGTCCTGAGATCAGGGAGAACCGCACGTTGTTTTCTAATTTTACACAACTCTGAAACACTTTTTTGGCAGGTTAGATACTCTGGCATCACAGTACATCAAAACCTGCTGAAGTCCTTCTTTGTTAAAAGGTTGATGGATCTCGGTAGATACTTTCATGCACGCTATCAACTTTTACAGGACTATTTTGCAGTCAGGGCTCAGTACAGCTTCGCTATTAAAAATGCTTTTTAAGTGTCAAGCTTTTGCTGGTTTTGTAGCTACTAGTGAGCAATCTTTTGTAGCTACGAGTGAACTCTCCCAAAAGTTTTTTCTCCATGTTTTCTCTGGTTTTCAAACAACAGCCCCACACCCTCCCCAAAGTTGAGTAACATCACATTTAAAATATGAAATTATTCTCATTATTCTAATTTGACATCTAACTCAGTGTTGTTTGAGAACAGCGCACACATGCACTCAACATTATGGTGCCTGATGTTTTTTTCTGAGCTCCATGCTGTGTTCTTGTTACAAGTCCTTATCTTTGAACCCTGTTCTACCCTCTAAAATCTAGCAATACTCATAGTGCTTCGTTTCCCTGATTTATTAACCTCATCCCCCACCTCTGCTTCAACAAATGGAGAAAACCAATAATTTGCCATGTTCTCACATCAGCCACTATACTGTGAAGACACTGATGTTGGACAAAATAACAGAACTTGCAAAGGTCTTTCTGCATCTGTGTACGTTTCTTAGCTGACAGTAACCAGAAAGTCTGTAGTAAAACTGTCTGATCATCGTTTTGTCAACATTGCCTCTTTTCTGTCTGCCTTCCCTATCAGATTTGTAATGGTAAATTTATTACAACGAGAACTTACTGAGGCCAATCTTCTTCTAGTTCCTGAAGTTGCTGTAAAGCTGATGTAAGGCTGGAAGTTACTGAAGGATACTGCAGCACCTAGGTGCTCCTCTGTTACCTTTGGATAACTTTGGCTAGTTTGTTCAGTACTTTATAAAAGGTGGACACAGTTCTGGAGGCTGTGATATTATAAACTGTATAGTCAGGGAAAACAGTCTTAGTGTTCCTTGGATGAGGAAATACAGCAGCTTGTAGGTCCCTGTTCTCTGTTTCGTGTTACAAACATGATTCTGTGCTTTGGTGGAAGATACTCTTATTTTAGGATTACCTATCCCTGTTTAAACAAAGCGTTTTCCTCCAGGTCTAATAATGAGATAATACATTCAGATGAGTTACCTGTCCACTAGAATAGGTTTGTAAACTGATGCACAATTTGGGGAAAAAAGCATGAATGCTTCCTTGATGTTTGTGATCAGGGTTCAGAATTGCAGCTAAACAGGTTATTGTGATTGAATACATGACCAAGCCTAAACCAGACTCTATATACGGGCCACACTTTTAAGTGGGCTGTAACAATTTGGTAGAAGATCAGAGAAGAACTATAAGGATTACGCAATTTTTCAAAATACGAAAAAAATTTAACTTGAAACTCTATAACAAGATCCTTAAAAAGTGCAACTTCTTTAATTTATCCAGTTGACAAATGAGTGGCTAAATCATAGTCTTTTCCTGCATGGAAAGAAAATTTCTGCTATGGGCTGAACAAAATAACACATTACAAGAACTTATTGCTTGACAAATTCAGAGAAGCAGTAAAATTATTATTTTAGAATCTAAACAATAATTTGTGAAGTTATTAAGGGATGACCCTTTCTGTCATTAAGGGATTGCTAGAGGTGAGCAACTGAAGTCTGAGCAAATCTCCGTAGGCTCTTTTGGAGAGATAACAGACACCTTTTGAAAGCCGTTCAATCTTATTGAGCTCCATTGTCTGTTTTAGAATGGGTTTCATAGTGTCTATCAAGGCAAACATTGTGCTAAATGGAAAAAGTCACAGGAATGTCAATGCCCGAAAATGTACTAACATTCTGATGATTTTTTTTAGATCCTGTGTAAAAATAAACTACGAGAAACTTTGCAACTGATTCATAGTGTTTGGAAAAAATGTTCTGCAGAGTATGCAACACCCAATATTCTATACAATGTACTCTCAATGCTTGTAATTTTTGAAAGTAGGTTTGTTTGGCCAAGTTCAGTAAGAGAAAATCTTTGTATTTAACTGAAACAAGAGTCAGAAGGATGCTTTATATATGAAAAGTCCTGGCTGAGTCTGTGCTGTCATACACAAGCATTCCTTCTACATATTTTAGATGAGATAAACCTACATTGCTTGGATTCCTTTCAAACCTACTGTATTGCCAATTTTGAAATACAAGTTACTCTGGGTACTCTTCCCCAAGTCAGACAAATATTTAAGTCCTCTCCTCCACGTCTTCTAGAACATAATGAAAACCATTATCAGTTTGTACATGCAGACATTTAAAGGTAATGCTAGTAATTTATTCTGATTGCATGATACGTCAAGATATACAACAGCTGAATGGCGACTTGAAAGTTGTGTCAGAGTTTAAATGTGTGTTCCTGGAACAACTAACTGTCTGAATTCTTTCCAAACCCAGACTTTTACTCTCTAATTTCCTTTTGTTGCCCTCTTGACAGTAGGCTATAGATCTAGTACTAGAGAAAGTAAAACTACAACGCTAACTGTGCCAGAACAGCAAAGAACAACACATCATCGTTCACGATCTGTATCTCCTCACCGTGGCGACGATCAGGGCAGGACCCGTTCACGTTTACCAAATGTGCCATTACAGAGGTAGGCATCACAAGTTAGTGAAATACTAGGTGGTTTTGAGTTTGTATAATCTGTCATTATTAGCTTTTCTCTTCTTCAGCAATTTTTCACAATTTAAAAACTTTTTTTTGCATGTGAATTTAATAGTGTAGTATTTGAACTTGATATGTGCTTTTATTAATCATTCAAGAGCATTCATGAGATGAATCATAACTTTGTAAGACTTCACACTTCTTACTGATATTTTCTCTGTGATTCATCATCTATGTACCACAACTAATGCATAGCTTTGGAAATGTTTTTTCAGTCAGTGGCTGAATCTTCTGTGAAGTCACTTAAATATATTTGTAATAAACAGTGAAATGTACAAATTGTGTAAGGATTTCTGAAGTAACAGCAAACTGAAATTACCGGTTGTATTTATAACGTGACATCTGTAATGGATGAAGTAAAAATACTTCACAGAATCAGATGGTGATTTATAAATCTTTATTTTCTACATTTACTGCTTTTCGTAGACAACCTATGAATATTAGAATCCTTTCTGAGCTTTTCAGTTGTGTGCTTTGTGCTTTTTTTGAATGGTGCTGTACAGACTGAGAGCAAAACTTGACCCACTTGATTTTGCTTGTTTTGTTGTGCAGGGCAGTAAGTTTTTCATGCAACCCCTCATGGAACTCTAAAAATCAGCTTATTTACCAATTTTTCTTTCCTCCAATTTCTGGGAAGCTTTGTTCTTGAATTACTACAGGAGCCTGAAGTGCTGCGCTAGCAACATTATTGCCTACTAGCTGTAATATTTTACTGAAAGTCCATCCTTCTTGGCTAAAATTTGTTTACAAAATTCTGTGCTGCAGTATTATCCTTATCCATCGTTTTTGTATCTGTTTTTCGAGTTCCATCACTGGTCATTTAATACCAGACATGAGTGATGTTTGAAAATGATAGCATATTCTGGGAAAACAGCTTCTCCTCCTGATTGAAAATCCTGATGAATGGCTTTTTCCTTTCCATCCTCCATGCCATATATACTGTTCTTGTCCTTGAATCTTCATGTGCTTCTTAAGTCTCTGCCTGCACCCTCCTCTATTACAACAGTTCTTGCAGGTGAAGCTATTTCACTACTCACCAAATCTCTTGCTGTTGCATTTCTCAGTAATGCATCCTTAACAGGTAGAAGAGTATGGCTGTAAAGAAAAGATTCTGGCACTGACTTTTTTTTTTTTTTTATATAGTAGACATAATGAGAGCTCCGTGTTCTGCTTTTGGAAACAATTATATGTGCTCTTGTATCTTTCTGTCTACAAGCAGGATGCACAGATGAAATATTTCACAGCCAATTCCACCATCCCTTGTATTTTATCCCTTGAAAAACTAGTGCTTCTTGTTCCAATGGCCGTTATTAAACTAAAGGAAGAATCTGTCCTTCAAGTAGTGCTTAATTTCTTGTTATTTACCATGTGAACTGAGACTTAAATTACTGTCATGAAGGTCAGAGCCTACCTACATTTATACAAAATCATTCCTCTTTTGTATAACACTTAGTCTGAGATTGATAAAATCTGCTGCAAGTTCCCATATCCTATCCCAGAATTTCTTAAACAATATTTGGAGATACCAGCAAAAGGTTGACTGCCCCAAATCAGTTTTTTACAAACGTATAAAACTTATCTTCATGTGAGGTATTATCAGTTCTTATGTTACCTCAGTTATCCTTTAAGTGCAGTCTTTGAAAATGCCATTACTGAATCCATCACTGTACACAGAAACAGGCATGTACTTCTAAATGTGGTAGAAATGGCTGTTTTCTATAGTTAGAGGTGGTTTTTCTAATCTTAGGAACCAATATTTTTTTAGAACTCATATGTTAACAATTCCATGATTAAAGACTTCCTTCAATTAACTTGTAATGTAATCCATTAAGCTGTGTTATTTATGAAAAAAAACAAGATTATCATACATATTTCTGCCTTTCAGGAGTTTAGATGAAATTCATCAAATGAGAAGATCACGTTCACCAACTAGACACCATGATGCCTCCAGAACTCCAGTTGATTACAGATCCAGAGACATGGATAGTCAGTATTTGTCTGATCAAGAAAGGTACATCAGCCTGAACTTGGAAACACATTTAGAAATGTCTTTGTTGATTTGCCTAATTTTCAAGTATACAGTAGAAATACAACTAAGAGTAATGGGGAAGGGACAGAAATCATCCTAACTGACAAATCTAGTGCAATTATCTATGCCTCTTTTTTTGGTAAAACTGTCTAGGTTGACAGTAATGGCAGGTTATCAGTAACAGACTAACAGTTCCAGGGTGTTTGTCCTAGAGTGCTGTTTGGTTCATGAATGAAGCCAAGAGATTTTTGATAGAAAGCCATAAATCTACATGTATGCTCTAGCTATTGATGTAATTCACAATTTTTCTGTTTTGGTAACCAGCAAAATACCAGGCTTGCCTTCCTACTAGCTGGGAGTTGCATATACTATGATTTGCATTCCTGTGCTTAATAGATTTTGGACATTTATGTGTGCAGTCTCATAGCATCTCATAGCAACGTTCTGGTGAACTTGGTAGAGTACCCAAGCATAGCAAGGATAGTTGTGGTGCTTGTAGTTACCAAAAATCTCCAGTCTTAGGTACGTGACACGTAAACAACTCTCCCTGGAATACACTCCTCAGAGAATGGCTGGTCTCTCATAGTAGCCATTGTTTTCAGCTACCTAGGAATAGCTTCTAATAAAATGGAAGAAAACAAGAATATGTTTATTTTATAGCTGAAAAAAAGTTTAAAAAGGTATTTCAGTTTAGTATTTGGGAAACATAAAGATGACAGTCACATAGATTATCAATGTTGGTGGGTTTATTTTAAGAAAATAATGCAGCTAAACTGTAATGGCAAACTTCTACCATTCACATATGATCGATTGTCCTGTTAATGTCTTTGGATTTTTTTTTTTTGCAGTAAGTTACTATTTTTTAAAAGTAAGGTTGATAAGACCTTTCAAAATGATCCAGTTAATGAAATACAAAACATACGATTCATAGTGATGTGAAAATGTGTACGGAATAAACCATAAAAATCTCTGGAACTTTATGTCCAGTTTTGAAGCAGCATAGAAATTGAATAACAGATGGTTTTGCAGTTAAACTAGTTCTGTTTTGTATATGATCTTGCCTGGTTTGCCTTTTTTAATGTGATAACATACATGTACAAATTAATGAGCTATTTGGAACATTTTAAAATTGCACCTTATAGGCAAGAGGTATGTACAGAATTGTCTAAGTTGGATTGTTGTACTGAATTTCCTTTCAGAGGTGAATTGAAACACTTTTTAAATGTAGAAGTCAGATTTATAGTTAAGCTAATTCAAGTAGTTTCCACTTGTTGCAAATGTTTCATGTTATTATTTTTTACAAGTAGTGATATATTCAAATGATTCCTGAAAATAGTTATTGAATAGTTTTCTTATTCAGCAGATCTGGAGGGAGACATTAAAAAGTAGCTTTTGTTATTAGTTATAAATGCAGACAGTTAACTATCTAGAAAATTTTCTTCCTGTAAAGCCTCAAACCATTATGTAAATGATGATGTATGTGTGGATTTTGCATTGAGCTTTGCTTGGAGATGGGCTATCAGGCCACAGCAGCAATGTGCTGCTGGATTTGCTCAGGGGAGTAAGATACATTCTTCAGTTCTTTTCAATATTCAGAAAATTCTTTTCAATATTCAGAAAATTCTTTTCAGAAGTTTAAAGATCAGACATGAAGGATGTACATGGCTTATTTGCAGAACTTAAAGATGAGTCCATGTACTAACTCTCCTTGAGTAATAAACTTGTCTGCAGTGGTCTTTTTCCTATTTTCCTTTTCGTCTTTCCTCCAGATTTCTTCAGTTGTGGAGGCTGTTTAACTCTTGCAGGTTTCACTGTCTTTCAGTACGTAAGAGCAGCATCACAGGGAAGATCAAAACCAGCTTTTGTTGAGGAAGATTCTCTATCACATCCAAGGATTTTTAAAAAATCTTTATTCAGTATTATGTATTAGTATCAATCATAGTATAAGTATTATGTGTTGTTCGTTTACTGAACCCTTCATCTAAGTACATTCATAACATACCTAACGTGAACTTGGTTTGAAAGGTGAATAACTACCCAGTAGTTACTGAAATTGCAGTTGCTGATTATTTTTTATAATTTTCTCAAGGATCTGTTATTGGTCCCAAATTAATATTGAATATTCTGTATAGATCTTAGTAAAAATAGATCTTTTGTAAAACTAGATACTCTGGCTTAGCAAAGGTAGAGTAAATATTAACAAAGTATCCTACGATTTAATCTGGACTTTACATCTACTTCACAACTCTTAAGTACATGGCAACTTTCTTCTTGAAATGCATATTTATTTTTAATTTGGAAACCTGCGTATAAATTCTGTCAGTCCTCTAGCTTATGAATGGAAATTTTGCTTAAAAACCCCACAAACAATTCAGTTCGCCTTTAATACATGTTGTGGCATCAAAATCAGGCTAATGGTTTCAGATGCAATGTTAAATCTCACAAGCCATTATTTCAGCTGCCCAGTTTAGAATTTACATAAATATTACCTATACTGCATCAAATAAATGGGTCATTTTATAATGCCGTGAAGCACAAGACACTTTGAACGATTGGTGCTTTATCTATTTTGTAATCTTTTCTCTCTTTGTCGCCATAGTACTTCATATGATTCCTTGCTTCTTTTATAATAGCATGTTTCCATGAAGTTTAGCTTTATTTTCATATTTATGGTAATTAGGAGGTTTAGAACTTGGTTTTTCTGATTGTGTTGAAGTGCTTAAACTATAATTCAAGGGATATTTCATATCACAGCATCGTGGTTTAGTCTCGGCTAGCAAAATATCACAAAGTCACTCTCATATTTACCATAGGCATAAATATGAATTAATTTTACCATCTTGCCAACTGTAGCATGTGTTTGGTTGCAGCTAATGAAAAATAGAATAGACGGCTGATTTTCTTAATTGGAAACAACAAGAAACAACAAGTCTAATTGCTGATTAGCAATCTTTTTGTTTCTTTAGGATTGCATTACAAAATACTGTCAAGAGCTGTGAGTCAGAGTTTATCTTTGTCCAAACGTAGTATTTCCAGTGAACATACATTCTAATTTTTCCTGAAAGGGTGACTGGTTACTCTTCCCATAAACCAATTTGCAGTAAATTGATAGCAAATCCTCCCTGCTTTGTCACGGATGTTTTTGTGTCTTGGGAATAAAAATGCCACAAACAAACATAATTCTTTTTTTCTAAAGTAGTTTTTCATTAATTAGTTCATGAGAGAGGAGGTTATTAGAGAAATGTAGCTGGTTTATGGATTCCTTTTGTGATGAAGAGCTCTGAAACGATACATCTGATTTTTAAAAGGAGAAATCCCACGACATTAGGTGCCACACTAAATGGATTTTTTTGAAAATGTAGTTACCATAGGCATTTTTTGGCTCATGTTCTTTAAGAAGTGGAGTCTGAGTTTCAATATTACCAGACTATCTGGGTGGAAGCTTCTTGTTTCTTTTTATGTTTTCATTTGCGTATCATTGGCATAACCCATGTCATCTAATGCTTCATAGTTATATCTGTTTCACTCACCACCCATCCTGTCTGTGCAGTGAGCTTCTTATGCTGCCCAGAGCAAAGCGAGGAAGAAGTGCAGAGTGCCTACATACCATCAGGTAAATACAGGAATTCGGTAAACATGAACGCATCTGCTTAGTTGTCTATACTGTGTGTGCCCCACTTTTTTTCATAGCGCTATTTAGTCCCAGTAAATAAAAAACTTCCTAGTACGTCGTGATCCAGGTGTGAGTTGTTCTTTTTTGTTCGTTTTAATTCAGGTTGAGATGTGTATATGTGTTTGTGAACTTCAGGATTAAAGCAGTTCTGATTTTGCAGTTGTATTTTGTGGTAGATTTTCTGTCTAGTCACAGAAGTCCTGCTCTCCCAATGCATGACAGTGTTGTTATAATTTCAAACATTCATTTTTAGTTGTTATTATATTTTCCTTTATTTTCACTTTTATATTTATATTACAACGACTCACAAGCCAACAGTCTTTACTTGTTGTGACCACTAATCTCATTCTGATTTGGGTCACTTATAGAGGAAAGAACAGTGATAAATGAGGACTCACTGGGAACCCCAGATTTGAGGGGTGTCTCGTATTACTTCTTTTTTCATCTACGAATTGTGCTATGAGTTAGATCCAGGCATAAACTTTGTAGCTTGGACTCAGCTTCAGTCTTCATTGATCTCTCAACTCTTACTGAGTTTAATTCAATGTCTCAACTCTTCCCAGTGTTGTGAAACTAAACGGGACTGAAATATCTTTATCTAAGAAATCTAACTCTGCCCTCCCCCCCCCCCCCCCCCCCCCCTTTTTTTTTCATATCTGCTAACCTTCTTAAAAATACGTGTCAGGTTGTGAAGAAAATCTTCCAGTTAGAACCAGGAAAAAAGTAGGTTGCAGTAGTTAACTATTCAACTATTTCCACCAAGTAGTTAATAATTTTTCTGTTAGGGATTTGGGTGTTGCTAAGAGTTTTACATCAGTGCTATATGTTTAAAATTGTCAAACTTCTAAAAGCATGTTGTTTAATGTCCTTATTCATTTACTTGGTGTAGAATTTTCCCCTACAGAATAGGGTTTTTTTAATATGCCCTGGATTGTTTTCATATTCTTAATTGAATTTTAAACAGCATCAAGGATGCTGTTACAGGATTCTGTTACAAGGCACAATAGCATAAAGGTAAAATAATAATAAAAATAAAATAATAATAAAAATAAAAACTTAAAAAAAAAATCTGTGCATGATTGAAGCTGTTAAATTAAAATTTAATTTTTCTTTATCAGTAGAAAGAATTTCATTCTCATATTTCAGCTAAAAATGTTTTTCCTCAACATTTTAGTTTTTAAAGAGTAATCATTTATTTCACTCCCTGTTATTTTATGTCAATTTATTGTCATATAGTAGCAATTTTTTCTGCCTCCTTCCCATGGCCTCTTTTTGCTGCGTCTTCTATAGCTTCACTCCACTCCTTGCACCCAGCTCTATGCTTTTTCCTTTCCCTCTTAAAGATTACGATTTTCATTAGAATTCTTCAATGAAAATACTTAAATTCTCAATTAACAAGGCAAATACTGTATTATGAACTTCTGCTGCAATTTGCCCTGCACCTATAGACTTCCAATAGTTTTACAAATCTACTCTCCAGTCTGGCCAGTTAACCCAGCTAAAAATTGTGCATGGGCAGCAATAGAGTTAGGTAAGAGCTAGACTGAATTCAGAGATACAACCCTTTCTGGCATTTTTCCTTATTCAGATTATTGCTGTTAACTTTTTTATGGTCAAGAAAAGTAACATATTCACCTCTTTAAATTAACAGTAATGGTCTACTATAAAGCAGCGTGGCACTTTTAGTAATGTACTGGAAGTGAATATAGGGGCAATAGAAGACAATAGGGTGGTTTTTTAAATTTAACTCTGGGGCTTATGTAGCCTAATCCAAGTTTGAATAATACCCAGAAAATTGCCAATATCCATCCTTGACTGAATAGTCTCAAAAAAACTTACAACAAACATTTGGTCTGTGCATTGGTTGCCATCTTTTGTCCTTTCTCATTTGTAGTGGCCTGGCATTTATTCATGTTAGAAACATTATAAGGCTTTATCTTTCTTTTTTTTTTCTAGACAGCTTGCTGAATAATGTTTTAATGAATTGTTGAGACAGCTTCAGCTTAAAGTGGGAAGAAATGTCAAGGGTTTCATGTTAAATGAATGAGATATTAATATGAGATAGTCCAAGCTACAAAGTTAAGGTATACGGTTAGTTTAATACACCAGTTCAGAATAATATTCATCCTAGCTGTCCATCCTGTCCATCTTTATGCAATTATTGACTAATAGCAGAAATGGTACAAGGCTGTTTATCTATGCCATAGGCCAGTGGGTGGTCACACTCCATGTCTTTGGTCACACCCACTGTGATTGCTAATACCTGGTAGTATGCCAGGATTGACCTGATGGACCACCATTCCTGTGTTCCAATGTGGCAATGTCATGGTGACCTCTGCTGGAGTGATGACCACAAAGCCTATAAAAGTAGGGTCAAAGGTCCTCTGTTACATCCCTCAGTATTTTACAAACATGAGGGTTTCCAGGCAGAGAGTTGTTTTATGTCAGTGACACGGCCAGGTTTGCAATGCTGATCTGCTGTGTCTAGGTCCAAGCCTTAATAGGAATCAGAATGTCCTGTTGGGACAGGCTGTTCCTGAAGCTTCAAAATCCGCAAGGCTGCTGGTCCTTCTGCCGATAGCACCACAGCTGTGTCCTTGTAGGATATGTGTAAAATTGTTAGAACTCAGTTATTAACCCTTAACCATGAAATGGCCATGATTCCCATTCAGCAGCCACTGTCTGCTGTTAAATTTCTCCCTTGTTCACTGGGGAGAGCTGGAATATTAAAGCAAATGTTTCCTGTCCTAAAATCTCATGTACTGTAAGTGATGATATTAGACAGTTGTCATATAGCATCTCAGAGTGCTGCTGTGCTGGCTGATGTAGTACATCTCCTAGTTTTTTTTAATTAGCTCATTATTAATTGCATTTAATTGCTGTTAGATTATGAAGCTGATACACCACTTCAAAAAGACTTCCATATTCAAAAATGCCAGATGCTAATATGTCTGTAATTGAGTTTTTGGTACTGTACATCACTGTCTTATCAAGCTTTTAATGCTTAGCTACTGAAGAGGTTAAGGTCTTTCTAGGTCTAAATAAGGCATTACTGAGAGAAATAAGATTTAATAACAACCTAAGTCTTTACAACAGCTTGTATCTTCTAAATAAAGATCTCTAAAAATGAATTTAGGTTACTCTTGTTACAAGGAAAAAACCTCTGAGCGGTGCTAGTGTAATCTTGTGTTCATGGACTACATTAATAAAAATGTAAATACAAAAATTTTTCCCCCTGATAACTGTCACAGTAGTTGAGAAAATGCATACTGAGAAATCTACACATACAGCTATTAAATGTAGTAGGATTTTATGTATTTATTTTACGTTCTGGTTAGTCTTGCCTTACCTTGTCTTTTTATTTCTGGCATGTTTTTGTGTTGTTCTGTTTTGTTTTCTGTTCCACCACATTCAAGAAGTTCTGTTAGGCACTATAAAACATTACCACCCAAGATGCCTTTACTAGAAAATGGTACTCATTGGAACCTATACAGGTAAGAAGTGTTTAGAGTCCACTTTAAGTAGTTAGTTCCTTTTCAAAAACTAAATAGTCTTGCCTTGTTAAATAAGAAAAAAAAATCCATACAATTCTTGTAACGGAGAGATAAGAGATATAATCCTAAAATAACTTCATATAACTGTCTAAATTAACACCTACATTACAAAAAAAAAAAAAAGAAAAAGAACCACTTTGTATTAGGTAGTTTTCTTCACCGTTAAAATTATATGTTGCATGTTTTTCTTTGTTACATTCTTTTCTTTATGTATATAATTTTGGTTACATGTCAAATTTATTTTCATTTTGTTTAAATAATTTCAATTTACAAAGCTCAACTCTTCCTGCATGTGCTAAGACCAAATCAGTGATTAGACAGGATATTTCACTCCTTCGTGATTGCCTTAATTCACAAATACCGAAATTTGGAGATGATCTACTGGTTAGGTAAGAAACTGAGGATCAATTTCCCCCTCCTGTTTGGTATCTCATATGGATTTGCAATATAAATGAGCTTCACTGTAAAGTGATTTCACTTAATATGTAGTGTATCACATCATTTTATGTTGACCTAAGATTTACTGCTGTTAATAATGATTTAAATTTATTGTTTGGTATTTCACATTCCACTTTCTTACAAGTGGATGTTGTTCTGTCTCATTCAGTTTTAAACATTTCAGTGATCTTAGAAAAAAATTTCTAGCTGTCTTTTGTTTGCTTTTCTTTTCTAAACAAATCTTGGCACTGTCATCCAGTCAGCTTTTTTACGTTTTCCTTAATTAAATCATTGTGATTCTACATTTTCTGTAAAGAGAGCATTATTTTATGAGTTAATATCTAACATTGTATTCCTTTCTTTGTTTTCTTTTTCTTTCTCTTCTACCATTGGATGCAATGCACTGGCACTAGTGAACTACAGCCCTCCCTTGACAGGGCTAGGAGTGCTAGTACCAACTGCTTGAGACCAGATACTAGTTTGCATTCACCAGAACGAGAAAGGTATAAAATAAAAACTTATGAATTTCTTGTCATCTGTGCTGGTGATCTTTATCAGTTCTGTTTTTCTTCATATGGATATTCCACATTCTTACACATTCATGTCTGCTTTGGTATTTGTAGACATTTTTGCTCCTCTGTTCATATATGTCATGTAAATTGTGTGTTGGAGTTTATAACCGCTTCTGGCTTCTTCCCGTGTTTTAGTTCAAGCTGATGTCATTGTTTACAAAAGTCCTCAGTATGCTGATAATAGCATTGCAGTGTTAAGTATTTTGACGAAGTGCCACTTGGTTGTTAATCTTCATCATCATTTGCTAAAAAGTATTACGTTTGTTTCTTGCCTGTTCTGTGGACTGCTAATAAGGCGGTGACATAATTTCTAAATTCTATGACAAAACTCTCATATTTCAAACCAGAACTGTAGTTTGTATCATGACGTATTTTCTACAAAACAGCCAAACTTCATTGCTTTCTTACTCTAATCTGCTGCATCTGCTTTTGCAATTCCAAGGCAAATCACTGCGTTAAGCTTTTTTTCACTCTGTGACATTATATTAAAGCTCACATAAGTCTTAAGAAGACATGTTTGCAAGTCAAATGAAATATTGTTGTGTCACATACCTTGTGCAGGCATTTTATAGATGCTTTCTGAATTTCTAACATTATAACATCTTGTTTAAAAATCTCAGGTGAACCAAGTACTATGAGTGTGTTTGACAGATGGGATTGTTCCACGAGGGAATTTTTCATCACCACTGAGATTTTAGTTTCACTAAAGGCAACAGTAGGATTCCATAGAGTGGGAATATGGTAGCGCTATAATTTCATCTGTGCAATACATATTTAACTGGTGTAGCAGTTAATACTAAGTTGCTTTGTCAGTCAGCCCACAGCGTGGTTATTAAAACAGTTGCATCGCTTTCATTATCATGGGAGAAGACCTGTGAAGAAAGGCAAGAAGAACGTACGTTTAAGGTTTTACTTGGGGCCTTTCCCTTCTCTCCACTTCCCACTGCTCCTTGACTGGACCTTCCTTCTCAAGTTGTGCCCTTGTGGTAGAGGAGTGACTAATGTTTTGCTGAGATACTTCAGACAGATCTGCCGTAGTTCATTCCTTTTCCAGGTCAAGCAGTATCATAGACAAAACCTATATGGTTATCCAAAATTAGTATGACAGAAATAAGGCCACCCAGAATGAAATACACGTTACCGTTCTAGGTGTCTAAGAAAAATTATTGCAGCATCATATTAATAACTAAGTGTGTAGGTATATACCTCTGTATTCACCTGTAAGCAGCCATTTAATGCAACAACATATGGACAGAAGCAGTAGGAGTTTTGTACTTTTCTTTCAAAATGCCATCCATCAAGTTAAATATTCAATGAATCTGGCAATTGTAAACTGCCTAGTTCCAAAATTGTAATCAAAACTAAACCTGTCACTGATATTAACTAGGTCTGTTATGTCTTTATAAGTCACCTTCAGCAACCTCTGTCCAATGGGCACTGAACAGAATCTGCAGCATTTTTCATGAGCCTCCTCATAAAGAGAAGTGTTGAGCCTGTATTAATGGTCTCTGCTAAACACGAGGTTTTGCCAAGTCATCTGTGGGGTTGGGCCAGAAAAATTGTCCATCACAATGATACTTTTACATCTTTGCTTTTAAAAGATCTAAATAGTGACTAAATAGGTGCTTTTGATTTTGGGTCCTTCAGTGGGGGGGTAGAAAAGCTCTTTTTTATTAAAATATTGTTCAAAATTTTCACTATGGTTTTGTTACAAATTGTAAGAGTGGTGTGGTTCTTTCAGAGGGTTAACAACATGCACTTTTTTGTCTTCAGGTGTAGGTGTGTTTCCAATACAGCCCAATCTTTGGAGGAATATGTTATATTTAATGCATAAGAAACACCAAATTAATCCTTTGTTTAGGGGAAGGCTAATTGTAGAAGATTTCATTCTCCACTGTTGAATGTATCTGCTTATGCTGTAGTTTGAAGTTAGTGATCAGTTGTGTGTAATGCTAGAGGAGTTTTTAGGTGGAAGAACACAGAATTAAGTTCTAGGTATGTAGAAAGCATTTTGTATATATGTGGACAAGATGAGAATAAGTGACTTAAAGTAAGTTAATCTTAAATAGTAGGAAAGCTTTTTTGAAGGCTAGTATAATGAAACACTGTAATAGATGACATGGAAAAGGTCGTATGGACTTCGTTATTGAAGATTGCCTAAGGACTTTAAACAAATACCTGTCAGGTATAGTTAGTCCTTCTTGTAACGAAAAGAAACACTACCTGGTTTTGTGAAGTCCCATCTGTACAGCACCACTTTATGATCATTCTATTTCAGTGACCTATGTTGAAGGTATTGTTAGTTGTTTTCAGGATGTTTCCTTACCTTTCCCTGCTTCCCTCCCCCTCAATGGAATTGTATATTTTATTTATGAATTTAGGCTTTTAGTCCTCAAAGTGGACTAATTTGGAACATAATCCTGCATATATTTGTCTTTGGCACAGTATACATTAGGGTACTCAAAATGATTCAGCCCCTACTAATATATCTATAGAGTTGAACCATTCCTGCCTTTTTTTCCCCTCTCTTCCCCCTGTCCCTATTTATTCCTAGCTGTTTAAAATTATTATTTTGTCAAAGCTTTGTGATGATCTGTAAGACATGTTAGTTTATAATACAGTCATAAATACCCTCTAATACCATTAAAAATGGGGGTTTTTGCTGTCAGTACATCCTTTAGTATGATTTTTTTTGATTGTTTATTCACTGTGACTCAAAATTTCTGATATTTGTTTTCCTTGTAAGTTGGTTATTATTTCCTTAGAGCAAGGAAATCTGTGTGTGACTCCCAGCCTTAAGTCAGGAAGGCACATTAATAATAATTAATGTGGCTTTTTATTCACCTTCTAAGTTTCTTGTGTTGCAAGCAGTTGTCGTGTCTATCAGCAGTTAACACAAGAACAGTTGTACGGATTGGTACTGCTTGTATGCTTTGACCTGAGAGGTTAGGGGAGATCTGAGCAAGTAAAACCGAGGAGCGCAGCCCAGGGATTAGTTCATGTCCAACAGGGTCAGTGTATCTGCAAAATGCAGCCCAGCAGCTGGGTTAGATTTCTTCTGAGGTGTTTTGCTGCAGTAGGAATCAAAACTTTTCAAGGATCTTCAGGTTGTTTGCTGTCAGCTGGTCACTACCTCTTAAACAAGATACAAAGCTGGGCAGTTACCTACTCATAAATAGATAACAGAGAAATTGGAGCTGTCACTTGATTCGGTTATGACCTGTCCTGTTTTCATGTTGATTTTTAAAAGGTTTTTTAGTAAGTCTGAAGTATTGGGTGTTTATATTGCATGCCTTTACCAGTTACATTGAGTATCACCATTTACATTTAAATTAATGTGCAGTAAAATAACTGTTTGCATTAGGTATGCAGCCTACTGTGTTTTGAGTTCTTTCCAACCATGTGAAGGAATATGTTATTGCATGTTTGTCGGTGTTATACTGTGGCTCATGGTCATTCAAAGTTCCGTGAAAGAGAGCATGTTTCAAAGTTCATACTGCATGACCTAGTTAATTCTATCAAATGCTGTTTAATATTTATAGTGGATATCAGCATATTAAGGGCTTTGACTGAGTGCACTGATGCATTAACGTTTTCTTTAACTCTTGCTTTGGAGACAAAAAGAAACTAACTACTAACAACCTATTTCCTCTTGAAACTTCTGAAAGATCTCCCTAATTTGTTCAAGTGATGCTAATCTCCTTGAAACCTTTGTTACGTGCATGTTCCATAAATCAAACCCTTTTCCTTGTAACATGGACTGGAAGGATGCCTCAGAAAGTGAAATATTAGATAGTCATGCAGAGTTTATGTAAACATTGTGCTGTTTGTAAATTACTCAGTATATTTTGATTTTGTAAATTGTTATGCATACACTTGTGATATTACAACCACCTAACATCCCAACAAAATAAGCAACACCAGTCTATAGTATATTGTATATAATTCCAAATTATACAAGCTTTCTGGAAAAAAAAAATCATCGAAGACACAAGTTTTTATTCACAATTTGGGTTCTTCTTGTAAAGCTTAATTATATAAAATAATCTGCTGGCATATACTGCAGGGATACAGAGAAATGAAGAGAACAGCTGGCTGCACACACTCTCAATATGTATATTTAATGAAAAAAAAAGTACCCCAGTACTTGTACACAAATGCATGTAGTGTAGTTGCAGCTAATTAATTTACCTTAACTCTCTCATTGCATTCCAGAAAAGGGTCACTTTATGCCTTAGAATTTTTCTTATAATTCATGGTCCTACATTTTTACTGAGAATGCATGTTTCAATGCGAAGAGCTAGGAGAGTTGGGCTTAACAAAGTATCAGCCAGTAGGTGACCGAAAATGACCATCATATGGTCTTTTAAAAGCTCTTCTGGTTTGGAATTACAACTTTCTATGCGAATTACAGGTTTTTGGATAGTCTACCATTTAAGAATATTTGAAAACTTAATGGTACACTATGTAAAAGATTTATATTCGTCTAAATTCTGCATCTTTGGGCATACATTCTCTTTGTTTTAGCTGTAATGTTTTGCAGTAAGCAGCCATAAGAATATTATATTTGGGATTTAGAAAGCTGCTAGAAAAACATACTTAAATGGCACACTTCCATTACTTTTTGGGGTATTTTTCCAGTCCCAAATCCCATATATTTAATTTTATCACAAACTAAATATCCTATTTTTTTCCTGTTTTATTGAACGGGCAAACAGGGGTAGATGGTCCCCCTCCATAGAGAGGAGACGACCTACTAGTCCCAGGATTCATATCCAGCATGCATCTCCGGAGGATGACAGGTACTAGTCAACTCCTCCCAGTTGAAAAGTGGCTTACTGCATCTTGCACTCTCAGAGGAGTATACTGAAATTTATAAGTATGCATGTATGTAGAGAGAGACAAAACCTCCAGAAGCCCAAAATAAAACAGCAGCTGAGATATCATCTCTGCATTTTGTTGACCTGTTATAAAGCACCTAGGAATCAATGTCTTTTTAAGTTTTCTGTTTGCCTGAATGGTCACAAGTCATGAAATAAGATGTCTAATACAACAGAACATTGGCTGTGTTAATGTTCTTTAGTCTGTTTTTACCTGCTTCTGTAAATGTTGGTGGAGTTTTCACTGTGGTGCTTTATAATATGATAAACATTTGTTGTAGAGCCTGTTCTTGTCTAGATTTTTATTTTTATTTGGTTTTTTCCCATTTTTTAAAAAACTATTCCTAAGGGGATAAAAACCACCAGAAACTGTTATGTTGGAAGTCTTGGTAACACTTGCTGGTTGATGTATGTGAAAATCAGCATTGTTCGTAAATTCTGTCCTAAATCAGGATGGTCTCCACGGAGCAGGTTTTCCTAAAAAGGTAGGTTTTGTCTGCAAACACCAGTGCTTTAAAGAATTTCTTCTGCTGAATACCATCATTTATGATTAATAGAAGCACCTTTCCTTTTTTCTTGTCAGGAATTTTCTACTCAGATCAGCTTTGGTATTTTTTTTTCCTGGTAGATCTTGGCAGGGTGGGGTGTTAAGCAGACATAATAATGTCTATTGAGATACAAATTGGAAATTTTCCCTTCATTTTTTTGTTTTACAGTAAATGACAGGATACAGATGATTCCTGTAAATAATCCATACTTGTTTAAACTCTTACAAAGTTGCACTTAAAACAGTAAGACTGGTATATGGATAAAACTCAGTTATGCTAGTGCTAGGGCTTACCTTCTGCTAAAGTCTACCCACAGAACTTATATTTGTACTGTAATTTTTCATGTTTGCTTGTTACGGCATGTATTCCACTAATACATGTGGGAAGAGCGTAATTCTGTTTGGATAGCATTTCTTTTTTTATTTGACTAATGTAGCATGACAAATTTTAAAATTAAATTTATGCAACATTACAAAATTGTCCCTCCTTACAGTTACTGCGTTTCTAGAAATTTTGCCAGCACATCCTTTTGATGGGACAATTATTGATAGTTTAGAAATGTACTGTGTATCTTTTAGGCATTTTAATGTAATTTCAATTCCCATTTTTCAAGTCGATTTAAAGACCGTCTGACCTCAGTGGATCAGACCTGAGAAAGTCTGTCGTTGAAGTGATTAGAATTTAATCATGGTCATGTTACATCAGTGACATGAGGTTTTCATCTAAATAATGCCATCCTTAGTGCCGAATTGTAAGCCTTTTCACGTCAGCCGAAGTTTTGAGAAGAAAGGCTAACATCATTTAAGACCTGTTAGCAAACATAATACAGTAAAGCATCCATAGGATATGGAATCTATTATGAGAAAGTTTTTTGAGTTGGAGAAACACTTGTCTAACCTCCTTAGTGAAATCAGTGCCTTCTTGTGATTGGAAGTCTCGCAGGTAATCTGGTCACCAAATCCCCGTGATGCAGTCAGTGATGAACCTAGGAGGAGTTTAGGCTAACCCCAGTCCTGATGACTGGTTGCAACTTCTCAGCTCAACTCACTTCTCCTGAAGTTTGGATAATGTTTGGCTCTTTGCATTGTATGCCCAATACAAAATAATAGCTCACCTTGTACGTACAGAGAGTATGAGTGAAGGAATTGCATGTGCTTTACCTTTGTTTTCTACTCTTTAGCTTTACATGTATTCTGATTATTTCCCATAGCTTTGGCAGTTGGCAAACACCACTTAGTTCTATAATTTATGGTTTTTTAAGATGGGCTTGTATCAGTTTTGCAACTGATGCAGTGGGTGTTGGGGAATGAGTGATGGATCAGCAAGGCTAACTAACTAGCTGTTTATCACTACTTTCAAATCGTATTTTCACAGATTAATTGACTTTGACAGATGTCCTCTTACTCTTCATTTGAGTACATTCCATATTTTTCTTACAAATTAGCCCAATTTGCATATAGGGTGCAACCAAGAAGATCTATTTCTGAATACTTTTCTTACACGACTTACACATTATTTCTAATTTTGATCATTTAAATTCAGTTCTTGTCACATTGTGTTTATTGATAATGATTCATAACATACATTTTAGTAAAGGTCTTGGAAAGATTGTTTTTATTCTGGAATTCATTCACTTGCCATATCAGAAAAATGTGACTCCTTGATGTACCTTGACAAGATGAAGACGGGGGTTATATGTTATTTCAGTGTTAAAAATGAAGAAGTATTTGGTTACTATCATGTATTTCTTTAAGACATTTTAAAGAATAGTTTTTGGGTTTAATTTCATAGCATCATTGCTGGGTGGAGTTCATTTTATATTAGAAATGAGAATTAGAATGTCGGTCTAAAGTGGAAGACTGGAGAACTGAGAAACTGGGAAATTGTAAGTGATGATAAAACCAAGGAGAATGAAAGTTGAGCATTTAATGGTAGGTGGGAATTATATTCAGACTTTGCCTTTTGAGAAGTCTGCATTTAATTTCAGCATATAACCAAGAGTGGTTAAAGTAAACTTTTTGAAAAATTAATTTTCATATAGAATCATGGAATTGTTTGGGTTGGAAGGGACCTTAAAGACTATCTAGTTCCAACCCCCCTGCCATGGGCAGGGACACCCTCCACTAGACCAGGTTGCTCAAAGCCTCATCCAGCCTGGCCTTGAACACTTCCAGGGATGGGGCACCCACAGCTTCTCTGGGCAACCTGTTCCAGTGCCTCACCACCCTCTCCGTGAAGAACTTTTTCCTGATACCTAACCTAAATCTCCCTGCTTTCAATTTAAGTCCATTACCCCTTGTCCTATCCTTTCAGTTAAGAGAAATATCCTTTGCTGGTCAGTCACTTCTATGTTAGAATGCTTGTCCAAGAGCCATCTCGAAGCCAGCTGTAGAGCAAGTACCCTTCTGGTACTTTCACAAAGAGAACTGGAAGTGCGAGGTGCACTGCCAGTGGCAGACTGAGGTGGCCTGGATGATCCTTTCCTGTTTTTCCAGTAACACTTTGTGACTTGATCAGGGAGGCAGTTTGGCAAGACATGAACTGAAGTGCTAGAAATGAGTGTGAGGAGCTACCAAGCCTGCAGAGTTGTTGTGACCTCCCAGTTCACATACCATGTAGATCTGGCATTTCAGAAATCTTCAGGGAAAATCAGAAAGTATTGAACATGACATTCTTGATGGCTTTAAGTCTGTATAAATGAACAGACTCACTGCAAACCCTTGAGGTCTCTTGTACAAGCCAATAGTAAATAATTTTAAATGTTGGACACTGCATTTTCTTAAAATGTTTAATTTAGTCACTTTAGGAATATTAATTTTAATTTTCATAGGAATATTATCACATTTAATCTATGTATAGATTTTGTCCACACTCAGAAGTGCTAAGTATTTTGAGGCACATGGGTCTTTGGAATATGAACTGTGAATAGCTTTTCTATATACAAAATAATACGTAATGCTTGTCTAGATACGTAACAAAGCCTTCTTGATCAGTGATTTGGTGTGACAGTAGCCTTAAAAAGAAATTTTAGCATTTTCTCAATAGAGTGAAAGTATAGATGTGAATTTATTACATACCTTAGATTATTAGTGGACTGCATATTTTACCAAGTTTCCTCATTAAAAGCAAAACTTGATATTTGAAGAAAAATCTTACATTGATACACCTTATCAAGGAAAAAAAAAATTAAACCATATATTCCATAATAAGCTGATAGTAAACCAACAAGTTAATAATATTTATCACAGATTGAAAGCTGTGAACAAATTCTGAGGTTGTTAAACAGCTTCAGCAGGAATTAAAATAATACAGAGATTAAGAAATATTCTGACCTTTATTTGAATTTAAAAAAAAAAACCCACTCAGTTATTCTAATTTGCTATTGAATTGTTCTTAATTATTACTGTAGCAGACAGTCTGATGATAGAATATGAAGTTTTTGTCAAAATATGTGAAATTATGGAATTTACTTGCATTTTCAGGAGAATTTCATAACATAATCACAAAATATGACTATTTCAAATTCCTAAGGGAAGCTGTCGTGTATAGTTTTATATATTAATCTAATGAACCATGCTGTAGATTAATTCTCAAGAAGGACAATCGCCACTATCAAGCCACAGTGCTGCCATTCAGCATGTAGAGTATAAAGGTTTTTTAAAATATTGTTGTGGTATTCATTCTTTACGTTATTGCATCTTAGATTGTTGATACTATGTCCAAATATTTTAACATTTCCTTAAATTGTATGGATTAAATCAAGAGAAGGGGAAATGAGAAATATACCCTTTCTCAGCAGATAGTGCCGTAATGCTTTTGGTTTATATATTTGACTGCATGTCTCCACCTACACTGCATGTGACCATCTCTCTGTTTCTGCTCATTCTGTCCAAATTCACATCCATGTTTCCAAATTTTGTGAAGAACAAGGACGCTGGACTCTTGCATTCCAAAACAGGACAGTGTAGACCACCTAAGTGCTAAACCTGGAGCAGCACAGAGGTATCCTTATTTACTCAAATCACAGTTCCAAGTAAATGAGGTATTGGTTATAGTATATTCTTCATATGCTCTGCATAATACTTTATCGTATTTAATTTTTTCTCTTTTTATGTGTAAGTACATATATGCATTTATTGTTCTAGGTAATATTTAATCCCCGATAAAGTATATAAAATCCCCTATAAAGAGGTAGAGTATGACATGAGTGTTCATATCCCCAGTTCACGCTTCCTGCATTGTACATGGGCATGAAGGGATGCCAACCTGTAAATAAGTACCTGCCAGTGCCCACAGGGTGCTCAGGCTGAGCCAGGGCTATGAATGCTCTAGCAGGCTGTTGAGCTATATGGAATTGTATACAGCATCACATCTTAGCAAGAGGAAGGAAACAGAAAGGAAATGGTGATTTTAAACATACTACTAATGTGTGCTGCTCACAAGGACAGCACAGAGAGTAGAGAAGGAAGTATATTTAGCTCACTCATGCAATATTACTTTGTCACTTTTCAGATGAGAGCATGTCTTACTCTCAGCTTTTCCATCCTATACAAAGAGTCATCACTATGTGCTCTTTTTCTCCATTGCATGTAAGGTCACAGTCTAAGCAAGTGACATCAGGAGTAAAAGGAAAATAAGCCCCATAACCAACCAAACAGAAAATGAAGAGAGTGACATCAAGTGATAACGCTGCTGCATTCTGTGGATCTAACCATATCTTTAAATACTTTGCTAACCTTGGGTTTTAAGTAAAGCTGCAGCATTTAGTGTGTGTTTCCATGTGTGTCCACCTGGTCTTTGTCCTGATAAAGAAAAAAATTTAAAATGAGAATATACAAACAATAAATCTGGAGAAAATAGTTTGAGGGCAAAGAGGATTTTAATTTTTAATACTGGGGGGATACTTATTTATATAAAAAATTATACATTTTTTTAAAACCCAGAAAGCATCAGGTAATGAGCTTTTCTCATGCAAAAAAAACCATTTTGTATTTTGCTGCAGTTTGGTTTTGGTGGTTTGGTGGGTTTTTGGGGTTTTTTTTGTGGAGCGTGCTGTGTCACACTATAAAGCTCATCAAATATTGCAGTGGGAAAAATCATGAAAATCCACTGTGATTATATTCTTTGGATATAATTTGGTGTTCCAGCTGTTCAGGTATCTTCCAGTTCAGACACTGGATTAGTCTTCATAACCACAAACTTTTAAAAGGAAAAAAAGTATGTATTTGTTTTGCCCACAGTAATACTGAAATTTAGATTTAAAAGCAGTTTTTAAAGTTTACATTTGGATAGTATTTTCTGGTCCTTTCTGCAACATTTTTTTCCTGCTGTCTACTCTGCATTTGTTTTCCATGCTATCAAGGGAGGACTAAAAGGCCTCTGAGGAGGCATTGTTTCTAATCACATACAGACTGTGAAGTGGGAGCTAGGTGTTCAGTCAGCATTAATGTTATCTCCCCTGTTCTGGTATCTCATAACTTTCACACCACCAGCCTCGATCAAACCTAATCAGGTCCATGTGTCTTAAACCTCGAGTCACCAGCCTGCTCATGAAGATCACTGTTACTTTTTCATCTGTCAGCCATTTCTGTTATTAGCTTTACAATGCATTAATAAATATATAATCTTCATGTTTTCGTATTCTTTTTCTTCTTTGTTTATTTGTTTTCTGACATGTCATTTCACAGGCAATCCAGAAAAGTGGAAAGATATAGCAGCCAAAAACAAACTAGGAAAGGCACCGCAACTGAAACAGAAAGGTAGGATTGCTGATCAATGAGTAAACATCTCTTGTAATCAATCTGATTCCAGTATTTCGAATATACCTATACTACGACTTTTCAAGTAGAAAATCTGTCACAGTACCAAAATCTTTCTTGTTTGAATTGACTGTGTTTTTCACTTTGTATCTGTATTACTTGGCACTGCTTGCTGTGTTGCATACATATGGAATATTTCTAGCATTCTCCATCATTGCAGATAAACTCACTGCTGAAGACTAGCAGTCCACACGTTTTATAGGCTGAAGTCTGAGACCCATTGCCACTATCTTGATCTCTGTAGGAAGAAATTCGGGAATGCGTTGCATATTTCATTACTATGGGTCTAACTCTTTCCTGCGCTTTACAACAGATCTTTTTTCAAAAAATCTCATCGATTTTACTGTAACTTTGGGGATGAGAAACATATTTTAACAGTTGAATAATTCAAGATGACTGCGATCAAATTAATTTCACTTAATAATATAAAAATATTAAGTTACACATTTAAATATGTATGGAAAATTTGATAATGTATCATTACATAAAGTTAATATAAACACTGGGACATTAACGTTTGTATTCATTGAATTTTCCTCTACTTGTATTATTACTGTAACCTTTAGCTTTGATGCTACAGTATCTTAAGGTTATATATTCACATTCTTAAGAAAAAGGGTAAAAAAGAAAAAAAAATACTTATTAAATCATAAGTTGTTGTGGTTTAACCCTAGCCAGCAACTAAGCACCATACAGCCACTCGCTCACTCCCCCTCAGCACATCCGGTAGCCTTTTAAACACTGTGTATTGGTTGAAATAACAGCAGTGAGGAAGGGTGAGATCCTGCCTTTGTCAGAAACAGATTTATGCTATCTTGATTAGAGGAGCAATGTACATCTCTTTACACTGTGAGGGTTGAAAAACTTCCATGAACATCACAGACACATTCTTCTGTTCAGTGAAAATGCACATTATATAGCAAGACTTCAGAGGTTTGATTTTATTTTACTGCTTCAAGTCCCAGATTATCATGCCTGATCCAAAAACCACGGGTGATTTTTTCTTGGTTTTGAGGTTTCTGTTGTCACAACAGCTCAGTTGCTTTTTCAGATTAGACCAGAGAAATTACCTAAACGTCGGCTGAAATCCTTGCTGTGTTTAAATCAGGGACAGTTTTTCCATTGGCAGCACTAAAGCCATTTCTCCTTTTTTTTTTTTTTTTCTAACTTCTGAAGAATAAGAGGAGGCACTGGGACTGAGGTCTATGGGGCACACAGTTCTTGATAACCATTCAGACTATATGGTTAGAAAGCTTGGTATGAACCTGAGCAGGAAGATAAGGTGCGAGAGAGATGGGAAGTAAATGGGAAGGGAAAAATGGGAACATAAACGTAACTAGCATGTTTGGCAACAGAAAGAATAAGGAAGGAAATAAGAGATTCTGATGGCGAAAGGACAAAACAAAGTGACAGACACTGGTAGACTACAAAAGGAGATCCCACAACTCTTGCACTTGGACAAATCAGTGTATCTGTATATGTGTTTACATTTCAAACCTGGTATTTCAGTGTGTGAACAGGGAGCGTCTTCTACCCTTGATCACTACGTAGATCAAAAACATATACTTCAATAAATCCTGTTTACACTAACCAGGTTTTTTTACACTAATCTCAATATATGGAAGGTGTAAATCATAATTTTTAAATACTTAGAATTTCAGGTATTGCAGGTGATACAGGAACTGATTTCCAGGTCTTGCAATGAGGTGTTATGCTTAATACAATGATGCCACATGGGCCCCATCTAAGGATAAGCATGTAGTTGTATTTATGAAAACGAGGCCTTTTTGATGTTTCAGTAATGTGTTTCTCTCCTTGAAATGACCAGTCCAGGTCTGAAATTTTGACCTTTTTTTTTTTTTAATGGTTATTTCAAAGCTTCCTTTTTTTAATGTAGGAAATGTTTTAATTAATATTTTTGATAACGTACAATTGAGGATTTATTAATGTGTATGATAAAGTACATGTAATAGCATTTCATGTATACGATAAATTCTGGAGACCACTGTGAAATATTGCTACAGTGTCTATATAGAGCATTTATATGGGCTGGAATGGATTGGAAATTGATATTTAAGTCATTGCTGTGGTGAGATAAATTTGGCACTGACAAGGTAATTGTGGTCACTACCTCGTCCTAGTAATTGGGTGAGGCGAAGGTTGGGTTGGGGTTTGGGGGATTTTTTTTTTTTTAATCAATGTGAAATTGCTTGTCACAGTTGATTAGGAAAACAACAACAACAAAAAAGTTCTGGTAGGTTTTTTGCCCCTTAAGCAAAGTTACCAAGTGTGAGTCCCTATGCCTAAATTTTACTTCCCAGAAGAGAAAAGCCAACTTTGATATTTAATGTTGTTAAGAGCAGTGAGGCCAGTGCGACAAGAGCATACGGAAACATGAATTATTTTTGCATCTCCATGACACATGGTGTAGGTTTCTGTTTCCATAAAATGATTCACTGCTATTAGATGCGAGACAAAAATGTCTAAATAAGTCTTAGTGCTGTAGTTTATCATCTCATAATATATTGTTGCACTAGTGCCATAAAGTTTTGGTAACAGGACAGGTGATTAACTTGCTTGTGAAATGGCAAATAGAACTCAAGACTATTTCTTCCTCAAATATCCATGTGTGTCTTAGATTTGGTCTTTATTTTGCAATTTGTAGGTCTTGTCTACTATTAGCTAAGCAGTTTACTGGAGTGAGAGATGAGCATGCTATTGGCTTCTTTATAAGGCCTTTCAGCATGCTGTGTAAGATTAAGTTCTCTATGCATTGTGATAGCTTAGGAAATGTACATTAAAGGGAAGAAGCAAACTTTTTTGGGATAGTTTACGGAGCCTAACAGTTTTCTTAATAATTTGATGAGAAAATCCTTTAAGGTGGCATTCAATAAACTCTTCCGAAGGAGTAAAACTGATTACACAAAACCCAAACATTTTCAGTGCTTGTATGAATGAGCAAAACTGGGGTGAAAATTAGTTCATCCCAATCCTAAAATATTTTCTTTCAACCATAACTGCTCACCCCAGAAATACCAGATTTCAGGTTACCTGTCATATATGTTATGGCACACGCAGTCTTTACCTGTACTGGCTATATTTTGCATAGGACCCTGTGCCAGGGTTTGCTGAATTAGCAATGCTCTCTTACTCCTAGCTTCTCTTTATAGTTCCATAAATGCCAATATGTTTTGTTTAGTATGTGCCACTGAGGCATCGGTCTGAAGAGAAAAGAATTTTTTTCTTGCATGGGCAGAGCTAGAAGCCATAGGATTCCCCTATAAACCACCACCAATTGAATTCATGGGTTTGCTGCTTGCAGTGTTACCTTCCTGTGTCAGGAGCTAGGAAATGAGATACACACATACATGCTTGTTAGTCTCATTGCTTACCAGGTATCATTTCCCTCCCAAGTTCCTCTCCTCTCCATACTTACGTCATTTCTGTCTCGTTTCCTCAGTCATAAACTAGCTTTTGTCTCCCATGCCTGCTCCTTTTTGTCTCATTCTCCTGATCAGTCATTTGCAGGCCTCTTCCTTCCAGCAACCGATCTTTCTTCTAGGCTAGCGAGTCCTTAATTCCATTCTTCATTTTCAGAACTCAGCTCATCTTCGTTATCGTAAGCAACTCTTAGAATCAGGGGAATTGGTCTCTGCAAGAATGTTATGGTTATCACCAGGGCAAGCCAGGAGCTAAGCTAAGGAAGCATTAGAATTTGAGAGAATATAGCAAGGGCAACAGTGCTGTGGTGTTGTTGCACTGTGACTAGACTTTGGCATAAACTGTTACTGATTGAACGGTTTTGAAACCAAACCTGTTTGTTAGCCTTGCTAGGCATCTGCATGTTACCCCATATACTTTTTTTTTTGATTACTTCTCAGTGTATGATAGCCATATGAACCTGACAATCCCTTGGTTACGTTGACTCTGTCTTGTGGGAAAATTGTGCTGGATCTGTGAAGGGAGGCTTAATAAATCTGCAGGAATTTAATAAATAAATACTCAGAACGAAATTATGTCACAGGAAGTTTATATTTCTGAAATAACAGCAGATACAGTAGTACCGTTTACAAAACCCTGCACTATTGGGAAACCAAAGAAGAGGGGTTTGGTTTGTTTTAAAAGGTATGTTTAAGAAATGGAAAGGCTTTGTGGTAAAACTAGGTATTCATAGCCTATTATGTGCTAGTACCTATGTCATACGTGTTGTCAACATGTGTTTGCTGTGTTTAAGACTGTTGTGGTTTAGCCGCAGCACAAAGATGCAGGTAGAGCTTTTGGCCAGCTGTCCACTGTAGGCAGTGCAGTTCAGCAGTTCCACAATTAGGGTCATGTGTATCTGCAGTGGTGAGCCTTCTGCAGTTTGTCATTTTGGAAGTGGATTTGCATTCAGAATTAATAACTTCAATCTGAAATGTCATCCCTGGTCCTGCAGCCAGGATTTGCAATGTTCTTTGGTGGAGGGGGGCATGGGAATGTGTTCCTAGAGCTAACAACTGAAAAGTTTCTTTTTGGCCCTGATGTTTTAGGGGTCTGCTACCATGTCTCTCTAGAAGGGGACTTCCAACCCCACGAACGACTGAACAGCCAGTCATTAGGGGAAAACATCATGCTCGCTCAAGGTCGAGTGAGCTCTCTAGTGTCAGACCCTTATGCTCTGTACATCACCTAGCGCCTGGAGGGTCGGCGCCACCTTCTCCACTTCTGACAAGGTTGCTATTACATGTACAGCACAGCTTTCATGTTCTGCCTCCC
Organism: Rhynochetos jubatus; assembly: GCA_027574665.1. Lineage (NCBI taxonomy): Eukaryota > Metazoa > Chordata > Aves > Eurypygiformes > Rhynochetidae > Rhynochetos > Rhynochetos jubatus. Next base: position 93,308,870 of record CM050650.1, on the reverse strand, counting down.
GGGTGTCAGTGTGGTGGTGTACTTTCCTGAGCATACATGGCGCGCTCACTCATCCCGGTACTGTAGATTATCCTCTCTTCATGGTATTTACACTTCTCCCATATCCTTTACGCCCACCTATCTTCACCATCCAGATAGTAATTTCTGCTGTTGGACTTCAGTAGTTATGCAATGTAAGAGTAAAAAATTGGCTGTGTTTTGTCCTTCCATTGTTGTGTTTTGTTCTGTATCCATATGAAAATTATCGAAGTATTTTGCTTAAACACTCTGCAGGAAATCGCGTGCTGTTTGCACAGCTAACTCTGATCTTGCAGGCTAAGAGGCAGTCACTTGATCTACGCAGTGTGAAAGCCAACATTATTTTGAACTTGCTCCAATGGTTTAGTTGAAATTGCAGATTATCTACTTGCAACCTTAGTGCAGTAGATAAACAGTGCTTATCCACTATCGTGAGTGCCATGTTACTGTAACTGGCAAGGACATTTAACAGTAAGCTCTCCCTCCCAGGGCTCTGATTCTTCTCATCCTTGGTTTACTTTCTTAAACTTTTCCCCTAGTTATTAGAGGTGGCTCTACTTATTTTGAATGCAGACTTACCACCCTTCCAAAAGTGTTTGATGTGCTACACTCAGATGCCGTATCTATGTGTAAGAAATGAAGTAGCCAAGGTGCTCTGAAATAGTGCTAGCAGGAATTCCACCCAAGGGGTTTAGGATATTTACTTAGGTAAGGACGTTAAAAATCTTGTACATTTTCCAACACACAAACCCATGCACCCTGTCAAGAGCAAGGTTACAGGTCTTTTTCCGTCTTTGAGTTCAGGGAGAAGCAACACGTTGTCCCATGGGAATAGATTCTTGCTGTCCAGTTCTCTGTGACTTTGTGCAATTATTGCATCAGCACAAAGGAAATACAAAAGTTAATAAAATATAGAGGTAGCATTTTGTATTGCCCTTGTATCAGTGCAGGAGAACATACACAAATTGTGAGTCATAATCATAAATGGTTCTTAGAAAACTGCTTCTCATTCAGTGGTTTTTTACTAGTACTTTATTTTAAAACAAACAAACAACAAAAAAACCCCAAGAACAGCAAAAAACCCAACATAACAGAGGAAAATATTTCTCTTTAGTTGAAGGTAGTTAGAGAAATTAAACGTGAGGTCTTGTAAGTTCACTAGGTATTCAGTCCTGAGTATGTGCATATGGCATACACCAAATGCAACCTTCTTCAAAGCCATCTTCAGTATATGCAACTTAATATGTGTTTAAAGTTCAGAATATAAAAATTTTCTTAATTTAGGTTATTTTACTTTAATCTTCATTTGATTTGCAGAATACATCAACAAGGAAGTCCCACCCAGTCTCCTCCTGCAGACACGTCCTTCAGCAGTCGCAGGGGAAGACAGCTACCGCAAGTTCCAGTAAGAAGTGGCAGTATAGAGCAAGGTATCAAATAATGAGCTTATGATAGCTCAAACTCTTTGATTTCTTACCTTTTCTTACTTAAAGTCTTCTTTTATATGTATATGTTCAATGCTATAATTCTCCCAATACAGCAATAGAAGAGAATGAATGCATATTTGTAGTCTGGAAAATCCAGAAGAGTTTGATGGGTGGATTATCACACATGGTTTAATTGCCTTAATTTTCTAGTACCCTTTTGTGTTTGTCTGCTTTAAAGTTTCTATTAGAGTCATGGTAGTTTCCAACACATATCTAATTTCTATTCAGCTAAAGAAATCAGGGGCAAAGATTGTGTCAACATTCTGACAGTCTTACTTCTTATTTTGTGGTTTATATGAATTGTTGTGCATTGTTAACATAAATTAATAATAAATATCACAAATCTGTCTTTCTTCTGGAGTTTATAGCTCAGTGATTATAGAATGAAAATAATCACACTGGGAAATGTGAAAGCATAGGTCATCAGCTCTTTCTTAAGAATAAACTGATCAGGCAAAGAGTGCTGCTCTTTACTGAAAAAGGTGACGTAGACCTAGTGATTGTGGAAGATGTTTTTTACATACTAATATCAAATAAGTATGAATATTACTGTTTCCTTTTCTAGCAGCATACTGCCCACAGAGTATGAGCTGTAATGGTCAAATGAAATGGCACAATGGATAATATTTGCACCTTCAGGTTTTCTTCTGTCTTTAAAAAGCCTGTTTTCTCATTGACTGCAAGCAACAACTGAGATTGCCATGTACCACAAGGTTTTGTTCTGTGTGGAATTTAAAGAAATGCTTCTCATAATGACATGTTGTAGTGCTTTATAGAACTGTTGGCAGACTGCTTTCTTTAATAGATTATGTTGCTGACCATGACCTTCGTATCATGATAGATTACCATAAGAGGTTTTCTTGTGTGATGGCTCACATTAACATGAAATCAATTTACATTAATTTTATGGCTTTGCACTGTGATGGCAGTCAATTAACACATATGAAAATGTGTACTTGTTTTATACATGTGTTTCTTCTGAATGATTAATATACTAATATGTGAGTTTTATTAATTTTAAACTTTCTATTTGAGTTCTCTCATTTTGTTTTGTAGTTAATCTAGGACTCTCTGGATTATAAACTAGTTACATTTACAATGCTACATTTACAGCTTCTATTTCTACATAGTACTAACTTGGGAGCTTTTTAGGGAAATGTAATATCTAATGAATTTCAATTTTGTTTCATGTTACTTCTGCAATATCAGAACTTGCTACAGTATATAATGGTGAATCAGCCTTTAATTTAATTTTAAAATGGCTTTCCATTGCACATTCCTATATCATCTTTCTACTGGTTTTGGTAATTGGTGTGTTGAGGATAAAATACTAGTTTATGTTTTGTTGAATACATTGGAAATGAATGTAGAACTTACAATGGAAATGAGTAGAGATGGATTGTATACAGGAGAGGAGAGAAAAATTTGAAGTTGAGCAGAAAGATAAAGTTACTCTGGGTTTGGAAAGTTGTTGATACTGTGAACATCTCTAAAGTTGTGCTGTTTCACTGAACTCTTATTTACACGTGTGGTTGATATGCTTGCGTCTTACGTATTAAATGTGCAAGTAGGATGTGACATGTCATTTACTTTGTTGTTATGTATAATACTACCTATGTCAATATGACACATGGAAGCAAATGCTAAAGGGACTTCCTTTGCTACATAGTACTTTGGTTTTGTTCAAGCGGCTGACGTCGTTTTGAAGGAGAGGTTTTCTCTTTTTACCCATGTTTAACACGTGGTTCAAGCTGAGAATATATTTGCAGAGAAGTACTAAATCGAAGAGATTTTATTAAATATTTTAAATTATTTTGTCAGTATCATCTGAAATATATTTGGTAGTGTGTATAAACTTAATACTACTCGAAATTAAATTCAGTGAGGGAGGTGATAAGACCATAGCATTTCTCTGATTTAGAGCATCCAATTTTAGTATTTTAGGATCAGTTTCACCTCTTTAATCCTTTTCAAATGAGTATCAGGGTCAAATGGAGTGATTAGAAGTGATCTGACTCTAATGTAGGACCGAATCCAAAGCATATTGAGGTCTGTAGAAGATTTGCATTAACTGTACTTGGAACAGAATTGTATCCTTCATGATTTAAATTCACAGTCTCCATGGTTATAGATGATGTCAAAATCTAGTTCAATATACATATATTATAGGCAGCATTTCAAAATTCTTTGCATTTTCTTAATTTCTAAATAAATCTACTTCTTGGTGGTCAGTATTGACATCTTGTATTTCAAGGAAATGCTGTATGATATACCCTATAGTATCACTTTAATAGTAAAGCACTTCTTCACACTTTTTTACAAATTCTGTTGTGCCAATAGGGTTGAATACACATCTAAATACATACATTTATGAATCTATGTCTGTTTTACGAATCACAGTAATTACTGTAAAAAGATTGAATGTCTGTGTATCAAGACTGTGGTTTTTATTTGCTGTTTGCATATTCAGGAGGCACAGAAGAATCCACTAAAGTAACTTTATTACTCTTTAAAACTCTCATTATGGAACACAGGAGAGTTAATGAAGGAGCAAGAGACTGGTAGTGGTTTTCATCTCGAGAAGCAGAGTGATATTTTAATTCTTAATGTTCAATGAGATTTTTACTCTCAATCTTTAATCTTTAACTCTCAACTGTAAATTATCATATCCATGCTAATAAGGCTTCTTCTAGGACTGACATTGCATCTTGGATCTTCCATTCTGTCATTGTCAAGTTTAGAACTAAAAATATGGTTTCATTGACTCTATCAGATAATGTTGTCTTAGTTACTGGTTTGGTCGGTAGTTTGAGAATCGTAAAAAGTCAACTTGTGAAAAAATAAGGTAGTTTTAAAAATTCCTTATTAATAGACAAATTTCATGTAAAAAAAAAAGTCATAGAAGTAATTCTTTCAGAGAAGACCAAAGCAGTGTTCCCTTTTCCATTACAGAAATGGGGTTTACTGATCAGGAACAGAGAGAAAAAATCTTAAATGTCCAATCCACGGACTAAAACCTCAAAACAGCATAATTATGCAAACTGGTAAAAAAAAAAAAAAAAAAGGCTTCTTGGTGATTATGTTCTAAAGGGGATAGCAGCTTTGCCTAGTTTCGGCGTGGGGGAGGGAGGTAGTTTTTGTTCACTTGGAACAGTTCTAACTAAATAATATTTTTAGGAACTCCAGTACATGCAGACTTTGTAAAGTGGTTACAGTTGAGTTTTCACCCCAGTGATACTGAAGAACACATGGCTGTATTTCTTTCCTTTGCAACCCCATCAGCAGTATTTCCTAGAGTGGAAGACACACTGGCATGTTATTGCAACTAAAGGTTTTGAGATGCTTGGATGTCGAAAGTTAGTCTGGCATAGTTGTGTCTGTCTGTGCGCGTTTCCAAAAAGTCATGATTTAGTCGTCATTATTCTAACTTATGCTACTGAAGAAGCGTTTTTCGTTTCTTTGTTTTAACTGATAATTTTATAAAAGGACCTAATAATATGAAGATGTTTTGACTCAGTGACTAAAGCAGTGAAATTCTAAGCCATGGTAAGGACAATGCTGTGTTCTCAATATGTCATCCTGTGCCGAGCTGCAAGAGATTTGCATTAAAGTTTTTCTGTATTTACAAATCATTAAGAGGGGTGGGGATTCTGCGTTGACTTCCTTTTCCAACTGTTTCTCTAACAACTTTTCTATATAGTTGTATGGTTTTTAAATGATACTTTTGTATAAAGCATGTTTCTGCGATCTCTACTCAGTCCTCTGTCATTGCACCTGTCAAACGTCACATGAATTCTTGTTTGAATCGGATTTGAGGGTGGGTCTCTACACTCCTGTATAATGGTTAGTCATTGTATTAATCAGGGAAATGAGTACAGCCTGAAGATCTATAGCATTTTTCTATACTCCTTTTTAACTGCAGTACATAATATTAGAGATAATATTAGGAAATCTAGCAAATGAATAAGAAAAAACGTAACATGTAATATTGAAACCAGCAAGATAAATGTGCAATGATTGTAGTATAGAAACAATCTTTAAGAGCTAATTCATGCAAAACAGGTCTTTCTCCCTGTATCTGCTTCTATTCGGCTCTTCACAGCATGATTTCTTTTTCATAGCCTCGACCATGTGGTTTCATGTATCAGAAGTCCTGTAATGAGAGTAAGGTTTGTGATAATCAACAGCCTATTTACATGTAAACGGCATCTGTAAACATAACTGAAGTAGTGTGGCTGCATGTGTTTCCAGTGGCATCTGTTTACGGCAATAGGCCCTACGCGGTTACCCTTAGAAAAGCAAAAGTGCGACCAGCAGTAAGTACTGCTCTATCTTAGCTCATGTTAGCAAAAGCTGCATAAGCTCTGTACGTAGCTTGTGTGCAGGGTGAAATGCATGTATGCGTGTGTGCTGCTGTTTTGTGAGAGAAAGCTACGTTAGAGACTCCACTGGTATCGATTCGGGATTACTTGTATGAAGTTCATGTGTGTAATACATGTACAAGTCTTTAATGGTAGTCACATCATAGCGGAATTAAGTGTTTTGATGTCCAAAATGAGAGTCAGAATTTTGTATGGAAAATCAGTATGTTGTCAAATAATACATTTGAGTTGCAAATATCTTTTTCTATTAAATCGGGTTAAGATCCTAAAAACAAATGAATAGCGAGTGAAATCCATTCTGTGCATATGTGCTTGATCATTAAAATGTCATTGCAGTGCCAGTATGGCTTGAGTAATGGTAAAAGATCAAACCCTTTCAGTTAAAACCTTTTTTCAGATCCTTCGATATAGAACTTACCAAAAGAAAAAGTAATTTAAATTTTAGATTTTAGTCTTTTAGCGTTGTTTGTTTTGTCTTCATATTTCTGGTTTTATTTTAAAATTATTAGGCGGCACTGCATATTTTGAGGCAGCTTGTGGAATCTTTACTCATGCTGGATAGTATTTTTTCTCAGCATTGCTAACTCTTACAAATGAGTTTAAGCCTCACGATCTTTTATGTTTTCCTTCAAGACTGATTTTCAATAGTCCAGTGGTTTTTGAGCATTACAGATTGCAGTTAACAGAAAATAAATTTGTAACTCATTATGGCAGAAAAGGTTTCAGAATCTAAAACAGGGTCACGTGGTCCAGGAGTGAGAGTGATACTCAAAGCAATTCTAAGATTTTTATGTCATTCGTAAATTTGGATCTGACAATACTGCTCAAGCAGAATACTTAAAGAGTCCACAATCTGGATCTCAGTAACTTCATTGTTCCTGTTAATTTTAAAGAAACAGTCATAGGCTTTATTATTTGCCATGGTTTATCATTTTGATTTTCTACATTACTTTTACATATGCTGGAGTACTGCCTACTGTACATGCCATTGTCACATGTAACACATTTCTTTATCTAACTTTAAATTTGCTGATTTCTTTTTCTGTTTCCATCATTCCGTGCATTTAATTCATTGAAGAGCAAGAGACTTTTAACTCTTCCACAAAAGGTAAATATTTATGTAATTTTTTACAAATGTTTGCCAACTGTTAATATGGGCTTTTCCCTCAATATATTCTATGTCAGTATATAGTATTTAGTTAACAGTGTTTAACAGGTGTGAAGGTTGTTTCTCAAATATCTATATGCTATCTGATGCCCCTCTTTAGAGTCTGAAAATGGTTTCTCTTGTGATTTCTAACTTTCCTATTGAAATTCACTATACTGGATTTACCAGGAGTCGTCATGGTATTGTATGTGGCTCAGAAGCTGCTCAATTGATTAAAAATTCACTCAAAGACTAAGATTTTACCTAAGGAAGGTCTTTGTGAGCACTGCAAAACATATGCAGCCAGGGCTCTTGGCATATGCAGGGTGTTTTGTAGGTGTAGGCTTAGGAATAGTTGAAGGGGATGATGGCCAAAAACTATTCCTTTGTATGCAGCGAGATTCTGAAGAGTGAACTGTGATCCGTTTGCATCACAAGCCCTTGACACTCAGAAAGTCAGTCATGTTGTAGGGCAGGTTTCTGGGGGCAGACATACAGCAGGAGTTTGACCTCCCATGAATTCTCCATGTCTGTCCCGATACCGGCAAATCAGTGAGCTCAAACAACAGGTATCTGAGGCTGTCCCACAAAGGGAAATGTGTAGTCTGAGATCCTGGGAAATTCTGGTCTGAATACAGGCTTTGGTGGGTCAAAGCCAAATTGTGAGCTGAACTTGAATTGGAATATCTCCTACAAGTTCTTTACTTTATGGAAGGGTGAATCCCACGGATGCATTCATACTTGCTTAAGTGAAAATAAAGCAGCTGTTCCACTAGCTACAAATTCCAACATCCACACTCAAGAGTATGTTTTCATGGTAACATTAAAAAAAAAAAAAGAGGTGAAAAAGAAATAGTACTTAACTTAGATGTTAGAAATTACAGTTTATTTTTCAGCGTTAAGAATGTACTATGACATGTCTTAAGAAAGCACTAAGAATGGTTGATTTTACGAATTATTTCTGTCACTTTTGCTTTCTTCAGTATGTATATTTCTCTCAGAAAACTACAGATCGATCATGCCAGTTTGTTGTTTATGCCTCTCTCAAGTTCACAAACCTTGCCCTGTGATTTGGAGTACAGTGGATGATTCTTTGTTTAAAACAATTGATTTTATGCAAACAAACTAGACCATGCCTGTAACAGGTTTGTAAAAGAGCTTGTTTCCATCAGATTTGGATGGATTTGGCCCAAGATTTGGAAGTGGGATCTCTATGTGCACAGATTCCTCTGACTCAGTGGAGCTCAATTCAGATGCAGCCCAGAGGCAGAATAAGAGTTGGGCAAAAGAAGCGGAGCGAGAAGTGAAGTGCTGACAGTTCTGGGGGATCATGAATAACTTAAGTTGAGCTGACTTACACTAGTAGCCCACTGTCACCTCTGATTTTCCCCAGTGCAGATAAAGGGATAAAAATATTGACAGTAGGTGAATGGGAGAGGGGGGGGGCTTACAGGTTGTTATGTAATGAGACGTAGGTATGAAGGAAAAACATATACTGCAGATATGAACAACACGTACCAAATGAATCTACAACACAGAAATCAAGCATCTGTTCCACTTAATCAATGGGAAGGGTTGCAATAAAGTCTTCAGCAGGTTACTAAAATGCTGACTCAGATTGCTGCCAACAACAGTGATTTACTTTTAGAAAATTTTAAGAGGTATACTAGGTGGTTTTGGTGTTGTCTTTTTAAATAGAAGCTTCTGTTTGAATGATCCTTGAAACTTTCTGAGGGAGAGTTGAGTGTTCCACCAGCCAGATTTTTATATTGGCTTCTGGAGTTATCATCTTCCTTCCGGAGTTATTAAACCCAGGGTGGCCACCATGCTTCTGTGGGTGCTGGGGGATCCAAGCTCATTTCTCAGCCTTGCAGTCTGAGTACATGCTTTGGTCATGCCTCAGTTCTGATCTGGGAGGAGGCCCAGAGTAAGCTCCCACAGAAAGGAAACCCATGCACAGAAGCTTAAAGGAACCTCAGTCCCTCGTCAGGTACAGGGACCAGGGCTGCAGAGCAGGCTGCAGAGCCCGTATCCCTTGCTGTCTGCATGTTACACATAAGTACTTTTTGAAGTTGTATATGAAGAGAAGTGGTAACAAGTTCTTAGTCGTACGAACAAATTGATTTTTCAGTGTCACTAAACTTATATTTCAAAATGTTCATCTGCTCATGATTTAAAAACTTGGTGTGTGTTTTTTTTAAATTTCACAGTAGAGTTTGCTGTGGATTTTTAAAGTCACGAAACCTACCGCAGGGATACTTTGTGCGTATTGCAAAACTCATCCTGAAGGCTGAACAGAAATAACCTGGAGACTCTGTATTATTCCTGTTATGCTCATCCTGATCCAATACCAGTGTGAGTTCTCTCCCCCGTGCGGCACAGCCAGCTCTCCAGTCAATGCTCCCCCTGCCCTCTCACTTCCCTTGGCCACTGCACTGGGGGATTCTCCTATCCAAATCTCATTGCTGCTTTATTCCCCTGCCTTTGTGCTGGACATTGGTTCTGTGTGGTACCTTCTCCAGCTTCCACCTCTCACTTCCTCAAATCAGACACTGCTTTTTTCCCTGATCCGTTCCCGGAGAGCATCTAAGCAGCACAGAGCGATGAAGCTCCTGGGTTTTGCAGCATAGAAAGGCTAAGCGTACAGACCTCTAGACTGCATTGTAGCTGTAGTTGTTTGTCATTGTTCAACTTTTCTTCTTAGTATGAAGACTGAGAGTGAAGAATAAGTCAGATCTCTGTTGCCTGCTGGGATAATTGCAGTTCTCTCTTGCCCTGCCAGAACCTGCTGTTTGTGCCCCAGAAACACTCTTACTGTAAAATAGTTTTTATGGCATAAGTTTTAATTGCAAATTATTTTTCAGTAGCTTCCTTGTGTAAGCAAATCTTTCTGTCATCTTAGACTTTTACACTTTTTCATTTAAAGTTTGCACCATGAAGGTTGTGTGATATCTGCTGTTTGGGGTTACACCCATCCGAAATTTTTATGCTGATCCATTATTGTCCTGTAGCTTAGCCCAGCAGTTAATAGTGCAGGTAAGGCTTCAGAGGATTTCCAAATTGTACTGTTCGCCTACACCTCCTTTCTGTGTTCACCATCTTGAACAGAAATACGAACTGCCTAAAGAGCAAATTCTGTGTTTGTTGCAGACATCACAGAAAATGGTATAGCCAGTGCTAAGGCATCCATAGGTTTTCTGTACTCTAGAAAAGACCAATATGATTATAGGTTTTGATCACAGACTCGATAATGGCACCAGTTGTTCTTGCCATTAAGCCTGTACTTGGGTTTGAGTGAGAATGTCCTTTTAGAAAGGTATTTTCACTTAATGACGGCACGTGATGGCGTTATGTTCCTGTGTTTAACCACCTGGCTCTTAAACATAGGTCTTAGTCCTTACAAATTTATCTGAATAGCTACTGGGCATTATTATACCTGTATCAACTAACTTGAAGAGCCTTCTACTGTTAGAAATCTTCCCACAATCAAGCTGTATTTCCCTTCTTTTTAAGACCATGTCCTGGTCTATGAATAATTCTTACAATTTCTAAATCTCTCTCACCAACAGTATGCTTTGAATGATAGTCTTCCTTAAATAAACTGAGTATCTTCCAGTTTCCATGGTTTTTTTTAATGTCCTAAAACTCCCTATCTGACATTTAAGCTTTTGTTGTTCTTTTTGTAAACATAAAGGCTTTTTTTCATGAACCTTGCCAAAATTTCCCTCCTCCTTTCTTCTTTATTATTTGCTAGATGGCAACAAATCTCCACTTCAGAGAGTAACATTTTTCTGAAGGTACCTCTGTAGCATGAACAGCAGTTCAGTTTTGGGTGGAAGGTGTTTTTTCTTGGAATTTAGTGATGGTTAAGAATCCAACATGGTCACATCGTTGCACAGGAAATAGTTTTAGTGCTAAAAAAAATTCTAATCCTTTTTTCCAAATGTATGAATGGGTTCTTCTTAGATGTTACTTATTGTCAAGATTCAAAGCTTTCCAGAGTCCACAGAGTGTAGTCTCTTTGATGACTGTTGAAAGAGGTAGATATCTAAACAGGTACACTCAGGAATTAAAAACTAGAGCTAGAAAGGCAGCTCCAGCATTTTCACTGTTCCTTGCTAGTTCAGTATTTCTGCACGTGGTACAATCCTTATTTAAATGAGCCCACATGTGTGTCGTACATTATGTTAGGAGCTTAATAGATAGGTGCTTATAGCATCATGCCATTTAAGAAATTTTGCAAATAATGTATAGTTTAGTCCCTCTTTCAATCATTAAATAGGGGACTTAAAACCTCAAAATTACTTGTTTCCTTTGCACTGGTCACCACTGTTAGTGCATCTTTTGTAGCTCTCACTGATTTTCATAGGATTGCTCTGTTGTTGATACCAATGCAGGTTGAATTTATTTTAAAGTCAGATTTTGTTCACTGCTAGATTCACGTTCTGGATTCTAGCCAGGTCTAACCTCTCTGTCAGTTAAACAGCACACAGGGGTCAAAATGTGCCCATACTGGTTCCCTGAACATAGATATAAAGGTGAGGAGTGGCAAGTAGTTAACGCCATCAGGTATAAATATAAAACTTACTGTAGTGCTGACATATTAAAAGGAGTATATAAATTCTTAGTGAGAGATAATCTCTTAGAAGAATTAAGAAATGGTTATCTCCTTTAAGAAAAAACCGACTGTCATAATTTTCTCCGAGGGTAGGTTGCAGGCTGAAAATGAGAGAGCTGTAGCTATTTTCTTTAGTTTATACCCTATCTCCTTTAAGTAACATACTGCAGATTTGCGTATTTTAGACAATCACAGGAGAGCATGTATTTCATAGGCTGTCAATAAAATAAGAAAATCCCCTTCCTTATGATGAAAACATTTACCAAGGACTATCTTTAAATTATTCAGAACATCTTTATTACAAGAAATACAAAGTTTTTCAATTACTTTATGAGTTAAAAAACAACTCTTCTGTTGTCTGCTTACGTTAAATTGTTCTTATACTAATACCATGATCACCTCTGCAAAGATTGGAAATCCAGATGGTTTGTTGTACTTCCAGCATATAGCATATTTGGAATCCTGTAAGATCTGTTATGAATTATGATACAGGGTGCACAGCCTTCACAGGATGTTTCTTGAATGGCATGTGAGGAAGAGACGCAGGAGGAGCTGATGGACCTGCTAGCCTACGGGATAGGAGATGGTCTTAATCTTGGTAGACTGTCTTCTTCCTTTGGATATCATTCACAGTGGAAGCCAGATGGGACGTAGCAGTGAGTTGAATGATAAACTGAGTAATAGCTAAGGGAACTTTTGTTTGACAGAAGACCACATTAGGCAGTTAATTCTTGGTAGCTTGGTATGGGGGGGTTGATCCAAGCCAGCAATTAAGCACCCATCATCCTCTCAACTCACCCCACTCTACACAGTGAGAGGAGGGAAGGAACTGAAAGAGCAAAAGTGAGCAAATCTTGAGGATGGAGATAAAAACAGTTTAATAAGTGAAGAGAAAAAAATGGAAAAAACCACCAGCCAACCAATAAACTCACACCAGTGATACAAAGGCAATTACTCACCACCTCCCACCAGCAGACCAAGGCCCAGCCAGTCTCTGAGCAACAGCTACCCTGGAAAGATTACTCCAAGTTTTATTACTGAGGATGATACTGTACAGTACTGAACATTCATTTGATCATTTGTGGTCAGCTTTTGTGGCTGTTTCCTCCCTCAGTCTCTAGCCTACTGGCTTGGGGGCAAGGCAGTATGAGAAACAGCGAAGGGCTCAGCGCTCAGCAATTGCTAAAGCATCGGTGTGTTACCAACACTGTTTTAGTCACAGGTCCAAAACTCAGCATCATACCGCCTGCTGTTAAGAAAATTACCTCCATCCCAGCCAGACCCAGTACATTTGGGTTTGCAGGGGTCATAACAGATAATAAATATATCAATGGAGTTAAAGTATAACATTTTGATTCCATTCGTGTGTCTGTCTTTTCTCTCCTGCATGGCTCGATTGTTTACATACATCATTGTTTTACAATCTTCACATGGTTTACATGAGAAAACCTATTTTAGTGAAAGCTTTAGCTCTAAACTTGCACTCCTTACCTAAGCAGTATGCCTAATGAGTTCTTTTCTTTCAATTACTTCTTATACTGATTGATCTCACATCTGAATCAGCAGCTCTTCAAGAGGTGAGAGTGATCGCTCTTTCAAGTGTGACTTACGACACCAAAGAGAGTAACGTGTTGGCACAGCTGATATTGCTGGTAGTTCTACCACTAAATTCAGAGGTTTCTGGTAAATCTCCATATTTTGAATTCTAGGGCCTTTGTAGAATTTAGAGTCTTGGGATTACAGTGCTTCAATATGTAAATTACTGTGTAGTCCTACCTCTCAAGAGCTCCAGGAAAAGCACTCTGCAAATAATCTGTAAATAAAAGAAAGTAGAACCATATTTTTCTGAGAGACAGGTCAAGTTCTTGAAGTATTGCTTATGTCAAATTTTCATTGCCTGTGGTAACCAGCTGTGTTCCAAGACAGTAATGTGGTCGTATGGTGGTGTTACCTATGGTTGTTACAGCTTCTGCTAATGTGCTTTTGCTCCTGTGTTAGCTTTTTCCTGCTTCCTAAGGTTAAGATGTAAAGAGTATACCCAGCTACTTGTCAGGCAGACAAAATTTTCTGTCGCAGAATTAAGCTAGATACAGCATACGTTCAGGTGTGCATGGTAAACAAACCTGAAAGGAACACTGTTGTATTTTCCAGAGCAGACGTAACAGTTCACCCAGTTGCTTGCTTAGAAGTACATTACCAGCTGATTGGTGAGCTAAATGCATTTTACTCCATGCACAACTTCTCCAGTATTTAGATTTACTTCACAGTCTTCATCAATAATTCTCATGCTATTTGATATAATGACATCTAATGACACAAAACAGAACATAAGCATGGGGTTAAGGTTAAGGATTTAAATATAACAAAAATCAAGCATTTCTGAATTACAGTTGGCTATTTACCCAACCTTGACTGCAGTGGTTTTCACCTATCATCACTAAAATAGCATCTCATTACACAATAGAATATTCTTTCTCAGGTATTGTAAGTAAGACAGAGTAACATTCTTTCATATAAATTATTCAGTATAACGTGCGATTGACAGGGTGAAGCACCGAAAAGTCACACAATGAAAGGGTTGATTTTTTAGAGTAACCGTAATCTGTGCACCATACACATATAGGGCTAAATTTTTAAAGGGGTCTCATTTTTCCCTCTGATTTTATATCCTCAGTCTATTTCATGCGTGTATGATAGGATTAAGATATCTGAGTTTTTTACTTCAGTTCGCTAATGGACATATCTTAATCCTTTCATATCTTTCCATAAAATAAGAGGCCATCTTTAAAAATTTCACCTAAAGTGCTCAATTTTGCCTTCAGATACCTCCATGCAACTTCCATTGAAGTAATTGGAGCTGTGCCTGCATATCTGATGGTGGAACTGGACTCATTGCAATTAAGGTACACATTTACCAACATAATTAGTCATCTGGGATAATCGCTGGGCCCAGCGTGACATTCTGCATGCGCAGAATTTTCTAGATTGGACCCTCTGCGTGTAAGAGATTGAAGATTACGATGATAACTTTATTTCTTGACTTAAATTTGTAGCTATAGCAGAATTTAATGTCATTTGCTGTGTATAATTTTCCTATTTTAAATGAGAAATGTGGAAGGAAGACATGAAAACAACATATTTCTAATAGTGATGTCTTTGTATATTTTTTCATACCCAACCAGTGCACAGACATTCCATGATTTCCACAAACACGTTACAGATGGTGCATGCATGCACAGTCGTGATTTGTGCAATAGCACAAGTTTAAAATACCCAACCCTGAGTGTACTTTCTTTTTGTGTCTTTGTGCTCGCAAAGCAAAACAAAAAGTAGATGTGTAAAGAATCCCACAGTTAATTAGCAGCGTAAAACCAAGATATGAAAACATGGGTACCTCTTAATTCACAATACAGTCTGTAAACAACATGATAGAGTAGTTATTTTCCCCTAATTTTAAATTCTCTGTGTTTTGTGATGGATTTCGTGCAGCTTTTAAACTGGTGTCTCTCTCCCATCACTGGTCCGTGGAGGGGCTGTTTACAAAAATCTTGACTTTTAAAACTAATCATTTTGCAGGGAGTTATGTAGATCCATGGTTGACCCAAAAGCAGAGTGGAGTTTTTCCCAGATAAAATGCCAGTCTTGACTTTGTGACCACACAGAAAATTCCAACTGAAAAAAGTTGTTCTGGGATGTTTTAACTTGTTAAAGCACAGTGAACATAATGAGTAGTCCTGTGATTTGGAATAGTGACTGATGAATATTTGGGTCGCGTTCTATTACTGTTAAAATGTTCCAGTTTTCAAGATACTGTTTTTCATGGTATTCCTTTGGGTTTATAGTGCTACCAAGTCTAAGAATGGCAGATTATATAGTTCCCTTTAAAAATTATGCACTACCACATAGATTAACTCATTTTAAGGAAGCCTTAGCCCAGGGGCTTTCACACCACTCTATGTTAGTGCAAGATCCTCTTCCTGAGGCAAACACAGCCAGTATTCATTGCCATAAATCGTTCAAATCGAAGAAGATGCTCTTTATAGCACCAAAACTTTTTGAAGTTTAAGATGAGATTTCCTTTTTTAAACAAACATTGTCATAGGGAAATTGAAAACATAAGAGCAAATATTTTATTTGAAAATAGAAGTGAACATTAAAATGCGAAGTAGTGCTTTTAAAGGACTTTTTGTAAAAATGAGTTACTAGAAAATTACTGTATTTTTTACTGTGACTGATTGAATGGAGAAATTATTCCTCTCAAGTAATCTTTAGCTATGGTAAGCAGTTATGTTTTAAGATCGTAGTAGTTAGTTACTCTAAAAATAAACTTTAATACCTGTTTAATGCCTTAATTCTTAGAATGCTCCTGTAATTTTTTCTGCATTTAAGCAAATACATGGTTAGATGATCATGGATTTGTCCCCTGCATCCAGAATACTTAACAGGTTTATAATTCAGCCTATCACCTAAATTCTTTCATTCTTTTCATATCTGTTGCACCAGCTTGATTATGTATAGGAAATTGGGATGTCTGCCCATTTTCAGGTAAAGATTCTCACAATGGAAGTGGTTGATTTCTTGACATTAGTGTTCCTTTGTTCTGTGTTGACACCCTGCTTGTTCTACCTGTTTGTACATTGTTTTGTTGAGATGGAAATAAGTTAAAATTGTTGCTAAACCATTTGTTTTTCCAAAAGGTTTTCACTATTTTTAATTGATTTTCATTGTGTGTTTTTACAGCAAGCTTAGTAGTGGAGGAGCGAACGAGACAGATGAAAATGAAAATGCACCGTTATAATCAGACATCAGGGTCTGGTTCTAGCCAAGAACATGAGCGTGAGCAATATACCAAGGTAAAGTCAGTAGTATTGAAATGATGCTTTGGCTTGAAAAATGAAGGCGTAAACCTGTTTATTTAAAATATTATGTAACCTTCAAGAACACTGCGTGATAAAGCCTGACAGAAATGTCTTTGAGTAACATCTTTTTAACATTGTGTTCACCCCTGGCTGATGTGCATTAGACTTAGTCTTTGATGTCACCTAAAATGAGGGCACAAAATGCAGAACACTTCAGAACTAATTCAGGGAAGAAAGGGTCTTCACCAGTTGTCTAACAAAGCCATGTCACTTCTAACTTACGAAGTCCCTGGCCTGCAAATTCCTGGAGGCTGGAAAAGTGGGCCATGGAAGTATCACTGTTGGCCCTACTCTCTTGTTCTTTTCTAGGCCCTTGCTGTTTGACATGGAGAGAGAGCTAGGCAGAATTAGATCCAATCCCATGCAGCTGTTCTCGTATTACTGTATTATTCTTTGCATCCTAATAATGTTACAGATAAAGTATTTCCTTTCATGAAAAATATACTGATTACTTTCATCTCCTTTTCAAATAAAAGTGTAAAGGTTTCTTCTGATAATGAAGTGTACATGAAATTACATTAATTCTATTCTGTAGAGCGACTACTGGAACCTTTTCTTTTTTTCTTGATAATGCTAAAATGTTATCCCACAACGTTGGAAGTTTAAAACTTTATAGGCTTCTGAGCGAACTGCTGGAAACATCTCACACATCTGCACTGCCACTTACAAATCCAGCTGTTAGGGGCTGGAGCGGAACTTTCTTCTGAAGACGATTTGCCTTGTGACACCTAATGGAAGGGGGAACATTCGGAGAAGTCAGGAGGGGAAAGGTTGAGTTAGGTTCTGTGTTTCCTTGAGAGATACAGCACTGTGTTGCTGTAGGCACAGTAGAGAGCAGGGACAAAACCCATGGTTAACTCAGTGGTGTGGGAAGCATTCCTGCAATTTTCTGCTGGTGCCATTGAGAGTTATGTTTGCAGCGAGTGACCACAGGATGGCAGCATGAATGTGAAAGTCCACGCGAAAATTCGAAGACGCGTAGCAACCGTGTGCGTTAAAAATGAGGTCTCAGGGTAACAGTAGTTGGAAGAAAATCACAGATTTTGTTAATTTAGACTTTCGTGCCTTAAGAGCCACATTTCAAAGACTTTCTTCACATCAGTAAGAACTAAAAGCTTGTGGATTTATTTCTACATTTTAAAGGAGACAAACTTTCCATTTTTGAACTGCTGCCATTCAGAAAACAACAAACATTGTCAAGCTTTCAACAGCTGCAGACATCAGAACGCTCTTGGTGTTTATTGCCATAGCACGGGCGCCGGACTTTCTGTCTCTGTCCCTCCAGGGTCAATTCCCTGTGTTTCGCAGAATTGATGCATGCTCCTGGAGGAACAGGTTCAAATAGTGGATGATTCTGTGATAAGTGAGGTATTCAGCAGAAACAAAATCAGAAATTTACTTAGGAATGGGCAAATGGGCATCTAACTTGTACTAACAGATTTGAAAGATTTGTTCAAGGTGTTGTTACAGTTAAATATTGAGACAATTTTAATAAAGATGTTTCCTTTTTGAGACCACCCCACTGTGAATATAGTACTTAAATGAAATAGTTCCCAAAGGGAAGGGAAATAAGAGAAATAAGGCTTTAGGTCCTCCATTGCCAAATTGTGGGATATCAGTGCTAGTTAAAAAAGCCAAACAACTGGGATGGAAATTTCCAATGAGACCATCTGTCAGAAGCCAGTATTTGTGTAATAATTAGAACAGATCATTTGATATCGGGTTTGCGGTTACCTTCGCAAGAGGTCAGCTCAGAACAAGACGGTGAGGTGCAGTGTCTCTCTGTGTTACTTCTCAACCAGTTAGTGTGTTAAAAAAATAGTAAAAATGCATTTTATAAGGTTTGTAGGAGAGAACAGTCATGTACAATCCTGCCAGGATGTCCAAGCATGTGCCTTTGTTCCTAGCCAAAGGACAGTTTCCTGATTTGGATTAACTGTGTTTACAGATTGATTAAAATGTTTGGGGTTTTTTTAATTATAAAAGATATTTTTTATCCTGACTCTCTTTAATATTTATCATATGCATTATTTTAATATATTTTTCTTATTGTGCTAATGTAAAAGTTTTCTAATATCATCTTCAGTTTTTGAATATATGTGGAAATGAAACCAAAATTGAAATCACAGCATGATGAGTACTAGATGGAAAGAACTCTGGTGAAGTATTTTTACTCAGAATTTTTAAAATAGATATGATCGCAACTTTAAGGAAGCAAATTCTCTGTCCATGGTTACAAGAAAAATATCTTTGAGGTACCTGATGTTCTCAGAGACATTTTCTCCTTTCTATGCTAAAACAGGAGTAAGGAGAATTAATGACTTGTACTGGACTTTAAATCAAAAATCTTTAACTCTTTATGTATTCTACATGATAATGAAAAATCCTAGATAGGATGGTCCAGCCTACAGTAAATTGTTAAGTGCTGAGAACAAATTAAATTAGCCTATTCTAACACTGTACTGTCTTCAGTGATGTAGCTGTTTGCTTCATATCGTTATGGTCGTCACTTAAAAAATATTGCTAAAGCAAACCTGGTGCTACTATCTTTCTTTACCCTCAGAAGATGCTGAAAGACTCAAGAAAATAAACCAGAGAGGTGAAGATTTAGACAACTCTAATGAAGATGTAGTAAGTCATATCAGGTGGTGCAGTAAATGTGATGACAGACTCCTAAGGATTTCAGACTAACTTCTGCTGCCAAAATCTGTGGAAAGTCTTTGAAAGGTGCAGGAGCAAGACTTACTTTAAATAAAAAAGAAAAAGTGTTCAGTGGTCTAATAGACATTTTGGAATAGTGAGAAAGAAATATTAAATAGCTAGTAAAGAAACAGCGGTTGCAAGCAGAGTTTGTGCCTGTTTAACAGAAATGCTTCTTTCTTTCCCAAAGTTGCAGTGTTTGCCCACTCCTTCAGAAAATAAGTATTTGTATTTATTAGAGAAATTATGCTGTGCTGCACATTAGGAAAATATTCCCTTCTGCTTTTTGCAGCAATCAGCTCACATGGATTTGATTCACTATTCTAACATTTGCAAATATACTTGTTTTATTACACATAAATTTCTCTAAACATTTCCAAAATTTCCTTCGGTATGGACTGGATCTCCTTTGCAATAGTTAATTACATGTATTCAAAATGAATTCCTTACATTTAGATGTTTTCTCTTACATTGAGTCAAGAGGTAATACATTTTTCAGAGGTATTGTAACATGGCCTTTGCATTTTCCAATCCATTTCTGGTGGATTTCTTCCATTTTTGTTATTTCTCCCACTCACTTTCTCAGTCTTCTCGTCTCAGTAAGCAAGCACTAGTTTTTCAAGCGTGGACCATGCAATTTAGTGTGTAAACAATTTTGAACATCCACTAATGGATTTTGAATAGGTAACTGCTCTACAACATTTGTATAGCTCTTGATGGCTGTTCCACTTTGTTTTGAGTCCCTGATAGAACTCACAACCTTATTCCATCCTTCAGTTTCAATGGAAAGACTCCGTAATTTATGTGAAACTGTCACATTCTAAAAATCTAATTAATATAAAAAGACCCCACCACTCTGTGGATTTGGCAAAAAGGTTTTAGAAAGAGCTTTAAACATCTGTCTGCCTTCTTTCTTCTATACAGGAAGGCTGTAGTGGCTAGTATGCACATATTTGTGCTGTTTCCCTGTACACTTTGGTAGCATAATTCTGGATTTGCACAGTTATAAATGACAGTATATCTTGATTAGGCTCTTAATTCAAAACACAGTAAGTTTTGTATTCCAGATGCCACACACAGAACACAAACACCAAGCTGCAGCTGCTCTGGCTTTCCAGAGAATGTGTAACACATTTTTTGGAAGGTCTGTTTATTCAAGAGAGTTGCTGATCAGAGCACTGTAGTATGTACTTAAAAGGACATCACTCTATATTTAGATGCACTACCAGCTCAGTTAACACTGTATGTGATTGGAAAGCATTTAGCATGAAAGTGTAATCATGGCATTGGTTCAGTGGCACTCTCTGGTTTTAACCTGAAGGAAGCTTTTAACTTTGACGAGGAAGGGTTGGATAGGAGACTCGGGTTGATAAGGGACTGATTTAGTTAAGTTTTATGTGATGCTGGGCAAGGCACTTAGGGCTGTGTATAGAAAATTCTCTTGGACATTGATGTGATGAGTATCTTCTTTTGATCCACCTTCAAGAAAAAAGTTATTTACTGTATATCACATTGACACAAGTCGCTCCAGTACTGGTAGGGTTTCACAAAATTCAATAAGGTCCATTCATTTGACTCGTAGGCTTCACTGTAGTTTTCCCATGGTTTGAGTTACTCATTTCTACTGTTCCCTGTTAGGAAGTTGACTGATGTTGAGCTGGATACAGTTGTGGGAAGAGTTACTTATTATTGCTATTGCTATTTGGCTCTGGACCATCACTTGAGCTGCTCACAGACCCAGATGCTGGTAGGAGTCAGGGATGGGGCCTGAACCCATGAAGGTGCTGACTGCCATGAACCCCAGCAGCATTTGGAGGAACCATGTGTGAGCAGTCATAATACTTGAGGTGCTTTGTGCATGATGGAGCATTTCCTGACAAAATTCCTGGTAGAGTAAGGTCCCTCAAAGGATCTGTGATCCCAGGACTTGCATAAGCCCCTGGATGAATGTAGCCCTTAATATTTCTGGTCCAGATTTCTCTTTCCCTCTTTTAATTTCCTCATTTTAATCCCCATTTAATTTCCTCATTTTAAGCACTTGATGGGGCACATATTTTCAGAGGTTAGTCACCTGAGGCTTTTTGGTTTTTAGTCAAAGGAGGGGACACTCCTCCAATTTTCAAAGCTCTGAAGCATTGTATTCTCCATGCTTTTGGGAGATAAATCTGGAAATATAACTACTTCTTAATATGGAATATAATATAATTATAATAGACTATTAAATGACTTTTAAAATGTACCTTATAATCTGTAAAATTGCTAACAGTGTTAGTCATTGAAGAATTGTAAAAGTATTCATGAAGTACACTCTTTGGCTTACGTCTGTGCTCTTTCCATTGACGTTAACACATCTGCAGTTCATCATACCCCTTTTTTCTTGTTTTGCTAGTGTAGAAGCAGCAACTCCACAGACAGTAAAGTGGACGGAAGAATTACATTTCAGCTGTTTATGTTTCAGATAGTTATACTAAAAAACTTCTGCCTTTGTAATGCAGAAGCAGACAGTGCAGGTAGGTGGGGCATTCAAAGCTAGCTGCTACGAAACCCCAGACCTACTCGTTAGTAATTGCTGTCAGAGTTACTGCAAGCTTCAGCAACTCTCCTAATGTCATAAATCAGGCACCTTGGAATAGAAGTGTTTCACAAGCTTTGACTCTGTAAGACACAGAGTTGAAAGAGAAGTGATTGCACTGAAAATGTCACTTTATTTTGAAGCTTCACAATTATTTTTATATAATATTTAAATATAATGTGACAGGGAAATTTATTTACAAATACATGCAGAGTTATATAGAGTAGTTTTGCAGGACGATGACTGTAACATACTACTTTTGAGCCTAGTTGGAATCCTGGAGGTATTACTTTAATGCAGATACCAAGCAGGTGGATCTTAGCCCAGGACATTTTTGTTCTTGAGTATAGCAACAGTAAAATGAGCTTCTTTTACTGCTCATGATTGGTGGAAGAGTACTATTTACTTGTGTCTGTATCTGAAAGGAAAAACGTTAACTTTGAAATTGCTTTCATTTTGTTCATCCGTTAGCGGACTGATTATCAGGATTTACTGAAAAGTGGTAGGTAGCGAATAAGCAGGAAGAGTTGTATGGCTCCTGCAGGAGGACAGCGAATTCAGTAGCTATAGGGAGGAAGAGCTAAATCCAGAAGAAGGAGTAGTAAAATGTAAACATTGCAGTGCTCAACATGAACGTTCAGCATCGCCGCTTTTGGTGCTGATCTCTATTTCTGGGAAGGGAAGGGGTTTACGTTTCTTGGGATTCACAGCCCTGGCATACGGTATGAAGGGGTAGTAAAAGCTCAACTGTGCCATGAAAATGTCATTTAGGAAGGGAAGCTCTGTGTTTTATGCAGTAGCTTTGTGGTGAGAATACCAAGGCAAGTGGAAGACATGGATTCAGTTTTTCCTTTATCTCCCATCTCACCAGTAATTTCTCTGTTTACCAACATAGGAAGGACTGTTAAGTCAGTCTGATCTTTACAAAGCAATTCCATTTCGTACGGACTGCTGGACTCTAGGGAGCAAGACAGAGCAAGGATATCTATGTAGCCCCCAATTATGGGGGATGATACCTGCGTTGAAGACCCTGTGGCAAGAAATGGTTTCATAATGGAACAGTCCCTTGATGAGGCTGAGTCCCTAAACAGTCACCAGTACACAAGCTGGGACTTTTGACTTCTCTCCCAGTATCCTAAGCAGTAAGCTGGACAGCCATGCTTGATGCTTTCTCTCTCCTCCCCATCTTTCCCAGCCCATGCGGGTAGCCCATGAAAGGTGAAGCAAATTCAGTACGAGCGATATAGACGGTCTTCCACTGGCCCACAGTCCACTGTATTCAGCTTTATTATTCTGGAATTGAATAATTAATTGAGAGCTAAACAA
Organism: Rhynochetos jubatus; assembly: GCA_027574665.1. Classification (NCBI taxonomy): domain Eukaryota; kingdom Metazoa; phylum Chordata; class Aves; order Eurypygiformes; family Rhynochetidae; genus Rhynochetos; species Rhynochetos jubatus. Next base: position 93,285,701 of record CM050650.1, on the reverse strand, counting down.
ACGGCTATATTCAGGTGTGGCTTGGGGAATAAAGCCAGCAGCCTATACCTCCCTCAACACTTAAGAAGAAGAAGGGCTTCTAGCAGAAGGAAGGAAGTCACTGCATCTGGCCTTGATGGGTGCCTTGATGGGAGAGCTCAGATGGTGTCAGCCTTCTCCAGCAGCACATCGTGCTTCCTCAGGCACCACATGAATCTTCTACCATTCCAGATTTGCTGTAGGCAGTCTCAAACCGAGGGCAACAAAGAGAATGTGGACTTTTTGGGGAGGAAGAAAAGTAAATAGACATCATAATGGCAGAGGAAGGAAGTCAGATTGTCTTGAGCAAACACAAGTAAAACATGGAGGTATTTCTGAAACACTCTGTTGCCATACATAAAAAGCCATGTATTTGAGAGAGACCACATGGTTATATTTTAGACGAGTTACCTTTAAAATCTCACCTGTGGAGGAATCATTTCTATATATAGTTTAAATATTTAGGAAGGGTGAGTTCCCTATTTCACTGAATAGAATTCTTATTATGTAATAGGAACGTGATTTCTTTTGCAGATTGCAATCCTATTTATCTCAGTGGAGACCCAGAACATTCTATGTGTTCAGGTGCTTTTTCATATTTTTAGATGTCTCATAGTAGGAAAACATAAAGGATCCATTAGGAATTCTGTGTGAATTTTGCATAACATATCAAGGCTGGCTCCGGAGTGGGACAGTTTCACTTAAACTGGAAAAAATCAACCATTCCATTTTCCAGCTTCTGAACATTTATGTTTAGCATAAGTAAAAAGTTTTCATAGGTTTTATTCTTGCTCTGATTTAGACTTTTAGAAGACAATTCTTGCTTTGGTTTTAGACTTTAGAAGACATTTAAATATTTCATTATTATGAAATAGACCTGATAAGAACTGGGTTGCTTTTTATTTCCATTTCAGAGAGGTTTATCTTGCAGTCTTAAAGAGGGCAAGCAGCAAAATTATTTAACAGACTCTACAAGCTGTTTCCAAAAGGTGGTCCGAATAAACATATCAGCGTAGTCTCACCTTAACTCCATTGGTCATTTATATTCAGATAAGTCACACAAAGTCACTTGTAAAGAGAATCTCCAAATAAATCCGTGCTGTAGTTGAAAGTATTTTTAAATATTTGAGTTCTTGAGTCCTCTGTGTTACCCATTTTATTAAATCAGAGTTCTGGAGCATCTGTTTTCCTGTCAGTGCCTGTTAAACATGTTATTAGAGCTCAAAGTCATCGTACTGCAAGCTATTCTGAAATCATCTGCAGAGTTTCATTTAGAAATAGAAGCTGAAAATTTACCTTTGGTAAACCAGAGCTTTCTCTCACAGATGTTTTTACCCAGCCAGTGCAAGCCCTTCACAATTTTTGCTAAGAGTTTCCTCAATGCACACTCCTCAGGTCAAGCCCTCAGGCTTTAATTCATAAATTGGTTTGTGTACAAACCTGAGCTTGTGTTTGCCAGGTTTTTAACATTAAGTCATGCCAGTTGCCAGCCGACTCAGCCTGCAACCCAGTGCCTAGTTGAGCTGGGGATATTTACAGATTGTCACAGCTTTGTGTATAATACATAAATAAACTTTTATGGCTTGCAGTTTTACAGAGCACAGATCTGGAAAACAAACTCCCTAGAGCGTCTTGTCAAAAGCAGACGAGTGTTCCCATGTGTTGATGGTTTTCCTAAAATGTGCCCTGGGAAGTATACCACTGGTTTAGTCGCTTTCCATCCCAGGGTACCTTGCTCTCTAATGAATAGTGCGGTTTAGTTTTGTGAACCTGACAATGCTTTGATCCTCTGTGTGACTAAAAATTTAGGTAAGTGTGACGTTGCTAGGATTGAAGCTCACTTAGGTGGGTGCTTCAGTAGATGCCTGTCCACTGCATAAATATTTCATTGTTATAGTTCCATTGTACTGAAGAACCAGCAGCCTATTTCAATTCCAGTGCTGTAATTTATTTCAAATCTCTCATTTAGTCCATCTATACCATGTTTGATTCTTCACTAGACATAAAGACATTGTTTAATATGTGTGTGTGTCTGGATTTCATACAATTTTGTTAGATCTAAAAGCAATTAGAGAGAATTGTCATACTTGGGTCATTTGTTGTCTCAATATATGCATTATGTTTTGATAAGTCTCCTCACCCTTTCTTTTCTTGATCTCTAGTATAATATACAAACAGATCAGTACAGAAGTTGTGATAACGTCTCTGCCAAATCATCAGATAGTGATGTCAGTGATGTGTCAGCCATTTCCCGAACCAGCAGTGCCTCACGCCTCAGCAGCACAAGTTTTATGTCAGAGCAATCTGAACGCCCTCGGGGCAGAATCAGGTGAGTTCTCAGCACAGCTTCAATTGTATCACATCCCCTCTTTCATTTAGTGCAAAAGTACAACCAGAAATTACTGAAATTGGATGACCACAGCTTAAGAATTTATGAAAAATGTCTGTGAATATATAAACCGTCTTCCATGGCTAGCCTAAGATAACAATATTTTTGCAATAAGATATTAAAGCAGAAATACTACTAAATTTTTCATCTGAGGAATATTCTTTCATAAAAGCTCTGTGTATCTTTCTTCAATATATGTATTTTTTCCCTACCTACCTGCATTTATTTTGCTGTTTTCATGCGTATGATAAATTATTAACTTTGAAACAAGTATTTATATAGAATTTTTTATATCTCTGGGTCAAAAGTGGTTTACTTCATTTGCATTATCAATAATCAAATCTCTCTTTCGTTCTTGATAATGCTTTATTCTCAGTTTAGTGGTTTTTGTAGATACACAGATTGGTTCCTGTCTTCAAGTGACTTGATGTCAAAACTCATGCTAGCTGTAATGGATGTAGGATTGGTTTGGTAGTCTGTGATTACGTCTGCCAAAAGCTGAACTCTCAAAAATTTGACTTAAAGTTCTGTAAGCCACAAGAAGTATTATGAACTATAAAGAAATAATCCCTATGGAAGAAATCAGTCTGATAAAAGTCTGCATGGCATCATTTAATGCCTCAGAATATTTCTAGATGGATTCACTATCCAAGTAGTTCAGTTACAGGCTTTTTGATACATTCATGCGATGGGAAGGGATGTTAGGGAAACTGAGAAACTGGCCACCATGTAGGAACTAGCTACACCTCCTTTTATATTAAGGAGAGTTCACAAAGTTATTCAAAGTCATGTTTCAGATTAGTGAAATTATAGCCTGACAGCTGCAGTAATCCACAATCTAGCCAAACACTGCGGTGGGACTGTAAATGTACTTGAAGGTATTCGAGTGTTTAAAGTTATTTCAATTCATGTGTTTAAATGGTGAATTTCATTATGTCCTAGCTTTGCAGTACTTGTCTCTTAACAGAGGGCTTTAGTTACACCAAAATACCTGTATTTTCTAGACATGGAATTTTCTCAACTAGGCCCTGTCGTGGTATCTTTGGCAGGTTGAACAAAATAGGATTTTTTCCCATAAATATCTGTATTGAACAGATTTTGTCAGAAATGTTCCTTGGGTTCAGAATGACAAATAACAGAACCAGGAGAACCACTAACCTCATGGTGAGGCTGGAAAGGGGGAAAGCTACAGTCAAATCCTTGCGCTTGTTCAACCTCTTCCATTTTAATGAGTAGCAGGGCACCTTGTGTACAGGATTAGCCGATGCAGTGTACAAAACCCAGTGTCAGCAATGGGAGCTCTAGTTCAGCTTCACTCTAGACCCTTAAAAGGAAATGAGAGTAGAATTCAGATGCCTTTCCTTTCTGATATTGCCCCCCAGAATCCATATCTCAGAGTTTAGAAACATTATACTTGCTTGCTTTAATTTTTTTCTGAATTCAGGTAGTACTTCATAGTTATCAAAATGTATAGTCATAATATACAATGCAGCTCATTCAGTAGAAATATGAGTAAGAAATTAAGAGTCATAAATTACTCATAACTTCCAGTATCTTTCTTCTAAGCTGGCAGTGGTTTTGCGCCCCTGAAAGACCTGTTAAAATAAGTGGGAGGTGCCTGATGTTCTGTCTTTGCAATTAGCCTATTTCAGCCATTATGTGCAGTGGAGGGAAATTTAAAATAATTTTGATGTTACGCTGAAAAACATTGTATTCAGCAGATAACATCCACCATTCAAAATTTTCCATTTGAATTGTTTACACTTGTTTTGGGATGATTGCCTGTCATTGCTATAAAAGGTCGAAAAGTCTATAGACACCTGCAAAAAGGTTATGTCATGGGAATTAGATATCAAGAGAGGTCAGAACAAAAGGAGGTTGGGTGTTGAAGAAAAAAAAAGAAAAGAAGGCGGCGTTTTGTTGATGATCCGAGCCAACGTTTGTTTCCTACCCTCCTGTGTCTGTACTGGTAACTGCTGTCCCATAGTCTTTAGTCAAGTCTTTGTGCAGCTTATTTATTACATGGAAATGAAAAGTTAATTTGGGGAAAGAGTTGATTGTTTTATGAACAATTTTTTCAGAGTGAGTTTCGTGCTCTTTAACGGTGGCCTTAAAAACTATGCGCCTAAAGTGGAATTCACGTTAAAATTAGGTCTTTGTCAAATTGTTGGCTTAACTTCCCTAAGTCGTCATTAACAAGAAGAAAACACCTATTATCTCAGACAGTTCACCTCATCTTCAGAGAGATGTCAGCTGAGTTGTCCTTTTCTAGCATTAATTGTTGAAGGAAGCCTAGATTACTTGTTTAGACTGATTGTTTTAAACCTGTAAGCGCATCTCTCTGTTGTGGCTCTGAAGTGTGTGGGTATTAGCTATAAATATGTAACAATTTATGTTTTTTTCAGCTATTTTTAATTTTAACGAGTAACTCCATCAGTTACATAATATTCAAATTGCATTGTGCTTTTCATAGTGTTCAGCTTTTATAGAACAAAACACTATCTGAATAGTGAAAGCCGGTCAATGTAGAACAACAGAGAAATACTGCATATCTTATCTGAATAGCTAGATAAAACTCTAGCTGTTCTTTGGGTCAAAACTCCCAAATTTAAAGTTTTGTAGTAATAGGAAGTGAGCATGCTGAAGAAGCTGGTAACAGGGAGAATGAAAGCAAATCTTCCCTTTCCCTTAATCAAGGACAAGACTGTGTCTAAACCTTTTAAGGCAGAAGACTAATTTCGTTCCTACAGTATGTTTGTAATTTAATTACCTGTCAGAAAGCTGTGACATAACATGCATGGAAAATAACATTACTCTTCAGTCTGGAGATTTTCTTGATTAACACTTCCAATGGGCTGCAAGAGGGAATTATGATTGATGCAGGTTAAATATAAGTATAAAAAGTAGCTTCTTCATTTCTAATTTATTTAGCATTTTCAGGTGGACGTTACAACAAAAAACTGGGTGTGAATAAGCTGGTCTGCATATGAAATTATTGCATACATCTTTCATGTAACTATCGTGGGAAGTCTTGTTGTCTGCTCTAGTAGAAGTGCAGGCAAATATCAAGAATTTTTGTTCTGGGAACAAAATGTTCCCTAAATTTGGGAACAAAGTGTTCTGGGACTTTTCACTTTTTGATCAGAATCAGACTTGTGAATTTGGCTTGCCGTAGCACTTGGAGTTAGTGTGTATTTCATGATGAAGTCAGGTTACCGCTCGTTCTTTATGGAGGTTGGCTTTAATCAGTCATGGTCTTTATGCATTCATAATACAGTCGAGCAACACTTTGTGCCTCTGTATGCTACAGATGTTGCTGTGTATGACTCAGCAACATTTCTCACATCCTAAATGAAGCAGAAGGAAATTCTTCGTAGTTCAGTGCAAATGACTGATAAATAAGGATCTGTGTTAAATACATGGTGATTAATCAGCACCACATGGGCTTGATCAGACAAAGGACTTTTGCTCACTTCATTAAAAATTATACTCAGTGATGTCATTGCATCATTTTTCATTAGAGGCCTGTTTATGCAAAGATACCAAAGTTATCTGGGCTTCTTGGTGAAGTCAAGGAAGGAACAGTCATGTATGGTGGAGCTGAGCTGGAGGTGTCCATTCTGGAGGATTTAGCAAGTTGAGTACCATAAGATGTTTCACCTAAATCCAACTGAACAAAATCTGCCAAGTATATGAAAGTCGAGATAACTACTTTCAAGGTGATTTACTCTCCATGTATCTGGATTTCAAACAAATTGTCCCTGCATTAGGAATGTCACCGTTATTCCTCATTTTAAATTTGAAAATCACATCTGTAGTAAGAACTATATTTAGTGTCATCACATCTCAATAATAATCAAATTTATTATCTTAATACCTGGTGTGGTATACAATAACATATGTGCCAGATTTTCATCGGGTTTACATGCATTACTTAATTGAAAGCTTAATTTTAATTAAAATATTTTAAATAAGCCTATCAAAGAAAGAAGATAATATAATAGTTTGTAGCAGTGGACTTAAACCAGTCCCAATTTCTTTCTCATATCATACAATGTCACTGAATGGCTTGTATCTCAAACTGAGGTATGTTCTTGGTACATTACCGAAGGAAAAGAACTTCTTTGGTTGTCTCTGACAAACCTGTTCATTCCCAGTTTCTAGAACAACACAACGAATTTGCATGTAGTTGTTATTCTTTCAGTACGCTAGAACTTTATCCCTAGTACACTTGAGCTTTCAATCAGGAAGGATGGAGGAGCAAGGTGACAACACATGATCAAGTGAGGAAGTGGTTGATGAGTTGCAGGGTGATGTAGACAGGCAGGACCTCATGCTCTCAACAAAAGAGGGCAGGAATGAGCCCATCCCGAGTGTATGCACACAAATGTGGAAGTGCTTGAGAGGAGGGCGTTTGGGGGAAGCTCATATACCTTTTCTGGGAGATTGATACAACTGGGTGGCTCTCTGAACGGCTTGTGTGCTAATGCATGGGGAACATGCATTAGGAGGACTTAGAGGTATGTTGTGCAGCTGCAGGACTATGATCTCATCAGGATCACAGAGATATGGTGGGATAGCTCACATGACTGGAGTGCTGTGATCTGTGGAAGCACAGCAAGGAAGGGGTGTTGCCCTTTGTGTGAGAGAGCAGGGAACTCTGCCTAGAGATGAGCAATGAACCAGCCAAGGGTTTATGGGTCAGGATTAGAGGGCCAACTGATGTGATGTTTCCAACAACTGGAAGAAAATTCACTTTTGGAGCGTCTGGTTTGCATAGGGAGCTTGAACCATCCTGATATCTGGTGGATGGGCAGGCATAAGCAATCCAGGAGGCTTCTGGAGTGTACTGATTGATGATCAGAAAGAAAGTCTGGAGCAAGGACTCAGCAGAGGATGATCAGATCAGGGAACATTTACACAAACTGCACATGTACAAGCCATTGGTACCTGACAAGATGCACCTGTGAGTACTAAATGAGCTGGTGCTGACCAACATTGTTGCAAGGTCACTCCATAATGTTTGGGATATCATGGCAACCAGGCGATGTTGTTGAGGACTGGAAGAAATGGGCCAATAGGAACCTCATGAAGTTCTACAAGGGAAATGGAAAATCCTACATCTGGCGAGGAATAACCCCATGTACTGTTACACACTGGGGGCTCACAACTGGAAAGCAGTCTTGCAGCTGGAACACGGCTTTGCAGGAAAGACCCTAGGATCCTTGTGGATACTAAGTTGAACCTGAGCCAGCAATGCCTCCTTGCAGCAAAGGCGGCCAACACCATCCTGGGCTGCTTTAGGAGTGGTGCCAGCAGGCTGAGGAACATGATCCTTCCCCTCTACTCAACTCCAGTGAGACACGTCGGGAGTGCTGAGTCCTATTCTGGACTCCTCAGTACAAGAGACATGGAGCTAATGGAGCAAGTCCAGCAAAGGGCCGTGAGGATGATGAAGGGATTGGAGCATCTGTCATACAAGGAGAGGCTGAGAGAGCTGGGACTGTTCAGCCTGGAGAAGGCTGAGCGGGATCTTACCAATGTGCAGAAATGCCTGATGAGAGAGAGTAAAAAATAAAATAGTTTTTCCTCACTTCTGTTTACACCCTGGGGTATCAGAGCAAGCAGTCATAGCTCAATGGTTTAACTAGCTGTTATTTTACTCAGTTACATATTACATCCTTTCTGGTTTGTTGGTCATCCTAGCAGCCCTTCTCTGCCAGTTTCCAGTTTGAATGAAACCCTGGATTCGTGTGACCAGTAGTGTAGATGAGGTCTCTTGCACAGTGCCATTAATTCCGCCCTACCCAACACAGGGAGGAGTCCATTTACTTCTTTCATAACCATAATACTTGGGTGTGCTGGTTGTGTAGCAGTTGTCCAAAATAGCCAAAAACTATAGCCATGTCAGGAGCTGTGCTTTTGGAGGCAGAGTTACAGCTGGATGGTTTCCTCAGTTCCCTGAATCTTCTTCAGGGTCCTTTCTCCTTGGATATTGAGCGTGCGTGAAAGAGCTAACTGATACCAGTGCGGACCACGGCACAGCGTTCTCTTCAGCACCCTGCTCATGGCCATGCCTCTGCAGGCTCTCCTTGCCACTTCAACCAGGAGGAAATCTGAGAAACTTAGGTCTTTTTTCTGTCCCCTCGCAGTTTTGATTAGCAATGCTTAATGAGATGGAAGATCTAGTGAATCCAAATCAGCTTTCATATGTAACAGTAGTTTCCAAATATCCTTACTTTTTTTGTACTGAAAAGGAACTTTCTGCTAATTAAAGAATCTGATGTTAATTTCTTTCTTTTAAAAGGAATGAGCTCTAATTAAAGTTGGGTTTGACCGTGACTGAAGATCTGTACCAGAAGTCTGAATGTCACTGTGAAACTGCAGATGACATGGCTAGTCTGTCATGCGACATTAACTTTTTGGATCCACACGTTTTGCCCAAATCCAACAATTCTTCCGATTTGTTGGCAGGGATTAGGAGTACCCACTGCTATGGCTACACCATCCCCTGAGAAAATGATCTTATGAAAGGAGCTAACTAGAAATGAGGCCATTTAAGTATTTTCAAAGTGTTTGGGGACTTTTCTAGCTACTATGACAGTTGTGGAAACACACATCTGGAGGGGGAGTTTATATAGATCTAGGAGACTCTCTAGCACAGGATAGGGTCCCTGTCCTTATGCTGTTGCATATTTTTGTCCCGTTAGTTACTGTGGAGCCAGCCTTGTCAAGCTCTTAAGGTGATGAGCTTGCAAACTCCAAGCCAGGCAAAGGCTCCCAGTGACTCATAAGGCCTGTCCCTTCCCCGCTTTTAATCCTGCCCAGAGACATTCTGCTTGGAATTCATTGAGAAATGGTGAGTGCTTTTCAGTGCCTCTGTGCTCTCCCTCTTTTTAGTAATGTTTGTACACACAGATCCCTCTTTCTTTCGAGTGTTTCATTTCATGCTGCTTGTTATGCTACTCTCTTACGTAAAACACAGTATCTTTAGATTGGAGCCAGGTGAAGTAACTGGAGTTTTGCCTCCAGTTGAGGACAAATAGCAGTGTTGATCTGCAGGAGATCTCTCAAGGAGATGTAGCCAGAGAGCACTCTCTGGACTGGAAACAGGTTTTCTCCTGCTGGTTTTCCATCCTCCCACGTAGTACATTGGAGCTAGTTTAATACAATTTATGGTGATGAGGGAGAATGGAGTAGAGAGAGTCTGAACAGTCTTCTGACCTCCTCTCAGCCTTCCCAATAGTGCTGCTTGTTACCGTCATAAATGTATGTATGTGATGTGACCTGTGCAGTGAAGTTGTTCAGTCCTTCCCCCACCCCTGTTTAGACTGGGGCTGCATCCATCCTTGCTGCATCCATCCTTGCCTGCATCCATTCTTGCCAGCATCCATTCTTGCCTGCATCCATCCTTGCTGCATCCATCCTTGCCTGCATCCATTCTTGCCTGCATCCATCCTTGCCTGCATCCATCCTTGCCTGCATCCATCCTTGCTGCATCCATCCTTGCCTGCATCCATTCTTGCCTGCATCCATTCTTGCCTGCATCCATCCTTGCTGCATCCATCCTTGCTGCATCCATCCTTGCCAGCTGAGTGAAGTTTAACTTCATGTCATGACAGTAAACGGCAACATAATACGTGAAGGCTTTTCATGCACTTCAGTTGATGGGACTGAGGTCAGTTGAAATAAAGAAACCCACTCACGTTAATTACTCAAGTAATTAAAATCTGTATATTGAATTTGTGTTACAGTGTATAGTGTTAAGATTCTTCACTCATAGAAGAAACAAAATGTAAAATCTTTTAATTATTATTATAGATATTTCAGACAGAACCAGTGGAGGCAAGCACAGAAGAACACTGCAATTTATTCATCAATAAAAGCAAATAATTTGGAAAATGGGAACAAATTTGCCAGTAGTTTCAAACTGGCTTTGTGTGGGATATTCAATATGCCACACTCATGATCTAAACCTAGGAGAGGATCCTGAAAATCTGTTGAATATTCAACTTTCCTACCTTGTGTATGTTTGATCCCATGTTCCTTACACAAACCTGTGTAAGGGCAAGTTCACATTATATGAAGAAAGGACTGAGCTATATAAATTTGCAGTGAAATATGCAGTACCTTAACTTAGCATGAGAGGGATCCACTTGGCTATACCAGGCCAAATTGAATGTTTCTGATTTTTATAGCTCTCACTACCAGTAGTCTGTGTGACAATAAGTATTATTTTAAATGTGCAAGATGCTATCAACCCATATCCTTGTCTGGCAAAGGAGACATTGCACTAGGAAGCACGGTGGTTCCTCATTCGAGGACTTTGAGGGCCTTCACCTTGTCATAATAGAAGACAAGCAGATTCGTCTTGTGTACTATATATGCTGGAGCACTGACAAACAGATTAACAAAAAAACCTTATTACTTGCATGCCTCCTGCGTACTTCGCTGTGTGCCAGCAGATGTTAATGATCAGTGTTCCGGCAGTGTGCGTGTCTGGGTCTCTTTCTCAGTAGATGTTAGCAATATATGAAGGGCTAGATCCCAGAGACTGCAAATCTCCTCACCGCCAGAAGCAGTGCTATTGCAATACCAGCTGCATCATGTTAAAAATGTGGTCCTTAATCGGCCTTTTCAATGGGGTGTTTCTTGCTTTTGTGGTTAAATTCTGCCACGTGCGGCATTTCAAAACAACGCCGTGGAAGGTCTGTTCCACATTTCTCAGGCCCAAAGCACACACAGTCTGCTAGGTACCTGAAGGTGTACCAAATATTATGAATCCTGCTGCATATATATTCACATATGAATGAGATCAGCCTTTCTTTTTGGAAATTTTAACTCCAGATTATTGTGGGTTGTCACATTTCTAAAGAATCTTGGACTAAGTTCTCATTTGCTAGTCATCTTCCATATTATATCTGCTTCAAAGCCTGCATAGATAAGCACTTCCAAATTTACCGATGGCTGCAGTTACAGTTTATCAACTGGACTGTGGATCATCAGAATCCGTACTTCAGTAGGATTTCTTTAATCAACTGTCGAAGCCTCAATGCAAAGGCACTCATTGAAACAATACTCACTTCTGTTCATAATATGAACTGTCATGGCTTTGGGGAGATAATATTGAAGTTGTCCTCTTTTCTGAAGGTTTCTGTTCATTTTCATGACTTTTAATGTTCAAAAGGATGAGAGAGTTCTCAATTTTTTTAATTATATCTCTGGAAATTAAGTTTGACTGGAGAGCAGTATTTCTTGTCCTGAGTATTTCTTCCTCTTGAAAACTTGTAGATCCTGTAAATTCAGGTACAACTGTTTTTTTTAAGGTGACTAGGTTCTACTTCACGTAAATATGAAATCCTTTATGTTCTATATAAACAAGAATCCCTCCTTTCTAAGAAATATGAGATACTACAATGGAGCTACACTGATTAAAGTAATTTATAATGCAATATGTATTTCTTTTGTGCTTAAATGTACAAGTAAGAGAAAGATTATCAGAAACAAGTGGTTCTTCCTTCTAATTTGAATAATTAAATCATACTGATATTAATAGCTATTATAGTTCAGAATCACATTTCAAGCCCCACACTTTAACCTACAAGATTAACTTCTAGGTTTTGGGTTGCAGCTCAGTAAATTGTAGCTGAAAGGCTAACATCTGCAAGCATATAGTCTCTCAACTTCCTGTGAGCTAAATATCTAACTTCAGTGTGTAGCAACTGCATTTTATTACACTGTTGCCTAGTAGTACTAGTACTAGGTAGCTTCCAAAGGCTGAAGTTGTTTTAACCTATGTAGTTTCTCACATATTAATATATTGAGTGGAACTGAATAAAGTTAGATAAAAATTTAGCTGTCTTTTTTGTTGGTCCTTCTTCAAACTTGTCTCCTGCTAGTGGGACAGTGCACAGTGTTCCCCAGGATGAAATTTATTGAATGACTTTCTGTTTTGAGAACCTCCTTTGGTCCATTTATTTGGCTTAGACTGGTGGGGGGATTTTGTTTGCTTCTAAGCAGAAGAGGAGATTACCTTGAGCTGCTTCACCTTAAAGAAAATTCTATTGCTAATTTTCATTCTTTCCTGGAAATATTGGGCCAGTTTCTCCACCATTTTTTGTCATGCCCCAGAAGTAAAATAATGCAAGAAATATGAGAGACTTCACTGCAGTTTGATTTTGCTCTTTTACCTAGCTAATTTCCACAGAAATACAGGGTTGTACTCTGTGTATGAGCCAAAGATTCTAATGGAGCAGGAAAGCATATAATTCTTTCTTCTTACACACTTTTTCTGGTTTAACTTCACAAGCCTTTAGAATTTAGAGTAAGGAAGGAGAGGGTTTTGCAGAGGCAGGTCAGACATCCAGCTCAGAGAATCATCAAAACAGAAACACTGTGACTTAACAGCCCATTTTGACCTGGTGTTGACGCCAGATTCCTCTTTGTGGAAAGAAAGGAGTGTTTGGTTCAAGGTGCTGCTACAGAGCTCAGAATTTCTGGGATTCCCAGTGAACTGGGATCTCAAAAAATTTGAATAGTCACTCTGTATCACCAAGGGCTATCCAGCAGAGCACAGTGGCTGGATTCTTTGTTAGAAGGTCTCTCTTCATGCTGTGTGCTTTGTTCTTGTTGATGTTTGTATTAAGATGGATATTTGGGGGGAATTTATAGGGAATTAAGCATTTGAAACGTATTTTCTTATCAGCAAGCTTAGCTATGTGTGGGGAGGGGAGAATAAATAGGGAGATGACCGATAGCTTTTTATGTTGCACAATAGCAAGAAGCATTAATGAGTGACCATCAGTAGTAAAGGCGAGGGAAGGATAGTGAGATGCAGACTACGTGTGCAAGAAGGACCAAACGGTTTCAAGGTAGGGTGAATGAGCACTCCCCACAGCCAATGAAGGGCTGTGGTTAGTGATCTGAACGCAGGTTCAGTGAAGTACGCAGCCGGTGCTGCACCGCAACTGCATTGCTGGGAAGAGAGATGCAAGCCCGCGGCAGCGCTTATGTTAACACTTGTTTTATTCTGGCTGTCTGGATTTCTGCTTTGTGTTGAGCGCTTGCGTGGAATTATCAAGCCCTTTTCCATTCCCATTAACGTCAGGAATTAGATTCTTTCAGCACTTGTATAAACAAGCTAGTTGAGCACATGGCAATAGTGACCATCTGCTTTGATTTCCCAAATATTTTTTAACAATTATTTATTTGTAATTTATAAAAATACAAGCTATTAAAGTCAGTATTAGAACTAAGATGTTACACTGCTTTAGCTTTTGTACAGCAAGACTAAAATAACAATGGAATTCCAGTTTGGTATAATAAAAGACTGTTATAAATACCAGAAGACAACCTCTGTATTTATGATACTAATGATATTGCTGATAATTTGCCTGTGTATGACTGTTGCGTTGTAGTCAAGGTTTCTGCTGTAAACAAGACATTTAGTGTCACTAAGTAGAGGCTCACTTTCTTATATAATGTAATAAGCAACATTTATTGTGTAGTTGCTTCAGTGTTTTATAGTTCTGTGCTTGAATACTGAGTGCGATTAATTAGTCGATATCGTAATGGAGAACATCTTCCATCCCATAGCTAGCATGGGAGCATCCGTAATGTGGCCGGTGGTGCTGACAAACTGAAAGCTTTCCATGGGTCTTACCATTGAAAATAAACAATAAAAGCCTTAATTGGATTTATAGCACTACATCTGCAATGTTTTCAGAAGATTCCTTTTCATCTTGGAATTTTCCATTGCAAAGTCTTTATTTAAAAATAGGATGTTTAAATTAACATTTTACTGTGTGACTGGTGTTAGAATTTGTTCAATCCAAAGAGCCTGTCACTATTAATAATGCAGAGAATGGCATATAGGGTGGCATTATAAGAAGCAGGATTTTTCAAAGCATAGGATGCTTTAAAATCATCAATGAAACTTAGCCTCTCCATAGTTGCTAATCTAACTCTTACTGCAAGAATAAAATTAGGTGAAATCAAGACCATCAACAGTGTGTACTAGATGCAATCGTGGGTTTTTTTTAATATATATATATATGGCTTTTCACACTTGGTGTGCTCATTTGCACTGTGTCGCATCCGTAAGCACATGCGTGTGTCCCTGGTACATGTTTGCATTAGGGCTTTACTCACAAAAGGTATGTAAATAATAGCTACAGTGTAGAGGGTTGATAAATATAATGAAGCTCCGTTCAACTTGAATGTTTATGGCAGTGGAAAAACTGTACATTCAAGACATTTTGGAACAGCTCAGTTATTAGAGGGTCACAACCTAACAGCCCACACTGCAGTCACCTCCCTCCTCTGCTGTATCTCCATGATCTTCCCTTACCCAAAGAGAAAACTACTGAGATCAGCCTTTCTTCCAGAGGGCACCTTACTTAATATAGCTCTTACTGCCTCGTTATCAGACTTCGAAAACTTTGTAAAACCTTGGTATCTTCAGGTCCTTCCCAACGGATCATAGAATCGTAGAATCTTTTTGGTCAGAAAAGACCTTTAAGATCAGGGAGTCTGGTGTTACCCTAACACTGCTAACGCCATGACTAAGCAATGTCCTTCAGCACCTCGTCCACACATCTCTTAAGTGCCTCCAGGGATGGTGATTCAGTCACCTCCCTGGGCAGCCCCTTCCCATGCCTGACAACCCTTTCAGTGAAGAAATTTTCCTAACATCCAATCTAAACCTCCCCTGGAGCAACTTGAGGCGGTTTCCTCTTGTCCTATCAGTTCTGGTTGAAACTCATGACCAAGAGCCAGTAGGGGAAGGAGCGATAGAAGCTGTAAGGGTTGCACAGAAAACAAAGCTAAAGACTTAGAGATTTCATATCTGAATTAAAAAATTAATTTCATGAATTTTTGTCTCTTTTTCTGAATTGGAAATTTATAAGCCAAAAAATAATTTGACTTTCAGAAGAGTGTAATAAATAGCACTTAAAACTCTTTTAACAAGTCTGTACTGAAGATAGTGGTACATTTTTAAAGTATTAGTAAATTTTTTATGTTTACTTAGAACACCGTGCTCTGCAAAACCATTAGAATAATGGCAACATTTTAAATCTGGGCTTAGAAAGCACACTAGTTCATCTTTTTATTTACAAACCACGTGTTTGACGATTCTGTGTGCTTAACAAACATACCTTTATTCAGCTTCCCCCTAGAGGGGTCACTGACACTTATCCATACAGAGAGGTCTTTTAAACAATTACACTACTCTTCAATTTTTTACAAATTTTACCACAAGTTCAAGCTGATGGAAAACTTGTCAGTCTTCCGTGTAACTGTGTTGAATAGTAGTGGTATGACTGCTACTTTGCTTAATACAGAACAATTTAAAATTGAGAAATATGGATGTAAGACCAAACAGTCCGAGTCAAATTGTCTTGAAAGATAATATGAATTTAATTTAGTGCAAAATGCAACTTGTGGCTCATGCATATTCCCTAGCAGGGTTAGCAAAGACTAAGATCTTCACAGACATGGACAATTGTGTTCTAGCTGTCATCAGATCTCAGGAATGAAGAAGCATCTTCTTAAAGCTTTAGGATGGGTAATAGTGTTCATTCTTGCAAAGAAAGAGTATTTATGAAGCAAAAATCTTGATCAAGACTTTTAGGCAAAGCTGTAAGGATAAAACCTCTCTAGGAACCTGTTCAGCATCATGAACCTTTAAGACTGGGTTGTCCCATCTGCATTCCAAGCCGTCTGAGAAGTGGGGAGTATCTCTGCTTCTTTCAGTTTTTGCCCAGGGGCGTGGCTGACATACTCTATGTGTTTGTATGTGTGCATAGAAAGATACCTATGCAATAACGTCCTCTCTTCCTGTTTCCGGCTATTAGTGTAATGTTGTTAAGTTAAAAAGATACATGGTTTTGATAGGGATATATTTAGGTAAAATTCTTCCTGATCTAAATGACCTTGTGTTGGCAATAAACTATCACACTGTGAGCTGGTCGGAATTTAAAAAAGCCAAAAGAATATAGCTGAGGACAAGTTACCCAAACCATAACACAGCATAAGAAACTCATGTAGGAATAGAGGGTGGGAAGAAAAGGAAGGGATTTTTCCACCAACTCTCACTGGAGTACCATCATCCTGAACATATCCCTGCTTCTGGATAATTCCTGCTGCCATATCTGAAAGTATTTTTCTATATTTTGCAGTTTAATTCCCTTTTTCAGTTGATGCAATGACGTAGTGCATAGGCAGCTATTCATATAGGACAGCTTTAACCTCAGCATATTCCCTCGTGTCAGCAACTTGCTGTGCCCAGACCAAGAGTCCTGCCTTTCGGGGCTTGTGAGGTTGGGCACGGCACCACTGAGTACAGCTCTGCGGCTTCTCCCTCCGGAGCTAGTTTACAGGAAGCTTTGGGTCCCTGTGTTACTTCATGGCTTTGTACCAAGACCAGATATGAATAGCAACAGACCAGTATCCATATGGACTGTTTTCTTTCGAACAGGTCCTGGAAGCGCGTATATAGTAATTTGGTTTGAGATTGGACATTTGCATTAGTCTGTGATTTTATAGTTAGTCTCCAAGCCTTTAAATAACATACCTTATGAGTAGCCGGAAGAGAAATTCAAGCACAGTGAAGTCTACGAGTTCAGCCAGATAGTTAAGGTATGTTTAAGGCCTTCAATAAAAATTACCAAGATGTAGGAAACCAGAAAGTTACAATTTTAACAAAGCTTGGCTGGCTAAGCAATTCACTGAATTTCACTTGCTGAAATTGATAATGACCAGAAATGGAAGGATGACCAGCAATTTGGCTTGAAGAGCTGTCAGAATAAGTTTAAAATCACCAAACTCCCTCAGTCTACGGTACTTCAACTGCAAACAGAAAGGAAAATCTTAACAGTTCTGATTTGTTAAGTTTATGGCTGTTCACTCTTTGGTTCTTGGTTTATTAGAATAACAAGTGTTTTACAAAAAATTCACCTGATTAAAAGTGTAGTCTAAAATGGAAAAGAAAACAAGCAAAAAAAAACTCCACCACCAAAAAATAATTTTATGGGTCTTAGATTGATGTATATGTTTTATAAAAATCAGGAGAAGATGACTGAAAAAATAGCAGGATTATTGCTTGCATACTCATTTAAGTAGTCTCCCATTTCTTTTCACGGAAAGTGGAGTCAATCAGTGCATGATACGGGCCTGTTCCAGGGGTAAATGAAGACAACACGCATAAAGAGCCTGTCATCTTGAAAAGTCAAATTCTCTTTTTTACAGAAGCTAGAACTTATTTAGGGAATGAGAGAGGAAATGTAGGAAGAGAAAGGATGGTCTTCTGGCTCAGCTAGTTTATTACTGCTCTGGAAATTAATCTACCCCCTAACTTTTATGTGATGATTGACAAGTCACTCTTATGCTGCCTATTGCACGTGAGTTTGTTATGGCTTGATGCTGTGCGTTCAGCCCCCTCATCAGGAAGGTTTGGAGCAAAGCCCATACATGGTTCTTTAACATGCAGGGTGGTTTTTTTCTACCCAGTTACGTCGTAAAAGGTTGCACAGTTAATATGATTTCTGGGTTCACCATGCAGAACAGGATGAATGGAATATGAGAAAGCAGTGTGCTTTCTCTGCAAAAGCAAGGGGATAGTGGGTGTTTTGTTGCTACAAAACATAAACTGACTGCCTCACGGGAGGGTCACAGTATAATAAATACCCACGATGGTATGTGGGAAAGGCTTGCGTTCAGTCTCGTGAATTTTTAGGGACCATTTCATCTTCAGAAAGAGCAATGAAAATAATTTATTCCCCAAGTTTTCTTATTCTCTTCCTACTTCAGTATCACTGTGAACCAGTCCGTTTCCTTCTAGGGATTACTGTCCCTCTCAGTTCTTTGCGTTCCAGTCAGATGACATTGTCTTGGGTCATGCCTGATGGCCAACAGAGAAGATAATTCCTGCCTGAACCCTGGACAGTCCAGCTAACTTTTCCAGATCCAGAGTAGGCAAGAGAAGCAATTCCAGACTTTCTGCCTCTATCCTTGAGGAAAAATAGTACTATTCAGGAGATATACATTAGGAAACAGCAATAGGAGCTGTGAGCAAGTGCAACACCACTTCGTAATAGAAAGTCTCATGGTATTTTAACTGTTGATCTCTTCAAAGTCTCTTAACATGCGGCGTATGACTTAAAGATGTTGGTTTAGTGAATTTACAGACATGCAGAGGAACAGGAAGTAGGTTGTGCTGAATAGAAGGGTCATCTCATTGGCATCTTTCAGTCAGGAACCACCCATATGCACTTCTCAAACTGAAGTGAATTTATTCATTTGTTTATTATGTGACGATACAATATGGATTTTTTTTTTTAATTCCTTCAGAAGTACTAGACAACCGGTCATGGGTTTCAAGCTAGAACTGAGACTAAATAAAAGAAGGAATTCAATGTTGTGCTGAAAGGACAAGGGGTAGCGGGTTTAAACTGAAAGCAGGGAGATTTAGATTGGATATCAGGAAGAAATTCTTCCCGGAGAGGGTGGTGAGGCACTGGAACAGGTTGCCCAGAGAAGCTGTGGGTGCCCCATCCCTGGCAGTGTTCAAGGCCAGGCTGGATGAGGCTTTGAGCAACCTGGTCTAGTGGAGGGTGTCCCTGCCCATGGCAGGGGGTTGGAACTAGATGGTCTTTAAGGTCCCTTCCAACCCAAACCAGTCTGTGATTCTATGATTCTATGAAACCAGACATGGAAAATTCCTACCTAAATTTTTACTATTTAACAAATTTGAAGAATAGATGTAACTAACAGGCAAACCACTAACATTATAACTTACTGACATTTTGCATCTAAAAACTCCACAGCGTAAGCATCCACTGCAGTTCTTGAAGTAAGTTGCCAATCCTACTTTGTTTCCGATTATCCCAATCACTGCAGCTAAAAACCGAACACCACAACTGTTTCACTAACTAGTGCACTTCTCGCTTGCATTAAAGAGAGAACCACTTTGAAGATGTATGGTGATTAGTTAATAATGTTTCCTAGGTGATCTCTCCTGGGACAAGGGCAGGCCCGCTGCTGTAAACTGAGTCACAGCTCTTGCTTTGGCAGGAGGAAATAGAAGGCAGTACCCTCCAAATTATTATTACGGAGTCAAGAGATATGTAAACAGTGAAGAAAAGCCTCTTAAAAAATATAGTGCATCCTTTTTTCCCCCAGATAGTATATTTCAGATGGAAACTTCTGGTTCTGAGGTCATTTATGTACAAAACCAAGGTGAAGCCAGAGTAATTAATGTTCTAATTAATACCTAAAGATAATGATTTTTTCAAATCCATCATTATAAACTGCTTTATGTGTCTTTCAGTGAGGGAGGGAGATGGAATCTTTAATCCCTTCAGAACATCTGTACATGAAAAATGTACTATGGAGCATTGCTTGTGCATTTTTAATTATCTAATTATGCTTCCTCTTTCAAAGAAACTGTCGCGTTACCAGCAGCCTTTCTTAATGATTTGAAAAAGACTGAAAAATAGTTTTAATCAGGTTTTCATTTAATTATTTCAGTTGATTAAGATGAAATATAATTCATAAACTTTTAGTATAAGCACATTAACATTTTTAACAGGCAGTACATGTTATTTTTAGAATGAATAAATGTAGGAAAGTAATTCTAGCCGTGGCTCAGACCTCAAAGTAGCTCTCACTTGCTCTATCTTCATTGCAGTTTGTCTTTTTGAAAATGTTTTCTGTATTTTCTTCATTAGTCCTGTCCTCCCACTGTTCCATTGAGCCTTTGGGATTTTCCTCCTCCATTCCCTATGTTGTAGCTATTACCTGTTGCTGTTATTTACTTTTGTAAAGGAACAGTGAGCATCTATTTCATATCGGTGATGTAGCCTTTTTATGTGAAGAGCAGTGGGATCACTGGTACTTCAGTACCTTGTGCCTTGGGGAGAAAAAAGCAATACAGCGTGTTGTAACAGGGAGAGCATTACTGCTGAATGGAATACAGAGGAAGAAAAACCGGTGAATTCAGCTTTCTTGCTACTGAAGAATCTTTCCTCCCTGCAGTGGTGAGCATAAAAAAATCCACATTTTTGTATTTGTCATACACAGCACCCAGTACCTATTCTCTTGATACAGATTTAACATTTATACGCTTGCTGTGTTTGGTACGCGTGACCTTAATATATCCATGACGATTTGCAGTCAAGTTCGGGTCAGCTGAGCTGTTTGCCCTTTGATTCCTTTAGCCTGTCCACATCAGCATTAACAGCAATACTTAACCCCGAGCAGCATTCCCGCAGTAACTAACTGCTTTTTGGGTGGATTTCGTTGTAAGATCCATGTGATTAGTTGGCTTCTGATCAACAGACTCTGTTGCTATATTCCAACATGGAAGTTTCCCGTTCTTCCAAAGTGGGATTGATTATTCGAACTCCCAGTGGAGACTTCTGTAACGAAATCTTCCCCAGCCCTTACCTTGGTGAGAGTTTACCCTTTGAACACAATGGGGCTGGGACTGTGTCGTTCCAGAGGCACCATCTGTGTCTCCAAGTAGAACTTTTTGACAGGAAGGAAAGTTAAGAACAGATAGAATAATTTACAAGAGTTACTGAACTTCAGCTGTAATACACCAACAGGACTCTAATATGGTAACTTTACAGGAGAAGCAAGTTTTTTGGGGATTCTAATAGCTATTTCACGGATTTCATATCAATGTGCATGTTAGATCAACATGTCGTTCCAGTTGGTACAGACTGTACAAAATTATTATTTCATTGAATCAGCTAACTTCTTTATGGTCTAAAAAAGTCTCTTGGCTAAGTAGGGAGAATTTGAACATAAGGTATGTGTTTGTCCTGTGGTTTGCAAAGCACCATGTTTGAATTCATTTATGAAACACCATAAATTGTGCAGTAATTAATCTTGCAGGAAACGTTATATATCATAGGTAAATGTAGCTACATATTCTAAGACTGACAGGGCAATTTGTGGCTAGGTAATTTGGAGTTTGGATTTATAAATTAGATATCATGTAACACTAATAGCAAGGCTTAGTTTCTTTTTAGAAATGTAATGTTCCTCATTATAGAAGAGTGCTCATCTTCCCTTCGGTCCACAACTGTTACAAGTTTAGGAGGTTATTAGTATTCATGAGCTACCTCATTGCAAAAGGGTGCCACAGGGGCTATGAATTAGTACGTGATTCTGCGTTCGGCAGAAGAGAAAGGAAGCTTACTAGCTCATGCTGGGGAAGGCCAGGGATTCTGTCAAAAGGTTCAACTTACTGCAACTGTGTGGAAAGAATTTATGTTAAAATACCATCTATACGGCCAGGAATACCAGGGATTATTTATTTACTCATGGCTTGCATTATTGAAAAAAACAGATGGAGTAAAAAGGAGTGATCATGAAAATAAACACCTAAAGTATTTTTTATAAATCATCACAAAGTGTGAGAGAATGAAGGAAATGCTTTAATTTTAGCAGTGGATAATCACTTAGGACTTTTTCCCTAAAAGGATATACCTCCAGATATTTCATAGGTGAGTTTATGGGCAAAGTTTGTTCTAGCTTCCTGTGTCTTACTATCTTTCTTTTTCAGGTGGTATGTACTGTCGGCAGGTATTTTATGTAGTTAAAGAAATACTGAGTGTATATCTATATACTAATTTTCTCAATCCAAATAACTGATCCAGTATAATTTTATGCATCTTTCATATAAGTATTAGATAGCTGTATATAGAAAGATCTGCAATGATTTAATACATATAGTTGGCCTTGTTTCCGTTCTGTGTAGTTGTGTATGCCATAGTGTCATATAAGCAAGTATAATCCACAGTGTCCTTGTACTGGGTTCATTTTATAGGATTTACCTCAGGGTTAATTTTTAGGGCAACTTGTAATTCTAAATACTCTTTGAATAAGTGTTTTTTTCTGAACTGATCATTCTTCGTTCCCACAGATACAATTTTCAGGTGGCATCAGCCTGCAGAACTGAAAGTGCTGCTTTCTTTCACAACCCTGAAGTCTGACATGTAAACACAGTCTTGATTTTGACTTAGGTAGTACTGATACCACTTTAGATAGGATCCAGCTCAAATGAATATGTTTTGGCAGGAAAATGTAAGCGTTTTTCCCTTGGGAAAGGGAATAATGTCGTCCTGGATGATGCAGGAGCCCGGGGATAGCCGGTTACCCTGGTGCAGAAGCTCCAGGGAGCCCAGGCAGGGGGACAGCTCTGCTCCTGCTGGGGCCAAAGGGGTTTTTGCTTTAGTTGTTTACCTCAATTAAAAAATAAAATTAAAATTAGAAATCAAGGGACTCTTTCTCCATGCTAAATATCCATGAAGTAAAACAGAGGCACAGATAGAGAGTGTGTAGCGGTTCTTAATATGCACATTGATGACATTGTTATGCCAATAATTGGAAATAGCCTAAGATTTTTGCTGAACTAGTCACTGAAAGAATCTCTAAAGATGGTCAAATTATTTTAAATAAAAATGTAGTGAATTATTTAATTTAGCAATAAATAGGGTATACTGATAAATGCATTAGTCTTAGTTATCCTGCTACTGAAAACTGTCTTTCTTTATTGTGTTATGATAACAAGGTTTGCATCAACAATATAACTTAATAATTCACCAATTTTAGCCACAGGTCTGCAAAAAAACTTGTGCCTGCATTTAAATGAATGTGTCAATAATCCCAGCAAGTCCAGTAAAGGAAAATCGAATTTTAGGTATGTTATGATCAGAAGGATTAAGTGCCAAAGGATATATCTAAATTCATGCAGGTCTTTTGCTTCTGTGTGCTTCATAAATTAAACTCTGACCGTGCTGAAGAAAGTAACAGTGTGAGCTAGGAGCTGTTTCTCTGTATGACAGCCAGGAATGGAATGGAAAACTGTGTTCTAAGGGTACTCAATCAGATGGTGTAAGAAAACTGAATTTTAAATGCCCAGCCTTTCAATACTGTTCTAATTAATATCAAATAGTAAACTAGCCCAGGGATTAGATGAACACAAAGGAACCTTAACCTGTTTGCTTAGTTATGACAGGGGGAAGTATTGGACAGCTGTAGGATTTGATCCTTGGTCCTATATGACTAAGCCTGTTTCTAGCAAATTAATAGCTATTTCGTACTAGGAGTACACTAGAACATAGCTCCTAAGGAAGTAGGACGTGATATTTCAAGGTAAAAACAAGTACAAGATCAATCTGAATTCCAAGTATCTCAATCTTTCTTTTTTGTAAGTAAGATGAATCTTCTAGGTCCCTCTACCTGTCACGAAGAGTGAAAACTGAAATTTATATGGGTCTTTGAAAAAGCAATTTATCTATTATTCAGAAAGTATTCACAGTCCTTGAATTAGGGAATTAATACATCAAAAATGGGGTTTTCCCAAAGTTACAGTACTATCAGTTCTTATTTCTCAACTGATGGACAGAATTGTCTCCTAAACACTTATTAAATAATCTGAGATTAGAGCACTTCAGCTCTGTTGTACCAAAAAAGCGAAGACTGGCATAAAACCATCATGAGATTAGTGTTTATTATATTCCTAAACGTTTGAAATTCAGTAGAGCAAAGTCAGTAGTATGATAATTATTTCTTTAATTGCATGGCAGATTTTATAGTCCATTAAACTTTATTACTGTAAATGATATGTTTATAGATGTCAGCAAAGTACATGTCAATATAGCTTGAATGTCAACAGATGCTCTCAACAAAAGTATTTTCAGTTTCTTCCCTCTCTCCTACTCAAGTATTGATGCATAAACTCAAGAGTTCCAAAACTGACAACTCGGTGGCTCAAAATAGGAACAGAATGACTACAGGAAGCTTTGAGTGGGAGATATCCTCAGCATTGCAGAAATAGTCACTGAAATCCAATTCCAAGTGCTAGTGGAAAGCAGTTATCTGTGTGGAAAGGAATTGTCCGTGTCTAATCAAAGTAGAAAGTAGGACCCCTGAAAATGATGCCTGTGTGATTCTGCCCCCTCCAAGCATCAGGCTGTACTTGTGGTCTGCCCTCTGCTTGAGGCGGCAGAGCGTCTCCTCCTCCAGAGGAGCAAACCAGTCAGTGGTGTTGCCTTCCAGCATCCTGTGGGCACAGGTGTGGGGCCTTTTTTCCTCAGCAGAGGAGGAAAAGTGGGGGAAAAGCATATGTAGCTTATGCAGTAAACACCTGCACTATGTTAGGGACGCGATTCATATTAAAGCCAAGAAATTAATACTTACTTCCCTCAAGATTGGTCTCTATATTTTTGAAAATGAGAAATATTTTAGGTCACTTTTTCTCACTTTGATATTATTTTTAAGTGAACAGAACTGGTTTGCCTTAAACAAAACCTTTCCCTTAATCCTTGCACTTTTATAGGAAATGGTCTTTTTGTGATTTTTTTTCTTTTTTTTGAATAACCAAATGTGCCATTGAAAATCCTCCTGGAATGACTGAATATATATGTGTGTGTGCTCACAGACATTTGAGGGAGTGGTTTCTGGGGGAAATCTACAATAAGTACCAAGGCATTTTACATAGAAACATCAAAATACATATGTCCTTCCATTTTTGCCATGCAAAGCTGAAAGCCAGTCACTAAAGTCGCAGTGGGACAGGAAGGAAGAAGAGAGAATTACTATAAGCTCAGCGTGCCTAAGGAGGTCCACTAAAATGTGTTCTTGAGTAGTTCAGTGCCTCACAGCACCTTCCCTGTGTGAAGGTGGGAGCTGACCTTTTACCTGAACTTATCAGGAGCAGATCCTAAGTGCTGAACACAGTTAAATGCCTGTAAGGACAGTGATAATGACCTTTTTGTTAAGTGTTGTTTATTTAGGACTTTACTTTTCCAGCTTCTTCAAAAAGTATTGTCTAGTTTTGTCTGCTCTTACCTATGGTCATACAATAATAAATCTTGGTAACTATCAGGAAAACATAATTTAGGTATACATTATTTTGTATTTTCATGGATCCTTTTTTTTAGACAGGGCTGATTTAAGCTTTAGCACATCCATAGAAGTCACAGGATGTCAGTTCTTCTCCCATAGACCCCTTCATTTCTCCATGGCAAGATTTCCTGTCTGTCTGAAGCCTGACATGACATAGAGAATCCTGCACCTCTAACCCCTCTCTTACATATTTTAGGGTGGTGGTGGGTAGAGGAGCCGTCCATCACACCTGCTGGGAAGGGAACCTGCTGGGAGAGGCAGCAGGACTGTCCCTCAACAAGTAAATTCAATATTTGACTTGAAAGTACAGAACTACTGAAAAAGAAATCCCTAAAATCAGTACTTTGCCAGT
Source organism: Rhynochetos jubatus (assembly GCA_027574665.1). NCBI lineage: Eukaryota > Metazoa > Chordata > Aves > Eurypygiformes > Rhynochetidae > Rhynochetos > Rhynochetos jubatus. The sequence continues at coordinate 93,260,022 of CM050650.1, read as the reverse complement.
AGGTCTACTAATCAGCAGTACAATGTCAAGGAATATTCCACGTGCTAGACTGATTTAACAACTACATCTGAAGTGAGTCAGGCTGCAGGTTAAATTTCTGGGTCTCTGCAGAGTGATAGCTAACTGCATATTGCCATTAGAGCTAGGGCATTGCTTGGGCATAGCAGTGTTGGGACATTAGTGTGTCCCGTGTGTGTTTAAGATTATTCTCTAGAGCATGTTTCTGAATACTTTATCCAGCCTTTATGAGCAGGAGCAGGAAAAGGATTGGTACAGAAATACCGAAATGCAATACAATAGCTAAAGAAAATCTAACAGAACTGACAGAGTGATTCATCTTTCTGTCAATCAGTGAAATTTCTGTTGAGTTATTAGGGTTTTTTGCCTGAAAATTATTTTGCCTTCCTACTGTGATTATTTACCTTTAAAGAAGTAAGAGAGCAAACACGTAAATATTACATTATGTTATCTCTTCTGTCTGTGAAGTATGGCAGTATGGAAGATGATATCTTAATATCTATTAGGTCTTAAGGCTTTGTTGAACAGTGACAATGAGATACGTGTATTAACCTACACCTATTTTCTTGGCCCATATTCATTTTCTTTGGTCGTAAAATTGCTGGTTTATTGCTTTCTGTATTCTGGGGATACAGGCAGGAAGGCTGCACATGACTTTTAAATGTTGCGTGTCTCTCTTTTTGTCACTCATGAAAAACATGGGAAAGTGTTCCTTCCATTTCCCTTGTAGAAGTGAAGAACAAATACTGGAAATGCATACACTGAGGAGGATCAAATTAACCTTTTATTTATGAACTAAATAAAGGAAAATGTATCAAGACTTAAAATGAATTTACTAATTAAAAAAAAAAAGGCTTTTGGAAATGCTGTTATGCAGACAAATTAACATGTTTGTTTTTACTTTGTAACTGTAGTACATTTACTCCTAAAATGCAAGGCAGACGGATGGGGACTTCAGGGAGAATCACTAAGAGCACAAGTGTGAGCGGAGAGATGTATAAGCTGGAGCACAATGATGGGAGTCAGTCGGACACGGCTGTCGGCATGGTTGGAACAGGTGGGAAGAAAAGGCGTTCCAGCCTTAGTGCCAAAGTGGTTGCCATAGTGTCTCGAAGAAGCAGAAGCACATCTCAACTTAGCCAAACAGGTGAGTGAGACACACGCTCTTCGGAAACAGGACTCTCGCCAAACATGGTTTACCATTACTTCATCTGCGGCATCTGTGTTATATGTGGACATAGACCACTCAGGAGCTGTGAATACATTTCTGAGATACTCATTTTCTTTGGTCATTAGGTATCTTCAAGAAACAACACACAAGTGCTTTTTAGAATGTGCACCATAACAACTTTCTGTCCTGATCAGTGAAAAATGTTTTGATCTCTTAGGAGCCTTGTTTACAGGTAGGCAAGGAGATGCAAAGAGACATACGTGGGTATCAACAGTGGATAATGGTTTGGCTAAGAGCAGCTTTTCATCTGTAGGAAATTTCTCTAGCAGAAGAGTCGAGCGCGAATGGGGGAACTGAAATGGATGGCAGTTATGTAACTTGGATAAAAGGTTGGACCCGTAGTGTGGCCAAAAAAATGTCTTTTAAAATTACCTTTGATTTCTTAGTCAAGAGTAAATCCAGTATTTTTTCTGTAAGAACAACACTGGCAAACTGGGGTCAGTGAGTTCAGATAAATTAGACGACAGCATGATGTTTCTTCATTAAGAACATGAGACTTGCCACTCTTCATTGCGACTTCAGAAATCTTAAAAGCTTCGTATCTGCACAGCCTGAAGGAACAAAGCTCATGCAGAAAGATACAAAAGGGAAAAAAAAATGTTTTACAGTCCCTGTCCTGCTGCCATCGAACCCCAGTGGAGACTTTTGCTCTTGTCTTCAGTGGGAGCAAGAGCTGACCCTAAGGGTGCTTTCTTACTAAAAGAAAAGGAGGGGGAAAGAGGGAAAGCTTCAGCCTAGCATAGAGTGGAGGCATATTGCAGCACTCCTCTCACATAGTCAGAGTAATCTAATCTAAGGTAAGTAGCTATATTGTTTATATCTTCAAATATCTCACCCTTTCCCCTTGGTTTTCTTTTATTGACAGATGAGCAGTAAGAGTGATTCTTTCAAAATGTAAAGCTTGGTCAGCTTTAACAAAAAGATGGTAATACTTTTCTACGCTACTCACTGACGAACTGTAAGCCAGAAAGCATACAATTACGCTGTTGGACCAAATGGTAGATGTAGCAGGTGTATTTGAAGCCCGGAATTGTAATTAATATTGTGTTGCTCAAAAATGCACTGTGGCTGAATATTAGGCTAGAATAGAAATAGTTGTATACAGTAAGATGTTTAGATGCATCAGAATCAATGACATGCTCTTAAAGGAATAGAAGGTGATGTTATAAAAAGGATTTTAGGTTGACGTTTTACTCCACTGACTATAAAGAACAAAATATTTTAAGTGTTTTACAGAATGTTTTTGTGGTTTGATCTGGTGTTCCTTCCTAGCTCCTAAATCTCATTGAAATAGGAATTGCTGTGACAGAGCAAATCTCTGCTCCATCTTACTCAGTCCAGCTCTGACCCGGAACTAGGGCTGCATGCCTAAGAGGAAGGCATGGGGGCTACGAAAATAGGATGATTCGCCTTGCATGACCCCTAACTCACTCTCCTCAGTGAAGTTAGTAAATAACTTGAAATCTAACCTGTGACTTCCAAACACTCCTCAGCTTTATCTGTTCAAAGCTCAGCTGTTCCCATTCCTCACAGAAAGATACTATAGCTCTCCAAATTTTGCTTGGTGTAGATTTCCAAAACGATAGGGATTTTGCAACGAATGGGGAACCTAAAGTTATAAGGAAACTCAAACAGCAACTCAAAAATGGAAATTACAATCATGTGTTATTCATGTTGGTAAAACAGAGCGGAGAATTATATTTAATTTGCCTTACTGTGGCTCAGGCAAACAGTACTCTCTCTGGTATAAGCAGAGCAGATAAAATGTGGCATGTTTTGTCAGTCACTATTTTTTTACCTAAATGATATCAGAATTCAGTGAATTGAAGTAATGCATTTTTTTAGAACAATATGCACATGAGACTTGATAATGTTTTCCAAAGAAAATCCATTGTTGGAGACTAAATACTTATGCCCTGAATCGGGGACCCACTTTCCTGCCCTACTGTAGTGTACAAAAGGGGAGGAGACACCTAAACAGGTCTGATTTTCGTGTGTTGTGTCCAAGTAACTTAAGAATGTCTCCACTATTGAGAATTTAAAAAAAAAAAAACAAAAAACCAACCAAAAATCTGTTTTGACAATATAATATCAACTAGGTCCTTAAAATTGATCATGGGAAATTTGGTTCTAATAGCCAAATTCTGAAGTTTTAAAACTAGCGTGTATGGACCTCCAAAAAGTGGTGCCGGGTATGACTTTCTGCTACAGGTCTTCAGTAACCGAGGTGTACTGTTGCCACAGAGCATGTATTTTAAAGGAAGTATAAAAAAATACCAAAATGTATGTGTAACCTCCATAGTTTTTCCTGAACTGGTCAGTTTAAAGGGTTGGGGTTTTTTTGGCAGGATTGTAAGGCAGGTACACATGACAAATATAGTTATTTGTTTCTGACAACTCAGAAGATCAAAAATAAAACAAAAGATCAGATATTTCTTGAAAACTGGAGGTTCCGTATTTTTGTGGAACATGTAGATCTGAAATTCTAGTTTACTACTGTCTTCAAAACCTGTAAAATTAACTTTTACCTTGCTTTTTTTCATTTGAAGAAATGGTCAATAAGGGCTGATTTTGACTTTTTGTAGATAATCCGTGCTTTTAGCATACTGCGGAGGTTTAATCTTATATAAAAATATAAGTGCTATGTATGAAAGTGCTACTGGGTAGGTATTATTTCTAAGAGTTGATTTGCTTTTCAATTGAAAAAGGAGCGTGTGTGTGAGCCTGTGCCTGCATGTATGTGTCTATATATACACACACGGACCTCTTTGCATATATAGGGCAGATCCACTTCCGTGTTAGATTTTAGAAGGACCAGTAATCCCATTATTTTTTGCACCCTTGTTCAGTGCTGTTGGAAAGTATTTATTCTATGTGCCTTATAAGATTGTCAGTGAAAGAATTATTTTTATTTTTATGGAAATCTACAAAGTATGTATTTCTGCTGCACCTTCCTTTTGATTATGTTTAAGATTTCATAATAATTCTAGTAGCTGTTCATTGAAACAATGAAATCCATACTTATATGGTGTGTTCACTGTGCCCACGAACTGAAAAGATTTATAGTTCGTCAAAAAACGCTTGTAATCTGCTGGCAGTATTCCTAATGAAAATCCAGCTCTGCTTATGGTACCACAGTTAAAAAGAAGAAAAGAAAAAGGAGGAAAAAAAAAAAAAAGAAGACAAACCCCCAGAAGGGTCACAGGAGAATGAAAATAGCTTCAGGCATATTCTATACAATTTTAGTTATAATCACATTTTTCTAGCGTTCCTTGCCAGCCTAATTTTTGTAAATAAACATATACATATATACAAAATAAACATATAACTGCAGATTGTCTAAATAATTACAGCAACTAAACTTGAAATCATACATCATGATAGGGAATCATCACCTATTGTCTTGGTTTTGGGGTACAACACTCGATTCCCCTACAGATATTCTTACATTATAGTTTCCTGACCAATGAGTGACGGAGGGCGGTATTGATCATGCTGCATTTTCATTTGGGGTTCTGGGTTTGTTTTGAAAGAGGTAAAAACTGCTGGCATCGGAGGAAAGAGGTTTTTGTAGAACTTCCACTATCAACAGAGGCATAATAATGCATGTCAAAGTGGATGGAGGTAATGCTCGAGGTATTACCAGTGAGATGCGTTCTGGAGAAAAGGAAAAGCTCAATCTCAGATAAACAGAAGTATTCCCATCCCTGGATCCATCTTGGTACATGCAGTGGCGTGCCTCTAGAAGGTGAAAGAATTCCTCCCTTTCACTTTCTAACCCCTGGTGAGCAAACAGGGGTTCAGAAAAGTCATCTGCCAGTAGGAGCACAATTGTGTTGCTCATTCTAAGCATAAACAGTGCTTTGCAACCATTCTGACACTGTATCTTCACCATCTTGCTATCAGAGGTTTGGTAGTGTCACAGCTCTATGACGTATTCAGCCTGATGCAATTGCCTGCTGGGTCAGTAAGACAGATTTTTGTCTTTAAGGCTGATGGATGGCTGTGTTTTTGTTTGTTCTGTTGAAGGACTTAGAGGATTTTCGTTCATTTCTAATGGAGGCCAACTTTTCTGTCAAAAAACTGACAGTAATAATTTGAAAGGAATTACAAAATATATTGGGAGTGTTTAGTTAATTAAGATATCCAAAACATGATAGAAACGACCAGTACAGATAGAAAGACTGCAAATACCAGCTTTGAGTTAAATATGAACAAAACACCAGAGACAGAACTGGTGAGCCTTTTGGGACATGGGCTCTGTTTTTTCTAAATATGAGTTCTTTGAGACTACTTCTGTTTTCCAAGGTGCTCAACACCATTAACATCAGTATTCTGATTAGTTTTCCACTGGCATTGCTTGAGAAGCATCAGTGATCTCCGATAAAACAAAGGTGAGACTTTGTCTAGGATATTGTATGTTGTTCCCCTTACCGGCTCAAAACAGATGAGAGTTGAAGAGATGCAGAGGAGGGCTAAGGGAGCTTGGAAGAATGGGGAGTTGGTCCAGTCTCGGACTGATACTGGGTCATTTTTGTAAATGGAAATACTTTGTCATGTTTATGGTATGAACCACAATGAGATATTTCTACATGTAGCGATATATTTATATAGATAAATAGACTTGTATAAACGTATTTGAATAGATAAATATATTTATAAAATTATATGAAGGCATATATTTATATAGATACATGTAGAGATGTACTGTTCGCTGTCCTTCTCCTGTTGGTGAAGTTTAACATCAACAACCTGAAATGAAGCCATAGGCATTAATGTTTCAGGGAGACGTTACATACCATGAAGTGCAGCTGAAGGCAGGTGTTGTCAAAAGGTGAAAACAGAGTGAAAAAGAGACTCTGTTCACTTATGTGCATCTGTGAGCTGGATACTTGGAAGGAAACTTTAAGTTTCTGAGTGCTTCACTCAGGAAGCAACTGGCAACCTGGGCAAAACCATGTAAGAATCTTATATTTTCCAGTATAAGAATTGCACATCCTCACATGGAATTCCCTGCTACAGTCTATTATTTGTAATTTTCCCATTAAAGAAGTGACTTGCTGTATGTTTTTTAGAATTAAATTCCAAATTTCCAATTTCAGAAAAGACGCTGTCATCTAAATGAGGAAATTGTCACTGAGCCTTGAAGTCCTGATAATCTTATACCCCACAGTATAGCTGTGCTCCTTTTGTGTGCTCACTCTACCTCTAAGAACACGACTTCTTCATCTGGTTGCCTGCCCCACATTTCACCTTCTAAGACTGATCTTAAGAAGGCTTTCTCTCACGGTTTTGTTGGATGACCGAAGTTTAGGTAAACATTTAGAAAAGACACCCCCATCCAATACACAAAATATCCTCTAGTGGTGGAGGTTCACTGGAGGTACTTAGTGAGCAGGTACCACTACGGTGTGGTAAAAATAACACTGCCTGGAAAACGTGGAAATTAAACAGAGTAAAGCAGTCTTCCAGGCTCGGAGCTACATCATTTCAGAGTAGGCACTGATAGAAAAAAAAAATAAAATCTCAGTTTTTCATTTTCATGGTCTTTGGTAATGCCACCAGGGATAATTTTCTGTCCATCCTTGTAGCAGTATTATGATACAACACGAGATTTCATACAGGTCTAGATAGTATGGGGAGATACAGCAGATAATAAATCAGAAATAAAATATGCTGGAGGGTGGAGGCTTTTGGATAAGGAGGGGTTGTTTGTTGTCTTTCTTGAGAAAGCCATTAGTTCTTTCCATAAGCTTGGGGAAATCATTTTGTTATGTTTTCACAAGGGTCGTGACAACCTTTTCTTCAGTGATCAGGCACGCTTTTTTTCACATTTCATTCTGATTGATTGTGTCTCAGTTATGAGCGATGACAGGGATGCATTTCTGAGCATGTTTCTTTTACCTCATAACCTCTGAGTTTATTTTTTTATTACTGTAGTGAAAGAAAATGTGATTATTTTTAAAATTACATTTATTTGATAAGAAAGTTGATTGCTAGACAAAAGTTCAAAAGACTTTAGACTTTAGTAAATCACCTATTATTAGAGTGGATGGAAAGCATGGAGATTAGTAAGGAATACTGGATATTAGGAAAAAACTGGTTAGAAGGGAGTCATCATCTTGTTTTATTAATGCAAGAGCCAGACAGTGCTTACTGGTTGAGTTTCTAAGACAAAACCCACAGTTTTAAGACAAAAACCTTATTTCCCCAATGAGAGGTAGTGTGTATGGTGCTACAATACGGTGATGATACTGATTTGGAAAGTATGTCCCTTCCACGTAATAAAGGAGGGCTGATGAACTTGAGGACCAGAAAAATGGAACTTGGATAAAATGTGATAATGCAGAGTGCCTTATTCCTTTCAGAATGGCTAATGAAGGTTTCCAGGTGCAATCTGGGAGCTCTGTCATATACAAAAAACAGGAGGACGAGGAGGAAGAAATGGGTATAATAAAAAACACAGGTTGAATGTAAGCCAAGTCTAAGGTCTGTCCAGGGAAAAGGCAAATGCTATCCTGGGTGCATCAGGCAAGGTGTTTCCTTGGAGAGCTAAGAAAATGTTAACGCCATTGAACGAGGCCCAGCTGACAGCTCGTCTGGAATACTGGTCACTCAGCATTCAAGAAAATGAATGCTGGATGTCTGTGGGAATCAAGACCTTGAAGGATGATTTATTGCCTGATTTGTTCAGCCTATAAAAAAGAAGGCTGAACAGGGATATGATTATTCTGTAAGAATGCGATGAGAGTAAACAGCAAACAGGCAAAAGTGAAGCTGAAGGGCAACACCATTGGAAACCGTGGTATGAAAACAAACAGGTATAAGTTAGTTACGAATAAATTTTGTATTTTTCTTGAAATTACAATGAAGTTGCTAACAGAACAGAAAGAGAGCACACGTCTCACAGCATTTAGCAAGCTAGGGATGAAACAGCCCTTTTTTGTTTCTTACCTAGCATAATATCCTACCGCTTTTCTCACAGGATTTCTTTTCTGATGCTGTTCTTTTGTATTGCCATCTTCTCTTCATCCAGATGAAATGCTACAAGATCTCAGGTTTTCTAATGGTAGATTCAGAATTCAGGTTCAGATCATCTTGGACATCTTACAGCTATAGGGTTACCCACAAGTTTAGTTTAGTCTTCTGTAAATCTCCCGTTGTTCACCGTGTGGTGGAGGAACATATCCAAGTGTTTGCTTGCATTGGGCATTTATCTCTGCAAGAACACTTAGCGTTTGTGTGAGCTAAGTGATAATGAGCTTCCTTATGTACAGATACTTGTGTTTTGTTGTAACCCTGCACGCCCTGCCGATGCTTTCCGTAACATTAAACTGTGTATACTTGAAAAGTGACTTTCTGCAGCCCAGCAGAAGGGTGGCGGCCTGTCCCGCGCTTGGCCCGTCGGCGTTGTTTGGCTGTTCAGTATTACCTCCGTGGGAGCCTTTCCTCTCCGGGTTGTTGTTTTTCCCAGAGCAGGCCATTAGAGCTTGCTTTGCGTAGTCGCGGTGATCTATGAGGACAATGGCTCTGTTGCACAGAAAGAAGAATGGAGGGAGGCTGACATTAAGATGGATTTCTCTTTTCAGCCAATCTAAAAAAAAGCCTGTAGTGCAGCAGCAGGGATGGTAATGGTGCCTTAGGGACAGTGGCAGGATCTGGGCCCTAAATCTGTCACCCTGGCAGCAAAGAGCCCCCCCCAAAACCCAGAAAAAGCTTCATACCAATGCCGCATGCACCCGCATGTGTCTGCAGCAGGAGAGGGGGGGAACGAACAAATGATGACGAACAATATTAAAAACAAAGAAAAAGACCTGATTAAATTTGTAAGAGGAACTCTTTGTTCTAGTAATGACACTTAATTCTTTGAAACTATTGAGTGAATGTAAGCATGTTCTTTTTTTATTTACTGTTGCCGTCTAGCTGAGGAATTCATTACCCTTAATAGAAACATAATTCAGTTCCAGTTACTCATCTTCCAAAAGATTTCCTAATAAGGGCTAGTATTTTCAAACAAAGTCCCGCCGCTCTGTTGAGTTAGTGTTACGTGGGGCTCTTTTCCTTTTTCCTGAAATATAAATTTGGACTTTGTCTCTTGTTATGTAGTTGGCTGACTTGTACTCAAAAGTATTCATTTGCTTTTCTGTCTATTTGCACTTTCTCCCTAGACTTTTTAACAGAGATATTACCACAGTAGTAACTGTACTTTGGGTCATTTCCAATGTATAAGTAGCATGGGGTTTAGGAGAATTTATTCCTTTCCAAAAGTATAATCTTGGGTTTTAGCTAAGCTGTGACATACGTGTCTTGTAGAACTGTAATTTCAAAATATGTCAAGTGTATTTAATAAGTGTAGCTGCCCTGTTCTTCCTATTGTATTATTTTATGAAATGCTTTATAGAAACACCTACTGAGAATTCTGGGTGTATTTAACTGAGCTTTTTTTAGAGAGGATGTTTATTTGCTTTTTCGTCTGATTCACACTGCATTCACAAGTTTTACTTGGTGCAAGTATAAACACCGAGTTGAAATATCAAAATTATTACTGAAGAAGGAAATTGAGCAATGCCAAAATATTAATCAAGAGGGGGAAAAAAGTCTACTATCTTCACATTAAACATTTCTACATAAATGCCTATATGTAAGAAATTAAAATTGAGTTTTATTACTCTTCATATACTTCTTGCCTGATGAGGTTCACAGTTTGTGTCTTTCTGGAACTTGTGGGATTTTATGGAAAGGTGTAGTCATCTAGAGGAAGAATAGTCTCATTCTGTTGCACAGGAGTCTCTCAGAAGAATAAATCCCGCTTTCTTTAGAGTCAGATGATCTACCCTAATTTTGATAGACTTGATTTTTTTATATTTTTCTCTTTCCAAAGCCGTCCTTTTCTTAACTAACATAAACTTAGATTTTGATTTGAATGAGACAGCCTCTTCAGCATGAAACTACTCATTCAATTTTTAATTATTAATTTGGGAGCCCAGGCTGTCTGGTTTAAAACTGGGAAGAATAGAAATAGCTGGATCTGCAGTATTTCCTTCACAGGGTTGTTCCAAGCATCTAGATGGAGTTTGGGGCGCAAATGACTTGTCATATACTGTCGTCTACACAAATGGCTGCCCAAGACTCTGTTAATGTCACCATTTTTTGCTGAATTTTGCAGATTCTCACACTATGGCCTTTTCCCTGATACTTTTACTATGTGTAACACAGGGTTCCAGAGAGCAGATCAAAATATTTCTTAGAAAGAGAAATTTTGAAATCTGGCCAGTACGTTACAGAATTTCTTACGAACCATTTATGGTATTATTTATCTCGTGTAACTGAAGATTTTGCAATAAAGTGTTTTAAAACTATTCTTAATTCTTCCCTGCAAACACACAACTGAAATTTTCTTTGCACTCTTTTCTTTTACACATCACTTTTAATATTTGGTTCCTTGCTTGTAACTTCAGTGTAGCTACAGTCAAGGACAAAGTGGGTCTTTTCGTCTAAATATGGGCAGAAATTCTTTGATTCCAGCACAGTATTTCAGATATGAGTATCATATCTCTAAATCCATTGAGGGCAAGAAATTCTTTAATTCTGAATTTTTAGAAAATAAAACTGACATTTTAAAATCTTAAAGATTTTTATAAAACATTTACAAAAATGTGTGGTAATTATTTGCTGATAAAATATTGGTGAGCTGAGTTTACAAAAAGGGCATTTAGATGAATACAAAGCAGCATTAGATTCAGAGATGCTATTTTAATCATATTTAGCACTTTTACAGGTGAATGCGAAGATGAGCTTTGGAGGGGGTTCAGTAACTTTTTTGGGCTAGGAACAGAACAGTTAGCAACAGGATTCAAATGAAAACCAGTACACCTAACCTAAGACAAAAAGGATCAACAGGTGTTTTTACGGGATTTTTGAGGAGAAGCAGAAGAAGCAAGCTTGCTTGCAGCTGATGATGTTAATGTATTTATAAAAAATCCATATACATGTCTATAACTAATAGAGTCTGCAGTACAGATAATGGCCCTTAGATACTCTGAATAAGTAATGAATTATGCAAAACTCACTGAAATTTTGAAAAAAAAATGTTTGCAAGATTTTTTAAAACATAATTTTCAAATTTTTTGGCAAGTCATTAAATTGGATGAAAAGTTATTTCAAATCTAACACCTTACGATGTCCATCTTGAATGGACACAATTCAGCTTGAGTTATTTCCTTAAATGTGAATAAATAGGAATGACATTTTACAACCAAAATGCTGATAGCATCAGATAGAGCAAGTAGTGTTCACAAAATATTTTAGTGTTGCTGAATCTCCTTTTCTTTTTCTGAAAAAAATACTCACCCAGCTTTGCAGAGCCCTGTTGGTGCATTGTTTCCCTGTGTAGGAGCTCTGCATATGACTAGGAAAGAGTCTGGGCAAGAGTCACTCTGCACGATGTGGCTCTCGAAGCACACCTATGATAGTCACAGAATCATGGAATCATAGAATGGTTTGGGTTGGAAGGGACCTTAAAGATCATCTAGTTCCAACCCCCCTGCCATGGGCAGGGACACCCTCCCTGACCAGGTTGCTCAAAGCCTCATCCAGCCTGGCCTTGAAGACAGCCAGGGATGAAGGGTGGTTGGGTTCAGCTGGGTGAGACCCAGATACAGCAGCATTGCAGGAGAGGAGAGGACGGGTGATGAGCAGGGACAGTCACTGGCCTTGTTCCCATATGCATCAGTCTGGCAGCCTATCTGCTAGCCAGGGCTACTGGCCAGTCCGGTGTTGACTTTGTTTCCAAGAAGAGAAGGAGCACCAAGTGAATATAAACTGTGTGACAGAGGAATTTGATCTCTGTATAACATTTATTGCCCAGAGTCCTCTCCATACTTTAGATGGCATATAAATTAAATTAGCATAAGTAATAACCACTTTGGCAAGTCTTAAAATAGAACAAAGATAGAAGAGGGGAAAACAGCACATCACACTTGCTAGTCCAAACGTGCTTCCTGCCAACTGATCTGATACACAGGGAAAGGGGAAAAAAAGGGATTGAGGCACCCAGCGAACTTGTGCTTCTTCAGAACAAAGCTCTGCTCCTCAGGGGCATCCGCTTGTACTTGTGTAAACGCTGCTAGCGAGCAGTGGGGTTTATCCCATGGAAATGACTGCTCTCTGCAGGTGAATAACCTTCGTCATAACCTACCAGGCGTGATTTCTTCTTAAGGAAATCATCCGAGGCTAGTGCAACTTAGCAGAGGTTTATATTTGAATATGCTTTTCTTTATTTTTAATCCGTCTTTCTTTTCCTTTGTGCATGTGCTGGTATTTCAAGTGCTTAAATGATACATTGCATTAATTTAGCCACTCCATTTGACTAACGAGTTTGTTGCATCTGCAAAATTTTCTTCAAATAGCCAAGAAAAGACAAGGAAAGAAAACAGCCCAGGAAGTTAGAGGTGTTGGTGTCTCTAAGTCCTTGGCATGTTGTCAAAGTGCAAATATTTTTACCAACTCTGGCATATGTTTACAGCTTCATCAGCACTTTGAATGTTGTGCCAGCTTTTCTTTAGATTGATAAGTGTGTGGTTTTTAGAATATAACGGTCATATAACATCCAGAACGGACCACTAATCGCAAATATTAACTTTAAATCTGTATGAGTATTGCAGTATTAGGTGCTATGTATAGCAGCTATTTGTTACAGCTTACTCCAAGTAAGGCATGAAAACACTGTGCAATATGGAAGTTGAAGTACCATTTCCTGTCTTACAGACCTCAATAGAGTTTCTTGCTCAGACCTCAGTAAACATGTTGCCTCTATGCGTCCTTAGGTCTCGTTGGAAGGTTCATCCCTGAACTTGCCTGAATTGACTAAAATTTGACAATCTGTTTAGTTTTTCAGACTGAAGTCTACAACTATTTAACTGCAGTGTCATAGACTTAAGACATTTAAAGAACTGAAGGAGTAAACTAAAGTTTTGGGTTTTTTTTCAATGGTCGGTTGTGTGTTTATCCTCATAAGTTACCTGAGAATTGCTTTGAAATTACGTAGTATTTATAAAAGTCCTTGATGCTCACAGACAGACACTCACATATAGTTTACTTCATTTACCCATATAGCCATTTTTCATATTGCAAAAAATCGGTTTCTGATGGCTTCAAAAGCATTGCTTGACAAGAAATCTTAGATGTGTGATGTTTTTCTTCTGGGGAAACTCTAAATATCTGTCAATCCCAGCAGAAATTCCTTATATGTTGGAAGTTTGACCAGACAGAATTGGCCACCCATCCTGCCAGATTCTGAAAAGTGCAAGGTTTAGTATTACTGAAGAAAGAAACCAAGGCAGAGGAGTGTATATGAGAAGGCAATGCGAGATATTGCCTCTTTGCACTGTTGGTACAGAGGAGAAACCGCCTTTACTCTCCTTCGAGCACCCCTGCTGCCTCCTCGACAGCTCTCTCATGGCTTACAGCTCCGGAGTGTGGTCAGCCAGTCATCGTCCAAGGGGTTAATGCTAAGCCTAGAGGAAACAGTTGTCTTTCTGCTTTACTTTGCTTGTGATTTGTGAAGCACAGAAGTTCTGTGGTTAAATAAGATAAGGTGGCTGCCCACAACAGCCCCCCTGACATCTGGTTTTGACGCTGGGGTTAACGGGGCAACTTACTTCAATTTTAAACGGTGCTTGTAAAATATCACTGTGAAACAATATTGAAAATTGGGGGGGGTTTAATGGTGGCTTTTGTGTCTTTGGGATACAAAAATTAGTGTCTTGGGAATCCACTTATTTGTAATGATTTCTCTGGTCTCCGAACAGAACTTGTCAGATTGACAAGTTATCTTAACGCAGGAGCATGCAAATGGATTTCCTGTTTATAAAGCAGGTTAAAATATCCAAAAAGCTCTTCCAGGGAGGAATCTCACGGCTGCTGTTTTGATTAGTTTTGCTTTCACATGGCCGTTGATGGCTTTATTTATAGCTCTGCCGTTTGATTAGATCTGATGGTACAAAGTGTTCTCTCTCAGAGCGTGGCCAGACTCAAACACTGAATTAGATATAGATGGGACCTAGGATTTATGTAGAAAAGTAAATCAGTTTTACCCATCACTCTCCCTTTGAAAATTATCCTACTAACCATCTTTTCTCCTGCCTGAGCAGCTCTTTTCTAGAGTTCACGGGCAGGGCAGGGTGGGGGGATTTCTTTGACAAGACTCATCTGCTTTCTTCAGTCTGGACTCCAAAGTGACTAAAATGTTATTGGGAAAGACATTCAAGGCACATTGAAAACAAACTCCAGGGTATATATACACAGTAGGGTTGGCTTGTGTTTTCCATCCTAAAAGTACTCTAAAGTACTAAAAGTACATCCTAAAAGTTGAAGTTTAGTATTTATTGATAGGAAAGGAATAATTTACCAAGAAAACACTTTGAGGATGCCGGTTGTGTTTACCCTAGAGGCATACCATGCTAAGAACCAGGTTCTTCTGCCTAGGTGGAGGTACTCCACAGCACTGCGAAGTGGTCACTTAAGAAAGGTCACACAGAGGATCTGATTATTCTAGTAACCATGCTCTTTCTCTGGAGTCTCAGTAATGGCCCTTGTGAGGCATGATTGCTCCAGGTGCTGAGTGGGACAGAACCGAGTTGCGTTTGTATTGCACTTATTTCTCCTCTGATGTGAAAAAAACAGCTGGCAACAGGCTGGTGTCACCGCAAGCAGAAAGCTATCAGCTCTAGCATGTGTTGCAACAGCCAACTTCCAGGTGTTTTTCGGTGATTATGCCAGGCCAGGACTTAGCTCTTAACAGATCAACCATTGTCTCATGGACTGGGGAATCCAGGAGAAGGTGACACAGAAACTGTGGTGGGTTTGAGTGACAGTCCACTGTTTTGATTTAACAGCACTTACGTAATTGTAAATACGGTTTTATTTAGTTTTGTTCAGGCAGCACTTTTATGTTCCATGCCTGGGTACAGGCCTTTACCCTGTTCTCTGCTTCAAGGGGACAGACATGTTTATGGCCAACTTGGGAACAATGACAAGAAATTCAATGGGTTCCCAGAGTTCCCCTTTTAGCCAAGATTCAGGTTCTCCCAGTGTGCCTCACCGTCATTTCTAGTCCAAAGTTGACCAAAATCCCAGGTCCATTAAATTGTCTTGCATTTATTTTGGAGCATGTGTTTTTAAACATCTGACCATGGCCCCCAGATATCCAGAAGAGTGACTTTTCCCGGTGACCAGCTCCAGACTGTAATAGGCCACTGCAGTACCACTTAACATTTACTGACGTGGGCAGGGAGATGCTCTGAAGAAGGCAAAGAGCCCCTCTCCAGTTCTAGTCATTGCGGCCCCGAAAAAGTCTGGGCAAACGCTGGTGACTGAATATTTGATCTCATGGATCGTTTCGTTTATGTGGCACCGTTCTGTTGCATGTAGCAGCTGCTTTCATTGCTTTAGTTGCTCTGGTTCAAAACCAAAAAATAATGGTCACAATAAGTGTGTGTTAATAAATATGTATTGAATATCCCTTAGGTAGCACCAGGGATTCATTCACTCATCTCAGGTGGCCTTACCTCCGTTCCTTTTCTCCGGGCCCAACCAGCTGCTCTCCTGACTGTCAGCTGACAGCATTTTTATAAGGATGTGATGTTGGATGCCGTAAATAATGCATAGGATGGAGTTGTTAATAACATGGCTGCCATACGTTTTCTCTGCTTCATGTCCTGAAAGGCCATTTAGGAAATCTTACCAAGTACAGATGGACTGCTCGAGGCTGAATAAAAAACTTTGCTCACTGAAGCACAGTCTGCGCTCAGATCTGATGATTTTCAATTCAAAAATCTCACTATTGCTCACCTTCATTAAGCCACATTATTGGCGACGCTGGAAATAACAGGGCTTCATTCAGGAGCGTTCAAACCCATTCCCAAAGTTCTGTCATCTTTATCAATTTTTAGAGAACGGTTGGTTCTGAAACAGTGCAGTTCACCATTGTACTACATTTCAAAACAATCGTTAAACCAGCGTTGAACTAAGACAGAGATTGTATTTTTAATGAGTTTTATTGTTCTCTGGGTAAAATCTGAGGCTGCATCTAGAAAGACTTGAGTACAAGTCTTCCAGCCACGAATTCCCACTGTGGCTTATCTCTTCAAGGAATCCCATGTGTCCATGTCTCTCACATCATGCGTGTTCAATACACCTGTTTAGAATGAGCTGTACTTGAGGATCTGGAGATGGATTGTGGAATAAAGAGCAGGAACACTCCTCATGACAACTTGAGAGACATCAAAGAAGAGGTATCAAAGAAGTGGACCAGGAGCCAGAATCACAACGAGTGGGATTAGTTTGAGCAAGTGTAGGTGTCCACAAAGTAGCTGTCACTTCATCACTTCAGGCTAGCTTTCTAGCCAGGAGAGAGAAATGTGCACTTCTGCGCATGGCTTGTCCATCCCCAAGTACATATCTGAAACAGCAAAGATCAACTGCACCGTAAAGTTTCTGTTTCTCTCCGTAGGCTGTAAAAGGAGCCTAGCACGACTGGCTCCAGTACAGCATCTGCAGACACATAAAATTCAGCAAGCTGGGTCCTTCTGAGCAGGTGCACAGCCCCCTTTCTTTCTGCTCCCAGCCCCTTCCTTGGTTCCACCCAAAAGGCCGGCAGTAGCAATGGCATCAGCTGCCCCAACCCTTCATCCCATGTAGCTGAGTCCTGCCAGGTTTCCTCTTGCCCCTCCACACAGAGAAGAGGCACAGAGCAGAGTTGCCCAGATAGAAAAGTTCTTAAGAAACGACCCAACTGCTGAGCTACGCAAAACAGACACTTTCATGTTCTTGCGGCTTGGCATGTGATAAGCAAACTGGGTCACAGCACCAGGATTGATCCTGATCCTGCTGCATGATAGCAAAGTTCAAACTGCAGAGTCAAGGGTGCCTTCGGCACGCTTACAATGACATTGCCACTTTCAAATAGGGCACATTTTTTCATTGGTATGTCTCTCAAGTTTTCTGATGCTGTTTTTGTAGGAGAGCGGATAATGACCTTACGAGATGGAGTAATTCTCTACTTCATAAGTGGTTTCTCTCATTTGCTCTGCTGACTGCTCAGCGTCCAGAAGTGCAGCAGGATTTAGTTGCAGATGTAAAATCGGAGTTTTCTAAGTCTCTGTGTGAATGCTGATCAAGAGTTATATATATGTGTGGGTCTGTTTTATATTTTTGTGTTATTGTTTGCATGAAGGCAACCATTAATATGTTTACGTAAAGGGCAGTGAGATGGTCAGCCTCAGGAGAAACCTACTGCTGTGAAAAGCCTTTTAGAAGGCCATTGGTTAATTGTTTTAAATATTATCAAATCGGAAGAAATAAGGCAAGGCAGTTTTATGCCTGATGATCTCCTTAAATATGTTACCTTTTCTGATAAGCAAATGTCATCATCAAAACTAGCACTGTGTAATTGGTATAAATCTTTCCAGTCAACCCAAAAATTAAATAACCGTGTAGATGGGTACGATACAGCGAATTGTGATTTTATTGCAACTCTCATTAGTTGCACTCTCAGCACAACTGTCAGGAGCCAAGCCTTTCATTCATTGCCATCAATCAAGCAGAGTATGCAATGACAGCATGGCCCTGCGGTACCTTGTTTGTGATGAAAATATAAGTACTTTCACTAATAATATTATATTTTTTTGTAGCACCATTAACAAAAATATGACTCTTTTTCTATTACGTGACACTGCCAGTTTCTACAAGCTGAGGATATGATAATGCTTTTAGTCTTACAAGGATAACTGGAGAGCACAGCAAACTGCACTGTGGTGTTATTCATCTAGTACTGCCGTGTGTTTGGTGCTGGTATAACGAGCAGTAAATCTATCTTAGTTTTACTGGTGGAGGGACGTAACTTTTCCATGTTAATGCTTTTTTTTCATACTATGCTTTTTTACTACTGTATTAATACTACTTTTCACATATAACTGCCAGTAGCCTGTTGCTGAAAGAGCAAAAATATTTGGACAACATGAAGTTTAGTTGAGTTAAAAGGGAGGAAGAGAAACCATGAGGCAAATTAAATCATCAATGGATCAACATTTGTTCCCAAAAGGAGGGCTGAATGATGTCTGTTGAGGGTGACAGGTATGACATCTCCTGGCTTCCTTTCCATCTTTTACTCTTTGTCTGTGCTCATGGGGTACCCACCACTACGGTATTGGCAGTGCTTAAGACAGAAGCCGTGTGCCTTAGAGAAGTACAATCATCGGTCTTCTGTAAAAGAACTGAGAATTAAAGGAGGTTGGAAAATTGAGAAGTGAGCCTTGATGCTTTGCATCGCAGCATGCCTTTTTCACTTACAGACCTGCCTTCTTCCCAGGGGCATGCTAGTCAGCATGTTACATGCACAAGTACTTTGTTGGTGGGATATGCTTATTTTTAAGAAACCAATTGCTCTTGAGAGCCTGGTGTGGAAAAATCCCATTGATTTCAAGGCTTAAGAATTTGGTAACCCGATAAGACTGTTTTGTAACATAAATGGACGGCCTTTTGCAGATTGTTTTTTTCTGCTTGTTGTCCAAAGTGTTCTATCCTGTTCAGACC
This sequence comes from Rhynochetos jubatus, assembly GCA_027574665.1. Taxonomy (NCBI): domain Eukaryota; kingdom Metazoa; phylum Chordata; class Aves; order Eurypygiformes; family Rhynochetidae; genus Rhynochetos; species Rhynochetos jubatus. Next base: position 93,241,181 of record CM050650.1, on the reverse strand, counting down.
TGCAGTAGCACTATAGCAATCATTTTGCAATCCCAACTGGAGCAAGAACTGCTGTGGATACTATGTAAACATGAATAGTTGAACTTTCCTTTGTAGTGCAATTTCTTTTATGCACTCTTAATTTATGTTCTGACTTTTATAGTTCATCTCGGACCTCTTTAATAGTAGCAATGCTTCTTTGTTCTTTGTGTTGTTGGCAGTCACAGACCCCAAAGCGTTTAACGACGGAACGGTAAGTGCCATTGTCCTGTTTTGTTGAGGAGAGACCTCCAGGACTGGATATGACCTACTGAAAATTTCAGTCTGCAGAAGAGCCAAGACTTCCTAAAAACTTATGAGCAGATTAAAAAATATTTGTGGCTGTTTAAAGTAGTAGGAGCACATTATAAGAGATACAGTGCTGGGAAAGAAACAACGCAGGCTGCCCACAGAATGTGCATGGGTGTGTGTGAGCACCTGTGTGGAATCTTTAGTTAGGGGTAAGCCAAGGTTCCATGGGACCATAAATGTCCATAGATTAAAGTGTGTCTAAATAGCAGTAGCGTATTGAACGTCTTTAATAATGTTTACAACCAAACTAGGACAGCGTTAGCTTTCTTGAGACAGGAATCTGTGGCTGAAAGCGATATGATGTTTGATCCCTACAACATGCTGCAGTAGGGTTCACTCACCTCTCTGCTGCTGGGATGTTATGTGGGTCGTGCATACAGTCATCCTTGGCTTCATTTAGCATCTTCGTTTGTTGTGTCCTTCTAGCAGGAATGTTTCTGTTTGGGGGATTCCAATTAAATAGTCTACCAGGAAGGGCTTGCTTTAATGGTTAATACAATAGATTATTCTCTGCAGTGTAAATTTAGCTAAATGAGCAAGTAGTGGTACCTGATTACTCAGGTTATTTTAGTGATACTATTATAAATGATAACTTGACCACAAGCTGAGTCAGGACTTCGCTGTAAGAAGATCCCTAAAATCTTTTAATCTGGTGAACTCAGTTGAACTGTGAAGATCAACTGTCCACATGAGATATGTGAACGACTCATGAACTAAATTAAAATAATTTCAAATAGATTCATCCATCACTGGGTAGCCTTGAAACTGTGTGTGCTGATGATTCTTTCAGCTCCTGTTTTGTACTTCAGAGCATAGCACGATGACGTTTGTTATCTTACTTGATGGCACAGTGCTGAACTCCCTGTAGCAAGATCCTTTTATTCAGATTGCTAGTTTTTCTATCAAAATAGTACCTTATCACTGCCATAGTTATCTTTTCAAAATACATGAAAATACTGTGGTTACGTGCCTTGCTGAATAGGAATATGGCATGATAAGAGATCACTGAAGTGTACACCAGACATTCTCCATTACCTTTGCAATTCTGAAGAAAGACAGACCAGAGTTTCTCCCTGATTCTAGGTTGGTGATTTATTTATTGTTGTGTTGTTGGGATGAATAGAACAGAACATATTGTAAACTCATGGATTGTGAGTTATGTTAAAAACATAGTAATTTTTTTTATAAATCATTTCCAATAGCTAAGTAATTGTAATTATTTCGGGTTTTCAGGCACCATTGTGCCGGAACAGGATGTTATGGGAAAGTTGACTTTGGCTTCTAAAGTGCATTGTTTTCCTCATTGTTGAAATACCATATTGTCACGTTGCAAACATTTTGGAAGTTTTCTTTAAATATGATGCATTAAATATCCACATGAGCATGAGGTCCAGTCCTATATATGTTTCACAGGGAATAGTCCCATGGAGATCTACACATGATGAACTTCGACCTTGGTGAAAATTCTGCCTGCTTCTGTGAATAAGTATGTAAGATAATGTAAGATATAGATGTGAATGAGTATGTAAGCCATAAAAAAACCCACTTCTTCCAGATATAGAGGTAAAGGAAATATTAGAAGTGCCATGCACATTGGATTTGGTTTAAATTCCTAGTGTTTTTGTGTTTAGTTTGGTATAGTCAATGAGCCTGTGTATCCCAAAGTTACCTTTCTGAAGGTGCTGAAAGATGTATAGAAAAGTTCAGGCCTTTGACAAAGCTTTGTTCTTCATTGTGCATCTTCCTCTTTCCCAAGTTGGCATACACATAATGCAGTCTCCAGAGAAAGACCACCCCTGGACGATGATGTCCTATCAAGGGTTAGAAAGACAGCTTTTGCTTAAAAATTCTGTGGAAGAAAACATAAATTATTCTAAGAATTTTTCTGTCTATATATTGGAAGTTCTTGACTTGAGAAAAATGCCTTCAATTTTCCTCTAGAATATGTTCTTTTTGTTAAAAATTAAATGCACGTATTTAAAGCTAGGGGGAAAAAAGATATTGTGGATATATATTCTTTTGATAACTGTATGCAATCAGGCACATTGTATGAAAGAATTATAAAGTAAAATTTTTAGATTGGAGTCATCTTTCAGTGACATTGGCTCCTGTTGCCACTGAAATGTACATCAAAACTCACTTCAGAAGAAACTGGAGATTGTCTTCATCGCATATCTTCAGTGCTGCATCACTAATGGATAGGGTAAATCCTGCGATTGCAATCTCCTTTTCAAAAATATCCACTTCCTAATACCTGACATGCTAGTTTTCATGTTTTTCATAGTCTAAAGATGGTGTATTTGGTAACATATAATAATTATTATTTAAAGGCTCTGAAGTAGTTTTTATGCTAACTATGTGTGTTACTTAACCTTACTGAAAGTCACTTCTGTATTGTTTCTTATTCTTGTAGTAACTATATCATTTAACTTATCAAAGAGCTTCCCAAACTTTTGTGACATTTACATGCTCTTGATGTCATCTTTCATTAGGATTTTATTAGAAGTTACCTGCCAATTAGCTAGTTTTATTATATCCATCCAATCTCTACTTATTCAGGAGGTTATATAAATATAAGTGAGCCAGGGGCACTGTGCACATTTTATTGTTTGTTGGTTTATCTCCAATATTCCATCATGTTACATTCTGTTGTACTCATGGAGTTTTAAAATCTGATATAGTATAGAGGCTATAATAACAAAATCGTGTATTTCCTTAAAGAGTGTTTCATAAAGACAAGGCAAGATCACGTTTTGCTCCTAAGTTTTACCTCATGTGATTTTGATTCATATTGTATATAGCAATCTGTGCATATATTGTGTTTTATCCTTATTTTGAAGATGCCTTACTTGCGTAGAATTTACGTGTCTTATTTTTGCCTACTATTTAACTGGCCATTGCTCTTTTGTAGCGACCTGTACTCACTAACAGCCAACCTCGCAGTGTGAACACACCCTAAAAGCAGCACTCTCCTTAATGATCGTAGTAATCCTCAGCAGCAAATAGAGCTTTATCTGTCCGTTCCAAGAAAAAATACTATCTGAAATAATTTGTGTAATATGCAGATGATAAGAGATTAGTGCATCTGTTCCAAAGAGCCTGACCTTCAAACCGTTAGCTCTGCAAGATTCAAGCACCATGGTGTAATCCTGCTATGAAAGGCAAGTTTGTTTTACTTTTGTATTTCATGATCTTCATCCGTGAGCTAATATATATTGAAATCCCTGGAAAGAGGTAGGGCTACTTGGCTTGAGTTATTCTATGCTAAGATAGGGACAGAAATTACTGTAAAAGGCAAGTTTCTGCTTAACCAATAGTAGAGCCTAGGAACATGAAAGTAAGGTTTGTTTATTATATTTTAATTTTGTGCCGTGCGCTCTGGGGAGCGATCTTCCTATATACCATCTGCAAGTAACTTTGAAATGTGTGGTTCAGACTGGCTGACCGATTATTCTAGATTTTCACGTTTGTTCTTACGATGTGTATTTGAAAGCTTCCCTTCATGCCGAGCTGTTTGGTTTTCTGCTGCCCCTTCTCATTTTCTTCGGTGCTGATGTTCGTATGCAATTTTTGTTTTCCAGTTTGTTTTTAACTGGTTGTCATCTCTTCATCTGTGATAAGTCCCCTCTATATGAAAACAGCAAAAAAGTTTAATGCTACCTTAGCCTCTGCTCTGGGATAATACAGGAGGAAAACGTCCTGTTAAATTGTTTGGAAGTGTTGGGATTAGCTTCATATTGTACTTTAATATCCGTTATTAGCATAAATGGAGCAACATTAGTGGATGTTGTATTACTTCAAGAAAAGTGCATTTGAGCATTGAACTTAATAATATGCTTGCACTGCTGCGTTAAAAAATTGTAGTTCAGGTATTTCTGTTGGCTTAGAGTTTTTGATGTTTCACTTCAGCTGTAACTAGAGGTTGGAGGGGGGTGTTTTTTCTATAGAAAGTGTTAGCACCGTTTCGTTTTCTTTTTCCAACTCATCCTGCCTTGTATTTGAAAGGGCTTTAAAATCTGCTAAACACTTGCTGTCTGCTTAAATATATTGGCTGTAATTCAGATCCTCTCAAATATTCATTTATAATATATCGGTAATCCTCCTTTGTGCTGATGTTTTTCATAGCTTTTTATCACGTGTGTACCAGATTAATTATATGAGAAATCTATTATCCTACAAGCCAACAGTTGCAATAAAGAAATCTTGCCTTTAACGAAAAGTTAGTGCCATTTACCAGAGAAAACACAGACCAACTCTACTGTTCTATGTTTCTGTGATGCCCGCATTGGTACCCTTTCTGCCTGGTGTCTGCTGACTGTTGACTCAAGGTTTGCAACCCAGAAGGGAGACCTGGGGAGAATGAGAAATGGGCAGCCACACAGACCTGTAAAAATAACCTGGTTCATTGCTAATGGCAAAGGGCAAGGTGTTACAGAAAATCCCGCTTTCTCACCTCTCTCCCTACCTTGCCCAGCAACCAAAGCAATGCTGATGCTGTGGCATTTTTTTGTGCTGGTGCCTGTAGGAGGCATGGTTGAAACTTCACGTCTTCTCAGTAGAGTTTTCCTCAGTGCATCTGTACTGCTGTCCACAGACACAAAGGGAAGAATTATATCCTAACTGTTATGCGGTGTTTGCCCCGCACAGACCCGCTGCAAGCCCCTAGGTGTTTTTACATACTGGGTGTTGTAACTAGTGTAAACCAGTTGGAACGCCATGCCACAAACAGCTGGTTCAAAATGGAAACATTCAGTGACTATTTCACTCACTACTTACTTGTCTTAACTATTACTGTGAATAAAAAGCTGATTAAAAAGACAAATTCTTGCACCAGGACCGTCATTAAGCGGATTTGTATTCTAGCTGGCCAAAAGAAGGAGCCTCTCCTGAGTTTTTAACCTCCTTTCTGGCAGCTGTTACCTGGGCTGACCCTCGAATGTGAGAGGTAGCTCTCTGTGTCATCGCGACATAGCTGGCTTGGGGCTTGATACAGTCACGTCTAAAAAGAAATTCAGATGCAAAGTAAACCTTAGCATAGGTGCTTGGGCTGAAGAATAGCACAGCTGGATTTTACTGTAGTTGAAACTTCAGCGGGATCACTGATGGGGATACAAGGTGCAGCAGTGCAAAGAGGGTAGCAAAACCAACATGTGGTCTTGCGTTTAGGCATGTCGAAAGTTTAAATGACAATTTATTTTAGGGTGCGGTTCTTTGGAGGCTGCCCAGAAAAACTTACTCGGTGTGAAGCCTGAGGCTAGTATTTCGGGAGGCAGATGAGCTCAAATTGTTCTCCCTACAGTGATGGAGGACCAAGCCAAGCTATTGGTCAGCCTTTCTGTTACAGATCCAGAAGAGCAGGTCAAACAGTTATAGACCTGGGTTTGGTCATACAAATAAAAATTATAAGGAATGTTTTTTCCAGGGACTAAGAGAAGGGATATAAAGGGGGAAAGGCTGTGACCCAAGTAGCAATTTTCTGGGAGCCAGTGGCATGAAAACCTTCCCTCCGTGGGTTTTTTATTGAAACCTCTGCTGAGTTTTGCCCTGGGGTTGCTGGATTGGATCAGGATCCTGAGTTGGGAGGGAACTTCTGCATGCTTGTCGTAAGCGAAGCACTTCGTGTGAAGCAGCTCAACCAGGGACACGGCAAGTGCAGCCTGGTCTCGGGGGCCCTTCCCATGCACGTGCTGAAGGCATGTCTCAGGAAGGGGGTGCGCACATGTTAGCAGCTAGCGACATTAGCGTTTCATTCCTACCACAGCCTTGTACTGACCTTTGGGAGGTAACTCTTTCCATTTAATTGTATTTTGCTTTTTAAATCTTTTTACCATACGTCACGAGAGACTCGCATACCGTACGATTACGTGTTTTTCAAAGAGCTGGTAAGGCACCCTCTGTGTGGTGTTCGGAACATCGTTTCTAAGTGCGTCCTGCAGAGCACGAAGATACCATTGCGCTACGTAGAATTCTGTGCCTGTGCAGTGAAATAGGAGGACAGTGCTGCCCAGGTGTGACGTGAGATACACTGCATCCCTACTGCGTAGTATGTTGAGCCTGTTAGTCGCCTGTACAGTATTTGCCATCAGAAGTCCTGTTGTATGTTTACTAACTGAAACGCGCAATGTATCATTTGTGCCATTTTTCTCATTGATCGTTTTACAATACTTTAAATAATCAGAACCTCACCATAACTCAAAGATCCACTGGAGTGAAATTTGCTGCATGCCTGTTTCTCATTTTTTCCCATTATAATTCTTTTTGAAATAGTTTTCTGCTTTTTCTTGACAAATGTAGAGCCATTTCCTTTCTCCTTTCTACCTTTAATCAACCTGAGATCCTAATGGACTATGTAAATTAGGTTGGATACCTTCTTTCTTTGTAAGAGGGACTGAGAGAAAGCACATCAGTCCCTATGATCCTTGAATGAGAAGTTGTTTAAATGTGTGTTAAATTAATTGATTCTTAACTGATTGCAAGAGGAAACGATGTTACAATTTCGGACTAGAGTATCAGAAAAACCAAACCATTTGATATGGAAGCAACTACACGGTGAAGTCTGTTTCCTCGAAATGTGGTTTAAAGGTGAAAGGAGTAATTCCATAATGAACTTCTCAAAATGCATTGTGGGCACGTAGGTGGCAGTGAAACTTTAACTCTGGTGTGCTCAAGTCCCTCCAAGACAGTAACGTCATTAAGACTTTTCTGCAGCGTATCTTATGTATTAGTATTTAATTTAACTTATTAGTATTTATTAGTATTTAATTTAACTTTTTAGTATTTAATACTAATTTGATGCTTTCTCAGCTTTGCAATCACCAGGGTAGAGGAATGTGTTTCTGGGTTTATCTGACTCTCCTCATCCAGTTCTGAAGAGTAGCGTTACAAAAATGCGTCGAACAAGGTTGCCAAGAATGTTTTGTGCTCTTCCCTGCTTGCACATCCCTAGCAAATACACTGCAGACTGAATTTTTTAACCTTTCGGCAATATATTATGAAGTGCTAGCTGGCAGGTAGCTCAGTACTTCTTCACTGCAAGGCCCTGTAATGTAATCACAGTTGTAAACGGAACGTGTGAGTGAAGCAACTTGATCATTCCTCGCAGTGCTGCGGTGCCAAATGGTTACAGGAGAACAAGGGAGAGGCAACGCCAGGACCCCAGAGATTTATTCTACCCAGAAACGGCACGAGATACTTAAACAGAGGTGACGCTGCTTTAGGTGCCGGCTGCTTGCTGAGGATTATATCGCAGCCCATGTTTAATTTTGCTTAAACGAGAGGTAAGCCTGTTATTTTCTGTGTGTTGCTGTGACGAGCCTCCGTATTAGTCTGAATTAGCAGCGTGCGTTAGTGGGCTTGCAAGTTACAGTCTGAACGAATCAAACAACAGAAAAGGTACAGAATATTCAGGTCGATTAACAGGATGCTAATTGTTGTGAGAAAAAGGAGGGGACTCTTTCTGAAGCTGTAATGTCTCCTGACTAGTGTGCTGTGTCACTAAACTAGGGCTGAGTTATTATTCAGAAACTTTTCCACTGTACAAAAAGGCATGTAACATCTTTTTTCCTAGAAGATGCTTTGGCACCAGTGCTTTTGAGAGTGTTTCAATTTACAGTTTTTATGGAAATTATTACAAGAATTAGATTTCGGGTTGCCATTATGCACAATACACAGTTCTCAGGGGATTTTTTGAAGACGCATGGCAATAGTAAAGTTTTTTATTAATGATGTCTCATAAATTGTCTCATTGGTGATAATCATCTTGTAAAACATTGTCTTTTAGTAATCATAGTGTCCTTTCATCTTTTAATAATAAATACTGAGGTATTTGTAATTGCAAAGGCTCTTATTTAAAAAACTGTCTCATATTTACAAAAACTGTAATGGCTGTCTATAACCAAAGACGACTTCATGCAGTTACTTAAATATGTTTAAAATCTTAAAGAAATGAAATGTTGGTTTAGTTTATTTGAAGAATCTCTTCTACTTTCTTCTGCATTACAGTTTTGTTTTCCCCTCCTGCACTAACTGGCAGCTGTGTCCCAGCACCCTTTCAGTGGACAGATGTTGACTCTATACAATATGTCAGTTCTCTTCTAAGGGTTGGCTGGTAAATAGCAATGTTGTAAAAGAATGCTGTGTTTTCCTGTAAAACTGTTACTGTTGAAAGGGCAAACAGCTCTTCTGAGCTTATTTCGTTCCGTCTCGCTTTCTCCTGCAGGCCAGCAAAGCCAAGGGTATATGAGAAAATGAGTGCTTGAAATTCTATAAACTGTTTATATAGTAAATAATTTGTTAGAAACATGACTTTGTTGTGCTACTATTTGCATTTCACTGAAATAGGCTTTAAGAGTGGAAAAACTCGACATGTATACCTATTATCAGTTTCATTTACATATTCTGCTTTTATATAGCTCTTTGCATATAAGTGAACAAAGTAATTAAGATGCTGTTATTTCATATGTTTATAGAGAGCGTTTAGTGCAATCCCAGCAGTAAAAACTCGTTACCATATATCACCACTGATTGCCTCATTTTAGCTCACAGACGGGCTCGTTTCACTAAATTGAAAGTATGCGGACAAAACTATTAACCTAAAAATCTTTGGACAGAAAATGATAGTAATTTAAGAAGCCATAACTGAACTTCTTCTGACCAGATACCCTTGCTTTTCCTTAAGATCCATGTGTTCTGCTTAGGCACATGTTTTCTCTGATGTGGGAAAACCATATGTATAAGGATAATCATACAAAACCATAGGCTTGTTTTCACTCTTTTCAGTAAATATGCCTAGGGCCATCTCATCTGAAGGAGACAAGAGTTGTAAAAGCAGTTGCTTAAAGTTTTGAGGCCCTTGTCAGGTGGTATACAATGACCTGGGTTTTCAAGTTCTTGTTTATTTTGTTTTGAGCATGGAACTTAAGCCGTTCTTGTCATTTGTTCTTAAAGTACCTTTGCAGCTTCGCAGAAGTCAATAGGAACTGTTGGATCAGTAAAGTTACTTCCCTTTGAAAGCTGAGTGCAAACTGTGGAGTCTGAGTTTGCAAGTTTGCTTTTCAGTAACAGTCAAAAGCTGAGATTCTGCAGAACACTGGCTAAAATACCATCAAAGCATTACTATAACCGTTAACAGCAAAAGTCTCATTTTGCTAGGATTGGTGATTTTGTCTCTGAATGTTCCTTTGTTTCTAAATCTGTAAGAAAAAAAACATACCATGTATATTAAGGGACTAATTGAAATATTTGTTTTGTATTACCTAAAAATATTTATTGAGAATGAAATTGGTTTACCAGCTGAATGTGTGGGTTTGTAAATATAGGTATGAGATACTGTTTTGTGCAAACTCTTGGGAAAAAAAAAGGTCTTGATAAATTATCGGATCTGAAAAGGTAAATATCCTTTCTAGGAGGTTTTGTAATTTATAATAGTATCAATGTTGTTTGTGGATTTGTTTTAATACATAGAAATGGGAAAAAGTACATGATGTTTTGCATTTGGTTTCTAAACCTTGGGATGTAACACAGCAGAATGTAAACGGCATTGTCCTTTCTTTGAATATATTGTGGGATAGTTGGAGGAAGCATTTAAAAGATCATTACTGCATTATTTCAGGTGTCTGTTTATAAACAGCATTATATATTCAGGAGGGTGTAGCAGAAGACACAAAATACAGTGATGTGTTGCAGGATATAAAGTTTAGGAAAAAATTGTATTTAAAAGTCATATTTTTTACCATTTCTCTTCTGTCTGTAGTCACTGTGAACTTTCAGTCTTTGAGATCCATCTACTGCTGAGTTCACCTGAGAGATATACACATGTTAAAGAAGAAATGCTGTCTGAATTAGTTCTTCTTTCTCTGTTTTAGGACTACAGTACAAGGGGCACTTTGTCAATTCATGTGTAAATATATTTTGTTGTTGTTTAAAAGTGCTACAAGCAGAGTGAGTAGGGTGCTGCACAACTTGTAACTCAGCAGGTCTCCAAGCAGCCAAATTTGATGTTGTAAAACGAGTAACACATCAGAAAGGACCAGAAGGAAACGTGACGCTTGGCTTTTCTTCTCATAGCCCTTTGAATTGAGAATGACCCTTACTTTTTACAAGGGCATGTAGTGATAAGACAAGGGGTAGTGGCTTTGAACTAAAAGAGTGTAGGTATAGATTAGATATCAGGAAGAAATTCTTCCTGGAGAGGGTGGTGAGGTACTGGCACAGGCTGCCCAGAGAAGCTGTGGATGCCCCATCCCTGGAAGTGTTCAAGGCCAGGCTGGGTGAGGCTTTGAGCAACCTGGTCTAGTGGAGGGTGTCCCTGCCCATGGCAGGGGAGTTGGAACTAGATGGTCTTTAAGGTCCCTTCCAACCCAAACCATTCTACGATGCTATGATATTCCAGTTGGCATAATCTCGCTGGTGTCTCGCACTGTCAGTGTGCAAACCAACAATATGGTCACAGTCCTGCCAGGTTTCAGTCAGTGCTGGCTTGGAGCTGCAGTCCTTTTAGGCTTTCTTTGGATGCATGAGTGTGCTTGGTACCGTGATTCATTTGCCCTTGAGTCATGCGATGGCACTATTAGTACCCTTCTCCTTATCCCTTTCATTAGTGGATTTAGCAGTGGTGTTTGCTTTGCTCTCTGAAGTGTTCTTTTGAACCAATCACGAATTTTCCATGCCACATATCCAGCTGCTGCATTTGTGTAAATTTACTTCTTTTTTTGGTGCTAACTGGGCAATACTCACTCAAGACACCTCTTCCAGTAGGCAGTACATCGAAGACTGTGTCAGGATTGTCTTTTTCTGCCCTGCAGAGTCCTCTAACACCACCCTGTTAACTAAGTCACCAAGCTGGTCTCCTTGCATATTGTCGTCCCCTACTAGCCTTGTCCCGTGGCATGTACACACCTTGGCACCACAGGGTAAAAGCTTTACTCCAGCAGACCATGGCGCAGTCCCTCATGTTATTGCAGAGTTACTATACTGAAACAAGAGCAAAACGTAATAACTGCCTCCAGGCACCACGTGGAGCGCAGAGAATGGTCCCCAGGCCAGTGGTGATGCCATGCGCAGTCATGCCTTTGCTAAGGGCAATCATGGATACAAGTCATTTTGGGCAGTTTGTCCTGGCATCGTCCTCTGAATTGGATGCCTTGAGTAACGCAAAGCTAGCTTTGAGGTATCTCTAGTATGCCATCTTCATTCTATAGATACTATCACAGGCCCTTTCTCGCTAATATAACTCTTGCCATTAATGTTTTGCTCCTGACTGCTATACTTGTAGGGGATTAGGAAGTACAGAAATTGAGGACACGTCAATTATGTTGATATTTTATGCAAATGTAAGATAGTACATAACCTAATAACCTTGCTTTTTGCTCTTCACCATTACTTCGATCAGGATCTCCATTAAGGTACTTTCATCTGAGAAAACCAAAATCAGGGACCAGTTTCTCGTTAGACTAAGAAGGAATCACTACAGGCTATATTTCTAATAGGTTGACTGAAATAGCACGTTGCACACACTCATCGATGTGTTTTAGCAGGGGTGCTACAACAAGGCTGTTGATGAATTGCAAAATGCTCACAGGCTGTGTATCTTTTGTGGCTGCAGACGGCTGCTTTATGATCCTTTTGCTTCAGTTATTAAATCTGCAAAAATGTTCATCTCCATTGCTCTGTAATAGTCTTTGTCTAGCTTGTACCTGTTAAACTGTGTGTTCAGATGCAATTTATGCACATCAGTCCGCATTTCTGCACACAGAAAACCTTACACAATTGACACAGCACACAGAAGCATACAGGCGGTTTTGGAGTAAATTTTGCCCCTAAATGGTATTCAGTGTAGAGCCAGTTTATCTTCAGTCTGCACGATGAATATAGTGTAATTGACACCGTGCCGTAACGCATTATAAAATGTAATTGTACATATCAAACTAAGAAAATCAGGAGCATGACCAAGCATTCTCCAGCAGATACCCAGGCAAGAGTAGAATATCTTCTCAGTATATCATAGCATAGGTATTGAACTTAAATATTTCATGAACTTGTGCTGTTCGCATATAGACGGGGTTCCAAAGATATATGCAGAACTGCTGGATTAAAACTAATACAAGGTGACAGTGAAAGTTTAAAAAAAAATAAATATCAAGAGCAGGAGAAACACTGGCAGTTGTTCAGATCCCGTATGTCATTGTGCAGTCAAGGCAGGACTGGAAGCTGTAGCCCAGAGTGACTTCACATTGTCGGGACGCTTCTAGAAATAGCAGCAGGTCCAAACTCAGCCACATGCCAACCGTCTCCCTCCATGGCAGAACGGGCTTTTGCTGAGAAGCTTACAGGAGTACGGCAGCAAGATAAAATGTTCTCATTACTTTTTGCGCTATAAGTAGACAAAATAAATATGATATGCATAACTAACCAAGGTTAAAACTTCCAAAACCTGTGCAACTTGTGATTTGGTTCTTAGTCACGGGCAAAATCAATTCCCTTTATGCCATGAAACTATTGATAAATTTTACCGTTCTGTCTCGGGTTGCTTGTATGTTCTATTCCTGATTGTACTGCAGAATATTAAGACTGAGGTTATAAAATTAAATATGCAGGAGGACTCTGGTTTTCCCAGGAAACATTTTGGATATTAGCAGCAGTTACAAGAGGAGGCAAAAGAATTTTTTTTAATCTTCAACCTTCAAAAGAAAATGTTGATGTGAAAACGAAGAAGTGGAATCTGGCACACCAGGACAGAGAGCAGCGACTTGAAAAGGGTTCAGAAAAAGACAATCTGATGTTTGCAGCACAGTGAGATAAGGCTGTGGACTTGCTTATGGCCATGCACGAGGATTCCTGCTTTGTGGTCTGTGCATTTAAAATCTGTGGAGCTAAGAAGCATGTTCAAGCAGCAACATGGATGTTATCCATGATAACATAAAATGACTTTGTCAAAAAAGACCCCACTTGCTATTTTCAATCTCTACTATGGCTCAAAGCTAAAATGCTCATATCTGTAGTTTAGTCCATGGGTATTTTTTTCCAGTGATTATTTCTATGAATATGTTCTCCATTATTCTTTCCCAACAGCCTGGCTCTAATCCCTAGGTTTTAGCACCCACCGTGTTGTCCAGGTGGTCCAGAGCAACATCTCTTTCCCAATTTGTGCCAAGGTCACGATGATCTTGTAGCTACCTTTGGTGTCTCATCACTCCCATTTCCTGAGCCGTGAATACTCACACGTAACCCTATTCAGCCACCCACATTTCAGGCTCAACCATATTTTAGCCTTCTGGTCATGCTGCCTGATCTGGCTGACTCCAGAAAAGAAGGCAGGGGGGAATTCCCATAATCTCACCTGCTTTGTAGGAGCAGATGGAAGCAGAAGCGCTTTCAGACAGATCCCAGCGAGAGAGGGGCAGAAGACAACATGGGTGGCAAATGCGTAGCTACTGAAAATGTGAGAATCCTGCTTTGGCGTAGGACTGTGCATGTGGGTTATAATTCCTGGGCTGCCTTTTGATTCATTTTTGATGCTCATCTTACCTTTCAGCATTGATATGCTGGGCACACCATCTATTTTTAAAGATAAAGCTCGGGTCCAAAATGTAGCATTTGATTTTCGCCATACAGAACCACTGAATTTCCAGCAAATACCTTCCACAGCCACCTGCATAGTCTAAGAGCGGAGCCTGGTCTGTCTGGTGCACCTTGTCTAGCCCAGTCTACCTCATGTTTAGCATCACTGAGTAATGTGTTTTCAGCTGACCAAGGACCAGGAATTCGGATGAGTTGCATGGCCCGCAGCAAAAACCTCAGAGCTGTTGCCCTCAGAAGAGAGTAAAGGTTCTGTGGGAATAGCTGGTTTCTTCCGCTCAGAGGCATTTGTTTCTGTGCTTCTGGGTGGCCATAGATAAACCACCCCTGGTCCAGAAGGCTTAATGGAAAACCACAGCCCCTGCTGCTGTGCCACTGTCTTGTTTTAGCCCAATACACAAATTACTTATTTTTTGTTTGGGCCATGTTTTCTGTCTGTCTGCTAGTTCCAAAGAGGTTGCTGTGATAACCCCGGGGGAGGGGGAGCTGCCCTCTCCCTGCCCTCCACCAGCTCTGCAGCCCCAACGAGCAAGGGCCAGCTATTCCCACCAGCACGTTTAATCACCCTGGGCAATGGATACCAAATCCGTGGCTTTTATGTGAAGGGAGGTCAAGATCTGTCAGCTCCAAACATCAACCATGTCCATGTGAAACAGGAAGGTGAAAAATTTTCGGAGCAATTCAGTCTCTACAGCAGGTGGAGGTGGAAGAAACATTTCTGTTTTTCAGATGCTCCCCTGAGCAGACTGTGGAAAGGAAGAAGAGACTGCAGAGAGCCGATGAAGGAGCACTGGAACGAAGGGGAAGATGCAGGGGAATGTATTTGCATGCACTTATGTGAAACTTTCCTGAGAGAAAGTAATGTTACCCATTGAACGGTAGGCTGAACTACATGAAAACGAACAGGACGCAGAGTTTGAAGTCAACACACGCTATTACATCACACAGAGACTTGGTGGAAGTATTTCAGTTAAAGGTCTTTAAGAACGCATATCGTCATTTCGAAGTGTAATCTCTGCCATGCGACAGCAGAATTCTTCGTAGATTGGCCATTGCACCTTCAGCCCCTAACCGCCTGTGTGAAGGACTGGAAGCTTTCCATGCACAAAACCTTCCAGGTGGAACTCAAATCGCGTTTGAAAGAATGTGTGATGGAAGCTTTTCCAAATGGATCAAGTCTCGATACAATTTCACAAGATCTGCATTACTCTCTAGGGTTCAGTTGCAAGCCTAGACTCTGTGAAGTCCGTCATCTTCCACATGGATTCTCCAAAGAGTTCATTGTACTTAGGAGGGGCTGAGATGAGAAGTTATGTAAAGCTTGTTGTTTACGTTGAAGAATTTCTGTGTTGGAAAGTAAGATTTTGCTGGGTCAAAACACATTATTGTACTTTTGATACTAACTATTCTAGTGCTTAACATTTTTCTGTTGCATGCATGAAGGATTTTTATCCCTCTTTTTTCCTGTGAGAGTTGTAACTTACTTTGCCGTCACCCAACCTAACGAACAAGGTGGTTACAGACACCCTACCAAGTGTACGGTTAGCAGGCACTGTCACAATCACCCTGTACTTTCTGACGGTATAAAGGTTGTTAATGACACCTGATTTCCAAAGGTTTTCCGTAGGCTGCAGCCCGTTTAAAGGGAAGTCTTCACCGGTTTGCCACTGAAGAAGATAGATTCTTTCTTCGATGAGAATAGTCTTTTTGTATTACTGAACATTAATGGTCAAGCCAGACCACTGGGAGGAAAACTGCAAGGAAAGGCTTTGCTCTGAGTTGTTATTCTAACTATCACTTCTTTTTCTCTGTTTTCAGAGTCTGGCAACAAGAAGCTAAAGAGCACGATACAGAGAAGCACAGAGACAGGAATGGCAGCAGAGATGAGAAGTCGTATGGTTCGACAGCCGAGTCGGGAATCCACTGACGGCAGCATAAATAGTTACAGCTCCGAGGGCAAGTAAGTGGCATTAAAGACATCAGTGATGTAGAAGTCCCTTGTCTTTGTAAGAAAACACGGGATGTGAACAGAGGTCTTGGCTCTGGCTGAAGGGGGATAGCTCTGTGTACAGATTCTTCCCCTTGAAACATTTGCAAATCTGAACTATTTTAGGCACGTAACATAAATTTCTTGAAAACTGGAATTGAGAGTGGTCTTCTTAACGATTCACATTTTTCTTGCCATCCAGTGAGGCATTTTGTTCATCAGCAACTAAATTCAGACTACGTTATTCAAAATGAAACATAGGAGTACTTTTTCTTTAAGTTTGGATTAACTCAGAGTTAAATTTCCGATGTTGTATGTAAATCCCTGTGATACAAAACTCTGTCCAGTGCTACTATATACACGGAAAGTTTAGTTTGGAGTTGCTCCAAGTCTTTTATTGAGAATTGTAAACCCAGAGTCCAGCTGCCCCATCATCTGAAACCAGGCAGACGGCTGCAGGGAATGGGGCAGCTGCTTCCATTCCCTGCTGAATGACTCGGTAGGTAGGAAAGGACAACAAAGGCAGATTCGGCACCAAAGTGTGCATGAATACACTCCAGCCTCCTCACAGCTCTCAGTGGGACCCTGCCGCGTGTGCCAAGGCACAGTGGTCGCTAGGGGATGATTAGAAGATAGATACCTCCTCACAAAAGGGGAAGTGAGGGGGTAGGCAAATCCCCTCTACAGACCCGAAAAAAATTAGAGACTGGGAATTCTTTGGCTTCATCTTCTTACGTGCTTACTGTGTTACCACAATTGCTGATGCACATTATATAAGGCACGAAGAGCCAGGGGCAAGGAGCTGGGTAAAGGTGCAGTTTCTCCATCATCATGTGATCTCACCAACCTCTTTTTTTTACAAAGAGGGTGGTGAGGCACTGGAACAGGTTGCCCAGAGAAGCTGTGGGTGCCCCATCCCTGGAAGTGTTCCAGGCCAGGCTGGATGAGGCTCTGAGCAACCTGGTGTAGTGGAGGGTGTCCCTGCCCATGGCAGGGGGGTTGGAACTAGACGGTCTTTAAGGTCCCTTCCAACCCATACCATTCTGTGATTCTATGAATAACTCAAAACCAGAGTAGTGAAGCAGGTAGTTAAGAGTGAGGGATAAAAGTGAGACACCTCAGCAGTTTTTCCAGTATGACCGTATGACAGGACATTACCTTCAGCACTTTATCCTGCCATCCTCCTTCCTCTCTCTGGGCTGGGTGTCAGTGTGTAAGGGACCAGTCATTCACCACGGTGACGAAGGGCCCTATAAACTGGACCCTGCTCAGGAGGAGTTGGGGAGCCTGTTTCCCTTGTTAGCTATATGCGAAAGGTGGGACCCCAGCACTGACAGTGAGGACTTTTGCAGGGGAACAGCCTATTCCTTTGCTCCACTTTCAGAGTGTGTAAACAGCTTTGGCAAGGCTGGGGCAGCCAGGGTCCGGATCTGGAGGTCACAGCAGGCATCTGGGGGAGAGAAACTGCAAGGTAGAACCTTAAATTGTTGACTCAAGAACCGGCCTCTGAGCAAGGCGGCGAAGAAAGCTGGGAGGTAAAGGGGGTGCTTGCTTCTTATTGGGACTTACAGCAGCAGGCTGGTTGTGCATATTGGGACTTAGTTTGAAAATTGTCATTTAAAAGTAGGTCAGTCTTCAAGGTGAAGTGAGATACCATAAACTGGTAGTCACGCTATCTGCATCTTATGTCTTGTTTCTGCCTCCTTAGCTCCTGTGCCTGCTCCCCATCTTTCGCTGTCCCAGTATCAGTTCTACTTCTGACAAGTCTCCTTACCTCTCTCAGCTCTCCCATACACACCTGATCACGTTTAGCCATACTTTTGGCACCGGCTCCCTAACTTTTCACTGTGTTTCTGTCCCAGCCTTTTGGCTTGATAGAGTTAGCAGTTCTTCCAGTTGATTCCTGATCCTCATTATACCTCAACTTTGTTTCCAGACTTCAAACCCATTTCGCACGTGAGCTTAGCCTTAGCCAGTGTCCCTCATCTTCACATCCCCTATTCCAGTCCCCGGCAAGAGTAAAGAAACGATGAGGCCGGTGAAGTAAGAACACCACCAATATCTAACAGTGACTTTGAAGGGAAGCCCAGGAGAATGGGTCAAAGGAGGCAGATGATAAACAGTTAAATATATCTTGCTGCAATGCGGGAGGAGAAAGATTCCCTAAACAGGATGCAATGCTATAGGTAAAAGGGATGCCGGAGGGCTCTGTTCATCGTGGTGCTGTACTTTGTGGCTTAGAAAACTTCTCTGTAGTCTTGTTTTGCTACGATTCTGTGATTTATTTGTAGATCAAACCCTCAGGCGCTCTGTAAATTTACTTGGGCTTGGTAGAATTATGTTAGTTTATGGCAGCTCTGGGTTTAGTTGATGGTGAATGAAGAATGCTAACTGCAGAGGTTCTTGTAAGAAAGGTGACCAAATAAACAATCTTCTGCTGTATGGTCACTTCCCCTATGTGCATCACTGCCCAGTTTTTAGAACATGAGTTGAACACAGCTGCAAGGTGGAGGGGAAATTGCACAACTGCATCACATAGTCCGGGTACATGCACTGTGCCAGTTGATCCTAAAATCCTCTCCTTCTCTACCTCCTTCTTCTAGTCCTTTTTCGTATGTTAGAAATGTCACCTTTTAACTTCGAATGTTATTTCTAGTCTGAACATAAATTGGGTTTTGATAGCACCTTGTATTCAGACTTCCCCTACGTTTGAATAGCGAAGCTGTATGCTAGTTTTTTCCCCTCTCCTGTGAGATTCCCATCAAAATCAGCGGGATCTTGACTTTGGTTTCTTGAATAGTATTTCATCTTCAGTTCACTTTTGATATTACTGTAGGTGCCTAATGATGACAACTAGGAAGGGCTTGCATTAACTTTGCACAGGCTACTTTTCCTTCCTTGTGTGTGTACATGATGATACTGACTTTATTTCCAGGATGACATAGTTTATTGACAGTGTCATGCCTCATCCTACATTCCGTAAGCCCAATCAGATGCGTAGCTCAGATGAGAATGCAGAGTCCTGTAGTAGATAACGCAGATAGTATGTTATGTTCTGCTTGACTCGTAACCTGAGTTTAATGAATTAGAATTTAATGCACATTAAGGTGAATAGTGTAATTCACACTCTTCATTATTTGTATGGTTAGAGGTGACTGAAAAGTGAGAAGGCTCTCAAGTGAAGATTCTCAATGTTGTTAGTCATTCCATAGCAAAATATAACAGATGTTTTGGGGGAAGAGTACAAAGAAAGGATCAAGAAACTTCATAAGAGGGGAAAGAGTGAATTGAGTAGTCCCACTGGGGAGAAAAGCAGACTGTGTGTCTTGTCATGTGGGGTGGGTGGCTGGAACCTGCATGTCAGGGTTGGGTGAATGCTGTAACTGGTGGGCTGGCAATCAGACTGGAGACTCTGAGGTTCTTTTCCTCCTCTATCTAAAGAAACATTCTTAAATGTGGTTTAAAACTCAACTGTGCAAAGCTTACATTTTGGTAAATCAGTTATCTAGTGAAAAGCACTCTGCTGATATTTTCTGGCCAGCTTTAGTTACAGGCAGTCTATACATTTGTGCAGGCATAGCAAGATCAGTTGGTGTTGAAGAGAGGAAGGTACTTTTTCTATCCATCTAACTGAGGTTTGTGGAGAATTTTCAGTGTGAATTGAGTGACTGGATCTGTAGAAATCAAAGCTTTTCACACCAGATGATTTTATTAGGAAGTTTTGT
The DNA here is from genome assembly GCA_027574665.1 of Rhynochetos jubatus. Lineage (NCBI taxonomy): Eukaryota > Metazoa > Chordata > Aves > Eurypygiformes > Rhynochetidae > Rhynochetos > Rhynochetos jubatus. The sequence continues at coordinate 93,221,564 of CM050650.1, read as the reverse complement.
GAATGTTTTCTCCACTCTAATAGGGAATTTCCTTTGAGGGAGCAGCAGGTACAGAATGGTGGATGGCCTGTCGGGTAAGATGCCATCTAGACTTGGTTCAAAGTCTGTTCTGCTGTTCCTCATAATTGTGATGAGGAAGTCAAAGCTGAGTCTCCCCACCATGGATCATTCACTCTCGCTCTCTTTTTGTTTGTTTGTTTCTTTTGGCTTTGTTTGGAGAATGTATATCTATTAAAAGAAACTGGAGATTCTGCAGTGCAAGAAAGCAGCTTGGAAAACCCCATGTGTTCTGTGCCGATGCATTATGGTTTAGTTTGTGTCCTGAAAGAGGGGTGGGTACCAGCTGTAAATCCCGATGTGGCTACCAGAATATCTTGGCTAGCAAGTGGCATCAGGTTTAGCTCTAATCAGCACCAGTGCCACCTCCCAGTTTACTGCTTCATTAAACAGCTGCAACAATCAGATTAATTTAGTGTATACCTCTGTTTTCCCTGTGCGTTCTAACTGATGCGGATGGGGTTTGGATGTGTGTATAGATATAAAACAGCATTACAAGGTGAATCAAGCATTCATGAATGAAGAATTATAGGCTATTAAATTTCATGAGGCTTTTTATGTTTACTCATACAAGGTCGCTCATAGTTTTTTTCAACTGTCGGGCTCTTTGCTGCTCCTGGAGAACTCCGTAGCAAGAACTGGTTTGTGGACTACTTTGGAGTCCATGGGAGACAGCTCGTTCCTGCTCCCTCAGAACAATTTGTGTTTGCACATCCTGAGCTGCTTGCCTTGTATAAGTAGTGCTTCCGAGGTAAATACTGCAGGACAATAGAAATTTATCCCATTCTTATGCTTAACCAGCTTTTATTTTCCTTCAGCTTAATATTTCCTGGAGTACGGCTGGGCGCTGACAGTCAGTTTAGTGATTTCCTCGATGGACTTGGACCTGCACAGTTAGTAGGCCGACAAACGCTAGCAACCCCTGCCATGGGTAAGAATAGTATGTTCTCCTCTGTTGAATGAATAATAAACCAATTAATTAATGCACACACTGCCAGACTACAGCACCAAAAAGGCTTTTACAACGTGGCTTCCTTCACTGTAAACAAGAAGGTCCTATGTGCAGTCACTGGTATTTCTAGCATCCAAAATGGGGTGAGCAACAGTTTTTGCTCCAAATGTGAAGTGTCTGCTAATCTCGTTTGAAGTTTGAAGATATAGGTTGCACTTCACTTCCCACTCAGAATTATTGTGGCTTCTCCAATGGTATCTCACTGCAAAATCCAAGCTGTTCAGGGTTTGTATTTACTTGCCACAGATTATATTGGATGTGACAGAGAGTTTTTGGCCAAACTCTGCACTTGTCCCAGCATGGTTCATCCTGAAGTAACCCCAGAAGGTGAAACTTCTGCCCGTGTTTGCAATGCCCAGTAATCAGTTGGTGATAAAGCCAGTGTTTGCCATGAAAGAGTCAAAATCCTTTTCTGCAGCAGCTGCCTGGGCCTATCTGTGGCCTTCTCTGTATTCCAGACCAGTCTGGATTTCCCTATGGTAGCATTAGCTGTATCTTGAGGGTAGGAAGTGTACAACCGCAGGGTACTGTGTGAGTGTCTTTGCAAAGGTTTGATAAGATTTTTCTTGTATATGAGCAATTCTTAGACATGCTTTAGGACGCCAAGTTGAGGACTCTTTGATCTACTACTGTAACCGTACTTCTCCTGCTGGAAATTATAACTTCAGTACTGCTGTCTTACAAAGATCAGCTTCAGGAAGGGCTACTGAGATGCTTCAGAAAAGGGAGAGAGAACCAGAAAGAAAAATTGCAGAAGAGAGTATTCCCCTCCCAACTCATGACCAGGAGACAGAAACTTTCTTGAGAATGCACTGAGTACCCCAAAAGACAAGGGTTGTTGCTTCAGCCCTAATAACTGCTACTTTTCTGTCGCATTAACGAGCACCAAACTTGTTAAATCTGCTTTGTTTGTTTTGAAAGAGAAGGTATTTGTGAGAAGACTTGCCCAATAAAAACCTAAGTGGTATGAATACAGGGGTCTAGATTTCTTCCATCTATTCATTTTAATCTTGTCTTCTGACTAAATATTTTTCTGCTGATTGCTTGAGCAATAAGTTTATTTTCACTTCTTAGGACTGCTTTAGTCACTAAAGGCTCAAGTTTTGTCCCCCCAGAAAACACTCAATCATTCTTTTTAACAACTTTCAGAAGACCTTCCATGTTGTGACCTTTCACTAGTGAGGATTTGAAAATGTTTGTATTACCGCTCCCCCTTCTGGTTCCCTGCCGCATGTTTTATTTCGGAGAAGCGATACAGAGATGGGTGCTCTTAAAAAGGCTTGTTGGAATTTTCCTGTGAACTATTTTTAGCGCAACACAGAGCTCTGTTTATTCAAGCAAAGTTTAATTGATTAAAAAGAAAGATCTTCCTGCTGCTCTGTCATACCTCAAGTGCCAAGGTACAAACACTAATACACTGTTAGACAAGCAGGCGAAAACCTCGTGCCCAGTTAATTGCAAAATGATGTCTTTGTAAATCTGGACCCCAGTGTCTGTAGTTCAGGACTGTCTGGGTTTGGGTGTGTTTTTTAGACAATCAGAGTTTATATGTCAGTTGTGCCCGTGCTCAGGTGTTTCAGGATATACGTATAGTTCATTTAATTGCACAAGTGTCACAGAGCTGCCCGTGGCATACTGTGCGTTTTTTATTCTGAGTGGCCTCTTAGATTTCTACCCAGCTGATTCCACGATATATAAAACAATAGAGATATAATGCTTTGAGCATCAGCCCATAGTTGACTTCCCTCGCATTTGTTGATCTGGATCAGAACAGTGCTCGGTCTCGGGCTAAGCAGTTTCCTTTATCTGCAGGAAATGTCACTTGTCACAACTCCGGCAGAGAAACAAGTTTGACTACTCAGTAGCGAAAGGAGCTTCTTATTGTAACATGTTGCATCACTTTATTCACACCAAAAATGGGTTTGAAATATTGATAAAAACAGGAAAATTGTCCCCACTATACTTGCTAGAGACTTTTGCAGAAGAAGACCTCTTTCGAGCAACCTGGAGAGCAGGGCATCATTCTCTGAAGCTGTGCTATGACTGTGTGCCTTGCCTGGCTGGTGACACTGAGCATCCAGTCAGGCACTTAGAGTTACGGAGGGTTTCAAAGTCAGCCTCTACCATTGGTTCTTTCTGCTATGTCAGACAAGGAGCCTTTGCACTGCCAGCTCTTGCATCTCAGCTTGGAGGCAGAAAGGTGATTTCTGAGCATGAATTTAGGTTTCAGGCTCTCTGAGAGTGAGACTGCTGTCAGAGCAGCGCAGGTCAGTGACCAGCACACTGGGGCAGCAGTGCGAGGTAGGGAGCCTCTAGATAATTCTCTGGTGCGAAATCAAAGGTGTGGTTATTATACCATAGGGTTGCTGTAAATTTAGCTGGATCAATAGATCAGAAATACTGAGCTCTGGTGTAAACCGTAAGACAAGAGAGGACACTGCTCCCTGAATATTTATCTTTTAGTCCTGGTTTAAGGAAAGAGAAATTAAAGGGATCGGGAGGAGAGGTGACAAGCACACTGATGCAGCAGACTAGAAGCAAACTAGTATTGCTGTTTCTCACCCTTATCCCCTATCTCCCGGGCCGTACTGCTTCTCTGTCATGTGGGCATCTTTCTTCTCCCTCTCAGGTGACATTCAGATCGGAATGGTGGATAAAAAGGGCCAGTTAGAAGTAGAAGTCATTAGAGCCCGTGGCCTCACACAAAAACCGGGCTCCAAATCTACCCCAGGTAAGGAAAGAATATAATGTGAAGAGAAAACAAGAATGGGGAATACGCTGGTGAACTGGGGATCAATTGGAGACTCTGTGAGCTCCCTGTTAGTACATTTCCATTTGTATGATTTGCTTTGCAACAAGGAAGGTGTGCCTGGCTACATCCTTGCTGCCAATGCCCACTTCTTACCACCCTGCATGCTACTTTTCAAGGCACGATTTTCAGCAACTCCACATCCATTCTGGAAGGAACATTTACAGGAGTATTTCTGCATATCTCAGGCAAGTTGTGTGGCTCGGAGGGGCTTTGTCGATGTCAATGAAGTCCTTTGTGTTTCTTCCACGTCAAAACAAGAGGTGGAGAACAGATGAAAGTGCTTTGAACAAGCAGCTTACCAGACCCACATGCCATGGCCCAGTGTCAATAATTTGTACAACGACTGAGATTTAGTATTGTGTGGTTTTATAAGGGCATTTTTGGACGCTCTGGTAATTTCTAGAAGTCGTTATTAGAAGAGATGTATAAGCTCCACCACAGCCACAGCTTACCGTAACAACTGGAACAGTTGTTTTAGGTAGCATTTTACAAAAATGGTGCTTTACAACCTCCTTAGGAGCTGGAGACAAAAGAGCACTTAGTGTCTGTGTTATCCGAGTGACTTATTTTTAAATATTCGTTTCAGTGAAACATCAAAGTCTTTTGCTTTGCAGTATCTCTGACCCCTAAACATACACAGCGACTCCAGAGTAGCTATGAGTGACAGTTGATTCTTGGCAAAGGGAAGTGTTTTTAGAATGACAGACATGAAACGGAGTTGTTGTTAGTAACATCTTAGATCATTAAATTCAGGGTTTATAAAAATCAAATTGATTTCTTATGGGCTGTGTCATTTATTTTATAAATATAATCGTATTCAGATTATACAGTGAGAACATCACGTGTCATTTTCTTTCCACTCACCTTCCTTTTATGGTATTTGTCCTCCAGCTCAGACGTGCAGTGTAGAAGTTTTTTTAAGCCCAAACATAAAATTCCTGATGTTCTGTTTGCAGCTCCGTATGTCAAAGTGTATTTATTGGAAAATGGAGCATGTATAGCTAAGAAGAAGACGAGAATTGCAAGGAAGACCCTTGATCCCTTGTACCAACAGACACTGGTTTTTGATGAAAGTCCACAGGGTAAAGTCCTTCAGGTCAGTCACTTCTTAATCCTGTTTTAGGCTATCATTTGGAGAAGCACTTGGGTGTTTACTTAAGTTAAGCAATATGCATAAACCCATTCCGCCTCACAAAGCATTTAATTTTATAAATACCAGCAAACACGTCCTTGCGGCTTGAGGATTCAGGACCTGGGAAATGTCTGGCTGTGTTAAACATTTCTCTGTTGTGGACTCTCCTGTCCTGCTGTTAGGTTTTCCTACAAGAGGGAACAATGATTCACTCTCAAGAATAACACTTTCCTTACACTACACATAACGAGATGCACCTTCCGTATGAGGAAAGGCGGAGAGAGCTGGGTCTGTTTAGCTTGGAGAAGAGGAGGCTGAGGGGGATCTTATCAATGCTTGTCAATATCTAAAGGGTGGGTGTCAGGAGGATGGGGCCCGGCTCTTCTCAGTGGTGTCCAGTGACAGGACGAGGGGCAATGGCCATAAACTGGAAAACAGAAGGTTCAACCTGAACGTGAGGAAACCCTTCTTCCCTGTGAGGGTGACAGAGCACTGGGACAGGCTGCCCAGAGGTGGGGGGGTCTCCTTCGCTGGAGACTTTCAGAAGCCGCCTGGACTTGTTCCTGTGTGATCTGCTCTAGGTGATCCTGCTCTGGCAGGGGGGTTGGACTAGATGATCTCTAGAGGTCCCTTCCAACCCCAACACTCTGTGAATCTGTGAGATACAGCAGGACCAAACATATATGCATGGATTTGGGGACAACACTGAACGTGTATTTTATGTTCTTCCAGGTAATAGTTTGGGGAGACTATGGCCGAATGGACCACAAATGCTTCATGGGAGTTGCCCAGATCCTTCTGGAGGAACTGGATCTGTCCAGTGTGGTAATAGGCTGGTATAAATTATTTCCACCTTCATCGCTAGTGGATCCAACCTTGACTCCCCTGACACGCAGGGCTTCCCAGTCATCTCTGGAAAGTTCAACTGGGCCTCCCTGCATTAGGTCGTAGTAGCAGGTGCTGTCTAATAAAAACGTCACCCAGGATAACAATTGGAACCAGATATTCACATGATCAAAAAACACTGTTGGAGAGAGACAATCACTTCTGTTTTCGCTTGTAGTAGTTATCCAAAAATATGTCTGTCTGTCGCGAGATGGCTTAAATTGGCAGAACAAAGGTATTTCACATACAGCCAATCTATTAGCGGTTATCACCGATGCTTATAATGATCCAAAAAACAAAAACAAAAAAATAGAGAGAGAGAGAGACCTTTAGATCTGAACTAAAGTCAAAGATGAGCCAAACTGGAAGCTCTCACTCTGTTAACAATGTTGTACTATTCACATTTTGACAGAGCCCTCAAGCAGTGTTACCTTCCTGGTGTTTCAGCAGTTTTTCTGTACTTGTCACTTCCACTAGTTTTTTGCCATGTGATTCTGCTAGTTTTGTAGAAGTCCTCACAACGCTAACAGAGACCCTTCCTTTCTTTTTTTCTAAACCAAACCAAAAAGGGCTGAAGCATATCTCTGTAAGCATCGTTAAAGCGTTCAACAGCCAGAGTTATGATTCCAACGAGTTCAAAGCGTTTCTCAGTTCTGGTACTTCCGAGTCTCTCACGTGGGAACCCAGAACAAATGACCAATCTAAGTTATATTCTTAAATATAAATAATCATCACAGTGCCACTTTTCCTTTGTAAAAAGCAGATATGTTTGCATTCTATATAATAACTTTTACGTTTATGATGTTTTGCATGGAAGAATTTTTGAAGAATTCTGCAACTACTGCTGGGGACTGGTATAAAGCAGCTTTAGTCTTAATTTTGACATTGAATATGTTACTGGTAATGCAGTTTTCCTCCTAGAAATGGAGAGGAAATATTTACGTTTCTGTGTATAAATGTATATTTGACTTCCCAAAACGTTGACCAGGAATGGATTGAGCATATGACACTTTCAGCTGTACCCAGGCTTCTCTGACGTGTGTCGCTTCAGACGCACCTGTCTGCCCTGGATAGAGCATGGTATGAGTTGTTCAGTGTTTCACTGGAAATTCCAGTTGAAATATTCTGCACTTACTAATGTTTTTATCAAATTTTAGTTTACATTTCTTTGAGATTGATGCAAGCACAAGGCTTGATTTTTTAACGCAAGATATCTTACTTTTTGGAGAAATAAAAAAAAAATAGGAGTCAAATTTCAATTTTGCTTTTTATTCGTTTGAGTTCTTCTTGGCCTTGAAATCCCTTGTGATCTCCTGTAAATGTGCGAACAACTGCAGGTTCCTGCAGGTGCATTGATATGTTTCCCCTCCTTTTACAGGCCATTCAATTTTGTGATCACACAAATAGAGCAGCATGACTTGGAACTGTTCAAAGCTGCATGCACGTTTTGTAAAAAAAAAAAAAAAATAAAAAAAAAAATGAAAAGGTTATTTAATAATGTATGTTAGTTCCACGTAGGCCAGCTTGTATGTTGCATGTACTTGTACAGTTTGCTCGTAATTACTATACTGAAGTAACCAAGAAATCTAAGCCATCCATTTTTCTTATAGGCATTTTGCAGGTTTTAGCCAGGCTAGGTCTGTGAGTCTGGTGCTAAATGTCTATAGATGGACTTTATTTTTTACCCTATGGAAAACGTGATGTAGTACGGACCAAATTCCTTCTAATAACTATTTTGGTGTAGATTCCTACTGTGGGGCTGTAACACATGTAGAAACTGTGTACACACTAGGTTTTAATCCATAGACATACTGCCTGCACCAAGTGAACTATTTATTATTACTCAACACGTGGGAATTACTCTGCCCACCTTTCCATAGGGCGCGGATTGGTTACTGCTCGACCTGCTGAGCAGGAAGAACTCAAGCATTGGTGCACTACTACTAGATCCTGTTCTGTCTTAGTGGCCAAAAACCAACTAGTTATAATTCGATAGTATCTTTCTATTTTGACCACTTGTCTTAACACTCCCCTGTGCTTTTAAATGAACTTCCAACTCATGTTATGTAAACATGTTTAATAAAATTTCCTTTTCATGTCCAGTGTAGTAGTTGTGCTCTCTGTATGTTCTGAGGTCCGTCTGTGATTCTGCTCTCTGCGGGACTGTGTGAAATGTGTTAAGGAACAGTAAAATGATAAGTGATTTCTATGGTTCTTTTGATCGCTGTAATAGTGTATGTCGAAATCTGGGGCCAAGAGCTGAGGCCTGGTGAAAGTCGTGTTTGGTTGGCTGCCTTTTCACCAAGAAAGGGGCCAAATTGTGCTCTCGTTCGATGAAGCGGGCAAATTGAAGTAAAAAAAATAAATAAATTGCGAATTACAATCTGGTGAAATCAAATCGGCTTCCTGGAGTGAAGTGACGCTGCGACTGCTTGCACCAGGTCGGCGGGGCGGTTGTGCGTTCGGGCCAGGCACCAGCTCCCCATTGGGTGCGTGCTGAGCCTTTAAGATGTGAGAACAACTCCTGAACTTCTGCGCTTTTTCAACCCGGAACTATGCCCTTGGATTGTAATGCCCTTATGGACCTAAGATATGTATATAAATTTACCTGAGAGCAGAATTTGGCGCTAAGTTTTACTAGAGAAGCGAAGATTATGTACTTTGTTTGATTTTTAGTTTTCCATTTCCCACAGATCACAATTTTGAAACAACATAAAGACAATATTGCCTCACTTTCAGCACTTCTGTTTATTACTTTATTTATCTGAATACATGGTTAAGCTACTGAAAAAAAAAAGAATAATTAAACATGGTAAATCTCTGAACAAAAGGCATGTTATATTTCTGCTTCTGCGTGGTGGGAGTCATCTGTTTAAATATAAGATTTGCCATACAGTTGCCAAAACCCCTCCATTTCATAAATCTCCTGGCTTTGAATGTTGTGTCCGATACTAGGATTTCTTTTCCTTTCTGATCCTGAGCAATAAATAAAGTTTAGCATTTCTGATCCCTCTCTGGAGCACAGAAGATGTGGCAGCAAAAGAACATGCTGAACTATTTAATTTACGGTGTTTATGGTGAACGGAGATCACGTACACAGAGACTTCAGGAACGAAGAAGCAGACTGTGCTAGGACGGAGAAGTTGTGTGCTGGTCTTATTTCCCAGGGACTGTTGCCTTTTAAAAACTCATTGCTGAGTGTTGGGAGTACAACTCACAAGTAAACCAGCTTTAGTTCCTTCCTGGTATTCCCTTGAGAACACAGTACTGCCTTCTGTGTCACACGCAGGGGAAGGAGCGAAGCTACTAAACTTGTCATCCCTGTCATATAATCAGACATTTATTTTCCTCGTGATGAGTAAATGTTCTAAATTTTGTGTTGAAACACAAACTTAGCAGCCTTCTTTGTGGGCAAAGAAAAAGCTTTTGGCCTTGGCCTTTTTGATGAGAGACATCAGAACTGCTGGGTGTGGGTAGGACAACCCAGAGCTTCATCATCTCATTCCTTCCTAATTCCCAGAGAAATGGTATGTGCACTTCCACGGCCGGTTTTCACTCACAGATGACAGTCCCAGAAGTCACGTTCAGCCAAAGAAGAAAAGCTCAGAGTGGATCTCCAGTGGATGGTCTGCGTACTCCAAGATTTTACTTACAGACCTGTCCTCTGTGAAGTAGGCTGGTTGCTGCTCGGGTGTAGTCACTACTCTACTCTCCACAGCCCATTTAACTCCAGGCAGAAGGGTTATGAGACTCATACTCTTGCCTTAATTAAAGAAAGTCATGGCAAGGCAGCAATGTGGCTCGCTCTTTCAAGCCCCAAATGCTCGCCCCATGTTACCCTACTGCAGTTCTGCAAACGGAGAAGAAAGTCTGCAAGAAAGCAGGTCGTTATTGAAGGATGTAGTTCCTCAATGCAGGTATTGAGTTTCCTGGCTGTCTTGAGTGATTAAGAACTTCACTAACATCTGTCAAGAGTAACAAGTCTCGATTAATACCTCACTCCCAGCCCACTTCCATCCAAGAGAAAACGTGTGGGTCATGTATGTATTTTCTCAGTGTCTGCACGGATGGCCATGTGTGCTGGTAGTCACATACCTTTGTTACAAAAGAGGTTGGGTGTAGCAGGTGTGTCACACAGATCAAATGTTCTTCTGAGTTTTGTGATCCAAATTCACCCTTCCTGAGGTGCCAGCGATAGGAGAGGAAGACGCCTTCACTCCTAGAGTCCAGCTGTTGATGCTTCAGCTCCTGAATGTACGGCCTGGTGTCTAACGCAGGACCCCTTGGTTAGGTACGTTCCAGACGTTGGTGTGATTTGAAGTCACAGTTGTGCATCAGGACGTAAAACCTCAGGTGTTCTGCCTTGTTGAGTCGAAATGGCCAATGCTCAACAGTAGTAGTGACTGAGGGAAAGGGTAAAAAGTTGTCAGAATCTGTAGACTACAGTGTGCCAGCGCAACAATTCAGGAACAGCAAATATTAGACAGCTGTATTTATGTCTCAGCTAGTACAAGGCATGCTCAAGCGCTGAGTCTCTTCGATGTTTCAGCTGCTGGCTGCTAGAAGCGAGTCACCTACGGGTTTCACAGAATCTCACGGGTGGCCTCTGAAAAAATCATCTTCTAAAGGTGATGAGGAGCATTTCATTATTGTAACGCTCCTTAGACAACTCAGAATTACTCATTCTGATTGCCTTTAAGATGTGCAGAATTTCAGAGCCCTGCTAAAATGCAGTTACAAATCACTAGTGGCCAACTTGGTAAAGTACTGAGTCTGTAGGGAAAGGCTGTGTGATACCACCATAGAATCACAGGCTGGTTTGGGTTGGAAGGGACCTTAAAGATCATCTAGTTCCAACCCCCCTGCCATGGGCAGGGACACCCTCCACTAGACCAGGTTGCTCACAGCCTCATCCAGCCTGGCCTTGAACACTTCCAGGGATGGGGCATCCACAGCTTCTCTGGGCAACCTGTGCCACTGCCTCACCACCCTCTCCAGGAAGAATTTCTTCCTGATATCCAATCTAAATCTCCCTCCTTTCAGTTTAAACCCATTACCCCTTGTCCTGTCACTACAGGCCCTGGTAAAAAGCCCCCCCCCCTCCCACTTCCTTGTAGCCCCCTTCAGGTACTGGAATGTGCTATAAGATCTCCCTGGAGCCTTCTCCAGGCTGAACAAGCCCAACTCTCTCAGCCTGTCCCCATAGCAGAGGGGCTCCAGCCCTCAGAACATCTTCGTGGCCTCCTCTGGACTTGCTCCAACCGGTTGATATCCTTCTGATGTTGAGGGCCCCACAGCTGGACGCAGCACTGCAGGTGGGGTCTCACAAGAGCAAAGCAGAGGGGGAGAATCCCCTCCCTCGACCTGCTGGCCACGGTCCTCCTGATACAGCCCAGGATACGGTTGGCTTTCTGGGCTGCCAGCGCACACTGCCAGCTCACGTCCAGCTTCTCATCCACCAGGCTCCCAAAGTTTTTTACACTCAGAAGTACCAGGAAGCAGTATCTTCCATACTAAACCTTGTCACTACATTTCTACTACAGCCAAATAAGGATTCCTGGGCCAGGCACCTAAGCAGGACACTGCTTCAGTTTATACCAAACCCTATACAGTCTGTCATAGTGAAGATGCCTCAGGTTCCAGCCTCATACTTTCTAGGTAGCACAGCAGCACTATTGCCTCTGCATTTCCAGTACCACCACTTTGCCTTTAGTCCCTGACATTCCTAGGCTGCTTCATGACAGCAGGTCTCCACAGAATAAAGCTGCTCATGTACATGCTACAGCACTTATTATAGAAGAGAGACTAAGCCCATTTAGAACAAGCTCATACAAGGGTCAGTAAGACAATTAAAAAACAATGCTCCAAAACCATGTGGAAAAACATCTTACAATTGTGAAGGCCTGAGGGTGCAGCTGTCCCTGGACCAGACAGAGAACATAAGTCTGGATTTGGAACGAGTCCCCAGATGCCCCTCTCATACTGCAGGTTAGAAGGACTGGATGTCTGTTAGCAGCCAATGCTGCTACAGAGCTTCTGAGCACGAGTCAGCTTTTTCTAACAGAGCAGTCTGTATGGACATCTTGCCCACGCTTTTTTATTCAGAGATGGTCTGGCACGTGCATTGAGTGCGAGCTTAACTTTAAGGGGCTGTATATGGAATATTTAATTTTAAGCTCAAAAAACCATGTTGTGGAAGAGGGTTCTTACATCAGCCCTCATAAAGCATTGGCTCGGATGGTAAAGAAGGCAGGTGTTCTGTGATGGGTAAACCAGTAAGTCAGAAATGGGTCCCCACAGAGGGCAGGGCAAGAGCACAGAGGAGGGAAGTGAAGGAAATGGCACCTCTGTTCCTCTGTGGGGGGACAAAAAGAGGGAGACCCAGGAAAAAACTGCTTAGCTCCTGTCTTTTTGGCTGAAAGCTCCAAAAAGGAGAGCAGCCAACTCCTTAAAGCCTCAGAGATGCCAGTGAATTTCTTCCTGAAGGGTCAAAGGATTTGGTCCAACTTCATTACTTCAGTATTGGAAACAGACTGCCTGGTGACAGCAGGGCTTGTCACAAACATATGATGCACTGTTTTCCTTTCTGATGGGTGACTCTCTAGGAGTTAGCCAGGAGAGGAAAAGTAAGTTGGTGGGACAAATAATCGAGTTGCTCCATACCTAGTCTGAAAAGGCACTTAAAGGCTGTAATTGCCGTGAATAGAGAGTATCAAATAAGCTTCTCACAGGCAGCTTAAGTGTGTTGTCGTGTTTTCTTTTGCTTCTTTTTACCTGGTAAGAAAAAGATTTGGGAGACAGCTGAAATACAGTATCTGCTCTCCTAGAAAACACAAGAAATGCTGATTCCCTCATCTTGCCCTTTTCCTGATCATTGTTCCTGCAAACCCTGAAGCAAAGTTTAGTGTAGTTCGGTGCCTGGAGTCAGCTCTCAGTTGCTGGGCTCCAGTGATGCCAGCAGCTCACTTGATTCCCCAGCCTGTGGTGTAAAAGTCCATCATTCCTAAACCATATTAAAATACAAAAAAAAAAGACCCAACCCTCAGGCCTTACTCATTTATCATGTGCATGAAAAGACAGAGGGAAGAAACCCATCGGGTTTCCTTTTGTTGGAGAGACTGAAACAGAACTAAATTACAGCCGCACCAGAGGTCACTGCTGTGCTATCTACACAATCCTTCAGCCCAGCTATACATGTGGGCTGCTTTGTTAGGTTTCTGTTATGCCATTCAAATATTCCCTAAAACAAATCCCAAAATGTAAAGGAGGAGAAGGAGCTACGTTGCCATGGCAGTGAGCCACACTTCAGGGCTTAACCTTCTTCTCCCTTTGTTCTTTAGGCAGGTATCTCCCCACAGCACTAATCTTGGCCTTGTTCTCCCATCACTTGTTTGTCTGATGGCAGCTCAGAGCTGTATCTGTTGTCTCCAGAGAATACCTGTTGGATTTGATAACATTCAAATTTCTTCAGCGAGTGAGAGTGAATGGAGGAAAGCAGAGGAGGGTTTGTTGAATACCTCAACTCTCTGGAGCCGCTCTACCATTTGTACATGGCTGGTAAGACCACTATTTCCCCCCCCCCTCCCTGTACTTGCATCTCTCATACACACCATGCATTTTTTACGGACTCTGCATTTGCTTCACCCACGCTGAAGAATGCGGGAATTTCGCCACGGATTTCAGTGAGGCCGAACTTGAAGCGCCTTTGTGACAAAAGGTGACTTGATACACATGGCAACACCGATGCTCTATGGGAGACAACAAACCCCAAACAAAGCGGGAGGCCAGGCAGCAATTCCAACTGCGCAAAGCTTGGAGCCTCATTTTCTCCCCGAGGAGGCGGTGATCCGCGCAGCCGTGGCGGAGGTGGCAGCCAGCGGCGGCACACCCAGCCAAGGCGCTGCACCCGTGGCAAGATGTTGTCTGGCCCATAGATGAGCTTCATTTTTCAATTTCCTTGTGCATAAGCCCTAACAAATAAAACGAAAAGCTGGCATTTTGTGGAAAGCCACTCACTTCAGATGTGGCTCTGGGCTGTGTGACAGCTGAGGTGGCCCTGGAGGGCACCTGGCCCAGCGTGACGGTGACGGTGGTGGCTGAGGGGCATGAGATGGAAAACCTGTCACTCTGAGAGATCGCTATCCAGCCAACACTTGCAAATAATGTTATTTATTTAGAGAAATAAATCTACTTAGAAACATTGATTTAGTGGAAAGCGGAAAACAGCAGAAAAGGAAAAAAGCCTTCAAATACATTATTCCGGTGAGCGAGCAGCCCGCGGAGGCCGCCGCTCGGGCCGTCGGTAGCTAACGGCCGCCCGGCGGTGCCTCACGGGGCCGCCGGTGCCCCACGGCCGCCCGGCGGTGCCGCACGGGGCCGCCGGTGCCCCACGGCCGCCCGGCGGTGCCGCACGGCGCCGGCGGTGCCTCACGGCCGGCCGGCACCCCGCCCCGTCGCCCGCCTCTGCCCATGCCGCCGCCGGAGGGCGCCTCAGCACCGCAGGCGAGCAGCGGGGCGGCGGGCAGCTGGCGGGGACGGCCCCGTCGCCACTCAGCGGTTTCCCGAGCTGGTCCCGGCTGTCGGGCTAAATCTAAGCGTTAGGCCTGCCTGGGTGGTCCTTCAGGTCACCAGGTTACCCGGCCTGTCCGCTGATGCCGGCGGGGCGAGAGAGCAGAGCTCGGAGGTTGCAAAGATCCCTGCTAAAATGTGGAAAAGCAGGTGTCTGCTTTATTAGGCACTTTTATATGAGGAAGAAATAGAAGCTGTCATGTTTGTTCCAAGCATTCGATGTATACTTAGATGTATACACACAGCCAGGTGTGTGGTCGCTGGCTGTGCTTGTCTGCTGGTTCCACAAGAGAGCTCTCCAGTCAAAGCTGGAAAGTTCTGAAAGGGAGGTCATAAAGCATAGTAAGATATAATGCTTATATTTAACAGCCTACCCTCTTCTGTGATTCAGTAGTGATTATGAACTCACTCAAAACAATGCAGTTCCACTAAGGGGTGTTAAAAAAGCACACTTGTCCCCATTCCTGCATTATTTGCGGCAGCTGCTCTGACAGATTAATGTCAGGCTGAGCAACAAGCCTTCCATTGTTTTCTTGAGCACTACTTTTATTGTTCGACTGTGCTGTTACCCTCACCACACCTTTTGTTACTTTCATGTTAAGCTGCGAGTCAGGCACATCAGGAGAATTTCTTGTGGCCAGCCTGTGCTGGAGGATTATTATTAAACTCGGATGATAACCTGTTTAAGGAGGAAAAAGGAGATATCACTGTTGACAACCAGAAAGGTTTGATAACTCAGGTAGTGGCTATCTAGCTGCTATCTGAGGAAGGTCAGCCGACAAGGGCATAAAAGGAAAGGTCTTGCTCTGTCAAGAAAGCAGGCTGGATTTGAGGGAGCAAGGTCTAATTTGGCCATAAAAAAACATTCAATGTCATGAAGGGACTGAAGCGGGCCAACTACACAGGACTGTTTTGTGTAGCCTCGTACAGCTACCGTGGCATTCAGATTGCCAAATTAGTGGATTAAAGGCATGGCTTTAACTCACCGGTATCCTCAAAGAGTAAAACTAAAGTTTGCTGGGGTATGTGCTCAGGCTGACCTGACATGGAAAAACCTCACAGCCTGGCTACAGGCTGTTGGACAGCATGTATGTGCAAGGGCTGAACCCTGAGGCCGGTGCTAGAGCTTCTCTACCCAAATCACGGGGTGCTAACAGCACACGGCCTTCATTTAGGACTCTAACCCGACTGTCAGTAGTCTAAAAGGGGAGCAGTACCGGCAGAATGACGCTGACTTTGGTACGGCTCCGAGGGTCAGCAGGGGACAACAAACCTTGCTGCCCCCTGCTAGTCACAGCTGCACTTGAGCAACGGGGTTCTGCTAGACCGCAGTGAGAGAAGTGCTCGCTTGATATAAAGTGCTTTGGAAGATTGCTAGCATAAAACTGCAATTGTAAAAACTACCGGTTCCCAAATTAGCTAGCGTGGCAGGGCAGCTGCACTCTGTGGCAGCTTCACACTAGGTCATTGCACAAAAATTCCTAAATTTAACCCTGCCTGTCAAGCTTTTCGAAGCTCCCCTCTTCTGTGCAAGACACAGTAGGTCAACAGGAGGTGACCCTGGCATTTTCCCGCAAGATTCTGGAGCAGAAGCTGTTCTAGCGGACATGACTAGCTTACCCGTATGTCCTGGCAATGCTTAGTTGCCAGAAAAGCATCTCGAGTTGGTGGTTGGCATAGCTCACAGCAGCCTTTAACCTGCTATAACACGCTCTGAAGTGAGGACAGCTGCAGGCAACACTTACTCCTTTTGAACTATGCTCCAGTCCAACGCGCACATGCTGCCCTTCAGCAAAGTAGCACAATCGCAGGCAGAGAAGGGAGGGCCTTGCCTGCAAGCTACAGCCTCCAGTTGTAAAGCCCTCGCTTCCTCGTGAACAGGGCTGGCGAAGGCCTGCCGAGTTGGCTTCACCTGGGAATGCGAGCAAGATTCAGCAGGACTTGTTCACAGAAGTTGACACTGGACCAAGCCCTTCAGATGCACATTCCTGAACCCACTCCTCCCCTTTAGGGCATTTTATGCCAGCCGCTCCCAGGTTCCCTCCTCGCCTTAATTACCTTTTCGTAGGGATCAGCTCTATGTGTGTGTGTGCATGCTAATGCTAGGAAGGGCTGTCAGTGTGGCTTTGCAGCCCAATCTCTTCTAATATGTTCCTGGCTTCAGGCTGCGGCTTTTTTGCAAGTGCCCAAATGCACTGTGTGTGAATATTAGGCAAGGACAAGAATTTGCTTTTTTCTTGCATGCAAAACAAGGAAATGCGTTCTGCCTCGCCGCAGCTGCTGCAACCACAACTGTGCCACTGAACCAGCTGCGCTTGCTGGCCTAGAGCCAGGCAGACAGAGTAAACTCAGGCGTCGCTCTGCCCCTTCCCTCGTTGTCGGTTCCTTCACCAGAGCCTTCTAGATACCAGTCCCACAGTGGGGACTGCAGATCTCTCCTGAGATGGATAGAACAACCTTTGGTAAGCAAGCCACAGCCACACACAGAGCACTAGAGATGAGGGCTGGTGTGATCCCGCAACAGTGGCCACAGCTCTGCAGCCAAGAAATGGAAGAGGAAAGGGGGAGTATTGCTGGTATTACAAGGCAATCTGAGCAAATGCCTCCTCAGAAGTCCAATGAGAGGCTGGAAAGAACGCTCCTTGCCCTGCAGCCCTTGCAAGGCCCTGCTGGAACTTGGCTACAGTGAGAGCGGCCAGGAGAGCAGACACTCAAGTTATTAGCTCCCAGCACAATTCAGAAATACCCGTCCACACTACAGGTATGACTCAGAGCCTAGAAAGGTCTTCGGGATCTATGAAGATAACTCAAAGAGGACCAACCCTTGAGAAACAGTTTCAGACCTTAGATTGGTCAAGTCTCCAGATCTGAGCTAATTTTTGGCGGATGCAGAATTTCCTGGATAAAAGTTAAACAGCGTAACTAAACATACCTTGCCATTGGCTTTCCTGTTGGTTGGTTTGTTTTGGGGTTTTTTTAATGTTTCTGTGGTGGCTTTTTGCATCTTTGCATGTTCCAAAAGGATTGAAAAGAAGTGGAAATGCTAACGGGTGTTTTGGCTCGTTCTGCCGTGTAGAGGGTTTCTGTGCCAAGGTGCTAGTTACCTAGGAAACTGCTGTAGGATTGAATTTGGATAGATGTGTTGTCAACTACAAATGAGTAGAGTGGCTTTTCAAGAGGTGGGGAAGAGTGTAAAATGTATTGAAAATATGAATGCCTGTCATGTGATTCCTAGGTA
The DNA here is from genome assembly GCA_027574665.1 of Rhynochetos jubatus. Taxonomy (NCBI): domain Eukaryota; kingdom Metazoa; phylum Chordata; class Aves; order Eurypygiformes; family Rhynochetidae; genus Rhynochetos; species Rhynochetos jubatus. Next base: position 93,203,860 of record CM050650.1, on the reverse strand, counting down.
AGGTGGTGGTCCTATCTTTTTGATGGAAATTTTGTGGGCCCCCTGACAACCGCACAAAGGGATCGCGGATGGAGCGCATGGCCGTGCCTCAGCACAGGAGCTTGAACGCTCTCATGTTTGTGAGCTGGGTGAGCATTCATCTAAACGTCAAACCGCGGCTGCCTGCAAAGAATAGCATGAAGGTTGCCATTAAGCATTTTGCCTGTTTTATTACAACAGAGGTATGGTGATCCAAGGAAATTACAGCCATCCTAGAGATTTGAACTGCAGCACTGAGTGGCCATTTACAAAGAAGAAAAAAATAAACTGATGAAACATGTTTAATGGTTGAGATACATCTAAGGACTTACGCAATGAAGAAAAATGTGATTGCAAAGCTTTTCCTGGAAATCATCAATAAAGGCTTCTTTTAATCCAGCAGCAAAAATGTGAGAAAGCAAATGCATGCTTCAGCCTGTGGGAGTTATACTGGTATCTATGAGTTCTGCCATGATGGCTAAATCTGCGAGCAGTTACTTATCCCAGGGGAGTCAATACTGAGAGTGGTCCTTGGCTGAAAAATAATGAGAGAAGCAGTGGGGTTTACTCAGTTAGAATAGATGTCCCACAAGTCCCCCTGTTCCCTCCCCCGCCCCGAAACACGTGCAGGATTAGCATCTGGTTTTACATTGAACACCAATTTCCCTGTATTTCACTCACAAAATGCACTTCAGATGGCAAATGCAAACTCTTAGTAGTTAATTCATGTTATGACAGGTGTCACCAGTTGGCACAGCTACACGTAATCTTCAAAGGTTTGGGTTTTTTCCCCCGCCCCAAGCAGGTGAGCAAGTTTCCAGCCTTGAAAAGGCAGGTTGTGCTGCTTGTTTTGGGTTAGGCAAGTGCACCAGGTGAGAAGAAGGTTGAGGGAGAGCACTGCCCTTATTCCTCTGGCTAAAACTGTGAGGCAGGACCTGCTTCCAGAGCCACTTGCGAGATCAGCTGGACCCTGCTCCCTACTGCTGTGCACCACCAGTGTGCTCACATCCCCTGCGTTTCTCTCTGCAGGTCCTTCTTTCCTCCCAGGGGTCTAAAATAAATGCTGAAGTCACCAATCCTGACCGTGGGACTGTGCAGGCTTCCTGCAGGGAGAAAGACGTGCATCTTGCTTTTCCTTCCTGCTGAGGGCTGCTTTGGGGCAGAATTGGTCCCCCAGAGCTGAGGATCGGATGAGGGTCCCACCAGCCATTGGATCAGCTTGTAGCAGGCTGGCACACCTGCACTAAGACAAACCATCCTGTGGGCGTTTCTGGACAATACCCTTGCCCAATTTGCTGCCAGGAGACCAGGCTACACGGTTCCAGTCGCTGCTGCTGCACCGGAGGTAGACACCAGAGTTTAAAAGAAGCTGTGATATCTCGTATCTCTTATCTGCTGTTCATAAGTACACAGACACCCCCAACCACTATTCCTTCAACAACGTCTTTAACCACACTTACATTGGAGATCAGCCAACACCCATAAAACTGCAGGCTACCAGGCCCCGGAGGTGGCTGCAATACAGTCCGTTGCATCCGAAATTTCTCCCTGGCCTCTGTCTTTGGAGAGGGGCTGAAGTGACATCCAGAGGTGGACACCCTTCCTCCTCGCTCGAGCCTGTGTGCACCGACAGATATGCATACAAACCTAAGCTCACTCCACTCTTTCAGGCCCATCTGTAACCTGCATAATGAATAATGTACAACGAGTTTGTGGTCTACATGTTTATTAAGTGACTCAGTATTTCCAGTGGAGATTTTGTGCTCATGTTTTACTCACATCACAAAACCCACTCACTCTTTTATTATCCCCAGCAGCGGTAGGCGATAATAAATTATACAACGGCAGATGATGGTAACTATATCAACAAACAAATTGTATCAATTTTCGGCGTGAGTTTAAAGCTCCTTTTACTGGTTGTGCAAACTCTGAAAAAGGAATTTGGGAACGCTGCTGCTGTTATTAAATGTTCTTACCGGGCTGTAATCCAAGCCTTCCACGACGTGTCTCTAAAGAAGACTTTTGCCTACTGTGTACCACTGCTTTTACATATGGGATTAGGCATTTACATACGTAAAAGCAGAGAGAGAAATGGAACTTACGCAATAGTGACAGCTCCCTTTCCTTACTGCCTGAAAGGGCTGAAAGATAAACCGTGCCTGGGTGGTGGAATTCAGAGCTAATCCCCCTCCACAGAAACGCTTTCGAACCCTTCGAGAAACAAAGGCTTGTAGCAAAACGTCAGTCAATCAGCAGCGCAGCTACACCCTGCGTATCGAAGAGAGCTCACATGCTCTCTAAATTACTCTGGATCCTATTTTAAGCTTAATAAGCTACACAATTAATAATTCGTATGGCTGTGCAAAGATGTGAGCCTATGCCACAGCAGTCATTTTGAAACAGCCTACACACCCGCGGCCAGGGATTGACTTTTTGGGGAAACAGGCATAGCGGTATTTGGGAAGTCACAGTATCCTTTCCAAGAGGAACAGCGTCTGTTTATAGAAAACCTTATTTCTATAGAATAAAGGTCCTCCTCAGTCACAGGACAGAACCCTTGGGCAAATGTAAGTGTGGCTCACTTACCATGCCACATGCTGTGTTGTTGTTTTCATTGAAAATTTCCCTGTTTTAGGTGTTTATGCTAGGTGGCTCTGTGGAAAAATGGTCCTGGAGCTGTGTCTCTTACCCGAGTGACCCTCACCACCTAGGTGCTGGATGGGGCAGGCAAGCGAGGGAATAAATATGGCTGAAACTCTCAGCAAGAGGAGAGCATCCCGCCGGCTGTCTGATAGTCTCTGAATCTCCCTACATAGTGATCCTAATCCCTCTGGGTCTGGGACGGGCTGAAGCGATGCAGAGCTGACTAAACTGCTGTGTGACTAAGCCTCCCAGACCTCACCAGGCTCAATAACTAATACTTTGAACTGGGCTGCTGATCACCGTCCTGACACGCCAGCCGGGTTTTGCACGTTTTTTTGCCTGTAAATAGGGTTAGGGCTGTCATGAGCCTCTTCTGCCTGCTCCTCTTGTGTCCTTGTTCCCAGGGGCTCTGCCAGTAGAGTGGGGAGGTTTCAACACAGGAGACTCTTGGAAAAGTGCCCTCAGAAACACTGAACTCAATCCCCTCCCTTGTAATTGCTATTGGGACCTGGCAGAAGAAGTACATATTTGCAATTAGGGTTGGCTGTTAAGGTGTTCTTGGAGCTCGACACCACAAACTTTGACACCGAGAGCTTGAGGCCAGACCTTCGAGCATTTCCTCCTGCAACATCACCAATCTTTGCATGAATAAATAAGACCAATTACAGGCATAAGTCAGTTCTTGTTGCTCGGATGTCTCTTATCCACAGCCTATACATTCCTCAGCATCTCTTTAAAACAGCAACCAGTCACTCTAAAGCCAGCAGTCAATCAGGATGTACGGGTTGTTGCTGTTGGGCTTTTATAAGGATTTAGCTGTGTTACACAAATTACCAATTAAACCGGAAAGTTAAAAGGAAGAAAAAAAGACAGGTAGTGTCATTAACTTAGCTTCAGACCGCAAGAAACTATTATCCAAATAAACGTGGAAATCCAAACACATTCAGAATGGCTCCGATTTTAATAGCCGTAGAATGCTTGGTCATTTTTAAATTTGAATAGTTAATTATTCACTTGAACAGGCTACAATGTTCACTTTGTTGTGAGCCAAACATTAGTCTTTCCTTCTGGAGGATACAGAGCTAACCTTTACCTAGGCAAAGCAACTCACTTTATTTTGATGGGAGGGATAGATTTTGCTTTTTTGTGTTCTCATTGGCTGGCTGTGTTTTGTGTTTTGTTTTGGGGTTTGGTTTTTTTTTTTTTTAATTCTCCCTGAACACCTGTCTTCTTGCAAACCCCTCTGCATCCTCAAAATGACAAGATTTATATTGTGTACAGCAAGGGACTTTAAAAGCAACCTGATACTCACAGAGATAATTAAAATGTTTTATTGGGCTCTCTCAGAAGAGCAGGGTGTCCGAGGGCACTGCAAGGGATGTATCTTCAGAGAAGGCAGAGGCCCTGCGGCCGCCACCCCCATGCTGGCAGGACCCAGTAACTGCTCCCCCAGCCGACCCTCCTGCCTTAGACCACCCTTGTGCTCCCCTTGGTTCCCCACGGCTTCCAGCTCACGTTACCGCCCGTCTCCCTCTCCAGCCAGAACAGCCTTTCTGAGGAGATTATTTCCTGCTTATTTTAAATTATTTTGGCTTGTGAGGGGGTATCTACAGCCAGGCCTGGACTAATATTGGTTTTTTTCCTTATATCCGATTCCCTTATTTTGAGAAACTCCAGGAGTTAATATTTGAGTAAATTACCCTACAGTGTATGAATAAACATAAGGATGATCAACAAGAATAACATAACGTGTTCGCCTTAATTTCATAACAACATCTCTGCTAGAAACATAATATACCAACAAGTGGGACGGTTGCAATTACAGAGGTAATTTTAAATAAGCTTTTTTATGGCCACCCCTGGGGTTTCGGTCATATCCTGCCTTGTGTTTGTATGTCCTTTACCCCAGATCCTCTTTCCTGACAGACTTCCCATTCGCTGTGTCCCCCTTCACAGCTTCTAGAAGCAAGAGAAGCGCTCAGAGACATGGAAAGTTTCTCTTTCTTATTATAATAATGATATGTAAATGTATGCTACATCCTCAGCCTCTTCTGTAAATAGAGCTGGACGTGTTATCTTTACATTCCAGGTCTGCTGTTATTAAAACACCTCACGCAAACATACACTCGGGTTGCACAGAAATGGCCTTGCTCGTTTGCTCTGGGGGGGAAAAGGACAGGCTGGTGTTAGGTACCTGAGAGCCTGGGCAAGACCGCCACACCAAAACAGGCTGACAAAGTGGGAGAGCACCCTTGGGTGTTTGCCTTAACTAGTACAGGAAAAAAAGAGGTATCTTCTTAATCTAGGTTCACTAACCTGATTTCAAAGAGCTGTGAACAGCAGGTTGGTCAGTTTTACCCTGGGCCAGCAGCTCAAGTTCAAATGTCGCGAACCTGATACTTTAATCTAGGGGAGCATACTAGGTGCTAGGGCAGGTTCTGCAGGTGGGAACCACAGCAAGTAGCTGTGGCACACTGCCCTGTGGGATCTCAGATGAAATGAAGAACTGCAGCTCTTTTCCAGCCGGATCTGCGGCCATGCTGACCACTCTGCTGGGAGCAGAGGTCAAGCGTCCCCTTGTCTGGCCAGCTGTCAGAGACTGGCTGTGGGCAGACGCACACCTGGTTTGAAGCACGCCTTCACGACGTAGCTGCAGCAGCACGGAGAGATGGTTAGCAAAGAGCAAATGGCCAGTGTGCCAGCCTGGGCCACCGTGGTTTGCCCACAGCCATTCTGGGTGGCTTAACCAGTATAAACTCCCTTTATGGCACCAGTGAAGGCAACCAAGCTCGGCCATGGCCATCACTGTGGAGGGCACGGCCATGGGACCTCACAGGACACAGCCCACCTGGGGCGAGCAGGACTTCTCTGGGTGTCAATGCCACTCTTCCCAGAGAAATGGTAACAGCCCTGTTAGGTGATGGAGAAGTGCTTTTGGGAACCTCTCCCTAAATTGTCCTGGAGCCTGTCTTTGCATAGTGTTTATCCTTTTGCTTCTTTGTCAGCTTTAAACTGGGAATAAGGAATTTAAGTGGTTTGGACTGAGAAAATAGTCTTTCTTTGTAGTAAAATTTAGGGTATTCATTAAACTACATTTAGTTAAGTGATAGCTTTTTGGTAGTCATCTAATTCTATTTATCAATCTCCACCTGAAGTATTAAGAAACTGGGGACAGAATGATTTATGGATTCTTATTTAATCCTTCTCTGGCTGGTCCGTCTCTGAGCAGGCAGGTTGGCAAAGGCTCTGGTAAGCTTACCTGTCTGGCAAATTCACCCTTGCCTGCTGTCTTGCAAAACCACACAGAAGCCTCTTAAAATAAAAGGGTTAAAAATGATAATAACCTGCAAATTGAGAGAGTAAAGATGTACTGCCAGCAAGGACTAAATGATGACTGTGCCACAACAATGCACTTTAATCTTAACGTACCAAGGTCAAAATCCGAAGATTAGCTTCACCACTACACATCTTTTACTAAGAAAGTTTCCATTTCCTTCTTGACAAGTATGAATGTCTGTTACTGGCACTGTGAGTATGTGCCTTTTTCTCAAGCCAACACTGTTTGTAAAAATTTCTTTAAAAACTTACCTAAAGCAGGAGTTAACCCCTTGCTAACTTGAATTGACAGATTCTTGGTTCAAATCACTTCTCTTCTAACACATTGCTTTCTCCGACTGATTTTTCTCTTCCACATCTCACATTTCAGCAACATATTTTCTGACCTCTGTGCCATATTTCGCATATAGCCCTGCCTAATGTGCGCTTCATTTTGTAATCAAATCATCTTTGCTTTCTCCTGTATCTATCCATCCTCTGGAAAATCTGGTTCTGCAGCCAAGGTTTTACAGGCTTAGGTACTCTATTTCATTGTAATGTGGCTGTGCTAGTGCCAAGATACGTCATTTGTCCGAAAATATTGGTGTCTGAAGGGTTTGATTTTCTCTCTGCTATAATTAAATACTGTGCAGATGGACTTAAGGATTTATTTATAATAATTATTGGATATTTTTCTTCCTCATTCTCAGCATTTTTTTCTTATTGTGAAGTTTTGTGCCTATTTTGGTTTCTTTTTTTTGTTAGGCTACTTGTGGATCACAAAAAATATTATCGTGGGTCATCCACTCAAGAATGTTAGGTTAAAAAAATCTGTGAAGGCAGTTATAGAGTTCCTTTCCATTTTAAATCTTTTTTGAAGTCTGTGGTAACAGCTTTCAAACTAGTCTGGAATTAAAAAAATAATTTAGAATATTTTTGTGGATCTTTTTTTTCCTGTAAATGGATAACTTTGAACTTTAAAGAGGATCATTCCACCAAGAATTTTGATGAAGAATTTCTTGTTCTCTGAGTAACAGGACTGTGCATGTCCCAGGATGTGCTAAGAGATAGGTTGTGCTATGGGAGTAGGGCTTGTTGGGTTTCTGCTGCAAGACCCAGAAGCTCTGGTAATAAATGACAGTAATCTCAGGAAACTACTCAGGCAAAAGACATTCTGTGGCTCTGATGCTGCCACTGAATGGAAAGGGAATGTTTATTTAATGACCAAGCTGGCTTACCCTCAAATGTGGCATTTTGTCTTCATAAATTTTGGGAAGAATCTGGAGAATGTTGCCAGGGGCAACCACTGCATCTTGAGGAATTGGCAACGAAATACAGGAACAAAATAGAACAAAGGTTCCCTAAAGGAGTTTACCCTGCTGTATTCAGTGCCTTGTAAGTAAGCACGTGTTACAACTACCCTGGGTATTCCTCAGCAGGTAACAGCCCTGGGGCATTAAATGTCAAGTGAAGTTAAACTGCAGGCTGAGTACCCCTTCCAACATCAGTCAGTGCTAAAGGGCTTCAGCTGACACTGTTAAGGAACAGGGTGCATCCACAGAGCCCTGCCGTCGCTTGCCCCTCCTCCTGCACTCCCTTAGACCATTGAGGGGATTTTCCTAGCCTTCCTACACCTGCAATCCCCTTCCCAAGGCGGTAGAGTATTTCCCTCCTCTCTCCTTCTCCTTGGGGACATACAGCTGGTGTTGAGTAAAGATGGGTGAGTGGGGGCTCCTGTATTCATGGTTCACTAACATATTCTACAAACTTCATCACTTGGGTCAAACATAGCCTAAAGTTCCTGACAGAAAAGGCAGAGATCTGTGATTTGATCTGCAGTCCCGTGAAACTGGTCTAAATTTCACTGAAGACTTGGAAGTGTCATCAAAGATAGAGGAAAACTCATGCACAGGTTAATGTGAGAGAGGTAGATGCAGGGTTGTCCGGATGAGAGCTCAAACAGCTTCTGGTCCACTTACTTAACTGACCCCTGTAGGCTTCTGGGTCAGTAAGAGCAATGCAAGAGAAGCACATAGCATGGTGCTGGCAACTATCTCAACGAATGATCTTACTGGGGGTGAAAAACTGAGAGGTGAACCCTACCTTGTATCACGGCTGGACCCTTCTGACTGTCATTCTAAAAGATGGATGGCTGTTTCTCTACGAAGAAATCAATTTATAGTGCAGTTTCAAGCTCTGCTACACTTGGGATGGTTTGGCTCCACGGTTTGCTGTTCAGGCTCATCCCTATTAAAAAAGAAAAAACAAACTATTATGGAATTATTTTCCCATACTTGGGCAGCTATATAGGCTGATGCTTCCAGACTCTCTCCCCAGAGCAAATTCTCTGAATTCATACAGCTCAAGTGACCTTTCCAGTTCACAGCAGTGACTAAGATTCCCAGCATTCGTGCAAGCTTTGTAATTAGATATACATATGTACGTGTATACGTATTTATACACAGATCTATACGTATACTACACACACAGAGTATGTATGTGTATGTATAAAAAGGCTACGTAGAATTTCAGCTCTCGTATTCCCAAGCTCTGTGTCTATACAAGTTATGGAAATTCTGGCAAAAATCAGAGAGTGACAAACATATTTTATATTTGCTCAGCTCATCTGTTGAAGCGTGATTTTAAGAGCTTCTAGCTATTTAAACACTTACAGTAAAGCAAGTGAGTAAATGGCTTGCTGGATTAGGATTTCAGTCAGGTTGTAAATTTTTAGAGATTGGGTCTGTGTTTGCCTGATTTTGTGCACAGGCAATAGATTCTGGTCCCTAGGAGCTGTCTCTGAAGGAATAATTAGAACCGCTCCAAGAACTGAGAAAATGCACTGAAAATTGCTGTACTACTTAGTTTCCAGTTTAATTTGGTGAAATTTTCCAGACAGCTCCTCAAATAATAAAAGCAATAACGAATACTTTTTTTAAAAACAATATTTCTCCTTTGCTAGGCTTCTTTGACAAATACTTGAAATAAACCCTCCGATTTCTCCGGGCAGAGAAAGCAATGGAGTTTGTTACACTTTCAATTTTTACTGCTTTTTTTTAACATAGTTTGCTCGCTGGCAGGAAATGTTTCAAGAAAAAAAACCTATCCAATCCAGCCAATAAAATCTTCCTCAAACTGTTGATAAAATTTGATAAAACTCTTTTTTTTTTCCCCTTGGGTGGATATGAGTAGCTCTAAGGAGTCCAGCGGATGCATCTGGTTAGGTAAACATTTGGGATGCTATTTGGTTCAAGAATGAGAAACCTGACGGTGAATATCTATATATCTGTAGGTCTTTAAGCTCTGAGCATAACGGAGAGGGCAGGTCAACACAGTCAGCGGAGCCTAAAACTCACCAGCTTTCAGGGATGAAATCCAAATGCCTGTGTAGTTTGAGACACTGGGGACACCACAGGCACCCAAAAGCTGCACAGGGCTGGCAGATCTAACGTGGGGTGTATGAGAGGCCATATCCCATAGTAACACAGATGCCTGCGTTCGAGCCAAATTGACTGAGCGCCAGCTGCATACCAAAGGCAACCTGAACCATGCCTTCTGCTCCATGGCTCTCCTGATGAAGAACTTCATTCCGTTGCCTGTACCAGGCATCTCAAGCCATTTGAAAAGCCTTAGTGTAGCCCAGACATTGGTCTTTTGTGGAAGAGCAGCTGGAGCAGCCAGCTCAGATAACAAGGGCATTTCGGTTGTGATAAGTGCCCAGTCGAACTGGTCCCTAGATCACAGTGGCAGTAACGGGAGCTGGGGCCCCAGTACAGGGATAGAAGCCTCCCAGTACCTAAGTGGCCTCACAGCCCTTTCTGTACCAGTCTGAAGTTTTCCAGTAGTGTTTGTGTAGCTACTTCATTCTTCTACTGTTTATCCACCCGCTGCCCTGCATTCTCTCTTCTGCGTATATGTACTTTGGCTTGCATGTTTTGCCCGGACATTTTTAGACTTACCCAGCGTCTTCTCTGCTGGCTCACACACTCAGTCCATAAACTTTCCTTGCTGCCAACCACCTTCCCACCAGAAACTCTCCACATTGCCTCCCAGGCAAGGCATGAGGCACATTCGTTCTCCCACCCCACTTCTCGTCCTTAGGGGGAGAGCTGAGGCTGGAAAACAGCAACGGCTGGAGCTGGAGACACCACCTCATTCCTCTGACAGCCATCCTTCGCTGGGCCAAGGACATCATAACTTCTGCAACAGCCTTTCTGGCAATACTCTCACGCAATGCATGGTTTTGTTTTTGGTTTTGTTTCCGTGGAAGACCATAGATACAGTTTCTTGTAAAATATAATTTAATATATGTTATATTTAAAGGGAAGTTGACAAGTAAATGATTCTTGGCCTTCCTTTCCTGGGGGATTGAAAAGTGATTAATCTGGTGTTAGTGGCCACGTGTACCAGGTCAAGTTGGGTTAAAAATTAATAAAATGAATAAAATATAGCTATAAAATCCTAAAGGAAGGAAGGAAGGAAGGAAGGAAGGAAGGAAGGAAGGAAGGAAGGAAGGAAGGAAGGAAGGAAGGAAGGAAGGAAGGAAGGAAGGAAGGAAGGAAGGAAGGAAATAGAAGCAGAGTACTGTTTATAGAATTACAATGTCCTCTGTGCTTTCAGACTGAGATGAGCATGTCATGGCATTATAAATTTGTCTGTAGGCTAAATGGTACCTTCTGAGTAGCGTAGCTACAAATAACAATACAGCCTAAAAGGACCCCAGTCCCTGAGCAGCTGTCCCTGACCCCACTGCTGAGTCCTCCTCCAGAACATTTACCTTTCATCATAACACAAACATTATGAATATTTAATTTCTGTCTTGGTTTGCTTCTCCTTGAATCCACAGTCTTCACAGACAAATCCAGATTTTCTTTTCTACTTTTTAATAGATTCCTGACACATACATATTAGTGCCCCCTGAATGTTATGTTCGCATATTTTCTTTTTCTAAAAATAAGGTGATATTGCTTCCACCCTGTTTGATCTTCAGCCAGGCCACAGTCATCTCAGATTCCAATTTAAAATTATCCTTCTGGTGTTAAAGGTTCCCCAGGGACTCGTCAGCTCTGCAACAGCTATTTGACCTGTTAACCAGTGTGCTTCTAAACAGTGGAAACTTTGTTTTTCCTTACCAAGTGTGCTGATATCAGCATTTAAATAAATAAAAAAAAAAAAAAGGTAAAACCAAGGTGAGAACAAACTGTGGGCCCAGGGAATGACATTTACAGCAATCATCATGAACTCACTAGGCTCATTGCATTAATTATCATAATGAAACATCTTATTTCTTTTGATTGTCGCAGTACCGTGGCAACCTCTGAGCAGGAAATAAACCCAAGATTTTTTAAACTAAGAGCCTAATGTGTTTAAAACACTTAAAGTTAGAGAGAGGAGGGTATGTCACACTGTCTGAGCTCGGGATGTATTTATACAGTCAATTTTGGACACATAAATAAGCTCACACTTAATTACTTGTTTTGTGGCAGGTCTGCCGCTGGTCTCTGCGGCAGCTCATGTAAAGGTAGCTCAGGTGCTGATAGAATAATTGAAGCCACTCCTGCGGCAGCATGGAAACGTGCCCCTTCCAGTCAAACACAGAGTCCAAAAGCTCCAGGCTCTTCATATTGGAATTTGACTTTAAAAAGTAGCTTGCAAGGTGCTTAAGGCTTTGGCTAGACAAGGTTTCCATTAGCGTTATTCTGGCACTAGTATGTCAATGATTTTCCTTTTCCTGTGGTATTCTTACTATTTGTTTTGCTCGTGCCCCCCCATTTCAGCGTGCCCACTATTCTGCACGTCTGCGGGTTGGCGACACAGGGCCACGATATGGCGTGCAGCTCCCAGCCCCAGATTAGCAGCAACCTGCAGCCTGACTTCAATTAGCTGGAAGGATGATATTTCTCGACTGTCTGGTGTTTAAATGAACTGAAAATCAAAACCCTGTTTTTCTTGGTTCTCTTCCAAATCACACACTAAGGTACAGTTTGCCTCATTAAAGATTAAAACAGATGTTGGTAAAAGGAGATAAGTCTGAATCAAATTTGAGATCCAAATAGTCCCGAGCTTGTGGTTTGAGCTCTTCTCTTCCAGAACATAGGAGGAAGCACTGAATGCTTCAGATCAGTGGGATGAAGGTAAAAGGGGCTGTAGGGGCTTAGCAAGACCCTTCCTTCATTTTAGCAACTATGTGAACTCTTTCCTGCCTGTGGTGAGCTGCAGCTGATGTGCCCGCTGTAAATCAGCAAAGATGCCCAACAAGGCACGGGGAGATAAGGTCCTGCAGAAACACGTTTCCACCTTTGAAGAGCTGACCCAGGGTGACCCAGATCCTATGTCCCAGACCCAGGGCATAGGTGCTTTTCTCTTCCCGCAGCGGACTGTAAAATGGCCAGAATAGTGCTGCTGCCTCTGGCAGTTTAGCATCTGAATTGAAAACAAGAGAGACAAAAGGCCAGGGAGAATACACAGTTACAATTAAATAATTACAGCTAATCCAATATATAGTGGTAACAGCATCTAGGTGCCTACTCACTGTGCGGAATATAGGTATAATAATGAGGAAAACTGCTGTGGTTTTGTTTATTGGGAACCTCATCCTGCTTCGGCGTGACCTTCTCAATTTAATAATCCAAGTATCTTTGTACAAAAACAGCTTCTTAGTTTCCACGCTAGAGAATACCCTGCCTTATCACTCACTGTAATTTTGATTATGAAACAGTCGTTTTCATAAGCCTCACTTCTCTGTTGCTCGGAGCTTTCAGAAATCTTCTTTTTTCAGGCTACCACTTCCGCGTGCTTCCCAGTCTTTCAGCAGTAACGCTTTGTGCAGGTGAGGGCTGTGTTTTAAAGAAAACCTCTTTGGTCGTGTTCCAATGATAGTTTTTCAAATCCTTGTCATGTGTGTATCGATGATAGTTGTGGAGGTCAGAGGTAGTTTGTAAACATATAGGTCAATACAGACGCCTCATTTGGCCTACCAGTTGTTCTTTAGAGTAGCCTTTCCTACTGGTCATAAAGTCTCACAATACAGCTTCAAGGGAGCCAGATACCTCGGGCACCGAGGGGTGCTAGTGAAGCCCAGAGATGCTGTAGGCCTGTGAATCCTGATGGTTTTCCCTGGGGTGGAAATGAACACCTTTAGCCCTTGGGAGTAAACCTTTTGAAAAACAGCCTTGTACGTTGCCTGTGAGTATTCATTGCACTTATATTCACAAATTTTTGGGTTTCTTCCAAAGTTGCTCGTCTCATCACACACCCCAAAGGTTGCATCACCCCTCAGGTCCCTCCGAAGTTTGGCCTCCCACCTCCCTACTGTGCCTACGCTCTCCATGCGGGCTGGCTGTTCCCACCACCGCACCGAAACTCCCCGACGGTACCAGCACCCTTTGGAAAAGCCACTGAGCTACGGGCCTGATTTCACTCTGGAACTCAGTAGGTGATGCTGATCTTGTGAGAGAGTAGGAGGCACATCAAGCTGAGGATGCAGCTGATCAGAAAACGTTTGACATTTTGTTTTGGTCCAAATGTTCTCTTATTAAGAACATGCTTCCCTTTTGACTAGTAATTGAGATTTCTCCTCTTTAATATTAATCACTTGGCAAAGAATTTGCAAAATTAATTTTCTTAACCACCTTTTTTAAAATGCAGTTAGAGCCAGCTATGCTTTCATCCCCTATCACAGAGGGCTGTGATGATGAGGTTTCAGGTGTTGCTCAGAGGTGTGTGCAGCTGAGTGCTTTCATACGGTACCTAAAAAGGAGGTGTTTTTAAAGTCCTGGCAAAAGGACTGAATGTCCCTCCTCCAGATTCTGTGAAAAAATAATTAGATAATATTGTAGATCTCAGGTTCATAGCCACGGCCGTCTGCACTGCCTCCAGGTCATCTAACATGGCAATTTACTCTGACAGTGGCTGGTGCGTCAGATACATCAGTGGTACCTTGCCTTCCTCTGGGTGTTGTCACCCCCATCCTGCGTCAGTCAGTGTCCACAAAGGATAGCTGGGATGAAATGGGTTTTCTAGCGTGTGAATAAGGGTTGTATAGTTGTCTTTTTCTCAAAAAATCCAATTTGCACAATCCTAAATTCTTTCATTGCCTACCCAGATGCCCACCCTGGGTCTGAACTCTCAGCCTCTCTAAGACAAGACAAGAAATTTCTCTTCTGGATCAGAGCATTTTGTTAAAAATACAGGAGTGTTACAAGTTGCTATTCTGACAATCATATTAAAAAACTATGTAGTACTTGAGCTCTCTTTGTATTTGGCTTCTGCTTCAGTGCAGAAGCCGTCCTTTCCCAAAGAATCAGGAGCAAAGCTTGAGGCCGGGGAAAGTTAGGAAGGTAGGTGCAATGGCATTGCAAACCAGCAAGCCACTCGAAGCAGCTTATTCATGTTTTGATTGAAAGGATGCAGTGTTTGGTGCTCAAAAACAAACAAGTTTAAAAGGAAAAAAAAAAAGGGTGTTAAAGGCACTCTGCATAGCAGCAAATCAGAGTAATTAATCACTCCATTTGCCTCAACGTTCAATAGCAGCTTGTGCCCCCAGAAGTCAGAGTGTATGTAAAACCTCCAGAGGCACAAAGGTCGTTCCAAAGTGGCATTTCATGGGTGAAACACGTATGTTTGGTTACTGCAAGTACGAGGCAGCAGGAAGCTGGAGAAAGAGGGGGTAGGTGCCACCCAGTGCCCGTGCTGTGGATGGGTGCCCCCGGTGCCCTGTCACCACTGCCCGGTGCAGCTCAGCCGGCAGCAGTCAGGCCGGCACCGTGGGGTGAAGGTGCAGTCCCTGTGGTGAAGGCTGGGGGCCATGTCCTCCTCTCCTGGGGTGCTCTTTGTTGTTTCACTGGAGGAAGGTCCCCAAACCCATCTGCGTCTCCCCTGGTCTCCTGAGTCCAGGGTAGCTGCAGCTCCAGGCATGTTTATGACTTCCTTTCTCCTTCGGCTCCTGTGTCTGTGGGATTGATGAACTCTTTTTCTCTTCCTGCAAGAAGAGCCATGGGTGAAAAGGGAGGCCAAAGGGGTGATGTCTGCCCTGTCCTGTCCCGACCTGTGGACCACAGCCAGACCTCAGCCACCACAGCTGCCTGTGCCTGGCCACCCTGGGTTGCAGTTGGCCAGACTGAAAAGCTATGCAATCAACAAGTAATTGAAGGTATTTTTAAAGGAAATAGTATTCTGTAAGCCACTCAAAACTCTGTGCTACCTATGAAGACCTACATTTCCCTTTATGTGTTTGTCCAGCCTCTTGTACACTATTTCAACTGCCCTGTGGTGGTACTAGCCTGGGCTGTAGCACCCAAAAAAACAACAGTGGAGGCCTCAAAGTCTCTTGTGAAAAACTGCCACTGTCACCAGATCTGGAAATCATAAGCATTTCAAAACAATGAGAATTAGGAGACTTGTAAGTAATCACCTTGCAACTTATATGGTATTTCTCTTTTTCAATTCAGCTACCACTTTCCTCATCGCAAAATGAATGTAATTTAAGTTATGCTATTTTATTTAATTTTAAGAATGCAACATCCATTAGAAAGTATATTATAAAGTATGTTTTGCCAGAAACATCTCCAGCATTACAGTGAATAATCTTGTTATATCTTTCTATGATTTATAGTGCTTTTTGTTCTTGTCTTTAACTTTAAATATTTGCCAGTAAAAGATGGTAGTATCAAGCTAAGAAGGACCATAAAGATTTATGCACCTGGTTACACAGGACCCCTTCTATAATTTCCAGTTTCACTCCCATGCATACTACTTTTTTTCTGGAATTGTTTGCAGTTTGGCTCAAGATTCTTGAAAAACATGGAAGTAGCCCTGCACAAAAAGAGTCCTCTGAATGAAAAATATGAGAATTAAAAAATCCACTGAAGTGAGTGGAGAAAAGACTGTAGGAACAGTGGATTATAGGTGTCAGTTCTGGGATCTTGTTTCTAATTCCAGTTTGGCTCACTGTATAGCTTTAGTCAAGTTAAATAATCCTCTTTCACTCCCTGACTCAGGATCTTCAAGGCTAATAGTCTTTTCCTGCTTTGCAGGGCTTTTTAGAGAGATACATGAATAGATTAACACAGAAGTACAAGGCCAAATTAATAAAAGTATAATAGGTAGCAGCTGATATTTTACCAGTAGGGAAAACACTGTACCTCACTGCGTATCGTTGGGACTGTGGCTGTATCACAGGTGTTTTCCTTTTTAAATCTGCCACTGGGAACTGCAGAGGACAGCATAGGAACAGGGTATTAAAAATGAGATGGAGATCTTAACTCTTCCTTCAGTATGAATAAGAAAGTTATAATAGAAGAACCAACAGTGAATAAAACTTCTGTTTTCTAATTGGAATATTCCACGTATTCAGCATTTCCTCTTGTTTAAATACATAAACAGAGGGATTTATTAAATGAAAAGCCATTGCAACTGCATAAGACTTCTCCACTGTAAGACCAGCAGTGTAAGGGAGGGTATGATCTGCATGCTCTAACAATTTACTTCAATTCTTTAGCTTCACCGTACACAAATGCTTAAATCATCGGTAGTCTGTAAAAGACAGACTTTTCCTGATCATACAAGACAGCAGAAGCTAAAAGCCTTTACTGGGATTAAGGTGGGGTTCACCGCCTTTTTCATCAAGATGCAGCTTAATAAAGAATGATCTTGGAGGGCATACCTCCCTGGCTTTGCAAACACATACACAGGACCGCTTCTTCCATTCCCCAGCACAGCCCTCCCCCTCTCTGGTCCAAGAAAATGGAGAAATAATGTCCCTCTATTTTTAGCTCACTTTAATGGGATTTGTCGGACCAACAGGTGGTGGAGGCTCAGCAGAGTCAAGGCTGCAGGTGTGCTGGCGCTCTGCATTGGGCGCCCCTCAAGGCCTGTAGACCTCATGCTGAGAGCTGCCCAACTGTCCCAGGGAGGAGCAGGATGGCTCCAGGGGGGCAGTTCCAGCGAGAGTGCAGAACTTTTCTATCCTACCTGTGCATTCAGGCGACAGCTAACATACCTAGTGAGCTCTTGTATTTTGTTAAGGACTCCACTCGTAGCTGCCTCCTTTACTCAAAGGCTTGCCCCATGCCTTTCTCGATGCAGTGGTTTGGTCATTACATGGTGCTGAACGCAATGGATTTCTGGAAAAATCTGGGTTAAGGATCCTGGAGAGCCTGCTGGTCTTCGCTAGCCAAGCTCTCTGAGTTGGGGAGTGACCATGCATTCCCCGGGAGAACTGGAGACCTGGGACAGGAATGCCAGCACTGAGCAATCCTCCTAATTAATTGTAGCTATCCTGCAATCTGTTAAGGAGCTGTGTGATGGCAACTGAACAACGGTAACTGGCACCCACTGATGCCAGATCGTAAAACGCTGAATTACGTGTTTGGTAATGGTACTGGGGGGTGGGGAGCAGGGGGGAAGGGAAAAATACCATATGTTGTTTTTAATCTTTTTAGAGTTGTTTAATGTTCCTCTAGTACAAAAATGGGATTTTTTTTTTTTTTTTTTAGGAGTACTCTCCTTTGCAGAATTTCTTCGTGATAAACTATTTCCCTTTCAGCTCAAATGCACACTGTGCAGTACCACATTAGATACTAAACAACAACACTTAGAAAAAGAAAACTGTAAGTTTCAGAATTCAGAACCAAAAAAATCAAGATAATTATATTTTAAACAATACCTAGGAAGCTTACAGAAGGGCTCACTCTTCTTTAAAATTTAAGAAAGAACGTTAAAGTATCGCCTTGGGAAAGAGTGTTCAAAACCTGCCTGGGGAAGGAGCATGAGAAGAGCCTCTTTGGCTGCTAAAAGTTGTCTCTGGAAGAGATTAAACGCTAAGAATTTGCAGCATGGGGGTGCGAGAGGCACACGGACAGTTACATGGGCACAGAGGCAGGTACCGAGGGGCCTTGTATACACATGCACCTTGGGACTTACCTCCACAGACTCAACAGAGAAGACAAAATCACATTTTTTTTATTGAGGTTTTATTGGCCATTGTGAACAAATATGGTGACCAGCTGATAGTCATATTCAGATCTTGCTCACAGTTTATTAGATTAGGGGAGCATGGAGGGGAACGGGGACCCCCTCAGGAGGCCATAGAGCTGGTAATTATTATGAATCCTTTTATCTGGATTTAAGAAACAGTGCCTGCTTATTTCTCAAGTTAATGCACATGAAAGAGAGAAGGCAAACCCAAGATCTTGCAAATATTAAAGTGGAAAAAAAGTGCTGAACAGCCACGGTTTTTGCAAGCGGTGCACACTGGAAAAGCAATAAAATGACCAACATGGGCATATATCACTGCTGCAGAGGTTTCGTTCTTAGTGAGGGCAAGTTTATCCATAAATTGCAGGGAGCAGAATATTGCTGCTGAATGGGAACCATATAAAGAAAGAAAACACGGAGGAAGGATGAGAATAAATGGTCTGAATGCCAACATTTCATTTTTCAGGAAGAAAGCCCTGACAGACAGGGTCCTCTTTACCTCTCCAGCTCTCAGGCACCAAGAGGGGTCCTTTCATTTGTTTACAGGGGCCCTTCAGCAAGCAGGGCCCCGGGAGAGCTGCATGACCTCCAAAGGAAAGGGGGCCAGACCCCACAAGTTATGCTGTGGAGCTGGGGGAATTTCTCCCTTAGCACAGGGGTGGAAGGGGACATCGCTTGCCCCAGCATCTATCTCTGCACCCTCCGCTGTACCAGACCACTGGTTAGAAAATGTCTGTCAAAACTCTTTTGAAGTTAAATTTTGAGGTTTCTTTTCACCAAAAAGCACTTGCTTTTGATGGAAAATGTATATTTTTTTCTCTTCCTTCTAAAGACTAAATAGTAAGAGGCAAAACATTTTGGCCAGATGTGTGGAAAAAATTTATTTGGCACTGTTGCCAGTGGCTTGTGGGAGTCACTGTTTGGCTGTCTCACGCCTCTGCTCTCCTTACCAAGCTGCCAGATGACAATACCTCCCGAAATGCACCGTGGCAAGCGTGCTGCTCCGGCATCTCTGCAAAGGAAAGAGAGAGTGCGTGGAGGCAGAGGCTGGCCTCAGGAGCAAACAGCGGAGACCCCCTCTTAGAGCCACATGGGCACCTTTGGTATGGGCAAAGGTCAAAGTTTCAGGTTCAGATTTGTCTTAAAATATATAAAAAGTGTATTTATGAGAAACAAAGCCCCTTTCCAAGAAGCTGTAGTTAAAACTTTTTTTTACCTTTGCTAGGAGGAAGAGGACAGTGAAAGAATCATCTCCATTAGCTCCTAACGATGCCCTTGCTCGGATGCCCTAAAGCTTGTACTCTCCCATCTCCTACTCTTGCCTTCACTATAGGCCTTCAAGGGCAGCAGCAAGGTAGGAGACCTGATTTTTCACATGCTGAGATGAAGACAATTCATTTTCTATTCCCTAGCAACTGCCTCTATAAACAACTACCAGATGAGCAGTAAAACTGGGCTTGAGAACTACAAGAAAATTGACATTGTAAATAAATTGTTTTCTTACCTGAAGTGGGGTAAGATAAGCAAGAGGAGAGCTAAATCCCTACAGAGATCGTGTTTTTTTCCTTTCACGAAAGACAGGTGTTATAGCAGAGTAGAGCACTAAGTCCAGCCTTCTTTTCCCAGCAGCACTCACCAATTTTCCCAGTCCCAGCTTCTCCAGATTGCCATTTCCCAAAGCTGTTCCTGTAAAATTAAACAAGCTTAGGTATTTCAAAAATGCAGAAATACTGCAGACTTCGACTGATTTTAACTTGGTTATAGTTACTGCCATTGTGTGTGTGCTCCCACTTTCCATGTTTGCTTCTCAGCTCACCTCTTTACCATGGCGCTGCAATGTTACCGATGCCGACCTCAGCAGCGCTTCAACTCATTTGCTCAGAGCTCTTTGGAGAAATTGCCTTTTTGCCCCCCTTATGTCATGACCTGAATGGCTACCCAGCCTGCAGGTGTGTAGGGATCATGACCATGGGTTTATAGGATTCTCTAATATACAAGGACGTGGAGGCTTTATCCTCTAAATTTCTCTGCTTTATTATAGATTACCACAAATACCACAAAAATCACTATTATGATTAATAAAGGAGATAGATAGATAGATAGATAGATAGATAGATAGATAGATAGATAGATAGATAGATAGATCGATCAAGCTACTACAAATTACTATCAGCAATTAATAGTATGGCAGCAATCAATAATACTAACAATGAACCTGCTCTGGCAGGGGGGTTGGACTCGATGTTTTCCGAAGGTCCTTCCAACCCCTAACGTTCTGTGATTCCATGAGTATTACGGCAGCTATCCATGACACAGAAACAATTATAGCACCAACCAAGTAGGTGTATACTATTATAGGTTAGTACAAAATTATCATTAGCAAAGCAACTTATTAACAATATAACAGCAGATATACTTATCACGGACTACTTACATGAATATATAATATCAGTATTAAGCAAATTAGATCTCAGAAGGGGAAAAACCATCCCAAAAGTGGGAGGAGAAACCAAACTGACCCCAGAAGGGGGAAAAAGGGGGACCAAAACGGTAACTGAGTCTCACGTCAGAGATGCTCTGCGTCACAGAGACTGGAGATAACCAGGCAGCCTGGTAAGCGTACGAGATATCATAGAAGGTTCATGTGGAGAACTCAGCGTGTTCAGGGAGTGAAAGTACGTGCAGCACAGGAAGTTCTCAGAGAGAGAGAGCAGCCCCATTTTGGATAAAAAATAAGTCATTTTTATATCACAGAGACATAACAGGGCATAGGACACCACCACTTTGAGCAGCCAATAGATGCTGTTGATTTCTGTTTTTCACCTAGGGCAGCCAATACATTAGGATGTTTTCTGTTCTTTCAGAACGATTTTTATTTTCCCAGGCTGTTTTCCTTTTCTTGCAGTCAGAACAGCCAATGGCACCTACCAATTCATACTTTCTCAGGATGTTTTCCCCTTTTTTTCCAGACTATTTTTCACCTTTTCAGATGACAAATTGCTGTTACTGTTCCTTGGTGTTGCAGTTATCTACGGTATCTCTGGATGTCTCCGGTTTCTAGGTACCCAACTGTACTTCAAAGATGCCAGCTGCACACTTCTCAAGGATGCTTCCGGATCACAGGCCTGGTTCCCAGGTTCGTAGTTCCCAGGCTGGCAGGCATTTCCTCAGTCATTTTTTTTCCAGCAGATAATTTCTTCTGTTAAGTCATTTTCCTCTTCTAACTAGGTCACCTTTATAGCTACTCCCATCACCTCACCAACCAGTGTCCCCACCTGGTAGATACAATGCTAAGTCTGCAAGCAGCTAGGCTTGTCTACGGAAGAGAAAATAGTTATTTTGGCAGTTGGCTTGTCTGCAAGGGTGAAGAGGTGTTGTTTGTCAATTTGTTTTTGTTTTACGCCAAAAAAAAAAAAAAAAAAGGCAGAAACTAGGTTGAATCAGAGGAAAGCGCTGTAAGGGTTCCTGCGAAGGTCTGAATGCTAAATGCTCTGGTCTGCACAGGTTGCAAAAACAGATGAGCTGAGGTTTGTTGTTCGTGGATTTTTTTTCCTCCATCAGTTTGTATGTTCTGATATTTTTGTTTTTATATTCTAGCCAAAATTGTGCACAAGAGGAAAATTAAAGAAAGCATGGTTTTGCCTACATTTTCCAGTTATCTTTTTTTTTTTTCAGAAATAAGCTGCTTTTTTTCTCCAATATGACTCTTAGCGAAATAAAAATCCCTAGAAGTAGAAACCCAAAGCTAGACCATTTTGCATGATATGAAAATGGAGAGTAAGAGTCCCAGGTCAGGCCTGCCTCAGTCTTCCAAAGGGAAGGAGTTGGGACTGTGTATGTGGTGCTCTCCATCTTGCCATTGCAGAAGACCTGGGCACAAGTAAAACGGCACAGACCTTTTAAGATATTTAGTTAGACTTTGCTCCTATCTGAAAACTTCAAATAATTTTGAAGCCCCTTACAAAAAGGGATACAGATGCTAAGTTCTCATTTACAGTCCATGGGTATTTAAAAGGACCATCAGTGAGTCTTGAAATATGAGATACTTAAAATACTTAATGAGGCTGACTCATGGTGAGGTTGGAAGTGACTGTCTTTGACATCTACATCCACCTCTGGGCAATGTCTGGGGCACAAGGAAGCATAAGGCCAAAATAAGATGGAGACCAGCGATTCTAGTGTTACCTTATAAGACAAATCTGGACATAAAATCGAATGTCTGATAAGGATCATCAAAAACACAGCTTTTGCCTAGTCTGCTGGGCAGGGATTTGTATTTATGAATCTTTATTGTGTTTTTTTTATACTGTTTTCATCTTCTTCACTCATTTATCTGTCCTCTGCCAGGTTTCCTCTTTTCTTCAGTGGCATTTGACTAGATGCCCTATCAGGAGACAATAGTCCAAAGAAATATTAGTTTAACAAAACTGAATCTAAAATATACTGTTTATGATTGATCTTACATTACAGTAGAGATTAATACTAACTTAGTTGTTCCTAAATTTGGCTTTCACAGCAAAAAATTGTTATCAAGAGCTGAATATTTTCTTGAGTCAATTCTACAGAAATCAGTGCTGCTCACAGATGCAGGTCTGAAATCCACAGCTTAGCTTTCTTCTGATATCTCAGTAACAGCCTATGTTTGATAGCATACTTTTTCCAACAGCCTATCCAGAAACTGACCAAAAGGTAGGATCTCAAAAATTAATATGGAAAAAAAATCACTATCTTAAAAAAAACCCCACACTTCATTTCCACTAAGCAGTTTGTTAGAGGAAGACGAGAAGCCAAATCAGCAATATGGAGGTAGGAAGGCCAGGCTGTGCAATGGTCTGCTAAATCACTCTCATGCCGTATCAAACATCTGAGAAAAAAATACCGGTGCAGGAAGAAATAGCAAATCTACTTCTACTTCTCATTCAGAAAATATACTCAGTGCTTCCCTTCTGATGGTTGTCAGCTGGATAATGCTACTGGATAATTGAATTTATAGCTTTGGAAGAATACCAAATCTATTTAGGGATGGTAGAATTCCTTTTCAGAAAGCAAACAAACAAACCAACACTCACACAAGCAGCAGATGCCTCCTAAGAGTCCTTTCAGTGACAATCCCCCGGACTGAGGCGAGGCTGAGAGCGCATCTGTGTGCCCAGGGTAAAGGGCATCAGGGTGGGAATGGTCTCCCCCTCAACACCCCTCCTTCCAGCTCGCTTGCTGAAACACCCCACGAGCACATTTATTGGTGTGATGCCAGCCAGAGTCACAGTAACCTGCAGTAAACGGTTATCTTACAAAAAACGTGCAGGTAGCATGCAGGTCGCTTACCTTCCTCTATTTCCATTGGCACAGGAGATGTTTACTCCTCGTGCAGCTTTGAACTCTTCAGCAGTTAGCTTTTAAAACCTAAATTAGCTAATTGGGTTTTTCTCTTTCTTGGTGTGTCTTAAGATCAAGTATCCCTCAAACAAATTCTTCTTTACCTTTATGGGCATGTGTTTAGGATCTTGATTTGGACTGAGGAAGCTTACTGGTTTGCAGTAAGTGCCCAACAGTGCCTTTAGGTAGGTTTTTATATATAGAAATCCAATATTATGGATATTAAATAATATCATGACTGCCTGAATTTAAGAGAGAGGATATACAGTGACTGTAGGTGGAATACAGGTTTTCTGAAGGAATTGGCTGAATACACTATGAACCCAAATATCGCATTTCTGTTACTCATCAAGCACTGTACCCCTCTGGGGGACACAGAAATCTCAAATTCCAAACCATGAGAAAAAAAAAAAAGCTGTATGAGCCACATCCCATTTCAGTGTTGGGAATTGTTCTAATGAAAATGTATCTGATTTGTAGCCCTACGAGGGTAAGAACATTATGACAAAATAGGTACATGAAAGTACCTATAGCATAAAGAACAACTAAATTAGGAAACATGCGGTATAAACCATCAAGATTTTAGGAGAACATTTGCCTTTTCTCCATGATGGTGTGTCACACTGGGAACATGAGCCACTAAGGAAATGAAATTCTAAATATATTTAAAGAGCGATGCTGATGATAAAGACAGTGCTGTGCTAATGAAATCTCAGAGGTCAATGCACCAGGGAAAGGATTCTCCCTGATCACAGCATAAAGAAATCCATGTGGCATAGGCCAAGGCCAGGCTTAAATGGAAGGAAATATTTGTCACAGTGCAGATATAAGTTTGAAGGTACATTACGCACAAAGCATTTCCAAAAAGCCAAGGGTGAGCACAAGGCAGCAGAACTGAACACAACTCCCTAAGTGCTGCCAGCATTAGGAAGATCCTGCTGTAGCTCTGAAATACAAATACAGAAATGAGATATGAAATAGCTCCGTTATTTTCTGGCTCATTTAATATTGTGTATTTTTCCTTCAGTGAAAACGAGACATGAATGGCAGAAGCCGGTGGCCAGTTTAACTGTAGGAAGCTGAGGCTTGTGACATTCTGTCCCTTCAATCCTCGCCATCCCACCTGGTGCCCACAGGTCCCATGGTGGTGGCCAAAGGTCTACTCCTGCTTACCGCGCTCCTCAGCCAGAGCTCACCCTGGCATAGCCTCTCCTGGGGGACTGCAGGGAAGTGCCTGCTGACTTGACACCAGGAAGAATGTCAGAAGGCTTCTGGAGGTAGCACTCCGATATGACATGCAGGCAAGGAGACTGCACTCCTTCCCATGCCTGCATTCAGTGCCACGGTGAGCCCTCATGGTCACATCAGTGAATCTAACAGGGTGTTTTACGGCTGGGTGCCCACAGCATCCCCAGTACCTTTGCACTTGATGCTGGACGGCACAAGGACTGTTAGAGGAAGAATAAATATTTAGGGATCAGTAGATGGGTCAGGAACAGGGTGCAGCAGGACAGAAGATGAAGCAGATGAACTTTGAGACTGAAAAAGAAAAATTGGGAAAAGGTGGAGATTATTATTGATTTATACTTTGTCAGTAAAGCTATTTCGAGGCTGATGCTGTGCATACCCTTAAAAAACCCACATACAGTATATACACCGATATTTGCATGCAGTGACTTCCCCTAAAATTTTAGTAGAGAGTAACAAATATGGCCAGGAACTGTGATTTCCCCCCCACCCCCTCAGGTGACTCCTGGACATGTTGACAACCTAGGAGATAAGTTCACCTTTATCCTTCCTGATTAGAGACAGAGATCTGAAGTGGATCTTTATCCTCCAGCAGGATCATCCAAGTAACTGGTGTGCTATGGAGCCTCTCTTCTGCTGAAACAGTCCCACTTCAGAGGAAATGGGAAACACTTGTGTCTATGGTGGACCAGAGAGGCAATCAGCAAGTCATGGCCCAGCTGCCAGTCCCTGCTCTGGTCAATAGTAAATGTTTTATACGAATTGGAAGCATGTTGGCCAGTTGACACTGAAATGAACTTTCTTTACACTATCCTACATGCAATTTTTTCTGGAGGAGGTGGTAGGAAGGATGTGAAACAGGTTTCCCAAGTCTGGATAGATGTCTTAAAGGAAGAGTAGGTTTTTTTCTTTTCTTTGGACTTCTTCCCTCATTTTGGTGAAACAAACGCAACAAAATCAATGCAGGTGTGAAAATTGGATTCATTCTAATTAAACCAAAAAACTGTTTTCATGCAAAAGAAAAGTTAGACAAAATAAATAAAAGCAGACTAAAAATCCAGAGTATCTGTGAGACATTTCTTTGCTCACAGTTATTCTGTAACCTTCTGCAGCAGACCCTTCTTGCTCTGGCTCACAGAAGTATGACCATCTACCTGAACTACATCTGGGGTGTAGATACACAGCTCGGGGTCTCCACAGGCTATCGGACATTGTACACGGGAGCTGTGCTGCTGTGCTCTGTCCCCTAACCCCTGCCCTGCCTGGGAAGAGAAGTCAGGCAACTCCCAACTAAATTAATTTGATGCACACTCCCATGGAGTATTGTTCTTTGAGCCTGGCCTGGCGCAGTGGAAAGAAAAACGATAAAACCTTGTACAACTGCTGCACGATGGAATTGTTTGATTTTAAGACAGGTATCACCTTTAATGTCTTGCTCCTCTAACAAGACTACAGGGAAGCAGTCAATAGTGGCATTTTCTATTGTTCTTCCTTTACCAGCTTTCTCCTGTATTTCCAGTCTCCAAGAGCCAATGAAAGGATATACCAGGATGTCCAATAAAGTGCTAATGAATGAATCTTTCTGATGCGTTAATAAATGAGTCTTTCACAAGCCACGAGCTTGTGAGCCAATTGTTGTCCTGCCTCTGTCCTGTCTCTGTCCTATGTCCTGCATTTCACCACTTGATTGTAACTTAAAATAATGCTCCACCTTCCTTTGTATCATACCTTTATTTTATATCACCTCTACAGAAATGATGGTTACTTTTCCTTTTGCCATGAGGGAAACATAGAATTTCTTTCTCTTGCCTTAACTAACATTCTTTTGAAACCTCTCTCAGTTCTTTTCCAGCTCTCTCTTACTATTAGCATAATGTGTGTCTTTCCATCCCAACTGACATTTTAGTCTGAAAAGTGACTGTGAAATTGCTTTTGTCTGTAATGTGCTCCCTGTAAGAGTTCGGTTGGATCTTGATTTAGTGACAAAACCAAGCTCCTCCTGCTATAGCTTCCAAATTAACATGGCTAAGAAAAAAACAAAGTAGAGTCTGTTGCTTCATTGGTATCTTGAAAAGAAACTTATGTGTGTAAAACCTATCAATTTTGTTCAGACTTACGCGATTCCACAGCCTGTTCATGTAAACAAGAAACGACACAGGTCCTGGTTTTCAGCTGTCTACACTCTGAAAGCTGTTGGCAGACCTGGATGAACAAAACTTGGTGCTTACAGGCTTACAGAAGAAAACTAATTTTCCGATCACAGGTTGAATCTGCAATCAGTTTAATGACCAGAGGTAAAAAAAGTGCAAGCTGCTTATTTGTATGCTGGGCAGTCTCAGTTCCAATGTATTGAAATCTTCAGTGTCATTTTGGTACTAGTTTCCCATTAAGACATCAACCTTTTTAAAAGTCTGGGAAGTTAAATTCCGTAGCTATTTATTAACTTAGACCAGGCCCTCACTTTTCCAATATGATGCAGAAAAGGAGCCCTGAAGCCTCACGTGGCATTAATGAAGGCAGGGCTGCTGCAGGGTGGAGGGGTCCACAGAGATGCTCTGTGCACCAAGTATCTCCCACCCACTGCCCTCTGAAAAGGGACACTCCCTTACCTTGTCAGATGGATAACTGACAGTCTTTACTGAAATGAATACACAAAGGGATAAAATTGAGCACTGTCTTGTCCTTGTACAACTGTCTCTGTAAGTGCATTTCAGAGGTTTTCCTGATACTGTCAGCTTGACCAATTTATTTCTATTTAATGACCCCAGCTTTGAAAGGTACATGTCACATTATCTTGCAGTGAGTAAAATAAATTATTCCATTTTCATTTGCTGAATTTAATGTAAAATGTGTTTTAGCTGTATGTTTTAGAATTGAAATCCCTTGTGAGCACTGAGACAGTACTGTATGTTTATATTTTTTTAAATCACTCCAGATTCAAGTCATTAAGATTTATGGAGTTAGTATGTCTGTTGATGCTGGTATTTTCTTGCTTTCGTTGTAACAAAGACTCAACTTCTAAACTTATATTCATCATGAACAGTGATGTTCCACTGTGTGTTTTAAGTGACGTGACAGAAGACTGAATCATAGAAAAAGAGACTCAGAAGAATCTCAAAAGACCATTCATCCCTTCTTTGAGGAAGGATCAACTGCATTTCTGTCGTGACTCACAGATATTTGCCAAAATATTTGGTTTGAAGTGGAGCTCCCAGGGTTCGTCTGGTAATAAAGCCAGTGCTTCACTATATTTTAGGGTTTCACACTAAGGTTTTCTTCTTACGTCCAGTCTGAATTCCCTTTCTATAATTAAGCCACCCATTCCTCCCTTCTTTGCTCTAAGGATACAGAGAAAATCTTTTTTCCTTTCCTCTGAACCATCTTTTTTTCAACATGCTTGAATACCATCTTGTTCCCTCAGATTTTCTGTACACTGAACATCTCTTCATTCAGCCTTTCTCAGAGATCCAGTTTTCTGGTCCTCTGATCATTCTTACTGCTTCCGTCTGCAGTCTCTGTGTTTCTTACCGGCTCTCCTGAAGCAGAGTGCTCTGAGCTTTATTTGTAATAGAGCTGACCTAGCATGGTACTGTTTTAAATCGTTTTAGGGAGACAGCAGTACCAGAAGGAAACCCAGTAATATCTTCTTTAAAAAGGAGCAAGTAAGGAATGAGAGGATATGTTTTGTGGTAGAAGACAGAGTAACAAGGAACACACAAATAGTTGTTTTCCAAATGAATTCAATATTCTTTGCTCCCCTCCACCCCCTCTCCAAATCCCATCTACAATGCAAATGCAGTGAATAAAATATGGCCAATATTTCTAGACTATGAGACAGCTTGTATAAACTTGGCTGAAAAAATCTGCAGTAAGGAGTTTTAGTGATACGAGGGAAAGAAAGTGTGTAAGCAATTTAAGGAAAAAAAGAAATCTCCTGAGTGGGGAAACGAAGCCTGTGTTTTATTGGAGGGGCTGGAGGGTGTACTTCAGTGAGAGAGAGAAATTGTGTTTCTGTTGGTAAGTCTTAAGGAAATTGAACTATTTATAGCATGACAGTTGCTATAACAGTTCAGTTGCCAAAATTTTAAGAAAAGACCCTAGGTCATAATAAATGACAGCACAACCAGCATCTGAAATAAAGAATTTACTCTGCGGGAGAGAAGAGCAAAGAGCACATGAATTCATACAGCATATGCCTACTGTCATTCGTATAGATGGAGAATAAGGATATGTTTATATGGAATATTTTTTTGGAGATACATTTAGGTTAACAAGTGCTTGTTTTCACCACCATTAAACGTGCATCACCAGGGCCAGGGTGGTTTGTCTAGCCTGGACAACACATGATACTGCCAGTGCTCGGATTTCCTGGCGAGGGTCCGGCTGCCCGAGGGTTGATGGGAGGCCAGGCTCCCTGCCGCTCTCCCTGGCTCCACCCTGGAGATCCTCATGCAACATCTCTTGCCTGTTTCTCCTTCTATAAAATGAGATGAATATTTTTTGAGTCTGTGTCATACCTTGGGTTCTGTGGATGACAAACACTTTCTCTACCAGGGAGTTTCTAGTTCTAAAATTATTTCTCAGTGGGTCTACCAGGCACACCGTTGGGGTATGTATGCCTTTCTTACACGAAGATTGCATATGCTTTTGTCCTGAAGCTGCAGCAGAAGTGTAGCTTAACTAATCCGTTCCACACCCAGTCCCCCAACACTAAAATGTCCAACGAAAGTCCTCGAAGTTGCAGTTCAGTCTGTGGCCCTGCAGGGATTCATTTCCTGGGTGATTCACCACCATTCAGGTTACTGAGACTCAGGAGAGTTCCTTGTGTTTGTTTCCCTGTTTGACTTATCCTTCCCTTTGAATTATCCTACTGGACTCTTGAATTATCCTACAAGCCTCTTCTGGCCTCTGGTATCTCAAGAGTAATTCAGGCAATTAGTTGCTGTCTTACAGAGCTAACTGCTGATGCAAACCA
This sequence comes from Rhynochetos jubatus, assembly GCA_027574665.1. Classification (NCBI taxonomy): domain Eukaryota; kingdom Metazoa; phylum Chordata; class Aves; order Eurypygiformes; family Rhynochetidae; genus Rhynochetos; species Rhynochetos jubatus. Next base: position 93,174,309 of record CM050650.1, on the reverse strand, counting down.
GGTATCATCCATGAAGAAAGCAAGAGAAGTGCTAAAAAGAAAAATGCTAAAGCCTAAAACTGATATAAAATGAATGAGAAAAGGCAGGACTGGACAAGGCTGTCTTTAATCCCCCATTTGTCTACTCCCCCATACGTTTCTTATGCAACATATAACATGCCTTGCTGTCAGCAACAGGCTAACCTGTCACACATAACTCACTGTCTGACCACCACATCTGTAACTTGTGTCATGTGATATTATGTAAAAAGCAGGCGAAGCAAAAGGGAGTGTCACTGCAGTCTAATAGCAAAATATTATTTCTATGGAATCTAGTGCAGCAGGGTAGATGTATTTCAAGGAGCCATAAAAAAGGAAAGAAATTGTTTTCAGGGTGTTAACCAAATACATGAAACTCTGATTTTGCAATCCTAAACTTCAGGGTAGAAGAGATTCAGGTTTGAATACTTCTTTCAAAAATCTGTTGGCAGAAAAATGGGATCAAATCCAGGACTTTGCTGGAGAAAGGAATGGCAGAATCCCTGCTGGCTTTGATAACACGTGAGTCTGATTCCTGCTTAGGATGCAGCAAGGGGGGCTGGTTCGCTTCCCTGGAAGATGGAGATGCCTTCCCTTGCCCCACTCAGAGGAAGCACATTGGAGCTTGTGAGCTAATAGTTTTTAGTGGGTTTGGAGACATTCGGAGTGCATTTGTTCATGCTTCAGTGAGCAGCTGGATTAGTTTGGGGGTTTTGCCAATGATGGCTGGTCTTTCACCATTAATGTGTCAGACTAATATATTGGATTTTCATAATTCTGTCTCTCATCCCTTTATGTGTAAAATACATTTTTGGATAATGTGTCTCCTCACATGAATCTGCAAGAAACGTGAGTGAAGGTAGAGGGAAAAGCAAGCAGGAGTGGAGGACAGGCTGTGAGAGAAGGTTAGTGACAAGGGCCTCCTTGGAGAGAAGGAAGAGGATGAAGGGGAAGGAAGGCATGGGGTTGGCCAGATGAAGGTCTTCAAGATAAGTTCCTTGAGATCCAGCCTCCTGTCAAATCACAGATTTCGGGGTTTGGTTTAGGCAAAACCTCTTAAAAAATATTAGTAACGGGTGTATTACTATCAGATAGCAAAGCATCCAGTTCACTTAAAAGACTAGACTCACTGATGTGGCAATGCAAGAGTTAATCATCGATTACACAAATCCTTAGCAGCTGAAACAGGTAAGCAAGCATTAGATTGAAACTATCTGTCTCTGCTGGGTCCAGGAAGCCATTATTTTGGCATGAATAATGAGAGGGCAGATAATGGAATTGCCCATGCTCCAGGGTGCAAACACCCAAATCCTCACACGTAGCCTTGTGCAACAACCTCTGATAAAGTTTCATCCAGATAAAAGATGCACTTCTAAATTTTATGCCTTTCACAAACCACAAATGCAGTTGGTGTTATGGACAGGATTTAATGGCCTAATCTCCAGTGTTATGATTTCACAGTCTTCCTTTAGGGAAGATGCAAGATAATGACAAAGTCCTGGTCAATTTACATTTTTTGGGTCACACTGGAGAAATCCCTTGGGCTGGACAGGCTGACCTAGCTTCTCTCTTCCATGGTAACACCTCTTTTCTCTTTTTGCTGTGAGACTGTATGAGCATTTCCCTTCTTTTCTGCTATGACAGGGTTTCCAAAAGAGCTGAGCACATTTCCTAGCATGGTGAGCTGTGGGTGTCCCTCATCACAGAAGAGATGAAAGTTGTGCAGGCAAGATGCTCTGGCAGGATGCTCTTCATCCTCTAGAGACCCCTAGAGCAGTCTAGGTCCCCAGGAGGCAGCAGCAAGCAGATAGCACTCTGTAATACCCACACCTGAAGCACAGAGCCCTGCCTCAATTATAAATAAATATGAGCAATTTCAGAGGATCTTGTATATTAACATGGTGTTGGCAGATCATGGGTTGGAGGTAACTTTTCTAGGGGCTGAAAGGTTCCCTTCAGGGGGTGCAATGCAGTCAGGCTGTTGGAAAGCCTTTAGCTTGTGCTATACTTTTGTTGACTCCTATGTATCTGTATGTGGGAAAGTCTGTTTTTAACTCTGATTAGAGCGTTGCCTCAAACATGGTCAAAGCTCATGACTGTAGCAGAGAACACGAGTACTTCTTAAGATGTAGGTGGATCAGGGCATGGAAGAGCTCGCAGTCATGGGGCCTGGACTGTGGTACAGGCAGTCTTTCCATCTTTGTTTTGATAACAACGAGCACGGTTACGCAGTGAACGCCCTCACTCAGCCACACAGCTAGAGGGGAAAAGCCTTTGAAGTGTTCCCATCTGATCTCTGCAGGATTGCTGGGGGGCCTCTGAGAGCTCAGTCCCAGAGCCACCCTTTGGGCTCAGGTTGTTCTCTCCTTAAAAAGGAGCATACCCCAAATCCCACGCAACTAAAGATCCTTGTTAAAAATATTGACGCATTGCATACTGCAGTAGTTGTATGTGGAGAAATTGAACTCAATATTTTACCCAGAGATCCTGGAAGTATCCCTAGGTCATAAAGCAAACACTCAGTTGGTATTTATTGGTTTCCCCCCTATACTGCTTTGCTATTTCAGGTGTGTTGGCATACTCTAATTTCACTTCTCTGCTTATGACTAATCTATGATGAAGACAACGTATTTGCAAGGACAGAAGCAGCTCCATAGTGATAAAGGTCTTGCCAAGTGAGGCAGGAGGTAAAACAAAACCTCAGCGCTTCTTGTCTATCATTCACCTGCCCTCCTACAATGCAAGCAATTCAACGAATATGGATTTGTACCATTCCTATTAAAACTTTCCACAGTAAAGGGCTAAGTTCTTTACCCTGCTGAGATTTCTTTTTTATGGGAAGTTTGATGTCAAGGTCTGTATCTGTTTCTGCCTCAGACTCAACCTCATACCCAAAGCAACTTAAAGTTGCCAGATAACTTCAGACTAAACCACTGGCTGAAGACCTTCATTGGACCTTAATGATTTTTCTCCCCCCTCAGAATACCACTGTAATCACTAAAAAATTTCTGAATAAATAGGGAAATAAAAGATACATCTGCTTAGTATATATTAAGTCTAGGCTCTATAATGAAGGGCATAATAAAAGTCAAGGTAAAAGGTAAGAAAAACAGAAGGTTAAAACCCAGGAAGCAATGGAGCTTCAGGTCAGACGCTGTGCTGCTGTGGAAATTTTCTCAGGATTAGCATCAGGCTTAGTCATTGTTGAAGTCCTGTCCAGACTTGCATTTGGTAAAATAATCTTCAGAAATAAGCACAGTTATCCTTATTTTGTAGTGGGATTAAGCTTTTAAGCCTTTTCTACAAAAGCTGTTGTGATGGCTGAGGCTAGAAGCTTTAGGTTGCCATATCTACCTCTTCACCACTGAATTGCTCACACTTTGCAGATGACCTTGGAGATGTATCATCCTTCCCATCAGCGGCCTCTTCAGCAGGAGGTGAACAACTTCTGAGACAAGGTGAAGGCACCAGAATGGTGCTGAAGATCTGAACACGTACGGTGAACCTGTGAAAGCTTTGTCCTCTGCTCTTCAGCCAACTCCCGGCCCTACTTGCAGGGCATGGCTGCAGCACGCTTCCAGCCAGCCTTGCGCGCCTCTGCCTCGCATATCACAAGCGGACTGAATCAAGGTCTACAGTTAATAATTTCACCAAACAGATGAACTCTATACTGCTCTGTATATCATCCGCAAGTGGCACATCATGAAAGAGTCACTACCAAGGTCCCAAAATATATATCCCTTGGCAGCTCTCCTCTACCAGGCTAGGTCACTTAAAGGCTGCTTTCAACGCTTATGCTAACACTTCTCTGTGGGTGGCAGAAGCAACGTGCCAGCTCAGCAACTGCTGCTTGTCCCAACTTTCAGGACACCTCTAAACATTACAGGGCTGTAGCTGGAAATCCCAAAGCTATCTTCCAGTTCCATTTTCACAGCCTGCAACCCCCATTGAGAAAATCTTTGAATCCCAAGCAACGTTAAAATACCTTCACCTTCTCTAAGAGAGGATGAAAATACAGAGTGAGATGCTCTTTTAATTTTTTTTTAATATTGTAGGTTTTTGAATACTGCTTAACAGTCAGAAATGAAATTACTACCTTGGCTTCATCATCAAGGCCACAGTGTAGTTCTTCCCTGACACTCAGATGCTTGTGGAACACTGGTTTCATCAGGAGTTCATGACCACGCTACACAGTTACGTGTTCCTTGGCTACATTAGTATAAACAAAATTTGTGGCCTTAAACCACATTTTGTTTTTTTTAGTGCTGCATATGAATGCCTTGAATTTAAAGTGGGACATTTGAAGTTGGATTTTACAGGGAACCAGGTTTTCCTTTGGTACCTGGAAACTACTCTAGGGAAATAACTATTGCCACTCCAAAGGCACCCTGAAGTCATCCAGACTGAAAGCAGGGTGATGGTGGAACCTCAGACTGCAGGTCACTACGTGAATTGCTAGTGGTTTGATAAATTTTCCTTCCATGGGAACATTCATGTAAGGAAAAACTGTAAAAGGAACGCTTCTATTCATACAATGAGGACATTTCTGTTTGCTTTACAATCTTGGGTTATTTCAAAAAAATGTTACATGAAATCATTTAGTTTTTCTTACTCTCTGATTCAAAGCCTTTTGTCTTATTTGATTATTCTAACATATTTACAACTGCAACCTGCAGTTGCTCAGAGGCTCCCTCTTTCTCTGCTGCATCTAATGTTTTAGACTTGCCCTCGGATGTATATGCTTCGTACTCTAACATTACTGTGTGTCTTCCCTGTCTTTTAACATTGAAAGCCAGCAGTCACCACTAATTGCTTTCTTCAAATGCCCCCTCCTAAAATTTTCAAATGCCAGCCTGTGTGATCTTCTCCATCCCAGCCCTCATGTTTAGTGGACCTCTCTCAAATCACCTGCAATGAGGCAATGTGGAATCTTTCAGGCTGCTGATGCACTCATCTTTGTTGGAAAGCCTGCAATGTGAACTGTAAATTGCCATCATGGGTCCTCTGCCAGGCATATTTACATACCATGTGTTTGTTTTCCATGTGTCTGTTTTCCATCTGCTTCACTTCTCTGAGTAGAGCCCAGCATTTCCACCTCTATGTATAGTCCTTAACACAGTGGGTCTTCAGTTCATGACTAGGGGAGTGTTGTGGCTATGTGCTGTACTACTACAAATAGCAAATGATACCTCTTACTTAGACATCCTTGCAAGCAAGACTGAAAATTTCTCAAGCTGGGATCTGTATTCTGTGCAACACCTAATATCCTTTCTCTTGAAAGATGATGAGAAACCTCTGAGTAAATATTTTGCCTATTATTAGTAACAATGCAGCAGTTTAAATGATCAATATCTGTATTAGTTTACCCCAAAATTTGAAGTTTCTACTCTGGCTACTTGTTTTGTCACTCTTGAGTCTTTTCTTTCTGCTTCCTTCATCCTACCCATACTTTTTGAGCACCTTCTGTGTAAAATTGCAGTGGGAGGGACAGTCTGGAGTAGCTCTTAGCTGGTTTCACAGAGCTCCTGCCAGCTTGCCTTCTCAGAGTTAGAACTTTGCTTTGGTTACTGCACTGGTTTTGTTTTCTTTTGGGGGATATTTTGAGATATGATTTCTTTTCTCTCTTTCCTGCATGGGAAAAATTGTTTGAATCCAAACTGGACCTATCTGTAGTGTGTATGGGAGAAGAAGAAAAGGTGAAGGAAACAAGGGGCGTAAATCCAGCTCCTTGCTTCTGACCTCAAGGGGAGTGGAGAGGCTCCCCTGGACGTGAAGGAAGTGTCTCTCCTTCCTAAGTGCCAGTTAGCCCTCTGCAAGCTCACAGTTCAGCTGCTATAACTCACTGTAACAGCTTCTCTCCTTGCAGATCGCTGTTAATGGGATGGCTGGCAATATTTGGCAGCTGCTGCTCCAGGGGCGGCTTGCTAGATTTGGCATGTCTGCAGCATCGCCAAAATCGCAATAGGTCCCGGTGCATTCCCACGGATATTCTGAACACACATTTCTGTGTTTTTCTACTGGGGTGTGGCGTGCTATCTTACTGCAAGCACGGAGTGTTTCTACCATTGTTCTTCATTTTTCTTTATGTCATGTTACATCCAGAGATCAGCCAAGTCCTTTAAGGTGCTGCTAAGCACACCCACCCTGCTATGTACATTCCCAGCGGGAGGACAAAAGTTCAAGCGTTTTCTGAGTGAGGCCCTAGCACAACGCTGGCTGATGTACCAGGCTCTCAAAGCCTTTGGTTCTAAGAGTTGAAGAGGGTCAGACCTGGTTTTGTTTTCACCTTGGATATTTGTTTAAGAGCAATGATTTATGGCAGTGAGCTGAAACATGAACCTGACTGACAGAGAAATTAAAATATGGGTGGGTTGGTTTAGCAAAATCAGATCTCTTCCCTGTCAATGTCGCTACAACGGCTTGAGGTAGCGAGCAATAGCCATGGGTCATTTTGGCCCAGGAAATAGCTTTGTTTTGGCATTTGTTTGTGAGCTTTCTGAACAATAAAACTGTGCTCTAAGGGATTGTCTTGATGATACTTTTTGGAGAAAGGGAGGTGGGGAGAGATTTATAAACATGCACACTTACAAGCAGGTTACAAGGCCCTGCTTGGCTTTGGCTGGGAGGTAGCTGACCGGCCAGAGGTGAAGCTGGGTCACTTAGAGACTCAGCTTCCCATGGTGGGATGCCCCATTTAGCAAGCTTGGAATTCAGTGTATGGAGGGAAGTCCACACCTTGTTTAGGCCATCTGGAGCACAGGGCCTTTTCCACGATAATTTAGATAAGAAATTTTGCTGCAGCAAAAGGAGTTTGCATCATTTGGTCCTAGAAGAGCCATGTGTTCTGTTCCCAAAGTGTTGGTTGGTGACTGTACATATGCACGTGTTGCTGACGTGCTTGGCATCCTTCAGTATGGACAAAGTGTTGCGGAGCGTGGCGCTTTCCGGGCTTTGTGTTTCCTAGGTTGAAAAGGGTTTGGGCTGCTCTCCATGGCTGGGAAAGATGCGAAATATGGCCAGTCCACCTGGAGTTTGTATTGCTAAGTTTTGGAGTATGTTTTATTCATTTGTATATAAATGGCAGAATGCCCATGTTCCAGTGGAAAGCTTTGGAAATCTCTTATAATGTTGTCCCTCCAGAAGCCAGTAAAGGTAGATCCAATTTAGGAAAATACTGTGTCAACTTCCTATAGTAGATAAGCAATTGCATTTTTTATTTTTTTCTTTAGACACTAAGTTCTCAAGGCAATCTGAGTGAAGAGAGCTTGATCCTACTCTGCACTTCAGGAGTTGTTAAAACTCCTTTAAATGTACAGAGGATAGTGCAGCAGGGCATGTGTGGGAGGAATGAAAAGAGAAGCTAGCAAAAGAAACCACCTGCCTTTGATTTGCTCCAAAGCCTGGATCTATTTTCCTGACCTGATAACGTGTAGCCACCACACAGCACAAACCCCACAATCCAGACATTTTTCATGGCATTCCCCCTGCAGTTTTGGATCTTCAGGTCAGGGAGGACCACAGCGTTTCGTGAAGCACAGTCCTGCCAGCATCAGCTGTGTCTTTTGACTGTGAACTGGCCCTTCACCTCTTTACAGCAGGGCAATGCGGCCAGTAGCTGTGGCAGTGCTAGCACAGGGGAGCTGTGAGCTGCACCCCTGCCTTATTCGTTGCAGGAAGAGTGCTGTCATTCCTGGAGCTCTTGCCTGGCCACCCAACCACGGGATGAGTAGGATGTTCATTGCCACACACAGGACAATTGAGCACATACCATCTTTTCCTGGTTCCCGCTGTTGTTACCATACCCCATGTTTGCTGATTCCATCCAGATTCATCCTGTTCCTGGCACCAGAATGGCTCTGTGGAAAAAAAAAGTAAAGACATAATTAGCAAGACTTAACATCAGGCTTTTAGAGACAGTTTTGGACAAAAGTTGCAAGTAAGATAAATATAAAAATGTATTTTTTATTTGTGTTTAAAGACATTCCTGTTTAGCTATTTTCTATACCTGTCACCTACAGTCTTCTGGTATGTCCTAGCTGCAAAAACTGGGGCTTCAGACATTTCCTAGGGCTTCCAGATGGCTCCCTAAGTTTTATATGACTCTACCTACCCCCTCTGACATTTCTTTCTAGTTAAGATTTGAGTACAAATGGAAATATTCCAGATGGCTTTAGCTGGAGCCAAGTGCCTTTAGTACTTCAGAGCTGCCTAGACAGCCCACTAACTAATTGTCCCTTCTCAGTCTGTTCATGTTAAATTCCTCAGACTTCTTTGGGGTTACAAAAATGTTCTTCTGTGATATACAATATCAGTAAGTCCTACTTTCTGCAGTGACATCCACATTCCTGCTTTCTTTAAATGGCTACATATAACCCGTTTAACACTAGCATGAGCAGCAGACCCAGCAAGAGATTTCCTTTGCCCAAACATGTCTGGCACTTTCCTCCTCCCCTCAAAAACCCCATGGTTCTTGTGTGGCATGGTATACCCTGTAGTGTTATAAGAAATATAGACAGGGCTCATGTAAACTGAGATATATTTCCAAGATTTCCAGGTCTGGCTTCTCACAATGAATAATGATGTAATCTGAATATGATTAACTATTGGAAAAGCAAACATGGATATACAGTTTTAGAGTCAGTAACACCGAAGTCTGCCTAAGATTTTTAGAGGTTAATTCTTTATACTTTTGCTATTAGTTGCAACAGTGTTTCCTATCTCTTTTCATGTGCTTTTCCATGGAATTTTTAAGTTTGAACATAATGAAATGAGCACAATGATCTGCAAAATTCTGAAACTTAACATCTTGCTAGCAAAAAAAGAAGCTAATTCCCAAGCAAGGGAAGCAACCAATACTTCAAATCCTTTGTTCCACGCTCCTATCTGAGGAGTGCAGAGTGGCTTGCCTCATTAGTCTTCAAAGGATGACACAGAATATAGGAGATAAAAATATCAGCCAGACAAGCTTTGCTAATGACATGTTTTTCATGTTTAAAAAACAATTTTGTACTCTACAAGAGATTTAATCAAGAGAGAGTACCAAGGTTCATGCAACTAGAAATTAACATTCAATTTGCCTGTTTTAAGAAAAAGGCCTCTGTCTAGTCAGGGCTTTAAAAGTTGTCAACCCAATACACAACACAGGAAGGAGATCAAACTCTTTTAGGGTTTAGACCTGAAAATGTATAAAGCAGAAACCACTGCAGAAATGTCAGAAGACAGAAATCAGTCTCTTACAACCTTTTAGGAGAAGTTGACATGTGCCTTTTTTACCTTACATAAAAAGACTAGCATAATCATGTCCATGGAATTTGAATGCATGCTATTAGAGATAATATGTTCATCAGACACTTTTATTAAAGACACGATTATCATTTGGTTAATTAGATGTATTATTACATGAAGCTGATTGTACCACTTCATATTCCTGCAGAAAAATATTGAGATAGGCATTGGAAACTATACACTCTCTGGCAAAATACAATGAGCATGGGATGAAGCCAAAGGTGAGAAAAAATTGAAGTTGATGGAAAAAGAGACAGGAAAATCATGCTCACTGGTTCATGCTGACTTCCAGAGGAATATAATCTGCGATGCCTAAATCTTCCTGTTTCCTGTGAACACATTTCTATACTACTATACCTCTGTCCCTGCTAGAGATGTTTTTGTAAGTAACAAGTTAATGTTGCTAGCTGTTACTCCATCGCCTTCTTGCGCAGATCTCTGTGTGGTGGATTGAAAATTACCAGCCATGGTGATGACCTTCATAAGCATTGATAAAATTCTACTTGAGAGAGCTTCTGTTTAGAATGTGCTGTTACTTCAGTTCAGGTCATTATACTGATATTCATAGGAATATACAACCACTACAAAAAAGCAGTGTTAAATATGGTATTAAACTGGCAAAAACCACTGCTTGAAAGTTTAAGAAATGCTGGGAAATTAGGAAGCCCAGTGGCACCATATTGCAGCTCACACCACATTACAAATATATCTGGCAGTAGTGGAACTTAAAAGTTGTTTCACATGAGTCCCAGCACAAGAAGATATAAATTGCCAAGGAAATTTTACTAAAGGCTCGTGAAACTGTCCAGCACCCTAACCCTCCCACTGACCTCTGGGCTTGGGCTGGTAGACCTTTCCCCAAACCTGGTGTCGCAGCATCTTTTAATGTACCGGGGATTTTTGTTGTAAAGTGAAAGAAAGGCTACTAAATAAATAAAGGGAATCTACTGTATTAATTGAAGAGAGAGTCTGCCAGCACAGCTATGTGGAGCTTTATGTAAAAGCCTTGCAAGTGAACTAGAAGTCAGACTGAACTGTGCCTCCGGCAATCGGAGCAGAGGGAAAAACAACTCTTGACCTGATTTTCTCTCCCTCTCCTGTTACCTTACAGCCATGCAGAAGCCAGGTAGACTGTTAGTGTGTGCAGACTAGGCAGGAAAGAAGGACTCGTTTTGAGCCAAATGTTCACAAAGCTTGACAACGGACTTTGCCAGAAATTTTTCTTTTCTTATACAGGAACCAGGTGTGGCTTATGATACAGTGATAAAATCTTTGATTAGACAGAATGTGACGAAAGTTCTGCATACACTAGAATAAAGCTGAATAATCTCTGCCTCTGAAACAAGCGAATTTGCTGCCTAGGAGATGGGGAAAAGAGCAAAGGCTGTTATAGATGGCAGCAGATGTTTTTCTTATCTATATATCCTTTAGATGGCCTCATTAGAGTAGTGTCTGGGTATATTGTTCTTCTTCCTGAAGACTCTCAGGAGCTAAGGAAGCGATATTTTACCCATTTCCGAGGAGAACTAAGGGACAGGGGATAAACAACATCTGTGGCATTGTAGGAGGCTGACCCCAGCTGCCCAGTTTCTATCAATCTATCTATGGACCTTCCCTCAGATCTGTTTTTGTTTCTTGTATGTGCAGCTCCATGGATAGTTTTTAAGTGACTGCAGGGAGGTTGCTTGCTTGCATGTGTATAACTACATTTATCTAAAATACAAGATTTTTCAGTAAAAACAATCAAAAGGGAGGTAATGAAGAAGTATGTAAATCTTAATTTGATTTCTCTGGACACGTGATTATGAAAGTCCAATTGCATAAACACAAATTCTTTCTTCTCCCGACTCAGCGTTATTCAAGCAGCAATGATAGAAGGTGATTTTTGTGATGGAATGTGCTGTATTTTTATTCACTCCTAACTCTGAATTTTACAACCCATCTTCCAGTTTCTTCACTAAGCATAAACTATTAATTTTTTGTGGATTTTGTTGTCCTTTCATCACTAGGGTGCTCTACCACCACTGAGGAAGATTGACCCAGATTCCTGGGGATGATACTAGGTTTCAGTGCCTGATCGTGAGAAACTTGAGACTGATTTCTCATAGACTTCATCTCTCTCCAGCTTCCATGTCATACCTCCAGGATCTCAAGCAGGCAACTTGAAAATGAGGAACATGATTCGTGGCTGTGAGTGAAAGTTTTAGCCTGTATTATATAAAGGACATCTGAACCATTCAGAAGGATGTGGTCTTTGAATAAGGGATTTAGGCAGAGTGTTGCTGTTCAAATCCCAAACTACAGTTCTGAAACCTCCTAATTTGGTTGCCATCCAACTTTTCAGTGCCAAAATGTCATAGGGAGTTTATCACACAGAGGCTCAGGGCCACTGTGGGTTGTACTTCTACATATGCCTCAGCTATGACAAGGAGCAGTTTGTTACCTGGCTTGTTCCTGAGGCGGCCTGGCATCAAGAAAAGGGATTGTGGCAGTTAGCTAATTTCTCTCTGTAATTGCTAATTGGCAGATCCCCCTTCTCACGAGCATGTGCGATGTGTTACCTCAAAGGTAAGGAAAATGAGGAATTTGAGCCCAGAATTCCTTGTCAGCCCAAGTGGTAGCAATTTCAAATTAAATATTACCATTTTTCACACCTACTTTATAAAGAGTTGTGGATCTTGGTGTCCCTGGGACATGGGATGATAAGAATGTCTCTGAGGTTATGGGTTGGCCTTAATAGTTTCCAACCTCTTGTGTCATCTGTGCAGTCATCTCCATTGTGGTTGGTGTTTCTACCTCCCTTGAGTACATGAGCTAACAAGGTTGGATGACAGTAAGTCTCCAAACACCTATGTATGCCCCCACGCCCAAAAAATTGTGGATATGAAACTGACAAAAAGCAGGGGCAGAAACATAATCAGCCTGAAATCCTGCCTGTGTTTTGCGAAAAACGTCTGAGCTCTGTCCTGGCCAGTTCTAATTTAATTAGAGGGAGGATGCTGCTCCTGTTGTCTTTGGATGCCTTTTACAGCTGAGTTTGGGGTGAAGGAAGGTTAAAGCTGCAGCAGTGTAAATAATGTAACAGTATTTCATCTTGACCTGGGATCTTAATAAAATATTATTAGATGACCATCCTTCTGTGATAAGAATCTGTTCAAACAGTACTATTTGTTGAAATAATTTTTGTCTATTTTCACTGGGTGTGCTTTCTGAAGTAAGAATTTCAGAAAGCTTTAATATGAAGCACATAAACAGCAAAGGGTTGAGCTGTTGTCTTTGGTATAATCCCAGAATTTTTTTGTTTATACATTAGCATTAAAAAAAATGGAAACCCAAGTTCCATCCAGGGAACCATCCACTTATAATTCGATTCATAAATATTCAAATCATCACTTTATATTAAATATTTAAAGTGTGTAAAGTGTAGCTACTGGAAGGGTTTCAGCACCATTTTTCTAAGTCTCACTTCATGGTAGAACTTTGTAACTAGTGGTAACTTGGACTGAGACTAAGCTACAACACCCAGAGCCATTGTATTTCACAGCTAGTACTCCTGGGACTGGCCATGTGGCTGCCTCAGTGACTGACTTTCATTGACAGGGTCAGTGTTTGCAGCGCCTGTTTGCAGCGCCGCAGATGCTGGATTTCCCCATTCTGGCCCAATTCTGTTTTTTGTTATTAGCTACAAATAAAAGCTAGGAGAGAGTTAAGATGGCAAATGCTTGATACCATGCTTCTCCCTAAGCTAAATTAATATTGAACAACAAGAAACTCATTGAATGAGTCAGCCAATGAGTCAGCAGAGTAGTTAGTGGCAAAAGTACAAGCCTACGGCTGATAGATGTGATTTAGGATCTAAAATCCACAATCTGTTTTCTTTATGAAACTTCAGAGATTTCAGGAAAACAACTTAACCTGATTGCCCAGGCTAGCCAGAAACCTTCTCCTTTATCACATAAACACACCTCTGTGCGAATTGAACCATAAAAGTATATCCACAGAGATTTCATCTACTGCTAGAAAACGTTTACACATGCTTCATTTCATTATATTTTTTTTCTATGAGATAAGAATATCTAGGCTTGAGTGAAATGATCACACTGACACCAGCTAACGCAATTCTAACAGCTTGTCTTCTGTTCAATATGAAATCCGAACAGGATTACAAAATAAAAAGAGGGTGACTGTGTAGTCAATGAATTTATTTTCTCTTTTTCAAAAAGAAAGAGTAAAACACTCTGAAAACTGCAATTGTTTGTCGTTAAAATGTGCCAAGTAGTGCCAAATGCATCTTATTAAAGTCTAATTTTATACTTTGGCAATACCTGGGTATAGAAGTTAAATAATGAAAACCATGAAAATTTCAAGTCAGTATTTTTTTTTAAAGAGATATTTAAACAGAGGGATACTTGTCCCAGGCTGTGATTTTACACTGTTTGTACTTTTTTAAGTTTAAAACTGCAATTTCCCACATGATGGAAAAAGTTTTCAAGCAAAAACAGAGTTCAGAAGTGCTTGCCAGTTTTGGGCCAAAATATTCTATAATTAATCACTGTCTGAAAGGAAAACCTCAAGCCCAAAAATGTTTTAGCTGGAGAATGTGTGTGTGTAGGCAGCTTTCGGGAAGAGAGGAGGGAAGATTTCTATGTTTCTGGCTTTTTTTTTTTTTTCTGATAAAAGATTTTTTTAAACCAAGATTTTGACAAAGGTTTTGTGAAATTTGTCACAGAAATGTACTCCTCAATGAAGAGAAATGTCACTGAACAGTCTAAAGAAAATCATCTCTCTTGAATAGCCAGGAAAGCTTGCACTACACACCCAGCTCCTTCATGAACTGGTTTTCTTACTTAGACTGTGAATCTATCTTGATGCTTTTGCTGGAGCCTCACAGCGCTGTCGACCTGATTTGTCTGGCATCAGCAATACCCTGCTTTGTTACCTGTGGTAATGCTCTGTTTTAAGTTTGCCATAAGTAGCAGATAGCCGATACACATCAGAGGTGCTGCAGGAGGTTACGAGGTGGAATATGTGGAACTGTTGGGGCAGTTGCACTGGGCATTAAAAGGTTTTGAGATTTCACCCTGCCTAGAGATATTGTGAGAAGTCTCCCCCAAAGGAGCTGGCTATGAGCTAAAAGCACAGTTGGGTTCAGGAGCTCAGAGGTGAAATGCCTGTCCTTGTTCCCTCTTTGCTCTTCCACACACTGTCAAGACGCTGCCTGAGCAGGTGTTAGTCTAGGGCTAATTAATTTGGGAGCAGTTCTTATTTTGAGTGTGACTGAACACCGGACCAAGTTGCCCAGAGAAGTTGTGGAGTCTCCATTCTTGGAGACAGTCAAAACCTGACTGGACAAGACCCTGAACAACCTTCTGTAGCTGATCCTGCTCTGAGCATGGTGGGTAGGTTAGACAACAACAGAGGTCCTAACCGGTCTCAGCTGCTCTGTGTTTCTATGAATTATTAATGGTCCTGGGTAGCAGTTCTTCCTACACTAGCTCCAAGACCACCTAATTGTTCCTCCATTCAGCAGGGTAGTAGACTCATTTAAAGGCCTTGCTGTCTCACTATGCACTGTATAAAAAGAGTGCACCAAGAGAAGTAGTAGACCTAAATATCAGGTCTTCCATCCCTGCAAAAGCTGAAGTTCCGTGGACTTTATCAGAAAATCAATTTACTGTTTGTACTGGTGGAGCTGTAAGGATATCATCATCAGGACCTAATCATGACAGACTGTTCAAATTCAGGGGCAAAAGGGACTGCCCACTTCTGAGGAAGTGTAGCTCAAGTGTAAACTGGAGAAACATGGATGAGAAATTCATGGAAAAAACAAGCAACTATTAGTAAACAGGATCAGGAACCTAAACATTATCAAATTTTTGTAAGCATTTTGGGAATTTAGGGAAGATTTCCTGATCAGGGGTGAAGGAGATCAGCATGAAAGAAAGCACAGTAGTTCTTGTCTGAAAATGTAAAAAGTGAGTACTGGTTTCCAGGAGATGGCCTGATAATTTAACTTTGCAGATGTGAATGATTGGATGGGTATGTGTGAAGCAGGGCAGTGCAAGAATAAGACGAATAGCATGGGCAAAGTAGAAAACTATGTTGGGTATGAAATTCATATGAAATCACTATGAAATATGGGTTTATGCCAAAGGGAGGGAAATATGGTGAAGAGGAATATGGTGGTCATACTGAGGAGAGGTGGTAGTGACCAGAAATGGGAGTTTGAGGCAGCAGTAAAAAGGAGAGAAGAGATGCAGAAAAACCTTTACTTCTTCAGTTCAAAGACTAATGTGGTAGTCGTGCTCCCAGCAGAATCTGTCCCAGCTTGTCAGATGTGAGTGTGTAGCCACATCCCTGTTGGTTGTGCCGAGCTCCCGTGTCAGGAAAGGGAGAGATGTCTGAGCCAGGAGCACGTCACATCTGGCCCTACAGGCACGTAGCGTGTAACTTTGGGTCTGTCTTTTCAGGGTGAAATAAGGCAAATATTTTATTAGTTAAATGTCATAGTAGTTAACATTTTCCCATTTACATTGTTAAGCTTTAGTCAGAGAATATCCCATACCCATGTCACTTAGCCAGCAGATGGGCAAGAGATCAAGCATATGGGAAGAATACTTGAGATGAATGTGAGGAAGCGTAAGACATCTTGAAGGAAAGCACTGTTTTTGTTCATGCTAATAGGTGGGTTCTTTAAAAAGAACCAAGGAAATGCACTATCCATATATGTAAAATATGCTTTAAGTAAAAGATCACTGTTGACCATATTTGTATGAATATTGTGGTGCTACCTAAAGTAACAGAGTTCCTGAGACATTAACATTGGGGTCACCCTATGAGCTGGTCTGTATGGCTGCTGTTTTCTGAACTTACCACAGACGTTGTCATCTGTGTCGTGTCTTGCTCTGTTTGTTGCTGTCCTCATTATAGAGCTGAAGGGCCTGGGTTTGCCCGGGGGCACATTAGGAAGAGGGCAGCTGGGAGAGATGCAACTCCTCTCTGCTTCCCGCAGCTTTGATGCTGGGTCGATGCGCCGCTTCAGCTGCAGCAGCAAGTCCCGAAACTCGGTTTCAGAGGTGGCTGAAATGTTACCTCATTAATCATACTCCTTGCTCTTCTTCCCATCTCCTCATTTCATTAATGTTTTCCAATAAGAGCTGAGGCACTTGCTGGCTCCTGCATATGGTGGCGAGCGTGCAGATCAAGCTTTATTTGGTTTTGGAGCAATTAGATCTCGTCAACCATCCTTTTTTCGGTGGGATACTGCTTCCTCCAGTGCTCCCCAGGCAGCACATGTGATGGAAGTGCTGCAGGTTTATGTCTTCACAGCGTCTGTGACGAACTTCAATAAAAGCGTTGACGCTGTGTGGGGCTGTTATGGCAACTGTAAGGAGCTGCAGGCAGCACTGGAGAAGGCCGTGGCAGAGGTCTGCGGTCACTATGGTAACACACAGCCCCCAGCCTCCACGAAAAGATAATCTATGGCATCCTCACTCCTCCCATCTCAAAATACCTGGACAGAAGCGGGTGCGTGAGGTGACCGTGCCTATAAGAAGCACCCGCAGGTGCCCACTGACCCAGGGACTTGGGATGTGGCCCCTTGCAGCCCGTGGGTCCTTCTTGAGGAGCCCTTGGTGCTGCGATGTTGGGCCCACGGGGCCACATCTTGGGCTGCCTGGGTGAGGATGAGGCAAGACAGTGGCACCTCTGTTGCCCTCACTTACAAACACATCTACAACAGCTGCAAAAACCTATTTCATCAGTCAAGGCCCCATGAAACCATCATTTCAGCCTTTCTTCCTTCCTGCCTTTGGGCCACACAGCATGTCTACCCACACTTATCAGAGCCTGCAGCACTGCCCCTCACAGCCTCTGAAACTCTGCTGATCTGTGAAAAATATCTTCTGCTGGAGTATTACACTGTCTCTCTCCAGAGAAAACGTGTGACTTTTGTAAGGGAAAAGATTTCTAGAACTTTTCTATGCGACTTAAAAAAAAAAACCAAACCAAAAAAAACCCCACAAAAATCAACAAAACAAAACTAACAACAACTAATTAGAAAAAAGTTAGAAACTGCTAGCTCCAGCACAACACTGGAGAAGATGGAGAAGGCCAGTTCACTGAAACCAGAGTCAGCACCATGCTCTCCAGGCCTGTGGAGTCTAATTGGATGTTTTTTCATTCTTAACAGTTAGAGAAGAAGATGAGCAAACAAGGGAAATACACAGATTTCTCTTAGTTTAGACTTAATTAAAACATCTCCCATTCTTGCTTTTGCTGTTTCATGTTTTGTTATGTTTTAGTAGTCCTTCCAAATTGTCTCCCTGTCTGTGCAGGCATTAATGTTTTTGAACAATATCTTGCACGTTTTTACAACATCCATTAAAGATGTCAATTTAAACACTCTTTATCTTAAAAGATTGTTATTCCAGCTGACAAAGTCTTAATGGGGAAATTAAAGCTGAATACTTTAGATTCTCACAAGGCTGTGGGTGACAACAGAATTCTGCTCTGTTATGCATTAATTTTCCATGCTAAGGCTTGATCCTTCTAACACCTTGTATGCTAGTAAACGCATGCACCTGAGAAGAATCTTTGACTTATGTAGAGGTACCTGTGCAGGAATGAGTTTGAAGTTCTGGATAATTTTTCTGTGGTGGTATTTGGCATCCTTATCTTCATCAATTATGGAATACTTTTAAGACCATCTCAAGAATGATGGATTACTCTAAGGGACCTAAATCTACCCTAAACTTTATTCTAGTCCAGGTGCTAGGTACCTGTCTCCAGACTCAGTTTTGCTCCCCCACCATCTCCACCAAGTAGTCCACTATTTTTAATAGCATGTGGTTTATATTCTTTTGTTTTTCAGCCAAATTCCCTTTTATCCCATGGTATAGAAAGGGAAACAGAGAGAGTTAATACTTATGTTATACCACAGAGTGAACTTGAGAAAGAATCTGATCACTGCACAGCAGAGAAGTACAGGGTGGGACAGCAAAGTGGAGGAGCAAAGCATAGAATAGAATAACAAATCTCAAGAGGGTCAGAAGGGTGCCTTCTCTCTTGTATACAATGGCCTGGATCCCACAGTGAGGAGTGACTGATGTCAGAGGAGTCCTGGATTACAGATAACCTTCTTAATTCACTGGCTAGTAAACTCTCACAGAAAGCTAGATGTCTGGAAGATATTGAATTCCTACAGATTTTGTAGAAGCTGGTGGGCTGTTAGTGAAGAATAGTCCCCATTGTTGTCACATTTAAGGTAAAAGTGGCCTCCTGGCTGGCAGTCAAAAGAAAGTACCAGTCCCTGTTCATGCTGCCCCTTACCCTTTTGGAAACTATGTGACTTGCAAAGTTGATAGAAAGTGCTTGAGGGAGTATGTGAATAAATATAGGAGTACTTGGAGGAGGGGACCATATGTGGGAGAAACTAGAGGTATGAGAGGATGGAGCTGGGACAAAGGACAGAGGGACAAGGAGTGCATTGGGGATGTACAGAGGACAAGAACTCTGCTAGTCAGCTTCCAAACTTTTGCTGATCCCTTAGTGTATAAGTCATTGAATATAAGAGTGTGGCAGGTGGGGTCAGGGGGAGAGAAATGTCACTTTTGCATGTTTAATGGCTATACATAACAGTTGGAACTCTCAAAAAAATACTGCTTTTTGGAAGTTTGAGTAATGAGTCCAAAGCTTTTTGCAGTAATAAGAATCTTTCCAATAGGTTCAGCTGGCTTAGATTTGTTAGTTTTTTAACGTAATTTCTTTGATGCTGTGTTAGAAGTCCCTGCTCTTAAGAGTTCATGACTGAAAGGACAGCTGTTGAGCTAAGATACAATAAAAGAGTTAGAGAAGGCAAATCATAGGAATTTCTTCTTTGGTTGGTTGTTTGCCAAGTATGTAAGATCAAGGGTCTACAGCTGTATACTGCTTGGAACAAAAGCGTTAATGATAAGAATACATAAACTTGTTGAACTCCAAACCCTCCTTCCCGCACAGATTACAGTTCCTCCACCATTTAAAAATTAGTGTACATGTTACTTTTTATATTCTTAAAACCAGTTAAAGACCAGAGTACTTAGGACCTTCGCTTTCTCTTTGTGCTGTCTGCAAACAGCACAAGAAAGTTAAATGAGTCTGTTGGGTTTTCACCAGTTTGAAAGGTCATGATTGTACCATATATTCTTTCGACGAATCATGAAATGCACTGTAACTATTTCTTTCTTGCTCTGCGTTTTCCAAAGTATTGCTGAGCCTGAGCCACGTCGTTAAATTCCCTAAACAAATATAATTGTGTTTTGGCTGTATACTCTTCTCCATAGCAGATTGATTTCAACAAAATTTGTCTTACCCATTTTAATACTGTCCGGTCTAGAAGAGCTGTTTAATGGTAACAGGATGATACACAAGGTAACCATCTACTGCCAAGTTGGAAATGCCAAATGAAAATATGCCTGTACTGAATTCTGCTCTCTTACAGCTAATTACTGGTATTTAGTTACTTATGGGGAAAAGACACTGGGATTTTATGGTGTGAGGTCAGTTGCTCACCATCACTGAAAGTCAGAGCAAGTGTTTAGCACTTAAAGATACTTTAAAATGTTCATTGTGAGGACTCCATGTGTAAAAATGTTGGCCAACATACACATAATCACGTAGGGGTGGAAAGAATGCATTCTAACCAATCTTTAATCTGTGCAAAAAAAAATGGTGCCAAAAAGATTTCTATGTAATCCAAATTCATTTCGTTCTTGAAAAGCTATCTGGAAGGAGGGAATATGAGACACAGTTCACACTCATATCTCAGGCTTAAATAACCAGTTTTGATTGAAAGATCTTAAGTTAATTTACTTCTGAAGTCTTTGACATATAACGATTTTCAGCTGATGATGCACTTAGGATGAAGCCAGGAGGTAATGAACGTGGATGTATATGTTTTCTGGGGGAATCCAAGTCATCTATATTTGGATCCTTGGGAGCTTTAAGTGTACATTTCCCATGTGTGTCTGTCAGAGACAAAGGCAATGAACCATATTTCCAGTTCTCAAATTAATTCATTCTGTAAGGAGAAAAAGCAAATGAGAGCTCTGTTATGTATGTGGATGCTGACAGAACTAAAACAGTTTTAGTTTTGTCCAGTGTCAGAATAATGGCCTAAACTTATTAAAGGTCTGTTAAAGGTACAGACTTCCGAGGTGATACAAAGCTTGGTGCTACAGTAAACCCCTGATCAGGAAGATATGTTCAGCTACTTGCCTCTCTTTCATGTTTTCTCCATGCATCAGAAAAGTTGGCAGTAAGAACAAACTTATTCAAGAATAAAAATGAAAGAGACTTTATATTCCTCTTTCCCTCTCTCCACCGTAAGTGCACTTTATGACCTCATGTTTCAGAACATAGATTTTAAATATGACACAGTCACATCGTCCAGAAAGTTAACTAGGTGTCCTTCATCCTATGTTTTTTCTAACCATATGTGAAAATTTGGTAATTTTGTCTCGCAGGCTTCTGGGTGAGTAAGTTGAAGTGTTCAGGTGAAGTTCAGGATTTTCCATATTTTTCAAAATATTTCAAAGAATTAATTTCCTTGATTGATAGCAATGATTAGTTTTTCTGCCAGATACCAAGACAAATATGGATATGCAAGACAATGAAAGTGTAGTAGGTGCTTTCAGTGGTGTGAGCTGCTCTCTGTCCCTTTCTCTCCCAAACGTCTTGAGTAAACCCTTTTCGGTCAGGGCATCTCAAGCCAGTGAAAATCATGGCAAAACTTATATTTGGGTACCTAAGCAGAAGTTTTAGAGCTTAACTTTATTTTTTTATTCTGGCTTTCACTGGTATTACTCAAATACCAGTCTGTTTCTCTTGGAGTCGGTAGTTGAAATGCAGAGTTACCAGCATGCATTGTTAAAGTCATCATAAAGTAACAAACAGAACAAAGCTGTACCGTGTAGTCCCAGAGAGAGAAATCTGATCTTTTCTTACAAAAGAAAGTTACAGAATGGAAACCTGCAAGAAATTTTTCCATAACTGAATATCTGAAGAAAAGAAATCAGAAATCAAAAGACAGGTAATGAAAAGACAGGACAAAAAGCTAACCGGCTCACACTAGCTGTGTTTTCTTGGAGGTGTGAATTTGCAGAGCAAAAATAGATCACTGTTGCAAAACTCCCTTTTGAACTATTGAATACAAAATACAGTAAAGTAGATGTGGAAGAATTTACAAATGGCAAAGCTTGGAAGTCAGATTTAGGATCTCAAAAAAATATTAGTCCAAACAAGACATCTGTGGTTCATCAGCAGGTAATTTTGACAGTGGGAATGAAAACCTTTTATCTTAAAAATGGTGACTTAGGAAGTTCTGCAGCTCCAAAACACCCAACTTAATGGATATTCTTGAAAGACAAATACTATATTTCTAACAAATGACAAAACAAGAATGTTGAAGTACTCTTACTTACAGTAGCATTTAGACTTGTTACCTAGTTAATGTCTGCAATGAAATCAGAATATGTCCATTCTGTCACATCTTCATTTCCATGAGAAAAGATAGTTGATCAGTGCCAGACATCCAAATTAACAATTACATTTATTTAGCTGTGTACCAACCTTACTGTGTACTGCCTATAAAAAATCCTAGGTAATAAGTGCAGCACAATTTGGTAAAATATTGGTTACCAAATAAGCACTGGAAAGGTGTAATCCCCAATGTGAGCAATATTTGAAAAATCCAGGGCAAAGAGATTCATGTGAACAGTTTAAGAATATCCTTAAGGTAAATACTAAATGAAATGTGCAAATCAGAATTGGGATGCAGAAATTGTTTCTTTTCATTTTGCATTAATGAGATAGCATATAAAGAATGTCTTCCTTCCCTCTCAACTAACCTATTCCTGTGCACTTGTTCCGTGAGATAAATAAGCACATGTCCAATTTTGAACACTTCAGTAGTTTCTATTTCAGAGGGACTATTCTCCCAAGAAGATTAAGCAGGACCCAAGTGTCCTACTGAACTGGTCCTTTTGAGCTTTCTGCCCTGCCTATTGGGCTCCCTAGAAATATAAACCCAGGCCATGTTCCTTTTCTTTTTCTCCTGGCAGATTGAAACAATATTTAGGTGGCCTTTAGGCCCACAGATTCAAATTTAAAGGACAAAAAATACTTGTACTGTGGCAGATTTGTCTGGGGAGCAACTAACCTCTGTGATTGTTTCCGTTTCTGCCCCAAGACTTTCCCTAATGCCCGGATTTGCAGGTGTGGGTATGCCTACTCAGTGATGCCTGTGCAAGTAGTTTCCACCCAAAAGCTAGCTGCATCCAAGACTGGGGGCAGTCTGTAGCTTCATCTGCCAGCAGGAGTGGCACAGTAGGTATGCTCACCACCCCTTGACCAGACCTGATCCCTGGCAAAGAGCAAATTAAATCTCTTTTCTTTTTGAAACATGGAAGTAGTAATCTGCTTTTATTTGAGAGGTTATAGCTGGGAAATAGGTCTCCTAGCAACCTGAGAGAAAGTAAATCCACATCCTTTCACCTGCTGGAAAGCTCAGTCTATGGGTTCTACTAAATACTGAGGCAACGTGAGTGGGACCTGGCATCAGTGTTAAAGCTGAGCCACGGAGCAGAAAGAAGCACAGGACCAGGGGAGGGGAAGGCAGATGCAACACCAGCCCTGCCTCCCAAGTTCTGGCTGCACGGGGGCCTCCTGGGTAGAAGGGGAAACAGCTATGTGTGCTGGAAAATACTTCTAACCTGAACTCCATATCAAATTTTGCTTGGCTGATCCTGCTTCACGTGGGGTCCTGCCAGGGTCTCTCAGAACCACCTGTGCTCTCAGGTGCCACATTGTACACCCAGCTGCTGAAATCATGGAAGCAGAGAACAAAAGTGCAAACACAACCAAGCTTTCTGGTTGCTGCTGGAGAATTTTTCAGCTATTTATTATTAATTATTTATTATTAACTGAGGTGAAGATTTTTGGAGAGAGTATGACAGAAGTATGTGTTATAGTAATAAATCTTTGTGCTGATTCTGACTGGGATAGGGTTAATTTTCTTCACAGTAACTAATATGGGGATATGTTTTGAATTTGTGCACAAAAAAGTGTCAATATAGAGAAGTTTTCGTTACTGCTGAGCCATGCTTACACAGAGTCAAGGCCTTTTCTGCACCTCACCCCACCCCACCAGCGAGCAGGCTGAGGGTGCACCAGAAGTTGGGAGGGGACACAGCTGGGGCAGCTGACCCCAGCTGACCAAAGGGATATTCCATACCATATGGCATCATGCTCAGCATATAGAGCTGGGGGAAGAAGAAGAAAGAAGGGGGGATGTTCGGAGTGGTGGTGTTTGTCTTCCCAAGTCACTGCTATGCATGATGCGGCCCTGCTTTCCTGGGCATGTCTGAATGCCTGCCTGCTGATGGGAAGTGGTGAACAAATTTCTTGTTTTGCTTTTCTGGCACATGTGGCTTTTTCTTCACCTGTTGAACTGTATCTCAGCCCAGGAGTTTCTCACTTGTACCTTTCTGATTCTCTCCCCCATTCCACTGTTGGGGAAGTGAGCGAGTGGCTGTGTGATGCTTAGTTGCCAGCTGGGGTTAAACCATAACAATCCTCATGACCAAAACCAATCCCTTTAAGGAGGATGCATATCTGGGCTAGGGATCACAGGGGCCAGGGTTATTTCTTCTTTCAAGCACTGCTCCTTCATCTTCTTCATCCCTCTGCCAAAAATAATTTTGGAAGCAGTATCCTAAATGACCGTACATGCAGTACAAGCAATTTGGGATCTTAGCTGGTGTCAGACTATGAGGCTGGGAGATATGCGAAGTAGATTAATAGTCTTGGTGGTTTGTATACGTTAATGCCTCCAGGTGGGTCTTGGTGGCACCTTGCATTGGTTTGCTCTCCATCAGCACACTGGCTGCCCACAGAGGAGAGGGTGAAGGTTGCTGGGACCTGCCTGGGGAGTGAGGCCAGCTCCTGCCCACAGCCCACAGCCCTGGAGATGGCTGCAGAGAAGCCAGTAGAGGATCTGGAAAGGTACCACATTGAGCAGGCCATCCTCTGCTCCAGGGCTGCAGGGGTAGCGGGCAACTGGCACGCAGCCAGCATCAGCGGAGGTAGGAGGGAAGGCATCCTGGGGAGCTGAGAGGAATGGGCACAGTATGATCCCAAGCAGAAAGCTTTAGAGTTGGCCAAAACTGCTCCAGAAAGCGAGGGTACAATGGGCGGAAGAGAGATTTGTTTATAAACCCTTTTACTTCTGTTCCATCTCACCCAGTCACTTTGAGTGCTTCTCTATTTATGAAGTATTTATAACCTAATAAGACCTGTCTTTTTGAGTTTAGAAGCCTTTTGATCTTTCTGGGAAGTTACATTAGTGAAAAGTAAATCCATTTGAAAGCACTGGCTGGGTCCCATCACATTCCACTATCCCAAATTTTCAAATAATTTAATTTGAATGCTAATATTAAAAGTTTGAATTTTGAATGTATTTCTGTAGGAAATATTTATATTATTTTGGCACCAGTTTTGATGTTTCTTTGTATAACATTCAGAAAGAAAATTCATTCAGGTATTTCTAAAGAGACAGGACATGATACACAGGCTCTGATTGCTCTCAGTTTTCTGTGGTCCTTGGTATTTTGAAAATGCTAAGAGGTCTTAGGACTACTGAGGGGAGAAGGTACTGAATGTTGAAGGTAGATTGCTGGTGGAATACATCAGACAGGACTTCCTCGTGATAATGCCTGACACCAGTTCTAAGAACTGTTCCTGTTGTGTGTTTCAGGTAACTTTGGGCAACTAAGGAACCTGAAAGTTAGCCTTGACTATGTATTTAAGAAAGTTTGACATATTTCCTAATCATTCCTGCTAATCAACTTGTGTTCTTGACAGTCTCCAAGACAGAAGCTATACAACATCTCTGTAGGCTTGGTTACAGCAAAGCCTGTGACGGGGTGGCATGTAGTCTTAACTACAGTTGTTAGCACAAGCATCACTATAAAACCTAAGAGAGCTGGTCCTGGATTGGGCAGTCCATTTAGCCAGTTGCTGGACAGAAAGTGAACAAAGAAGCGGTTCCCGATACCAAGCACATCAATACCTGGAGAAAACAAAGCACTGAAAGATCTGGAGTGAAAAGGTAGCTTGTGGTAGGGAGCATCACACAGTACTCATAACTAACACAGCCACAGCTGTTTTGTTATTCATCTGCCGGAGGCCAGAAGGACCACTTTCTGTATTCTGGAACTGGAAAAAAACCCAGTGATGATCAGTTACTGAGCTTCAAATCAAGGTGAACACTTACTGAGAAACCTAATGAAGACCCTGAAATGAATATTTGTGTTACTTACCTTCAATAGAGCAAGAGGCTATCAAAAATAAAGGAAGAATTACTGAACTATTTTGGGCTGAACCACCCTCTGGATCATGACCTTAGTTTAAAAAATATCAGTTAAAGGGAGAGAGAAACACCTTTGCTGGGATCAGCTAGAATAGAGCAGTTTTTTCTTTGCTTTTTGAAGGAATATCCAGCTAGATACCAGAGGCTCCCCAAAGAGAGGCAGCCTAGTAGTGATCTGTTGTTTCTCTTTGTTTCCTACATCTGCCATGTTCTCTTTTTGACTTGGCTCAGTGTTTCCTGTCCGACATGGGAAAGCTTGAGAGAGGCTACTGCAGCTGATTAATCTTTCCCTCTGTTAACTGGCAGGCTGTTGCCTCTCCTCACCCACTGTTAGGAGCGTATCAGGTCCTATCATCTCAGAGAATCAGGAGTCCTAAAAAGACAACTTTCCTCTTCTCCCTAAGTTTCCACAGAGAAAAACTTTCCCCACTGGAATTAAGCAATATTTTCTTAGATTCTTTAATATTTCTTCCTTTGTGGGCCTAACAAGGATTTTTTTAAGACATAGATAAAAACTCCTGTTGACTTGGGAGAAAAGAAGCACATGTTGTGCCAGAATTACCAAGAATCAAATTTATAGAAGTATTTAGCTGTTTAAGTGTGTTGTGATTCTTAGGTGGGATCTGTTTTTTCTGGGGAAAAGTCATCTTTTTTCAAACTCCTAATCTTCTTCTTGTGTTTCTGCATTGCTCTTTGCACAGTCAAGGGCAATAACCTAATGAATTCTACAGAGTCCTTTCTCATGATAGCAGGAACACAATAAAAATATCTGCACAGAAGAGGTGAAATACAGTAATGATGACTAGCCCAAGCAGATGGGGCCAGGCTCACTTCTGGTTTCATGCAAGACAATCAAATATAGAATTACACCAGAATAATTCAGGTGCACACAGCTTCCAAGAATCTCCCTTAATGGAATGTTACTGAAGAAAAGCGAATTTACAGAAAAGGCCAGTTAGAGCTAAGGAGAAGAAGATAATATAATTTAGTGCAGAAACATCAAGAGCATAGGTTGGTAGCATTTTAACTGCATGTTAAAATGTTTACTCAGTTTTATCATATTAAAGCCACCTAAAATCACAACAATTCTCTGCCCAGAGACCTTCTGATACGATTGTCTCAGAGCTGCTGAGAAGTGTGAGAATACTAAAACAATATGACCCAGGGCCTGAAAGAGCTCTAAGGGACACTGCTCTCTCTAAGTTTTATTTGGAGAGTAAGTGGCAGTCAATGAATTACCGGAAAAAGTCCCAATCTTCCACCAAGCACTGTTTCTGATCTTCAAAACCAGAAACGAAATCAGTACTGGCCTCATGCCCAGTGCACCGGTATAAGGGACAAGAGAGGAACAGTGCTGGAAATCCGGATGTAGAGGGTTACTGAAATAAACCATCATAGTCATGAAAGGTGGGGAACAGTGTAAGCCTCTGAAGAAAAGAATACCTTGTCCTGAAGTAGAGATCTCAAAACCCAGTCAAATTGTCAGATCCAGTGGGGTTTTTGCAACCCCTAGTTCAGATATACATCCCCTTAGCAGAGCTAGGCTTACGCATGCCATTGGTCCTCTCTCTCCTTACATCTTTGTGCTGGGGGCAAACGCAGGAGCTCTGCGTGATGCCAAGATCCAGAAAAGTCCCTGCTCTGGTTGAGGGCGGACCCATTGTGCCTTGCAATGGGGACTTGTTGTCCAGCCTACCAGAATTATCCCTAAAACACCTGTCCAAACATTTAGGGAATTTACTCTTTGATATGAGCTCTCTGCAGATCCAAGCATACACCACTGCATAGGTTGTGTTTGAGGCTCATCAGACTCTACTGTGCAATAGTTGTGACTAGAAATACACAAAAACCTGCCATCATCTTACAGTGACTGCTAGAAATGAGGCAGACACATACCTGCAGTTACACTGGGCTTTTACAGCCTATCCCCTCTTGTGACTCCTTCTGCCAAAGTGCACTGTTTAGTTGCTCTACCGTTCCATATAAGTGTGAAATTATTTCATATTAGGAATATTGTCTGTCACCTCTAATACTAGTTGTGCTACTGACTATAACACCTGTTTGTCGTATGGTCTACTTTTTACTTATTAGTTTCCTTTCCTTTTCTCAGGTGTATAAAATACACATTTAATAGTGCATCATATGAGATTATAATTGAAAATACATTTTGTATTCATCTCATAATCACAGACTGAGAACATGAAGTAGCAGAACCATGTTGTGGAGTTTCTCTCCCTGGAGATATTCAAAAGCCACCTGGTCATTGTCCTGGGCAACCTGCTCTAGGTGGCCCTGCTTGAGCTGGAGGATTAAGCCAGATGATGACCAGAGGTCCCTTCCAGTCTCAACCACTCTGTGATTCTATTCTAAAATTCATATTCCCTTTAGACTTTAGGAATAATTTGGTATGTCTTCTTGACACCTATTTGATAATAACATCAGTGAGACAGAAAACAGTTGATTTTCAGCGAAGGGAGGGAGTTACATTCTGCTGACACATTGCTTTCCATTTTCTGTGCCTAGTTCTTGTTTTAGCTAGTGAATGAGTTCAATGTGTTCAGCACGAATTTCAGTGAAGAACTGAATAATTTTATTTTAATAAATCTTTTCCAAATACACTTATTTGCCTAAGCATCTAATTTAATCTGATGTACTTTATCAGCCTCTCTTTCTTTTTACATAATGTCCATTCTAAAGCATTACCCGGCTTTTCTCAAAAGACTAAAATATGCCAGTGCTGCCTAGACTTTATACATCATCTATTTTTATGGTCTTGTTTGTGTGTATGGTTTTCTGCTTTTAAAATGTGAGTTACTGTTTTTGTCAATATGTTCTCCTAGTGCTAGACACGGATGTTTAGAAGGATAACGTAAATCGGCATAAAATTATTTTGTTTTACATACTACCTCCAAACAGAAAAAACAATGGCATTTACTTTTCTTTGTTTAGCACAACTTATAAATTTAAAATTGTTTCATTTTCATAATTTTTTGTGTATTAATATCGTTCTGTGTGTTGTATCATACTGATACATAACAGTATGTGTTTTATATATTATCTATGATTGATATATGCACACAATTATTATGTGACTTAGGCATTTGATGTTGATGATTTACAGTCAATTTTCATAGAACCATAGAATGGACTGGGTTGGAAGGGACCTTACAGACCATCTAGTTCCAACCCCCCTGCCATGGGCAGGGACACCCTCCACTAGACCAGGTTGCTCAAAGCCTCATCCAGCCTGGCCTTGAACACTTCCAGGGATGGGGCATCCACAGCTTCTCTGGGCAACCTGTTCCAGCGCCTCACCACCCTCTCTGGGAAGAATTTCTTCCTGGTATCTAATCTAAATCTCCCTGCTTTCAATTTAAACCCATTACCCCTTGTCCTGTCACTACAGGTCCCTGTAAAAAAACACACCCCCAGCTTCCTTGTAGGCCCCTTCAGGTACTGGAAGGTGCTATAAGGTCTCCCAGGAGCCTTCTCTTCTCCAGGCTGAACAAGCCCAACTCTCTCAGCCTGTCCCCATAGCAGAGGGGCTCCAGCCCTCGGAGCATCTTCGTGGCCTCCTCTGGACTCGCTCCAACTGGTCAATATCCTTCTTACGCTGGGGGGGCCCACAGCTGGACACAGCACTCCAGGTGGGGTCTCATGGGAGCAGAGTAGAGGGGGAGAATCCCCTCCCTCGACCTGCTGGCCACGCTGCTCTGGATACAGCCCAGGATACGGCTGGCTTTCTGGGCTGCCAGCACATATTGTCAGCTCATGTCCAGCTTTTCATCCCCCAGTACCCCCAGGTCCTTCTCCTCAGGGCTGCTCTCGATCCATTCTCCGCTCAGCCTGTACATGTGCTGGGTTTGCTCACTCACTGGGGCTACATATCAGGAGCACTTCACTGTGGGTACATATCAGGACTGCTTTCGTTCTTCCACAGCCTGAACCACAGTGGAATGGCAGGACACTCACCTTACCCTAATGTGAGACACTTTACAAGCATATAGCAACAGGAAACCCTCCAGACACCTTGCAGCCAGTCAGTGCTGCCCCTCGTATGCCCTTTTTTAAAGTTTACTCTGACAGACAGCTCTCAGAGTATGGAAGATGGGCACAAACATGTGCTTGATGCATTTCCACTGCCAAACAGC
Source organism: Rhynochetos jubatus (assembly GCA_027574665.1). Classification (NCBI taxonomy): domain Eukaryota; kingdom Metazoa; phylum Chordata; class Aves; order Eurypygiformes; family Rhynochetidae; genus Rhynochetos; species Rhynochetos jubatus. The sequence continues at coordinate 93,144,447 of CM050650.1, read as the reverse complement.
AGATGATGAACATCATGACAGGATCACAACCACGGGTTTGCACCAAGGAGTTTCTCTTCTAAATATTGGGATTGAATCAGTGATAGGAAAAGGCCAGCCTGAGGCTTCAAACATATCAGTTGTTACTAGAAAGAAATAACATTTTACTATGCTTGCATGCTTCTTTTTTCTTTAGTTATGTATTTAGTTTTTCAGACTTTTGGGGGCATGTTTGCAAGCAATTTTCAAGATTTCTCAGGCATGTTTGCAAGTATCCACTGATACAATGTCAAAAAGACATGCATTTAAAACTGATGCTTGCCATGATGAAGTCATGTAAAAAAGATCAGTTCTGCCAATTCATTTAACTTCCCCTTTGTGTGTGTGCATATATTCTTATTAAACATCTCGTTTTCTTTTTCTTTTTTTTTCCTGCAGTGGTTAAGCTGTGTTTGTGGAAAGCTCCTATTTCGCCTCTCCTCACCTTATATTCGTTATTCTCAACATAGGTGTACAGGTTTTTAGTCTTTAAGTGGATCTGTGAGGCATTTGCAGTGGAAGTGTGTATCATCCTTTCGGATGGCATATGAAAAAGTTATTTGTGCTTATACAAATGGTAGTAGGTGGCAATATGTCCTATAACTGGAATGGTAGTTTTCAGTAGTGCCTCTCACGAGCCTGCAATAATTTAGATCAATGTCTTCCGGCTTTTAGTTTGACCTGTACCTTCAGTGTAGATCTATATGTTAGCTTGGGATTCAGGACTGTGCTTTGCTCCAAACTCTTATATGTCCCTGTGCTTATGAATTAGCACCCACTTGACAGAGAGCAAAAGGCTGCCTGGGCAAGGAAGCTGAGGCACAGGCTGCTATGGAGAACCAGTCCACACGCCGTCTCAACCCTGAAGCAGGATGGGGGTATCTCCCCTTCAGACCATTCAGCTTTGAGAGCTGGAGTCCATAATCAGACACAGGTATTAAAAAAAGGCAGCAGGCATCCTGGTATTCATATTTTCCCTCTTTAAGTGAACAGTTTTCTTTTTCAACTCCGAAAGTGCACCACTTATCCATTCTTCTTTTTTGCTGCGTGCTTAGTGTTGGGACTTAGCTAAGGATGGTTCTCTCAGTTTACAAGAAAGTCTATTTTTTCTTAAAGATTTTTGTTTGGTTGGTTTGTTTGTTTGTTTGCAGGCTGTTTCCCCCATTCCCTGCACACATTCTGTTATCAAACAGGCAGACATCAATACAATGTTTTGATATCTCAAGTGCAAAATCAGTAGCAGAATATTCCAAGACATTCCTGCACTGAATGCGGGCCGGAGAAAGAAGCTAAGTCTTTAGGCAGCCAAAGTGTCTTGTTGGTCTTTAAAATTTACAAAGATTTTCCTAGAGAGTGCATCATTTATTAAGTGGACAGAAAGTGTCTCTGAAAAGTAAATTTACTGTTGCTGTCCTATTTTAATGTTGGGGTTTTTTTAGCATCCTGGAATTTACAGTCTTACTGTTGTAGCAAATAGTGTCTTACTGCAGCACCAATTCCAGGCACTAGTGATGACGATTTGACCAGGATTCATTTCTGTGCTCCTTCTCTATCAACAGACTGTCATGTGAAAAGGCATATATTCTGTCATATTCTAAGAGAAAAGAAAAAAAGAAGTCTGTGTTTCCAGGCCTAACCCTACAACCAGTGAAGTGAACAAAAGCAGAATAAAAATGACGTATCCCTCCTTTTTTTTTTTTTTGGAGCAAATCGTGAGCATTTCAGAGGTACTTCCTGCATTACATTTATTACTTGGTTTGAGCTTAGTATGAAGAAGCAATAAGAAACTTGGCACTGATTTATTTTGGTTTCTGAGGTGGTGAATCCAGCCAGAATAAGTAATCATGCATGGTAGTTTTAGATAAGGACTTGCATATCATTTTTTCAAAGACCAGTGCAAGGAAAAGAACATCTTAGGTGAGGATACGGGATTTTTTTAACTGGGGAGGTGATACTGCCTAATCCTTTAAACAGCAAATTGTCAAGAAACATTCTGCATGAAGACTCTGGTACACTCTACCCTTCCTGAAATTGTAGTTTATTAACAGATACTTGTATTTTGATTTTTCCTCAAAGGACTATGAAGGAACGGTCCAATAAAGGCCATTATATCCACTTGCTAGGGAGGAGTTACAAGCATAAATAATAGTGTCCAACTGATCATGGCTTTTCAGAGGATGAGTGGCACTGCCTGTCTATAGGGTAGGAGATGAGTGTAAATCATTAAACACACAGACGTGTTAATAGTAGGTGGCCTGAGTTCTTAGCTTTTGTGGGCTCAAATCCATTCTTACCACCTTCCAAAATTCACATACTGACTTTTGGGTACAGCACTTTACCTAATTAGCAGCTTAGGCAAAAATAAAGCTATGTAAGTCCTGCCTAATAAGTCAAAAGTCACTTTAGAAAATGAGATTTTTGGTTTCTAAGACATTACGAAACTCCTGAAAATTTTATGCAAAGACTAGTGGCAATTTCAAAGTCATTGAGCTTTGTGTCAGAAATACTTTTTACCTTATAGTTATTTAATAAGAATGCTGGTGTTGCTGCTGAAAAATAAAGTTTTCACCAATGCATGAAAATAACATATACTCAGCCCAAATGGATGTCTTCCATGTCTTGTTACTATCTGAATTTTCAATATTATGTATTTTGAGATTATTATAATTCCTGGGGCAAAAATTATTCAATCTGTCAGCCTACGATATATTTCTTTGTCTTTAGATCAGAGTATTTAACAAACAGTGGGATCGTAGGTCTTGAGCATTAAAGTGATTGTGACTGACAATTAAAAAAACTACAGATGAGAAGATCTTAGACTCTTCATTTGCCATGAGACTCAGTGTTTGTTAGATGGATATCTAATACTGAAACCCTAAGATTTCTTTGAAGATTGCTGTTTTGCCCCTAGTGACATGTGTTCCACCCACAAACAAATGTTTTTCTTTCAGGCACCTTTGCTCTCAGAGCCTAAAGCTGCATGTGATCCCTGAGAACAGCATTTCTGTTTTTTACAGAGGTGCTGTATTTTAGTGGGATGTCTCTGCAGGAGGGCTGAACAGGAAGACTTTCACAACTGAGCACTGGCTGTGCTCTGAAACCCACCTGATGCTGAGGTCCTTACCAGAACTCATAGGTTTTGAAGCTGGATTCTGAGTGAAGGACGTATAAAGCTCCTTGTTTCTTTGGAGCCCTGCTCCAAGACTGACAAGCACAATTGGTTTAGGAAGGGGCTAGAAACTTTCTTTGTTATTTTAAATTCAGAAGTCGTTGGCAGTAGAATGTTAACCTTGAGACTGAAGAATATTACATCATAAAGAAAAGAAGTCTGTGGTATTTTGAAAAGCACGGAGGACAGCATAGGAAGAAAATATCTGCTAAGGCTAACAGAAAAAGAAAAAATTATACTTGATCTTAATATTATTTATGATTTTAAAATATTAGTAGTAAAAATGTTAACAAAGATGTTACTGAGACATAGCATGAGGGTGTTTTATTCTATGGATGCCATCTCTAATGGCAGTGTCAGTATCCTCAAAGAGATCAGAGTGCACAATACATGCTTTTTTTCCTTCGAACCTACTCCACTGGTATTCTAGTTAAGCAGTGTCAAGAAAAAGAAATAGGAAATCTTATGGGAGAAGAAAATACACAGAAAAGATCCTTTGTCATCTCTTTTCCTCTGTCTTTTCATTCCTTTCTCCTTCAGTAATTTCTTTACAGAGGGAAGAAAAAAATCACTCAGTTATAAACATACATAAGTGGGCAATATTTTTATTTCTTTGGTAAACAAGATGTACACATAAAGAGAACCCACATTCAGGGTGCTCCAAAATCATCATACTGTGAATGTGGGACTAGGGCTAAAGGGACTGGGGTTAGAGGGGCAGTCCTTTGGCCTCTGCCAGGGTTGGGGTCCCTGAAGCGAGAGAAGGCCGCCAGCAACTCATAGTTGATGTAGGAAGAAGTGGCCAATTCAGTTTCCACTGCAGAAGTAGGAAGGTAGATGGATGCATTCTGCTAAGCTGCCAAAGAGGTAAGGTTTCTTGGTCAGCAGAACATGGAAAATTAGAGACAGGAAAAGCACTGAAGCAACACTGGCACTGCATGTTCAAGAATGAAAACCCTAAGCAAGTAAAGCAACATTTGTAAAGTCAAGCAGAAAGTGTCTAGTTACAAGAATAGTTGAGTGACAGACAAATAACAGGATATGGCTGGTAGAATAAATAGGCGAGGAGTCTACAGGCGTTTCCATGAGTCACCACTGGGCCACATACAGTAACCAAAACAGCACAGAGAAATGATTCAAGGGGACGCAAGGGAAGTGGATGCAGAAGAAATACGAAGGAGGATAAAAGTGCTGTAAGGCTGAGGAGACAGGGAAATGGATGAGATGGAATGATGTCATGGAGAGATACCTTTCTTGGCCAGACATGTGGAAAATTAAGATACACAGATTATAGTTCTGTTTATGATCTGCTGCCAGCAACTGCTTGTTTACAGCACAGAGGGTTAAGATGACAGCTGTACCTTAAGATGACAGGAAAACTTATTTCACAGTAAACCTGATTGGTCTGGCAAAGGATCATGTCTGGTAGCGATGGAGGTCTGAAGAGACTTTTTAAATCTAGTACACAACTGAAAAGAACCAAAGTGGGAATGGACAAATATATCTTTCAGATTTATGGTGCTGAAATAGAAAGATAATTTTTTTCCAAGAATCATTGCTAGATGCTGGTGGAAGCAAACAAAATCAAATGGGCAACCTGGAAATCCTATTTTAAAAAGAAGGATTTGTTTTTATCCTCACCAGGAGTAAAAGCTGGAATGAACCTGAGCCCACTGTTACCATGCAAGGGCCTGAAATGAAATAAACAGTTTTCTGACTGAATGGCTATCCCCATGGCAATAGGAAAGGATCTTGCACATTAAAGAGTGAAAGGAATGAATAGATGAGGACGAAGCACAGTAGATCCTGACACAGCCCAAGGCACAGCGTGTATCCTTAGGACTGAGCTGTGAAGGATACATGCAGAAGGAACAGTCCCTGTATTTCCAGGGTTTATCAGTAATATGAGACAGGACTGCACTGCAAGTCAGGCAAGGACAAAAAGAACCCTTGTTAATTTTAGAAACGCTGGGATTATTGTGTCTGGAGCATTAAAGGTGCATTATTTAATGGGTGTCTAAAACTTGTATTAACTCCTCTACGGTCACATATATTTTCTATTCCATGGCTCAAACACAGCCCTGGATAGTTACCAGCATAAACTTTAAGGCCAACAGGAGCTGTGCCTATTTATTCCAGGTTTGGAAGGAGCTCTCTAGCTCCAGCTCTAAGCTGAATAACCCTTGCAAACCTGCAGCAGAGCTCTATGTGAATTATTGATATTTTTTTTTTTTTAGTTCTGCTGTAAAACAGGAAATGAGAAATAAAAATGTCATTGGCACCAACCAAATTCTAAGTTCTTATTTTGGCAAGAACCAAAAAAAAAAAAGATGTTCTGACACAGAATGTTCCCATTTGGCACAAACAAAACCATTAAGGTATTTGAAAGAAAAGCCAAAGAAATAAAGCATTAGCTTCATAAAATACGATGTGGCAATTTCATGCCTTTTTTCTCCATAGATTCAAGGATTGGATTTCTCACTCATGCTATGACCAGCTGAATTCTCTCCTCTCCTAGATGCCCCATATCCTCGCAAAGCACCCCAGTCCCCAGCCTGGTAAAACAACTCTAGGTTGAGGTTTCTCTCTAATCTCTGTTGATATTCTCACATTCCATTAGAAAAAGTATATACATATTCTTTATATCGCAGAGTGTGAGTGAGGGCAACTTGTTTGCTTGGTTTACAACAGGAAGGTAAGACGGCAGGTTTCGGTTCCCTGAAGCAGAAAATGGAACTTAATTTGCATCTCTAGTATCCTGCATATTCCTGAAAAAATCCTGAAAAGCTCTGCTTCTTGAGCCCTTGTGTGACTGGGGAACATTGTTCCTTTTTCTTTTGTTTTGGTTTTGTGTGCCTGGTTCTTAAAGTAAACAAACCAACCCATTAAAAACCTTTCAATACAGCTGGACTGTATCTGTTAAATTCAGACAGATTGAGATCCTAGTTTTACCAATTATTATTCACTAGGAAAAAAAAAATCTCTCCAGCTACTGTTGAGAGCTCTGTAGTCCCTTTTACCCTGAGGGAGTAAAGTCTCCCCAGATGATCTTTACAAATCTCTCCAAGCACATATTCAGTGGGAAACACCCTGGTCTTTACCCCTCCTTCACTCCCAAAGTCTCTTGCACAATAAAAGAAAGGAAAAGGGAGATGATGGATTTTCTTCTTCCATAAGCAAAAGTATCCTCTGGAGTAATTTATTTTCCCTGACCCTTTTAGTCCTTTCACTGTAAGTGAAACAAGAGCATGCTACCCTGCCATGGGGTCAGGGGAGGGTTGTCGTAAGATGTCTCATGTTTTAAGATCACCGAGCCATCCTTAATATGCCTACATCTATATAAGCAAAAAACTGAAACAGTATTTGGCCTGGTGCTAATTTCCTCTACAGTTAGTACAGTTAGTTACACATTCAGAGTTAAAGGCAGAGGCTGGAAATAAAATAATCAATTTTGGTAGCATTATATGACATCTTTGAAAACCTCAGTGGAAAGAGCCATTCCCCAGGAATCCATAGTTGCAGGGACTGGTATGAACAATTATTTTAAGTTGCCATTCAGGATCTTAAACTTAGAAATCAGAGTGATCAGTTTATTTCAGATGGCCTTTGGTTCGTGAAGGTTTTCCACTGAAAGCAGTTTAGCTACAGGAGAAAGCACAAATAGCTACCTCCGCAAGCTTTCCGTGACAATGCATAAATAAGATGCATAAAGAATAATAAGGTTACGAAGTCAAGCAGTCTAATAGAGGAAAAAGCAAGTTCACAAAATCATAGGATAATACAGGTTGGAAAAGACCCCAGGAAGTTGCTCGTCCAACCTCCTCCTCAAAGCAGGGTCAGCTAGGGGACCAGACCAGGTTGCTCATGGTTTTAACCAGACGTGTCCTGAAAATGTGCAGTCCCCAGGAAACCTGCTCCACTGCTGGGCTGTCCTCAGAGTGTAAAAGTTTCTCTTTCCCTGTGATCTGAACCCTTTTTGTTGCAATTTAGGTTTGTTCTCTCATCCTGCCTGTCCTTGTCTTCTTGATGACCTCGTCATGGGTCCTAGAAGGCTGCTTGTAGGACCCCCTTAAGATTTTCCTTAATTAACTTTAGGGAACATAATTAAAGTTTCCTCTTTAATTTTATTTTAGTTTCCTCGTATACATGCATATGGCATGTGTTATGATAAAGTCCCTAATTACCTGAACAAATGCTACTTCTTTGTCAAGATTTCATCCTCATTTACGGAAAAGGATGGATGGTATCTTACTGAAAGGGTAGCAACTGGTTAAATTTTTATTCTGCATTGTTCAGCATGTGGTCTCATTCCTTGTTTACAGCACACTCTTAAAATTAACCCCCTAAGGAGGTTTTTCTCATTATCATTAATTCTTTCACCGATTTCTAATGGTATTGACTGTGAGACTCATGTGGAATTGGAATTTGCATTACATGAAATTACATAAAATACTCTTGCATTTTTAATTTCTGATTTAGAAAACAGAGAAAAATGTTCCTGAAAAACATTTTAAAATTAGAAATTGACCCATTTGTGTGGAAAAGCTCAGACTGAACAAGCTGTAATTGTTAAGTTACATTATTTGTTTTCACAATTTCATCATTTCAAATGCCAGGTGTCCTGAAGGTGTATTATACTTATTTTACAAGTAGGAAATTGAAGCACAGAATAACAATGTTCTAGGGCAATGATATATTTTGTATGTCTAAACTGAAACACCTGAGAATGTGGTTAAACAGAAACCTGAGAGAATTTTACAGAGTCCTGAGCACTTGTGCTCTTCCAAATAAGGAAATGAACACTTGTGAACCTTACAGAGATTATGATGCTCTAGAAAGAGAATGGAAAGCACTTGAGTCTGTTAGCCAGCGAGGGTCCACACAGGGACAAGCATCTTGACTTAATTACATTTCCAGATGTTCTGGAGGACAGAGTGCAGCTCATACATCTACTGGGAAGGAGAACTGCCAAAAGCTGATGCTTTGCTTACAAGTCCAGGGCAAAACTAGAAATAAGTGATGGTATTCTGATTTTTCTTGTCTGCTGCCAGGCACATCAGGTTTTGGAGGACAACACACAGCGGAGGCCAGCATCTGTGCTCAGAACAGCATCCGCATCCTCTGCAGTGGTGGTGATGCGTGGCAGGGTGTGATACCCAGCTCCTGGCCAAGGCCATCTACCCCGGCTCATCAGAGACCTCGGACCAGAGTGAGCTCCTAAGGGTGGTTGCAGCACAACGGCCAGGGCTGTGGAGACACCGGAGGGAGTCAATGCAATGGAAAACAGTTTGGCAGAAAAGGCACTGAGGGTCTTGGTGGACACCAAGTTGAATATGAGACAGCAATGCACACTTACAGCAAACAAGGCCAAAATCGTCCTGAGCTGCATGGTAGGGAACATTGCCATCAGGCTGAGGGAGGTGATCCTTCCCCTCTACTCAGCTCTGGTGAGACACATCCAAAGTGCTGGATTAAAGTCTGGGCTGCCCTGTACAACAGAGACATGGACATACTGGAGAAAGTCCAGCAAAAGGCCACGAAGATGACAATGGGATTGAGACACGTATTGAGGAGAGGCTGAGAGAGCTGGGACTGTTCAGCCTGAAGAAAAGACTCAGGGGGATCTTACCAATGTATATAAATGCCTGATGGGAAGGAATAAAGATGGAGTCAGGCTCTTAATGGTATACAGTGACAGGACAAGATGCAATGGGCACAAAAAGCAACAAGGGAAATTCTATTTAAACACAAGGAAAAAATACTTTATGGTGAGGGCACAGGCACAGGTTGCCTAGAGAGATTGTGCGGTCTCCACCTGCAGAAATATTCAAAACCCAACTGAACACAGTCCTGGGCAATGGGACGTAGCTGACCCTGCTGTGAGCAAGGACTAGATGATCTCCAGAGGTGCCATCCAGCCTCAAGTGGTCCATGATTCTGTGATTCTATGACTTTTTTCTCTCTGAATCTGACTTTTCAGTAAACTCTCTACAGACAACAAAATTGGCTTGCTTGCATTACAGCTCTTCCTCAGAAACTTCTTGCTTGTGGTCTTTTGGGTCTTCACGGATTTTGAGAAGTTTTCTCCATATATTCTAAAGTGGACATTACCACTACTCAGAACCTCTATGGAATTATGCTCAGGCCAAAGTAAGGTATACGTACAGTCCATAGTCTTGTCTCTGTTCTCAGTAAAAGGCAGTGAGAAAAGGGTATCATAAGGTCATGCATCCCTTGCTGTACCTTTGCTGGCCCAACTTCCTACAACCTGGCAGATGGCAGTGTTTTTACCTGTGTCTTTAACGGTTCTCAGTGGTCTATTTCACCCATGCATTTATCAAAGTAAATTTGAACCAATTGGTCTTTCTGGATTCCCTAATGTCCTGCAGCAATCATTCCACAGCACTTTTGCTTTTGACTACACCTGTTTGCTTTAAAGTTGCTGCTTAGAATCATTTCTTTATTCCTGTGATGTGTCTAGTGAATAATCACTCCCTCTTCATGTTCTCCATGGTGCTAATGATTTCATACACTCTTAAAATATCCACCTAAGGAATCTTTTTTTGTGCTAATGAATGCTAATCTATCTACTTAAAAAGCAGTTGTTTCATACTCCTACTCATCCTTGCCACCTTCCCTTGTCATCTTCCACTGTCCTTATTGTACTGGATGTGTCCATGGGCTGGGAGGACAGCACTGTATATAATGTTCAAGTTGTGGACAGACAGTAGCCTCATCTTCTCTTCTCTTCTCTTCTCTTCTCTTCTCTTCTCTTCTCTTCTCTTCTCTTCTCTTCTCTTCTCTTCTCTTCTCTTCTCTTCTCTTCTCTTCTCTTCTCTTTTCTCTTCTCTTCTCTTCTCTTCTCTTCTCTTCTCTTCTCTTCTTCTCTTCTCTTCTCTTCTCTTCTCTTCTCTTCTCTTCTCTTCTCTTCTCTTCTCTTCTCTTCTCTCCCCTCCCTTCCCCTCCCTTCCCCTCCCCTCCCCTCCTCTCCTCTTCCTCTTCCTCTTCCTCTTCCTCTTCCTCTTCCTCTTCCTCTTCCTCTTCCTCTTCCTCTTCCTCTTCCTCTTCCTCTTCCTCTTCCTCTTCCTCTTCCTCTTCCTCTTCCTCTTCCTCTTCCTCTCCTTTCTTCCCCTTTCTTTTCTTTGATTCTTTCCCTTTTCTAATAATTTCTAATGTTTTTTTTTTTAAGTACCAAGCAGACATCTTCCTAGAATGATCTGTGCTTCCACAATCCATTTCGTGAGAGGTATTCACTGATTTAGAGCTTTCCAGTGAGTATATGTAGTTAAGAGTTATTTTTCTCCATGTGTTTTACATTCATCTACATTAAAACTTAACTGTGATTTACAATTTTGCTAGACCTATGGCTCTCCCACAGAAATACCCCGGTTTTGTTAGACAGTGGTACATTCACTCTTTTTGGCTTTGCTGTGCTCTGGTTCAGCTATCTCATCCTGCTGTATTTTTGGCCTGCCTGCAGCTGCCTTCTCCACAGTAGACAATTTGTGGCCAATCTTTTGGTGGTAAATTGAAGTGCTTTATCTGTTTCTTTATTATATTTACCCATCCTGAGTAACCATCTCATCAAAAGATAGCACTAGTTCTTGCTACCCCAATGCTATTGCAATGCCATTTGAAGGAATTGCATTCCAAGCCATATGAAACTTTATATTGGTGCGTTTTGTTAGTTTCCAAAAATTTCCATGCCTGATATCATTGTGTAGCAGTGAAAGGTATCTTGTTTCAGTTTTTGGCAGGGAAAAAAGAAGTCCTATATTTCCTTAGTGATATTCTTACTTCAACTAAATAGTATTAAACACAGATGCACGTGAATATCAGTATCTTTTTAAGTAGATACTATATTTTCGACAGTAACTTATTCCAATTACTTAGGCTAGAGGTACCTGGAGCTAGTTAATCATATTTTAAAATTCAAATTTCAATGCAAACTCATGCCTACTGAAAAGCATGCTGTAGTCAGGCCAGGAATACTATATTCCACAAAAATAGATGTATATGATCATTTGTTTAACTGTGGTTACTATCTAGTATTGTACTCTCTGGGTAGGAAGAACAACTATAAAAAAGCCTCATAAACAAATGTATATAATGTAAACGAATCTACCTGTAACTCCTTAATGGACCAAGTCTTCCTATATGACAAGCATTGGCTCCTTCAGATGATTTGTTATATATATACTTTTTTTTTTTTTTTTTTTTTTGTAAGCCAAACAGCCTTAACGAAAGTAATTGTTCTTTTTAGGTCAACATTAAAGTCTTGTCCTACTCTCAGGCTTTTGATTCTGTAAATCATCCTTATACCTATCCTTAGAAGCTTATTTTTTTCTGGAGTAGCTTGGCAATCATTATCTCAGTGCTTTCAAATAAAATCTCAACAGTACTGAAAGCCTTCCCTTACAATGGGGTCTAGGAATACACTGTACCGGTTCTCCAGGGATATTTTTTGTGGGGTCTTGTTCCTAACAATAGTGCCAGGAATAATAGTCCTCCTTTTCACCTGAAACCAGACCACATTTTTAATCAGATTCACAGTACATAACATACCTCTTGACTTAGCTCCATTGCACTGTCAAAATGCTCTGAGTGCATCTGCAACCACTAATTCTTTCCCTGCTTGGTGTTCAATTTGCAAATCATACATTTGTATCTGAAAAAACAAGCTCTATTCTTAGCGGCAGCAGAACGGTTTGCCAGGCCCCTTTTGGCACTGTCAACAAGTGGTTTATGGTCAGTGTCAGCTAATAGTGGCCTCCCATAAATAAAAACATGAAGCGTTTTTCATCCATGGAGTGAGACCAAACCCACATTCTTTATTTGAGTTTATTGAAAGCTTGGTTTCTGTTCAATCCTATGACGATTATTCTACTGGGGTTTTTAAGTTTTGACCACAGCACTGTAAAGGATTGTGCAATGCTTTTCTTAGAGTCATCCATCAACAAACTTGTTTTGCATTTATCATCATAGCAACTCATGACTGAAATCTCATCGATCTTTTGAATCCCTTCTTTTTTTTTTTACGGGCCAGAATGAGTGTTGTGTCTTTGTCAGGACACCAATTTACTGCAGCCTCCTGGTTCATGAAGCGTGGAAAAAATCATTCACATTTACCATTTTGCTAAATATTCCTCTCCTTTCTAGGTAATAGAAAAGTTACATTTTAGTGTGACTATTTAACTTCTTAGAGTTCACATCTGAATGAAGAGTCTTTTTTCTGCTCTGAATTGCACATGCCTGGACATTCGTTGTTTCTCCTCACTGCTCTATGGCTCTGAGGCAAAGAGCCTACTTCCCTATCTTCTTGGCCCCGGCTTAGGCGTTTTTATGAGATCGCTGGGATTTTTCAAGTGTAGTGCACAGAACATAGGTGTGTTCTTCTTCTTCCTCTGAATATAACCTTGGAACATGTTTAACACAGCTGCTTCCTCTGCCATCTCCAGCGAATGCATCTTCTGGATGAAATCAAGGGTTTTGGCACATTTCTGATGTGGTCTTTTCCCTTACTACTTTTGCAGGGAACATCTTTTCCATACTCTCTAAAATGGAGCGTAAACACCTCACAGAGGAAAAACCTGGAAGTCGTTAATGAAAAGATATTACTACCATACCCTTCCTTTTGCTTTTTCACACACACACGTGCACAAAGTCGAGAGCAGAGAAGCAATTAGAAAGTCTGCTGCAAAGGCATGGCAAAGGGGCAGCTGCTCCGTGGGCTGCAGATTTACAGGGGGACAGCAGCCCATAGCAAGAGGAGATGGGCAACAAATCCAAGAAACCACAGACCGCAGCTGACCCATGAGTGAGCTCAGTGGGAAGCAGAACAGGTCTTTCCTGGAGAAGGACAGTGATGCTCAGCAGCAAAAGGTCCCATGGGTGAGAACTTCCTGCACAGGGAAGCCAGAGTCTGTGGGGGCCATGCTTGGGGGTGTGCATCGGGCAGAGCTGCCACCCACCAGGGGCTTCCCTGGCTCATGGATCCTTGCCCCAAGGCACACAAGAGACACCAACACAGCTCTGTGATGCTTCCCTGGTCACGAGCATTGGATTACGGCAGTCTGTATTCTTCTGTCCATAAGGTTGTTGCTGTTTTCTTCCCGTGGAGCAAACATCTTTGCCTTTGGCACCACTTTAGCTTCTGCTCCTCTGACTGTGTTAAAAGTAATGTGTACCATTAGCTCTCAGGCTGGCTGTCCATTTGTCATCTGCTGCGTCATTGTCCTACGAGGCTTGTTGGAGCTAGCTATACAGTGATGTTCATTGTCTGTCCTGTGTGTACGCATCACAGAAGTGTGTGTCTAAGGCTTTGTATCTTTTTCTGTATGCTTGGCTTTGGCAGTATTGTTTGGCAAAGGATACACAGCTTTTTGTGCTATTTTCTTGTGGAATTTTATTTTGAGCTCTCATATATTTTTCTATCCTGGGTCACTCCTTTTGCATGTCTTTGTGGGCTTAGATGTCCACTCCTATCACACGTCATTCTGGACAGGTGAGTTCTTTTTCTTGCAAAAATCTAATGGCTTTGTCCAAAGGTTAATTTTGGGAACTCCACAACAATCTTGAGGTGTTTTTTCTTGCATCTAAATCCAAATTTATCATTTAATATGTGATTTGATTAGTGCCACCTACCTTCAGAACTTCAGCCTTCAGCTGTCAGCTTTTGTTCAATCTTATTCGCTTCTTTTTGTCTCTTAGTGTGTTGAAACTCCTTTACCCTAAGTTTTACCTTCATGTGGAGACACAGACAAGATAAGAAACAGCAGAGGGCAAAGTCAAGGTGAAATTATGCCAAACCAATAGCTCCACTTTGGTTTGTGTAAAACAATGTGTGAAATGAACACAGTACTACAGTGCACTGACTAAAAAATTTCAGCTTTCCTGATTTTTTCAGTTACTATTGCTCAGTCTTTCCTAAAATAATCACTTTCAGAAAGTTCAAAACATGAGTAATTTCAGCCCCCAGGCTCTGACATATATGAAGAAACTCATGTATAAAGAAAGGGCTGATTTATAGTAGAAATTGCTTAAGCATTGACAGGAATCTGCTGCCTCTTTGTACTATCCCTTACAAATGATATTTCAATCAACTTCTTTATCTAACACAGTGAAATGGAAATAAAATTAAAGTTTGAGCTACCAAGTGATGTTGTTGAAAGAATATGTTCCCAGTGTATGAACAGGAAAAGAATACATTTGTTGCCTGCTTTATCCTCCAGTTCTGGCCCAAATGATGCGCTGCCCTGCCATAGCATCTTAGCACAGAATACGAACCAGCTCCTACCTCCAAAGGACAGGCATATGATTTCCATCACGCAACATCACAGTTTGCCTCTACATAAAGCTTCTCCTGACGGAGGGCTAAGCATGCTGACTTGAAATATGGAGTCATAGAATGGTTTGGGTTGGAAGGGACCTTAAAGACCACCTAGTTCCAACTCCCCTGCCATGGGCAGGGACACCCTCCACTAGACCAGGTTGCTCAAAACCCCATCCAGTGTGACACATCCAATGATGGGGCATACACAACTTCTCTGGGCAAACTACGTGCTTTAGTTCTTGCCCTAAAGACGCTCATATTTAATTTTTATTGGTGCTTTTTCACACCCTCAGTAAAACAACTCTTTAGGCTGGGAGTGTTTCTTCAGAGGACTGCTCACTTGTAGGTCAGTCCTCCCATGCTAACCCATGAACACTGCTCCCATACAGCACCCCAACCACTGTGACCAAAATCCTCCTCTGGCTTTTGCAGAAAAACAGGCTTCAGACAACATGAGAAGCAGGAGCTATTCCACCTCTCCACACCACATATCAGTAGAGAAATATCTTCCTACCCGTGAGTCTAACCACTAAATAAGAACTTTCCCACATGTCACCCTTTACCACTGTGAATTTCATGGTCTGCAAGCACCGTCCCAGCTGTCTCAGCAGTGATGCTCAGCAACGACAGCACCCACCAACATCCTCCCAGGCCCCTTGGGCCAGAGCCCACCCCCAGGCACGTGCGGACCCAGGACTGTCGCTGCACCATGGGGATGCCATGAGGGCTGGGGCTGCATGCAGGGCTGTGCCGTAGGCAGCGCCAGCTGGGAGCCCCGGGCACAGATGGCTCCCAGACACCGTGTCCTACGCGCTGGTACGGCTGCCTGCGCTGGATCTGCTCACAGTTAGAGAGGGTTTGATTTTCTCTGCATATCTTCCTTGGAAATTAACTGTTTCTGTTTCATACATCATCCACTCTTCTAAATTACAGGTACAAAGTTAGTGGCTGATTGTGCGCTGCCATGGCCTCCTGTTGATGTATTATTGTTTGAACATCTGCCTGTTTAAAAAAACCCTGCCTGCTCTAATTGCAGCTTTGGGCAGCATCTTGGCACAATGCACTTTCGAGGTCTGATTATTTTGTGTATTTTCATCTTCTGTGGAATGATTTTGCTCCCTCGCAACAGGCATGGTCTTCTCTGGAAACATCTAAAATGATGGCCATACAAATCACTGCAAAGATGAGAGGGTGACGTTCTCCCCTCCCAACCTTCCCGAGTGCACGTGTTGGGTGGTGAAGCACAACGCTCCTGCACGCAGTGGAGCTGAGCCAGCTGACACCACTTGTGAATCTGGCACTTTGCATTTAGACAAAACTGCAGTTTCATGCAAAATCTCTTTTTTTTTTTTTTTTTTTTTTTTTTTCTCCTAACGAAGGAGTCCAGGAATTGCAATCACAAAGGGGTTTACAAATGAGCTTAAAATTCAGAGCCTCAAAACCACTGTTCAACTGCTGTCTTACCCTGGATTAGAGACTGCAGGTTCTTGCTCCAAAGTGCTGAACAGCTAATGCCTTCTTCTTAAACCCACCTCACTAGGTATGTGCATGCGGTGCACTGCGGCAAGCGAGCTTGCCTGGGGAGTGCTTGAGTGATTGGGCCCCACAGAAAAATGCAGCAAGGGAAGATATTGGATACAGACCCCTTAGTTGCCATCACTCTCACTTGTTCAGCACTTTCATGATTATCCCTGGCATTGGACATCTGTGAGAGAAATTTGACTCGCATCTGAGGCCACCACCGCCAACTGCACAGGGCAGGGTGGGAATATTCATATTTCCTCTGGGTCTTGTTCCACTTGCCTGGAAGAAGTCAATATGCAGTAGTTCAGAGAGAGAATGAGGATGAAATCCTTGTTCCTGGTGAATTAGGGCATCCCATCAGAAACAGGGATACAAGACTGTAGGTTTGATGAATATTAAGTATACAGAAGTAAAACTACAGCAGTATTTAGGCTCTCCCCAGGAGGTAAGTATATTGATGAGTAGTCTATAAGATAATTTTCACTGTCCTACTGAAAGTAGGAACTTGTTTATGACATCTGGATACCATTCCTGGATTCAGGAATAAATCTGTATTCTCTTAGTAATTATGGAAGGTCTCTTTATTTCCCTTTGTGGGTTTTTGTGGGGTTTTTTGACTGTTACTGGACTTGTATAGATAAATGAAGATTAATCTGAAATGATGGGGAACTAGAAATTAACCACAGCATGATTTTCAACAAGTGAGATATCTTGTATGGGTCTACGATATTTTTAAACTACCTTTTTCATGTATAATTTTGAGTCCTGTAACTCACCAAGAATTCTTTTTCCTGGAATTTAAATCCATTTGTCTTTGTTTACACTGAAAATATTCTACATCCCCCAAGTACAGAAACTACTCTGACTATAAAGCCTTGCAGTTGAAGCTTTTTCTTTTCTGTCACTTCCAGCAGTTAGAGAGTCTTATTTATGACTTTAATATAAATTTCTTCCCTAGTGTATTTGTCATTGTGATCTTGTCGAAACTTTTGTTTTAAGTCGTAAGAGTTCTTTATCCCCAAAGGCATTATTCTGTCTCAGAATTGTGTCTTTTCTCACCCCTAAAAGTGAAACTTAAGGTTTTCTTGATGCGGTGTGTTAATCCTCTCCGTCTTTACAATTCTTTGCAGTAACTGTGATCCATCTTAGATTTTACTCATGTGCTTTATTTTAAACTTGTGATGAACTCAGACTGGAGTTTGAGAGACTGGTGGGATGGACAAGAAAGGATTTGTGCCCCTCATTTCTCAGTCTTTGGGCTAGATACAGGGAATGATACCGAAATATAAGCAACTAATGTAATTTGAGACATCGGATGGCTCAGATGGCTCAAATGTCCTAGGGCATTTCAAGTCTATGGCCCTTGAAATGGCACTAAAAGTTTATGCTCAGTTAACTGATTCTCCCCCCACCAAGAGGTAGGGTTAAGACACCTGAAGGTAGGTAGCTAAATATAGGTGTTTACATGTGAGCTAGGTGCCAAGTTTGCATTATAGTCAACATTCAAACCGGCAGCTGGAGGCACGCTATCTGTCGCCGCATGTCACTCCACATCTATTTTTAACTTTCATAAAGAGTATGCAATGCAGCTCGTATGTCCCACCGGGTGACAAGAAATCACTCCTCAGCCAGAGCTGTGCCAAAGGCATTATTGCACAACTGCCCTCTTTTCAAACAAATGAATGTTCACATCAGCATTGGAAGAGGCTGCCCAGGCAAGTGGTGGAGCCACCATCCCTGGAGGTGTTTAAGAGACAGGTGACGTAGTGCTTAGGGCCATGGTTTAGTGGTGGAGTTGGCAGTGCTGGGTTAATGGTTGGACTTGATGATCTTAAAGGTCTTTTCCAGCCAGAACAATTCTATGATAATAGGGTTCCTGTGGGACTGCTGAGAGGTGAGCACTGGGCACATGCCAGATGCCGGGTGGTAATGTTGTGGGGCATGCACAGACCCACCACAGGCACATTTTGCTCTTCAGGGTACTGAGCGACAGCAGTGGGGACTAACCAATGTTGGTTGATCCAAGGACCAGGTTTTCATCTGCAACATGTACCCCTGTGAGAGTATGCACAGTCTCAAGCAACACTTGGAGAGCATAGGTGGACCATGAGGCATCCATCCTTTCATAAAGCTGAAACTTCTCTAAGTCTTTAGTAAAAAAAAACCCAGACTCCCTGCACAAATGTTCTTTCAGTTTAGTTTTGTGATCAAATACACTGTCCTGTTATTACTTTTTGGATAACAAATCATGCTAGCTAGTGCAGTCAGGTGGTAGGACTAGGATACCTAGACCTGGCAAGGTAAGTATGCTAACTGGTCAAAACATATCAAACATTAAAATTTCAATAACACTTTTCACTGAAACTTGAGGTTTGGCACAATTTAAAAAACAAAACAAAACATTGGTAGAGGATGGGAGGACTCAGTGAAGCTCCCATAAATCTTTAATTTAAGGTATCTGGTTTATACCTAAATAATTATGAAAGTGTTGTCATCACATCTGGTCTTTTTTGTTACACATTCTCTCTTAAAATGGGAAAAAGCTAGGGTCAGAACCATATTAACTACCTGGAAGCCCTAAAATATGTCCACATTTTAGGTGTTATAAGCCAAAGCTTTTACCTGACTAGATACAGCTTGGAAATGTGTTTTAAGGATATAATTATGACCGAGACAATGAAGGTAATGTCTCAACAACACATTTTCATTCCCAAAGAACTAAACAATTTCTCCTATTTCCACAGAAGATGCCTAAAGGGAAGTGAACAGAATCAATAATTTCTAACGGCTTCATTTTTTACCAAGGGAATCTTGAAAACCGCTTTTAAAAATCACCCACATCTATTCAATATGCACCACGTTACGTGAATGTCAAGTTATCACCACATTAGCAATGGAAAGATGCTTTTCAGTAGAAATTTATGCAGCAGAACAAACTCTGAAAAGTGTTTGCCTTGTCTTATCTGCATTGTGGATTTATTTTCGGAAAGGTGTGAATGGCCTGCTAACACTGAATCCCAGCTAACATAATTATTTGCAAAGAGTCAGACTTCGATGGCTTTCTTCCTAAAAGCACCAAGGGTGAGACTCACTTTGTACAGGGCATGGGAGGGAGTTGTATGAAAGAGGTTCCTTCACAGCACTGCTGAGAACTGTTGATGCTTGGTACTTAAATATACATGCTGCTGAACAGTCAAAACCCCTGGTCTTGGCAGAGCTGAAGTCCCTTCCCTGTGGCTGCCCATGAGGTGTGACAATCAGCATCCACTGCCACCCCTGCAACTGGTGTTGGAGAAGTCAAAAGGTTCTGACAGAGCAACCTGAAGTGCAAAGGCCATGATTTATCTATCATCCTGCCCAAAAAATCACACTGATATTTGATTGTGTTGTAACCTTTATTGGATTTTTAATTTTTGATTATTTTTCTTTTGTCAGATAATAATATTTGGAAGTAGATGAAAGAAGCACAGGATGATGTGGCTATGACGAGTAAGGCAGGAGAAAGGAGAGTTATAGTCAAAGACAAAACAGAAACGTTAACATTCTGTTGAAAAACTGAAGTAGGTTTCTCCACAAAATTATAAGAATAAAACCAGACTGGTTTTAGACTTTTTTTAATAAGAGGTTTGGGCAGTCCACTATTACTGGTGGGACAAATCAAGTTCTTAAATAGCTGATGTTTGGGGATAGGTGAAGTTTATTTACATTGTGAGACCAGCTTTATGTCAGGTCCTGTCTGTATTCTTGAGGGTACCAAATGATGTCCTTCAGAGTAATTTTCAGAATTACTAAAAACAGTGTTCCTAGGTGCACAGGCATGAAGAAAACCGACACAGCTCAACATTAAATAGAACTTCTTATTGGTTATTGTACCTTCTGATTTGGATGCAATACACGTACCATGTGTTGAGCAATAACACAACATTTACCTTAAGAAGAGGCTAAAGAAAAAAGTACCATAACCCTATTCCTCACTTTAGGAGGAATGATTACCATTTCTTTTTTTTTTTTTTTTTAGTGGCAGCAAAACGTCTAAACACTGAGATTTCCCTTTCTGAATGTTAGGATGAAGCTGCCAGCCAGTTCATCTGCAATTCCAGTCTATGAAAAGACCTATCACCTAGGTCAGGAAAAACCCTCTAAAGCACTAAATTTAATACATTACTAAGTTATGGACATTCTCCTGAGGGAAGAAACACTGTGCTGGTTTTGGCCTGGGTAGATTTAGCTTTCTTCATAGTAGCTAGTGAGGGGTGGTGTTTTGGATTTATGCTGAAAACTGTGTTGATAACAGAGGGATGTTTTCGTTACTGCCGAGCAGTGCTTACACAGTCAAGGCCTTTTCTGCCTCTCACCCCATCCCACCAGTGAGTAGGCTGGGAGAGCACAAGAAGTTGGGAGGGGGCACAGCCAGGACAGCTGACCCAAAGGATATCCCCTACCTATGGCCACATGCTCAGCATATAAAGCTGGGGAGGAGGAAGCAGAAAGAAGGGGGGACGTTCGGAGTTACAGTGTTCATCCTCCCAAGTAGCTGTTATGTGTGATGGACCCCTGCTTTCCTGGGCCTGGCTGAACACCTGCCTGCTGATGGTGGTGAATGAGAATACCTTATTTTGTTTTGCTTGCACGTGTGGCTTTTGCTTTACCTATTGAACCTATTTATCTAACCCACGAGTTTTCTCACCTTTATTCTTCTGATTCTCTCCCCCATCCTGCCATGGGGGAGAGTGAGTGAGAGTTGTGTGGTGCTTAGTTGCTTATTGGGGTTAAACCATGACAAAAAAACCCCATACATCGGTTTCTAACAAATTAATTTTTGGTGAGTTTCTTAATGGAAAACAAGTAAGTAATTGTGGTAAACCAGCTTTATCTTTAGATAATTTTTTACCCAGCACCAGAATATTTTGATGAAAACACTTGAATACAAACCTTTGAAGACTGTGATCTCCCCTTTATGGCTTCTAAAAGTTCCGTCATATCATTCTTTTTTTAACAGCACTCAATTAAATTTTAAAAGGTTTCTATTAACTTCTCTTTTTGACTTAGTCTCAAAACAATCCCACCCAAAGATTATTAAAAAAACCCAACTTCAATCTAATAACTTCCCCTCAGACACAGAAGAGGGGAACCCGCCGTTACCCCTACAGAAAATTGCTATAGGCCATATAGCAGTAATATGCAGAGGACACTTTACAGATATTTTCTTTAAACAGAATTTCCTTAGGTAAATCTTCTTCCTTCAGAGCAGGCATTGTAGGTTTGTTTTGAAACCACTTAGATCATGTTATTACTTTCTATAGAAGCTGTAAAAATGTATTTTATATAAGCAAAAAACCCATAAAATTTTCCCAGCACTAGCATATTTCTAAATGCCTTCAAAGAAAAAAAAAAAAAAACCAAACAAAGGAAAAAAGTCCTCTGTATCATGCTGTGCTGAGTAAATATTGTGAGGTTAGATTCTTCAATGTATGGTAGTCATCCTGCTCCAAAGCTGTGTGTCATGGATCCTGCAACATTTCCCACTTCTGCTGATGTGGGCACCTTTTTAGCAGCTGACATTTTTGCTGCCATGAGAGCTGGAGAGAATCTCTGGCAAGCACTAGACATAATTTCTTCAGAGAAGGGACACATCCCACTCCAAAAATGTATCAAGCTATCCCTTACAGTGATTCCCCATTTTCTGCTTTTAGTAAAATTTTAATTCTCCTTCATAAGAAGTCACCAGGATATGATTTAGGTAATCGTACACTTTAAATATTTTAGCATGAAATATCTTCTTATATTTTAGCACCAGAATATCGTACTCTTTTGTCAACCTGGATAAAATCCCACCTCTTGAAATAGATGGATATTTTGCTGTTCATTTCAGGAGAAGGAAGAATTCCCACATTGAACACTTCTTTATTCTAAAAATATTGAAACAGCCCATGAGGTAAGGACTTACTCATCATAAACAATGAAGACTACCACAGTCTAGTCATTAATTAAAGAAGCTGTACCTTCTCATTGTAAAAAAATAGAAAATTGTCATTGCACAAATAAGCTCTAAGAAGTAAAGGTTCAAAGTTTAGAGGAAAGCAGTAAAATGCATTTTGTGATTAACTTGCTGAAGACTGACATCTGATATTTTCTGAGTATCAAAAAAAAAAAGGTTTAAATATAAACTGTGGATTAGAGTAATGCATTCCAGATACTTGCTTGGTCGAACAGGAAAACAGAATTCCAGTACGCAATTTTTTTCTAGAAGAGGTGAGAACCCTGGGGTCCTGTCCCTGCAGCAAGGGCCAGAGGATGCCCAAGACATTCACACAGTCTTCTACCTGGAAGAAGGAGCTACCCAACAGGTAGTGGCCTCTCAACAGAAAACAGACCAATAAAAGTGTTGGCTGGGGATGTGAGGAGGTGAGGGGGACCTCTTCTGCTTGGGCTTCTGGCTGGCAGCCTGCATCCCAGTTCAGAGCAAGCCCGGCAGCTGAAGCTAATTTAAGAGAAGCAACAAAAGTTTGGAGGAAAAGTCAGCTTCAACCTGGCTGCTATTTCTGGAGAAGATGGTGCCTTTGCCTGTAGCCCACTCGCACGTAAATCTGGTAGGCTAAGTCTACAGGGGCTGTCTGTTGGTGAGCCTTGCTAACAGTTCTAAACAAAAGATTTGCGGTGCAAAACAGGGAGAAGAAGAAATCAGAATAACAACAACAACAGAAATACTGGGTGCTGGAGACTCTGTACTTCAAGTAAGAAATTAAAAAACCAAATTGAACTGCCTCCCTAGGAAGCAAACTCTTAAATTGCACAGTCAGCTTTATGCAAGATCATGAGATTCCTCTGGAAGCCCCTCAAAGTCACCTGCCGCAGGACAGAGATCATGGATTACGCGGCATTCCTTTGTCATGTGGGTATTTCAGGGTCTGGCTTTGATGATACATCCTTTTTAAATGAAAAAGCTGTACATGTTTTTAACAAGAGTACTAATGTGTATGTGTGCATGCATTATATATAATGTGTACATACAGTAAATTGCAATATATAAAGTATGTAAAACATCTAAAATATATGTAACCTATGAAAGGCATTACATAATTCCAGAAAAATGCCAAACCCACCCTCTGAATCACTGCTGATTACTGCTCAATGGTTTTAAAGGTGAGTGATGCATCCCAAACTGGCGTTTTTTGAATGTGTTTTGTAGATAGATGCTGTCCCTGGGCAAGGCACGTGCAAGAGGCCACTGTTACCAAGCAGGTGGCTGGTTCCCTCGCGCGCACGGTAGCAGGCACACATCAAAGCTGGAAGGGGGCAGCCTTGCCTAGCTCATCGCTACACAGAGGCTGCGTGATGTCTGCAAGGCGGTGGCAGTTCATGCACAGACCTGCGCATTCCACCCTCTCACACCCATCACCTCTTCCCCGTTGGGCATCTATTTGCATTTCTTCATTCAATCATTGCCATTCTCTGCAAAAAGACCTGTGAGGCTCAGGGTGCTTCCCAGCATCCCCCCAAACAGCGTCAGCTCCATGTGGACAGAGGAGTTTAGGGAACGACCTTTGCCCTCAGAGCTCTTTCACCAAAGGGCTGACTGGGGACATGCTGCCAATAGCTCACCTCTCCTGCAATCTTTATCCTTAGGGCTGGTTTTCAACACACTGGCAGCAGGCAAAGTACACTGTTCCCAGACAGAGATGACACAGAGGTTCTCTCAGATGACACAACGCCTTTTCACTTTCCTTCTGTGCTTCTGTAGAAGGAGAGAGAAAACACAGCTGCCAACCCCTGATGCACAGCTAGGTCCCAAGCCAGGTCCTCCCCCACCTCCAGTATGATGTGGCTGGCAGTCAGGATTTAGCATGAGCCAGTCCAGACCGCTGCATTTCCACCGTCTTGATCAAAGCAGGGAGTATATCCATTGATTCAGCCACGCCTGGGTCACCAGACCAGTGTCCTCAGCAATGAGATGCCATCTTGCTAGAGATGGAAATAGGAGGAAAGGAGAAGAAGGGAGGAGGATGGGTTTCTGTAAAAGCCTCTCCTTTCTTCTGTGCTTGGAAATATGACATATCTATGGTTTCCATCAACTCAGCTGTGGTGCAGGCAGGGACCCCTTGCCCACAGCCTCCAGTCCTCTGTGGTGGGCAGTGGGGCTTTTCTGCTTGGGGGATGGAAGGGGTGGTGGCCAGCAAGTCAGTTGGCATGTCTGGGGAAAGACATGGATATTCAGGAGGTAGAAGCAGCATTGCAGTCTATAAACACATCTTTTGCTAATATTTAAATATTTTCAGAGTTCAGTAGTTATTTAGTGCAGAAAAGCTGTGGAGAACTGGCGCCAGATTTGGCATCAGCAGGGATTTGGATGGGAATCACTGACAGAAAGTTACACTGTTTTTTAAAATAAATTTGGCATCAGACCCATCAAAGTTTACCATCACTGCTGCAGAAAAAAGGATCAGTGGAAGTATGAGAAAATATTGGAAATGAATATTTTATATCCAGAAAGATTATCAGGGAATCCTAAGAAACAAATTCCCATGCTGCCCTCAACTTGTTATCCCACACTTAGATTTTCATATAAGAAATTAGGGGGTTTTATATTTTGGCCTATCTTGGAGATAATCTCAGAACATTTTTAATGGGGTACTCTTTCACCTGTAATTTAGTCTTTTTTTTATCTCACACCTAGGTGAGAGCAAACGTTTTCTTTGATTCAATAGACACAAAATATCACCCATGACGTAGGAAAAACCATGCTGATATTTCTTCTGTGCCCTTTAAAACCTGCTCACTTAGTATCCATTAAAAGCAGAAAAAACACTGGAATTGGTAAAAAAAAAAGGTTTAAATGTCTTTCCTGCTTTTTATTAACCTTTCCATAGATGTCTAGTTTGGTTTTTTTCCAGAAATATCTGGTTTAGAGTTGAACCCTTTTTTTGTTTTATTTAACTGTAGAAGTTGAAATAGGCTTCAATTTGAAGAACATTTTTACTCTTGGAAGAAATTATATTAATACCTACCTCTCCTTCTCCTGGTAATACAGGGTTTCCACAAGTTGGCTTTTGAGCACTGGTGTATTGTTTTCATTTTGTTTCTTATTGGTGAGAAAATCAATGTATGGAAAAAAGCCTACATAATAAGGGTAATCATTAAAATACATTTTGATGACGTGAGAAACCTATAATTATGGTAGACAAATGTGCTGTTTAATGTCAATTATATCAACGAGTTTTCATGTATTCAATGAGAACATTCATGGCATGGGAAAGCAGACTTTCTTTCTGTTGTTGATTTTCACAATTGGGCAAGTGGATCCTGTAGCTGATCTTCACATCCTTCATATTTCCAAATCAAATTTGAAAATCAGGTATGAAACAGACCTAATACGATAAAGCAGATTACCTACTTAATACAGCATGAAGCCAAGATTGCCAATTAGGTGTGTTTCTAAATCACTGTGCTGGCTATTACCAGGGAGTTGTTTTGAACTCTAACAGGAAAACAGTTTTCATGAAAGATAATTGCCTGCTAGAGCAAATACATTGAAGTCCTTCAAACATTAAAATCCCTATCCTTCAAGTATGCAGGCAACTCTCATAGTTCCATCATATTAAGCGGAAAAAGCTGCATGTGTTACTATAAATAGATTGCAAAATTCCAGTAAAATCAACTGGGGAAA
Source organism: Rhynochetos jubatus (assembly GCA_027574665.1). Lineage (NCBI taxonomy): Eukaryota > Metazoa > Chordata > Aves > Eurypygiformes > Rhynochetidae > Rhynochetos > Rhynochetos jubatus. The sequence goes on along the minus strand of CM050650.1, from coordinate 93,118,740 downwards.
AAAAAAAAAAAAAAGTATAGTGAAGTATCTCATCTCAGAAGTAGAAAATTTTTCTTATTAAAAAATTCCTTTAAAAATTCAGACACATTTGTTTGCTACCTACCAGAGCTAAAGAATGTCAAGAGGATTTATCTTTTGTATGTGGAAAATCAGTGACTGATGGATAATATAAATGACTGTTTGAGAACTAAATTCTGAAATAGACGCTATTATACACTCTATGCCAGTTGAGTGCTGCTGTATCTTATTATTACCTAAGAGTCTCATTTTTTTTAAGAAAAACAAAACCTTCTATTATTTTGATTACAGTTGATAATCAAACCACTAGCAGAACATGTTTTCATTAAAATAGTGTAGCTCTCTTTAAATGCTTTGTGAGGTCTTGTCTTTTTTTACTGAAATTTCATTTACGTGGGGAAAAAAACAGGATGAAAGGCTCTGGCAATGTCAAAATAGCTCATTTTGACATCTTTAAATGAAAGTCTTATACTTCCCTTTTAGAAATGGCTTTTTACTTTGATTTTTGTGTTTCATACAGACATATGTGAGATGTGTAAAAAATCTAAATTGGAAAGAATTGATCCATCTGAAACTAGATATTTTTCATTTTGCAGAACACTTTAATATTGAAGTTTTCTTGAACTGAGATAAAAATGTCTCAAAGTTCTGGAGGTATTTTCATTCTCTATATAGTTCTAGCTTTGCTTTAAGTTATGGAACAGACATGTTTCCAGAGTTACAAGTGAAATGGCTATAGCAACTCTCTACACTGCTGTCTACCCTGCAAGTGTGAACAAACACGAAAGTTTTAGGAGAAGCAGCTATCCAAGCACTTTCGCTATGTTAATTGGAAGTTGAGACAAGCCCTTCTCTGCTGATTCCATTTTGCAGATTTTTGAAGAGTACAGCTGAGACAAAGAAACCACGTCCTCTGAGTATTTTCTTCAAACAACCAGCATCCACCTTTGAATGATGGAGATGTTCTTTTGGAGAAAAGGAAAATTAACCCTTTGAAACCTGAGGAAGGGTCAAGCCTTGCTTTTCCCTTTCAAGATTTCCTGAAAACAATGCAGTGGTCATTGGCTTGTGTAAAATAAGGCTTAGCTGTCTCGGTGTGGTTCTCAGTGGTTCTTCACCAAGGTGTCCTTGAGGTAGCAAAGGAATGTAGGTAGAAATAGGTGAAATTAAAGGATGTCATTCTAAAAATGGAGACAAAATAAGCAAGTGTCTTAAGTCTTGGGATGGCAAGATTACATTTTTCAGACGTGGCATAATGGATTCACCAGGGACTTCCCAAAGTGACCCAATTCCCCTGACTCCTTGGCCATGGCAATGGCAGGCTGTGGTCCAAGTTGCCACCAAGCCCGGTCCTGTTTTGCAGCTGGATTCAACTGAGTACCTGGGCCTTTTGCTGCCCAGACAAGGTCTGCTGCCAACCAAGAGGAAGGGAGATGAAAAGCTGCCTGCTCAGCTGCTGGCACAACCTGCTACCTCGCCTCTCCCACATAACAGCAAAGAGAAGTAAGACAGAGACAGTGACAGAGCAGCTTCAAGCACAGTTTTAAATTTTGTAGCATCACGATTGCCTATAGGGTGATTGAGGAATGCACTTGGTGTCCCCATCCTGAATCTTTTCAAGGACACTTCTGTGGAAGCACTTCTGAGTCAGCACAGTTCAGCACAGACCGTGGCCAATGATCTGAGATGAACAAAGTGAAGATGTCCTGTTTGAGGATGCAGTTTTGCCCTCCTAGACCTATGCCTACAGCCAGCAACGGATGGTCCTACGTGCAGCATCTGAAAATGAGAAGCCAGCTTGCATGTTCCCCAGCTGTTACAAGGTTGACAGCCTGCGCTGTGCCTCTTGCTGCAGCAGCTGCTTCCATTCACAGCGAATGAGCAAAGGGGAAGGTGAACGCTAAAGTGGAACGGCCGGCAGGGCTTCTGCAGACGATGAGTGACAGACAACGTTACCACTGGGACATTGATCACAGAAAAGAGAATGGCTCAGGCAAGTCTGTCCGCCCAAACGAGGCTCCTCATCAGGGGAAACAGAAGTTGCTGATGTGCCGAGCATGTCAGAACCCACCGCGGGGTTTCCAAAAGTGAGCCACGGTTCTGCAAGCCTGGGTGGCCTTCTGCTTTCAGAGGATAAGTGGATATGCAGGACTAGTTGAAAATCCCTAAGCATTGGGAGGTGGGATAAATCCAGGCTTGCATGGTGATGGTTTGTAATGCGAGTCTTCCCGGTTCTGTCCCCAGAATAGTTTATCCTCAGGCTGAGTATCAGCTTACTGGTGGGAAGACCAGAATGATTTAAAATGTGTTATATAAAACCAAATATAAACAAATTGAGATAATCTCTATGTTTTCCTTGGTTTCTGTTCATTATGAAGCAAATAGCCTATTTCTTTCACTATTTTTTCCCAATAACCTAGATAAATAAAGACAGTTCTGACAGTATTCATAATATAATAATACACACGCATAAGCTTTTGCATCAATAATTTAAGCAACCTTTACAAAACAAAATAAAAAAATTACAGAGTAAGTGAAATGACTATCTTTTACCTTTTTCTGGTTTTTTTGGTTAGTGGAATTCATACTGTTTGGGTGGTGCAGTTAAATTCCACTTTAGAAGAAGTTTACAGTATTGAGGTGACAACTATCAGGAGAACCAATTACAAACTTTTATATGACTTGCTGTTTATAGTAGGCCTACTATATAATAATAATAATAATACCACTCAGGTATTGGAAAGATTTCCCACATGACACTGTAAATATAGTTGAATACTGATTTTCAGTAATCTTTCTCTATTGTCAAGCCTTACAGGAGCAACTGAAGGGAGAGGCTACAAACCATGTCTGTATACAACTCATTCCATGTTTGTCTTTGAATTTTAATACTATGCAGTTCTACCAGAGCAATGCAAACAACCTGCAGTACAGGTGATTATAATGACTACATTTAGTTCTAGTTTCCCAGAGATTCAAAGAGAGAGAACTATCCCATTGGACAGACAGGTTTGTGCTCAGTAATCTCTAAATTCACCCTTCTCTCATAAATATAACTATTAAATTAGTAAAGAATACCAAGTCACTGCAAAAATAAACTAGAAAAAAGATATTTTAAGACACAGGTGTTACATGCTTTATGTTACACTATATATGAACTGTGGTTTGAAGTTTGGAACAAAAGCAATGGCTCAATAATATCTCCATAATAACAATAGCCTTGTATCCCAGTACCCTGCCAACAAATTGTGGCCAGAAACAAGTCCCCAGGTCCATATCATGCATCTCGTCAGAGGTGCTGCATAGCCAATAGTTCCTACCGACTTGTTGAAAGTTAACATTCCCTTGTTGTTCATAGGATTGTGGATTTAATATATAACTGAAGGCAGTTAAAGCAGAAAGAAGTTTCTGAGCATCCATGGCACAGTAAGCTTACACGACCAGCTGCTCACCAAAACCCAAGAGCCCAACCCTGAGCCAGAGGCACCTTCTACCGTGTCCCTTGACACCCAATGTAATCTACATCGGGATTTCATCCTACCTCCCCAAAACAGCATGACTAGGGAATCCCCTGCCTCTTACGGCTCCAGCCACGTGGCTTAAGCCGTCTTGCCAGGTAAGTGATGGGAAAAGGGACAGAGTGGAAAGCGATGGAGAAACCTTGGTTTGTTCACGTCTCAAGGCGCTGCTCACAAGCTTTCAAATATTATATTAAATTAGTCAGTAAGTAGTCAACTTGGTGGAAAGTGGAGGGGAACATCAACATCCAGGGGAGGAGAGAGGAATATCGCTCAAGTGAGCATACACACAGAAGATTGTACTTCTCAGAAGGCTGTAGTATGTCACAATAAAACAGCAGCACAACTTAGTTTCAATATGGGTTTAATCCACCCCTTGTCATCTTGCTATTTCCATTTGTATGCTTCAATTCAGGGTTGCTTTTTTTTTAGAAGTGGTGCTTGAGTGCTTTGTGAATAAAATTATTAAAGCATTTTTAAATTATCTGCAGGGTAACTGCGTCAGATTTTGATTGGTTGCGTATAATAACCAACGTTTGTTAACACTGTACAGCAATATAATGACATGCTACAAAGTGTTCCATTAGAAATGCATACTTGCTGTAAGAATAAGAACATCTAATTGATTTACCCTGTGGTAATAAATCTTTTACCCTTAGTCATGCATTAAAATAGATGTATTTTACACAATGACAAGTGTACAAAACGTCTCACTGACTAAGCAACCTCCTCTTGTGTCAGAATTATCCTGACTGCGAGCACAGTCCCCTCCATCTGTGGTAGATGACTGAAGAGATAAGCAAACTGTGTTGGTTTTGAAGATGAAGGAAGAGTAGACGTATTTAACCATAGTCTTTGAAATCATCTTAAGGATGACATAGAAGCAACCTTCCAAAAACTGAGGGCATATCATTATAACACCATCTGAAGTAACAAATTGTTACTCCAATTTTGCCATGGGTAACTGAGGCATAGACATGCCATGCAATTTCCCCAAATTTGCACATGGAGACTGCTGGCTGTACTGATAAGTGAACACCGAGCTCCTGGCAAGCTAATGGTTTTGCTGTAGTATCCTACGTACACGACGCAGCCAAGAAAAAACAGCAGCACTTAAATTAGAAAACAATAAACACCCTTCCTTCCGATGCCTTCTCATGAGATCTTCCCTTGTTCTAGACCAAGAATTAATTCTTCCTTCTACCTCGTTCCATAAAAGTACTTTAATCTCAAAGTTGAGATCCTAATACAACTCTGGCCAGGATCTGAGTTGCTTTTGTGTCCTGTCCCCCAGGACAGTGCAGGAAAGGGGAGGTGTGCATTTTTGGGGTCTTCCCTGCAATGCGTTATACTGCCTGCATATGTCCCAATTGAGAAATTAATTAGAGAACTTGAAATAGATTTCAAAAAAGCTGAATCAAAAATCTCAGAGACTCCATTCCTCTGTGTCCTGAATAAGTAGCTCAGGGAAATGCTTTTCTGATTTAAAAAAAAAAAAACTACAGAAGGTTTACAGCCCCTGTAGAAAAATTATTTAATATCAATATAAATTTTCCCCTTGTTTATTGAAATTTTGTAAAACCTACATCCTAAATTGTTCTTAAAAATACTGTAGAGAAAAGCTTTTCTCAGGCAGATATCTCTATTGATCCTGCCATAAACTCGGTGCTTTCATGTCGTAGGAAAATTGCTTAGTCAAGTCCCATTCTGCGCACTTCTAAGAAGGAACAGGATGTCTGAAGTGAGTAGCAAATCACAGCTTTACTCGTCTGAAGTTGTCTGGAACAAAATGGGCAGAAAGCGGAATGAACTAAATGGCAACATGGTAGATGCTGAACCCCTTTAGTAACACAGTGAAAATCGGGGAATTTGGTAGGACACTGCTAGTTAAGCTCCCTTCCAGATATTTCCTGAAGGTGTGATCTTTGCCCTTCTGTCTCCTTAGCAAGAGTTTGTGCCCTCTGAACAAATGAGCAAAGTTAAGGGAAGTGGAAGCTTTTAGGGGCTTCTTTCTTCTGCAAAAGGACAGTTTAGTGATCAATAATCGACATGAAGTTCTCAACTTCAAAAAGCAATTGCTCTTCAATGCTGTAATATCACTTGGAAAGGGAGCAGTAGAACTTTTCAGAATACAAAGCAATAGAGTACAAATTTAAAGTTGTTATAGTGTGGTAGAGCCACCACTTGTAGCAACCACAGAAGTAACGAGGGAATATTTATTTTACATTTAAAAAAAGAATATTAGATGTGTTGTTAATCATTTTACTTTGTCAGAGCTCTGTAACAAGTCACTGAAATAATTGCAGTGAAAGTCACAAAAGGCATAAGACTTAGGGAGACAAAGTGTTCCAGACCTGTGGAACTGCTGTGTAGTGTTGTTCCCAAAGCAGATGCATGCTTCTAGCAATTGGGCTAAGTCACACAGGTAACCACAATTATATGCAAAATTGAAAGTCAGGATCTAGGAGGACCATATTTCATAAATGCTACTGGTGTAAGGGTGTAAGGTAAGGCTACATTTAAAATAATAATAAATAGATGAGGACAGTCTTCTTTACACTATTTTGAGAGAAGAAAGAGGGGTGCGTGTAAGTATTAACTTCATAATTTAAAACAGTTTGTTTACCTGCAGTTACATGTGTTTCACGAAATCTGTAAGCCGCAGATTTCATTTTAAGTAACTGCAATCATCTGATCCAGTTCAACAGTTTGACAGCTGATAAGCATAGCATGGAAAATGTGTAGGATTTTGTGTTTCCACAGCCTAACACCAGTCAGGCTTGCACTACTCTGCTGCCTTTGTATTAGCCTCTTTCATCAGTGCATGCATTTTAATGAAAAAGAAAAAACCATTGCGGTTATCAGTTTGAGAAGACTTAAAGCCTGGGATAGAACCTAGCTTCAAAAAAGCAAAAGCCTGGGAGTGTTATCCAATGGGAATCAATTAGAACAATACAGAAAAGTTAGGAGTTACTGAATGCAACAGGCAGTAAACAGAGCGGTGCAGTCATGGAAACCACCAGCAAGGTCTCTGATGGAACGCGCAGAACCTCAGAGGGACCCAACCTGCACCTTCTTCCTTTCTCTGCTTCCCACTTACTTCCTCTTCTGTCTCGAAATAAATCATCGTCAGCAGGCAGGTGAAGAGGAACTGTCAATCAATATGCCTCCCCAGGCTCCAGGCATAGGTTCTGAGGCTCTTGTCAATAAAGATAAACATATTATTCCCTCCCACAGAAAATGTATTATTTCCTACTTACCCAAAGTCTCAAATCACAAGACCTATAATTTCTTTCAAAAAATTGAGTCCAGCTTGAAATTGTTGACTAGCCAGCACGTGACTGCACCAAATTGCCACAGTTTTAAGGCGTGGATACACAGCTTCTGAAAATAAACAGAAAAGCTGCCAGACAATACATGTGAAAGAGCCAAATATATAAAAAAATATGTATTTTCATGCTTTATAAAAGGGTATTAGGAAATAAATAGAATATATAAAATACAATACTCCATTACTCTTGCCTTATTGTCTCTTTTATAGGGAAAACTAAAATAAACAAAAATAACGAGCAGTGTTCACTACTGATGGCCTTCCACCAAAGTTAGCACAGACATATCAGGGAAGAGAGTCTGGATCAGCATCATAACTACCTTTATTCAAATGGGTGCTAATTAAACAAACTCCATTCAACAATGGTTCCTGCAAACCCTAATCCTCTAAATCTAGAGATTGCAGTCTGAAATTTAATTGCTTCAACATACTTGAACATGGATACTTCTCTACGTATCTGCTCCCTTCAGGGAATAGCCCTGGTGACGTTTTGCAATCATTGTGTCAGCAGTCGCGGTATTTAATCATAACAACATTAAATCCACATTGACCGAATTTAGCGAAAAGATGTGATTTTTTTTTTTTTTTTTACCACGATGTTTTTACCATCATTTACACACAAGCCCAGTCCCAGCCGTGATGGTGATGGGACCGCATGGATAGGGGAGCAATATTTCTGATTTATTTGGAGGGAGGTTGTGGGATTTGGGGGTTCTGGTAGTTTGGTTTTGGTTGTGGTTTGTTTGTTTGTTTGTTTGTTTGTTTGTTTGTTTGTTTGTTTTCCCCTGATTGCATCAATTTTTCTTTGAAATCCCTTTAAGGAATTACTCCACATTTATTACAAGAACCACACGGCGTGCGGGGAGGAAGGGGGGAGAAGGACATGTCCTGCCTACGATGCTGCTCCGCGGAGCCCCGCGGGGCTGTCGCCTCCCCGCGGGCGGGCGCTGGAGAGGGAGGGGGTGTTCCGTGCACCCCACCCCGCCGCGGGCCGCCACTGCCACCTGCTGAGGGCACCGAGATACTGACGGTCCCGGCCCCCGGAGGTGCCCCGATCCCCCGGCGGTCGCCGGGGGATCGGGGGACCTCCGTGGGCTGCGCGGTGCGAAGGATGCGGAGGATGAGGATGGAGGATGCTGAGAGCGCAGGCAGCCCCTCACGTCAGTGCAGGTGCTTACTAGTAGCTGCACAGCGCTAAGGATGGTGTCAAATAAAGCTAAATTTATGGCCGACGGTTTTCTTTCCATTCCCCCGCAGCTGCTTAGTCTACCAAACCCTAAACCAGCCGGTTAGTAAGTCTTAAGTGAGAAGAAACAATGTTTAGTGGCCTCGTGATTGTAGAGCATTTCCACAAGGTGTGTTTTGCTGGAAATATTTCCCTTTTATAAACTACATTGTTTGATTTCAGAGGTATGCTTTAAGGAAGAGAACGTACCAGTTCAGTGGGCAGCAAATAATTATGCAAGAGGAGGTAAGGTTACGCTGTGGAAATTATTACTCCTAACTAATGCGGTGCGTGAGACCAAATTGCCTTTAACAGGGCTCCTCAGCCAAAGACAGTGTACGAAAGAGATATTGTCATATACTGTATTAAAGAAAGAAAACCTGCTTGTTTTGTAATGGCTACTAAGATCCTAATCAATATTCCTTGGGTTCTAAAGCAAGATTGCTCTTCTGAAATTATCATCAGCATTGCAAATGCTCCCGTCTTTAGAAAATAAAGTCAGTAATTCTTCATCAGTTGAGCAGAAGTAAACAATAAAACGTTTGTTACTATCTGGGGCTCATTTGTTTCAGCAGGAAACTGCCTCCACTGTTAAGCTACTCAAGTGTACAGATTCGCTCTGGTAACAGAGAGGTATCCTTATCTGTATGGATTTAAATATGGAAAGAGACCGTGAATGGAAAGAACAACTTCAATCAGGTATTTTAAGTTACAACTGAACCGTGTGTTTATGGCCCCAGACAGCGTGCTCTGCAAAATGTTCCAAAACACTCATCTCTAAGCTTCCAACTATTTCTCACTTCTGCTCCAGTAAAACATCTTGAGAAGGAGAAAACAAAAAATAATAATAATAATAATAAAAAAAACCAAAACAAAACAAAAAAAACCAAACAAAAAAAAAAAAGGGTTTGCTATCAGGATCTAGGATAAGGAAGGTGGAATAATAGTGATACACATTTCCAACTGGGTGATGAAGGTAGTTTGTTTCTTTTATTTATCAGCCATCATTAACACCTAGGCCATCATTTCTTTTTGAAATATGTAAGAGTTTTGCTTCCAGTACATGACCTTTACACTATAAAAATAATTTTAGAACCATGGCTTTATAGTTCACCTTTTAGACGATAATGGCTTAAATTTCTACTTTCTCTATTTTTTGCAGCAATAGGATAGCTGTTTCTATAAACCAGTCTAGATAATATGTCATATCTCTCTTCAGCAGCTACTGCACACACGATATAGGAAACTCACCTGCTACTGGTTACTCATTAAAGTTAAGTGATAGGGATCCACATAGCAAGGTTAAATTTCAACACTTTAAACCCTGCTGATAGTTGCTAATAATAATGTTTAATTTTCATTCTAAGCATTTATGGTATCATTAACTTGAGCTGGTTATTTTCTTCTTCTCATTAGTTGGAACCAATGAACCTTACTGCAGAACAAAAATTTTCAGGCAGAATAACAAAATAGAGGCAGAATTTGACCCCTGCTTAAATTAAACAACCTAAATGGGTTTAATGTGAACATCCTATTAACCACAGGCAACGTTTGATCAAGATTTTCAAAAATGAATAGAGATTTCAACATCCTAGTAGGGAAATGTTAACAGAAACATGATTTTGAAAGCAGGACCACTCAACACTCTCAAAATGGTCTGTTATGTAGGGCAACTAAAATAACTACTCCCTTTTAAAAAATATTTTTTTTAAAATGCTACTTTTTAATTTGGGGCAAAAAAGGTTTGCAAGTAATCACCCAAATTCCCTTGGCACTGAAAAGTCTTGCTGCAAAAAAATGAGCCAAGTTCAAACCATTTAACATGGAAAGAAAGAGATGAGAAAAGGAAGGATGTTTGCTATGGCAGAGAGGGCTGGAGGAAGGAAGGGGAAGCCAATGGGCTGCAGAGTGGTGGAACCCATGGTGGGACCCATGGTGGAAACAGGGCAGGCGCCTGGTCCTGTGCTGTTCCTCGTGGTTATGCTCTCATGGGACTGTGCTACGACGTCTCTCTCTGTTTGTTCTCCCATCTTGTCCCTTTCTAGGGAAGCCATCGGAGGAGCTATTATACCAAAGGCAAAAACCACTGCTAACCTTTCAACTCTCTGACCCGCCACAAAATGGTTTGTGATTTTGCAGCGGGGGCAGGATATCAGCAGTGACAGATGCCTATGTGTCCTTACAGTATTGACCAGGTCAAACTTATCAATGGGGTTTTATTTCACAGGGTAGGTCATAAAGTATTCATTGCCCTAAGTCATCTAGACTCATGGAATAATTTAGGTTGGAAGGAACTTCCAGAGGTCATCTACTCCAACCTGCCCAACACATGTCTCTCATCAACGTTACATCAGGTTGCTTGAGGCCTGCTAGGCTTTGAAAAGCTCCAAGGACAGAGTTTTCACAACCTGTATGGCCACCTGTGCCAGTGTCCAACCACCATCATGGTAAAAGGTGGTGGGTTTTGCCTTGTACCTATATTTGTACGTCTTGCTTCTTGTGTAAATACTTCCCTGGCATATCTGGCCCATGTCATTTAATCATCCTCTCTCCAATCCTACAAGGATATTAAAAATCACTTTTGGCTCATACGTTTCCTTGCAGATAATGATATATGTGGAGGCATAAAACCAGCTAGCTTTAGATACATCACAGCTTCTATTTTATTCCTCTTTTGAAATGGAGTAACTACCTCCAGTCTTTCTCTAGGAATACTGCTGTTAGACCACCCTTTAATCTGTGGGGGAAAAAGCCCTGTTCTCTACTGTCATCTTATTCCTCATGTTTATGATTCCTGCTTACCAGTTGTTGTAAACTCTGTCTTGTTATTGTTGTTTCTCACAGCCTCACTAGATTGCCTATATTCCTCTTAACCTTTGCTTTCTTGCTTTCCATCTTTCTCTTGGTGGAAAGCGCATGCTTTCGGATGAAATTTAAGAACATGGCTAAGCGCCTAACCATGCTTGTAGAAGCCTAAGGGTTTCCTTTCCAATGTGCTATGTTTCCAACAGCTCCAACTGAATCTCTTTTCTCATTCAACAGGAACTCTTGAGGGCCCTACTGACCTTAGACACTCTCCCCTCCGCCTTTACAGTTTACCTAATGACAGGAATAAATCTCACTGAAGACAGCAGGAACGCAGCAGCAGAGAGAAGGAGCCCCAGGCACAGAGTTCCTACAAAAGGTTTCCAATGACTAGTTGTCCTCTGATACACTAGTGGAAGCACACACTGTCAGGGTTTGTACCTATTCCAGCTTTCTCTGCTGCCTCCAGCTTATGAGCCAGTTCTTGTTATGTCACTTGGGTAACTCAGTGCACATCTTATCCAAATTCTTTGAGGATCATAGATGCTGTCAAATTATTTGAACAGGCACATTCAAAAGGCCAAATATTTTTATATTTTTTATGAAACATAACAGTAAATTATGTTTTTATTTTAAAGCATACCTGCAGCACATATTAGGTTAGTGATTAGCCATCTAATTCAGAAAGAAGGTTACTCCAGTTACAATGAATTACAGTCAGTTAGTTTTGAGTCCTGTATTTATGCTATGAATAAACACTAAGACACAAGAGCATTTGCATGCAAGATGAACCGCTGATGATCTTTTGAGAATATTAAATCGTTCTTAGATCTCAACGGAGACATTAGATGCCAGGAAACTCTGTGTTTTAGCCCCTAAAGTTTTAAGTCCTGTTCCAGGAGCAGAAGCCAGACTCCTATGTTAGGACTAGGCCATCTCAATAATGCATGAAGCATATAGGCATCTCCATATGACGGTCGCAGAAGTCAGGACACCAAAGAAGGAACCTTTCAAACTGGCCAGAAATAGGCAGACGGTACCTCCTCTTGTGTCCCGTACTGAGATTGGTGATGCTGCCAAGCTGTCCTAGTGGTTAGTGGTCAGAGCACTCCCTCCAGCCTCAGCACGGCCATGCTGCCCAGGAGCAACACCTAGAGATGTTCAGTCTTTCTGAAGCACAAGAACCCTGAGGTAAGGGCACCTGGACCGGTTGGCTCTGTCCATGCTACTCTGCATAGATTTTCTTACATTTAGTTGGGCCAGAGAGAGCAAAGGTGAGCACATCTCCTGTATCTACAACTTTGTCTACACAAACAAGCAGCATAAACACAAAATAAATGGCAGTTGACTCAAGTGAGGACTGATGGGCTTCTATGCATTTTTAGAAGAAAAAAATCTAGGTGATGCTGAAATAGTATATATCAAAAACTTCAATGCTGCAATGATTAGGCCACAGTTGAATAGGAATTTTCAAAATCAGAGCTGCTGTCAGAGTGGAAGAGATGTGACTTGGCCAGAAGTTCATGTCTGGTAAATAACAAAGGTCACTATAGTCTAAAGGAAAAGCTCATAACGAGACACATCAAAATATCAGTCACCTGCTTCTTTCAGGTACATCTCTAGATGATCTAATGCATAAACTAAGACAATATACTGCTGTGTCTTAAAGGAATTCTATTAACTCTAGGGATCAAGCTGAGTTTCACAGAGTATTTCCTCCTTGCCCAAGGAAACCAGAAACTAATCCAACCCCCTCAGTAAAAACACTTTACTTGTTTCCTACACTGGAAACCCCCAAACAGAATGTCCTCTGGCTGAATTCCTAAGTAGCCATATTCTGCCCTTGCCAGGTTTCTTCAGGTCTGCTGTGGGCTGTTACCATGCCTGCTGGAAGGAACTGCTGACTTGCAAGTTAGCCAATTTGCACTCTCCTCCTTGAAAACAAGCAATTTTGAAAACAATATCCCAAGGATCTCTTTTCTTATTTAGAAACTGTGTTTGGCTACTAAAAGACTGCATTAAACATTAACATTTTTGATTGGCATGTTTTCTCCAAAACTTCTAGGTATTTTGGGTAATATGATTTTGAAAATTCAAATATTTTGAGAAATTAAACATTTCTATCTGCAAAAAAATATTTCATATGCTGTTACATTTATATTATATTCCCGGTGTATGGTAAACTGCTCTGTAGTTCTCAGTATAGAATCATGTTTGGGGTTTTTTTATTTTTTTTTTTTAAATGGTCAAATGCTTTGGTTAGAGTGGGAATGGTCTATAGAGCACGTCCTGCACCTGTGGCAGGGTTGGCACCATTCAAGACATATGGTCTTGTTTTGTCACCAGACTATTTGCTCAGGAGTCCAGATCACGGCTGAATCAGAGAGAGAGAAGGCTTAAGCAGGAAGGAAAAAAAGCATCACAAAACAGTTAAAAAAAAAAAAAAGAGAGAAGGTAAAATAGATGAACAGAAGAGACATTTAGGAGAGAGGGTGTTGGGATCTGGCAAGGACTTTGCAGAGAGGCATGCCTTATTAACAGAGAGTGATGTTTAGATACTTAGTTAAGTAGGAATCAATGGAATCAATTAATTATCTTATCAGGGATGAATATCTGATGAGTGAGAGGAAATACTAGGTGTCAGCAAGCTAAGTGAACATTTTGCTATGACAGACAGACAGCACAGATGCGAGACCAGGAATTTCTGCTGCTCAGCTGGACCAGGCAAGGTGAGGAGCCTAAACCGTTCCTCTAGCTGGGCAGAAGTGAATAGCTCCTGGCAGAGGAAAGGATCCACTAGAAACAATTTAGGAACTGATCCTGGTTTTCACAGATGTAATAACCAGGCACGAGTGTTTCCAGCCTGCCTGTGGCCAAGGAAGGCACAGGTACCATGAGCTATCCACATCTTGTGCTCTGATTAAAATTTAGCCTGTGCTGGTAGTAACCCAGAGTGATTATTAGTGCTGGCCATGGCCTGCCTGGAGTGAATGTCTGGTCTCAGGACAGCTCTTTGCTGAGACCGGTCTTCCGCAGAGCTAGCAACCTCGTAGCAGTCTAACAGCAAGATCGACACATAAAAGGGACATCAAAACTGAATTACTTCTGAAGGTACTCCCTTGAGTTCAGGGTTAAGGGAGCTCATGAAGAATGCAAGGGGAAGGTTGGGCAGCCCTTTCTGCTGCATTCAGTGCATGAATGCCTCATGCTAGTGAAAATCTTTCTTCTTTCATTCATGAGAAAAAAGCTTGCAGGAAAATATTCCAACATCTTGGAATATTAATGTAATGTATATTCCAACATTTTGGAATATTAATATCAGACCCCTGCTACAGCTGCTAGCATGTTACACACGCTGACTAGACAGCTTGTAATATGCACCCTAACATGCTGTTCACCTTATCTGACATTTTGCTAACAATATATTATGCAATCATGATGCCCAATTTGGGGCTTCCTGGAGATGCACACCACAGGCCACACAACAGGTCCACATAGCAAATGAAATGTTCCTAACACCTAAGTGCTTTGAAAGCTTACTCCTGACTCTTGTATGCTTGGCACCAAGAATAGCTATGTGTATCCCCTCCTCCATATAATTAGGCAGAAAGCTAAAAATCTTGCAGAGAGATGCAAAACTGGAGCGTACATCACCGTATTATATAACACAAAAAAGGTTATTAGCAAGCAACTCAAATGAACTCAAAACATGATACCACGGTAAACTGACCTTTGCAAACCGTGGCTACGAAGGCCCTCCAGCTTGCACTCCGGCTGCTTTTCTGCTTAAAACAGCCACTGTACGTACGTGATTTGTACCATTCTCCCTCTGAAGTATTCAGGCATCTTACGCTGTTCCGTGAATTTATGCTAACACCACCTCCAGGAACGAATTGCTACCACCCCCTTGGAGCAGCTGTGTAATCGAGGCACAAAGACAGATTTTTCAAATCCATGTGAATACTAGAAGCTGCATGTAGGCACACAACTGGTTTTCAGCAGCTCGGTAAGTATCTCTCTGTGACTCCAGGCAACTATACACTCAGGTACTCTGGATTTGATGTGGGCAAGTTCCAGCTCCTAACTGGCCTGGCTGCACAAAGCGAGGCAGTGAACCAAACATCCAGAACTCCAGACACTGCCCTCCAACACCACTGGTCTTCTTTGTTTCCCTCTTTTTTTTTTGACCTGTAACAAGGTTCTTCTATTAATATCTACCCTGCGTCACGATTACACCGGTGCATTTCCACATTCTTGTTGTTTAGCTGCAAATTTAGTCCTTGCACAGGCCTGCTTTAACTTCTAGCACGGCCAACCCCAAAACTGCATTACCAAATGTCATAGAAAAGAAGTTTACATGCTGTTGCAAAAACGTATTTTATTATGAATAAGGGAATAAGGAAATATCACTGCTGTTTAAATTATTTCATCTTTGTTATTAAAATGGAATCCAGAAACACTGATTTAAGACAAGATAACACTTTGGAAAGAAAACCCTGAAAATCCCAAACACATGCAACATTTCATTGCTGATCAGAAAAGATTATATGCATCAGCTGATCCTTCCACAAGTCAGGACATATAACATTTGATGTAAACATTTGGAATAATATAACACGATCTTAAAAACCGTGATTTACAATTTTGGAAGAACGTGTCGTTGGCACTTGCCATAAAGCACAGTAACGGCTGGTCCCCAACTGCATGTTAGCATGCCATTTTCCTTGTCCCACCTGCAGCCTCGAGAAGTCAAGATTCCTTGGGATGTTCTTGCCTTGGAGATTTCGTCAAGTAGATCCTCTTACTGACACCTGAACCCAGGGCGACCTTGTGGACATGCTAGAATTTCACACGACTCTGTAGGTATTATATGGTCCGAAGCCAAAATATCAGGAGAATTTGTTGTCATCTAAATGTAGACCCGTATTTTGCAATAAATACTCAGAGGAGGAGTAGCTTTTTTACATAGTACATGTCCTCTGCCTGGGTGCTAATCGTCTGTTCAGCATTCAACCAGCATATCATGCCCTGGTTATCTGACAAGTTAGAATTAGAATAGTTACCATCAATCTCTTTTCATAATACATTTTTTTTAAAGCGTTATTCAATAAAAGTTAATAAATGGAAACATACTTTTGGTCACACGCTGCAAAAATAAAATAATTAGTCCACCACCGAGAGTATTACTTTTGTTTGCTTCTAGCTGTCCTGGCACCCTATGGCTACATTTCAACATTGGCCCGTACTATTTGTGCTGCTTTCCTTACTATTATTTAAATTAATAGGGGATTTTAAGCACCACTAGAGGGCACAGAATTATAACAATATTTCTTAGTGGCTCACAAAAAGTACATCGGGAACAGGAGTTGGGTAATTTAATTTTCATAGTGTATGGTCCATACCCCCAGTTTAAAGCCTCCATCCTGTCAATAGCAAGGTGTGCACGTAGATCTGCTGCTGCGAGCTGTCCCATACCCCCCCAGGACAACCAAATGAAGCTCAGGGGCGAGCGCTTGCGAGACGGGGTCTGGACCATGGGCTTCCAGTCGAACAGCACAGTTTAGCTTTCTGGGACACCAACCCTCAAGTATTTTACTCAAGTGACTGAGGCCAGTAGAGCAGAAATTTAAACACTGTGCCGGAGATCCGGCTGATGTGAAAGTCACGCTATACATACTAGGCTCTGAACGAGTACATAGAGAGGAGGAAAACGAAGAGTATAAACACTCGTGTATCAAACCAGGGAAATGCAAACAAGTGGTAAATGAAGGATTAACTAACTCGATTTACAATTCAAAGAGGAGTAGATATGTGCCACTGGAAAGCTTAAATATTGATGGGGTTGCTGTGGATACTCATATCAACTCTTTAACATCTGTCTTGACATGTGTGCTGTTTCTGGCATCCCTTATCACGAGTGTGAGTGGCCACTGCAGTTCACATGTTACAACGTGGCTGTCTGATAGTGCCTGCAGTGGAGGAGGAAGTGCAGTGACTAAAGGAGGAAGATTAAGCTCTTTATTTAAAGAAAACTGATTGAACTGCTCTGGAGACACCGTAGCAGTACGTTAGCACTGTTGATGTTTCCGTGTTGCATCAGCAGAGGCACAAGCTGACATCCCCAGTCAGAGTATGACATCTACTTCAGCACTTGGTTCTTTTCTGGAAGTTGGAGACGGTGTGTTAATCAAAGGCTGGAGAGCCCGGCCTTTAACTAGCCCATACGAGTTAAAAATCCCGAATTTTAACTGAATTTCAAAACTCCTCTAATGCCTTTCGCGCAACATTAGCGTCCGCGTTGTTGCTTTGCGTTAGCCCTTCACGAATTACCGCCGCCTTTTCCCATCGCCGTGCTCGGCCTGCAAACCCAGTGACACGCATCCGTCTCCCACGAAGTCGGTGCCGAGCCCCGGGGGAGCGGCGGCAGGCAGCCGGGGGGTGGGTGGGGGGGTGACCGGAGGCGGGGGGCCACCGAGCACCGGCAATAAACGGCAGCCCAAAGCCGGCGCGGCTGCCGCCCGCCCGCGGGCGGGGAGGCGCGGGGTGGCCGCGCCTGCGGCGTGGTCGGGTGGATTGGTTTGGGGTTTGTTTTTTTTTCCCTCCCCGCAGGCTCACCTGGATGCGGCGGGAGTTATAGACCCGCTCTCGGCAGGGGGAGCTTTGTTTTCTCGGCGCGGCTCGGGTACCGAGCGGCCGCACCGCGCCGGGGTCGGAGCTGCCGGGGACTGGGGAAGAGGGGGGGGGGTTGGGGGAGCCCGCAGGGAGGGCAGCCCCCACCGCCGCTGGGATTTGATCTCTCTCAGCCGCGCGGGGCCGGGGCACGGCGGAAGCGCCGGAGCGGCGTGCCGGGCTGCGCCGCCCCCTCGGGGGGGACACCCGGCGGCTCGCCTGCGCTGCCCCGCCCGGGCCGCCCGCGCTCCCCGCCCGCAGCGGGGTCCCGCCGCCGGCCGAGCCCTCCCCGCTCCGCCGCCGCCGAGACTTACGGCAGTTTTGTCACTTTCTCGGACTTAAATGGACATTTCTCGGGGGAGCGCGTAACCTGCCTTGCCCCCGCCGGGCCGCCTTTCTCGCCGACTTTCTCCGCCGCTTGGAGCGAGAGCAACAGCTTGCCCGGCCCGGGCGGGCCAAGTGCGGCGGGAGGCAGAGAGGGAGCGGGCGGCGAAAGGCACCAGCGAGCCGCGGCCCGCAGCCCTCGCCCCCGCGGCCTCTCCGCCGGAGCTGCCCTCCCGCCGCCCCGTCCCGGGCCGCGGAGCCACGCCGGGCGGTGCTGCGGGGGCTGGCGGCGGGGCGCCGCCGCCCGGGAGGAAAGCGCGCCCGGGGGGGCGCCCGCTCCCTCGCCGGGGCCCCCGCGAAGCTGCCGCAGCCCGGCTCCCCCGCGCCGGGCGCCCAAAGTGGCCCGCGCCCCCGCGCCCCGCGGGCGCCGCCCGGAGACCCTCGGCCCCCGCTGCCTCCTGCGGCCCGTCGCCGCGGGGTGCCTGGCCGCCGCCGCCCGCGCCCTGCGCCGCGGCGCCCGGGGTGATGCCATGCCCCGCAACCACGGCGGCGGGGAGGAGGGCGGCTCCGCGGGGCTCTGGGTGAAGAGCGGCGCGGCGGCGGGTATGAAGGATGTAGAGTCGGGCCGGGGCAGGGCGCTGGCGAGCGCGGCGGCCCGCGGCGACGGCCTGCTGCTCCTGGGCACCGGCGGCGCGGCCGCCCCCGCCGGGCTGCGGGAGGGCCGCCGCGGGAAGCACGGCGCCCGCATGAGCCTGCTGGGGAAGCCGCTGTCGTACAGCAGCGGGCCGAGCTGCCGCAGGAACGCCAAGTACCGCCGGCTGCAGAACTACCTGTACAACGTGCTGGAGCGGCCCCGCGGCTGGGCCTTCGTCTACCACGCCTTCGTGTGAGTACCGACCCGCTCCCCTCTCCTCCCGTCCTGTTCCCTCGGGTTCTTCACGCACCTGCCCCCCGGTCAGAGCCGCACAGCGCGGCGCGCACCTTCCCTCCGCTCCCCGAGCATCGCTCCGCCGCCGCCGGCGGGTCCGCGGGGAGAACGGGTGTCGTCGTCCCCCCCCCCCCGGGAGTCGCGCCGAAAGTGTCCGGGAGGCATCAGCGGAGGCGGGGGAGCCGCTGCCACCTGCGGCGCGGCGCTCCGCGGGCGACGAGAACACCGCGCAGCCCTCGGTGGGAGGTGATGGGAAGGGGGGCGGAGGGGCTCGCTTCACCCGGCAGAAAGAACCGGAGGAGAGAAAGCACGGCGTGGAGGGGGGGTGGGAGCACATGCTCGCTTGTCTCCCGGGCGCTTGCGGCGGCCGGTTTGCGCGGGGGATGCTGCGCGGTGCTTCCGCAGCGGCCGTCTCGGTGGGGGCGAGGTTAGACGGGGCGAAGGGTGCCGGCCGCTCCCGGACCCCTCCCCGTGGCGTCGGGGCGCGGTGGACGCGCCGGCGGTACCCACGGGCGTGCGTTGTGCCCGGCGGACACCGAGCGCTGCGAGGATTAAAAAGTTACCGCCGCCGTGGTTTCCGCCCCGCAGGGGAGTGCGAGAGAAGTGCGAGGGGCGGCGTGGACCGCGCCGCCTTCCCACGCGTGTGCTGTCCGCAGGATGTTGCGCGCCAGGTGCGCCCGGCTGCCACTCGCAGGCGCCGGGGCCACCCCCGTGGCGGGGCGCTGCGCCCGCATCCCGCGCCTCCGGCCGCCGGCACTGCAGCCCTTGGGGACAGGGACCCCTGCCGTGGCCCTCCTCCTGGAAGAGCCGGTGACTCAAACCTGCGGAGAGCGGGACTTGTCACCGCGGTGGGAAACTTGTGCAGCCTCGCTTACAGCGGCTGGGAGACCTGTGTGCGGGAGGGAGACTGTCACTCTGAAAGCATCCCCAGGGCAGTGGTGTCCCTCCGTTCCTTAGCAATCCCCGCTTTTTTACGGGTTTTGGTAATATTCGGGGGAAAAGGCCTGACTCGGAAGCCTTTTGGATGGCCTAGCAAGACGTGCAAAAGAGCCTGGCAAGGAGCCATCGCACTGGATCGTAGTCCTAGATGGAAACGTTGTGATAAATTAACAGGCGTTACTGTATGAGGGGTATACTACAAGGTATTTCTGTGTTTGACTGCAGAAAATATAAATAAATCAGAAGATGTAATTGATACGCTGTACGTAACTATATTGCCGTGGTAGTTGCTGGAGTCAAGCTAGCGGTTACAGCAGCTTTGGGAAAAAAGCTACTGTTCCCTAAAAAGCTGATGGATAGCGTAAGGTGTGCTTCTATCCCAGCAGATGGGAAATCCTCAAATCCTACTTCAATTAAAGTTTTTCTAAGTGAAAAAATACTTTGCCAAAACCAAGGAAGTCTGATTAATAAGATACTTTGTGGATAAATTTATTTAGTAGCTCAAAATTGCTGTAGATAACAGGCAGTGGAAACATAGTTAATGTTCAGTTTTATTCTGTAAAAGGAGTTTTGTCCACTTAGAAGATCCGCCCATTCTCTCTCTCTTATTGCCAAAATCAACTCTTACAGCTTGAACTTTCTTCTTGGAAGGCATTATTTGGTGCATTTTGCTGTTTGGGTTCTTACGGGTGTCATCCCGCGGCGTAAATAGGTGTAAATTAATGTTGTGACAATCACCAAAGTGTTTATTAGAAATCACCTTACTGCAGTGCCTGAAGGTGCTATACAAAATGCATAAATTGTGGTTTTGGAGCTTTCTCTCTGAGCTTATGATGAAAATCATTAAAACAAGTAAAGTTCAAAATGGAAATAAGGTTGAGAAGTTTAAACCTCAAAAAAAAAAAAAAAGTAAATTTCCAAACAGAATGAAGTCATGACACAGCAGCACTGTAAACAAGGAAAATTGCCAGCTGCGTTTAGATAATTGCCTGCATAGAAAGAGTGCCAGTTTTAATTTTTAATTGCAAATGGCAATTTTGGCAGCTGTAAATGCCAACATTATATCCTTTATCTGAGCAGATCTGTGTGAAAGAGCTTGAAACATTACTATAATATCAAGCCACCTAGTAATAATATTACCTTTAGGGATCTGTCATTGCTACAGTGTTTAAGGTGCATTTGAAGTTTCATTGGATTTCAATTTGACAGCCACCTTCATTGCCAGTCTATAAATTATTTTAATGTATTGATGTAATTCTGATTTAATGACTGCCGGATATTTTTCGTGTTTCAGTCTCCGTTTTTTTCCAGCCACACGATCAAATACAATTGCATCTTGGAAAAAAATACTTTCTTACAGAATTAAAAAACAGAACAAACAAAAAAAAACCCCACCCCCCCAACTATTTGGGGCAAAAAAAAAAGAAAAAGGTCTTGAGACAAGTAGTGTAAAGTTGCAAAGATGGATGAGATGTCTGCTCCTACCTCTGCTAAGCTATTCTTGACTGCAGTGGAGTCCGTTATAGCTCCGTACTATTTCTGGTACAGGAGTGGGCTATCTGGGGTGAGACCTTTTCTGAAGATCATTGGTCTCCCGAAATGAAGCTCGCTCTGATAGGCAGGTTGAAGTAACGCAAGGGTGGTTTCAGAGTTTCAGTTTGAAGTCTGTGATCTAGAAGTTTATTTAGGTTTGCCTGTTAGTGTTTGAAATAAGAAGTGGGGGAATAAGCATCAGTTACAAATAAGAAACACTCCCTGCAGTGATATTGTCATTTCTCATTTTCTTAGGGAAAAGCACTTTGGAGCTGAGAATTATGCTCAGTTTGCTTTTTTTTTTTCTCTCTCTTTGTCCTTTCAAATAAGAGAAAAACAGGCCAACCACCTGAGGAATTAGTGTTGTGACCTACATGCAGAAGTCAATTGGTTAGTTTATTTGTAAATATACACTTGCCAAATGCTGGAAGAGACAGCTGTTTTGCAAACTTCTGCTCCTAGAGGAAGGATTTACTCTTGAGCAAAGGCCGTTGACTTCAGTATAGTTGTGATGGGAGTAGGCCAATAAATTATATGTTTCTTGGCTCCTTTTTTTGCACCTCAGCAGCTCTTTACATGGACGCCCTAGTCAGATATCTAAGATCTTTCCTGCAAGTTTTGAAGAAAAAGCTGCTTTTCAGATACCAGAGTCTTCTGTTCTTAATCATTCAGGAACACCAAAAATATGAACACTTATAAAATCAGAAAAGAACATTCATACCATTTGTGAGTAATGAGTCAGTAACTTAAACTCCTGCAAGTAAAATATTTATGCCACACCACATCACCTACACATGGAGCATGTGCATATTTAACATGCGTGCGCCTACATTAAAATGTTGTGATATTGTAACTTTTCAAAAGCATTTTCTTGGGGTGTCACAGGATTTCCTTCTGCTGCTGTTTATTTAGATTATTTTGGGTTGTTTGATTTCATAAAAATGTACAGACATTGCCTTAGAATGATCAAAGGGGAATTCCAGATTTCTTACAAATTTAACTCTGGGTTTCATCTTCAGTTGTCATAAGGGTTTTGTATTATTTTTATTCTTAACTGACATTCTGAAAAAGAGATGGCATGAGACGTTCAGAAAAAAAATACTGCTCTTTGATACTGTTTATACTGGTAGGATATAATTAGTTGCATAAGTTTCCTAATTTAACATGTTGGATTTATTTCAGGAATAATAAAGTTTCTGTTTCTTACTGACTTCTTTGTAATATATTCCATGAAAGTCTTTAACATTTGTTGTGGGGTTGTCCTTCTCTTTACAAAGCCATCACCTTTTGCTCTGGAAGTTTCTGAATCCCGAATCGCAGGGCTGGATGCGTGCACAAGGGCAGTATCACTTTGCATGACCTGTATTATAGGTTTCCACGAGCATCCTGTGTTGGCCATCGCTGGAGAAAAAGAATACTGTGCTACATGAGTTTAAGAGCCTGTGTGATGTTCTTGTCCTTTGCGTTATTGATGGAAAAAGGCTCTGGAAAAACTGTAGTGATGCCATCAAAGATTTAACTAGCTATTTTAGTTTTCCAGATCTGCTGGAAAGGACATAGCTTACTAATGATCAGATGGCTATTGAGCAGCAGCATCTTTGCGCGTGAGCTAACAGCGCTGCGTCATACTATGCCATTTGTATAACTAGGGAGGTTTCATATTCTGATTAAAAAAACCCAGTAATTTGCAACAGCCTAAATACTTGCGTTTTCTCCCACCATCAGAAAGTAGGAGGAATGTATCACTTTATTTTACCCCTCTCAAGGCATCTAATGCACTAGTTCCAGGTATGCTCTATGATCTATGGCTTTCGTTTTTTCAAGCACCATTTCAGAGTCAGGGTCTGATGTTGTTAGGATAACAGTATATTTGTATACGCTTTAAAAAAACAAATACCATCATGATATTTACAAATAACAAATAGCAGGGCTGACAGCATAAATGATGTGGCAAAGCAAACCTTATTAGGTACTAAGGAGGTAAAAATTTTAAACTCTTTAAATACAACACCTAAACTTTAGTAGGCATTTTCTTTCAGGCAGTGACAATGAATGATGGTGGATATTAGATGCACTTCAGGATAAATCTGCAGTTGTTTGCCGCATCTGAGGCAGTCAGGGATTCTACATGTGTGCATATTTCTCACTTAAGCTTTGTTTGGGAGGGACCTTTGGAAGTCACCCTCTTCCCAACCAGTGTCAGCTGTGCTTTGTCTACACAGGTCTTAAACTTCACCGGATGGAGGTCCCACCACCTTGCTGGGTAACCTGCAGGTCTGCAACTCCCATCTGTTGAAAAAAGAGGCGTTTTGGCATGGGGAGGGAAGGGCAAGAGAGCCAACCTGAATGTCCCAAGTGGCAGTTAATGGCCATTGTCCCTTTATATATCATCTGGCACTAGCAAGAAGAATTGGGCTTCTTTATCTTTGTAATTTCCCTTCAAGTAGCTGTAGGCTGCTACAGGGTCACCTGTTAAATCACCCTCTTGCCAGGTGGAGCAAGTTCAGCTCCCTCGACTTCTTGATCTAAGACACAAGCTTGAGGCCCCTGACCATCATGGTTGCTCTCCTGCATCTGTGTGAGGTTCTGCACATCCCAGTTCAGCTGGGGGGAGGACACAACTGGATGCCATAGTGTGTGGCCACGTTGAGCAGAGGAGAAAAATTACTTAATTGCCAATCGTTTAACATTTTTATATGGTTCATATTTCCATTACCATAAATGTCTGATGAAAATTAATGAAATTTGCCACTGATTTTAATTGAAGCAAAAGTGAGTCTTCTGCACACAGGTCTTCTGTACAGATGGAGTAGAAAGCATAAATAATGCTACCTAATGAAAAACCTTTAACAGGTATACATAAAAGACATTGTTTGTAATGTTATTCCTAATAATGCAGATGTTTATTCTTAAAAGAAATGTTGCTTTTTTCCATTGCAAACAATTAGCACAACAGAGCATGCATTCTTCACTTTTTTAAATTAATGCTGGTGTTTTGAGATCCACTTCTAAATATGTATTATATGAACTGTACTGAGTTTGGGTGTTGTGGTTTAGGCCCAGATGGAAACTCTGCACCATGAGACCGCTCTCTCACTCCTCCCCCTGGTGGGCTGGGAAGGAGAAAATACAAGGAAAGGCTCATGGGTTCAGAGCAGACAGCACTTTTTTCCCTTCTTAAATATCTTATCCCAGAGGTGCTACCACTGATTGGCTCAGCCTTGGCAAGAGGCAGGTCCGACTCTGAGCCAGGGAAGCTTCTAGCAGCTTCTCACAGGAGCCACCCCTGTAGCTGCTGTTCCACTACCAAAACACCACCACACAAACCCAGTACAGGGGCAACTTTTTTTTTTTTTAATCTCCTTTCTTGTTTTCTCTGAGATTTTTTTTTTTTTTTAACTTTGGTTTACAGGTTTCCTGTACGAGAGCAGATGTAGATTACCCAAGGGATTGCCACCACAGGTCAGTTAAGGTAGAAGATTCATCAGCTGTACAGTATATCAGTTGCAAAATAATTTCAAGCAGCTGCTGTGCTCATGTGCAAAGTAAACTTCCTTTAAAGATATTAATTAAAAGTTCAAAGGCTGCCTGACAGGTCAGCTGCACTTAATCAAGAAATATTTTCAATTTTCTGTTGAGCATTAGATTTATCTTGTGATAGCTGTCTGAGCTGCAGTGTAATTGCGTTACAGGAAGCTCAGCAAAACGTTCATCACTTTGGGCACTGAAGTGTAGTCGCAGGCAGTGTCTTCTACTTGAAAGACTGTATGATTACTTCTTAATATATACAGTCTGGTCCAGTGATTCAGGGGTGGACAGAGTCCTTCAGCAAGATGTATCTGAATTTCTCTGTTTGGCCTTCACCCAAGAAAATCTTCAAACATGTGTGTATATTCCTTAACAGAGATGGACATAAATATGTATGTAAGCATTTTCTTGAAGAGTGAATGATTTTCAAAGACATGGAGTAGCTGCGGCTTCCTTTCATTATTCTATTGTTCATTCAATGGGTAATTCACTTTTTTTCTCCCCACTTGTGTAGAATGAAGTTTAACAAATGAATCATGCTCTTAAACTGATTAGAATTAATGAAGAAAGGAAGTTCTGTACCTGCCCACTTTTTGATTTATGCAATATATTCCTGTTTGTCTTGGCTTCCTTCTTGCTTTGAGACTCCCTAGTTCAACAAAGCAAACATATTACACCTTTCAAGATTTCCTTAGAGTTTTAATTATTTTATTGTAGTCATACCCGATATCATATGGTAGCAACAGACTGGTGCCAGGAGTCAAATAAAACCAAGAGAGTAAAATCTTTCTGCTTTGAGAGGAAAAAAATGCTACCAAATACATTCAGATGCCTCCCTAGATCACTAGTGTCGTAGATTAGAGCATCTGCACACACCCTTTTGAGGTCATTCAGTCAGAAATAGCATCTAACTTCTCCTAGGACATTAAATTTAATTGCTTTGTATGGCATAAGCTCATCCATAATCATGGTATCTGAGAACTACCCATTAGAAGCAAATGTACAAATCTTCCTCTTCCAGGCTGTCTTGGCAGGAGTGCACTTAAAAGTTACTGCTGGGGCCTTTCTAAATAAGTGAAAGGATCCTGACATACTCGAGGGGGCCCTTTGTGGGAAAATTAGGATGAAATATTGTTTTGGATGCATTTCTGTAAGTAGTGGGGGTGGAGGGCCACTCATCCCTGGCAGCGAGCTTGGAAATGTAGTTTGGTCTCCCCAGGAGACAGGTCTGTATCAGTAACCGTGTCTTCAACAGCCATGTCTTCGGAGCGTGACGGGTCATGGCTCATTCAGAGCTGCTGTGCTGAGGCTGGAGCTGTGGATGGTGAGCAGGTGATGTCCTCTTCCCTTCAGGTGGCTCAGCACCAGAGGAGAAGCGTTGCCGTGTTGTCAGGAAATCACACAGTGAACTCACTGGCTTGAAAAATCCTTTTACATCCAAAAAAGTTATGCTGACTGAGGTTAGAAGTAGTCTCTAAAGTAATTGAAGAAATCTCTGTTTCTTCTCTTGTCTCTGTGCAGTTGATACTGTTCTGTAGAGTCAGTTTTTTCACATGCATCAGGTGAACCGTTGCTACAGGAAGGAGCACAGTCTTGCTTTGTGCTGCTCTCTGCAAAAGGATGCATATAGGTGGCAGGAAACGTAAAGCAGCGTGTGAATGAGCTGCTTGCAGGTATCTGTGCAATGAGGAGGAAGAAAGAGCCTGTGCTGGCAACTGGCGGGGTTTTCTTAGAACTGTCCCTCAGACACTTCTGAAATGAAGTTGAGAGGCAGAACTTAGAATCATAGAATCATTTAGGCTGGAAAAGACCTTTAAGGTCATCTAGTGCAACCGTTAACCCGGCACTGCCAAGTCCGCCACTAAACCATGTCCCTGAGCAGCGCATCTACGCGTCTTTTAAACACCTCCAGGGACAGTGACTCAATCTCCTCCCTGGGCAGCCCGTTCCAATGCTTGACAACCCTTTCGGTGAAGAAATTTTTCCTAATATTAAATCTAAACCTTCCCAGGCACAACCTGAGGCCATTTCCTCCTGTCTTGTCACTTGGAAAAAGACTGACACTCACCTCCCTACAACCTCCTTTCAACATCCTTTTCTCATCCTTTTGGCCCCACCTACATTTTTTTACTAGAACTGTTAATTAAATGTTTTCAAGGGGGTTTCAGTACACTTCCTGTGTATAGTTATTTCCTGTATACTTAGTTGCAGTAGGTGTGCATTCTCTCAAGTGATTTATTCAATTGCTAGTCATTTAATCTGTGGATATTTCTCCCTTTGGGATGTCCCGACTATATCTGTAGACTGAGGATGAAGCAGAATTCAGAATAAAAGAGGAACTGCTTTGCTAACATCTGTGGGTGTTGTAAATTTTTATTTAATAGAACAGTTTGTTCAACCAGACATATTTCTTTCCTCTTAAGCTTGGAAACAGTAGATTTCATTTGGTGGTTGATGATACTGTCTGGGTAGAAGTTAGCCTTCCTCAAAGGTCCCACTGACTGCTGACTAAATTCGTGATTTGGCTTCCACAAAAAATCTGTTTGCTGTGGTATTGAAATAAGAGGTTCTTGAGGTCAATGATGAAGCACGTGATGATTCTGAATTACGAATAGTGTTTGGAATCAATTTTGATTTTCATTCTGAAAATGCTTGTAGACATACTTTATAGTGGTATTATCAATAGTTTTAAGCACTTACATAGTGATTAGTAGAAATTATCAAACTGAGCATTGATAAAAGCTCTATCTTTCCATCAGGGATGATGGCAAAACCCAATCTGAATTAGAGACATGTTTGTAAAGCTTCTGAAGTTATACTTGAGAAATTCTTCCATGGAGAGGAAGGCCTATCCTGAAATCTTCAAAGCTACTACGTTATGTGTGTATTGGCACTCCACATACAATTTTGCTGTTTGGAGATATTATGTAGGCAGAGTTATGGTGAGAACGTTTGTGGAATTACAGAGGCAGGAGAAATTATCTAGGTGGGAACAAAATCATTGAGGTGAAGGAGAATTTATGAATGTCTAATTGACTGTAACAGGACTTGATTGATATTACTTTCAGGTTAGAAATGTGTTTGCCTTGTTTTAATAATATGGTATTAATTAATATTTTCCCCCCTTTTACTATCTGCTTTCTGTAGAGAGAAAGCTGAAGTACCAGTGTGAGTCAATTTATTGGAGTTTTATATAAATAAAACATGGTATTGATCTTTTTATTTTTCTTTCATTGAGGTCTTGACCCTGTGGGCAGACCTGAGGAAAATGTAATATTTTTACTATAGCATGAAAATTTTATTCACTACTTGATTGTGTTCCTGATCACTTTGGCAAATGTTTGTATAAATCTTCTTGCTGAGATTGAGCCTCAGCTGGTTTATTCCCATTTGGGTCCATGTTCTTCTGGAGCATAGATCACCTTTTAGCTGCTCTTGTGGGTCGTTTGACGGGAAGGAATGCAGCCGGGTCAGCACAGTGCGGCCCAATCTCTAACCTCCAGGATCGCTACATCTACACTTGGAGGTGCATCTGAAATTCCAGTACTTCTGAATACCCTTTAGCTCAGTGAGAAATACGGTCCTCAGGGAATTTTTTTGCAGGAAGGAATTCAGTCAGTCTTATTCCTGTCCAGGGAATTTCTCCTTGAAACTATACCTGAGTTAATGATATCAGCTAAATGTTGTTATTGCTGCTGTTCCGTAATGGGAAAGCTGGACCTGAAGTAGCTGTACCAAACTGAAGTGCAATATCACACCAGTAGGTATTAGAAGTATTTACTTGGAAAATGATGACTCCACAAATCCTTTGTATGATTTTGCTCTCCAATATTTTTTCATCTGCCCATATGCCGTGGTTTAGGCCCAGCCGGCAACTCAGCACGACGCAGTCACTTGCTCACTCCTTCCCCCGGTGGGATGTGGAGGAGAAAATACAAGGAAACGCTCATGAGTTGAGAACGGGAGGGATCACTCACCAGTTGTGGTCATGGGCAAACCAGACTCGACTTGGGAAAAAAATCAATTTAATTTGTTACCAATCAAATCAGAGTAGGATAATGAGAAATAAAACCAAATCTTAAAAACACCTTCCCTCCATCCCTCCCTTCTTCCCGGGCTCAGCTTTGCTCCCATTTTCTCTACTTTTTCGCCCCCCAGCGGTGCAGGGGGATGGGAAATGGGGATTATGGTCAGTTCATCACACGTTGTCTCTGCTGCTCCTTCCTCCTCAGGATCCTCCACAGATCCTCACATTCTGCCCCTGCTTCAGCGTGGGGTCCCTCCCACGGGAGACAGTTCCCCATGAGCTTCTCTAACATGGGTCCTTCCCATGGGCTGCAGTTCATTAACTGCTCCAGCGTGGGTCCTTTCCATGGGGTGCTGTCCTTTCAGAGCAGCCTGTTCCAGCCTGTGCTTCCCATGGAGTCATGGACTTCTTCGGGTGCAGCTGCCTGCTCCAGCGTGGGGCCCTCCCTGGGCTGCAGGGGGGTCTCTGCTCCCCCATGACCCTCCATGGCTGCAGGGCACAGCCTGCCCTCTCACCACAGGCTGAGGGGAACCTCTGCTCCAGCCCATCTCCTTCATGCCTTTCTGTGCTGACCTGGGGGTCTGCCTGGCTGTCTCTCTCACATCCCACTCCTTTCTTTGCTGCAGGTTCTCTTTGTATTCCCCTCTTAAATATGTCAATCATGAGGTGCTGATTGCTCAGCCTTGGCCAGAGTCAGGTCTGACTTGAAGCGGGGAAGCTTCCAGAATCTTCTCACAGGAGCCATCCCTGTAGCACCATACTGCTCCCAAAACTCCACCACACAAACCCAGTACACCGTATCTGTAAATTACCTACCACAATGAAAGGTCATGACATTCTTGTTGGCCTGCCTTTATCACCAGCTTTAGTAGTCAGTCATAAAGAGTATAATGGGTAGTGATTGAAAACTCAGATATATTAAGAGAGCGCAGTGACATTTTGTATGTGATCTGTATCAGAAGATAAAATTCACCTGCAGTGCTCAGTGTTTAAGGAATATAATTTTATGAAATTTTGACTGTGTTTTTCAGGTTTATTAACCCCTGGAAAAATCGTATTCTTCTCTGTCTTGAGTGTAAAAGAGGTAAAAATCTCTGTGATATAACACTAAAATGAAAATATGCACAGTTGGAAAGATTTTGAAGTCATTTAGAGCAGAGCCAGTCAAGAGATCTAGTGTACTTTGATTTTGGGAATGGGATAGGTATGTTAGGGAGGTCCACTCATCTCCGAATACCTACATTTAGCATCCTGCGATGAACCAGCATTTTCCTTCATCACAGTCGGGTGTGTATCAGAGAGTTGTATCTTAGGAACACACAGGGAATCTTCTGTGTTCGGTGTGTTGTGATGGCTCAGTAACAAAGTTCTGTCTCTCAGCTTCATCTTTAAACGTGAGGCGTGCTCTAATGGATACGCGACGTTGGCAGGTTACGCTGTTCCAAGTATGGTTCTGTGGATTAATTTCAAACTGAGGGCTGCCTTCCCTACCTCTAGAGGGTGTGCAGGTGACAGCTACAAATCACACATGGTTCATCCTGTTTTCTGTCAGGAGGATAAAACGGGTATCTTGAAGTCTAGCCCTAGGGGACTGTGTTCTAAAAAATCATTAACGGTTTTATTTTTTTATTGAAAACAATAATGAATGCAGAATCCTGGAAAATTGTTAGAATACCTTGTGGAAGCGATGGCACACCCGGCCGCAGCTCTGCAGGCTGTCATTCACTAATCCACAAACTTCTTTCATGTAACAAACACGGGAGATGCAAGTTCATGATTAAATAATATCAAATATTTGTACCAATTTTGTTCTTAGATGTTCTAGTTACCTCTCTAGCTATCTGTTAGTGGCTTAGATGTTCTGCAGACAGTGAAAAATCTTCACAGAAGAAATATGTGTTTTGGAATAATCTGGAAAGGCTGAACAATGGCATTGTTCAGCATCATAGGAAAGAGTGTCAATTCTCCCCCTACCTTGTACTAAATTACCACAGTCAGTAGTGTCGCCGTCTTTGATTCAGGATGGTAACTCAGGCATCATTGTTGAGATGAATCTTTATAATTCCTAGTATGATTTCTGTCTACCTAATATCTGAAAGGTATGACCTATCTGTCACCACAGCTCAAACGATCACTCAGACTCTCAGTATTTCAGTTCTTTCAACCTCCTTCTGTCTGGACTCAACAGAATGCTCATCAGAGTGCTCATCCCTGTGACTCTATGACCCCTGCCCCTCAGCCCAGGCTTAGCTCTTCTTACTGCCTAAGGATAAAGTTATTTCTCTTAACTTTCAGTGGCTGGAAAAAAGCATCTGGCTAGTTAATTTTTAAAATTACATTTTTAACTGAGTAACAGAACCAGAAAGTCAACGTCGTGTGATTCATGAAGTGGAAAAAAAGAGCAAATGAAACCATTCCTTTTTGCTGGGTCTGACAAGCTCAGCAGCACATGATAGAAGTGCTGTTCATTCAACAATAAACTACTGCCAGCAGAAGACTAACATGGGTGCATTTCTAACTTATTGCAACAAAGCTGAACTTACTTTACTTTACAGTAAACCTGTAAATAAAACTGTGGTGTGTTTTTTTCCAGTCACTTTTTGAAAGTGACACTTACTTTGGCAGATAGTGAGCTGTTACATTAGCTGGGAAACTCACTGTGTAACGATTTTATGAGTGTAACATATCACATGGTTAATGAGAGTTTTCTTCTTGCATTATTTGGCTACATCTGAAGATACTGAGTTAGAGAAATGGATGACTAGTGGAAGAACAAGCAGAGTGGCTTCCCAGCATGCAGCAGAGATACCAGGATGCAGATGAATTGATAGCTGTAAAGATACACCTAGTCTTACGATTTTTTCTGAGGGTGGGAGCTAAAAAACCTGCAGATATTAAGTGGCTGATAAAGACTAGTAATAACATGGGGAAGATAGTCGATGGGATGCCCTGAGAGAACAGATTGATATCAGTCTCACGAGTTCTTTGAAACAGGCTGTTGTTACAATTCTAGGGCTTGAAAAACTTTGAGAAAGGTAGACATGAATTGGAGTAGTTTGTTTTAACATGTGTTTTTATGAAGCTTGCTTCTCTCAAAACACACGTCTGCGTCTGCATACTTTTGCAGCCTGTAGTATGGAATGAGGATGGACTTAATGCACTTCAGCTAGTTTAATTAATTTCAACTGATCATATTGCTGTGATTTGATCGCTGTGTCTTTTGGGATATTCTACCAAACTTTTAAAGCTTTGCATAACTTTTGCATAAATTTTTCAAAAACAGGAGTAAAAAAGAATATTCTTTGCGTGTAACCTAGAACAGCAATTCAGATCTTTGCAACTGAGTCTTAAATAGTTCCTCTGTCTTACCAGCTAACCTAGTAGATGGTAGATGACAGGTGTTTAAAATTGATATATATTGTGTCTAGGTAGGCTGAGTCCACTGTGTCTGCTGTTTTGGGTCTGCGTTGGATCCTTCAGTACGCTGTGTTCATTAAAACAGACCCTAGAATTTGTTGCACACACACACTGAATTTTTCTGATTGCCTTTCATATTTGCCTTGTTAGTGCTTCAGAGAACACACTGGGAAAGCTAGAAATGTATGGCCTCTGTGATCACATGACTGTAGCGGATGAACAAGAACCCACAATTTTCTGAAACCTCACCCTTGTTCATGTAGACACCTTTGTCTTCCCCAAAGACAAGGCAAATAAGACTGTCAGCTCTTTTATCCTGAGGGGGAAAAAAAAAAAAAACAAATCCATTGGAAAAACATGGTTGTTCTTTTGATTTATGTGGAGAGTCATGGCAAACTTTTGAGTCTGAACTTTCTCTACATTCTTTTTCCAATGGAAAGGTGAAAAAAAGCTTCTTTTTTTTCTTAACAGATATCAGGTGTTTTCTAAAAAGCCACTCAAGATAAAGACATTAGACTTCCCTTTGAGTGGCTTTTTAGCTACTCTGCCAGTCAATTTTTTCTTCTTTTGGTTGTGCCCAGTTGGTTTCCTAAGGGACTAATGGTCTTTTCTTACATCTGTGCTCTCTGCTTAACTCAAGTCCTCCCTCAGAAGACCGTGTAACTGGAACCTAAGGGCTTGCTAATGGTCACCCTTGTAAGAGGACCCCGTGGACATTGCTGAGGGTTGAAAAGAGCACAGCTTTTATCACAGTGGTTTATTGCCTTTGAAATTTCAGCACCAAGCTAGCATTCAGCTCACACTGTTCTGGGCTTTCAGAAAACTCTCTGATGCATTCAAGCATGTAGATGTTTTTATATATATATAAAAAAGTGCTGACATACATTGCTGTCCCCATTAATAAAAGTAGAGACCATGATTTATATTTTGTTGAGTCAAACACTAGTACTTTTGGATAGAGAAGTCTTTAGCAGGTACAAATGGCAGGCCAAATCCTAAAGCTGTTTACTAGCCATTAATTCCAGGCTCAGTCCAGAAGCTCTTACTCAGGCAAAATACCAGTGAAGTAATAGGATGCTTTATCTTCGTATTCTTGAATTTTCTAAGAGTGCTGTGTAATTTAAAGAAAATTCTACTTCAGGTTTATATCAGCCCTGTGACAATGCTGTCTTGTGCAGCCTCAGGAATGATCGCTTGTGCTGCGTGAACTGTGATATGTGATATAGTAAATCACCTGCAGCTGCAATGGATCACAATATGCTGTAGACAATGTTTTTAGATCGTTGCTTTAACCATTTGAAATGAATAACAGAGATTGTAAGTGGCAAAATACTTTTCCTTGGAAAGTAGCCATTAAAATACTCCTGCAAAAGTAGCCAGAGTGTGGAAAATGATATGGTACAAAATAACGTTATTTTGCTTCATGCAGTTTTATTCATTTCTGAATATGCTTGTTCTCTTGCAGGCATGGAAATCTGGATATGTTCCTAATCTAAAATCAATAGGAAATACTTCAGTTGTTCAAATAGATCCTAAACATATTTTAGTTTGATAGCTGATTGTATGTTATGTTTGCAGCCTTTGTGCAAAGCAATGTTTAATAGCAGAATTTGCTCCATAATGAATATAGATGAAGACTGTTCTTTATATTATCAATCAAACCCCCCACATATATTCATTTAATGCGGGTGATGTTAAGTTGCCACATTGCTTGGAATTTATTGCCACATTGCTTGAAACATAGCTATCAAGTAAAAGAACTCTTTGCAACTCAAATGGAAGACTTACCACTTCCCATTTAGAAAATGACCTTACAAGTTAGTCAAATTACTGGATTAGCAAGATTATAATGGTTCTGTGGAAAAGCAGCTATTAATGGAAAGTTGTCAGTATTGACATGGATCACTTACTGGTTTCTCCTTCAATGGTTTCCCCTTCTCTGGCAGTTGAACTAGCTGATCATTGTAGGTCCCTTCCAACAGAAATAGTCTGGCCTATTCTATTCTAATTGCTGTCATTATTGTCTATGCAGGCAGTGATTATGGGTGACTATAATTGCTTTACAGTTCTCAGCCCTCCTCATCGGTTCTTACTGTTATGATAAATTATTAACTTTCCTAAAATTTAGGCAGAAAATAAGTGAGGATTAATCTACTTTGTTTTGTGCTTTGTCTAGCAACTTTGTGTAAGTTGCTAATTATTAGCAACCATCCTCAGAGCATGAAAACAAATACCCTAACATTCTCATGATGAAATACATTTTCTTTTGAAATCTCTGGGATGTTTGGTCCAGTTGATTTACATAATTTGCTTGCATAGTACTGTAAAAAAGAAAAAGTAAATTTTACAAGGGCCTGCAGCGACAGGACAAGCGGTAACGGGTTTAAATTGAAACCAGGGAGATGTAGATTATTTATCAGGAAACGATTATTCAGGGAGAGGGTGGTGAGTCACTGGAACAGGTTGCCCAGAGAAGCTGTGGATGCCCCATCCCTGGGAGTGTTCAAGGCCAGGCTGGATGAGGCTTTGAGCAACCTGGTCTAGTGGAGGGTGTCCCTGCCCATGGCAGGGGGGTTGAAACTGGACAGTCTTCAAGGTCCCTTCCAGCCCAAACCATTCTATGATCAATTAAAACAGCTCAACTGCATCCTCCTTCAGAGAGAGGTTTCAGACTGAAGAGACCTGGACAAGCATGTTTGGGGTTTTTTTTGGGTCATCTGCTCAATTGTCCACCTGTCCTGGACCGTTTGCAAAATACAGCGTCCAAACTTAACCTTTTTAGCTTAAGGTTAATGACAAGGTCTCAGCATGAGCTGCTGGTTAAGTCTGCGTTTGTACCAGTTCCCTGTTTGTTAGAGACATTAAAGGAATTAAATCCAGCTAGAATATTCTGTTTACAGATAGGGATCATTCTCAGGCGCAAAACCTTGCATTTATAAAGGCTTAAAAATGTGGTAGATAACAGTTGGCAATCAAAGATATCACTGCTTTGGTGCAATTATCCCCATTTTATGTTTAAACCTCTCCTGTAACATTCAGTTTAGAATAGTTGGTCCTCTGACTCAACTGGTGTAAAGTCACAGTTGTGATGATACACTTGGCAGTACGGGGGACAACTACTGCTTTGAAACTGTTTCCTGTTGTGATCGTCTTCCTTGCAGTGTGGTGTATCCTGATACGTTACAACTTGCAGCTTGTTGTGTTTTATTGCTTAATTTAACCATAGCTTGCATTTCTTATGGTTTGATTGGTTGGCAAAGCACGCAGAAATTCTGAGTCAGATACACCTATTTCTGGCTGCCCAATATAATTAGGTGCAGCCCTGAAGCAACACGTTTTGTGCAACTTTCCAGGCACACAAAATGCAAAAATACAAGGGATGGTTTAAAAATTGTTTGGAAAAAACATAATGCCCTTTAACTTTGAATTATGATTGTAAGTGTTCTGATAAGCATCTGGTAATGATATGATTCTGCTCTTTTTTTTTGTCTTTTTTTTTTTCTTTTAATAATTACAACTTTGATATGTATGAAATACGCCAGATGGACATTCCTAGAAATTTAGGTGTCCTGTACAACCTCAGAGTGGCTAAGCAGAACCAGCATTGTCATTAAATTGCAGAAATTTCTGTTTTCTATAGCCCTGGCCTGAGGCTTTTCTGTTGAAAGTGAGTTTTGTTTCTGTAGCTTGTGTAGTGTGGTTTGCATGACCAGCCTGCTAAGAAGTGAGCTAATTAGTGGTACTACAGTTGGGTGCATAGTGCCAACTGAATACAGGACTGAAACCAGCAGTTTTATTCCAGGGGACACAGGAATTACTCACTGCTGATAATATTTGGCTCTGGACAATTGGATTTGAATTTGTCACTAGGAGAAGAAAGCAATTTGACTGATTATCTCACTGAGAAAGGAAAGTTAGCTGAGAAGTATTTACATATATTTGAAGGCTAAGATTCTATTGGATACGTGTTAATTGCATCAAATGTGATTATATGCTTAATTGGTTGTGTGTAAATAATGGGGTAAGATCCTTAAGGGTAGTAACTGAGACCCACCTGGGAGCAATTAAGTACAACAGTATATAACATCGATTTCCTTGAATTACAAGAAATATACCAATACTCATGGCAGAAAATTGCACACCTCCTTGTACTGAAAATATCACCTCCTAAGAGAACCAGGTAGAATTTAATGCCATAGAGAAAAAATTCCATGTGTTACACACTTCTATAACAAAACCCAGAATCTACTTTTAGTTTGTCTTTAGATATTATTTAGATTTAGGTTTGAAGTCTGCCATTGTTTTATCTGCTGCATTTGAGAGCTGATGTCCTGCATCAGCTCTACCTGTGGCTGAGAATGGGCATGGATTTCTCTGGGAGGTACCAATAAATGTCTATCAAGGTGTGGCCGAGTGGGAAACCTGGCTTGTTTTTTGGTGCTGTTAAACTGCTGGCCTGCTGCTGTTGCCTCAGGTCTGGGCAGTCAGTCTTGAAGTCTGTAGTGATGTGAATACTAGGTTTGGATCACTATGGTTTTATATTTATGATTAATTAGGCTTTTTCCCTATTGCATATCTTCTTTTTTTTTTTAACATACTGTCTTTTGAATCTTGCTTATTTCCCCTACTAAAAATCCTTTGCAAATGATTTTTTTTCTGTAAAACCTTATCCTAAAATTAAAAATAATCCATTTAAAATATACATATTGCAAACTTCTATTAAATAGTTAAGACTAGGTTATTCAGTTTCTTTTGTTTAAAATACATTTTATAATCCAGTTAAGTAGGTAATAACAGTAAATACATTCCCTAAAATTCCAGTAAATAGCACAGACAACATCTTGCATTACCAACAGAGGAAAAATGAAGTAACGCTGGAGAGACAAAGAGTGGAAATATAAAGCCAAACCTGAAATTTTGGGAAATTGAGGTGGTATTTTTGGTTTATTTTTAAAAAGATACAATTCTAAAATGCAGTACTTATTTAAAAACTAATGTGGATTTGAATGAACGTTTATCACTTGCTGTGTAGCTTTTGAATCTTTGGTATTTCTTCTGCGTTTTAACCTTACCCTTCCTTTCTATGGCCTAGCAGCCATACACTGAACGACTGCGCCAGTGCAACATGAGCACGTTTAACTGTTACTTAATGTATATGCTGGTTTATTCATCACGCTCAATGCATACCAGAAATACCACCAAGTGAATCAGTTCCAGCACATTGCAGACCCACCTTAAAATGCATCCGTACAGTGGACTTCATGCATAAGTATATAAGTATGTATGTATGTTGAAACAGGCTGTTGAACGTAGGAGCTCCTGATCTTAAGGTGAAATGATGCAGGCTTTCCCCTTTCCACACCACTTAGGGCTAACTTGCACCAGAGTTGATGGGTTGCATCTGTCCTGCCTCGTACTTAACCATGGGCCTCTTCTGGGCATCAGATGTTAGTCCTTTAGCCCTTACACATAGTCCATGAGGTGTTTTGGTCCAAACTATGCAAAAGAATGAGAAAAGTGTGTTGCAGACCACCAGACTGGTGTTTTTTACGGCACAAAACTTAAATCACATGTTTTGTGACCTTATCCAGTACCATTTGAGGCAGATCGAGGGCCACTTCATCCATTCTGTGTCCTTCGCCCCAAAAATGAGGGGTCATGGGAGCAAACTGTCGCTGAAGACAAAGAGCAAACTATAGCTGGGAGCTGAACAGCTGAACTGTTCAGGAGTGCACCGCTCAAGACCTCCTCCTGGCCACCTTCTCTTTAGCAGTATAGGCATACCCAAAGGTACGTATAGCTCTTTTTGCGAGACTCCCTGGGCCATAGCGCAAAAGGGGTTATTGTCAGTCAGAGCTGGTGGAGAATGCTGTCTTGTGAAAATGTGGGATTTTAAAAATTCCATCCCAAATTGCAGTGAAGATTTGGCTTTCACTATTTTCTAAATCAGATGTAAACACATGGGTTAGATAAATGCTGTGCTTCAGTGTTAACCACTTCATAAGTTTTTTAAATTTATTGAGCTTCACTTCACTAAGAGGACTTACACACCTGAAACCCGAATGTTTTGCAGACTCCTCAACATTCCTGTGAAGGTCAAAGAAAATCAGTCATTTCCTTTGATGAACATTTAGATGCTTGTGAATTAGTATTTTTTTTTCAGGAGAAAGTTTTGCTAAAAATTCCCAACCAGCCCTTTTCTCTTTTCTGCTTCTCCTCTTTTCTTTGCAGATGACCAACCTGTGGAAAGGCAGTGAGACTCCCACTAGAGATTTCTTGCTGCATTTTTCATGAGGAACTCATAGAGGGAGGCTGGTACTCTAAGAGATGAGTTTCTTCTCTCTGGTTGGCGCTCTAGGAAGCACAGTTCAGTACTAAAAGTATAAAGTGGACTTGGGGACCTGAAAGAAAGGGTGGAGCGAGAGGGTGGAGGTATTGCTGAATACTAGCATTAGAAGCTGTTAAAAGAATTTGGCAGGGTGACACCCAGTTTTAACCTTTAATCACCTACTTCTACTCCTCCAGAAAGACAAAATCATGTGAAAAGGTTGGTGAGTCTGTCTGGGCTGGTTTCTGAAATGTGGTGAGCAAGGGTGTTCTGCTTTAAAACTGTAGGAGTTTCATGTGTAAGCACATTTTCCACCCTTTTTTAGGCTCAGACTTCGGTCTTCTTAGTAATACTTTCAGTTTGGATCTTAGTGTTTTCCAGGGCTTCTGCTGTAAGAGAGCCAAGGATCATGCAGCATTGCCCTGCAGCAGAGCTTAATAACCAGCATCCCGGCTGGCTGCAGTACATAACTGGGCTTGCACTGCACACTCACCAGAGACCCGCTTTCACTTTCACTGTTATCAAGGCCCCAGGTCTTATCCCTCACTACTGCAAACATAGCTCTGTGCTGTGGGACGATCAATATTTGGAAACCTTTAATGACCCAGCTGCAGTGCCATCATGCAAACTGTTCCAGGCTCCACTTTTCGTCCCACTGGAGACACAGACGTCCAAAAAGGATCCAACTAAAATGAGACGTTAGTAGCCTTCCATATAGAATCGTAGCATCATGAAATAGTTTGGGTTGGAAGGGACCTTTAAAGGTCATATACTTTAACCTCCCTGCAGTGAGCAGGGACACCTTCAACTAGATCAGGTTGCTCACAGCCCCTTCCAACCTGACCTTGAATGTTTCCAGAGATGTGGCATCTACCACCTCTCTGAAAAAAACATATATTATTTGCTTACTTTTACCTGAAGCCTCATATATCTAAATAATGTTTTAGAAGTGTATTGTATCCCCTGGCACACTTTAAAAAAAGGTAACTCCCTTCATATCTATTTCTTCATATATATTTAATTATAACTTTTCTACCTTGATACGGGTTTTTTTTAAAGACCTCTACTCAAAGCGAGCAGTTCAGATATGAAACATAGCATTTGTGGGCTTTATATGAATGTGTGAAATATTTGGACTGATAAATAACGAGCGTAGTAGTATTTTTGTGTTCAGTAGTATGACGTAGAATTTTTAAACCGTTTATCTGTGCCTGAAATACTTTTTGAGGTAAAGAAGCCTCTCTCTCTTATGTGACTAATCAGAAGATAATTCAGGGAAAAGTTGCTGTTAGTTAGACATATTCTTCAGGTTGTTTAACATTTCACAACTCCTTGTTGAGAGAATGCAAATGTAGCAAGCCAGTAAGTGAAGACAAGTTGATGTTACACTCTGGTGTTGCTTCTTTTAAATTTGGCTTAAAGCATAAAATAACAGCTTGAGAAGCCTCTGCAACAACCACTAGCTTTTATGATTCATTTGAAGTAGGCACATTTTAAAGCAAGAAGGACCTTTTTGAGGCTACGCTCTTGATATGAAAAAAATTTTGTAGGAAAATGAGCCTTAAATGCGCTTTGTGTCTTTCTGCCGGGTGCTGCTGTAACAGTTGTGTGGATTTCTTGAATCAGGAAAATAACCTAAAAGCTCTAGGGTTTGGGGTTTTTTTATGTTATGTTATGAAATACCAATCAGGTGTCACTCAGCATTGAGTTCTGGGAAAATAATCCATTCGTTTGGCAAATTCTGTTATTCCTAACATTACTAATCTCAGTTAATAGTTGTTTCTTGAGGAGAACCACAAGGAAGTGACACGGGAACCTGTTGGTCCTGCTGCGGTTCCAGCTGCAAGGGAGGCAGACCGCTCAGTACCCTCCATACCCCTTTACTTCACCCTCCTGCCCATCAATCTGTCCTGATGTCTGCCTGCTTCCTCAGCTCCCTGCGCTTCCAGCTTGCCATCTTCCATCTGTATTTCCTTAGTGGACCTCTCTGCAACTTGTGGAACAATTGACAAGCAGAAGTGAAGACCAGTGAGCAGAGTCATCCATGACTTCCATAGCTGGGGATCCACATTCCTGTGTACTTTCAAAAATTAAATAATTTAGGAAAGATTCTGCACTTAATATTTTCCCTCATGAAATTCAGAATTGAAAAATATTTGGATTTTTTTCTTTTTAAAATTTCTGTGGGAAATTTTATGTCCAGTCCAGATGTGGAATATTTTATAGTTTAAATAAACATCCAAATGTTTTGATTGTAATGAAAATATGCAACATGCTAGGAACAGATCGACCCAGACCATTTCCATGGTTTCTGTGTTTGGTCTTTGGGTAATGTTCACTATGGAGTTGCTTGGAGCCGCTTGATAACCTTCTGCCCAAAGTTTCAGGGTGAAAACAATAAAAAGGTAGCCGACACCCTGCAGCATGACTCTTCCCCTGCTCCTCCTGATGTCTCTCAACATACGTAGCGGCAATGGGGCACAGTTGACAACTCCAGGTTGCGTATTTTTTTGAAGTTAAGGTTAGAAGCTAGGGCTGGATACCACCAGTGCTGGTTTTGGACTACTGTGTGGGCTAGTAGTTCGATTTTTGTAAAATGAGAGGCGCACAGAACATCCTGAAATTAAGTAGGAGTGAGTTGAGGCCTCTGAAGTTCCTGGAAGCGTCGGGCAAACGCAGAGCAAACCCTCTGGCTGGGCTTGACGTGGACATCGCGGGGTCTTTCTGCTGCGCCTTTTACTGCAATTGAAAAGCAGTTATTGCCGCACATTTTCCAGAGGTATTTGGCAGCCACACAGCTCGCCTCGTGTTTATGGACTGATTCCGAGACAATATTGGTTACTGTGGTCTCCAGGTCTTGTATCGTGCATATGAAGTTAGCAATTAAAAAATGGAGGA
This sequence comes from Rhynochetos jubatus, assembly GCA_027574665.1. NCBI lineage: Eukaryota > Metazoa > Chordata > Aves > Eurypygiformes > Rhynochetidae > Rhynochetos > Rhynochetos jubatus. The sequence continues at coordinate 93,077,252 of CM050650.1, read as the reverse complement.
GATGCTGGCTATGTGAAGAATTACTGTGATCTTAATTAACAGATATCCCCATAAACAGCAGAATTAATAAAACCTGGAGTCACGTTTCTGAATTTATTTCCTGTTTTGGTGCCTTAAGATGATCAGAACTCAGTCTGGCTATTTTTCTTCAGCTGTGGCATGTTGCAGGTTTCTCTCCTGTGCACTTCTGATATGCAGTGAGAGCTGTGCCACATGGTGCACCTTTATTTTTTTGGCACGGGATTTGCACATAGTTTCTTTCCTCTGCCAGGTCATTTATTTTCATTAAACATGCAAGAAGGAAACATTTTTGTGAAGTCTCCCCTCTGTCAAGTCCGATTGAAATCAGCTGCTAGGTTGAAATGTCGATTTGTGTTGATGGGAGGCTGGAGACAAGCACTGCACACAAGCCGTCTGATTGCAGAAGTCTTGTTTCGGTAAGAATCCACTTCTAATCCTGCTGCTAGCCCATCCGTTATTGGAGAGGACTAAACTGACTGTATTCCCAGAAGCAGACAGGTAGCACCAATTTTCTTGACCCATAAACATGCATCATGCTTTGCAGGGGAAAAGATGAGTCCTTTGTCTCAAAGGTTAACCTAAATAAAATGCAAATCACCACATATTAAAATTGGCTTGTCACTTAGGTTTCACCTAAGCTCTTTCCACTACAAGTAAGAACGACATTCCTGCTGAATGAGAGTTTCCCTGGAAAGATGAAAGTTAGGTACCCCCACGCCTGTTGCTTAATCTCTGTGGACACAAAAGGTGATGAATATCAAGGTGAGAAATCACACCCTTTTACCAGCCTGGAGAGATGTTGATGTTAAGCAATGATAGTGCTTTCTGCATAGTTGCCAGCATTTAGAAGTGTTATCCAAAGAAAACTCTAAATAAACTGGGTGCCCATTGGGCTGCAAGGAGTGAATAAACAGAGAGGGGTTTCCAAGAAAGCAGAGTACAGGTCACTGCTTGGACCAGGCCAGATGTATGGGGTTGATGGAGGAGCTGCAGGGGAAAGGGGCTTTGCACCTTCAAAAGCTTCCAGAAATGCTCTTACTCCTTGGGGAACTGATGCAACCCTGCTGTGGGAAATACATTAAATTAGTTTGGACAAATACTTGAGGCTGTGTGGGAAACAGAAAAAACCCCACTAAATATACTCAGTATTTTGTACAGTAAAAGTAAAAAAAAAACACTTGGACATTTTTCTTCTGTACCCCTTTGTCTTTCACAGCAAAGGCATAAGCATCCTACTTTTTTGTTACGAAATAGTATATTCTTTTCATTGATTTGGAAAATGAGTCGTTACTAGTCTTGAATGAAGACTTTTCCTTTGGTAACTGTTCCACAGAATAGCAGTTTAGCTGTTCATGTTTCAACCCTGCTGAACAAATTGGTTTTGGAGTAAGTTTATTTTCATTTTAAATCAGCATGTTTTAATATCAAGTGGTTTAGAGTGACTTTGCTGATTTTCACTACATAGAAAATGCAATATGTTGCTTCAGCAGAATAGCATGTAGTCATATCTCTCAATTAAATTTTCATCAAGGCTGTACACGTTGTTAATTATTACAGTGCCATTCACAGTGTTGGTGGCAAAGAAAATCACATATTGGTGACAAAGAAGGTTCCATCCAAAGTGGCTTTGTTTTTCATTTCATGGCTTTCAGGAGAAAGATTATTTTGCGCTCTCTTATTTTCTACTGCTGATTTCTAAGTGAAACTGAGAAATACTTTTATAGTTTTTGGTTGGTTGTTTTTTTCTTTTTTTTTCTTTTCCTCAGCTGTAGCTCAGCAGATTCAAAACTAAACTCTCAGAGTGCACAAAACTAGTGACAGCTAGCATATAAAGGCAATGGATGGTGTTAAAATTACTGCTCTGAAATAAAAGGCACACATCAATAATACAGAATGACCAAATGTCTTAGAAACAACATATTTAATGTTAGGTACACAGTCTAGCTGATTAGCAGGAATGGAGGTGGAGTGTAAGCGAGTGTACAAGTGTAGATGCACATAAACTAATTGAACTCTAAACTTGGCAGATAATGTAAATATAAGACTTGGTTGGCATCATACACATACCTCAAGTTCAAAAAGCTGCAGTACTTTGGTTGCATCCCACCCTGTGCGTTTGAATACCATCGCATCTACATGCCCTGAACGCTGTGGAAATTGGCAACACCTTCAGGTGTGTTCCCCTTCAGGGTTCCTTGTTTGAATGTCACCTAGTCAATGGCTAAATACCGTCTGTGTCAAAGGAATTAGGTGATACCTCTTTCCGGGCATGTGTCTACTTCACAGAAAAGTCCATTTTATTTGTCACTAGTTGGCAGGATGGCTAAAATCTCTAGACAGAGAGCTTAAGAACTGAAGTTATATGAAAGCTGAGATGCCATTTTCTTTAGGAAGAGGTCATTGAAAGGCTTGGGTGAAGAAGAGACATGTGGAAAGAGGATGCTTGTTCTGGCTTTGGTTGTTTTTTGGTTGGTTGGTTGGTTTTTTTCCCTCCACTAAAGAAAGAACATCATTTCATGACTAAAATGAAGAAAAGCAACTAAGAACGAATGCCTGTCATTCCTTTCGTATCTACATATACTTTCCTTGTCATTTTTATTAGAGAATATTGGCATTTTAACAGGCCAGTTGGTAGCATTTTAGAGATACTAAAGAAAACAAATTAATGATGGAGCATCCATTGTTTAATCAAGAATTATTTGCTAGATACTGGAGATTTTTGAAGGACAAGAACAGTTTCTGAAAGACTAAAGTAAATGCCATATCTTTTATCAGCAGTAAATGTGCAAGAAGTTAAAGTCTGTGTCCCTTTCAGGTTTCTAAGATTTGTAGAGTTGTAAACATTCTAGCCAAATTGCAGAATGCCAGCAGAATCCTATTAAAAATATTATTATAAAGTTCTTTATAAAAACTTTTTTCCTATTTATGTTTTTATTGGCTCTCTGTAGGATATGGGTTCATAACCCAGTCATAATCAGATCCACTCTGAAATTAGAAATGGGAATGAAGCCACTTTTCCACAAGTTAGAGAGTAAATGACGTTTTGTGCCAGCAAAAATGCGACTAATAATGATTCTTCCTAAAGTCATGAAGTACAAGAGGTGATGTATAAAAACGGTTATCTTGATGAAATATGTCATTAAAAATATTGTGAATGAATGCAATTCATTTCTTTCCACATCTGCAAAGTAAAAAATGAGTGTTTTGCCTATTTATTTTAACATATTTTGAATACTGTAAACATATGCCAGTATAATTTATATTGTCAGTTAACATTTTATATGCTTCTACCTCTAGAAATTTCCAGGGATTGTTTAATGTTGTGGACTTTTAAAGCAATTTAAGATGAAAACAAATACAAAGAACTGTGGGGCAGCACAATTATTTCTTAGAATTCAAGGGGTTTTTTATTCTTGGAATAAAACACTGGGACTTAAGGGAACTGGAAAACCAGACAGAGATGAGAATTCCTATCCTAACATGTCAAAATATGATCTTATGGGTATGTCTAATTTTGTTAGAATAAATAGTAGTTATATGTTCAGGTTCTTCATGTAGACAATATGGACGGAAATACTCCAATCTAGTTGTGTTGTGGAGCGGGAAGTGATGAGAAATTTGAAAAAAGTGTTTTTATTTTAGTTGCGATGCATGTCGAAAATGAAAGAAAAAGTGTAATTAGTGTATGAATTTCTGTGCATTACTGAGCTGAGAAGTATGCTGTGTGTAGGATCTTTCTAGTAGGTTTTACACAAGCTTGTTGCCTCAACGTGCAGATTATTGCGGAAGGGGTTTGGTGGTGCCCTAACCTGGAACATTGTTCTGTGTTGGTTCCATTGGAGCGTCTATGGCAGCAAGACTCCTTTGAAGGAGTCAAGGGCCAGAATTGATAGTTTGTACACTGTGAAAGATGAAAGAATTCATTATGTTCTCCCCAGAGCTATCTGAGATTCATGGGTGTTTCAAGGGTCTGTAGTGCTGAAGGACCCAAACTCCAGCGAGAGGACTGAAAATGAACTTCCGTAACGTGAAATACCTGAAATTTCCACTCATTTGTACAAGGATAATTGCTGTGGGAGCCAGGGGAAGAAATGATGTCCAGATTTTCATACATGACAGTTAATGCCATAGGTAGAAGAAACCATTTGCTCTTGAGCATCTCAGGGTAAATCGGTCATTAACACAATAATGTGATTTAAACTATATTTCTAAACTAAATTATATATGCTGAAATACTTGAAATCCTTATGGCTTTAATATCCAAAAAGTGTATACCAGAACCAAAAATACCTTTTAGAGAGTCTAGTTTATGGCATATTCATCATCAGGGATTATGGAGATCATGATTTTAAACTTGTGAATAGAAGAAAATGGACAGACTGTTGTGTAGTGCTTGGATATAATTTATGTATCTTTGGGACATAGATCCCAGGCAGATGCAAAGTGATCCATTCAAACAAAGTCATAGTGTTGGTTAATAATTCACGTATATATATATATGTATAAACAGTACTATTGGGTGATGTCAGAGGAAAAACTGTGCTTCATGGCACACTGTGTTTTGCAGTAACCAAGACATGCTCACTTTCGATGTACGACAGACTTTTGGTTTTATTTCTCTTGGCTGTTCTGGTCCTTTGGCAAACTTGATCAAAGAATTTATTTCAGAATAGTCAACAAAACCCCAGGAGTTGAGGTGGACTGTGAGTCTTCTCTACATAACGGCTAAAACCATTTAAAGAAGAGTTGAACTGAGATTACAGATCTGGCTCGAATCTCCAAGCATGCCTAATGTGGAAAAACAATAAGGAAAAGAAGGTCAGTTCCATGAAGAACATGACGTTTGTTGCAATGATAGCAGTTGAATGTAAAGTGTCACAACAGTGGATAGTTGAGACAGCAGGTATGTACTATTGGTAGACATGCTGGGTTCAGATAAAATTGTTCATTGACAACTAGCAAATAGGCATGCTGAGGCAGAGTGATGCTGTGCAGAACGCTTTGGCTTGGTTATATTTCACTCCTTTATCAACAGAAAGAGCTGGTGTGCGTTTCATGATGCAGTGTGAACCTCACCTTCCTTGCTTGATGGTGGGATCTCTTCCTGCTACCTCTCCTAACAGTGCATTTCGTGATAAAGATATTTACTGAAGACAGTAGTCAGTTCACCTCAGTAACATTTGCAACTTTGAGTGAGGTTTACTTTTTGTCATAGCGTAAATTCTAGGCATGTTTTCTCTTTTGCAGCCTTTTGTATATGCCTTGTACCAGAAACACTGTAGCCGTTTTCTTGCTCAGAAAGCAGTGTGTTGAGTTTTATCATTTTCAACAAGGACCCCAGTGGCTAAACATTTTTTTCAACACTCATTTGTATTTGCAACCCTGATTTTTATACCTGCCACATTTTTTCTGTAGACACATCTCAATCCCTTCAGTCCTTCCCCTGTTCCACTGCCTGTTTGTGCTTTACTGCCTTCCTGTTTTCTTTCCTTTCTTCCATTCACCAAGGACATTTCTTTTTCTTCATAATGACTCATCTTTTTCTTTCCATCTAATTTTCAGAGTATCTCAGCATCAGTAGACAGTGTTTGGGTAATGTGTATGTAATTTAGTGCCGCCTGTGCCAGCGATGCCAGCTTTTATAGGCTTCACATGGCTGAGAAGAGACCTGCTATATGGGTTTTGTGGGTGTCCACTGAATTCCAGCATCTGCCACAGGAATATCTGACTACCAGGGAAGAAATTGGAAGTGGCTGTTTAACTTAGGTGAATATGGAAGAAGTTACCTGGGAGTTACAGTGAGAACTCCATACATTTAATACCATTTTGATGACCGTCGGCACGTTTTTCTGGGCACCGTGGAAGAGCCCACACTGAGTAAAAGCTGATGCAAGCCCCAGCCTGAGGACACTGGAGCAGGAGGCTCCTCCTTGCACAAAGTGGGCTTTAAGCTTTGCATTAAAAAGGGTACGTGCTATGCGTTGCAACACGATTAACAGTCCATTTATATCCTCTAGAAAGACAGCAGCGCAACTATTGCCTTAATAATGAGCAGACAAAGGTTGCAGAGCATGTTGCTAGGTCAGGCAAACTCAGACGGTCTATCGCCAAGAAAAGAGACACCGTTGCGTTCAGAGCATGGCGACTGATTGTCCTCCCCTCTCATCTTGTTTATGCTGTGTGATTGGGTTAGCACTTCTTTGTAGCTTGTTAAGGATAATAGTGTTTAGCAGTAATTGGAAGCAGTGACTGGTGATGTAAGGGAGACTATAGCGATACTGCAAGCATGGCCACCAGTCCTGTACCTCTGGCAGCACGTTTGTTCAGCCGCGTCAAACCCTGTCTCAAAAAAATGAAAAAACAGCTTTGAAGTACAATCCTGCTAATTTGTTTAATATCTGCTAAATTTGAACTTGATACACTTTTCTGAATAGCCAAATGGCAAATGATTTCAAAACAGACCTTCCTGGATTTTGTGTTCCTTCAGGATTACTGAAACAAATAAGTAAATATTCCAAAATAAGGAAGCTGTCATTGATTAAATATGACATGCTAGGATGTTTAGAAAAGGAAAACCCAAGCTGCATGTGTCATCCATGCAGAAAGCAGTTTTTGGCCATGTTGGCCTGGCTGCGGTGGGTATGCCTGTGCTCAACTTGGTCTTTCTACACCTTGGAGCTCTTGGCTTCAGCCTTTAGGTCTGTTACTTAGCCCATTCTGTGTACCTTGTCAGCAAGTTGTCAAGGTAGCATCCAACAATTTGTCTTTCAACGTGTTTCCATGATAAAGATACAAACTACTAGAAGCTGTCACTGCATATTCAGAGTGTATTCTAGGTGTGCCAAGTCTGCTGAACTCAAGTTTAGTTCTTCTTTCTGAGACAAAGTATTCCCCTTTTGTCCTAGCAGATCACTGATTCTCCCCCTCACTCTGCTCTCATGGGACCCCACCTGGAGTACTGCGTCCAGCTCTGGGGACCCCAACATAAGAAGGATATCGACCAGTTGGAGCGAGTCCAGAGGAGAGTCATGAAGATGCTCAGAGGGCTGGAGCACCTCTGCTATGAAGAAAGGCTGAGAAAATTGGGCTTGTTCAGCCTGGAGAAGAGAAGGCTCCAGGGAGACCTTATAACACCTTCCAGTACCTGAAGGGGCCTAAAAGGAAGCTGGAGGGAGACTTTTTACAAGGGTCTGTAGTAATAGGACAAGGGGTAAGGGGTTTAAATTGAAACCAGGTATAATGGATATCAGGAAGAAATTCTTCACAGAGAGGTTGATGAGATACTGGCACAGGTTGCCCAGAGAAGCTGTGGATGCCCCATCCCTGGAAGTGTTCAAGGCCAGGCTGGATGAGGCTTGGAGCAACCTGGTCTAGTGGAGGGTGTCCCTGCCCATGGCAGGGGGGTTGGAACTACATGGTCTTTAAGGTCCCTTCCAACCCAAACCATTCTGTGATTCTATGATTCTGTGATCACAACGTACAAGTCCAAACAGGAAGAATTAGTCAAGGCCATGTAAAATAAACACAAAAATTCACGGTATTTGCAATGTTGTTATGAGGAACATCCAGGAAATTGGGCCATTTGCATCATCTAAGCGTATACAGATCACTGTTTTTTACATTATGGAAAAGCATGTAGTTCCATACAAAACCTATACATCATAAAAGAAAACAAATGACAGTGCACACACATTTCATGTCCTGAGAAGAAATAGCAAAGCTAAATTGTATGAATTATAAGCATGTAATTTACCCCATGCCAAATGTTTATGGATGTTGGGGTGATTAAGACTATGAAAAAGCATGTTCAAATTACAGTAGGTTTTATAAAATGACATTAATGAAGAAGTAGAGTTAGCTATCACACAAATACTTGTCATAATGAATACAGATTTTAAGGTTGAAAATATATCTTGCTTTAGAAAACAGCTTTTAGTAGTAATACACAGGGAAGCTAATATAAAGTTCCTAAAGATAGATAATTTTAATTGAAAACTTTGTTGCCCTTGTTTCTTATATCACAGTGAAAAAAAATATGTTTTTTCTCATCTTTATACTCTTTTCAGCTTGATTACATTTACAAAAATAAAACATGGAGTCTTCTTTACTGGTACTGTGACTTTTTAACATGTATAGAGTTAGGTTTAAAAGTTAGGTGTTCAGTATAATCACATAAAGACTTTAATAGACTAAATTGTCAACTTATGTATTTTAACACGTTGTATTGGAAAGATTTTACCATTAAAGACTGAACTGAGAGCCACATCATGACAAGGCAACGTATCAGTCTGTGAGAAGTACAAAAGTACCACTGCTATTAGTGATTTTAAACATCAAGAGATTATGGTTTTGAGTATCATTGGAGCTGGACATTTTCAGATTGAGAGGACTGGTACCATATTGATCGATTTAGACATCATCCCTGCTCAAAAGCTGTATATACTATAAAATCTAAAAACATGAATTAATAAAATTAAAAGACCTATGTGTTCTGATGATGAACTGTAAATAACGAGAAGTGTGAAACTATAGCCTCTCCCTATATCTTGCTCTGTCAATTTACCTTGCTTCTTTGTGTGGAAGCTTTCCTGTGTGCTATGTTCCACAGCCTGAAAACAAAATCAGGATAAATCTCTGGTCTAGGAATCCAGACAGTCTAATTTTCTTTTGTTGTTCGTGTTTATCTCATCACTTAAGTCTTACTCTGTGTTTGTGCGTGGGGGTGCACATGCACATGCGTCAGCTTCTTTTTCTGTATTATCAGGGTGGATTTGTAGCACTTGTCATAGCACAGCCTTTGTGAAAGCTTTCTTTCATTGCGTCTAAACCCACACAAAAGCAGGCTCCTTTTTTTACAAGCTAGCATTTAGGAAATCTTAACTATATTTAACGGATAAGATCTTTTGGGTGGTCAAGAAAAAGATGCAAGGAAGTAAATTCCTCATTCATGTTATCAGCTTGCCATGCTGAAGGTGTCTTCTGATGAGACTGGTGAACTGATGAGAAGAGAAAATAGAATGGATTCTCAACACAGAAGGTCACAGGGATGTTCTCGTTTAGTAGGTAAATTCCAGTACAGTTTCTTAAGGAGCAATAAAATTTAGCATTTGCAAATATGGAAATAATACTTAGGGATAATGTCTTGAAAGAACTGTCTTGTGGTTCAGTTTCTGTGAAGGGACTTTTCTTGTTTTGTGTCTGCTTGCTTAAGTACGCGAAGTTTAGGCAAAACTGTCATGCACACAGGTCTTTTCCTTCTGACCAGGGTGGTATCTTTGTCCTGATATATGATCTCTGAATGCACGTTTCTGCATTGCTTGGATGCACTCTGAACACCATGGCAGCCTCAAAGTAGACCTGAATTTCCCTTGTACGCAGCAGTCCAAGTCATCACAGCAGTAATTCAGCCTTGGTGTCTGTAGCAAGCTATCTTCTCTGCTTCCAACAGGATTAATAACTCACAGCTTGTATCTCAAATGCGAGGGGTATGACCGATGTCTCTCTCCTCCTTCACAGCTCGCAGTGCCATTTCCCTCTCCTTTAGTTAAACCCCTTTCTTTTCTGCATATCTTGTGGGCCCAGCTTTCACCTGGTGAGCGTGTGGAGCTTGCCAAACCAGCTGTTCTCCATGGACACCCACGGGAGAGCTCCTGAAACAGTCAAGGAAGTGGCTGGAGTGTATTTTTTTGGGTCTTTTGAGCTTTTGGTGAAGTTGTTCTTCTATGTATGATGCATGTATGCCAAGTTAGGACTTAATTAAACTCTGCATTCTTCCACTGCTCTTTTCCATTTTTGATATTTAAAAATAAACCAGAACCAAATGCTGACATTTACGTTCTCAGTCGGCTCTGGAGCTGGAGAGTAAGTTATGGAAACAGGACTAACGGCAAAGTTTTGCTGTACCACATCTCCCTAAATGGCAGGCAACAAGAGGTAGGTAGCCAGAAAACATGTGCAGACTTAGGCATTTTGAGGATGACATTTCAAAAAAAAAGGAAAAAAGATAAAATTGACACTGGAGACAAGGACATGTGGCACTTGTCTGGCGTTTTCATTTGGGATTGATGAGTTGAAGTCAACATGTTACTGCCTGCAACTTGCAGGGAGATTTAACCATCTGTACTCTCATGTCTCTGTAGATTGCATCTGGAGCCTAAAAGGCATAATAGGAGGACCAGCGAGAATTCAGGATGTTGTTTAACATTTTGATTTGCAAAGCAAACTTTGGACATCACATCCTACAGTCACATGGAGAAGGTTTTATTTCAGCAGCAATCCACACCTGGTTTGAAAAATAGCACTTAATACTAAAAACTGGCACAGAAATGTTATTCAGAGGCAGTATAATTGTCAGAGCTGGGTTATGTTTGCGGGTATAGAAAAAAAACACACAAATGAAAGGTTCGTGCTAAGTTGTTTCAATTTATGATTAATGCTTGAGCTACATCATGGTTTTTTCACTTTGCAATTTGTATTAAATACTTTGGTAGAAAACCCTTTTTACTGCTGGTGTCTCAAACCCTGTAGTCCCCAGTTCATACAAGAAAGTCTACCCCAATCAGAGAATAGTGTTGGAGTAAGGATGCTCCCGTGAGTTTTGCTTTGGAGAACTGAGCTTCAATCGTTTGCAGTCTGTAGCTTGGAGGAGTTTTTCAGCTTCTCAAGTTTGCTTGAAGAACTGTGATTTCCTTGTAGTGCATGTTCCTCTTTCTATTAACGAATATACATATATTCTGGATTTTTGGCTTGCTGCATATCAGACTTCATGGGAATTATTTCTAAGAAGAAGATTAATATTTGGTAGTTAAGTGAAGGTAAACAGACTGGCATTCTAAAAATGAAGTTATATTGAAAATGAGATAAATGCTGTAGTTAAACAAAAGGTAAATCTTTGACGGCATGCTGGCACAGAACATCTGTAATTGCCGTGCCACTTGGAAAGCTTTACCAAGAGATGGGTAATAGGGTGAAAGCTTAGGAAGAGTGTTTTGAAAGCTTAGGCTTTCTGTGTGATGCACTGGGAAAAACTTGGGAAAAGCTGAGTGGGTCGAGACTTTTATTTTGAGAAAAAGGCTTCTCATATATATGATGTGGCAAAACTATGAGAAAGATGCTTAATGTCACTTTAGATTTTATGTGCTTTTCTTTAGAGTTTCTTATTTTCATTCTTTCATTTTAGCAGAGATATATGGAGTGATGGGACACACAAATGTTCTCAGGACTGGAGATGCCTGTGAATTGTGATAATGTGCTAACAGTCCTGAACACTTCACTGTCTGTTTCTGTATTCAAAAATGATGAATTCATATGCATGCTGTTGTACATATGGCCCAGTTGTAATGCAGCATAAACTTACGGGCAATGAATGCTCTTTCTCATTTCTGACTATAGACCGAGCTGGTATCATTGCCTGCTCTCAAGTTTGCTTCTTATCTGTGCCTCAAGAATGTTTTCAGTCATATTTTTTAGATTTGGACATACTAGCGGAGATTTCTTTCTAGCCACATGCTTCCTTTCACCTGAATTAGTTTGAAAAACATCAATTAAAACAATCCAGCGCACTTCAGAAAAACAAAAAAAGAAGGAGAAGGAAACACAGATGCTTTTGCTTACATTTAGCTACCAAAAATAAATGAAAACAAGCAACCAGGAAAGAGCTGTCAGAGTCACTTTAGAGCAGAGATTTGCAGCTGTGGATGGATCTGGCCTTTGGGACAGATTCTGTGAATATCTACTGGCATTTGGTGACATTGGAAGCCTTTGAAAAGCAGGTCAATTCTGCCAGGTTAGTGACTGTGGGATGTGCCGGCCGTGGCTGGAGAGGGCTTTCTGGGGCCGTGAGGGGTGTAGGGAACTGGGAGCGACCCCCAGGCTTGTCCCTGGTGCTTGCTGTGGTGGCTGGATACCAGCTTCCACGGAGGAGCAGATGCTTGCCAGGACTTGGACACCTGCATGAGGGCTCATGACGAAAGGAGCCAAATGGGATGTGCAAGCAAGGTGTCTCTTCCCACACCTCTTTTTTGAAGGTCCTCCTGCATTTCTATAGCCTGGAACTCATGAACCTATCGCCTCTAGACATTTGCTTCGGAGCTAAGACATAGATGTTCAGGCCTGGAGTTCTCTCACTAAAGTTAATTACACAAGCTAATTCTTTCTGGTCCATCATGAGATAACCAAAGAAAACGGGACTAACCTGGCCACGGACCTTTATGTTGTGTTAGAGCAAAGGCGATACCGATGCGATTTGCACATGGTCTACCTTGGCTCCATTTCTTAATTAATAGCACAGTGGTGTTAGAAGGTTGGCTGGATTTCTTTCCCTTTCCTGCATTTCCTCTGGCACGAGAGCTTTTTCCTTCACGTTTCTTAGGGTAAGCTGTTGCATTTCCTTCAAAGCTCGAGTCCGTAGCAGGATCCAGGCTGATGTATTTAACTGGATTTTGAGCCTCTGCCTTTCCTCCCATGGGTATGTGTGACGCATGATACTGGCCCTCCTGAAATAAATTAATGTAACAAAATAATTTCAATCGTTCAATGATTTAAACAAATAATTTTAAAACAATGAGTATACATTATGCATGCTTAGTTCCCATCTAAATCAGACCGTGCCCTAATTAAGATAAACTGACTTTTCTCTTTATTTACAGGAATTAGACTGAGTGAGGTTTTGTTCTCCCTAGCAAAACCTGGATTCTTCCAGCCTCGCGTGGCTGTTTCCGTCCAGTCCAACTGGCCCTGCTCAAGCTGATTGATTGCTGTTTGCCGTCAGGGCAGGGTATAGCAATAAGGAAGCTTCTTCTGACCTGGCCTGATGAGAGACTGAGGATTAACCACTTTGGCACTGAGCAAAGGGGCCTTGCTGCCTCTTTAGCTGGGCAGAGAGATTTGAGGTGCTGTGGGGAAATAGTGGTTTGGTCATAGATCCAGAGGCAGTTTTAGTAACTGCTAAAAGGAATACACTAGTTCATGTCACATAATTGTATGGAGGTTTAAATTGTATTATTATTAATATTCAGTTTTATCTAAGATGGTGCTGTGGTTACACAGGTGACAGGAAGAAAGCTGTCTGCTTCTGAACAAGGTGATGAACCAGTCTCCTCCCTGCTGCCTTGCTTGCTAGCATGCATAAAATAAACATATCAGGTGGGATGAATTATGCTTGCCCTCATCCGTACATTGCTGAGGGAGAGAAAAGCCTGTTCATGTGCTTTAACACATCTCTGCTTTCATCTTTTTCCTTATTTTGCCATTTAGTCTTGCCAAAAGGAGGGGATGAGACTGGAGAGTTGGGAGCGATTTGGGTCACCATGACTGTGTTTGAAGTGTATTGGGTAGTTAATGGGTAAGAATTAATTCTAATTACCTCCTTTCCCACTGCCTGCTGACTTGAATCTCATTTCCCCTTACCTTTCGCATCAGTCCTCCTTTTATTTTATTTTTTACCTTCCCTTGACCTTCAGAAAGGTGCTGCCTAAATGAATATTTAAACAGGCCCATTGTGGATATGAGTGAATTTAGACATTGTCTGGAGAAATCAGCTGGGTTAAACTGGTACCCAGAGATACACTTGGGGACCTTTCCTCCTCCAAAGGCACCTGGTAGGGTTCCTCTCACTTGTTGCTGCTGAACACACAGAAACAGAACTCCCGTGTAACAGATATTAACATCATTGGCTACCTTTATGGCTAGTTTTATACAACAGTTCCCTAAAAACCTTTCACTCCTATTAAGACATACCCACCATAAATTTTAAGCATACAAAAAATAAGAACCCGTGTTAAAATTAGCCATGAATACATTGAACAAAGCCACCCCAAAGAAACATGTTGCTTGCAGTCGGCTCACATATTCAATAATGTACTTGAACTGCCAGAACATTAGCATACTTGTGAAATTTGAGGTTAACAGTGTTTGTAAAAATTTGTATTGCTTTGCATCAGTTGCTGAGCTGGAGCGCACAAACATTATTATAAATAAACAATTTCACATGCCACTGGGAATTTTGTGAAAATCTTTCAGCAACTCCTGTTTACACATGTAAATTGTATTTCTTATGCACACATGAAATATGACCTGGGCGTTGCATCCTTTCATTGCACATCTTCAAGCTCTTAAATGTGTTCAGAAAAGACACATATCATTTTTAAACAATACAAATCAAGATTTTAATGTGAAATATTGCTATTTCTCAGTTTTTACCACCCAAAGTGCAGAATCTAAAAATAAAATTGCTGGCAAGTGCTTAACTGCAATAGCATAAGGAAGCTTCTCCAGAATAAATAAATAAACCGGCCTTTAGCTAAAGCATTGGAGTAAAATGAATGTATTTCATCTGGGAAGCCACATATTTGGAAGGTGGTATGCTATGGCTGGGTTGTCCAATTTATCGAGGCAAAACATTTTGCTGAACGTTGCTTGCAACTGCTCTGGAAACCCTTATGATACCACATTTTCCACTGCGCAGAGGCCATTAAAACTAAGTTACTTGGAGAAACAGTAGCCACTAAATTATGGATGTATTAGCACCTAAACGTGCAGTAGTAAAGAATTCTAACTTTGTAAACAAATAAGTAATTTTTAAAACAAAAGTGAAAATTAGCCGTAAGATACTTTATATACCTGGATGTCTCAGAGTAACCATGAGAACAGTCTGGGCTTCCTGTTCGCTTGCAGGATCTGAGCATGTATATTTTTTTCTTAACTGAAAACAGGGGTGTGAGGAACTACTGTACAAGCACTAGGAAAAATAATTATGCTGTTGTTGACTTACAAGTCGGAATAGAGGTATCTCACTGCAGATATATTCTTGTGCTTATCAGCCAAGTTGGGGGGTTTTTTCCTGTCTATGTCAGAACTGTTTTGTAGTCAAAAGTGTCGTATCCTGCTGACAAACTACAAAATGTATATTTTTACAATATCATTAAATGTTATATCAAATATTTTTAACACTGGAATTTTTTCCTTCATTCCAACACATTAGACCCAAACTACATATGTATAAATGTTGGGGTTTTAATTAAAAAAAAAAAATTATGTGTTTTGTGTTTTGTTCTGTTTATAATTACAAAGAGAAATTTGAAACTAAAATAAAAATGTCTGTCATCTTCTATTTCTAGTGCTTGTATTTTGCAGCAATTATCTGAATTTTAAAAATAAACTTTGTATAAAAGTAAACATTGATATGTCATCTGTACTATATCCAAATATGGTGCAACTAATTTACTTTCTAGGAGAAATATTTTTATTTTTGCTCACAGAAAAGTAACAAAACAGGGATAGTATAAGTGCATGTTGAACCTCTGGCCATCAGGTTGACCAAAGTATTGGGACATACTTTCAATGAAAAGGTGATGTGATGGCCCGTAGGAAGCAAATGAATCGCCCCAGCCAGTTGCGCAGCCTGTTGAGATGTGATACAGGATTTACAGCAGACTTAAAGCCTTCTGCTTGGCAGCGTAGGGCCATAAAGCATAAGAATCATTAAATTCAATCCCATAAAATGATTGTTTTGTGGCTCCACAGCGTGAGAAGCCTTTCGCCATTTTGGCATATTCTGTATAATAAATCTTGCGCTCTGGCTGGCAAATTATCAAAAACAATGTCCTACAAGTTGAAAAATTCACCAGATTATTCCTTTACTATGATGTGAAGTTTTTCCATTACTAATGAATTAAGTATTAAAATCAAAACAACTCTGAGTTCACTATCCAATCTGGAGTACACATTTCTCTGCAAGCAAGCAGCAAGAATACATTTTTTTTTTCTTTTACTTTCTCTTTTCCACCTTCTTCGTCCAAATGGGGGAGAAAAAAAAGGAAAAAAACCCAAAACCCAACCCAAAACACAATAGCCAGTGTAGTAACAAAGGCCATGTGTTGATGACAATATTTTATTTTACTTATTTTAAGGAACTATCATCACATTAGACACAGAAAACTTCTAGTTAGAGGAGATGCTGAAGATATGTACATAATGGTCACATACCAAAAGTGATGAGTTTTATACCTCTTACTTCATGCTTCAGGTTTTACTTTTCAAAGCAGTATCTCTGCTTAGAATGGTGTAACTCCAAACAGACTTTGGTCCCATATTTGAAGCAAGAGCTTAAAGATAGAATTATCACTGCTTACACGTTGATTTTTATTTATTTTTTTAATTCCGTAGAGTAACTACATTTTCTACATCATTTTAATGTATTAGTTTGCTTTTGCATTTTTTCAGGTCTTGCACATAATGCTTCCATTGTGTACATATATATTTATTAAACGCATTACCTGGGATGTTTCCTAAAGTTCAAAGTTGATAAGATTTTTTGTGGGGTCCCTAACCATAGGATTATAAATGCTGGCTTGAGGTGACTACATTTGGAGGACCTTTTTTTCCACTGCCAGTCAAAACTTCGTCCTGAAGCTGTTTGCAAGTATGTTCCCAGTTTGATGAGCTTTTTCATCAAACGGGGTTGTCGGGTTTAGATTCAGAAATTCACCGAAGGTGAATGGTTGTGGTGACTTGTTAGTTGCGCTTCTATCCTTGTGTTTTCCTGGTTAATAGCTTTAAGCTACAAGTTTAGAAAGAATTTTGAAGGTGGTTCTCCATCTGGTCTGTGCATTTGTAAATTTTGCATACATGATTATCCTTTCTGGGAACTGTTGCGTCTTTCCTGGGTAGATCTGTTGATCTGTTAATCAGTAATTCTTTAAGTATTTTGTGTAATATGGAGGTGCTCCAGTTGATTTTTAGCAGGACCTGTTGTGATAGGACAAAGGGTAATGGTTTTAAACTAAAAGAGGGTAGATGTAGGTTAGATATAAGGAAGACTTTTTATGGAGAGGGTGGTGAAACACTGGAACAGGTTGTGCAGGAAGGTGATAGATGCCCCATCACTGGAAACATTCAAGGCCAGGTTGGACTGAGCAACCTGACCTAGTGGAAGGTGTCCCTGCTCTTGGCAGGGAGGTTGGAACGAGATGATCTTTGATGTCCCTTCCAGCACAAACCATTCTATGATTCTATGATTCTGTGATAGTGTTGCCTCTCCTGAGTACTAGGATGTTCACTCTGACTTTGGGGAAGCTCAAGCTTGACATCCAGTATCCTCCCTGAGTGGTCTTGCTACAGAGCTATTGCACAGATGGGAAACTACTACCATTTTGTCCTCATTTTAAAAAACTACTCTTTTATTGTCCCAGTTATTTTTACTGTCCACGTGTCCACAAACAGAAAGTGTTGGGATGTTTTCCTAGTTCAGCTTGGAAATTACTGTCTTTGAGTAAAGAGCCAAAAAGATTTTTCCAGTTGACCCCACAAAAGACAGTCGCTGTCTGAAATCAGAGTGGAACTGAAGCTGTGTATGAAATACGCCTCCCCAGATCCAGGTTATCATTTCAAATTGTAACGTATCTGCCTGAACACTACTTTTGCACCCTTTGTTCTGGGCCACTTTCATAGTAATCATCTTGGTTTTGTGGCCTGACTGCTTGAGACCTGTAACTCCAGTGAAGTGCACCAACCCAGACCAAAAAATAATATACATGCCTTTTTAATGTTTGCAGTGACGAGAAGCACTTTGTCTGCCCTGCTTCTGGAAGGTATCCTGAAAAATGGGAATTAATAAATGGATCAAATCCTTGCGAGAGGTCCAAATTTGTCCAAACAAATTGGCATTAATAATCATTAATGTCATACTAATGTTGTACTAGCTCTAACTGAGTCCTGCTGCGCTATGTGATACGTGCCTGTAATAATAGAAAATACGATAGTATTTCGCTTCCTCCCATTTCCCAGCAACGCGGACAGCTATGTTTATTTGAAATCAGCCTTACTGAACATGAGGTCTGTGACAAATACACCAGTTTCTTTGTCTGTATGTGGCAGACTCACGTAACCAGCGTTTTATCACCAGCGTGAGATTTGAGGTAAGTCTGACTGTCACAGTTACATAGTTTTGAGAAGTTTATGAGCAGCTTTGCTCTGAAGTGTAGCCTGGAAGGCTGGGGGTTTGTTGCCCTTTCCGCAGGTGCTGGAGGGGGTTACCGCTCCCAGTGTTTGGCTGCGGTGGGGTTATTTGCCATTTGATACGTCTGTTCAGTGTGGCCTTCTGCCTCTAATAGACATTAAAAAATCAGCATAACCCCCAAATTCTTATTTTTTAGCATAATGTGTGAGAGGGTTTGTGCTGTATCTGTATGGTATTCCTGGTTAAGTCGTTTAAGGCAGACTATCTAAATATAATTGTTATCATTGTATTGGAACAGACTTATTAAAGACTTATAAAACGTGTTGAGAATTCAGCAAGCGACACGGTTCCCCTTAGCTGGATTTTTATCGCCCTGATATGGGCTATATGTCCTTCTGGGTTACATATTTGGGGAGGGTGTTAATTACTGCCATATCTGTCAGCAGTGTTGCAGTGCTTTGATAAAAGGCTATTCTGCTCACAATCAAATGACTAAGAAGTTATTTTTGGCTTTGTTTATGGAAAAAAGACATTTTGCGAGATTATAGTTGGAGTCTGTGGAGCAAAAAAGATGAATAGTTTCTTGGCATTGTAACTTGGAGAGAAGCAAGGAGAAGCAGGACCTCTGAGATCTTCAGTCATCATGGGGAGCTGGTGGTCTGGTTTGAAGATGCGAGCGACTGTATGCAAATCCTCATCATGCTTGTGCATGGTTAAAAATTAACTCCTTTTACATATTGTTCTACATGAGGATGAAGCATGTTGGAAACTGGGTGCTTCAACCGTCAGCACCTTCCATGTGAGGAAAGGCTGAGAGAGCTGGGTCTGTTTAGCTTGGAGAAGAGGAGGCTGAGGGGGGATCTTGTCAATGCTTGTCAGTATCTAAAGGGTGGGTGTCAGGAGGATGGGGCCAGCTCTGCTCAGTGGTGTCCAGTGACAGGACTAGGGGTAATGGCCATAAACTGGAAAACAGAAGGTTCAGCCTGAACATGAGGAAACCCTTCTTGCCTGTGAGGGTGCCAGAGCCCTGGGACAGGCTGCCCAGAGGTGGGGGAGTCTCCTTCCCTGGAGACTTTCCAAAGCCGCCTGGACTTGTTCCTGTGTGATCTGCTCTAGGGGATCCTGCTCTGGCAGGGGGGTTGGACTAGATGATGTCTAGAGGCCCCTTCCAACCGCTAACACTCTGTGAATCTGTGTGAATTACTGTTTCACAACATTCTAGGATTGTGCTTCCTTTATTCATTTCCTAGTGAACTGACATAATATATTATGTCACCATTCTGGGCATAAAATTTATTGTTGGGATATTGTTAGCAGTTGTGATAATTTAAATTTAAAAATGTTAGTGTATGGGTTGCAGAAGTGAGGTGGTTTTACGCAAAAATGGTATTAGAAAGACAAAATTAGATGGGAGAAAATACAATGGCAGACACAAAGCTGGACCTCATGGGGTACAAGAAGGGTATAGTTTGCCCAAATGCTATTTTACGAATAGATGATAGACTCATCCGTGCAAATAAATGGGGCTAAGGCTTATCCTCGGTGACTAGTAGGCTCTTAATGTGATACGAGTACATTAAAGGAAGTACCCACTAACAGAAAGATAACCTGTGTGAAGAGACAGTCTTCAGCTAGTTCCAGTTTGCAGTAAACTTGAATTTATTATGAAATTAGAACTTGTTTAGCATTTAAACAAACTTCAGAGAAAAAAAGTCGCTTGCTTTTTCATGACAAATAGCACTCAATTTATTCTCAGTATATTGCTGGCCAGAGTTAAACCACGAGAAGTTAGTAAATTTTTCCCAATACATAGTACAGTTCCCTTATGCATATACTGATTGATGGTCGGGCTTATTTTCATAAACATTTTTTATATCACCCCAGTTTCATGAGGGATCGCTTTTTTTTTTTTTTCTTTTTCCTATAGTTGATCCTGATTGTGTATTTGGCTTTGACTGGGTTATCAGACTGTCAGAAACTCGGGAGGTCTTATTCCAGGAAGCAGCTTTGTTGCTGGGGCCGGGAAAAGATGCTGCAATGCAAAGTGAGGCAAATTCAGAATGACCAGGTCCTGTGTGACTCAGGACTGAGCACAGAAGCTGCTGGCCCACACAGTGCTTGTCTGTTGTGTCTCCATTTGCCCACTTCTGGTTTAGGGCAGTTTTAAAAATGAGGCTATTCCTGACACCAGAGATTACAGAGAAACTTTTATGGTTTCTTGTTGAAAAGAAAGTACTATACAGATTGGTACAATGCTGGAGAGCTGGGAAGCTGTTTTTCACACCACACCCCCACCTTTATCAGGAGGTGGATATAATGTGTGGATGTGCATTGTGGTTTATAGCGATTTGAATTGGTTTTGTCTACTTTATTCAAGTAAGGGGTTTTTTCCATATGTAGTTTTTCTTCCTGTTTACAATTGTGATATATCAGTCAATACTTACTGTGGTATACTATTTACATTTTATTTCAAAAATGTTTAAGTGCTACAGGTTTTAGACCCAGCATGTTTGACGTACAACCAAATGTGAAAATTTACAGCGTTACCTCTCTGTAGTAGTCTATTCTGTGGCTAAAGAAATAGTATTTTTGGGTTTTTTTCAGTTCAATAGCTAAAGATACTATTTTGGAATTGAAATGAAATTGCATTTTCTCTAATTTTATGTAGGAAAAATAAGTCTCTTAATTTTAAATTCCTTAAAGACATGATCATCAGGAGTTTCAGCTCATTTAACTGCAAATACAACTTCCTTTTGATTTGTAGCTCATTTTCCTAAACTGTGTTTTAATTATCTTGGGGAAGGAGGAGGCAGTGTTTGTGTGTATGAATCCAAAAGTCTGATAAAAGTACATAACTATATTTTTAGAACATTATTTTCTACATTTTATGATTTCTAGATACCATCTGAATGCACTTTGACACATACTACTGAAAAATTTACTATTTCACTAGTTCATAAATTAAAATGCAAAACATCAGCAAATTAATACATTTTTTGATACCAAGCTGTGTAAATATATTTTCATTTATATATATATAGGTTCTGTGTGTGTGAAATATATAGCCTGTAACATCCTGGTTAGCAACAAGTAGTGCAAAAAAGTTGTGGTTAGTTGGAAACCAACAGGTTTTACTAGGGAAACAAAATGCAAGAGCAAATATTAAAGAAAATATTTTAATAAATTTAAATGTTTTCCTATTAATTCAAAATCATGCTCTGTTATTACCTCTAACACTTTCATTTTAACATGTAAGGAAAACATTCTTATTAAAAATAAGAGCATTAGATGGGGTAATGAAACTCTTCTATAATTGGCTTTCCTGAAAAGTAATTGTTTCAAAAGCATCACAAAGAAAATCGATTTTATTTTTGGATAAGCTCAGCTCTTTCCAGCTTTTTTCATTGACTCTAAGCATTAAACTCTTTCGATAAAAGGTAAATCCCAAAAAGAAGATATAAGTGCTTTCTTCACCTCCTGCGCAATTTGGCTCAGACCTCTGGAGAAAGAGAGAACAGATTATTTCCCCTTATTTACTCAGATTGGTTTATGCCCATGGGTATGAATTATTATCATGAGAAGGGGAGATCACACTGTGTCTACTGTAATCTACTATCAGTCTATTTCCCTTCCTAGACATGAACAGACTGAATTGATTTCCATCCACCCAGGTTTTCATAATTCTGCACCAGTGTGGAGATGTAATGTGGGACGCTGGCCCTTATGCCTGTGCTTTGGCACCTGTAGCAGAGGCTCTGTCCTGGCTATCCTGAGATTTTTAAAGGATTAAGAGATATAGTTTTATATGGTCTATAATACTGTAAGTGTTAGTTTGGGATCCTGTCACGAATTTGTATTCAAATTTACAGAAATATATTTATCTATCACATCATACATTTGTCTATCACATAGACGTGATATATCACTAGGAACAAGATAATTGAGCATTCACCACAAGTCAGTTGGAAAGTCAGTCAGAAGCACAAATGTGCTTTGAATTAGGAAATAAACCTTCTCAAATGATAATAGGAAATTATAATCTTAAGTAAAAGCACCACTGGTCATTCTTTTCATGAAACAGACTTACGGAATCAGCCTAGGGTTTTATCTACTCTAATTTCCATTCTCCCATTACAGGCCAAAAATGGATTCTTAGAGAAAGAATGAGGGAGACAAGGTTCTCCTTGATGCCTCCCATAGCAACCACCTCAATTTCTCATAAGGAAGGGTTCAGAGCTTTCTGTACTGGAAGCTGAATTCTTTCTGTTGTGCTCAAAGTATATTCCACTGCATAGTCTCACTTTATGTCCCTAAATTTTGAGCAATGAGAAGTAGTGAATGTTCTCTTTTTACTTTGTGATTGTGTTGGCATCCCCACTTTAGTTTTTTCCCCACCCAAAAACCCTATAGTCTGTTATCATCTTTCCTTGTTCTTATACAACACAAAAAGAAGAAATGTGAATCCCTGTATCTGAATTTTTAAAAGTGGGCGTTGATTAGGTTTCACCACGGAAAAGTGCACTAGGCTACAAGAGCGAGTATTTATTGCTGATCACAAGTGGGTTGAAATACAGTTTACTAATTTTATCCTAATGCACTTGAGAGGGAATAAATCCAAGCACTGAAAATCAAAGCCTTATGTGTCCTCCGTTATTTGCTTATGGAAGCAATAATACACAGTAGATGGTATTGCAAACATGAACCGATCCTTTTTCCGTTGAAATTAACGTCAGTTGATTAACTTCAGGAGAAGCAGGTTATGCCTAAATGGTAAATATCGCGTGTGCATTCTTCCAACCCTTGTGAAACAAACAGCAGCATGACCTGATTCTATTTTTATAAATGCAAATTAAAATAAAAAATAGCAGTTGATATTTTTGCTGAGCAATGTTGACCAATACGTGCTTGGTCAGTAATTGCAGTGCTGCTCACTGACTAAAGCTATTTCCTTGAGAGAAATCAATTTTTAAATTATGTTATATTTTCCTATGTACCTTTGATAATTATAAATAAGCTCCTGTCTTTCAACCCAAGGGCGCCCGACAAAAACAAAACCTAGGCAGAATGATGGGTCTAGCAGTTTAACTTCAGTTGTTAGCCGTGAATAAGTGTATCTAAGTGTCCAAAAGCGAGAATGAATGTCAATGGTGTTTCTGGAGTTGCATTGTTTTGAAGTTCCCACGTCCCATATATAGAGAGACAGGAGTGTGTTTATGTGGTGCTCGTAAGCCAGTTAAAAGAATAATATACATTTGGTCTTTGAACTTATAATTCAAGAGAATTTCAGAAGAGAGAGCAGGCTTTCTGTTTCCTGAGGTCAACCCAGGCTTACTCTGGCTTTGGAGTGGGCATTATGTCCCTTGGCATGAGGCTCTGTGGTGGGCTGGGGATGTCTTGGTGGGAGACAGTCATCCTACACTCCCTTAATAGCCAGTGGAGAGAAATAGGCATTAGTGTGCAGTTCGTTGGCTTTAGACCTCTAGTTTCTGTTGAGATGAACTGCCTACTAAAAGTAGCAGCTTTTGTACACTGATTTTCAGGGTCAGGTGGCATGTTAGGCAGTATGTGTCTTTCGTCAGACGGAGTTCGTGCTGTATGCTGCTATCACGTAGAGTTGTTTTCACCACTGCTATGCTATTGGCTCATTCTGCCTTGGAAACATTTTCAAGGCCGCCAGGTGCATAACAGATAACAAAACTTAATTGTACCAAACCCACTGTCATCAAGGGAGGTTGGCTTTTTTTCCTGATCCTCGGAGATTTTGCTTCAGATGATCTGAACCGAGCAAGGGTCTCATTTCCAGCCTTGGCAGAAGATAGTCAAAGTCTGTTCTGCTTTCATGTCTTTATGGAGACTCACATGTGTCTGCAGAAAGCACCACTGCTCTGCAGGTCGACAGGATGAGTCTCAGATAACTCCTTTATCAATTGTTTTACCATGTTCGTTTGCCGTAGGACCCGTCTTTGTTCCAGTGGTCACAGGACTACTTTGTCTAAACTCCTCAAGCATAACACAGACAGGTCTCAGCCGAGAAGAAGGGTGAATTATGTATGTATACGGGTGTGTCTCAAACACACTAGATTGAAAACCTGTGCCATTCTTTCTAGCTCTTGTAATTAGACTGTGTGGGTTCTTCTTCTTTAAATTAGGTCAGTATGTATCTCATGCATCCTTGAGGCTTCTTCCAAGTGGATGTGCTTCTTGAAATGCTACAGTTTTGTATCTATTTTTTAAGTGAGCCCCAGCATGTTGCTTTGCAGGGGTTTTTCCCCCAGTCACATGATGTAATTATTTTAAAAACCTAATCTGTCATTGACATTTGAATGATACAAATGAAAGCAGATCCTTTATTCAACATTTTTCAGGCTTAAGAGCTGCCTTCTTGCACTTCCCTGCAGTTGACCCTTTAGTCCTATTTTGAGTTACCAGATGAAAATAAGGTTTCCCTTCAAAGGTTGGTTGCCGGGGTAACTGGCACTGACGCCAAAAGATGAATACTCTACCTACTTAGGATAATGCCTACTTTGTGAGCTAAATAAAGAGCTAAATTGCAGAGAAGGAAGTTGGATAAATGTGAATATCAAGGGAGAAAACCCAAGATTATTAGGGAAGCAGGATTCAGAAAGGATTGTCGCCTTTTGCACCAGTAATGGTCTGGTACGCAGATCGTGTGTGCTGCTCTGCAGCCAAGCACTTGGCTCTCTCAGTCCTGCTGATCCATTGAACAGTGTCTGTACTTTTACCTCTGCCTGCATAATACATAGAACTCTGGAAGTGAGAGGCAGGGAGGTGGAATATTTCACATCAAGTAATTACTTTGAATTTTACAGAGGAACGATCATTACTGAGATTGCAAGAAGTTTAATATTTGGAGCGTGAGGTTGAGAGGCTCAGCTGCTGCGGGGATAGTTACTGTTGGAATTCAGAATTTCTCAGCAAAATTCATGCACAGTTCTTGTAAACGAAGGAGAAAAACCTCTCTGTATTTAATATTGTATAATGGAAGGAATTTATTATTCTGATATTTGATTCAAATGTGGAAGCAGTCAATCCCTGTCCCCCCAAAAAAGCTGCTCATGCTTTTCAGGATTATGGCAGAAGGAACCTTTCAAAATCGTTCTGTGAAAATACTGAAAAACGTCATCAGAAGTTGACGTTTACTGCTGTTGTTATGTTTGAGCGAAAGATGAAAACACATTACCCATATCACTTAATACCAAAAAATCTAAGCTCTTGGTTTCTTACAGTTAGTTAACACACAGTAATTTCTCAGTAACCAGGACTTACACCATATGCAGTTGCATACAGTCATGTGATTTTCAGAAACACTGTTTCATGTGATTTTGCTCTAAGCAGTACAGCAAAAGTTGGGGTATGGACCTCTGTAAGTGACTCTGGGCTGAGCAGTCAAGACAGTTCCTTATGAACCTGGTTTTTGCTGTGGCTGTTTGGAGTTTTCAGGCAGATCCAGTAGCTTGTTGAAGATACAAACCAGTTCTGCTTCTCCCAGCCAATGCACTGCTAATTTTACCAAGGAAAACAAATGCAGTTGTTTGACTAACCGGAGACCACAAATGCTAAGATGGCTCAGAATACATTTATGCCTGAGCTTACATTTACATTGGAGATCTCTCCGTTGCTCTCTGCAAAGGCTGTCAACGCCCATCACAGTTCTTTGAGGAGAAAGATTTCTGCAGGTTGGCAGCAAGATAGCAAGCAAGCTGCTGCTTTCACTTTCCATGATCTTTTATTTGCCTCCCCTTTCCACTCTCAAGGCAATAAAGAAGTCACACCATGCACCATAGAAGCGTGACCTAAGGATGGCGCTCTCAGTGATTCTTCAGTGAAATGCTATGCCCTGAGATCCCCGACCTGAAGTCAAAAAAGGGAGCAAGAAGAAGTCTTTTCATTTCAAATGTGCTTTAGTGCTTTTTATAGGCCCTGTACCATTTTATTACTCGGGTTGCGGAATAAGCGTCCAGCCTCCAGCATGTTCACTGCATTGGTGGTGTCACGTAACACATAACCTGGGGAACTTGAGCCCAGGTAAGTACTATTTTTAGTAACTGTAACTTCATGTCATTCATCTGCTGTATCTAAGATAAGAAAAATAGCTTTGCATAACTAAAAAATATACTAAGAATTAGCTTAAGGATCTACTATCCTGTGCACCAGTGGATTTCCATGGTTACGCTGAATTCACCAGCAGTGCTTTTTGTGGGCAATTTGGATTGGCCAAATGAACATACAGCTTTTCTCTGTGAACTTCACTTGCAGTTTGTGCTCATCAGAACAGAACTAAAATTCTCCACCAACAAAACTATCTGATAGATTGGAGATGCCTACCTTTAAAAAAAGCAAAACATACCATTCTTTGCCATGTACCACAGAGAATAGTAGAAGAGACTCCTGGCTTCTTTCCTGTGCCAACCATCGTCAGAAGCAGAGCCCCCGCTGTGGAAGTTACTGCCAGAAGAGACCAGGCAAAGCCTGTGATTGACTGTTTCTCATTTCTTAACTGCTACATGATTTTGCACAGCAGGCTTTCCAGGGTAGTTCTGGGATTGATAGCTAAATGTATGTACTTATGCTTTAAAAATACACTAACCACATGTAAGTAAGAATTCATAATTCACTCTGGACTTTACAACTTAGTCATTCAAGTAATGATACTGTTTGGGATGCTGAAACAAAATTCAGAAGTTGAGAGAGAGGTAATTGTAGAAAGTCAGTTATCTAGACTTCTCATGGTGAAACTGTAGCAATCATCCAGAATCTTTTACCAGTTTTTGAAGCACAGACTAAGCTTTAGTCACTGCGGTTTAAACCCTTCTTAAGCTTATACTTGTGCACAATGAAAAGTTGACTTAGTTTGTATCTTAATTTAAAACAACTGTAAATACAGAATTCTTTCAGTGTAAAAGGGCCTCCTCCGGTTTCACGTGTCACCATGTTCAATGTTTTTCTGACGTTTTAATTTTCATCTTTTCTTTGTAAAATAATGATCTAAGGAAAATTCCTCTAGCTGTAAAGTTACATCAAATGTCTGTGGATCTTATTGAAGGACCCTCATTTCTTACAGTTGTCAGCAGGTTTATAATGAACTGAAAGATAATTACTGAAGTTGAATATGTTGACAGTGTTTAGTGAACAAAAACTGTCAAATGGCCTGTTATCTTGTTGATATTATTGATGCATTGTGCCTATGTAGACTTTCTTATTCACTCTATATTAAAAATACCAGTTGTTTGTAATTCTAATTTTGCATTCTTCTAAGATTTTTTTTTTATTTCAATGGTCCCTATCTTTCATCTTAACATACAGCTCCATAAATTCTACTTCACAGATTTTTGGAAAAGTAATGACTCCTAAAATAGTAAATAGAAAAAGAAAAACCCTATGTACATGAAACATGAGTTGACTGGACTTGACATCTACCTTAGACTCAGCAAGACTCAGCAACTAAAGCTTGTATGTTAACCTATAGAGAGGGAAAAGGGCACCTTGAGAGGCAAAAGTATAGTAACTATCGTCATTGATACTCATTTTGGAACAGGATAAAGTGCTCTTTCAAGGTACCCAACTCTTTCAGCTAGGTATCAGACAAAGCAATGTGATGGTCCTTCTTACTAGTATATGTGTGTGCATGTAGCAGGAGATGGGGAGCAGACTTTGGCTGACATAAGGCCAACAAGAAAAGCAACACTGTTTTTAAAGACTGGTGAAGCCTTCTTGCATTAAAAAATGGTTGTGATTTTTATAAAACACAATTCCACGTGTGATGACAGAAGCTTCCTTTAATGAACTGTTGAGGTTTTTATACTGAAATATGAGTATAATAACTTAATTCCTATTAACTGTCCCGTGAGATGCTAAAATCATCAGTGATTCATACTTATGTATGCAGGCATCTTAGACATCTGAAAATAGTGCAGGGTAGCCACACCAACTTCTCTTGTAATTTATACATGCTTAGTATTGGATGTTATATGAAGATTCTTTTATACATACTGAAGGATAACTTTTTGAACCTAAATATTCAAAAGACTCAGGACAAGTAATATATATGGGCTGTACAAGATAGGAAAAGATGATTTTGCAACACTGAGTATTGAAAATTCAGCACTGAATATGTATAAAAGCATTTTTGGCATATTTTTCCATTTTGAAAATATAGTTTTTAGGAAGTTTTTAATCTTATAAGTTCAGCAATGAAATATCTTTTGTTTGTGTTTATCGGTAGTCATGTTTTGCTATCCACAGTCAAGAAGGAGGAAACACTTCTAGAAATGAGTGTTGGGTTTTTAGTGAGTTTGTCTGCATTGCTTGGAGTCTTTCTATCCAAAGGCTTTCTATCTATGGCATAATTGCCATAGAAGTAAAAGTTCGGTTAAATTGTTTGATAGATAAACTTATCATCCAATTACAGAAAGTCATGTATGGTTTATGTAAATATATTTGAAAATTACTATGCGAACAGTTAACTGTATTACCATGAGAAAAGATTCCCTGGAATTATGTTTTATTGCCTGTATTTCTATTTCCTCATCATTTAGTTTTTCATTAGAATTCAACGTTTCCCTTTTAGAAAATTGCAAAAAGAAGAAATGCTAAATGTCTTAAGAAGCCTTATTTAGATTAAAAATTGCTGCTACCCTCATTTTAATTTTATTATGGCAATTCTCTGTGTGTGCTTATAGTCTTATTTGAGAATCAGTAGCCCTTCCCAGTCCTATACATACAGCACAGCAAAGCTATAATATAAGGGGCTGTCTGCAGGTGTTTGTGATTGTAACGGAGATAAATCTCTGAATCTGATCTTGTGATTTGGTTTTAATATAACATGGTGGCAAGAACATTTTCAAAGCTTAGAAAAAATGCTGTTTTTTTTTTTTTTTAATTATCCATCAATTTCTGAATTTGGGAACATGATTCTGTTACACTTTCTCTGTGGCAGCTATGATTCTGTGTGCCAAAATTGAAACCATGGAAGTATTTCCTTGATTCTGTATTCTTTGGCAGGAGCATAATGGATAATAAAATAGAATCTCTTTAGAAAAACATGTGCTATCTTTTCACCCTAATTTTTTATGATTGTAATGAGAAGATTACTTGGTGCTTTTTATTGTCTTATCAAGTTGCTAACTGTTGAAATACAAGGCTGTTGCTATATATTACTACTAGGAAGTAGAGCATGTATGTGTGTGGCCTCATGTCTAACATTGTGGCTTGCTATTTTCTGCCATTCTCATCACCTGTAATTAGCTAATTGGTACTTTGATGATTCCTTAATTATTTAATGGATTAATTAAAATTTATTAAAGTGTTGGTAAAGAAATATGTCCATTTTTCTTTAGAATGAGAAAATTTGTCAATCATTTCTATAAATATTTGTAAATATATATTATTCTGGAGAACAGTTCTTATGAGGAGCAGCTGAGGGAGCTGGGGTTGTTTAGCCTGATGAAAAGGAGGCTGAGAGGAGGCCTGATCGGTCTCTACCGCTACCTGAAAGGAGGTCGTAGGGAGGTGGGTGCTGGGGTCTGTTCTCCTGGGTAATGGGTGATAGGACAAGAGGAAATGGCCACAAGTTGCGTCAGGGGAGGTTTAGACTGGATATTAGGAAAAACTTCTTCACTGAGAGAGTGGTCAGGCACTGGAACAGGCTGCCCAGGGAAGTGGTGGAGTCACCATCCCTGGAGGTGTCCAAGGAATGTGTATATGTGGCACTTGAGGACATGGTCTAGTGGGTGTGGGATTGTTGGGTTGATGGTTGGACTGGGTGATCTTATAGGTCTTTTCCAACCTTAGTGATTCTCTGATTCTAATAAGCCTGCATAATGTGGGGGGGAAAAAGTGCTTTTAACACATCAGAAGAACTGTAAAGCCATTATTCCCTTTATGTGATGTTTCTTTTCCTGTAATCTTTTTGCTGTAGACCTTTTGAGTTATTGTAATGATAAAAGGGACCTTTGGTAGTTTCTTCTCCATGTCCTCTATTACTGTGTTCATGGATCATTGCATTTGTTAGCAGAAGGCTTAGGCATTTGAGCCAGTAATTTAAAACCATGCCTTTGTTTAATCACCCAAATAGTTTTAACAGATTCAATTTAGTCTTTAGAGTTGGCAATGCCCATTCAGAATTTGTTGTTGTCTTCCGACATTGTTTCACAGAAGTGCTAGTCCTGTAAAAAGTTGGTTTGAATACCTGAAGTGATGATGGTAACTAGCTTTATCTAATGCCACAGTGCTCTGTAGTAGAAGGGAGGTGGTAGCACCTTCCTTGCTCATTTCTGCTTATTAATACCTTCCTTGCCTTGCTCACTTCTGCTTATTAATAGCATAGGGAGAGACTCCACAGTGCAAGTGTGCTTGAAAGAGCATTTGGTGGATCAGTTACTAAATTTACCAAATTTAGGAGTAGGAAGATCTCTGAGTTTCTTTTTTCTTCTTATCTGACAGGGTTCATTCTTTTTCTAATTAAAATATGTTTAGAGTACTCCACACAGCATCCTAAATAGCACCCTATTCAAAGCTGTGTGTAAGAAGAGTTATTACTTCGGAATTGTCTTTTGGAGTCCTGTCTTTTACATGCTTATCTGCTCTTTCAAATGATGCCAGTGAAACACTGTTCTTGAAAGGACATGAGTCAGTGGGCACAAACTGAAGCACACTAAATTCCACACAAACATAAGAACATAAGAAAGAACATTTTTTTCCTGGGAGGGTGGTCAAACACTGGAGCAGGTTGCTCAGAGAGGTTGTGGCATCTCCAGCCTTGGAGATACTCAAAAGCTGGACACGGTCCTGAGCAACCTGCTTTAGGTGATGTCGGTGTGAACAGCGGGTTGGACTAAATGGTCTCCAGATGTGCCATCCAGCCACAGCCAGCCTGTAATTATTGACACGGACGTGATTATAAACATGGTATTGTAAAACCTTGATCAATATGTCCTTTCTCTGAAGCAAAGCCTTGCTGTACAATCAAATATTACTCAAATCTGGCTACTGAGAAGACTGGTAGATGACATGGCACAGCAGCTAGACTGGTTGAATAGTGTCAGATGTAATTCAATGCCCCAAAGCTTCCCATTGACTTCTGTGGGCCTGAAACTTGGAGATCCTCCATTTCTTTATACATCCAAGCAATTAATATGACTTTTAGTGTTGATTTTAACAGCTTATGTGATAGGGATCGTTCAGCATTTAAATTCTGGCAGGAAATGTGCTTTTTCTCAAAGACTTGTTCTAATTGTTTTAAGTCCTGCTTCCCTGTTTGGGGTCTTTTCCTGTTGTGCTCATCTCTTAAAGGCATAGTCTCCAGGACCAGAAGTTTGACACATTATGAAGGGGTTGATGGCCTCTGAAAATGCACTCTAATGGGAATTTTGTGTTCTGAAAACTGGGGATTAAAAACATATTTGGGAAAATTAAGGTATATAATAGAGTAAACCATGACAGCTAACTTGCTATCTGTAGATTGGGTAGAAAAACGTATGGCTAGTATATTTTGTCAGCTGAAAAGGTACCAGATGAGAAATAGAGATAGGTTTAGAAAAGATTGCAAAACCTTTTGTCATTAACATGCATGCATCAGAAACTGAGATCAGAGCTGTGAAGGTTGGTCAAAAAAACCAGCCTAAAATATACAACAGAGCGGTGGGGCAACCTGCTGGAGCATGGGCGGAGCTGTGGAGGTGACTTGAGAGGCTTTGGTGGCACCAGCCACCGGTGTGTCTCAGCCTCAAACCCTAAGTGCAAGCTGTCATCTCTGCCTGGGTCTGAGCACTTGGTTTAAGCTTATCGTGGTAAGACCCAGCCAGCTCCGTGGCACTCTCCAGCAGTGATAGTAACAAGGTGGGCAAAGCAAGTTATACTCTGCTGGTTTTGAGTCAAATAGGAAGATACTTACATAAAAGCCACTGGACAAGGCTCAAATTTCTGCTTAATTTTAAATCATGACATTCAAATAATGCTGTGAAATTTAGCATTATCTTCTGCTTTCAGGTTTCTGACCAGCTTTGTAAAGAGATTGCTATGCACACTTCTGTTTTACCAGCTGTGTAGCCCTGTACTTCTGGCAACTTCCAGGCCTGTACTGACAGCAGAACATGCATATATGTTATCTGTTGGTTTAAGAAAATTGAACCAAAATTTACCATGATAACTCTAGCATCGTATTAATCAGCTTCCAATCTGTGAGGGCATCACTGCATCTTTCTAGAGTCTTTGTGTTACAGATATTTTGTAAAAAACCTGTTTATTGTTACTGGTTTAGGATTTGCTATATGAAGAAGTTCTAATCTGGGGCTGGAAAGAAGGCTATGGTGGCTGAAGTATTGTGCAGCTCCAAAGCAAATTGAATTCCCTTTGCCAAATAATCTGCTCTTCCCCAGTAGCTCTGTAAGTAATGCCATTAAGATGTTTGCATAATCCTCCTATTTCAGTGACTGAACTTCTGCTAGAGTACTGTGCAATTCTCTGTGTGTTATCTTTGTTCCTGACTAAGGCTTTGGTAGCGTAACAAGAATATCTGGGAGAAAGAGCAATATTGCACAGCTTGCAGCTACTTTGTCCTGCCATCAAGTCCCCACAAATTAATTAGGTTTTACTCTCCTGAATGCTCTGGGAAGCCAAGGCATGTACAAATGCTGCAGGAAATAATAATGATGAACTAGTGGGTGGCTCAGTTAATTAGCAAAATCTTTTGAGTATAGAACATTAATAATGAATTTGCAACTGCAGATCTGATGTATGTATGTAGAGCTATGCATTGCTGTGCAGAGATACCCAAGCTAACTCCAACTATATCAGATCGAAAAGAGAAGCAGCACAAACATGTTAGTCCAGCCTTTGTAGGGACAGTAATACACTTCTTACCGCTCAATCATCCCCCTGTAAACTTTAAAACAAAACTGCCCCAGACAGCAACAAATCAGCTTAGTATATAGGTACCTGGAGTAAAACAGATAGAGGGAGTGAAAAATATTCACTGTCCCATTAGCGATCTTGAAAATACAATGTAATTGCTAATTATTAGTAAAATTAGTAGTTATCTATAATTAGTATTTTCTTTGTATTCAAATGTGAAATGATTGAACATATTCTGAATACGTGGTAAGTACAGTGCTTGTGGTTAAAACAGTCTTCTTGATGGATACCCACAATGAAATGACTGCTGCAGTTGTGCCATTTGAGTGCTTTACTGAGGTTCTAAAATAATTTCTTTACTAATAGCTATGACATTTCCAAACTATTACCTGTCACAACAAATTTGAAAATTCCAGAGGTAAAGAAAATGCGGTATCAAAATATCTGCATTGCATTCATTTACCATCCCTGTCCTATTCTTTCTACCATGTTTGCATTACTGTGGTTTAATAATGCCTTTTACTTGGAGGAGTTTGCAATAGGAATGTCAACTCTAATGGTCCGTGCGTTCTGCACCTGCATGGTGACAGGGGACACTCTGAGGATTTAGGGGTGGCACCACCCACCCCCTGGGCGTCGTGGCACTTCTGCTCTACAGTACTTTTACAATTTAGAAAAACAGCCCAAAATGCTATGTGTTAGCCATACGCATGTCATGCCTGCTCCCAGAGGAGTCGGCAGCTCCCGCGTCACGTTGCCGTGCTCCCGTGTTGGTGAAACATCGTCTGTGGTAGTGGCAGTTTTCCCATGGTGATGTCCAGGTGCCCTTGCAGGGGCTAAATAACTTTGCAGAATCCAGCACTCTTGCAGGTCTGTTTCTTTGATCTTTCCCACAGTTCCCTAAATATGCAGCAATGTAAATATATGTATTAATATTGCTGTTAGTAGTAAAATTATTGGAGCTGACAGGGTACTGCTGCCAGAGGGGATACTAAAATGAACATGTGAAAGGCAGTAATGCTCTGTAGTGTGCACTCCTAGAGTGCACTCAGGTAATGTTTAATGGTGATTGTCCTCCACAGGATAGAAAACTGAGACCAAACAGTATATTCAAAAATAGAAGCTCAAGAAGAAATAATTTCTGCTATTTACTGCCTCTAAGCTTCTTTTAATTCTGAAAATTACATGAGCTGGAATGGCTGCTGCATATCTCCTCTCCAAATTTCAACATTTTCTCAAGGCTGTTGGTCATCTTTGGACTTTTGAAAGTTTCCCTGTTGTTTTCTAAAATGTGTGTTAAACTGGCTATCAGCAGTGGATATTTCTGGGACTGGATAATTGCTCGCTAGGCATTTTGTAATGTACAGCAGAAGAGGAAGCTAGTCTCTGTCTAGCTGTTTGCAGGAGAAAAGAAGAAAAGGCTTTAAAAATTCATGTTACTGGATAAAAATATTACC
The DNA here is from genome assembly GCA_027574665.1 of Rhynochetos jubatus. Classification (NCBI taxonomy): domain Eukaryota; kingdom Metazoa; phylum Chordata; class Aves; order Eurypygiformes; family Rhynochetidae; genus Rhynochetos; species Rhynochetos jubatus. The sequence goes on along the minus strand of CM050650.1, from coordinate 93,042,947 downwards.
AGAAAAAATAATCTTAAAGACTGCCTTATTCAACTTCAAATATTCTCTCATATTCCCACTGTACATATGTTATAAGGGTAGTTCTGCTAATTAGTTTGTGCACGGTGCTTGTTGCATGACCTTTCAGAGTCCCATGTGTATTTACCATTTATTATTTGTTGAGGCCAATAATTATTTTATCTTACAGCAACAATACCAAAGAAAATATTAATAATCAGACCCTTCCTAGACAATATATGCAGTAAATGGTATTCTGGAATTCCTTTATGAGAAGTAGCTGTACATCCCATTGTTTTAAATGGTCCATTATATGAGAATTTCTCTTCCCAGAACTGCCCACTTTCTGTTTTAATGTACAGTGTGTTAAGTAAACTTAAATTACATACTATGAGAAAAGACTGTTCCTTAGGGTAACATTCTTCCAACATGAACTCAGTGCTAGAATATGTATTTTAATTACAGAGAAATTATAGGTTGTCAAATAGTCTTTTAGGAAGGCTAGAGTATTCTGAGTTTCTGCTGACATTATTACCACTTTAAAAATACATGTAACTAAAAAGAAACTTTTTAAATAGAATTTGGTGAAAGTAAAAGAGTGTTTCAAAATCTAAACACAAACTGTAGAAACTGAATACAGGGTAATGTGAAATACAGTTTGGGATGGCAAAGCAATTTAAAACAGGTGTAAAAATACCATCAATAAAATATATATGGGGAGATTCTGGAGTCTATCCCTACCCTGGGAAATAAACTAAAAGCTGAATTTCATGTTATGGTAGCAGTTTAGTGGCAGGGTAAGGGAGATTTATATGAGAATCTAATGCTGAACTTAGTAAAGCATTTGTACACGCAAAGAAGAGGGAGCAGAGACCACAGATGACTCTCATAGTCCAAACAATACAACTGCAGCCTTCAGAGAGAGTAGCAGCATTTCTCCTCCTTCAGAAGAGTGTTTGCCATTACAGAGAATTCGGAGGGAAGGAGCTGTGAAAGGAGCCGTGGAGTTTATAGACATGATAAGTAATAGTTTACATTTTTCCAGAGTTACTCTATAGAATCTGACAGTTACCTGCACCTACGTCTTCTATGTATGGGTCTATCACACCATTCAGTACTAACGTCAGAGTGTGTAAGACTGAAAGTTGTACAGAAAACACTGAGGCTACATGACATTCAGTTGATATCACCCACTTTTCTACAGAAACTGGATTCTTACAGTTTTAAGCTACCTGTAGGCATTTCCGTGAAGGTGACCTGTGTGGGCTGATGCTGTACCACAGTCCTGCGCTTGGCCATGATGAGTCAGACAGCAAGGAGTGGAGCAACGGCATCTGTCAGGGAAGAAAGCTGACTGGGAAAGGACTGTGGCCTGTGGTGTATTATACCTGATACGCTGTGATGGAAAACGTGGTTTTTCTTTTTGAGTATATGATCTCCCATCACGGTGAAACGTCTTTAGAGTCTAGCATTTTCATGCCATTGATATTTCACTGTTCAAGAAGATTAGGGATTATTTCTGAAGTCAGTTGGGTATTGGTAGAAGTTCTCTTGGTAGATGTTTCATGCATTCAAAATAAAGATGTTATTTCTCCTCAGAGAAACACATCTTTAACTTACAGACAAACTTTTAAAACAAAGTAACAAAGTTAAAAAACCATTATGTGCACATCAGTGGGCTCAGTCCTGGGGAGGAATGTGCATGAGTTTGTCTTTGTGTAGAGGAGTAGTCCAGAAAGGTACGGTTGGGCATCAGTGGGGTATTCAACTAGGCCTTACAAGGTCATCATAATATTTTGGTGGATGTTTATGAGCTGGTAATGGCAAATACAAAAAATCTCAGATAATGAAAAGGGATGGTGAGAATACCTGTCTTTTGGACAGAATTCCTGCAAATATTGACAGGGGGCTGAACCTGTAATCTCTTTTTAGTTTGGGCATGATCTCTACAGAATTATTTTAAATGCTGTATAATATTAAAGGAACTAGCAGTGGAAGAATTATATTTCTTAAGAAGCTGATAACCATGGCTTTTAGATCATTTAAAGGATCTTGGTTCATCTCCGAGGGGATAGATGGAGCTCTTGCTGTTTTCCTCCAGCCTTTGTTCTTTATCTTATTGAGTAATTGAAATTTAGATTTCACACATATTTGATTCTTCAATTTATATTTTCATTAAAAGCTTGCCAGTAATGTGAGCTATGTATGTTTTTGAGATATTCATTAAATGAGATTTGTAACAGTTTACATGATATTCTGACAGTTTACCAAACCTATCAGTCAAAAGCAGATGGCCTGCATTTGTAGGATTTTTCTGTTATAATGAATGTATTTTCAACATATGTGCTTAATTTATAATATATTTTCTAGCAAGGTTTTATTCTTAAAAATCAGTTCATCAACTCGCTATACCTTCCTACACTTCAGCTTGACGCTTGAACACTCAGATGTCACCTGTCTGCAGTAATATATGTGATTATGCAATAAATTAAATTATGTCATATATCAATCCTAAAACACTGAAAATACAGCTGTATTCATTTTTCATGTCCTTCATACCTGCCTCTTCATGAATACATTTGCTATTAGACATCCAGGTGTCCTTGGCTTTGACGCTTTGCCATTTGGGGTTGCTGTTTGAAGATGGCTGTGTTGGCCATCTCACCTTAAGGACAGTGCCCACTGGGCACTACCTGGATCGTGGCACAGTATGCCCAGGAGAGGTGAGTAGGAAGGACAGAGGAGGATGAGGCAAACCCCAAGGAGGATGGATCAGCAGTGGCTTGACTTTTTATAGTCACAGCTGTAAAAGCAGTGACACAAAGTGCAGGATTGTGGCCAGGGCTCAGGCTTGTGAAGATGCCAGCAGCTCGGATTTCAAGTGGATTTCAGCCTTTTACCCAAGCTGGGAAAGTGGGAGACCCCAACACTCATCCACAACCTGCAGCATGACGAAGGGAAGCTTGGATACCAGGGCAGAGGCACAGCCTTGCCCAGAGGCATAGCTTGCCCATGGATGACTGAGACTTGGTTGTTTATATTTTTCATTTGACCCTGTCTGACAGTAATATTGGGGTCTGCATATGTGAAAAGTGTTGAAATCATTGTAGACTTTATGAAAGTGAACTTACATTGAGCTACATTTAGCTGTTGCCATTTCAAGACACAAACACTTAACTCAGAGCTTAATTTATGAGATCGTGTTAGATAAAAAGGTGTTGCTGAAGGTTGAAGGTTTAGAGGTGCATTATATAAATTAATCAGTAAAGGTGGGGTTTTCCTCAGTCTGATCCAGGTGGTTAGTCTTCATGAACACTGGGAACAAAGGATTTTATTTCTATTATGCTTAACTATTGGGGTTTTTGCATTTAATGTAGGAATTGGTATACAAAACCAACTATTTCAATTTCTAGGTGTTAAAACAGGGTATGGTTGCATGCAAAATAGTAAAAATACAAACTTCTAAGTAACTTATTGATAATAAATTGTGATCCATTCAATTGGTAAAAGTTATTCTTGGAGAATTTTTTTTATTTAAGTGATCTAAAATTACACAGCTAAAGTTATGGGGTTTGTTCAATGTTTAATTTAATAAAATGTTGAAACTTTCTTGTCAGTCACAATATGTTTGCTATAAGCGAACAGTAGTGGTTGCTCTACAGCTTCTGCATACCAGTTATCTAAGCAGATTTTCATTTTTTAAAAAGAATAATAATTAAAATTATTTTAAATACAAGAAGGCACTATGGTTTTCATTATTCTAAGGATGATAGTTCTTAGGCGAAAAGTTTGAGGTTTGGTGGTTTTTTCATTTAAGAAATCTCTCATAATGCTATATGGGAAGTGGCTTGGCTTTGAGGCTGTGTCTGGAGTAGCATTAGGCACATACTACCCTGTGTATGGATAATACCCATAGTTTGTAGGGTGATGGCAAATATATCTGAAGATGAAATCCTGTATGCTCCTGCAAATACTGCTTTTTGTTATTAAGATATTTATAAGAGAGTGTTTTCAGTGAATACACTTTCTACATTTATGCAGAAATGTGTAACACTGCTGCTTTCCAGATTTAAGTAATCAGAACATATGAACTGGATTCACAATAGATATGAAACAGAAGCAAATAGAATTAAATTCCCAAGGTAATACAGAATCATGAAGGGGTGTGAGGATGCCCTCACATCATCTGGGCATTTTGTGATTTGTTCTTACATTGCTGTATGGAAGGAAACAGGTACAGGGGGTGTTACGAGGAAGTTTATTATAGCTGGAGAACCATCTGTCACATTTCTTGTGCCTTGCTATGTGTGTTAGATCATTAGGGTAATGTGAGCTGCTTCATTACATTTACTATAAGGACAAACGTAGAATGTAAAGGTATTTCTTGGTTTTGTATTAGATATGTATCTTTTCAGGGAAGACTATTTGTCCTGTACGTAACTAAGGAAGACAGGGCATGGGAACTTGTAGACTTGATCAAAACAGTGTAAATTCCTAGTTACCTAGTAAACTGTGATTTAGGAAAAATGGCTTTAAAATGCTCGTATTTCTTTTGTTACCTGAATCAGCTTGAATTAAGTTCTATATTTACCTTATCATGAGGCAGGATTTAGGGAACATCAGTTATATAGCTACAGTTTCTAGCAGTTCAAGAGTTTACCTATTTTTAACATAAACTTTAATGCAAGCTTTTGTATAGGACTAGAAATAGTGTAGATGAATCAACTTAGGTTTGACACAATTTCTCCTCAGTTTTTAACCAGCAATAGGTACCCTGGTTTATATTCTGTATCACTGACAGACATTAAACTGGAGAACCTGCTAGAACCAAACCTAAATGATACATGCTGGTAGCTTAGCAACTTAGTAGGCTAAATAGTAGAAACTATGCTGATTAAACATATAAATAAAGATTTATATGTATAAATACATAGAAAGTGCACTTCCTCTGGCATGTGTTGTTGCTTTTATTAGCATACTGCCATATTTATGTATGTCCAACAGGTGATAAAACAGTTGGTATTAAATAAAAAAAAAAACTTTAGAAGAGATTGTTTTATCTGGGTAAGATCTGTTGGTTTTTTTTATAATCTGGACTATTAGAAATATACATGTATTGTACATAGACAAAACTTTTAATTTTACAGTAGCCAGGTAAAGCAATGCTATTCCAGTTGACGTTAATTAGAAAGTAAAGTGAATGAGAAAGGAAGGTTTATCAGGGTTTATAATGACTTAAGTATTCATGGAGGAACTGTGTTAGTCCGATCAGTTTGTGAGAGTTGATACCACCATTGCATTGTCACTTAAATTCAGATTTTTGGGAAGGATTCATAACAGAAGGTTTGGAAAGGATAAAATTGAAGAGTGTTCCCAGTTTTTAAATTCACTTTTATTAACTCAGGTACCTACTTTCTCAGTTCAATACAATAAATTGCCTAGTGGAGCTTTCTCCACCTCTTGTAGGCTTCTTTCGCTGTAAAAGGGCAATTGAGTGGAAATTCAAAATCTTTTTTAAAAAAGTATTTTTGTTTCTGTGGCTTTTTTTCCATGAACCATCCTGAGAGAGTAGATTTTTGCAGCAGAAAGGCTTGTTGTAAAAATAATTTTATTCTCGTTCATCTTCAAAGATATTCAGATTGTTCTGCTGCATTGTATGAGTTAAGTTGTTCTCTCCGTTTTTTTCTGTCTCATGGCCAGTTTTTTGGAATGCTGATTTAGATGAATGTTGTTAGTGAGTGTGAAAAAGTGATTTTGTTTTTTTTCCAAAATCATCTCCCCAAGAGGTAAAAGCCTGAGAGCCTCTCACTCACACATGCTTATTGAGAGGAGCTTGTAAAACCTATTCTTCACTGCTATTAAAAGCTTTGTCATAAAATGCTTTGAGTTTGGGAGAAAAGGTAATCATACTTAAAAACATCCATCACATCTAGTTTAATATCTCAAACAGTTCACAGTTTGCATGGTTTATTTAGGTTAGCTTCATACCAATTTAATTAAATTAGTACTACTCAATACAACATAAAATACATTATCCTAAACTGTTAAATGATAGCATTGTTTTGGACAAACTATTATGTAGTGTTACTATTTTGAACATTTAGGGTTAGGGTAGAAAATTGATAAAATATTAATTGTGTTTCTTCAGAATAAAATACATCAGGTTTGGGGAAATGTTTTAAAAATGTAAATGGGAATAGGAGAGGTATATACAGATAGCCAGGTGTTTGTCCAATGGTAAGGAATTTTAAATTTAGTACAATTTTAATGGCAATTATATATAATAGTAGCAATTTATGTTCATTCCTGTTGCTCCCTGTTCCACCTATGTGAAGTCATTACTTTTAATTCAGTAAGACTGGAGAATACAGTTTTCCTTACCTTCCACTCTATTCATTGTTAGAAGTGAAACAGATGTCGTGCAAACCACCTCTGGGTTTCTTGTACCTGAATACTATCACTGTGCTGGGTTCAGTCAGGAAAGAGTTAACTCCCTTTACTGTGGTTGTTAGGATGTGGAGAGAAAGTACTGATAAGTACTGAATTCAAGGTCTTTCTCCGCTTTTGATACGGCAGCGGCGTTCCCAGCTCTCGCTGTCTTGCGATCAAGGAAGTATTTCATTCCATTGTACGTCATGTTCCAGTCTCTTGGGCAGGGAAGGGGTCCGGTAGCCATTACTCTGCCCTTCTCTCTCTCTCTCCCTTACTCCCTTGTTCATCTACTCCCGGACACTTGCTAACCCTCCTGCATTAGCTGCTTTGCCAACTCCTGTGCTGGCTCCTTCATGTGGGAGTTGGTGGGTTGTTTTGAGTTTTTGGCCATGTTAGCACTGATAGGGTTCGCTCGGAATCTGCTGCTTTAGATCCCAGGCTCTGGCCCTCGGGCTGTGGCTTTTGGGCTGCGATCGCTCTCGGGCTGTGGTTCTCGGGCTCTCTGGGTCTGATTTTCATCACTCAACATCTGGGTGTGCCTTGGTCAATGGATGGTGAGAAATTGTAACATATTGTATATATTGTATCATATGTTTCATTTTCTGCTATTTTAATTATTTATTATTAGTAGTAAATAGTTCCTAGTTTTACGAGCTTCCTTATTTCTTTTTCCTCTGATTCTTCCCCTCCACTGGAGGAGGGGAGGGGGATTTGTGAGAGCGGCTTCGTGGTATTTTGCTAGCCAGAGTAAACCATGACAATCACCTTCCAATTTTACAGCAGGTTTTATCCATTCTTTGGGTACTGACCTTTGTGAGGGTGATATCCCCACTCCCTTGTTCGCTTCTTCTGGTTGGAGCCTTGTTCTTCCCGTTAGCTTTTGTGATCATGGTCTTTACCTGATGTTCTTCTCTTCTGTCTTCCCTCTATCTCCTTTTCCTTGCAAAAGGAAGAGCGGCAATTCTTGTCTAGCTCAGTATGGTCTCAACCGTGTGATTTCAAGTCAGGGTCAGAGCCCTTTTGTAGTTGCAGGGTGTCACAGCCCGAGGTGACCCTCCTGGATAAGCAAGGATCACCCATCCCAGCACCTCCACCAGCTGACCAGAGAGCATGGTAGCTCTGTTGGGACCTGAGGAGTTGCAGGGTGTGCAGCAGAAATAGCATTCTACCAACAAGCACAGCATCAGTGAAGTTAGCATGGCTGCAAATCCGATAAAAGAATTAGGAAGGCCAGGCCTGAGCTGATTAAAAGTGTCTTGGTTTTCCAGGAGGCTATCCAGAAGAGCTGCCCCAGAGACGGAGGAGACACCCTCATTCTCACCAGGCTGCATCCTGGTGATGCTCCTCACACCTGTAGCTTGGCTAGGCTCCCAGCGTTCGTTTTCTTTCCTTGCTTCCTCATTACTTGCAAAACCAGGAAGGTGCGGCTTATAGTGACTGCGCTGATGAAAAGCAGGACCTTGGAAAGCAGCAGATCAGTGGCTGTTGTGTGACACTTCAGCTAAACTTAACCCTCAGCTGTACATTCCCACTTCAACATCTATGTCTGAACAGATTATGTGGGTTGTTGTGAACACATTCCCAAGGCAAAGGTGCATTAAGAAAACCAAAACAAAACAGAACAAAACAAAAGAACCCCAAAGAATAAGAATAACCACGTTAAAATAAATTCAACAATTTAAGCTCAGCATGGAGCACTGGTTTTTCAGAATCACACATAACTGGAATTGGAAAAATAAGTTGCATTTCATCCAATGCAACTTCAGAAAATTGTAAGAACAGATGGAAAAAATAAATGGTCAGGTAACCTGAGCATGAGGGAAGCAACTGATGCAAAGATTTCCCTAAGACATTGTCACAGATAATATTACATTTTGTAAAGTAAAGCTTTCTTTCTATATTGAAAATAGTAATTCTGCCTTGAAATGTTACTGGGGTTTGCTAATTTCCTATGGTAATAATATAACTAGATATTATTACATTAATATTTTATTAAAATAGGTCAAATGTTTAGAAGTGCAATACGTATAACTCTAATTTCAGAGTTCCACTGAAAACCTGCAAACAGACTGTAAGCAACTCTTTTTACTTTAGCTTGAAACCTCTGACAGTTGCCCCTTCTCTGGTCAGTTATGTGGATTTGCCCTTTCTGTATCTAAAGTCTTCTCTTCTGTCCTACAAAACTCTTCTCAGTCATCTGAATTAGAGAGCGGAGAAGTCCTTCTTCATCTCTGTCCTTCTCTAGTAGCTCACATGAGGAAGGAGCTGAATTTATCACCAGATTAACCTATGAGTTGCACTAAGCATCTATACCAAGCTACCGAGTTTGCACCCCACATCTCTTTCCAGAGGCTGTCCTGGAGACATTTCAGCCAAGTACCCCTTAGGTTGCATGCTTCATACGTATGCATAACTCACAGCGTCGTGACAAAGAGCCCCATCGTGATTTTAAAGGTGTCTCTGAGCTGCATGGGAACCTGAGGAGCTCTTGCTCTGACCCTAGCAGTCCTGTAGCCCTGCCAAAGGGACAACAAGTTCCCAGCTGACTCCAGAGAACGGGGGTTACCACACTGCTCAGAGCCTCCTCGTTCCTGCACTTCTGTACTCATCTTGACTTTTCTGCCAATGGCACGTGCCCCTCTGAAGTCTTCTTCTGCAGGGATTCGTGGAAGACGACTTTGCCCTCTTCATTTTATGTGTGTATATATATATATATAAAGTTATTCTGTTGGAGGTGTAATGCCCAGTGACCTCAGAGAGTAGCAATAGTACTGTGGGGAGAAGATGAGATAAGAAGCCCTGAAAGGGTCAACCATGATGTCTGTGCAACATACAGACATAGCTTCTGTGCCTCTGGCTCTGCAAAGACGTGGACAGAACAGCTGGCAGGAGGAGGGGTTTGCCACTTGTACTGAGCCCTGCCTTTTTGTGGAGTGAAGATAAATTAGATTCCTGTAAATAGATAGGTGTACTGTGCTTAATTCTTTAACCTCATAGATGTCTCACATAGGCAGCTTTGTGCTTGTAGTAATACATCTTACTGAAGAGACTTGCTGCCCTTACTGCTTCTACAATAGCTAAATGGTCTTAAGAGGGATGCTAATTACATTGGTCTGCCTTTTGGGAGGGTGTATCCAGCACAGAAAGCTGTAAATTCTTCAGGTGACTGTTAATTTCTTCTTTTCAAGTGATTTATTGTTCCTTGAATAATTAATCTTTGTGCTTTAAGGCAGGTATCATTCCTTTTGGTCTACTCTCTTCCTAGCCTTAACTGAGTTTAAATCATCAGTTGCTCGATGAAAGCAATCAGCATATTGCTTCCATTGTGTAGTAAGATATTTTACAGTGTTTTCACAGATTTGGGTATTTTGAATGGCAGTTCTACAATTGCAAATACCTTCAAGTTAATAAACAAAATAAATAAATGTGCAATAAAGTAGTAAACAGACCATGAATCTGAATCACTTCTTGTTTTTCAAGCTAAATTTTTCAAGAAAATTAGTTTACGAAGTAGATTTTGAAGTCTGGACTCCATCAGTCTCGAGGAGAAAGAGCTGTAATTACATTCTCTCTCAATTTATGTTCTGTATCCGCACTCCTTTTTTACAATTTTTCTTTTTAATTCTATTATATTGAACTTAATTTTACATGACAAGTAGCAGAATCTACAGATACAGATAAGTAACAGAAGAAATATAATAGTTCTGTAAAAACCCAGTTTTCTGTAAGAATATGTGTAGGTTGTAGTCAGACACTAAGGCTGCAGCTTTTGAGGATGCATCAAAGGTAGCTTTGAACTCTTGGGTTAGGTCCTGCAAACAGGAGTTTCTCAGTAACTCAAAACTCAGGTGGATTAAATTCTTCTTGTTTTATCCATTTTCATGGATTTTATTTTGCAGCTCACACTGAACAAAAAAACTACTGCAATGGATGCCCTGTTTCCGGGACATTTTTGTGACTTTTGTTGAAAATGAGCCGTAGTCCTACGACCAGGTTTAGTATGGACATAAATCTTAGCTAGAAGGCTAAGATCCTCCACAATTTTGTCAGTATTTTCTCACAGTCTTCTCTTTTGTGCTTCCTTGAACTTTAAAATATTGAACTTGCTTCTGTTACTGATGACATAAATGTGTCAGAGTTGCATATTAATCTACAGTTTATTTCCCCCTGATTTGAAATCATGACTGTCTTAATTCCACTGATAAAATTATGGGGTTTAAGTTTAAAAATATAAATAATCCCATGAGTAAGATATTTTCATCATATACTTACAGTATCAGTATTTTCTGTTTGACCTTAAGAACAAGTAAATAAAATATTCAGTGAATGGACTCCATCCTCAGTTACGGTGAAACGATTTGCCAAGCTGTTTATCACTGATGGAGATACCTTAGTTGTAGCAGCAAACTCAGAGGGCAGAGGCTTAGGGATTGTTATCCTAACAATGTTTTTTTCTGCCACCGGACTGAATATACTGGAAACAGCATTCCTAATTTATCATTACATCTATGTTTCTTCTTTCAAACCTGTTTCACTAATAAAAATTACAGGAGTTCTGTTGAGTTTTTATTTATTTTTTTAGATGAAATGGGTTTTTGATGGAAGTGTTTCCATCTGTTCTGTGGTAGCACAGAATTATTATGTTATTAATGTCATGAATTTTTCATCCTCTCTTGATAACTTTCCAGTCACTCTGAACTCTTGGAAATGTTTTAAGAGGTGAAATGCATTTTATATAACATAACTTTTAAAACCAGGTAGTCTTGTTATATCTTTATTTCAAACTTTCTTTAAAATTCATTTTCTTACTGGAAAAGGAGAGGATAAGCTCAGTAATGGCATAGATGGTTAACTAGACAAGTTTTAATGTACAGTAATCTTCTGTTTAATGAATAGCACTTAGAATTAAATGTTATCTTAAAGTATTCTTCTCTGATGGTCCTTATTATTAATGCCAAAAAACCTTGTGATATTATGCTTATTCATAGCCATTATTTGTGTGTAATTCTGCTTTTCTTCCTTTGTTACAGAGGGTAACAGTGAAACTTTTTTATCATATAAAGTCAGAAAGGTGTAGATGAAAAAGGAGTATGGTTTTTATATCTAAGTGCCCTAAAGCACAACCATGTGCTTTAGTAGGGTACAGAAAAAAAGCTGCAGGCAAGATAGCAGATCTTTTCCTCCATCACTTCTTCATCAGTGCAATGAGCTGGGTTTGCACAATGGTAGGAAGAGCTCTAAATGAGTCTACAGGCTGGTCCCACCAAGATGTGCCTGTGAAGAAGATAAGTGTGGTGATAATATGACAGGAAAATGTTGACTGGGAATCATGAGATGACCTTGAGTTTACAGCTCCATAAGTGTAGGCATGGCCCGCAAGGTTAAAGCACTTTTTCTTCTCAGTACCTCTTGTGTCTTCCTAAAAGACTACTCCTTTCACTCAGCTAGAGTTCAGTGCTCCCAGTGGTGCTGCTAACACACATGAGCACTGGTGGTCACTTAGGCAAAGGTACCAACCCACTACACCTTTCCTCTCACAAAAAAATTAAGGCATACAAGAAAAACTTGCATTAGGTGTACCTGCAAGGAAAGAGGGCTTCATTAATATCAGCTCATGGTATTTCTGACACCGTCAAAGAAAATGAACAAAACGTGAGTTTAATTATAGTGAACCTGTCAGTACCATAAGAGAAATGCTGTTCTTTGTGTAGAGAAGATGCAGTGATAAATCACAGTAAATAGTAAGTGCAGATAGTACACCACTTTTAGCTTGTGCAAATCACAGATATTCCCATCTTTTTATTAGTATCCCATAAATTATATAGCTAAAATGACAATATGTTCTTTATTGATCACTAATGAAAAGATAATATCCGTGATCTGCACTTTATATTTAGCTTGAGATAATTTGCAAATAAAAGACGTGGTATTCAGCAAAACTGAAAGGAATGTTACTCTTTCCCTGCACAGTGGCTTTCTTAAAAACAAATTGCAAATCTAATACTTTAAGTTGCTAATTTGTCATCCAAGAAACATTAGAGTTGAAGGAGGATGAATAGTTTTAATTATGTGTAAATAGATTCATTAAGAGGAATGCAAAGGTCCAGCAATTATTCACTCTCTGAGATTAGATTAAGAATATTGTGTTTAGAGTCTTGTATCTTAATACACCACTTTAATTTCTGTTTATACCTATTATTCTATTTCAAATGCACATTAATCTTCTTCTCAATGAAATGTAACCATTTATCTAACAAGAGGAAATGTTACACATTCCTTGCTATTCATGCCATTATTTGAAAACAATGGTGATTTAAATTTTAGGCTGGCAATAAATACATTTTACTTTGTACTTGCCATTGCTGTCTTGAGTATCTTTAGACACTGTTGAGCATGAGAAATTCTCTGCTGTAGAGGAGAAAAATGACTTTATAAACCAGGGGATTATTAATGGCATTTGTATACACCTTGCCAGTGTCATCTGTTCAAATATAATGGTTACTTTATTTTTAATGTTTGCTTTCCTGTGTGAACTTATTTAGCTGACTTTTGGTTTAGCTTCTCATGAAGAGACCATTTACACATACATGCAAGACACTTCTTGATGTGATGCAAATATTTATTCTCATGCACAGGATCATTTACATACACATACAAGTAGCATCTATAGCTGAGAGTTCAGGACAAGCTAGAAAGCACCCACTTTTGAGTACTGTAATTGTGGAAATATATGTGGACAAGTGGTAAGAGTGTTGTAAAGGCTTTCTATTAAGTACCATTGCTCTTGATTATAGAGGGGTAAATATGATCAAAACCAAGCCTATTACATCCAGGCTTATTAATCTAGGATAACACTGCAGTCTCACTGGCAAGTTAGTTGCAGCTGTAGTTCTTAACATATACCCATGAAGTTGTCCTGTATGTTTTTGTGGTTTTTAGGGTGCTTGAATATCATAGTTACCAAAAGACAGAAAACACCACACGGTAACAGAGAAATGAAAAGTATTTGGTGCCCCCAACCGGCCTCAGTTGAAGGGAAACCATTGTAAGAACACTCATGTTATTTTCTTGCATTAGTCAAGATTTTGTGTGTGAATTTCTTCAAAGACCTGGTTGTACTGCCAGCTAACACAACAAAAAAGAAAAATACAGCCTTCTATTCTGTATTGCTGGTTTTGTTTCATCTCTGTTTCACATCATGCCAACAGAAGTCCAACTCCAACAAATAGTCTTTCTTGGGTTCTAATTCTTAGAATTGTAATTCTAGAATTTTGATTAATTCCTTTTTAGTCAAATCTCACCACCAACTCTCCACTTATCACACTGGCCTTTCCAGGACACTTCAGACAATACAAGAAGTATCCTTGTAATTGTTACCTCCCTTGGATTAACTGACTCCAGTCATCTGTTTTTCAGATGACGTCTGTCTCTTCCTCCCTAGTTCAGGGTTGTTTTTTTATGAAGGTACCCAAAGTGTCTGTTTTTCAAGTCTTTTTTTTTTCTGCTGCTGCCACCACATCAGTGGATGATCTTGAACATCGCTGTGCTGATGACTCTCAGATCTGCTCCAGTCCTACTTTCTCCTATGTAGGACCTATTTGCTGTCATTTCTTCTTGCCCGGTTTTCTCTAATTGAAATCTGAGTTTAATTAATTTTATTCCCATTCAACTGCTATCTGATACCTCCTTTTCTGTTGTGCATCTGTGAACTTTTATCTCTTTATGTCTATGAACTAGCTTTATCTCTATGAACAAGCATGTTAGCTAATGGCCTGAGTGGCATCTTTGACTCAGTCTTCTCCATAGCAACTCATTGCCAGGCCATGACAAGTCTTGCAGGTCACCTCTATATGTGGTCTCCAAGAGACCTGTCTCTCCCTTTCATCCACAGACGTAAATCCCTTACTTGCATCCTCCCTGTCTTGTGATTACTGCGAAATGACTTTGGGTTGACAGGTGCAGGTCTACCCTTACAAAATCCATGTAAAATCAGGATGATACAATGATCTGTCCAGCCAGTCTACTTGATAGTCTCACCCCATGTCCATGAATCACACCACAGGCTCCTGTGTCTGTATTGCATTAAACCTAAATGCTTGTCTTCACTTTCGAAGCTGTTTCTTAAACATAGTTCATCAAACTTGTGGCTCATATACTCAGTAATTGAGTTCCTTGATTAAAATGTCCTAAGAGAAATAATATGAAAAACATATTTTTTTTTCTCATCAGTTCAAAGTTTTCACTTATGAGTTACAAGTTATCTCTTTGCATTAAAGCCTCTCTGATAACAGAATAGGTTTAAAACACTGAAGGAAATAACCTTCCCTTTGAAGGACAAGAAAAACCCCAAACCCCAGAAAAAAGTGGTTTGGTTAAACAGTACTGAAATTATAGAATCATGGAAGGTTCTCTCAAAGGTCACTTCTGCAGGTCTTCCAGTCCAAGGTCCCACTCAGAGCACAGATATCCCCAAGACTAGAACATGACAGCCATGAATTCATCTATCCAGGTTTTGGAAATACCTAAGGGGGAGGTTCCACTACCTTTCTGGGCAACCTTGTCCAGGCTGCATTACCTTCCTGGGAGGGTATGCAGCCTGAAACTTCCAAGCCACAATTTGAGGTCATTGTATCTCATTATGCCATCTGACACTGCCAAGAAGACTTTGGCTTCATCATCTTCACAACTTCCCTTCAAGTAGCTGCAAGCTGCTATTAGGTCACCCATTAGCCTCCTTTCTGCAAGGCTGACCAAACCCAACACCCTCAACCTCTTTCCACAGGTCGCTTGCTGTAGGCCCTGACCATCTTGGTTGCTCTTTGCTGGGTCTTCCTGCATTCGTCCACATGTTTTGAGCTGGGATATCAAAACTGGAAGTCATATTCCAGATGCAGCCTCAGCAGTGCCAAGCAAAGGGGGATAAGTTGTTCCCTCTGTGATGTCTGCACTCTTAGTAGCATGACCTCGTGTGCAGAGGGCAGTGACAGCATGGTCTTGGCTCATATTCACCCAGGCATTCACTTTAACCTCCAGGTCCTTTTTGGTAGAGTTTAAGCATGAATACATTATGTTATTGCTCCATGCCAGCAATTTACCATTTGGGGCAAACTCTATGGTTAGCGTCATCCTGTCTCTTTATTTATTATGGCATATTGGGTTTTTTTTTTAGTTGGTTGTTTCAATTCTCTGGGTTTCTTTGTAATGTGAAGCAATGAAAAATGTTAAAATACCATTCCAAGTATGTTGATCACAGTGTTCTTTATTCCTTCTTTTCTTTTTTTGGGTCATTGCTCTGACTTTTTGTCCTGCTTTCAAAAAAACATTTTCATTATAACACAAACAAATAAATAGCCCTTCAAACTGTCTCCTTTTCCAAACCTAGAAAACCATCCCTTACTTAATAATTCAGTTTTGTTCCATTGATTTAATCTTAACAGGAATAGAAAATGATTGTTATATTTTCTTATAGTCTAGTTGTACTATTGAGATCTGTTTTACTCATTTAACATTTATTAAATATGTGCTGTTGATGTTGGAATAGCACAGTACCTTTGTATCAAGTTAATACCCAATGGTACTTTCTTTTAGTCACCTGGCCAACTGTGCGGGAATGGTTTTGGCCCTACTGGGATGAAGAGAAGTTCATACCCTCTCAATGTTGTAAGCCTTGGCAGGCATATTAAGGATATCAGAGTATTCCTGTCACCCCCTTTGCCTTGGATGTTCATCAGTTTGAAGTTCATACCTGTACAGGGGTTAGCACAATAGTGATACTGCTGAGCTGTGATAATATAAATACGGGTAGACATTGATATTAGTGTAGTATCACCACAATGCCTTTTTACAAATACTTTCTATTTATTTTCTTCGCCTCAGAATCTATGCATAGCTAAAACACTTTGTTGTGCTCCAGTGGCAGAGGATGTGTCAAAACCCCACTGTCTGGCAGAGTGGATTTGAGGAAGTGCAGAAAGAGCAGATCCCCAGGCATCCCTGTCTCTCTTGCAGGTGGATCTGCAAGCATGTTTTCAAAAATACATAATCTGAAATGTAAAAGGATTAGAAATTAAGTAAACAAGTAGAACTTGCATTTTACAAACCATGTGTTTTATTACATTAGTTTTTTTGCATCTGTGAACTTATCGTGGATAACTTGTTATTTTCTCACACTTGCGTATTCATTCAAATGAGTTTGCATTTTTGCAACTGATTTTTAACTCTTCAGATCTATTCAAAACATTTAGGGGAAGCATTTGTACTGATCTGTGCTGAATCACTGTGTGGCTGATCAGATGGGAGAGGCATGATGTTACTCATCCAATTTAACAGTGGCAACAAGCAAGCCTTTCTGCCACTCATATGTCACTCATACATAAAACCCACTCTAGGTGCTGCTCAGCCAGTCACCCAATATTTAAATGTTTGTAGTGAACATCAAAGGAAACAAACAACTGAAGTTAATACTCCTAAAAATCTTACAGCTTCTTTGTAGTGTGTACCGTTTTCTTTCTGTTCTTTGAATGTAAGCCACCTCTAGGGATCAGAGCTAGTGCCAAATTACTATTTTGGCTTTAAAATTACTTCCAATTATGTGGGCTGGAATACCTCCCTAAAAGTCTCCAAACAGCATATGTAATCACTATTTTATATTTCAATGTAATTTGAAATAGCTTGGATATTAAAATGGAGTTCATAAGGGCAACTGTGATCACCCTCAGTCACAACACTGATGATTGTTTCTGTGGATCTGAAAAGTGCCTGCTGTAGGTATCCTTCTGCAGTAATTTCCACATACATATTCTTTGTGACCTGAAGCACTAGAAAAATCTGATACCGCACATAAATTTTCTGGTTTTGCTTTGCGCATCCTGTATTCTGACAGTAATTCATCATCTCACATATTTATTTAAAAATAAAAAAAAAAAAGGTAATTTTCCTGCTTTATGAAGGTCTTGAATTCTAATATATTTTCCTCCTATTTTTGAGGCACTTCTCACATGTTGTAGAACAGAGACCCTATTGCCAAGTCTCTCAGACTTATTGAAGTTCTTTCTGCAAAATCCTGGGTAGTGTTAGGCATAAACAGACATTTCCTCTGCTTTGATTTGAGCTTTACAAAGCAAACTAATGAAATTAGTAATGTGGCAGGACAGTTAAAAGATTCTTTCTTCTTACATATCCATTTAAAACCTTGTAAGAAATCTGTAAGAAACCTATTCTCTGTAGATGTTGCCGAAGAGGTTGCTTCTTGAATAGATGTTGCCAATGACTCAACAAAGGTCAGGAGAGAAGAAGCAGCCTTCAGCTGCACGAAGGCTGAACCAATGCCTCTTGGGGCTCCTAGAAAGCAGAGTGGGACAGAGAAAAAACCCAAGACTTGTCATCACATCTTCCCAAGGTGGCAGTGGCTACTTTTCTGCTGATCCTTGGGTTATGTCTTCTTGTGAATAGCAGAGACCATAGGCAGGATGCTTCTAGATGCTTGTAGGCTCAGGTGTACCTCCCTGCCATTGCTCAGAGATGGCTCTGCTCTTCGTCTGTTGGTCATGGATAAGCAATTAGTGGAACCAGCCTACAGTAGAATTTTTTAAAAATTGGGAAGGAAAGGGGAATCCTGCAGAGATTTGTATCTTTAAACATGTCCAGGGAAGGAAAGGGGCAAGTACACAGACCTGAGTGGGGTCTGAAAAATGTTTGTGGTGAAATCTCAGTTCAGTGCTTTACTTAATTTGTACATTTGCAAAGTAAAGGTTGTGCTGGACACGTTTCTGCATCCAGGCAGCGTAGTATTGAATTTTAGCATGTCTCCTAGGTTAGTCTATAAGGTTCCAGTAAGGCATTCTACATGTTATTTATTTGACTTACCTACCTAAGGATGCCTCGAGGTGCAGTAGATGGTGATTTGTCTTGTGACTTTTTGCCAGTAGTAAAAAGTAACCATTACTCCTGAATCAGTAAAGCTGAATTTTGATGTTGATTTCTTGCTGAACATCTTCCAGAAAATGTGGTGCTTGTACAGCTTTTTGAACAAACAAAAAAAAAAAAAAAGCAGGTTTCTGTTATTCTGTTATGTTCTGAGAAGTCTGTTGGTTGTTTCCTTTTTGTGGCTTTTGAGGCCTAACTAGACAGTTGGTGAGAGAATGTAAATGCATGCAGTCATACAGAGCCCATATATTTCTGTAACAGTGCAGCAGGAGCTAAGGAGTGGAAAGTGGAAAATGGAAAATACTAGAAAATAAGGCTTCAGTGTGGCCTGTCTCTTTGGATAATGAAAGTATTCATTCATACATCTCCTTTGCTGTGATTTCTTGTGTCTCTGGCAGAGAATTTATTAAGTATTTAAAACAGATGTTACCTCGCAGGCTGATGAAGATTTAACAGATCTATTCTGTTCATCTTGTGAAATGTCAAAAAGTGTATTATTTGACCTTCTCCTGATGTATGTTAACTGCCAGGTTGTTGGTTTGCATCTGGCCAGGAGGCATGTTCCCTCCACACATACCCTGTCTGGTTGTGTGTTACAACCTGCAAAAAAGGAAACATCCCTTTCTGTTTGACCCTCAGCAGGCAGGTGCCTTTTCTGAAAATGCAGCTTACTGCAGCTGGAAAGAAAGGCCAAAACCGGATCTTAAATTCCTGTAAGTACAGTATCCTTCCAGTTCAGGGTGGTTTCAGATACAGCATAATGATGCCTGTATTGTATGTGTGTAATGTGATAATGACCACTCAGTTCATATAAACATGATTTTGTGGAGGTTTGTCTCCATGTTTGGTTTTGGCTTTTTTGTTGTTGTTGGTTTTTTTTAAATTTTATTTAAAAAATTAATTTTTTTTTTCATCAGTCAAGAAACACAATCTTTAAGATTTTACAATATTTGGATTAATTTTGAAATCAGCATAAAATGTAAAACTACAGTATTGTCGTGCTCTTCCCTACTTTTAATTTCCTCACCCTTTACTGTTGTCCAACTCTCACAATCTTTTGCAAAGTGGCAGAGGGAAGCAGCTGTGGAAGAAAAACCCTTCTATTTTCTCTTGCAGGTTTTAGTTTAGAATGGCTAATTCAGCACATTAAGGATGCTATTCTTTCCGTTGCCAGTGAGGAATTAGCAAGTAATTATGGTAAGGGTTTGCCTTGTTTTAGAGACTAAGATAATGATAGCTCTCAGAGAAGATGAAGACAGTGGTGCAATAATAAATTTCTTCCCTTCAGACTTTGCCCAATTTAAATATAAGTGCTTTTGCCCTTGGACAAAAAGGTGAGTAAAACGTACCTGCAAAGGAAGTGAGAAGTGGAAGCTACTACCTCATTGTAGTAAATTGGGTCATTCTTATTTCTTTAGAAGCTCTAGACTTGGGTCTATGTGAAGGAAAACCATCCTTTACATACAAAGAAACAGCAGAACAATGTAGATGTCAGACCAAAAAAAAAAAAAACACAACCCCAAAAAAACCCAGAAGGATGATATTGTGTTATTTTTGGATGGTTCATTTCTTGTGATCCAGGCCTGCAGGAAACTTTGCTCCTGAAATGAAAATCAGATGAATCGTCAGGATTATCTCTGTGTACCACATATGTTTACTTCTAGGTGTGTATTGAAAATCTCATTCTGTCCTTCTGTGGCTTGTGACCATTTTGGTAGAGGAGAATGTAAGGTTAAAAATTTTTCTGTGTGTTAGAAACTCCAAAGCAAACACATTTAATGTAGCTGTCAAGTTCATCAGCTGGAAAATGTTATATATTATGGGAACTTGCACATAGCATACAGTAATATTTTAACATCTGTGTAATTGCTCTTTTTTGCTTTTTGAACTTGTTATTTCCGTGTACCGGTGTGAAAGAGAGAGATCAGGAAGAGACCACCTCTGGCAAATTTGAGACCTGTTCTAATTCTGTACATCTGAAGACACTTCTTTTCCTAGCTAGACATGCAATTACCCAGTGTAATCCCTGGCATCTCACTCCTCGTTAAAAATCAGCTTTGCCACTAGAAAACTGTAAAAAAGTTCAGAGAAGCAGAAATTATTAGTCTAAACCTTACTTTACCAATCCTTTGTTGCTAGAATGATTATATCTGCAAGTAGCATAAGGATTTTAACTTTAAAACTTCAGGTTTTAAAAGAACAATGAGTCCTGCAGGCTTAAATAATTTTATATCATAAAGAAGTTTATGTACTTTCTCACAGAAAAGTCAAATTCAGTTGTTATTCTCATTTTTCTTTTCAGATACATTAGCATTAAGTTTTTCAGTTTGTTTCTGATTTCCAAATTTTCGTATTTTTCATGCCACTTACCACTGCTGCCTATTTTCACTGTGTTTTGACCTCCTAGTTTCTCCAAAATAGCCAATATTGTAACTGAAATGTCATTAGAGTTTAAACTTGCTTACCTCACCTTTGAAGTGGATCAAGCAAAAAGCATTCTAGCAAACAAACATTATTTTAACTGCTCCATTATTACATTGTAGGTGGCTTATTGGTTCTATTTGTTGTCCTTCCTGTTTTCTATATTCTCTACATTTTTATCGTTATGATTACTTTTTCTTAATCTTTATAAATAGCTCCTGCCCAGAGCATCATTAAAAATTACTACCTGGACATAAACATTTTCCTGAAGTTATGTATCTGTTATGTTAATCTTTGGATGAAGTTATAAAATAGCAGGTGTAGACCTTCCGTGTTCTAGTACATCTTATACCCAGGCTTCCCCCACAGCTCCACATAATTCTTGCAGAAGATCTACATTCCTCAAACTGAAAGAGACAGACTGTGCCAGGTCACTTCAACCTGTTGAATTGTCTACAACAACCAGAGAAGCGATTGAAGGTAAGAGATGAAAAGCTGTAACAGAAGTCACCAAAGACCCAGACAATAATGGCACCTAGAAACTTGTCAGCTTCATGGCTAATCACTGATGAGATAAAGGCTAACGATAATGTCAGATACAAAGACTATGAAACAGAAGTAGTAGAAATGTAGTCAACTACAAAGGACATCTAAATCTCCAAAGATAAATCTCCTTGGATACAGAAACAAAATGAAGCCTAAGCTCCTGGGGTCAAACAGAATCATTAATTTTCTAATTGCACCATAAAATGTCACAGCCCTTTCTGTTGTCTCTTTCAGTTCATTGTGCTTCTTTCACAATATCCTACATGATTTTGCCATAGCTACTAATGTACTTGTAGCATTATTAATAAATAACCACTGCTGCCTCTATGTTATGGTCTCAGACTTTGGTCCCATAAAACCATGTTTTATTAGAATAAATAATATTTAGACATCATCAAATTTTGTCTTTGAAGTTGCCAGAAAAATACTCATTCTACTACCTCTTTGATTGTACAAAAATTGTACAAATTCAAAGTTTTTTGAGGCAATTAGGCTTTATTCTATCCATATAGCCTTTTTTCCACTTTTAGATAAAAGAACATTTCTATGAACTGTTCAGTTACAGACATACAGAAGTTTTATAGTGTCTGGGTATGAGAATGTTCTTTATCTGACACTGAGTTCTTCTATTATCTATTAAAATATTCCTTCAATACAGAACCGAACCAAATGAATGTTTGTGTTTCTTGCTTACAGCATGTATTACTGGATTTAAAAGCCAGGGAAAGTTAGGAAACTGCATTAGAGATGAGTGAGTATACACTGGAATAGTAGTTTCTTAAAGGAAATGAGGAAAACCTATAGCTGAGACATATCAAGTAACCTCTGCTTCTTTATGGAAGATATAGGTTGAAAAATCTGAGGTTTCCCATGTAAAATCCTTCATTTATATTTTCAAGAAACCAAATAAATTTTGAAATTCACATCAAGGTTTCACACATTTGTATAGATCTTGGACAATCTCTGAAAGGATTGCCTTCACCTCCCCAGTGATTTTTAGGTATTGGTAGAGGAAAGGAAAAGAGGACTTGTATTTTTACTTACTATTCTTGTTAATTCTGTTCTTATCTTCTTATTTTTATATGACAGTGAAGTCCACTCCAGTAGCATTTGTTATGCTATAGTGTTTGCTTCTACTTCTCTTTTTTATACAGTTTCAAAGCTGACATATCCATTCTAGCAGATTATATTTTGCCCTATGTTAGGAAATACCTAATATAAACTGATGTTTAAGTACCATACTGCTCAGCAGAAATGTCCCAGAAATACTCCAAAGTGCATATGTTAAATTGTCTCCATTCTTTGCATAATCAAATCTGACAATTGTATGCCCAGGACACCTTCTTTCAAATGAATGACAAGTTGTGAGTGAAATGTTTGCCCATTCTAGATAAATTCATTTTTAGGGGACATTTCTGTTAGAGACATGTGAAAGAACTCCTTAAACTAATTTATGGAATACGAGGAAAATTTACCGCTCTGCATAGTCTGTAGTAGTTGGCTTGTTGAATGATAATTTCACCAGCATTTCATAGTTTAACAAGAATGTAGTTGTCACTGTTATTTTTTGGATCATATAAAAGTGTTATTGGTGCCATATTTGGTGTACTTTTCTTCCTATGTTCTGATTTTCTCAGATTAAAACAGTGGTGAATTAAAATTTTGTCTCTTGCCTAGCACTTTCAGGGGTTTTTTTGTTTGTTTTCCTCTATTGATGGTTATGCTGTAGTTCATCTTTTACTGCTGAGATAGGTCTCCATATTAGCTTTGGACATTCCAGCTCCTGGAGGAATTTATATGCAGAAAAGAAAAGAAAACTAGAAGACCAGTTAAAATCTCAAAGGAGTACTCACAGTTTGACCAGCAAGGATTGAAGAGAGCAGGAAATATAATATCTAATTAAATAGTGGTCATGCTATTTGGTGTTCAAGCAAATTAAATATGAGATAACTTAAAGACTCAAGTTTATCCTTGGAGTGTTCTGTCAGAAATCTTTCTTTATGCCATTATGAAACATGATCTCATTGTAAATAAGATACTATTTTTGATTAATGCCCTGTATAACTCATCTTCTAGCATTAATTCATAGATTCATGCATTTGGTAATGTACTTTAGTGTTATCAGCTTTTAAGTACAGTTTTGCTATTTCTAAAGCTGTTTATTTCAGCTTTAAATCTATTTCACTAGTTGTTATAACACCAAGAATTATTCTACGTTAAATCGTCACCCAGTTTATCTCGTTACACATACATAAAAGAATGGAGCCATTAACATCTCGAAGATATCAGAAACAGATTTGAAAATGCATGCTTTACAAACCTCCCGTACCAATTAACTAGTAGTATCTTTGAAACATTGGAACTCATTTGTAGGAAAACGCAAAATTCTAAGAAAGGAAAGGAAAAGAGAGAGCAATTCCTTTTTCAGGGTGTTTGAAGAGTTGACGTTCAATTTTGATATATATGTGGAATATAGAATGTCGATGGTGGCTGCTGGTTGAGTGCTCCATGGCAGAACGTTGAACTGTTCAGAAGTGCATTTTGGAATATGATTTTCAAGTCAATACATATTCTATCAGCAGTAAACGTGAAAAGGATTACTGCACTCTTGTTGTCTGAGGTTACAATGAATAACGCTATTTTAGATCCAAAGAATGTGAGAGGAAGAAAATCCTGAAAGGCAGAACGATTTCTTTTCATCTTGCTGGAATTTGTTCCATTAGGATTATGAAACAGTAAGTAAAATGTTCAAGTTCTATTGTACTGCAGGTTTTTGTACATATTCATTATTCTTTATATAAGCATGTACAAAGAGGTGGAACTAAAGCAGACTGCCTTGCATTCTAGCTGCTGTGTTTCACCATCTGCATACTCATTTAGGCGGTATTTACCCTGGTAATGATTATTTTAATGAAACCACAGTCTAAATTGGTGGTATCAGGGAGCAATCCAGGAATAGTCAAATGATTTAGTACCAAATTAGCAGATACAGAGGGAAGCACTGAGGAGTTCGCTTGCATAGTTCTTCAAATTTCTGTGTTCTGCACAAATAATCATACTAAAGTGGAAACAGTACATAGTCTTCCTCATCCGTCTTCCCTGGTACTCTATTCAGCAGAAGAATACTGAGCCCTAGAACATCTGAAATGAGGGGGAAAATGGAACTTGAGGCTATCAGCATCAAACTGGCTTGGAAATTAGCTAGGCAGAGTCAGCAACCTTTTCAAACTGTTGTAATGAGCAAAAGGTAGAATAGATAGTCCCACTTTCAGCTGAAATGTTTTCACTAGTGCAGTTGCTTTAGAATGTCTCTTCTGAAAATAATTATAATGAGACTTTTAATGAGTTCTGTCAACATTCATATTTCCTATCAGAAAATTTGCTTTGGGAGTTCTCTACATAAAGGGAAAAAAATTCTCCAGGTATATACATAATAGCAAATAATCCGTTCAGGAGTATGTTGCATAGCAATTATATTCAGCTAGATCCCACCTAGGTGTAGGTACATAACTAAGAAGGTTAATTCATGAGTACTGACCATCTACCAAGACTCTGTCCAGAACTTTTCAAGACAAATGTTCAACTCCAGCAGCCAATTCAGATCTTAGCAGGGCTGAATTTCTTTGGGAGGTTTCTCTTTGTCTTCACAAACCATAGCAGAGAATGCTGGGCAACCGTGTTCCCCCTCGCCCGGGGAACCTGGCACCTGAAATCAGTTTCAGATGAATCTGTACTGGAATATGTTCTCATATGGACGGTCAATCTAGGTTTATTTAACACAACACTGTACACTTGCAACAGTGTTCATCATTTGTGGTAACACACTTTTTTAATCTTGGTATATCATTCTCTGAGAGAATTGTCAAAATTTTGCCTTTTTGGAAAAATACTCCAAAAAGGAGTAAACTGGAGCATAGCACTAATTCTGATGAAGTTTTAATCTTGGTTTTCCAGTGTTCCATGCATTGGATAACAGACTTAGATGACTGCTTTCTCTTGAACTTGGAACAAAAACGAATAGAAAAAGTGACAGAAAACTATTTACCTAGAAGAGTGTTTAGTCGTGTTTCTATTGCTTGGTCAATACGAGATTGAACAGTATGTGGAGTATACTGCACCGTTAACTCTAAACTACATTTATATTCATCTAAAACCACTTTCATCATAATCTCTTATATTCATCTGCCCCACTTTCATTTCCTGATGGGGCAGAAAACTTTCTTGTTGAATTACGGCATAAAGAGGCCAATCTGCACTATGCCAAAGCAGAACTCGAGAGCTAGTAAAAAAATACCTCTGTCTTAAATATGTATTGATTTTTGCCTTATATTTCCTGCTGCATGAGTGAACTTAATTATGCTTCTCTTGGGTTCTTAGAAAAGGAATAAGAAATTTGAGTACCACAAGTTCAATGACTGTATTGTTCTGATAGTTGATGAAAGATAACAGAAAGCAGATTCTTCACTTCTTGCACCATCTGAAGTTGATAGTGATTTCAGCAGGATGTGTACACTGCTTTTTTGATTGTGAATAGTTTGCTGCTTATTTAACATGGCCGTTCAGCTATAGGTAGGGCAGGGGAGTGTGCATTTATACCTGGAGAACAGATCGTAGAATAGGTGTCTATACAAAAAACGGAAGAATTCTGATTAACATTTGCATCCATTTTGTCTCTCTGCTTACACTGCTTTATGTGCCTATTGTATCTCTTTCTCCAACAGTTTATCTGTGTAAACAAGCTGATCTGATACCCCCATGTGACTTCTCTGACCTCTAGATTTCCATAGGTCTTTTATATTTAGGACTGAGTAGTGCTCAGTGCCTAAAGCATGAGTATGTGACTTCTAGAACATGTGAGCCAAAAGAAAAAGGAAAATTTGGTATTAGGACAGTTATCATAAGGATAATCTTAAAACATCTACAGATATTATCTTGGAGCCCAGATATAGTTAACGGTGGATTTTTTTCTTTTTTAAGGGGTAATGATCAGGATATTGTGATAACTACCAACTGAGGTCAGGGAGGAGGCAAAACCAGTTTCTGGTGTTTCTTTACTTGGATTTCTTTTATAATTTTGCTTTTAAACATTCTGTGAAGGACAATCAGATACCTGGGTGGTAGTTTATCTGTGTGGAGTCTTTAAATATAAATACAGGCTTAGTTCTCAAGGGTTATTAAGCACTTATTATTCTACAGTGTTTTTTGCAAATGTGGGCTCTGGCATTCAATACATTATAGAACTGTTTGAATTTTATCAGTGCAATACAAACACTACTATGTGCCAGATGTTTTCATTTCTAACTAACTGATCTGTGTTTGGGTGCCTGGCTCTTTATAGGAAACACCAAACTCTGCCAACCATAAATTCTTGTGGTTATGAATGGTGCCTTTCTTATATTTGATGACTAATGAGTACATTGATAGTTTGGATTAATGGGCTTCAAAATATTTAGTCATGAACTTCTGATAAGGTGCAGAAGCAGTTTGGGTTTGGGTAAAAGCCTTGCTTTGAAAAAGAAACCACCACTGTCTCCCATACTACAAAGAACTCTTACGACATCCAAATTGTTAATTTTCTCAACAAACCAGTGTTGAGTATTTTAGAGTGGTCTCTTCCTTCTACAAAAGGATTGAGAGGTGATCTGATAACCTGAAGTGATTTAAAATGGTATTTGGGTAAAATGCAAGTTCAGATGCTAAAGGTAACACCGCAGTTGAAATACCTGTTACCTTTCAGATACCTACATTGCCATGTCTTATCAGGGAGGTCCAAGCAAGGTTCCACAACTTTCATACGATTTGAGTCACCAAAAAATAGCACATGTTGTAGCTTTGTTACCCAGAGATGGAAGTGAGTTTGCGTTCTCTTCACTGTTTCAAAGATACTAAGGCTGGACAGTGGGTAAGGAATATCTGTCATAATTCAGGCTGTAGGCTTGTGGCCTTGTATCATTACTAAGACCCATAACTCATGATAGAAATTTTGCCTTCCTTTCTCTATTTACTGAGTGATATCTTACTCCAACCTTCCTGATAAAAGGACTTTCTAGTAATTTCCATGTTTCATTCCTCTTTCTTTGGCTTCCAGTCATATGGTCTTGTTATGCCTTTCTCTCTGAAGAACCAGCTGCTATCAGAGGTTATTCTTCTTGTTACACATCTCTAAACCTGCCTTTTGATAAGCTGTTTAGAGTGAACTTCCACTGAAGATGGATGTAAGCTGTGTCTTCCATATCTTGAGTTACTAGTGAGATTTTAACCTTCTTTGAGGTCATCTGTCTGAAATGAATAAAAAAATCAGATTGCATTCAGCCTTCCAGAAAAAAAAAAAAAAAAACAACCACATAAAGATGGATTGAGAAGAACTGTCATTGTTACTCTCTTTTTTAATGCAATTAATGTCTCACCTGCACACCCCGTCCCAGAAATAAGGTGTATATCCATTTGTAATGGCATATCTGTTTACATCATTTGATGAAACAAATTAAGAACCCTGGGGCAACAACCAGTTCCTGAAAGATTGGGCTGATGATTGTTAATAAGTCTGACAGTTAATTCATTCATATGCTTTTGGTTGTGTACTGTGATGTTTTAATAATAGACTGTCGTGAGTTACTAGAGCAGGGGTATATACGTCTAATTCTCATGCATAAGTATAGCTCCTTCTGTCAGCTGAGTACATAAATGTATTAAGGTGATATGTAGTATATTTGTCCAGGTGTCATTTCAGTGAAGTGATTCTAACTAATATTTCCCTATTTCCATAATATATTTATTGAAGTCTGTATCAGTTATCCACTCAGGTTTGGGGGCTGGGTATGTAAGCTTAAGACCCCTACAAGCCTCTAATTATCTATGTCAGCTTTTCTGATGTTTCTGGCTCACCTCCAGCCCCTGGAACTTGCCCAGTTTTTCAGGATTTATTAAAAATAAGTATCAACAGCCCAGAGATTTTTTTTCAGGCCACAAATTTGCTTGGACATTTCAGTTGCTTAATTCAAGCATCTAAAAGATACATGGTTTTGGGAATTCATGGTTACCCATTTGAACACTAGAACCTCTTTAAAAACCTATTTGAATATATATATAAAGGCTAAGGCAAGAGCTGCTCTACAGGAAGTCACGTTCACTCTGTTGATGCTACTCCAGAAGCCAGAGTGTCTGTGAGGCATCTGCATCACACATTTCCTTGTATCGCTGTACCTAACACCAGCACAGATAGTATAAATAATTATTGTAATAAATAATAACATAACTGTCTGTGCTGCTGGAATAGCAAGCACACATAGTGTTTAGAAACTGTGGCAATAGTCAGGAGTAGAGAAGGGACTAGAAGGGATGCAGATCATTTTCATTAATGAAACAGCAGTTTGTGTCTTAGGTCTCAAAATACATTGAACTTAAAAAGGACCAAGAGAAGCAGTATTTATCCCAAATCAGAAGGAACTGGATTGTCAGTCCCCAGCGCTTCACCTGGCTCTTCAGACATGTGAACTATAATAGTATGCTGAAACACAAGGTTGGCTACATGCTGACCCTTAGGAAGGACCCTTGACTCAGGCTTAATCATTGTACAGGAGCATTAAACAGAAAAATGTGACTCACAAGCCACTGAGGATGGAGTTGGTGAAATTGTATAAGCTTTTGGGATAACAAGGAAAGGCAATTTTTAGAAAGTCTGAGCTTCAGACACTTAAAGAATTATCTGGGAAATTTGTGCGTACACACAAAGCCTGTATTGTGCTGTTAAAGCAAAATAAAGACTGTAAAAAATTCTGTGGACCCAGGAGGTTGTTTTCAAAGAATTAGGGGAAAGTATCAGGGTCCTTAACCAAAGTAGCTGTGGTAGCAGGTGGAAGTGACAGAACTTTTCCTGTTTACTTCACTAATCCTGACACCTCCACGCCTTTCAGGAAAGTCATACAGCAACAAAACTATAAATCCCTAATGCAGCAAAAGTGATTCTAGGAGTACAAGGTCAAGAGAGGCCATTACACCTCCTACTCTTACCTTTTCTGCATCAAAATTATCAAATTATCAAAAATAACATCAAATATAAAAGATTAGGGTTTTGAGGAAGATGTCGCAAAGCTTGAAATCCATCCAGAAATAGAAAGCAGCTGTTTCCCTTTTATCTTCTTGCTGCAATTCCTCAACTTTTCCAAGGAGAAATGTTCCTTACGTCTGGTTTGTGTGGATGCAGTTTCCAGGTGTTTGTTCCTGACGTGCCATTTCCCACAATGTGAAACTCCACAAGAGCCTCTGACTCGCTGCACCCCATCTGTGAATCTCCAAATGATAGCTATCTGCTTTACCCATGCTCCTCAAGGAATACTTGGTCAGTGTAAAAAATTCGTGTGAAAACCAAAGGGAGCATGACTTAAGCCCTGAGAAGGGAAGTACAATCGTTTCTCCTGTGTAGCACATCTGTTTGACTGAGTGACTTCTGCTGCATTTCATAGAATCACAGAAAGGTTTGGGTTGGAAGGGACCTTAAAGATCATCTAGTTCCAACCCCCCTGCTATGGGCAGGGACACCCTCCACTAGACCAGGTTGCTCAAAGCCTCATCCAGCCTGGCCTTGAACACTTCCAGGGATGGGGCACCCACAGCTTCTCTGGGCAACCTGTTCCAGTGCCTCACCACCCTCTCTGGGAAGAATTTCTTCCTGATATCCAATCTAAATCTCCCCGCTTTCAGTTTAAACCCGTTACCCCTTGTCCTGTCACTACAGGTCCTTGTAAACAGTCCCCCTCCAGCTTTCTTGTCAGTCCCTTCAGGTACTGGAAGGTGCTATAAGGTCTCCCTGGAGCCTTCTCTTCTCCAGGCTGAACAAGCCCAACTCTCTCAGCCTGTCCCCATAGCAGAGGGGCTCCAGCCCTCTGAGCATCTTCATCGCCTCCTCTGGTCTCGCTCCAACTGGTCGTTATCTTTCTTATGTTGGTGGCCCTGGAGTTCGACACAGTACTGCAGGTGGGGTCTCACAAGAGCTGTAGGAAATGTCCATTTCCTGCTAAGAAGTGCCCAGGACAGTGATTGATCTTGCCATCTGAAATCTAGATGTGTGTTGTTTAAGAGTTATAAATATATACTTGCATATATTTGAGTTCTTTTTAATGCACCCCAGGATGCCATTGCCCTTCTTGGCTATAAGGGCACATTGCTGGCTCATCGTCAACTGATTGTCCACCTCTCAAAGATATAGTATTTTGTATAAACTCAGTTTCTGATGGTTCTTAGTTCAGTAAAACTGAGTGAAAAATAACTTCAATTACTACAAATCCTTGTGTCTTTTGTTGAACTTTTTTCCCATTTGAGCTTATCCCAAAACATTCTTTCCTTTTGTTCTGGAATAAAGACACAGAAGGCACATTTTGAAATATAAGCAATTTTGAAGTAAGGGAACTATTTTCCTGGG
The DNA here is from genome assembly GCA_027574665.1 of Rhynochetos jubatus. Lineage (NCBI taxonomy): Eukaryota > Metazoa > Chordata > Aves > Eurypygiformes > Rhynochetidae > Rhynochetos > Rhynochetos jubatus. The sequence goes on along the minus strand of CM050650.1, from coordinate 93,012,208 downwards.
GAGAAAGGAAAAAAAATCACTCTCATTTATTTTAGATACACCTTGGATTGAAGAGGTCATTCAGCTGTAGCTATTGTATGAAGTGTGTGTCTGTGTTTAATTTCGTTTACCTGGTATTTATGTAGTTAACATAGTTGTGCAACATCTAACTTTGGACTTGGAAAACACCAAGTCTACTTAGTCTATTTAAGAGCAGGATTGTTTTATATCATTTGATAGGAATTAAAATGTACCTGTGCATTCAGCCCCCTTTACCAATAAACTTTTTGAGTGCTAAAATTACTGAAATGCTTGTATTACGCACTTTTCTGAGTCCTTGTGTGATAATAAAGTGATAATAATTCCATTGGAAGGGAGGAAGAAAGGTAGTGAACTTCCCTAAATATAGTCCTGACTTCTCTGTGTGGCATTTTCATGACCTTTATTAAATGCCCTACTGCACTGAAGTCCTGAGAGTCCACTGTTCGTCATACACGTACTCATGAGCTCATAATCTTTCAGCTACTTCTGTGGGCATAGAAGGAGGGTTCTGAGTATTTCATTATGCATAACAAGAGTTTCAGAAGCAGGGTTATATTTGAAAGCGAACTGGAAAAAGCATTTTTGCACATTATGTGAGTGGACGCACCTTATGAATCTATACTGTAGATGGCTACTCTGCAGATGAATCAAATATAGCCCTCAACAGCTGGTGAACAGACATGAAGACCCAGGAAGAATTAATTCTTTTGGCTATCACAGACATTTTTTGTTTAATATTAAAAACCTCTATTTAAGGCCGAACAAATTACTCTTCAACTCACTGTCATCCTTGTCAAGATATAAATAAAGATTGTATATGTGAATTAAAATGAGGCACCTTTGAGGATATTTAAATCCTCCAAAAACAGTCCAAGATTCTGACCAGATTCTATCTCACGTCTAAATTCTTATTTAAAGTTCTTGAAGACTGGATTTGCGTAAATTATTTTTAACTTCCTTTGTTGTGCTTATTGTGCCCCCTAGGAAACAATTTATGGATTTTTGTTGAATCCTCAAATAGATTTGGCTGAAATATCTTAGAAAAGAGTAGACACCTTTGAAAGAATGAATCATGCCATTTCAGTGGTTTCTAAAATAAAGTGTTTCAGCTTTTCATTTTGAAAGAATGTGTTGTGAAACCAAACAAATTTTGAAGGGTTTTAAAGACTGCTTAACCTAAGAATAAAATGAATCATTTTATTGGCAAAATAGGATAAAAAATTGTGATGTTTTCCCATTTCATTTCATGAACTGTGTGAAAAAAATAACCACTATCAGAATTTCCATTTGGAGTCAACCAGAACTGATTTTTCCTCTAGTCATGCTTTGGTTTGGCTGCCTGTATAAGTCCATTATTTACATAGTATTACTCCTGGGTTGTTGAGTCTAATCACCAGCTTCTAAAGGTAACCATGACACATGATCATTGGCAACTTTCATGTTTATGAACGCCATCTTCAAACGTGCTTTGGTTTTCTCCGCTTCTTACTCCCACTGAGTGTTTCTAACCTTTGATTAGAAATCTCATATTCAGCCTTAGTTTTCATAGGTGGTTTATGATCATACAGTTTGTACAACGTGTGATAGCACTGGTTATTGGTTAAATATCTCTTTATGATTATCCCAGTCATGTTTAGAAAAAACTTTGTCCACTTTTGGCTGTTGTTTTGCTGGGCCTAACAAGCCAACCTCTTGCAGTTTTATCTTGTGTTGAATATAGTTCAGTGACTTGATCCTTCAGTTGGACCTTCTTTGCTCTTGATTCAGATTAATTTCTCTTGAACAGTGACCAAAACTGTACATGGTATACAGGATGTAGTTTCCAGACAGTGCTGCTAATATCCTCTGTCTCTACTGGAAATACTTCATCTATTAAAATCCAAGGTCATATTTAACATTTTTTCCACAGCAACCTGACACTGATGGTTTTTAGCCATTCTTGACCCACCCATACGCCTCCTTTTTCTCGTCTGCTATTTCAGTTGAATAGCCTTAGCTTGAAGCCAAAATTATTAATAGGTTGTAGTCTTTTAGGGTTCATATTGAGCTCCTGCTCAGTGGTTGGATAGTTCTGAATTGGCATTGACATGTTTCCTCTCTTTGGGAAATTACTACTTTCAAAGCAGTGAAAGGAACCTCTGGATTTAGTCTGCTTTCATCTGTCAAATTCCAGCCAGCTTTCATGTATTTCCCTTCTTTATTTTCCTTATATATATTCCTCACAAATATGTTCTGGTTACTTGCAAAATACTGAAATCTTTTGCTCCAGCTCAGACTCCCCCTCCTCCCTTTTCAGAGAAAGGCAGAACTCCACCATTCTCTCAACATGACTGGCATTATTAAATATCTTTATGCAACCATATATTAATTTCAGATGCCACTTCTCTCAGGGTTTTGTAAAGGTTAGCAAAGATACTAGCTCCACCACAATGAGGGTGCCAAGCTTGCAATTGCTTCCATGTCAGATGTGGTAGTTTCTGAATATATTTATCATTTCCTAATAGTCATGCTATCTTTCACCTTCTACTCTTCAGCAAAAAAATGATTTGGAAAACAAATCAAATGTTGATTTAAGATTGGCTCATTTTAAAATGTTCAACATTGAGCTCCTTATCTCATCCTTTGTAAATGCTCTTTGTCATCCCAGATTTGTTTGAGCCTGTGTTCAGACCAAGTAGTTCTGCAATGGTAACACAAGGTCCCTCACATTATTTGGATACAAACTCGAGAAATTTTTCATCTTTAGCTTAAACAAATTTGAACTCAGCCATATGGCTGCTGTGACAGGGAGCAGGGAAGAGCAGGGGGGCAGTTTTTCAGCTTCACATCTTAGTTAGCAGCATTTGTTGTAGGAGTTCATCCACTGCTCAGCAAAGACTTGCATACAGAACTCTGCATTAGAAGATCTCTCTCTCTTACATCATACAGGTGACTAAATCTTTAATCTTTAATGCATTTAATCTTTTAATGTAAATACCTCCATTTATAATTTAAGGAACTTCTCTTGTCTTCACCATCCCTTCTGCTATGTGCCGATTTTAAAAAACACTGAATAAATTTTGCACATTGGTTATTTTGGGAGTAAAATTAGAGACACTCGGCAGATTCGATATTTGTCAGTAGCTGGTCGTAAATTTTGTGCCAGGCTTCTGAAAGTAGTGGCTTATGGAAGTATCCCTAACAAGTACAGTGTCCCCATACTTGTTAAACTGTGGGCACACCACCTCTTCCATGGAAGAGGCTAAATGGTCCCTATGTCTGTATGTCTACATTTGTTACATATTAATATTTCTATGTATTTTGTGGACATAGCAAAATCACTCCATGCTCAGTAATTGGTTTCCACAGTAGTTTGATTAGTGCATAGCGAGAAACGAGTAACAATAGATATTTTGCAGTTACGGCGGTAAAACACCAGCTGTGTTCCCCCTTCTGTTTAAAATCTCTTTAGTTTTGGTTACCTCTTGTGGTCCAGTGTAGTGAGGATAGGGAATACCACCACAGCATGTAATATTCACACCCTGCTAAGGGGAATGCATTCCCTCAGCCTTTGTAAGTGGAGCTTTGATTTTGGGACCAGGGGAGAGGGAGTCATTGCTGATCTCTCTCTCCTGAGTTGCAGAGAGGTGATCAAAGGCTTTTATGAAGAGAAAGTGTGAGCACAGGCAGGTGAAAATCAGATTTCTTCTTTCTCACTACCATGGTACTCACTACCATGCAGAGGTAAGGCTTGAGTGTTTTGGTTTGCTGTGTTTCTCTTGGGAAGGCTGTTCCCTTCAGCAGGGAGGATGCTTCTGTTCACCTTCCCACAGGGGAACAGGAAAGCAGCTGTGCAGACCCATAGAAAGCCTTTCTGATGTCTGCCTGCCCAGCCTCCCATGCCGTAGGGACCATCCTGCTGCACGTCCCTCTTGGTCATCTTCTGGAACACCATGTAGCAGCTTCACCTGAAAGCAGCAGGTGACATTGCCAGCCTGTTCTCATTTGGGACAACCCTTCTCATCTGTGACCCTTCTGACAGACCCAAAGCATGGTCCGGGGTGTCACAGGGTGTGTCTACATTACCATTTAGTTCAGATCTTTCAAAGTGAGTGTCCTGGTTTTCCCCACTGGCTGTTGTATAGTTTGCACCATGAACAGTGTTACAGCACCTTAAATGGTTTTCTCTGGAGTAAATGAGGCTGAAAAAATGTTTCCCAGGTGCTTCCATTGACTGTACTCTAGTCATGAAGGTCTGGCATACAGTCCCCAGGCCAAGCTTGATTTGGGCTGCAATTAAACCCCCAAATTCCCATGTTGTAAACCCCAGGTCCTCAACACCAGTTGTTTTGCTGTTGCACCACATTGCCCACTGTGCGTGTCAGCGCAGCGGTGGTTTTAGCAGGTGTATCTGGTAAGGAATCTGAGGAAAGGTGTTGTCAACGCGTGTCAGAAAAAACAGCTCCTTTCATCATGCTCCTCAGAACAGTAAGGACCCAAAACAGATGTCCTCATGCACATACCTGTGAACAGTTATAAAATGAACAGTTCTGTGAATGGCATGGTCTGTTGCTGAGCGTGGGTGGGGCAAGATAAATTAATGAAACCATGACTTAAAACATACTCCGATCTACACCCATTCTGGTTTTATTTGCATCTTTAACAGGATTTATTTCAATTTTTTTTTTTAATGTCATGTCAGATTTATTGCTCCAGAAAAGAGTTCGTTTGTTTTTCTGAAGGGGTAGTAAACTACCTGTGTATTGTTAGTTATTGAAGACATGAATTTAGTCCAAAACATCTCTGAAGGCTAGTTTTAAATTAAAGGGAAGGAATGTAAGTAGCATGCAGTAATGCATGATGCTCTCTCAAGACAGATACAGTATTGACTCTAATAACATTTTCTTTTCTTAGGAGGGGGAAAATAGTTTAAGACAAAAAAAAATTAGTCATAAATATGTGCTATATATGAAAAACTGAGCTGGGAGTATCACCTCCATTTTGTAAAGTATTCTACTATTTTTGGACAATGAATTCGTTGGATATATTAAACTACTATTCTTGCATTGCTAGTTTCCTAATTGGTAGTTACTTTACACATACTGACACAATGATAGTTATCTTGGTTTGTTGCTGAAAGATTGTAGAGTGGTTACGTACGTTTCATCTGGATTTGTAAATTGGTGGATCCAAAAACTGGAGTGTGGGTTCCATCCCCTCATTGTAGGGAACTTTAATAATTCCAGGAATAGTGGCATGGAAGTCAGTGGGACTGGTCAGATGAGTGTCCACTGCTTGATGTTTTTGGTTCATCATCTGGATGAAAACTAGAAGAAATAGCCTCAAAGTCTGCTTCAGCTAAATGTTAATGAATAAGTACAAGTTTCTATTGCGCATTAGCGTACAATATGAATTGTGCAGTTTTGCAGGCATGTTTGCATTTCTGATGAGTGCACTGGGAATTGGGCCATCAGCACTAGCAGGATTGCAAATATGCACACACTTTGCTGTAGGACTGTAAGGGACTGTGTTTTAGCATAAATGAACCTTTTGTTGCTTTTGCCACCACGCTTCCCCCTGAATACACTGCGTGCCTTCTGAATCTATGAGCGCAGCCAAATTCTCTAAAATGTGTACTATTTCATGGCAATAGAAAATGAGCTTAATACTTAACCACACTGAGAATGTGTCGGCCTTGAAGGGATGAGGTATTATAAACCCTATCACCACAGACAGTTGAAAGAAACAGTGTGGGTGTCACCATTATGGGTTCAAGAACCTATTTTTCTTTTTTCTCCCACACACGCTCATCTCTTGTCATATTCTCTTTCAGTAGTTTGCAAATGTCAAGTGTTTCTCAGAATGTCCTTCCACTAAGGAGATTAATATAAATATTAACAGCAACCTAGAATCTGACATCTGCATTTGTTCAAGACTCTTCCACAAAGCAGTACTGCAATAATGTTTCACAGCAGAGAAGAATAACCCAAGTTAAAGTATAGATTTACATGCTGACCAATATATGGGAGTTAAGGCCACGAAGGAGATGTTACTTCAAAGAATGCAGTATACTCCCTGTGAACCCAGCGTACCCTTTTGAGTCAAAGTACCTAAATATAAATACATTTAAATTTAGATTGGTTTCATTCATAAGAATGGGATAGGTGCTGGATAGATTGTCTCTATTATAACTGAACACAAAATTTGCCCCTTTATGGGTGCCCTGTTTTTTTCATGTGGTATTGCCTTCTTCAGGAAACACTGTAATTAGGACATTACAGGCATTTCGGATGTTAAGAGTATTCAGTATTTCTCCTCTGGACTTAAACTATGTGTGTTTTGAGTAGTTCATATAAGGGGTCTTCAGAATTTTTAACATGAGCAAAGTAATGTTATTCTTCCTAGGCTATGTGGTTTCAGTTCACATGGCTAAAGTTTTACACAGTTCTAGTTAAAACCAAAATACCTTCTTGTGGCCCTGGTAAAATCAAAACAAGACACCTTCTTATGGAAAATGGCTGATAACTTTAATCACAATCAATAATAATTGTTGCAATGAGTAATTAAATGACCATTTTCCTGCATTCCAGTGCCTCAAGCACCTAACTTCTCTTACGAGCAATAATTTTAAAATTAAGAGGCAATGCAGTGTTGCATTTTCTCATGCCATAGCTTCAAATGAGCCATTAACATTCAGCAGCAGATAATTTGGCCTTGTGGTTTGCTTAGAGAATGTTTGCCAATTAAGCAAAACGAGCCTCAGAGTTGTCAACAGTGCACTGATAATGTAACAAGTGTTTTCAGTGAGATCATCAACTCTTCTAGGAAATAATAGGTGTCTGAAGAACAGTCTGACAAATATGTACTTGGCATCATCGCTGCAAAGGAGTAAGTCAGATATTAGAAGTTGGATTATGAACCAGGAGTAAACCTCGTCAGCTTTCTATGAAATATTCTCACAACAAACTCCAGTCAGCCTAATGTCTGCAGTCAACACAAGCCTGCAATACATGCCCAAGAGAGTAAGAGCCGGTACTCGTTCAGACTTGTAGTCTCATCGCTAATCTGTGTGAGGATCAGAGCACAAGATACTGAAGAGACATTATGGTCAAGAGTAGTTATCATACTTTGGAAATCATCCAAACCAGTGATCACGTCTGTACTGCCAGTTAAATGTTTTATCCTTATCTTTTAAATACTCAGTACCTGTAAGAGAAGATCCCTTCACGTTTTCCTGTTCGTTTGCCTCTCCCCTTCTCTGTCTTTCTGCGTTTTTTACTGGCATAAGGAACTGGAAGCAAGACAACTCAGCAGCTCTTGTAGAGGTAGAAGAATAAAGAAGAACAGCTGCTAAATTGATTGAAATGGGAATGTGGCCAGAGATCTGAGGAAATAATTACAGCAATTGTTCTGAGAGGCCTTATGCTGTCCTCTTCACACTGCAGAAAAAAACCCCATGCATGGGGCAGTTGAAACCATGCTGAACTTGAGTTAATGTAGCCAGCTGAGGAGGGATGTCTGAAATGTTTCAATTAAATCACCAGCATTATTTTTAAGAGAGGAACCTAGAGGATATATCTAGCTTAATTTTTTGTTTGTTTGGGGTGTTTTTGTTTGCTTTTTTGTTGTTTTTCTGGTCATTGTACAAGTTTAAAGATCTGAAAATAATTTTGTACAGCTTCAGAAGACACAAGAGACAGAAAGATGGACATTTACCTAGAGTTCTGAATCTTGTAACATTTCTGAATCTTGTACCATTTCAGATAAAATGCATTTTGCTTAACTTCAGCTTTGAGTTGATCTGCCTCCTAGTCCATGGCAAAAGAGAGTTGTCCATTCATCCAGTGGCTTGTAGACTGGCTTGATGTGACAAAAGCATGCTGCCCTCTGTTTGGCTGCAAACAGTAGAACTGATACATTTTCAACATAAGAACCACTGAGACACTTTCAATACAGACCATTAATTTCCTCACAGCCTGCAGCAAAACCCACTGTGATACCCATGTGGCTGCAGAGTGTTGAGCTGCTCTATGGAGGGAGGAACAAAGGGCAGTGAGGGGAAAGCTTATGTCTGTCTAGCGCAGCTACTACTCACTTCCTCATGTCAGATCATACATTTTTGGAGGAATCAACACTAGGAGATACCTGTGTCCTGGTATTACCACGGAGCCCAGATAACATTAGACAATATGACTAGCCTTAAGATAGATGAAAACTTACTGAAGTGAATACTGTTGTCGTGGTTTAACCCCAGCCGGCAGCTAAGCGCCACGCCGCTGCTCGCTCACTCCCTGCACGTGGGATGGGTGAGAGAATCAGAAGAGTAAAAGTGAGAAAAATCGTAGGTTGAGATAAAGACAGTTTAATAGGTAAAGCAAATCCCACACACACCAGTAAAGCAAAACAAGGAATTCATTCACCACTTCCCATCGGCAGGCAAGCGTTCAGCCATGCCCAGGAAAACAGGGCTGCATCATGCGGAACGGTTACTTGGGAAAACAAACAACATCACTCCAAACATCCCCCCCTTTCTTCTTCATACCCCAGCTCTATATGCTGAGCATGACATCATATGATACGGAATATCCCTTCAGTCAGATAGGTCAGCTATCCCAGCTGTGTCCTGTCCCAGCTTCTTGTGCACCCCCAGCCTGCTCACTGGTGGCGTGAGGTGCAGAAAAGACCTTGGCTCTGTGTAAGCATGGCTCAGCAGTAATGAAAACATTTCTATATTATCAACACGGTTTTCAGCACAAATCCAAAATATAGCCCCATACTAGCTACTATGAAGAAAATTAATGCTATCCCAGCCAAAACCAGCACAACTACCCTTTCTGCTAAATCATTTTTTGACAGGTAAATGCATTTTTTATTAAAAATTTTGGGATTGATTTTGTTCCTTTTTTCAAAGCATGTTGACCTTCCATAAAAGGTTTTGGATTTCCATCAAAAGCAAAAGTTTTTGAAACCTTCTCAGGGGAAACTGCAGTGTTTCCACTTGGCCACTCCACCATATCATCTTATGGCATTTATAGAGCAGTTTATTTCTGGTCTCTTCCTCTAGTCAATACATGTTCCTTCAATCTCCTGTTCTCAGTTTTCAAAACCATAGTGTATCAGAGGTATTGTGGCACTGGGGAATCTGGCTTATAAAGCAGAATGGGAATGAGAGAGATGGGAGTGACACTGATGAGCAGAAACACTTCAGTGGAGGAAGGCAGTGAGCAACTTCTGGCTAGTTACAGTCACACAACATGGGGCTAAATTGTGTTCTGGATGGTGAGTTTATAAAGAAGTTTAAAGGACAGAGATCTCCTCCATCATAAAAGATGGATAACAAGAGAAAGGTTTAGCTCCACATTCCCAAAACAGTGACTAGAGAAACAGAGTAAATAGCAGCAAACTGCTATTTCTGGGAAAGACAAGTGAAACAGGACCCCATTCCTCTGCTGGGGAATGTTTGATTAGAGCCCTGTCTGAACACTGTCAAGATACTGTCATTGCAATTAAAATGAAATTAAATTTATTACTTTTCATCTGCACCAGGTTTTGCGTTCATTTGACTGATGTGAGAGACTGCATTATAATCTTTGAATGCTTTCTCTATTGGAGAAAATCAAGCCCAACTCACTGTGTCCCAACAGACTGCCAAGAGGAAATGTCCCACATCGTATTTAACTACGAAGAGCAGTATACTTAGAAAATCTTTAGCCTTTCCACTATGAATGCCTCAATTTACAAAGAGAAATATGTTTACATTTGGATAGCTAATGGCACCAGTGTGGAAAGACTGAAGAAAGAAAGAGAACTCTCCTCAAATTTAATTTAAGTAAAATATAACCCAACATCAAGATCCATAAGCCCTTTAAAAGTCTTTTTTTAAGCTTTCGTATCTCATATTTTTATAGCAGTTTCAGAATAAACTGTGTTTCTTGTAGCCACTCTTTGATATCCATGAATATTGTTTGATTATCTGTTTTGAATGGAAAGAAAGTAGAAGATATTACTGTGATCTCTATGACAACAGACTTGAAATGACTATTGCTGTCTTGGAAATCAAGAATTCAAGGATTCCAAACAGAATTCATCAAGATTTCCTTATTACTGAAATTTAACAGAGTATAAAGATATAGTTAAATTTTTAAAAAATATTGGCAGGCAAACCCTTCTATAATATCAGACTCTTTTTTTTGACTCAGGTAGGAAACAGCACACTGCTATGGACATGGTACTTTGATATTTTGGCAGTTACCTGAAAAACTGCCAAGTGAAATCTTTCTTTACAAGTTCTGCTTGAGCAATTGACAATTTATTGCAAATATATCGTCTAACTATTCCTATCAAAAGTTATATACTTGCAAAGGCCCCATTTAAGATTAGCATCCAGTCTCCTTCTTTGGACTTTTATAGAGAATAACAACACCTAAATCAAGTGTGGAAATACTGTTACATGAAAACATACCTCTCTAAGCAGCCCCATAAAAAACTTGGTCCATGGTATCTCTTTAGGGTTTATTTCAGTGCCTAGCCACAGGCATCTGGTGCTGTTTGAGAGGCTCTCGGGTCTTCTCCAGGCCCCCAGCTGTGGCTTCTGGAGGATGCAGGTCTCCCGCTGATCATCTCATCAGCCAGTCCTGTGCAGATGTCTCCGTACGTGTCCAAAGGCAATGGGTGCCAATGTTCAGGCAACTGAACTGAGCCCTTCGTTACTAATCATTTGGCCTGACTGAAGGTAGTCATAATTTTCTCCTGTTTATTTTTCTGTGCTTTATATATGTCTAGCAATAAATACGATTCAGTGCTCAAGTTAATGTCACACCTGATAGGAAAATAACATACACACAGGTTTACAGTGTTTCAAATCTGACAGTGGCTCTAGGTCACACATGTCATATTATGAAACTGGAATAGCACTGGAAGTATGCTGTTTATTCCTACAGTGCTTGGCCAGCATGATGACCACAAAGATTTCCTCATTTGCTGCCAATCATCTCCTGCGGCTCACGTGTAGGGATTATTGCTGATGTGATTAGGTTTAAGCTACTTTGATGGTCTGCATTTATATACCCTTATTTCAGAGAGGGGCATGCAAGTAAACTACATACTTTTCTCAGTGTGCCTGAGCATGACTTAATGGTGTCATTCTTTAGAAAGTAAAGAAAGAAAAGTGGAGCAAAAAGTTAGCAGCCTGTTCTGGCACTGTATGTTTATTGGGGAGAAAGAATTTAAATAAATAGCATTTGAAGCAGAGTCTAATAAACCCTCAAAATACAAACTGTTCATTCCAGAAACTGGCAGTTCAAAGCAGAGGAGTTGGTCCTCACTGTCCCACCTGGGTATCTAATGGTCTTTAGATATGTTTGAGTCCCGGTGGTGAGGTTAATCCTTGGGAACCCAAACCTCTGCCTATTGCTGGCAGTGACCTTTGTGGTAAGTCCCTGGATGTTCCTCACTCACACCTACAGGTTATCCGCTACACAATTTACTCTTTTAACAGAGAAGACCAGTGTAAATGTGTTGAGGATCTTAGATAAAAGAGGAAGAAAGTGGAGTTGAGTTCATTAACTGTCTCTAAAAAACACCTTCGGATTATGCCAGTCATTCTACTGCAGCCAAGACAGGAAAACTAAAGCAACATTTCTTGAAGAGTGTAGAGGGAAATAAGAAATGTTGTTATTATGGATTTGTTTGGCTTTGTTTAGTTCTTTTATGGAAATGTGTTGGGGGAAAAACATCACCAGGACTCCCACGCCATCACCTCGACACACGGAGCCCTGAGTTCTTTTGCAGAGTTTTATTTTCTTCCTGTGCATGTGTGGCTGCCATCCATGCTAATCAAACTCAATCAGCAGAAGGAGTCAACTGCTTTGTATTAACTATTGTTCTCCTGACTGCGGTACTTTGTAATAGATTTTTAAGATCTGCACTGACTCATATCAATGCATATCTAATCAAAAGTAAATTAAACTGCATATGCTGACTTGATATTAATGACAGAATAGCATTTACGACAGCAGAATAGTGACACTCTTTATTACATAATATTAAAAAAAGTCCAGTGTTTTCTTTCTTTTCCCAGTATATGATCTTGTGTGTCCTAGACTGAACTTCTAATTTTTAATTAATGCTTTTATTCAAAGTGATTTATTATGTAGCACATATATAGGTTTTTTTGATCTCAGTCCTTAAAATTTTCTATTTCTTACACTTAAGTGGAATAGGAGTTCATACATATTCACAGTTTGATGAATTATGTTCACAACAGTTCTTTGTATTTTTAGGGAGTCATTATCCATTTTTGCAAGTTTCATGGTTTAACTCTGGGTAGCAAAATACCACGAAGCCACTCTCACAAATCCCCCCACCCCTCCTCCAGTGGAGGGGGAGAATCGGAGGGAAAAGAAATAAGGAAGCTCGTAAAATTGAGATAAGAACTATTTACTAATTAAATCTAAAATAATATATACAAATACTACTAATAATAAATAAATAAAATAATAGTAAATAAAACATAGGATACAATATGATAGAGTTGCTCACCACCCACTGTCCGATGCACAACCAGGTGCTGAGTATTGAGAGTCAGAGCCAGAGAGCCAGAGAACTGCAGCCCGAGGGCTGGAGCCCAAGAGCTGCCGCAACAGATTCCAAGTGAACCCTATCAGTGAAAACACGACCGGGAAAACTAAACAAACCCACCAACTGACTCATGAACGAGCCAGCGCAGGAGTTAGCAAAGCAGCTAAAGCAGAAGTCAGGGGGAGTGTTAGCAAGTGCCAGGAAGTAAACGAGCAAGGGAGTAAGGGAGAGAGGAATGGCTCCTGGACCCCTCCTCACCTAAGCCTCGAGCATGACGTACTATGGAATGAAATACTTCCTTGGTCAGTTTGGGTCAGCTGTCTGAACTGTGTGTCCCCTACACTGCCTGTAGTGCGACAGTGAGAGCTGGGGATGCAGCTGCAGTGTCAGAAGCGAAGACCTTGAATTCAGTGCAGGCATTCCCCAGCACCAGCTAAGAATTTATCAGTACTTCTCTCAGCATCCAGGAACACAGCTTCCTAGCAACCATGGTAAAGAGAGTTAACTCTTTCCTGACTGAACCCAGCACAGCAAACATTTTAAGTCTATTATGTAGCATTTATAAAATTGCTATAAGTAATTGTCTATCTGGCTATCACTATTATTCCTATCTTTTCTCAGCTCTTTTGATACTTTAATTGAAAATGTGTGTCAGTATTTTTTTAAGGGCATTATAGTTTAACTATAAATGTAAGTAATAAACTAGCATTTACAGAAATTACACCCATAAAAAGCCAAAGTAGGTTTAACTGGCTGATACGGATATTGGTCAGTGTAGATGATCAGTATGCGCTATACAACCTGCTCAAGTAGCCAGTTAATTCTCCTTAACACAGAGCAGCAAGTTCATATATCAAGTTACTCAGCTTCAAGGTAGCATCTGTCTACTTCAGTAGCTGTGGCTGCAGACCAAGGTGTTGGGCAAACAGGGGTGTATTATATATTTAACAAGTACTTTCTGTTTAACAGACCCCGAATGGCCCTGTCCCAAAGAAACGTGTCCTGCAGTGTTCCAAGAGGCTTCAGCTCTTGACTCCACACAGAATTTTTCTCTTCCAAAGGGGCTGAAGCACATTTTGTTTTTACAAAAAAAGTCACTGTTCAGTCCCTAGTTACAATCCCTGTGGGAGTTTGCACATACATTCAGATAGTGTCCTCCTGTTGCACTGTTCCCTAATCCTAGTGCCTTTGGAGAGACACATCTTCCTGTCTTTACTCAAGAAGTGATCACTTTTGTTCTAGATGGCTCTTGCCAAACGTAAACCAATAATCTTTTCAGGGACTCCACTGGGAGTCCTGAGGGTGTAACTCCTATTCTTTTGGCCTTCCAAACGCTTCATCTGTTAATATGCAATGCTTGTGCAGCATTTTTAAAGTATTGCCTGACCATTAATCCTCACAGCAGCCCCAGGAAGTCAGCAGTGCGATCCATATTACTTATATTTGAGAAGGTCTACATTTGAACTGGTCACAACATCATACTAGTCAAGGTTAGAGCAAATGGTCCCAGATTCCCAGTTATGCCTCCACTCTTCCAGAAGCCCTGCCATCTGCTGTTCCTTATCAAAGGTTTCTGCTTAGGATGTGCATGTTTGATGCAATCAGAACAGTGAAAGGTTGGAGGGCTGCAGGTGGAAATACTGTTGCCTATATTTCTTGTGGTTTTCTTGTGGGTTTTTTGTTCATGGTTGCAGAAGACCATCATGGAATCACAGAATCATAGAATCCAAGGTTGGGAGGGACTTCAAGGTTCATCTGGTTCAGCCTTTCTTGGCAAAAGCGCAGTCTAGACAAGATGGCCAAGCACCCTGTCCAGCTGAATCTTAAAAGCGTACAACATTGGAGAATCTGCTTTATATTAATAAATCTAAAGCAAATCATTATCTGAAGGAAATAGCAATCTATTATTTTAATTATATCTCCACAGGAACACGTATTTGTTCCTTCATTGGTTAACCATTTGTGTTATTTACCTCCAGTTCAACTACACCGGTATAAGTAGTGGAATTGCTTCCACAGATTTATCAGATGAAGACTAAAAGAAATTACCAACTCTGTTACTGAACTGCATATATTGTGGTATAGTAACATTAGAAAAATAGAAAGTTTTTAAATCCCTGTTGTGTCTTAGCATGATTTTCCTAAAACAGTGCAGCATAACTGGACCAAAATGTATATGTGACCATGCAGATATGGCCTTTATTTTCCTGTCATTTGGTCCCCAGATGCCACTGCAATGAATTCACAATTCTGCACTAAAATACAAAAATGTTTTCAATATGCTTTAATATTGCACTGCATATACCATTGAACAGGAACTACTTAAAACAATTTAGTGGAAAAGACAATTTATATTGTGATTTTAAAATATTATCTGAATGTTACTGTATTAGAACACCAGGAACATTTTATCACCATTGGTTGAGAGGTTTTAATGTAAATTTGGCTAAAATGTGTCTCATCTTTAAAGAAACAGCAGTGCCTTCATCACTTTTTCAAGAATCCAGTTTAACGAAAAAAATAATCTTGTGCTTCTTTGGTTTTTATGCTCTGTGTTGTGATAGGCTTCTGAATAAACAACAGCACTACCTCCTTGCTTCCTAAAAGCCTATTTAAGGAAATTTTTCTGAATGCCATACACCTGGAGATAAAAAGCTTTTTCATTCCATCTTGAGAGAGATATTAAATTGCTATTGTTTATCTGCTGCATTTTCATAAGTGGTGCTTAATGATTATTTACTATTACATTTGCACACACATAATTATGGATATATATTGCACCTTTTTAGTCCTTAATAACTCTGTTTAGGCAACTCAAATATGAAAGAGTAATTTTTAAAAAAAGAAGAATTTTCATTCTGATGTAATTGAGATTTGGTGATTGGATAAAGAAGCTTTTTCACCTCTACCAAGAAATTTAAAGGATAGATTTACATGCCTGTCACATATTCTAGATTAACACTCAGAGCAGGTTAAATTAATGTATTTCTTTGAGAAAAGTGTCTGGGCTCTACACTCATTTTTTTAAATGCAGGGTTTTAGAAACAACAGAATTTTAGAAATATAATAATCCATGAAGTAAACATTAATGAGGTTCAGCTATGCAATACAGAGCAGTATGAAAGATCTCATTCCAAAGCAGACAAATCCATACTGTATAAAGGTACCTCTTTTGCTATATTCCCACTTGTAAAATTCTGCCCTTAATTCGCAAATTCATCTTCTGCCAGTAAGCTAGAAATGGAAACACAGTTGCCTGGGAGTGAATAAATTTTATTTGGATGCAGTTTTATTTCTCTAGTACATTTTTAAGCTAACTTTTTATTTTTGTAGACAGAGGGAGTGAGGAGGAGACTAAGACTAGAATTTCTCAAAACAGAGTGTTTCCTTCAGATGCATGTTGGCTGTGAGAGCCTTGCATAAAGAAATCTTTCACACATACCCTGGTAGGCTGGAGTTCATTGAAGTGACACTGTGCTGCCCATAGCAGTTCTAACCCACAGGCAAAACATTCTTCTGGCAAAATGCTATCAAATTCCCACTGACTGTTCACTTAAAGAGCAATTCATAAGTAAGTGCCTGTTTTTTAAAAAGCAGAGGAGATCTATGTTCCTGGCTCTCTGAGATGCAGAAATACAGAGTGTATTTCCTCGCACAATAGGAAGTTAAGGGCAGGCTATTTAGATTTTTTTTTTTTAATAACAAAATATGCTTGCTGTGTTATAAATGCTTTGTGTGAAAAGGCCACAGTGCACCAAATATAAGCTATCCTTCACGTGTATGATATCTGATGGATAGAGAAGAGCATTGCAATAGAAGGCATTCTTCCATTCTACATTTTGTATTGGTATTCACCCAGGTGTGTGCTTTAAAATCAGAGATGAAGAATTAAATGTTCCCCCTGTTTGTTTTTAGCTCCTTTGGATTTACAGTCACAGTGTGCAGAGCTCAAAATTTCATTTTGCATGATCAGAACATGGAGTTAAAAAATTCAAGAACATAGTTTGAATTGCAAAACTGGTAAAAAGATAGGGTTTACTGAAAAACCTATGATATGTAAAAAGTAACAAATTCTGCCTATGCCATTCACACATGTTACCAAAACTTAATCTTATTTCTGATTTTGTGTCTTTTTTGTTTTCATTATGGTATGTCATCTTCTCCAGCTTTCTCCTTCTTTTTCACTGCTGTTTTCCTGGGCTATTTTATTATCGTTATCCTTCCTCTGTGCTTCACTAACTTTCCCTCTCCTCAGCATACTCTTCTTCCAAATTCCCAATTTAGCCTCAGCTCCATCGCTTTCTCTGTTCCTTGTATTCTACCTGTTAATTCAGAAACCTCATGGATGATTTTTTTAGGATGGTTTTTGTTTTGCAAAAAGTAAAAGGCATGTAAAAAAGGGTGTCTGTTATTATTTAAAGTATATACGCTATGGTAGATACCAGTCAAGAGCGCCATTTTGTAAAATCATACTGCTAGGTGCAGCCTGGCACTGAGGGGACACGTTGACATCTTGGTACTGGTGGGTCCCAATGACACTGGGCCTAACCCATTTCCACAGTCAGACCTACTTCCTATCCATGTTCCCCGTCTATGAGGATGACTTCATGCAGGAAGCCGAGCTGGTGTCTCAAACTCCGGTGAGGATGGCTGCCCAGGCACGCTCAGCATCTTTATCCCAGGCCACAAGCCCTCACTCGTTTTGGCCGTGGGAGCGGGCGCTGCCAGGATCGAGTGTTGTACAGCTGTCCAACAGCGGATATCCGAAGTGCCACTGCCCCATAGCACAGCATGAGCCCCCTCCTCTGAGCAGCGGGGTTGCCTCCTGGCAGTAGCAAGGGGAAGAGGTTCGGATTGCAGGACTGGCAACCTGCAGCGCGCTTTTAACTTTGCACCGTGGTCACCAAGGGGACAGTTGGTCCTGGGGAGGCAGGCAGAAATGCCACACTGCACTCCTCAGAGTTCACAAGCCATGTTCTTCATAGCTCTGAGGGCCAGAGGTGGGCTGGGGATAAAAGCTGCAGTGCCAAATTCTCCTCTCCCACACCATTTTCTTGCTGTGTCTGCTCTGTTTGATTCCGCTCTGTTGGAATCAAGTTTCTTTTGTCACCGCCCAATACTGCGTATTTCGAAAGAGGAAAACCAGACACCGTTACTTCTGATGTAACTCCCTTTGCAGAGGAGCCCACAACGGAGTCAGGCTGGTTGAGTTCTGAATGTTGCGTAACCGCCAATGAAAGTTCCTATAGTTGCCAGAGTTATGAACTCTTAATAAATTTTAGGATATCCAAGTAACAGACAGTCAGCTTTTACAGATCACAGAAACAGGTGATTTTGCTGGTTCAATGCATCCATTTGCTTTCTCGGCAAGTTTGATCTTCATTACTCCAAGAGGTTTACAAATACGCTATTACTTTGCAGTAACCATTTTCTAGGGAGGGATTGACTTAAGTGTGCTTAGCCATACAAGGGAATTGTCAGTGTGAAAGTATGAGAAAGAAATAAGAAGTTCATAATTATCTTTAGCACAATACAGTTTATTTGCTTGCTCATTATCTCCTTGAAATGGAAAACCCTTATGAGCAACACAAACAATCTCAGAGACATCTGATACTTGTATAAATAGCTATGCTCGAGCTTTTTTACCAACTCCTATCTCAAATGTGAATTTACTAACCCCTGTAGATGGAAATTAATCATGAAAGTATAGTGAGTACCACCAAGCTAGGATCAACATCACAGGGAATGAACTTGTCCTCTTCCATTGTATAACTGATAATTCCTCATTATTCATCTCACAAGAAAGGGTGTCTTGTCTTACAACTTAGAAAAAAAAAAATCATTGCTTGGTAATGCCAAAGTATTCCATAAAGTGGTATGATTAATGCTCTTCTCACTAGATCTGCTGATGGAAATAAAGTCTTATTCAATTTCCCTGTGGAGACACAATGAACCAATATCTTTGGCAGTAATTTTTAAGCAGGAAGCTTTCTGCTTATCTCAGCTGTATGGTATAGTCATTTCAGAATGCATGTTAAAGAGTTGGAAAGAGGTTGTAACGTGGGTGGATTTTCCCTAAGTCACTGAGGCTTCTTTCACCAAATACAGGTTGTGGTGGAGCTCTTTCCCTTTCAACCATCTGAGATCACTTAGACTTCTTCAACTTTATTATTGTTTAGTATAACTAATGCCAGATAATATGACACTTCCTTAATTGAGGGCAAGTAGTTCTGTGTTCCTCGTGCCATGTATTGTTTTTGGCCAACCACCTGCTGCCGACAGTTGTTATATCTACTGCAAATATCAGCTCAGATAGCTGACAAGACCCACAGTATTTCATTAAATTGTTAGTGCAAGTCAACTTCTTGATTCCTTTAACTGGTTGTCTGGGGTTTTTTTTCTGTGAGAAATCGTAAAGAAACATTGAACAATGCTTCTTCTCTTACATGTCTTTATTTTAAATATGTACAAGAGAAAGCAGTAAGGCAGAAAACATTTTCATATTTGGAAATCAGCTACAGAGTGAGATATAAGCACCTTGCCATTGAATAAGCAGTTTGTGTTGCCTGCTATTGGGGCAGTTAATATGCTGAAGATGATCGTTGGCCGAAGTGAGCAGCAGCACAGGGCAGCCTTTCTCCCCACCACTGGATGCTGAGCTCCCATACAGTAGGTGGTCTTGGCTCAGTGTCCTGTTCAGTGGCTTCTGTCTCTTTGCCTTACTGGTCTTGATTTCCCCACACTGCTGACTGAACTTATAAAATAAACCTAAAAGACCAGTTTCTCCTTCTCTGCTTTTTATTTGCTTTATTGGGGCTCAACATTGTAGGTGAAGCTATCACATATGGCAGTCTGAAAAAAAAAGTGCTTAACTTTTCTTACAAGCAAAAAATAGTCACTTCCAATCTGCTATATACTGAGAAGAAATCAAGCAGGCACTCTCAGGGTGAAAACACAGGATATGTCTGGCAAACTTTTGGAAATAGTAGAAGCAGTCAGCTTTTTGATAGTCGTTCACTATAATTTGCAAAAATGTGTTTATTTGCAAGCAAACTTCTGCGCGGTGTAAAGCAGTGCACAGTGTCCTAGCATGCCGTGATACTCTTTAACTGTACCTCTTCCAAACCTTCCCTTCTCTGTAACACAAGGGCTGTAACTGAGCCTTTTAACGCTCAGTCCTATGTATTATAAGCAGCTGGAAAATTTCACACACCCACTGAAGGTTCCAATGAACACAAAATACCACAGAACAGATGCCAATAAGAGGTATTTTTAGCGACTCATGTCACAGTTGCTGTTTGCTTCCACCGTGACAGCTAATGAGCTTTGAATGGCTGGGAGAAATAGTGCATCCTGCAGTAAAAGCCTGAGAATGCCTCTCCCTTCTTTAATGCAGGCAGTAAATGTTTGCTTGGGGTCTATCTGAAGCTTTATAACAAACCATTACGGCATATTCTACACTGGTTAAATGGATTACACCGCAGACCTCCGTTTCATACATTTATTTCCATAAGAATCTGGCATGACAGTTTATTGTTTGTTTGCTCTGTAATATTGGCTGCTCGAAGTAATGTTATTGTAAACAGAGCTTGACCGGGTGAACGTTTGTTACTATGAGGTTAATATCATTTTCTTAGATTCTCTTGGCTTTGGACAAGGAATACTTAAAATGGAAGGAAATCTGTTTGGTACATTTTCAACTGAAGTTGAAGCTATTTGTCAGGACATAATGGGAAAAAAAAGTCTAAAAGTGTTATCAACTGAGTGAAAAAAATCATCCTAAACTGGGGTTTCTTATTCTTTCTCCCTTACTTTGCACCATTATATTACACAGAATGTAGCATGTTCCATTCCCCAGAGAAAGCCAGATTGGTATTGAATGTGTAACCTGCTGTGTGTTTACCCTTCATTATTCATACTGACAAGACAGGAGAGGAAGAAATAGAAAAAGAAGGAAATGTGAAATTGTCAGAAGAGTTGCTCCTTTTTGTCTCAAAAAATGCTGACTTGAAAATTCAGCTGAAGTGAGTTAGGTCCTGTGTACTCTCTTCATTTACCTGCTGTTTCTATGGTAGGTATATGTTCATAGAAATTATTGACTGACGTGTTGAGGTGTGTGGCAATTGGTCCTTTTTCTGTAGAAATGTATTTATTATTCTTGTGCTTCCTGAAGCACAGGCACTGAGTGTGCAATTACAGAAAGCACTGGATGGACTTCCTTTCACTTGTCCAGAGTGAACTTGGTTTTACAGTTGTTAGCCAAGTGTAAAAACCTGTGTAAATCCAGAGAACATTGTTCCACAAGATTTCAGGTGAATGGAAATGATTCAGAGCAGAAAATCTCAGATTATCACGTCATGACATCTTTCCTATACGCATATGCAGGAGGTGCCTGTGGGATTGGAAGCATCATCTCAGAGAGGGACTGCCCAGCATCTGACATGGGATTTTGAACATGCCATTTATTCTTTCACAGATGGCATGGAAACAATATGTATTTCGTGACAAGCATCCTTTAATACAATAAATATGTACGTCTGTACTAGATGGCTTCTACCTTCTTCAAGTCTAGTGTTCAAATTATCAGTGAGATACATGTAAATAGGACTGTTTGCTCTCATTTCATAGTCAGGAAATTGAAGCGGAGTGGCTAGCGGATTACCCCACTTCAAATACATTCCTGCACACCGTTCAGTTATTTTAAACATGACTGCAAAATGCTACTTACTCATATTCAGAAACTTTTGTGTGTGTGTTTATATTATTTTTCTGCTTTCCTTGTCATTTCTTTGCAATCTTCTGATTTCTATTTTCTTTTGATTTCAAAGGTCATAAGCCCATCTGCATTGAATTTTGAACTGATTTGGCTGCAAGCAGTTCTATTAAAGGCAGTTTTCCTGGCTGTTGGCAAACACCTTGAGAGCCTTAGGTGGTCTTGAATACCTATGTCAAGCTTCAGCTACAGAAGTGAACTAAATCAGCTGGGCAAGGGCCAAAAATGGTTTCTGGATCATCCATATGATTGTTTGAATGTTTTTATGGTTTTTGGGGTGTTTTTGCAAAGG
This sequence comes from Rhynochetos jubatus, assembly GCA_027574665.1. Classification (NCBI taxonomy): domain Eukaryota; kingdom Metazoa; phylum Chordata; class Aves; order Eurypygiformes; family Rhynochetidae; genus Rhynochetos; species Rhynochetos jubatus. Next base: position 92,990,564 of record CM050650.1, on the reverse strand, counting down.
CCAACTGTATCTTTTGCAGACATGTAAAGATGAACCCCATCCAGTGGAGGCTTTTGCTAAAGATGTGGGTTGGTCAGGGATAAGAAGTGGAGGAGCAGGTTGGGATCCCACTGCAGGTCCTTCTGGTTGAGTGGTAGAAGAGCTTGAGATATCTTGGACCTACAGTTGAGGTCCGGCTTTTGGTCCAGGCATTTGCAGGTTTGCATTTTTGCATCCACTTCGGGCTGTACGCCAGGATGGCCTCACAGAGGCACAGGCCTGATTCTGGATGTGACACTATTGCTGTCTGACCGTGGCTGATCATATAACTAAGGACATCAGCTCTCGCTGGTAATTGTGTCACTAGTATCTAGAAGCATCGTGATCATCTCCCAGCTCACTTTTGAATATGTAGCCAAAACTGAGCTTTTGCTTTCTTTTGTGACTGAAAAGGTTTGGGTTTGTTGTGGTCTCTTACACCAAACTGTCTTTTGGTCACTGCTGTGGAACAGCAGCATATGATGTCTTCTGTTATTATCCACTTCGTACAAGACTGTGTGCCATTAGTGCCAACCAACTTTCTTTTCTTTCATCCATTTCCTAGATTCTCTAATGTTTCTTTACACTTTCATTCTTCTTTGCTATTCTGTTGCCTTTTAAAACATTTTTTGTTCTTTACCATCGGTGATATTCAGCAGTTTGGCTGTTTTTTCCATATCATTTATGGTGCTCTAAGGTGAGGTCTTGATTGTTATTGCAAATTACCAGTGAAATATGCCAAACCTGTGGTGATCTTGCTATAGACGATGATAAAATTTCAGTGATTTTCAAAAAAAAATTTCTAGATGTTCATTATCACTGCCAACATCTTCTTGTTTAGTGGCAGTAGTATTAACTATTATCAGTGGTTAAGTACTGCACAAACTGGCATACCTTAAGATTTTTAGTAAACGCTGGAAATTATTCTCCTGTCTACAGCAGCCTATTCCATTGGCCTTCTGTCAGGATCTTGAATTTTTCACAGTTCTTCAGCTGCCAAATGTTGGCTATGGAGTGATTAGTTTTCTGAGAAATCCACTCTTGGGCTCTATAATGAAGACAAATTCGCTGGATTTCCATACCTCTAAAGCGTAACTTTTAAATAAAGGCTACAGATTATGGTGAATTCTTCCTGAATCCAATTTTAATGACTAATTTAATCATTCATTTAATTATTTCTGTTTACCAAAAACAATTGTAAACGTTATAAAGAGAGCCACAGATAGGAAGGAAAAAAGGAAGCAATGTTAATTGTTGTTCCCACCATCAAAATTGCTTTCCGTTGAACAAATGCAGTCATGCCAAGTAGCAGATACTGCAAACATTGACTGTGTCTTATCATATGTAGTTAATTCTTCTTTTTTAAAGGGTACAATTGTTAGGTTTTGCTAACCGTTGGCAAATGTGTTTTACAAAAAGAAAGTTAACACTATCAATTGTCTCACTGATCATTTTCATTTCTAACAGCCCTTGTGAAACCACTGTTCGTGTCGTATGGCTCTGAACACCTTCAGCGGGCTTAGCTTGTGAAATCACCTATGTTTTAGCACTAGAACATAACTCAGACAATATTGGAGACTTCTGCAGAAACCTCAGTGATTTTTATCCTTTCCCAGAGAATGAGATTTCAATTTAAAAAAAGATTTTAAAAGAAAGCCAACCAAAACAGCTGAACATGTCCATATGTCACTAAGTGTGATTCTCAATGTCTGCATACCTCCAGCATCACATTTTGGCCAACATTTTACAAAAGTTGAATCAAAACAGCAGGACTAGTCCACGCTCATTTTCATAACCAAACCTTGTGAAGAGAATATCACCACTGTTTTCATGTTAGCTTTATTTACGATTTCCCATCTAAATAAGAGATCTGAAATGCAAGGAATGCAATTAAATATAGCAGGGCTTCAGAATTTTAGTGCTTTTCTTTCTTCCGCAGCAGCTGGCTCTCTCCTCTTTATATTCCTGGGCAAATGTGAGCTGAAACTGTTGCATGTAAAGATTTTTAGGTTTTATAAGGTGGGGTTTTTTTAGCCTGCACAACCAAGGTTTAGTGTCTACTTATAATTCTATGAAGTGAGGCTGAAATTTATCTTCTATACTAGCAGTAAACTTGAATGCTTTCTGGAAGAGGATTAACAATTTGTATATTGTAAAGGTGGTGCCTTAGGGGCATTGTTCTTCAAAAATAAGGAACAGTGGTGGCTGTGTTTACCTTGTACAGGGAGAAAATTGATTTGCCTGAATTAGCTTTCAAAGTAACTTTATGAAGTGTGAGGAGAAGCAAAAAATGTCAGGATATTAGAAATCTACAGGAAAATAAAAGTACACTCATAAATAATGTAATGGGAACGGTGAATAGAAGAAGTAAGAAAATAGTCTTTTTTTATATTCGGTGGAAATGCGGCAGCATATGTTTGCAAAGGAGGCTCCAGTATCTGCTATCTGAGGGTTTCCTACTGTGGTTGTATTTTATATACTTTCAGTAGGAGCTGAAAACTGTTCTCCATCATTAGCAACTTGTAAAATAAGTAACAGATGCTTTGGCTGTGTGTGGCTGAAAGAGAATAAACTTGGGTTGTTCCCCTTTGTGTCCCTCTGGCCAAAATAGCTGGTTTTACCAAGTGCTGACAGATCTGGATAGAATCAAGGTAGGTTCTATACTAAAAGCATCTGAAAGGTGATTTAAATTCTTTAAATTCAGTGCATTTTGGAGACAATGTTTGGAGAAGCAATGGGATTTGTAGTGGAAAACATTGCGGTGAGGTTGGTCACTTGGCTGTGAGGTTTGGGGAATAATGTGGGGGGTTTTTTTAAATGAAACAAGAAAAAACTAAATCAAAATATATTCACAGTCCAAGGATAACATATAAATTATTCATTCTATCTAAATATTTATATGTGCAATTCATGATTCCAAAATTTCTTGCACAAATTTTACTCTTGGGATGAAAACCAGTTGGAAAGGTATCTTTTATGTGATTTTAATATGAGCAAAAAAATATTTTTTATTATAACCCATTGAACTGAAAATGTTCTTAATGAAATTAAAGCACTTACTATCAGTGGCAAGATTTTTCTTGTGCACCTTCCCCAAATTCTGTTTTTATTTCTTCTTTCTTTTCATCGTTTGGAAATCAAAATTCAGTGAAAAAGGTCTTACTTTTTAAAAGCTGGAATATTTAGGGAAATATGTGGATTTCCTTTCAGTTTTCACTTATTGCTTTTGGTTTTATTTCTTTTTCTTTGATAACACTGATTAGTTGGACTGGCTGATTTGCGGGGCTTTCTACACTTACATAAGATTATATAAAAATTAAAGCGGTTGCAGAAAACATCAGAAACACAACCAGAATAAGATTAAGAATTTAGTGACAAGCAAGGAAGGACATTTTTAAATTGTCATTGACTGTCTCCTGAGCTCTAATTTTTCAAGATTTCTTCATTTCCACTTTGCCAGCAGACTCTACATAATGTTTTAATATACAGCAGAAATGATTCATGAAGTACCTAAAAGTGATGTGCAGTTGTGTCACTACATAGTCAAATATCAAATTAACTGGGAATATCAATATGGTGCAGGTCTCCACATCACCTAATAAGCAAAAGGAGGAATGGGAGGGAAGTCTGATGGTTTTGGTATTATTGCTGGACCATCTCCACCTGGCCATTGAGATCACAGTACCGCTGCAGCTAAGCCGCATTGGTATAACACCAGGTCTCCTTACTAGGGTGTAACCAGGTGATGGTGTTGCTCGTCTCTCAGGGAAGTTGATCACCAGTGAAAGACATGAAGAGAATAATCTGAAGAAAATGTGTCTTTTAGATGCCTGTTCTTGGGATAAAAAGCTTAGGGTGTAGGTTGTCATCCCACCACGTCGTCTGTAATGAGGTTCTGCAGGTTCACAGTGAGTTTCTCTATTTGCAGTGACAGAGACTTTTTCATATCAAAAATATTGATAACAGAGACTACAGCACATGGTGGGGGGAAGATGTACAAAGGCAGTGTAACCAGACTTCTTTCCCATGCTTTAGCAGGATCAGTGGATTAATCATGACAAGGACTGTGCTAAGTAAGCACGTTCTTTTTTGGGGATTGGTAAATGAATGCAGAAAGGCAAAATGCCCGCTCTTTCCAAAGCAGTCACTGATAGCTGCTGTCTGATTTAGAGCAGGTTAGACTTGATTCTGAGAAACTGGGCAGCCTCAATTCCCACTGAAGTGCTGCCAAGCCAAGAACTGATTATTACAGCAATAAATCAAGGTAGGCTGTTTGGAACTGGTGGAACACATCTCGGTAGGATTGCAGCGTCCAGTGTAAGTGGTAACAAGAGAGTTACTGACACCACAGGAAAGAATACTGGTGGTAAGTTACTGTCTTACCAAACTCCTGGGAAGTGGCCTTATCTGTTATATGTTTTGTATCTATCTGCTAAGCTGTTGGTGTTACTCGATCATAGGATAAATTATTCCAAAAACCTGTGGGTGTTTTTCCTTTTCTTGCAACAGTGCTATGTAATTTTGGCGACACCCTTGCACTTCAGTTGCACAGAGCAGATAAGCGCTTTTTCTTTAAAATAAAGAATTACTAATAAGAATACTGTCTGTCAGCATCTGACCATGTGACTTGGGCTGGCAGGATTTGTCCCATAGTCAACAGAGGTAGTTGGGGAAAAGAAATGTGCAGGGTTGTAAATAGCCATAAGACCATTTACATTTATATCCTTTCCCCCTAACCACAGTTGTGTTCTCCAGGTACTGAAGGGCAGCCTGAAAGAAAGTAAGTCACAGGAAAAAAAGATTAATTTGAGAAATGCTTAGACAAAAATAACAAAAAATATTCCTACATGTGAGATTTCCTCTGTGCTTATTGAAATGCTGTTAAACATGTACACATACTTCAAGACTTAAGATCCTCTAGAGTCAGTAGGTGAAAATCCAGTGTAATTTAACAATTGATCTTTGCCAAGCAGTTAAATGCAAATTAAAAACTCTCAACCAGATAGAAACTTAATGGGAGATGAGATATAAGTATATAATCTTTCATTCTGTTTCATCAGAGTAAGAATTTAATTTAACTTACAAGGAATATGCGAATGGTTTCTCTGTGTTATCATTCAGATTCCTTCTAATGGGAAGCTAATTAAAAGAAATGGAGAAGACAGAAATGAAGAACCCATCAAAGATAGATTTGACCTAAAATACAGATTTTAGGTATCAAGTTTACAGCCTGTAAGAATATTTCCATTTTTAAAGTAAATAGTGTAGCATTAACAGTGCTCAAATTTCCATTTATTAGAAAATTTTACAAATAAAAGGAATCAACTATGCTATTTTCAATTATCAGGGCCAGAATTGAAAACAAAACTACTAATCTAAACAAAACATATAAGATAAATAATTTTTTAATACTTGTTTAATTTTTCCTAATTAAACATGAATAAAAATTTATTTTATTTTAAGATATATTTGCTATAACTGTGTTAATTAAGCTAGTCATGTCCACACTAGATTTACTTTGTAAATCTTTTATAACAGGTTTTGTAACAGAAAACAAAAGCATAATGCAAGACAGTTCTTATCTTTAAAAATAATAAGTAACAACTTCTTTGCTAACTCTACATCCTTCACCATTTTTTTCAATAACCTAAGTCAAAACAATTATTTTCAAAAGTCATTCAAATCAACAGTTTCATGTCTGCTTCGGCCTGTCACATGTAACATTTGTAGCTTCTGACTCAAAGACTGAGCCAAAAAAAGAAATTTCAATCCGCAGAATCAGTAATTGTTAATTAAAACACTTTTTCTCATGTGCAAGAGTTGAACTAAGAAGCATTATAATTTGGCTGGTATTTCAGTAATTAATAGCAGCATTATTACATTAGATGTACAAGTTTTTTGGCTTGTGTGAGTCAATAGCTTGTTTGAGAGATTGTGAGTGGGTTGGTTAAAAGAGTAAATTCTTAAAGAATCAATAGCCATGCATGGCATGGATTAAAAACTGGCTAAATGGTAGATCTCAAAGTTAATTTTAACTAGCCAGTGATCATCAAGTGGATGGAACATAGCACAGTACAATTCTCCATGATTCTTCCCTCTGGACTATTTAATAGTCTTATCATTAAACAGATGCTACAGGTGGAAATAAAAATTGAAATTAAGAAAAATTATATGAATAATTGTTTTCTCCTCTTGCTATAGGTTATGACATGAAAGTTATATGATTTTAAAGATGAGAAGGGAATCCTAGCCCACAATAGCTCAAGGCAAAGAAGAGCCCCGGTCTGTGGCTGCCTCTGTGACCATGTGGTTGGCCACTCTTGGGGTGCGGGGATGTCTGACGAGCAGGCTGCGGAGTCAGCCTCTCTGCTGCCTGGCAAATACTGAGTTATTTAGGCAAGAGCAGAGCAATTTCAAGACTGAGACACAAAATCATACTAATACCATACTTGCCTGAGTCAGAAGCAATCAGAGCATAGATTTGGAGCTTGTTCCCCTCCATCATCTTGAGCAAATGTGTGATCAGTTAATTGTTCTGGAGCAGAGTTAACTTTCTTTCTCCTTACTTTCTTTTCTTCCTGCTCTCATTCACATTCTTCTTTTCTCACATCTTTTCTCTGCTTCTGAGTCTGAGAATAAACTCCCAAAAATCAACTATCAGATCCTGAATGTTTTGAAAAACTTGGTTTGAAAATTTTTATCAGGGAAAACATAAGTTTTGTTGAGAAACGTGCATTCAGGTTCCAGTGTCCACACACTTGGGCTTCTGCACCTAAGATACCTTAGGTGTAGCTCCTTTGCTTTTATTTATCCTGTTGGGTGCTGGTGGTTAATCTGTGATTTTTGTCTTCATAGCTACCTTTCTCTTCCTCTCTTAAAGGAGATACACATCTGGAATGAACTCTGACCAAGAAATTTTCTTGGAATCCTGTTGCGGTGTAATTTTATCTATATTTGATAGACAGGCAGGAAAATCAAGGGAACTTGTTCTCTGCATGTGTTGATTACTTTGAAAACTGTAATTAAATATGCCATCATTATCCATAGTTTCCATTTCACTGTATTACTTTTTACTATGTATGTTATGTTAAACATCCTAGTATGAGGGACTTCACTGAGTTAGTCTTATTTTTTCCAGGAAAGTTTTACTAACAAGGAAATACAGTGGTAAGCATTTTCCCTTTGCATCTGTCCTCTGTTTAGGACAGGTCTACTATTTCAAAGGTTTTCAATGAGCAATGAAATGGGAAACAGGAGGTTTTTGCTCACTTACACCAGTTTTTAAGGGAAAATTCTTTCATGATTTCTTTGTAATTAGGTCTACTTGAAGTTTATGAATCATAGTATTTGACTGTTGCTTTTCTGTTTGATTTTGTAAGAGAATATCAGCTTTCCGTTCAGCAGTTAATGGCATTTTTGGAACCAGATAGCTCCACTTAGGAGACTCCCTGAGACACCAAGACTGACGAGAGGGAGAAATTTTTGGTTTTCTCACATATGTAAGAAATCTTACAGGGTATTATCAAATTATTCTGGGCTTTCAAAACCCTTTTATTTATTTGGCCCCAGTTTTCACTGTATTTCTTGAAACTGGGAAACTCATCTGACTGAGCCACACTGTGCAAGGCTGTGCAGGAACCTGTCTGTCTCCAGTGATGACAGCAATGGTGACAGGGAGGTTAGCACCACTGGGCCAAAGTTTGCTTTTGGAAGTCCCCTACTGTGAGTGCCTGCTAACATCTACATATTTAAATCAGATTATTGTGCGTTGAAACAGGTGGTTTACCATTGACTCAATTTATGCATCAAATTGTATATGCACTAATGAGAAGACTTCACATTCTGTTATTTGCTGTTGATTACACATTTTAAAAGGTGGCCTCTTGGTTTAAAAATTGATACAGGACCCCCATGCAGCGGAATGAAACTGGCTAGGTAAAGGAGTAACACAGTATGTGGTAAGCAGGAGAGGAAGTTTTAAGCAGATTCACACAAAACACAGCCAAAGGCTTAGAGGGGAAATGAAGAAAGTAGAGATAAGGCAGAAAGAAAAGGAAATAATTTCTGGTAAAACAGAAAGTGTGGACTGGAATGATGAAATGAAGACATTCAGAAACCAGACAAAAAGCTGCTGGCACCTAGTGTGAACAGCAGTGTATCTGAAATGCAAGTTAGTGTTGATCTTTGGAGGGAATCCACATCAAGCTTAAGGAAAGATACATGACTTCCATTGCTGATCACTCTTACAGTGCTGTTTCAGACTGGAACTTTGCAGTACAGGGTCCAGCATGGGGTGCATCTTGCAGAAGGTTGAAGATCTTCCATCAGGAAGATCTGAAATGGGGCCTTTGTGCAATTCGCTGGTGGGGGGGTTTTGTGATTTCATGAAATAATAGTTCAGACTCTCTGTAACTTGGTGATGGAGTAGACTGTTCTCATTTCTGAGGGACAGGAGGATTCTGAATTGTGAATTACGAGCTGTGGTCTCTGAGAACTTGCTTAAAACCACTTCAGTACTGGAGGATAGGGAGGTGGCTCACAGAACATTTATTTTTCAGAGGACTCCAGAGAAGATCCATGATATCACAGATGAGTAAATCTGTTGTCTGCAATTAGTACAAACAAATCAGGAGAAACTATCATAAAGAGTAAAACTAGTACATACATGATTAATAGGATATATTGTGGCTATTAGATAACAAATACCACATAAGAATGAGATACTGGAGTTATAATAGACTGTTTTGTGGAAAGGTGAGGTGAAAGCTCAGAATCCATCAAAAAAGGCAAATGCAGTGATTGTAATTATTAGAAAGAGAAAGACAACAAAACAGAAAACTTTTTGCAGCTGGACATCTGTGTGAGTGTCATGAATGCTGTGCACAATTCTGGTTCCTTGAGTCTCCAAAAGGATGTTTTGAAACTGGAGAAAATTCAGAGGTGGTCAAGAAGTATGATGTAAGCTTTGTGGACAGCTTATGTATTAAGGAATATTAAAGTGTACCAGGATTCTTTGAGATGGACAAGGTGTGAGGGTCGGGTGTGTCTTAGCAGAGATTGGTAAGAGACTAGGTCCCTTGGACTAAAAGTAGCAGGGAACATGAAATAAATCCAGGGACTAGCAAGCCAACAGGGGCAGAGGTGACTGTTTTCACTCAGAGTGGAGCTGAGCTGGGGAACCCTGTTGTGGATGCTAACAGTTTAGATGGATTGAAAAAGTAACTGGAATAATTCATGGGGTTAAAAATGTAGGCTGTCAGCTGCAAAGACGCTGTGTCTGGCGAAGCTCAGGACAGTTGTCTGAGGAAATAACATTATGTATTTCAGTATTCTTATATAATTGCCTAGACTTCTTCCATTGGGCACTGAGAAATACTGTGCTTGAATCTTTGGTATGTCTCCATATGGCCATTATCAAGTTCCTGCATCTCTTTGGTACTATTTGATGTCTGCTATGTAGCTGTATTTAACCTTTGAACACAGAAGCCATTATTAATTTGGCTGGTGTATGTCAACTGGAAGTACAAATATGATCCTATTTGGTGTCTGTAAAATCAGTGAATAAGATACGATTTATTAGAAAGGGATTCAGCAACCTAAATAAGGTACAGATCTTGCTTTCTTTTGATGTCCAAGACACCCTGATGAATTATGTGGGATTTATTGGTAACAATTCATTCATATATGGTATTCTACAAACAAATTGGTAGACTTTTATCCTGTCACATCACTGTGTACTACAATCTACATTTTACAAAATACACGTGCAGGAACAAGATTTTTCATTTGTCAGGATGTACACAGGATCATAGAAACGTAGAATGGTTTGGGTTGGAAGGGACCTTAAAGACCATCTAGTTCCAACCCCCTGCCATGGGCAGGGACACCCTCCACTAGACCAGGTTGCTCCAAGCCTCATCCAGCCTGACCTTGAACACTGCCAGGGATGGGGCACCCACAGCTTCTCTGGGCAACCTGTTCCAGTGCCTCACCACCCTCTCTGTGAAGAATTCTTTCCTGATATCTAATCTAAATCTCCCCGCTTTGAATTTAAACCCGTTACCCCTTGTCCTGTCACTACAGGCCCTTGTGAAAAGAAAGCTGGGGGGGGGGGGGGAGTTTTCTTGTAGGCCCCTTTAGGAACTGGAAGGCTGCTATAAGGTCTCCCTGGAGCCTTCTCTTCATGGCATGTGGAAAATGTGTATATTAAATACCCGCAGATATTTTAATTACAAAAAATAAATTATTCTACATAATACTGTACTAATATGTAATATAGAATTGTAAGCAGTACCATTAACACAATTAAGGTGAATTTGATATGTTCATTTTAGTAAACTAATATATAAATATGAAAGGTTACCATGACGCCATGGAGTTGCTTGTCTGCAGATCGCAATTGAGTGTTGAATGAAGAATTTTATTACCCCACTGACATTTTTATCTTCTGAAATGCTAAGAAAGTAATAACCAAATTAAATTATTTAATTAAACTGTTGATATACATAAAAAGGCTTTAGGATATACTTTAACTGCAATTCAGTTTTTCCTTTCAGACTGGATCTCCTGATATGATTAGCCTTTTCAGTGCCATAGAAAACTGAAGATTATCATATACTAAATTTAGGCACTGGTCATTGTTAATGGATTAGAACCAGTAGAAGTGAATGCATCTGTCTGTTTTTCAAAGGTTGCTAGCTAATGAATCAAGAGAAACCCCATGTGGAAAATACATAAAAACCTGAATCATATAGAATAAAACCTCTCAGTGGAAAGAGTGACTAAATTCACCTTCAATTGATATGGACAAGCTTAATCTATATGTGCTGCATTGCTGTCAGCAGCATTGGCCTTGGGATGAGATGAGCTTTGTGTACATGGGCACGTGTGATATTTTCTTCCAGCTGAGATTTTGAAAAGACCAGCTGACTGCTGTGTTAACACAACCCTGTCATCCTCACTGTAAAGAGGAGTAAACTGCAAGAACACAGTACATTGAAAATGTTCACGTCGTCTCTGGTATGTTAAACACCAGACTCGTCTAGAAGATGCATGGTCTGTGATTTTCCCCCTGCCTCCCAGGGAGGGGTTTAACTCCCCCTGCACCCGTGGCGTGCAGCCCGGGGCAGCCAGCGGCAGCCAGCCTGGGAGCAAAGGAAGCATGGGGGCTTCCCGTGGCAGCTGGTGGAAACCCCCAAAGTGTGGATCCTGCTGGGAGAGCTGCCCTCTGATGGGAAGCAGGTCGCAAAATGAAATGCCTCCAGGTCCTAATCCAGCCTGACTTCCTTTGAGCCCTCTGCTCACACAGATGTGGTGCTTAGCAGTTTTCCAGAGGTGCACACAGATTGCAGGACATGCATCAGTGCAGGAAACAAGGTTTTCTTGTGCTCCCCAGCCATATAATGAAATAGTACGATATGAGTATGGATTTATGAGGTTCTGGATTTAGTTTTGTGGCAGCTTTTTTGGGCTACTAACCCAGCACTTTCTATACATCTGGGCCCAAAGTAATTCTCCACTTTTGTTTTAAAATATTCCTTAACAGAGGGCTTGTGAACGTTGCTGTATTAAGATGATAAGGCAGTCTCAATAAGTGTTACCTTTGTCTTCAGAGCTACAAAAGATACTTGCTTTCATGAGGTGTTTATATACTTTCAGGGATTACTAAAGGTCTTCATTCAAGTGAAAGAGGTGAACATGTTATATATAAATTAGTAAGTAAAAAATAATGGAGAACATGTACATGTGTATGTATACGTATGACATACTTTGTATCACTACCAACAGGGCGAAAGCAAAGGTTTAGCTGCAATAGAGTTTAGCGTTCAGGAACAGCTGTGCCTCCCCTATGCTGTGTGTTAAGTCTGAGCTCTTGCCAATCAACAGTTGTGCCGAGAGAAGAGAAAATTTGAACATAGTCGTAGTTGGCAACTCAAATCTCATCGCCGATAAAGCTCACGGCCACCCCTGTGCATTTTCTTGTCAGTTAAATAAAATGTCACTCGGGCTGGCAGTATGCATTATCCTCAACTGCTGTCTGTCTGTACCTCTGCCAGTGACAGCTAAGTGTACACGCAGCTCCCAGTGCTGGGGGGATGGCTGCGGTGGAAGGACAGGGACTGGCAGGGCTGTGCAATACTGCCCATGCTGGGGGGGCTCTGATGGGGCGCAGTGGTGAGCAAACGCGTAAGGGGGGTGGTGAGAGCATGGCGTCGGCACCGAGCAGGCGGATGGCGTGACGGGAAGCAGGGTGCTCTCAGCACTGCAGTTCCTGTTCCCCTTAGCACTGAAAGAAAGTGGCTACCGTGCAGTAATCCACTTCTAACAAATTCTGATCCCAGTAGGAGCCAAAGTTCAGTTTTGTCTGTGCTTTTTTTTTTTTACAGTATTTTGCTTTTTTCCTTTCTCCTTTCACCCTGTGTCCATGTTGTAAGTCATCCTAGACCTCTCTACTGACATTTTCTGCACCACATGCTCTTTATTCAGCAGCACTTTACATGACTTCTGTGCTTCTCTTCATGTGTAATGTCTGTTGAAAATGATGAGAGGTCTGTATACGTAAAAATTGTCACATATTGTCTTACAGGAAACCCAATTATCTAGTTACATATGTACATATCTTTTCACTACCATCTTTCACTCACAGAATTTTCCTACTTTAGCTCCATTCTGATAGCAATCAAATATTCTTCTCAATGAGGGCAGGTCACTGAGTTACTACCAAAAATGTCCTATATCAATGAATACTCCTTTATGTTATTATAGATTATTCACCACATGTGAGAAGCATCTGAGCACTACAAATAAAAAGGGTTAAATTTCAGAGGACTCAGCTCTAGTGTGCAGAAATCACATGGAATTGCATGAAAACTATCGGCAGCATTTAATAATGAAGCAATAATGTTTTGTTGTAATTACTGTGAATAGACAATGATATCTTTTCCATAGGGATGTTTTCAACACATCCTCTAGAAATCCGCACAACTCAACTATGTTCCATGGGCTTTTTCTGGTGTTGATTTCAAAGTAGATACCTCATAGGTTTCAGTCGAAATTTTGCTTTTGAGTCCAAGGGAAAAAACAAGAGTAAAGAGAACTGAAATGAAAAGGGTTTTTTGTTCTTTTTACTACAAATCTATGTTAGAGAAAAGTACAGTGTGTGAGAGGATAAAGGGCAGCATTTCCAAAATTATCTAAGCATTATTTCAGCCTTAGTTCCATTTTCAAAGCAATGTAAGCACTTGGGAGCCTAAAGGCTCCAACAGGTTCAGATAATATCGTTATTGTAGCCTAAAATTGATAAAGTACTCTAGGTGCCTAATTCACACTAAGTCCAAGTGCTTTGATGCTCTCATAAGCCCTGCTAGATACCTCTCTGAATCAATATGAACCTAAAATCTCCTGAAAATTGGACACTCGATTTCATCACAATGCAGTGGGATGTGAGTGCTAATGTCACTTCTTAAAATAGGCTTTAAAATCCCAAGCCACATAGGGCCTGGGTTTTAAAAGCATGAAGTGACTGTCAGATGCAGAAATGGCTGAAGAGAGTTTTCCTAAAACCCTGAGGACCTCATGAGGTTTTCAGAGAGGGCACAAAAAAGGGAAAAGGAAGATAGCTAATTTGCATATCTGTCAAATAATAAATCCTTTACAGATATTTACTGAATGAAAAGGCAGATAACATCCATTCAGCCAAACATTACTCCATCAAAGCTGTAATATTTTTAGTTGCTCTGAAGCTTTGCCTTTTGAAGCTGCGTAAATGGCTGGACATGCAAGCAGATGTTAACTGTAGAAGTATGTATGGAGTAATCAGCTCCATACAAGTCTCACAAATACACCTCCGAATCCCACACCAAAAATCATTTATTAGAGTCTTCATGAAAGAGGCACAGGATCTTAACTTAGTCTCACCCAGTGGCAGTGTATAGGTCCTGATTAGCACATCCCTTTCACTAGCTTTCAAGGGCATGTAGCAAACACCTGGGAGAGCAGGAGATAACTGGGATTATTGGACTCAGGAAGTACAGAGGTTACATCTATCCCAATAAAGTAAACAGTGCCAAGCTGTGGTCCTGGATGCTGCTATGAGATGGTTTTCACTCTGTAACTGCAGGAATGGCCCATGGTATAGCTGAGGGCCATGGTAAGGAGCCCTGTCCCAAACAATCCTTGGTCCCTGTTGGGGCAGGGAAGTGCAAGCCAGAGAACATTGCCAATAGGCAGTTTGGATTTGGCTGCTTTGTTTGGTAGGATTCATTCTACTGGCATGATCCAAGCTGTGCTTGAGAGTTTCTCTGGACCGTTGATTTACTACTAAAGGCATGACTGGGGTACAGCAAAGGATATTGGGCTACGGGAGAGTAGGAGATGTGAGAGGGAGCTTCAACTATGGGACACAGCTGTGGGGACATCACTAGTTATGCTGCTCGTAGGCTTACTTTTCCTGTTAAGATTTAGCCTTAAAAACAATTTGGCATCTTTTTTTTCTAGGATCAAGAAGATGACAGTGCATGACCGTACGAAGTCAGCAAACACTGTTAGAAATGTTTCTGCTTTGCTTGTCCCTATTTTCAGTCCATTCCCCTTGATAGCAATGTGATGCTGCAGTACTACATTGCTTCCTTCAGGTGCTACGAGATGACGTAAACAAGCAACGTCACCGAGCCTGTTTTCTCAGCCAAAGATGCTAGCACCCAGCATGTACTGCAGAATTCTCCTCGGAAAAAGGCAAAGTAGTAACTGTGGAGAAACATGCCCTCCAGAAAAACTCATGTGCTACTGTGATAAAGTTCTAAAGTTCTCTGTTTGCAATAAGGTAAGAGCAGAGAGACACTAGTTCTGGCAATGTTTGTCTGATTTGCCCTCTCTTTGGAAATTCAGTAAAAAGAGTTAAAAAAAAAAAAATCCCACATGTAATTCAGTTTAATTATCACCATATAAAACCAATAGAATAATGTTAATGTCAGGCTTTCACAGAAGTTCCCCATGCATGTGCTCAACACAGATGCCTTTTCCCACCCTGCCTTAGAGAAATTGCAGGCTGGTTTTGGTGGCTTCACTGTGGTAGTTTTGAAGATCTGACTCCCAGTCAGCACAAGGCTGATTTCCAGTTATTTCAGTCACAGTTTGGTGCTCCAGTAGGATGGAACTGGAAACAGAGGACTGAACCTTCTAGGAAAGTGGAGGATGAGCAAGTGGAGCATCAAACAAGGGGCACAGTACCCCCACACATTGCCCTCCTTACCTTCATCTGAACAGCTGAGGAAGGGGTCCCAGCAGTGACTAAGATGTCTCATAAACCGAAGGATATGTGGCACTCTCAACTACACAGACACTGTGGTTTAGCAGATAAAGTTAGATCAATAGTAGGAAAAAATTCTATAGTTCCTATATAGATAAAAGACAAGTCTTCTGAATGTTTCAATCAGGGGCAAAAGTTCATTGGCCTGTGAGTAACTTTGTTACTCGAAACAGATTTGAGTTTATAGCATTTGTGGTTGGACACAACTTAGCAGCGTGTATACTACTACTTAGTCTGTACAGACTACAGAAAACTGACTAATAAGAACCTCATGTTGGGTATAATCCAAATCCTCATTTAATTTTTTTTCCAGTGAAAGATTAAACCTGCTGCTTCTTCCTGATAAATATGGTGCCAAAATAATTTATGTCAGATGCGTATGATGATAAGACTAAAGAGAGCTCCAGTGGTTATATGTTACTATCACTGTGTCATTGCTTGACTGTGTGGACTCTAACATATCTTTGGCTTGAAGGTTTTCTTTGTCTCTAATGCTCAACTATGTATTTTTGTAATAGAGAAGACTGCATGAAAGGCTTCTGTATTCTGTCTGGAAATGCGCAGCAGAAAAATGAGGAAATTGCCAAATCCTCTTCTGTGTAGTAACAACACATTTGATAAACAATATCCCTGGGTGATATTAGTAGGTATACTCATGGGGGGGGGGGGGGGGGCGGGCAGGGTGGAGCAACCAAAATAAACCAAGCCAGGTTGTCCCAGTAATCTGACCTGTGGAAAAAAGCTGTTCTTGATCCAAATTTTCAGAGTCGCTTGACCATGTTCAATTGAGCTGAACACACCAATGGCATGTCCAAGGGCTGGAGACAGCAGGAGAACAAGTACTTGTCTTAAATGGCTGATCCCCAGCTTCCAAATGAGCGTCCCCCTTCTCCAGGTTTCTCCTCTCCCTATCTCTTTCAAGACAGCTAAATGTTTTCCTAAATCCCATAGGGAGCCATGATTGGCTCTCAGTATGAGATTCATACAATAAGCATTATAATGAAGGACGTTATGGTCTAGACTTCTTTTAATTTGATGACACAAATTGGATACACAAGGCTCACATTACGCTTTTTTTTGTCTCCAGAATTTCTCCTGTTTATTTTATGTAGTTCCTTTCATGAGCTTATTAAAACAATTCAGGTTTCTTGCCCTGTAGGACTATTTTAGAACTCTAATTCTCAGATGTTTAAATATCTCTCTCTAATTTTAAGTCTAAGTGTATTTGTGCCCAATTTCTAACCAAGTTACAGTCTTGTTTCATATTATGTTGAACTTAGAAACCATTTAGATGAACTCACTAATTGATATATATACTTTGATTGTATTTGTTACAGATATATAGTTCAGTACAGCAGGTTGCTTATGAAAATAATTCATAATTCTCTGTAACGCCTTTGATTGATGTGTGCTTGAAGCCATTAGGGAAAACATTGTCTCCACCTGTCTCCAACACGCTTGCAACTTCTATCATCCATTTATAAAAATTTATATACCAACAGCATACAGCTTATTTGTGAAATAATTAATATAATTTCACAATATGATCCTGGGATATTAAAGCTTGTGTAAGTACCACTAAGTCAACAGGGAAATCTTACTTGACTTTTTAATCTGAATAACTGTGCATTTAGAGTTTGATACAGTAAAGTCTTTACTGTGCTAATAAAACACCTCTGTGTGCATGGATGCTCTTTGAAGGTTTGACTCTCTGAACAATTAATGAAACAAGAAGGACCAGTACACCTAATTCACCAGCTGCTTGCAATGGTGCTGCTTCTGTTGTTTCTATAATGGCACAAAAAAATTTTCCGTGGTTTTTCCAGTGCGCTGCAATTCATATAGACCTTTGTACTTCTGTAGAGAGTAGAACAGTGGGTTTTGTCTGATAACATCATATTATGCTGGATTTGTAAAGTTAAAAAGCTTATGCAAGCAGTGAGAAACCTGTACCAGGGTTATTTGATGCAAATGAAGTTTTTCTTTTTTATTTGTTTTCTTCCATTAGGTTAGGGTTATTCTATTGTTTGTGATATTTATATTGTTAAATATTTGGACGCTGACATTAAAATAAAACAAAAAAATGCTTATCCAGAGCACTTTTAGCTCTAACATGAGGTGTTTTAAACAGTAAATAAAACATATCCAACACTCTCCTTGATATGCACATATTTAGGACTTGAATTAATACCTTGAAAACTGTGTAAAATTAGCTTCTGGAAAATAGATATTAAAATTTTGAATTTTGGACATTTTAATTTTGAGATGTATGATGATTTTTTGCTATGCATTATTTCAATATGTTTTCATTTTTAAGATTTTTTTTTCAGATACTTCCTTATTCTGAGCAGTAAATCAGTAAGACAGACATAGTATCTAGGCACAAATTGCCATTCCCAAATAATGTGGTATGGAATAGAAGTATTTTAATTTTTCACAGCAAAAAGAAATGCTTCATGTAATAAAAATATCAGCTTCAGTAGGGTAGTAGCAAAAAAAAAAAAATTAGATAAATAATTTATTTGGCATTAAAAATGAGATAATGTAGAGTCTGCAAACTTAGAAATTTGAGGATTCACGTAGAAGAAAATGGCAAATACGGGGTACATCTCTTAAAACTAAACAGAGAAATAAATAATTAAATACTGCCACTAAAATCTGAAGAATATATTGAACACCCTTTGAGATACTTCGATTAACATAATGCATATTTTAAATTTCTCACAAGAGCACATGGCACCGGGATGGGGAGGGGTCATTGTTTTTGAAAGTAATACTTGCTTAAAAATGATTGGCACTGTTTTCATACCTTTTGGTTACACACTTCCTTGTGTATAAAAAATGTAGTTTTCCAGAAGACTGAACTCTATTCTAGTCTTTATCTGGTTGCATTAAAAGATTCCGTCCCCTTGGCCCATCAGTTTGACGTTGTGATAAATTTAGCTGTTACACAAATGGCAAGCACTGTATGGAATCCTTTTTTTTTTTTTTAGGGAGATGGAAATGGATAAATTTGTATTTTGTGCCCCAGGCTTATCTTCTGCTCAGTGTAGTAATCCATTTTACATTTTTACGTTAGTAGTTATTCTTATCCAGAACGTAAAATATGTTAGAGTGACAAGCCATACAAATATAGCTGATATCTACTATTATTACCTTGAAATGCTGTACATTGGATATTGCAGTTCCATAGGGTTTTGTTGTCAAAGATTTGGGTAAAAAAACCACCAGTAAAAATGAAAAGCAAAATGATCTGGTTTTTATGTAGCAAGCAGCCTTCTGCAGTGCTTTTTAGAGATGAATCAAAATACAAGAAGGTGATTTTGGTGACGAAATCTATACTAACCGTGTGCCTGGGAGCATTCCTGTGTGGTGGGCAGAAACGCCTGCACTCACAAACTGTTATAACCTTCCCTGGCCGAGCTGCTGTGGCCCAGCCAGCACCCTTCCCAGCAGCATGCCGGCACAGTTTGCCATTAACGCGATCCAGAGACCATTCCCAGCAGGTGGTTTTTACGCAGCCAGGGCTGTGTTGGAGGCGAGAGGGCTTTGCTGATGAGGATGCAAACTTTCTGTGCCAGCTGACCCTTAGTGCTTAGTACTTTCCAGGGCTTGCCTAATTTACTAGTATAGACGTGAGCCAGGTGTGCCTCTCTTGCTGTGGCAGCACCAAGGAGCTTTAATGAAGTTGTGGGCTTGTTTTGTGCTGGTTGATTGGAAACAATAACTGACAGGCCAGTGTAAGAAGGCTCAGTTAATACAAATTTCCTACCATACTCCCTGCTACTCAGTTGTATCCATAAAACAGGAGTTAACGTACCTTATCAGCATGCTATAAAATAGTTTTATTAATATTCATGACATCGCCATGATGAGCAGCCCAGAACAGGGATAATTGATCATACTGCTAAACTAGAATGAGAGCTGTGTTTTCCTGTAACACAGGCATACGGGCCACATGGTGAGAACAAGATGAAATACTGAATAGCTGTTCGCTACATGACCATGGTCTCTGCTTTAGGCTGCAAAAATGGGGATCCCATTAGAAATCAAGGAGTATATGACTACACAACTATGCAATGCACGCCAGTAACCTGATGCATATACACGAGGGGTCCAAATGGAGGTTGCCCAAGGAGTTTTGGTCCCAGTAACTCCTGAGAGGGAACATTCAACTTTGAAACCTGAATGCACATGCACGTATTTGGAAAGAAGTTTTCCACTTTTAATGAACCCAGATCTTTCCACAGAGGATGAGAGTTTCTGTAACAATCACATGCCAGCCAACGGTAATTAAGAAAAGTCGGTGCTGGGGTAAAGCTCCTTACTTTTCTAGTGCCTTCATCAGAATTGCACAGCGAGTGGGAGTACCTGCCTCTCCGTAGGCTCACAGCTCTGTGTAGTACCGGTCCTAATAAGCTGTGTAAATATGTTCCTTGTTCATTTATTGTTAGCAAATTACATGAGTGTCATTCAGCAAGTTGAGTACTGTGTAGCTGTGCGACGTGTTCTTTTTTTCTGAAGAGGTCCAAAGGGAACGAGCAGCCTTGTCCCCAAACAAGTTTGGCAAGGCTGCTGTTTTCGTAACAGCTGCAAATATATTCCCTTTGTATCCAAGAAGGTTTTGATAAATGCTTTTCGATGGAAGGACAAATCATGAGGTAGAATGTTGATTCATGAAAGGAATGCATTTTGGAACATAGGAGATATTGTACAGCTATCTTAAGGGACAAAGAATGCAGAAAAATTGTAGCTACTAGCGTACAGTAATGAGATAATTAGTTGTAACTATTGTTCCTGGGGTTCTAATTATAGCTTTACTATAGCTATCTTAGTCAAAACCAAGCTTCAGCTTAGTTGATATCACAATGTCATAAATAGATCTTTTTTGTGTGTCAGTGCTATTGTTGCAAGTATTTTGCTCTGCTATGTCTCATATCATTACAAAAATGATTTATTAGGAGGGAAACTTCACCTTTTCTTTCAGATGTATTTCGTTCTGCTGAATCCTACATCTCTAGGTCATTAAACTAGAAATGTCAATGTCTTCTTTAATGTATAATTCATCAGATGGTACTCTAAACATATATAACTTTTATCAGAATGTAGGTGTTCAGAGTCATGCTTTCATACTTCTTTCAGCCTTCTGACCAACTGCCTTCACACTTCACAAAATGAAGAAAAGAGGACTCTGAGCCATGTTTAAAATAACTGCTAAGAATATTAACTTTTAGTTTTCCCAAGAAAATGGTATTTTCTCTGTGAAGGAGAAACATAGTAAGGTGACTTCACCTCTACAACTTGGGAAAAAATTATCCTGTGTGTGATGTAGCCATCCTAGATTTCACTGCATTTAGTTTGGCTTTAGGTGTTTTATGGTTACTTATATACAGAGATCACTATTTTCTTTGCACCTCAAACGCTATGCATCATAGAGAAAATATGCTACACAGGGCTCTATATTTCAATGTAATGTTAATAATTTCATGGATGCTGGCTCAGCACTTACCAGCAAGTACAGCAGTGCTTACTGTAGGTTGTAAATGTTTTGCCATGCTTAGATGCTCTGGTAGGTAGCAGTGGGAGGCCAGCATTTTGAAAAGTCAAGGGTGAGTGTGTTGCTAAGACCGTGTGGTGGGTTGACTCTGGCTGGATGCCAGGTGCCCACCAAAGCTGCTCTGTCACTGCCCTCCTCAGCTGGGCAGGGGAGAGAAAATGTAAGGAAGGGCTCACGGGTCAAGACAAGGACAGGGAGAGATCATTCAGCAATTACTGTCATGGGAAAAACAGATTCGATTTGTAGAAATTAGTTCAATTTATTACCAATCACATCAGAGTAGGATAACGAGAACTAAAACCAAATCTTAAAAACACTTTCCCCCAGCCCTCCCTTCTTCCCAG
This sequence comes from Rhynochetos jubatus, assembly GCA_027574665.1. NCBI lineage: Eukaryota > Metazoa > Chordata > Aves > Eurypygiformes > Rhynochetidae > Rhynochetos > Rhynochetos jubatus. Next base: position 92,969,338 of record CM050650.1, on the reverse strand, counting down.
GCTCAACTTCACTCCCAATTTCTCTACCTCCTCCCTCACAGCAGTGCAGGGGCACAGGGAATGGGGGTTGTGGTCAGTTCATCGCACATTGCCTCTGCCGCTCTTTCCTCCTCAGAGAGAGGGATCCTCACACTGCCCCGACTCCAGTGTGGGGTCCTTCCCACAGGAGACAGTCCTCCATGAACTTCTCCAACGTGAGTCCTTCCTGTGGGCTGCAGTTCTTCACAAACTGCCCCAGTGTGGGGTCCCTCCCACAGGGTTCAGTCCTTCAGGAGCAGCCTGCTCCAGCCTGGGTCCCCCATGGGGTCACAAGTCCTGCCAGGAGCCTGCTCCAGCCTGGGCTTCTCTCTCCCCAGGGCCACAGGTTCTGCCAGGAGCCAGCTCCAGCCTGGGCTTCCTACAGGGTCACAGCCTCCTTCAGGCATCCCCCTTCCTCTGGCATGGGTCTCTGCTCCCCTGTGACCCTCACCATGGTCTGCACCACAGGCTGCCAGGGAATGCCAGCTCCAGAACCTGAAGCACCTCCTCCCCGTCCTTCTCCACTGACCTGGGTGTCTTCAGGATTGTTTCTCTCACATCTTGCTCTCACTCTCTCTCTCTCTCTGCTACACATTCTTCTCTCTTCTGTTTTTTCTCCCTTCTCAAACATGTAATCCCAGAGGCTCTACCACCATCACTGATGGGCTCGGCCTTGGCCAGCTGTGAGTCCACCTTGGAGCTGGCTGGCATTGGGTCTGTTGGACACTGGGGAAGCTTCTAGCAGCTTCTCGCAGAAGCCAACCCTGTAGCCATTCCCCCTGCTACCAAGACCTTCCCACACAAACCCAGTATAGATCAAATAATACAGACTGAGGCATAGGATGGAAGAATATCATCAAAGTAGGCTGTCTTCAGGGGTATGTACTCTCCTCATTAAGGACTGATCTGAAACACATTGAAAGCAATAGAAAAGCTGCTTCTTCTAAGCCCGTAAATCCACTAATAACTGTTGTAAGAGGTAACAGACATTAGTCTCTAGGCAATGATGCTGAGATGCTCCTAGGAAGCATCTCTGTGGCTCCATGACTTGCTCCTTCCAATAACTGGTTTGATAAAGATGGTGCTTGGGTTTCTGTAGACCCACAGGATACAGTGGGGCTCACAACAGTTCCCAGTGCCATCAGGGTGTGCCTCACCATCTTTTAGTAAACATTAAATTATTACAGTATGGCCTGGTGTTTGTACACCATAGTGTCAGATTCTGAATTTGTATCAAGGCAAAGCCAAAAGCGTGAATAGCATTTTTTTCTTAGCTATCCGTTTGGTTGTGTACGGCTCCAGAGAGCACAAAGGCAATGCTAAGTGGGAAAACAAAAGTCTCAGTACTCGTCTTTTTTGTAGATGGTCCATCCTAACTCACAGAAGCATTTTGGTTAATCGGCTCAAAATCAGATTTCTCTTTTCTTCGTTGCAAGTTCTGCTAGCATATCATTCAGAGCCTTCTCCAGCTATGCTATTCCAGCTCGATAGCTGCTAACGAGGATGTGCAATGGCAGCCAGGAATGTGGTATTTTCACTGGATTCCAACTTCATTTCATATAATTTTCCAGCTGCAGTAAACCTGTCAAATTATATGCGAAGAAGTATTGCTAAATTAGGAATGAATATACATTTAGAAAACGGATTATTCTTTTATGTTTCCTCAGCCATAATGTTTAATGTTAAATATATTTTAGTAGGACCATCTAATAAGTTTTCTGATAGAGTTCAGAGAGTAAAACAGACTAGATCCCATACTGAAAACCTCAAAAGGGAAATATGATGCCTTGTTCTTACCTTCGTTTAATGCCACCTGCCTGTGAGATAAGGAACTGATTTTGAATTCTGAGCGAATACTCAAGGCACCTTGTTTTAGAATGTGGACTTTTTAATGATTCATACCCATTGATAAAGTCCTTCACATTTTTGTGCTGAAACTTTGATTCTTTTCTTCGAAGTCTAGATAGACAGCCTTTGACAAGGTGCCCTGTAGTAGGTTCTCATACATAAGCTTATGCTGTCTTGGAAGTGTGTTTTCTTCTGCCTTTTAAATCACAGCCTAGAACAAAAAACTATGTATTTTCAGCAATGTTTAATTAAACAACTAGTACTGGTTTTTGATTGACAGCTTAAAAGTGAACGTTTGATGGAGTACATTATTTAATATTATTGGAATACTCTGAGTACAGCTGAAGCTCTGCAAAGAAGATTATCAGGATTATTATTTATTGCAACTATTGTTGGGATTTTCATTAGGTTTGTAAACAAGATTAATGTTGATTATGACTGCAGCAAAAACAGCTTTGCAATTCCTGTATACGGCTACTTCGTAGTGTGTAGAGCTTTCGTGAAAAAAAAGAACAGGCAAAAGTATTTTAGCCACTTTATTTCAGAAGATGAGATGAAAAAAAAAAAAGAAGATCCAGACACTTGAGAATAATTAGAATATTGAGTTTAGTTCTGGGCGTCTCATCATAGACATTAGTTATCTTTCTAACACTTACACATATTTCTTATGAGAAAACAGCTTAGGCATTGATTTAGAGCAGGGTTGTATTCTCATTAAACAGTCGCATCTGTGCTTTTGCTGGAAGCGAATAAGCAATTGAGACATCATTGAAAAATTATGCAAACAAACATTACTTGTGTGTTTAAATTCCAGTGAGAGTGTTTAGCTGACCTGTGTTCCAATTTGACTCTCTCCCATTTTTATTCTGGAGTCACTTTTTACACCAAGAAATCCACTTGATGGTAAACTAATGCTTTCCAATTGTAGGTTTCACATAACTAATGACATTTTTCTATAAAAATTCAAATTTATCAACTTGCCATTAATTTCTAGAAATCAGACAGAAATACTCAAAGTATAACCCCCTTGAATAAGTTTCGTTTTGGTGCTTCATCTAAAATACAGAAAATGTACAGACAGTGTCACTTGCAAAAATATTAACAAGATAACCTTGCCATGTAAGGAAGGTCCAAGTGGACTCAGTGTTTACCATAGTAAGTAAATATTCAGTAAATACATAGTATAGCGGTACTAATGTAATAGTAATACAGTTCTAGAATAGTAGCATAGTAATATTTACTATATTATATAAGTATTAAGTTGGACAATCATATTAATTTAATTTTATTGACCTGTCTGTGGCTGGTGTTTTACATTATATTTTTAGCAGTAGCAATATGAAAATACTGAATTCGGGAAAAAATGTCTTTCTCATCTGTGGAAGACCTTAGATTTACAATCATCTCTGTTACTAATATAGTACCTATAGTGTATTCAGGTGTTATAAAAATAAGCATGTACCCAGCCTGGATCCATGCTTCTTCCACTGTAGTTCACTCAGTTGTTCAGTCATATGTCACTGTATACTAACTAAAATAAGATTTAAAATTAATTGTTTTGTTGGTGCCTTATTTTTTGAGGATTGTTGTTAATATGGCAATGCTTTCTCAGAACATCACCAAGGTGTCAGGTGGGGCCCAGGAGGTACAGATGCAGTCACCCCAAGTCAAGAACACCAACACCAAACCATACTTCTTACATGAAATATGGCTGATGGATGTTTCCGCCCCGGGGGTGTTGAGGAATGTGTAAATTAAATAGCTACTCTCTCTCCAACTGTGGATCTACTTTCCTCTTAACACAACAGTAGAAAATTTAGTCTAGATAAATGGCAGAATAGTCACCGTAAATTGAAGTAAAAGTAGTGAAATAAATTATTCTGCCTTCATCAGTTTTTAGCAGAGAAGTCTTTAACTTTTCATTTTTGCATCATGTGATGACATATGAAAACTAAATTCAGTTTCTTTTAATCGGATTGGAAGACAATCATTTTTTACTCTCTCATATAACATGATATGTTCATTATTCCAACTGAGAAAAAGAGAATCGTGTTAAGATTTTTCACTGCATTTGCCATTACTCTAGAGGAGAAAATGAAACTTTCTAACGCTGACTTGTAATACCGTTCCACATTTGAAGGTTGTTGGCATCCAAAGCGGTGTAAGAGTTCAATTTGAAAGCTTGGTAGTTCAAGCCCAGAAAATCTTTTTAGTGTAATGGGAGTGACTAGAGACACAAACTAGGCAGAGCATGTGATTCTTGCTAGCAGGAATTGAAATAACTGAACGTATCCTAGGCTAGTATGGTGGAAGTGCCAGACTTGTCTGATTAAATGTTTTCCCCCATCCTTTCAAAAATATGGTCTGTGCAGCCATAGAAGCAAAACCAAAGATATAGGAGAAGGATGAGAAGTTAAAACTTTCTGTAGTTTTGATACTACCTATTCGTTTAAAAACTAAATTTAATAAATATTTCTTGACAATCGTTCATAACAAGGATATAATTCTTAAAAGACTAATATTAAATAATTAGCTACAAAGTTATTCTTAATGCTGCCCTAAAAATGCATTTGTCTGCATTGTTCTTTTGTTCAAATATCATCTGAATATTAAAAAAATATTTTAAAAAATCCCCTGTGGGGCAAATTTCCATACCCAAAGTAAAATGAAGCTCTGGGATGATGGTCTGCAGATGGATTTTGGTTGACACATTGGGTTAAAGAAGCATCTTCTTTGTAAGATTACAAATCTGTTTGGAATAAGATAAATGATAAATGATAAAATAAAACATAATACATGTTTTAGCTGAGTGAAGACTCTAAGGACTTCTTATTAAAATCTTAAGCGTAGCTTGTAAAGCTACTGCTCCAACTCCCACTGAAGTTAGCGACAAGTTTTTCTACTGACTTCACTGGCAGCCCATACTATGACTGGGACTGTCAAAACAACCAGAAATCAGTCATGAGATCAGCCAGCATGCAAATATATATTAATCTTAGCAGAAATTATACTTTGGGCAGCTCTGAAAAGAAACTAAATTGACCTTATTGTTTCTGAAGAAATGCATCTCCCACTGTACTGCACTGCGGAGGAAGTGAGAGCTGTCAGGACTGTTTTGAGCACTTAGGCATGTGAATTGGCACTAAAAATGTAAAACTAAAAATAATAATAAAAAAAACCTTACAGAGCCAGTAATTCGAAATCTATTTTTGTCTTCAAAAATAAATATGTGCCCATTACGTTTTTGAGCAGTCTCGTGGGAGGTAACAATACCAGTTAGAATTGGTCAAGAACATTGAATAACTAAAAATTGCTCACACAATTAAGGATAGGCCCAATACTAAGTGTGGTTACCTAAGTGTAGTTGCTGCTGTGTATTGTTACAAGGGTGATTAACCTCTTTACTCTGTAATCAGGGCCTTTTTTGCAATGTGGTCTCTGCAAGGCAAGTGTGCTTGTGCCCGAACTGACACATATTTCACTGATTTCAGCTAGGTGCTAACGCACTTTGCGAAGTGAACCAGAAAAGGAACTGATTTATGCCTTTCACAGTTGGACCGCTGCGCTCATACAATTTATGTTTTTTGTTACTGAGGTAAAAGTAAGATAATCATTTGTAACACTCTATAAGCTTCAGAGCAGTATTGCTTTTAAAGTAATTTTCCTGGAAGGGCTGTGTGGTAATAAAGGAAAATGTGCAAACTTAAAAAAAAAAAAAGAAATCTACTCTTGTTTCCTTTCACTCCCACTGGCTTTCTGCAACCAACTTCCTACTGCCGCTGTTCAGTGAGCTACTTAAACCCGTGTGTTGCTTAAGGCGCATCTGTAGTGTCACTGGGGATTCAAAGCTGATAAAGCTGAAGACACATGCTTCTGCAAAAAAAAAACATTCAAGGATACTCCTGCCACCATCTCTGTACTCCCAACGGCTCCGTTTCCCATATGCAAACCACACCGTGTTGCCTCTTTTGTTCTACTACAATGCATGGGGCAAAGGGATGAAAAGAGCAAGAAGGAACTTCTTAAGCCATCTTTGTGGCCAAAACCAGTTTATTGGGGCACTCTGGTCTTCCAGATGTTATGCTTATTTTGTGTTCATATCAAGATGCTCAATGTCAATCCATAGAATTCAAAAGCACTTTCTAAAAAGAGTTAAATAATTAAATCTGCGATCTAGGAAATCAGGATCTGTACACAGATGCTGCCATGCCAAATCAGAAGGCTCAATTTAAGTGAAGTAATATTTGCAATGAAGTTCCTCTGTGTGCTCCAAAGTTTACATACTTTTTAAACAAATATGAGCATGATACTCAGCAGTTGAAGTTTGGCAGCTCCTGTAGAAAACTTAACTTTGTTTTAAGTTTGATTTTAACTTAGTATTTTTGTTTCTTTTTCACTTTGCTGTAATCCTGTGGAAAAACAGAGAAATATAATGTTGCGAAGGTCTGGTTCCTCAAAAGGGAGGGAAGGTGGGTAGTCGAGCATTCCCAAAATGTAAGAGCAGTTTTGAAGCGGGCAAATTCTTTGCTGTGATGCTCACAAGTAGGGTAAGGAGCTCTACTCTTGTGATCATCCCATGGGTGCAGAGCCAAGTCATGTTGCCTATGCCCATGTGGTGACTTGTACCCCAGGGAACTGCTTAAGCAAAGGGACAGATTGTTTGTGGGTCTCTGTCAGGTCAAGGCAGGAGACCAGTGGCAATTCATTAAGAAAAAACAGCAACAGTTCTGGAAGTAAGTATTTTGAAGTAGGAAACTGTATGGATTAGAAATAAAATAAGTAGATGAAGTCCTGAGGGTTTTCCTTTTGATCTAAAATCTTATATTCCAACTGTATTCCACACAGCTGCCTGAATCCCACAGTGAAAGTGCCTGAAGTTCTTAGTAATGAGTTTACATAGAAATGTTAAGGCTTAGCTGAATTTAAAACATTGAAAGCAAATAGTTCTCTTTGCTCTTTCAAGAACATATTACTGCAGATCACTGAAGTATTAGTATTATTAGCATGAGTACTTAAATTGTGAACATAAAATAGAAAACTGAATGGAATGTAAAACTCCCATGAGTACCATTATGGAGAATAAAGTATGCTGTAGATTATCTTCTAAAATGCGTCTTCTGAACCATAATTCCAGAGAATATAGTACACAAATTAGCCATATATTTTAAGATAATGGATCTTAATGTGTTTACATTTTAAATAAACCACATTTCTGTATCAAGATCATTATGAATTTAACCTTGATGTTACGGGTTAGCCATCAAGGGTTTGAAACAGAATATATCTGAAAGACTTTATTCAGACAGAGCAAGAATAAAAAAACTGGCATTTATTGTCAAGAAGCAAAAGCTCCTTTTTGAGTGTGGGAGTGGTAGACTTTGAATACTAGGTGGGATCTATGATAGGAGGAGAAATTTGTTTGAGGATATTTTTACTGCTTTAATTATCAATAATATTTATTACCATAACTGCTAATAGTCCATTTTTCTCACACCTATACCAATTAGTAACAAGGATGGAGTGGATTTTCTCTGCAGAGGCTAGACCACCTTATTAGCAGCTAGCCTATATTAGCCAACTTCTCTGGGAGAGAAGAAAAAGCCTTCTTAAGAGGATTCCTATGGTGTCTCTTCCTTCAGATGTGACCATGGCTGAACTTGCTGGGTACTCTGTACCTCTTACTGTATTAGAATATCTCCTTCCATGTAGTCTGCAATCCCTGACATATGGCCAAGGGATGATTTACCCATTGATTGCAAGGATTATGCAACTCTGAACAAGGGGTTTAACTTTTATTTGAAGCAGGCAGTTCAGCTCTATTCAGATAATTAATTAATTTGGAGTATATTTTTTTCCAATGTCCATACTGGCAGCAATTTTCCTGGAACTCTTAAAGACCCTATGACAACTACTGTAATTTGCAAGGTGCTCTGGATTTTCTCACTGGACAGAAATTGGTACCCGAGAGTAAATATTATATCCACTTCTGCTTTTCTTTTTTCTTCTTTTATTTATTTTGGTAGCATTCGTCTCTTAGCAGCCACAGTTGCAACCCGCAATCATGTCTTATTTCAAGAGTGCTGGCCTTGGTTTCTCTAGTTGCCTAGTGCAGCAGATTTCCTTGGTGAGCAGACAGATGCTTACGGCTGTATTAATTGGATGCAGTTATAAAATTTTCCTCCAGTTACAAGCTGGGAACTGTGGTCATCCAGGGAGATGACCATAATAAGAAATTATTTTTCATTTGATTTAACTCAATTTGTTTTCTTATTTTTGTTGTTTTGTTTTACTTTGAAGTAAGGCATGGCTTTAATAAGTCCAAATTGATCAAAATAGTCCATCAGCAGATGCTGAACACACCTTTTATGGCTCTGACCTATAAGATGAAACAATTTTTTGACAACTGATACTGTATGCATTCTTAATATCCATTAAAACCAGTAGTTGACTCAAAGAAAAAAGACTGGAAATCATAGAAATACCATTCATTTCTGATAATTCTCAGTGAAAATATATTATTTGTCAATTTACTTTTTAAGCTGTTTTGTGTAATGCCATATTCTACTTCTTTAATGCATATTACCAGTTAGCAGCATTATGTAGCATTCCCTGTTAATATCTAGCCTTTTTGCCCAATGATAGTGCAATTTATTCAGACCCTGGCATGTAAAGTTTGGCAAGACAGCCTGTGTTGCAGCTGTTGCTGTTTTCTCCCTATTATAATCTGTACAAGTACTTTTTTTTTCTCTCTCTCTCTATTATCACACATTCGTTTTTGACAACTTTGAAATCATAATGCTGTGAAGTACATGAGAAATTCAGAGTATAGTTTTGAACTTCAGGAAAAATATAACTTGGCATTTATGGAATAGAAGCAAGAATAGCACCTACACTTTGCTTAGCCTGTAAAGTGCTTCTCTGTCTGGAACAGGATCCTCCAGGTTGGCTTCTTCTCTGTAGAAAAACTGCATTTCCCTGAGGATTTAGCAACAGGAGATAAGCAGATGTGTTGCTTGTAGGAACTTTAAAAAGCATTCACCAGTGTTAGCAACATCATGAAACACTTTTATACATTTTAAGTGGAGTGCTTTTCTTGTGAAAGATGTTTGGAGAACAGTCTGCTCTTCATTCAATATTGTTTTAAAAAATTGGTTGAAAGCCATAGTTTTGAAAATATGCAGTCAAATTTTTCTTACCTAAAAATCAGAGAACTCCTAAAAGTAAATTCATTTTTAAAAGTAAATATATACACTGGTTTGGGGTTTTTTACATGGGTATGTATAGGTCTATTTGTAAATATTAAGAAAAATATCTGAAGACCTTTGGAGGGAGCTCTATCCTGGTTTTATGTGAATAAGAAGCCAGAAGACAGGATGTCACTTGTCATGTTCAGACAATTTAGCAGAAATTCATCTGTGAAGAAATTTCCATGCAAGAAAGGGTAGATCCTGAAGCTGAAGCCACAAGCTGGATCAGACCCAGCCTGTTCATTTAGAAAAAGGTCTTTTAAAAGATAAATACCTCTCTACTTTCGTAATTAATGTCAGCAAAACTGATTTTGGTAATTTGATAAAATAGTGAAATATAGTATCCGCTGGGTGTGATAGTAAACATGTATACAGGCCCACTCTTGTCACCTAGACACGTTAGATTTCCCAGCCTACTGTTCAGCTGTATCCCTTCAGAAGGTGAAAGTTCAGAGTGAATACCAGTTTTTTCTCACACTGTAGCTACTGGTTATAGATAAAGAAAACAAAATTTAAAAAGAGGAAAATAAACATTCATTGCAATATTGTTGACACACTGAAATTGAAATGAAAATTTATATAATTGTGATCAAATATATATCTAGGTAAATGAAGTCCTATTAAGCCATTATCCCTATTTTCTTAGTCAAGAGAAAATAATATTCTAATGGATTTATTTATTACCAGAATAATGTATACTTTCATATAAACACATACATTGTAACAAATATAACGCACACTGTATGATACCATTGCAAGATAACAGTTCCTCTTGAAATTTTAAATTATTAGGAACTCAGGAATTTTAAAGTAGATCTTGAAGTAGCTTTATATTTTTAGTATGTTAGTTTCTGCTTGGGTGACGCAGCTGCTTGAACAAAGTTTGCTGTAACTTGGCTTCTTGTATATGTGATGGCTAAGTACCCCCGAGAGATGGAAAACTGAGAGAGGGGCGGGTGATGAAAATAACTGCTATAATTTCAAGATCCCTTGAGAATACTTGGGCTTCCTAACACCAATGCACATAGGAAAAAGATGTGCTCTTTGAAGTGAATGGCAGAGCACAACTGTAACTAGTTCTCTCTCCATTTCTTCAGGTAAAAAGCCAAAGAACAAGAAAAAAAATGTAAAGCTGAAACAAAATGAATCTCTATTATTTTCTTTCAATGCACTTAGTGACGAAAGCAAATAACTGTGTCATTAGCAAGCCATAGCTGAGTGTTTGCAGTCCATAAGGGGTACATATGCCCCACCACAGCCCGACGACAAGAAAAAGTGTCTTTATATTGCTCTGTAATAAAACTTTCTTATCGTTCCCCAATAGTTTCTGAATTACATGGTTTCTGTCCACCCTAATTTAGGGTTACATAAATGCTGTGGGCTTGCATTGCCTATCAAAGTATAGCTTGGTCTGCTTGTAAACTGCCAGAAAATGAGATGGGAAGTGTCCCCCCCAAGTTTCAAAGCAGAAAATATATCCCAAGGTGCAGGAGTATGTTGGGTGTTGGTGGGGCAGACTGTGGTGAGGTCACCACAGCAAGGGCAAGCAGAGCGGTGGGAAGCAGGAGATTCTGCTTGCTTAGCCACAAATAGTGCTTCACTGAGCAATTTTGCATCCTAAATGTGTTAATTTCTTTATGTGGAAAGAGAATTGGACAATTTATGAAAAATATAATATTAGAACACAGTCAAACCACGTTCTATAAAATACTTGGCAAAACTGTTGTAAGCAGCTCCTTCTTTTCTTAAAGGAGTAGATCTAAACTGTTAATACCAGCTAGATTAGACAGATTAACTGGAAGAATGTCTCCATTCTGCTTTACATCTCTTTTAAAACCAAAATTAAGATACTAACTGGAATCTGTCAAATGACAACTGTAATAGGAGGAAATAGCACAGTACAATAAACTACATTTATTTATAATTATTATAAATCAGAGAGATTGTGGATGAAAATTTGTTTTAAAAAAACCCCATGTCCATGGTGTTCTGTGAACTGAAATTCTTACCCACAGAAATGTGCTGGAGAAAATGTGTACTTCTCATGTTTGGCACTTACAGTGTATTTTCATCACATCAAGGGACACTGTGAGTTTCTGAATCGGTAGAAAGTATAAAAACAAGAAAGTGTTAGTCTTTATGGTACCTATAAATGTAGCTTGCAAAGGCATCGTTCCAGTTCACCAATTGCAGCATGGTATGATCACGGGGGGCTTCCTAGGGCAGGGCCTGGCAGCCAGGGCCTATCCCGCCACCCCAGCCAGGAGCAGGGCAGCCAGGGGCACCGGGAACAGCCCCAGGCATTGGGCACCTCCATGGGGATAGGCCGGGATATCTATACTACCAAGATGTTGCTGCAGTGTGTGTAGCTGTGCTGACAGAGCTACACCCGGATGCCTTTTAGCTACGTTCTCATTACGTACTTGAAGTTAAGATTTCTCTGATTTTTCTTTTTATGCTACCATTGCTGAAAAGCTACACAGGAAATTGTGAAGAAAGGCATGCAAGTCATGATAATCCATCTGGAAACAGGAGAGTTGCTGTGTAAACCAAAGAGGTCACTTGGTTCAGAGCAAGAGCAGAAGGTCTTTCATGGAAGCAGTGGCTTCTTTCCCCTGAGATCTGTTTTAAATTAAAGCAGAAGGGAAGTGTGGCCCATGTCACCTGAGCTGATGGGACCTTCTTTAAAAAGGAAACGACATGGGGAAGGTTTGTGTTAAGGAGTGTATCAGTTATTCTGTCATTCAGGAGAGAGAGTAACCAAGCCAGCTGACAGCCTTTCAGTAACTTTTTTGGTTTTGTCATTGAAATTTCACTCAGAAATACGTTGAGTTTTGAAAAATTTCATTGAAGAGCTCTTTTTGACTTGTCTCTTGAGCTTGTCTCCCCTCGACCCTGACAAGGGTCACAGACAAAAGCCTGCTGACTGCTGGGAGGGATGTTTCTTCTCCTATGGCTGCTGCACGTCCTACGAACAAGTCAAAATTGTTCTTGCTTGGAAGGAAAAGGTTCTGCTGCCTCCTGATTAAGGCAATTACTGAGGGACTGACATCAAAGGAGCTGGCCTGTGCTTCTTCACAGTGCTCCTGGTCAACAGAACATCTTTTGCTTTTAGAGGACCATCAGAGGAGTTAATTCAGGACATCTTCTACAGGTAAATAAGGCAAATATGGTGGTGTTTAAATGCAGCCTCTGTCCAACTGTACTTTATGAGAGAAGAGAAAAAGCATGATAATGCTGGGAAGAAAAGTTTAAGATAGCAGTGTCAGACCTGGTTCAGCAGATGTGCTGCAAAACAGAGAGAAATACAAATCTCGGTCCTGACAGGATGGGAATTTCATGGTCAGTGAACCAGAAGGAAGTACATTGTACACAGAATGAATTTTCTCTCAGGATTTAGCCTGTTTGAAAGTTAAGTGATGGAGGGCTAGGTTTGAAGTCACATATCTTCTCATTATTTCTGTAAACTGCAAATAAACCTGCATGATCAGACACTTGCAAAGCTGAAAGAGCTTGGCTGGAGGCATAAAGCAAAAAACCAAGCCATGCGATTAAGAGTGTAGGTTCTAGGAAAGGATAGAAACCTGTTAAAGAGCTTTCTATAAACTGGCAATAATCCTGTAATCTAGTAAAAATACTTTGAAACATATGATGGTATGTAACCAGCCATTTGTCACTAGACCAAAGAGTCAGAAATCACAGGCCCAGTTTCAGTCAAAATTAATTTTTTTCTAATTCTGGCCTATTCTCTCTTTTTATTTTTAAGCACAGACACAAATAAATACACTTTTTCTGCTTCTGCTTGACATCTCCTAGCTCTGCTGAAGTGGCCCAGTTGCCTTTGACCCTAAAGACCAGTCCTGTCTTTGGTTTCTTTGTCTGCTTTGTCTGGAGGTGTTAGCAGTGTCTACTGAACTGAAAATCAGGTGAAATGGAAAAACACTTATCAGAAGCATTTCTTTGTGTAAATCCTTGCTCTGAAGGGTTGCAGAGCACTGTGCAGCAAGCACTATTTTTCAGCATCTGGACAAGCTATCCACATAGATAATTTTAGTGTCATGTAAAGCTCTAAAGTTTTATTCAGCTTTTATAGATCAAGATAGTACTACTGGCAATGGTCATGTCTGATAAGCCAATTTTAAATGTCTTTATTTAATCTTTGCTACTTGGCTGGCTTGTTTTGTCAGTCAGCATAAAACCCCCAAAACCTAAAGATTAATTTGTCTACTTAATAGTTAATTTCACCTCCTTCCCACCCCAAAGAAGAACTACACACTCTTAGAATCCATCTTCCTGCAATAAGCGTTAAATATAAGCACCATTTATAAGGAAATCTGCTCTTTCTGGAGCAGTGACTTCTGCCTGTTCCTGGGGAGGTCACTGGGAGCAGGAATTACCTTAATGACCACATGTGTCCTCCTGAGATTATCCCAGCACTTCCTGACCACAAGGCATTCCAGCAGCCCAATCATCTAATGAGAGTCAGGAAAACACTGCTAATTGATTTAATGAAGAATGTTGATTTATTTCAGATGAGAATCTGCTTCAATAAATCTAGAGCCATTTGAAAGAAAGCAAAGATATCAGACCATGTATTAGTTGTTTGACCTCAGATATGTATTTTAAGCACTTTTCTCCTCTTGTTTGGCATCCTGGCTGCAGGGGATCACTTCTGTGTTCTGTAAACTGCTTTATCTTCCGAAGGTAGGTGGGGGTGGTTACTCGTCTCTGTGATTTATGTGGTTAGATATTAGGAAGTTAATTTTCCTGAATACATGGGTCATGCAGTATCTCAGTGCAAATCCCTTATTTTATAAGTCCAGGCTGTTCCTGTCATATCTCCAAAATATTCTTGGAGAGTGGGGATATGTAGTGGTTACATTGCTGTCGCAGTCATGGCCTTCTCATGCTTAGACATCCTAGGAATGTGGAAGTCCCTGACCCAGGGAGGCCAAGTTCTGGTCTTAGACGAGATCTTGGGAAACATTTATAAATTCATTCCATGCATCTGTTGGATTACAGCTTTCAGTATTTTCCACTAACATGTCTTATTGTGAACAACTTTCCACATGTTGCTTGCAGAGGTGTTTCTGGAGCTGGTATATCACTTGGTACTGCCGAGGGCTGCTAGGGAACTTGGGCTGTGGTAGTCAAAGTGAGCAGCAGCCTTAGCCCTGCCTGTGCTTCGTACCTGCTAGAGGATATGTGTATTAATACCACTTTCCTTATATCACGTGCTGAATCTAACAACGTTGGCGGACTGGCACTGGCCAATCCCCGTTCATTCTGTCCCCAGACTGGCTGCACAGACGGCATCTCTGGTCTGAAAACCATGTGGCTGCCTTGGTGACGTTGGCAGGCGCTATGTCCATCTGACACGTGGTTTGTAAACTGGAGCTAACCTGTGCTGTAGACATTCGGGATATTAGCAGAGGGGCTCAAGTCTAGCTGAATGTATAGTCAAATCGTAAGGGAAAGGGGTAAGCACACATGAAGGTGAGGCTGAATTTCACCCAAAATCACCTGGGGTTGAGTCAAGCATTCCTATTCATAAAATAGGAATGACCATGGAGTTGCCTTTGTTACGTGACATTTTCAACTATTAGTTACTCTTTGTGCAGGTTCTGGCTCAGATAAGAGTTATACCATGACTGCAGATTTCCAGTATGCTGTTTGCCAGCGGGTGGAAAGTATTAACATTATTGAAGAGAATTACCTCTGTTATTCAGAGGTTGTTTCAAAGTCAACAGCATAGCAGTGCAGCCCGCTTACAGCAACAGTTTGCCCTTGTGTAACACTGTCAGGAGACCAAGGTGTATGAAACACCGCAGTGCTCTACCACAGTGGTTTCCAAGGAAGGGTCCCCAGGAAGCCCCTGCCCATAGTCCTCTCACCGGTGGCTCTTACGACACTAGGTAGTTCCCACGCTTTGGGACCTCTTGCTGTTTCTAGCTGTCAACTCATGATCCAGCAAGTACAGAGTGGTTGGGATAACAAGAGGATCAGCCCTACACCCTTCCCTTCCTACGAGCACAAACTGGAACAGCACCTTTTCTTACCTTTTGTGATAAAGTTATCACATTGTATATCCTTTCTACTTTGATCCTCTCAGAGTGTAATTTAAGCTATCACAAGAGAGGACACAGTATATATAAATTACAAGAGATATGTCCACTAGACATCGGCTGTATTAGGTCTATCAAGGTAAATAATAACTATAATATTTCGGTTTATCATAGGGCTTTAGCTTTACATATGTATGTTTATGTGTGTTGGGCTCTTTAATCTTTAAAATTAGATGTATTCTGGTAATATTTTAAGTTATTCTTGAAACAAAGGTAATCTGTCCCTTTTCTGAATGTTATGTCAGATTTTTTATTGCATAATCATTAGCTGAAATGCTAACATTACAGAGACAAAAGCTGGTCAAACTAGTAATAGATGTTAATACAGTCTGCTTTTGAGGGTAAAGGTGTTGCAGGAGTGCAACTCACAGTGTGCTTGAGGTTGGGGTTCCAACCTTATGTTTTTACTTAGAACTGGATTTATTTGTTGATCGGAAGTGTTGCCTAAAAAAAAGGAAAGAATGTGGTGTTTCCTCTTCTTATTATTACATTGTCTGCGCAATCAGAACTATTGCTTTACAATCTTCAAGCAAAAGCAGGTCAACAGTGGTTGGTTATAAGGTATTGAACATTGATTAATTGTGTTGCTTTCTCAGGTGAGCTTTTATAATAATCTTGATGGTGTTTTCTAAAAATCTACACAAAATCCCTTTTCCCATTTGTTTGTTCCTTCTTCACATAATCAACATATGGATTTCATAGTCACCAGAGTATTAGCAGTTTAGATGACAAAATAAATACACGTCTGTTGGGATTCGTAATTTCAGTTCATTGAGCAGTTTGCCAGCAAAAGATGGTGATCTCCCTGAAGGTCAGTGCAATGTTCTGTTCCTAATTAGCCATTTTATCAAAACTACCCTTGATGTAAATCTAACTGATGGCCAATTTTGAAATTTTAATGTTACCCAAAAAGGCTGCGTACATAACAAGGTCACATTCTGCCCCGGATATGTTTGTGAAACTCCCACTGACAACAGTGGGAGTTCTGCACATAGAACATGGGACAGAGGCTGGCCTTTGATCTTTAAACTATTAATATTTAAAAAATGGGGAAAAAAGGCAGCGTTCCAAATCCTGAGTTTTTTACTGCAAGATTTGCTGTGGCTAAATCTTCATTGTGGGTCACCATAATTGGATTTGGGGGAGAACTTCACAAAATACTAGCTAGCTGATGCAGTTGCTGCTGATTGCTCGGCGTTCAGCCTGTCTGCTTCTGAGATGACTTTAAGTGGGAAAATGCTTAGACAATTTACTTGTCTAAGTGACTTCAGATCTACTCTAAACTCCGCTTGAAAAATTAGACACTGAATCTAAGACTCACTGAAAGGCTGTGTGTTACTAAATGTCTAAATCATCCTTTAATACCGCTTAGACTGCTAAGCCATGAACAGATAAAAGTGTGAATTTATGCCTGTAGGGCATCGCATGTGTGAAACTGAAGAGCTGAAAGGAGAGTTAACAGTCTTCAGAAACACAACTGTATTAATGCTTCTGATAAGCTGTACAGGAGTTAACTCCAGTTGTTTATATGGTGCACCTATGTTCCTTAAAGAATGAAATCCAAACTCCACCTGGAGATTTGCCATTGGTTGGGTAGGATCAGAATTTCACAAACTGCTTTAGAGCCCTTAACTATTCATCTGGGTTTTCTGTCTGGCCAGAAAAGCAGCTGCTGTCATTAACTTGAGTGGTACCTGCTTTTGGTGAGTGAAGTCCCTTTGTGCAAGACCCAGCAGTACTTTTATTTTTCTGCACGTAAACCCATTTCACAAAACTGTAAATGGCAGCTTATAAGAACAGACTGAGAGAGTTGAGCTTGTTCAGCCTGGAGAAGAGAAGGCTCTGGGGAGACCTTATTGTGGCCTTTCAGTAAATAAAGGGGGATTATAAGAAAGTTGGGGACAGACTTTTTAGTAGCTATAGGACAAGGGATAATGATTTTAAACTAAAAGAAGGTAGATTTAGACTAGATATAAGGAGGAAATTTTTTACAATAAGGGTCGTGAGGCACTGGAACAGGTTGCCCAGAGAGATGGAAGATGTCCCATCCCTGGAAACATTCAAGGCCAGGCTGGATGAGGCTCTGAACAACCTGACCTACTTGAAAGTGTCCCTGCTCACTGCAGGGGGCTTGGGCTAGATGACTTTTAAAGGTCCCTTCCAACCCAAACTGTTCTGTGATCTATGAATTGTACCTGCAATTTGTAATGTGAAAAAGCTGGGGAGGAGTTACAATTGAGCTCAGATTTAGGGGAAAAAAAAAATAAGTAGAAATACCCTCTGCCCTCCAAAAAGTTTTTAGTCTAGACAGTCTAGACAAACTCTAGAACACATCATTATACAGGATCAGGGATAAACATACATTTTTTAAAGGGAACCAGAGAGTTGATGTCGTAGCAAAGATACAAAAGGCAGGAGTGGAGAGGTCAGGGAGCTGTATCAAAACTGGTTGCACAGATCTTTTTAACTGTCCTGTCTTTCTTTGCATTCCTCTGTTTAGCCATCCACTGACTGACACCAGAGTACCTCAGACTTTGTGTTCAGAAATGAGTTTTAAAAGTTTTGAACAAAAAGTCACTGCATATATTCCAGTGGCATGAACACCTACAGTACAAATATAGGTATATTTGAAAGAGAAGAAGGAAAAAAAATAAGACCTTAGGAACTTTCTAATCTTTTGAAGCACACACAAACATATTGGGGTTATAAAATTGATTATACTCTCCATAAGTAAAGAATTAAAAAATTACAGCATCTAGTAAAAATATTACAACATATCTTTATGTTCCATTAGTTGTATTTATGAGGATTTCCAGTGAATATTGTTTTCTGCAATATAAATTATGTCATAGAAGATACACATTTACTCCCTGCTATTTCTCAGATGGGGGAAAATTAAACACTGACAAACAAACAATTCCTTCCATCTCTTAGTCTCCCTAGTAGATAATAACAATAATGACAGAAAGAGTCTTCATTAACAGATACTCATCCTGAATTACATCCCCAGGCTACTTTCTGATTTTAGACATGCAAGCTTTCCCCAGAAGCCCAAGCAATGTTTCTGCAGTTAGCACACTTTTTAAATGAGAAGGGACAGACAAGAATAAATGTAATAAGTGCTATGTCTGACTGCTAAATCTGCTGTTTGTCAGAAATCTCTTTTGCAATGATTAATCAACAATAAAGGACAAGAATACATGCCATTTTATGGCTCCTGGGCTTCTGATTTTGAATTGTAACATGGTAGAAAAATCACATGGATATAGATGTAGGCTTTAGAATTCAATTACCCCTAAATTCAAAGCATAAGCATGTTGAGGTGAATAACTAGAAGTGCATATGTAGGTACCTTTTAAGCTGGCATTTTACAGTTCTTATAGTATTCATCTCAGTACAACTGTGCATCTTGCGGGTTTCTTTGTTACAGTTCTTTCTCATATATTTTTTTCTATTCAGTGATGCTTCTGACATATGAAATAAAATTTCTTTTTCCTTACCAAATATGCAATCCATTTTTATCTAGTTGTACACCAAAGGAAGGAGAAGCTTATGCTCATTTTTAGGCTTTCTAATTGCTGATGATGGGAGGAAATGGCTTAATAAGGTTTTCCAGA
This sequence comes from Rhynochetos jubatus, assembly GCA_027574665.1. Lineage (NCBI taxonomy): Eukaryota > Metazoa > Chordata > Aves > Eurypygiformes > Rhynochetidae > Rhynochetos > Rhynochetos jubatus. The sequence continues at coordinate 92,950,483 of CM050650.1, read as the reverse complement.
CTGAAAAATGACACTAAATAGCCTTTAGGAATTCTGTGTGTATTATTACTCAGTGACTTCCATATCACATTTTTTCCTTTTACAAGTAAGAAATGTTTACTGCTAACTGCCAACACTATGCACATGACCTACAAACCTAAAGTCAAGCTGGATTCTATCACCAAAAGCCATCACTTCTCATTATCTTTGAACCTTTACTAATAAAGTTAGTGGGAGTTTATGATATAAGAGAAGGCAGAATTTGTAATCTGGAACTTAGATAAAATAAATAAATTCTCTTGATGATGTGTGTGCATCCTGATAGAGTCCAGTTCCTTTTCCCATGCACAAATACTGAAAAAAAATGGTGAGGACAACAGATGAATATACTGGAATAAAGGAATAATGCTGTAGATGATAGAGAATTTTGAAATAAAGATCTGCCTCACAAGGACTGTTGTAATGAAGGTGCAGTTTTTCCTGTGCAGTCATTTCTCTGGATCTATCTGGTGTTTCAAAATGGAGTTCTTTATCTCCTGTTTTAGGCAAATATTGCTAGTCATAAATGGAGGGTTTGACTAATGGTTCACATTTATTTGTGGAACAGGAATGCATGCTAACAAACAGTTGTATAATAAGGCTGCACCTCGCCAGGCTGCCAGGAAAACATGTGGGAATAGGATATGCCTTTGGAAGACCCAGACAGACTGAAGAACCACAGAGCTTACAGGATGGCACAAATTACAGATAGAAGAATGAGAGATAGCAATTGGTCTTCAACTATAACACAGGCAAAGTAGAATCAAAGAACCATAGAATGATTTGGGTTGGAAGGGACCTTAAAGATCATCTGGTTCCAACCCCCCTGTCATGGGCAGGGACACCCTCCACTAGACCAAGTTGCTCAAAGCCTCATCCAGCCTGGCCTTGAACACTCCCAGGGATGGGGCATCCACAGCTTCTCTGGGCAACCTGTTCCAGTGCCTCACCATCCTCTCCGTGAAGAATTCTTTCCTGATATCTAATCTAAATCTACTCTCTTTCAGTTGAAAGCCATTGCCCCTTGTCCTGTCAAAAGTTTGGGAAACAGATAAGTGGGAAAGATTAGTTATGGAATTCGGTTGTGTTGCATGAAATGTGTACAGTGCATTTCAAAGAAAAATTATGGTGAATGCCTCACTGTTTATGGACACCAAGGAAAGTTGGAAAAAAATTAAGGCAAATGAAAGTAAAATATATTTGGTGTAGGATGCAACATTTTATTGGAATTAACTTTCTAACTCCATCTTCCACATTAATCTAAGAAACTGTCAGTATTTAATGCCCAACATAGAGATAATTAATGAAGCCAGGCAATGAAGTATTACAGAAAACGTGTTTACAGGGAGAAATCTTGTGCTCCAGAAAAGAAACATCTGGAGATGTACTTTGTTATTCCACAGTCACAGTGAAATTGGTGAAGTGTCCTATCTAGTCAGGCAGTGCTAGCACACCGTCTGCTGAGCCAGTAGCACAAATGCCTGGTCTCTCACCATTTACCTGTCAGGATCCAAAGTCTGCCGAGGTAAATCACATTCCAGCATGTGAATTATAGTTTGTCAGTGCTGTGCATTGCAGATAAATATTGAGCTAAATATTTTTTCATAGAAATTTCTAACCATGAAAAATTAAATCATTTCACACTCATGGTAACAAATATGTTTGTGAATGTTTGTGTTGAACACCTTTTTCCAGACTGGAATAACCAGAAAAATTATCTGGAAGCAACCTTGACACCAGTCAGAGAAATACTCATGCTGTGTTCAGAGCTAACCTGATTTGACATTAGAAATTATTGTTCAGGCTCCCAGGGATCATTGCTGACACCTAAGAGAAATTTTTCTATTTCCTGAGTATACAATTATTTTCTGCATTTGTGGTATAAACTTCAATTCAAGATCAAAGAGAGAAGGGATATGCTACAAAATTGGAGAAAGGGGAGCAGCATCTAAAGGAGACTGTGCTTGTTTGAAGAACAGGCACCAGGAGGTGTGAGGTTAACCCATATAAATACACCCGTGATAGCTTTAATTCATTTATTTTAAGTCCTGATGGTAATAAAGATTTGCTGAAAAGCTTTCAGGATAGACTTCACAAGCCCTCCCAGTTCAGTGGGTACCTGGGCTTTCGAGTCTGCACTGGAATTTGCCAGGAGACATTTACTGTAGTGGTAACTGAGATGAACTACATTCACGGACTCGGTGTATCTGATATCTTAGAGAGGAGAGGGAAAGAGTAGCCTGTCTGGACCTGACTACATAAAATGAAGATTTATGAACTGAGTAATTTGGGATGGTCTCACTTTGTATGTGTATTCTGACTAACAGTTCTGAACTCCTACTCAAGTGCTCAGAGTGTGTATAACTTCATTCTCACTATTATGTGCGCTGTTATTCCATCTTGACAGGTGAAGACATGGAATCAGAACAATTTGATACGTCCAAGACTATTAGGCAAGTCTGTAGCAAACCACTGGAGAATGGATGACAATGCTATCTTTTAAATTACAGCTACAAACTGCACACGGGGATTCATACGCCCTCATTGTATGTGTTACTCCCAAGGTCCTTCAGACTTATGTAGTTTATACCTGACTATTACAACATGTATCAGATCAGAGCCAGTTTCTGTCAAGCCTCCAAATGTTTATTTCTTTTTTATTTTTCTCTTCATTGTCATCTCCTGTATCTTTTAAGTGTTTTTTGTTTTTTTTTTTTTTTTTATGAATATAAAAATGGGGCTGTCAACTGTCTGGGACTAATACAAGCCCGAGAAGAGCTTAGCTGGCCAAAGCCACCCAAGCTGCGTGGTGTGGGGCCTTGCAGTGGTGAGTCACCTCAACACACAAAGAGCAGGGAGAAGCACTGGAGATACGCGGGTGTGGATTTTTGTAATGTAAAGGAAAGTAATTCCCTAATAGCAGCTTCATGCAGCAGCTGCTAATCAATGATTTTAGTTTTCTGTGACAAAAAGACATTTCAGTCTAACACAAGTGGCTTGCCTTTAAGTGGGACACTGCTGAGTGGTGTGTTTCAAGCAGAAATAGAAGACAAATTTTTAAAATAATTCAAAGTACAAGAAGAAAAGCAAGAAAAGACTTGTGTGATTTTTATATTGGTGTAAATATTTCTTAGGCTATAAATGAAATATGTTTGGGTTTGGGGGAAGACACAAATCCATCAACAGAGACAATAGGCAGAGGAGGATGTTTTGTCCTTGAATCATTTGTGCTTTTCTATGATGAGCTATATTTAAAATATTTAATAAGAAAAAAAACCTGTTTATGGATTCACTTGATACCAAGTGTCATCGATGAATGGTCAGCTGCTGTCCAAAGCCCTGGCTTTCATTATTGAGTTATTTAAATACGTGTATGTGCGTACTAGAAAGAATTGGGAATTGCCTTGTGTATTGAGAGGAAAAAATGTCCCAGATTTGGAACACATCTGTTTTTCAGTTCTCGCTTCCACTTCCAAATCAAGGCCATATTGTATTTACAGAGGACATCTGATCAGAAACTGCAATACAGGTCCTTCCTTACAAGGCAAAATGTATCTTTAGCTCCCAGGGGAATTGGGCAAATAGATTTGCCATAGCTTTAGTAAAGTTATCATTGAAAAGAAAAGATGTCTGAAGAAGAAATGTAACTTTCCATCCAGTTGACCCTTAGGAGATAAGTTTCAGGTTTTACTTGTGGCTATGAGTAAATCTCTCAGGGCTTATTTGTTAGCGGGTCTAAATCAGCATAGTACCGTTAGCTCTGGGGCGTACGGGGCACAAATGTTAGTCACTGTCTTACTCCTTTCCTTCTGCAGAAACTGGAGTAACATTCTTCTACAGTATGAGCTTGATGTGACCGTATAATTGTATATGCTTCTAATCTCAGAAGTATAGAAATCTATGTGCAAAGTAACTGGCTTTCATATGCTTGAAGGAAGTTGACAAAACCCTATAGCCAGACAAAATCCTTCAAACTGGTGATGCTTAACGTTGGTATTAAGCCATAGTCCTGCTGAGTAGATCAAAAACTTGAGCTCTGCATTATTTATTGGTCCAATAATCAGTATGAAAAAATCTGTATTTCAGTGATCAACTCTGGTTAACTACTTCCCAATCCCCCCATTTTTCCAGTGTTTTCTTTTTTCTTGTCAAACTAAACAATCTTTTTTGAATATATTAAAATTTGCTACTGAATTCTGCTATAATACAAATAACAAATGCTAATAAAGCATTCATTTTCTTCTATTCCCTAGTTTTTAAATTATTACTCTTTTCTTTAAGATAAGCCATTGTTTGATTCTTTTTTCCTCAAGTTCTAAAGATATTGTTAGTCCATGGTTATTTCTAAATTTCAATTGTTTTCTTCATTAGTTTTCAGTGGAGGAACAGACAGTTGCACTTTCAGAAATAATAGTTTGCTAGTACTGCTTGTATGAGATTAAGGGCATCAATGACAGAAACATCTGTGATCAGGTGAAACTGGAACCCCTAAGTGAGTTTGTGCAATTCTCTGTGTGAAACTGGCACAGCTGAAGATTGCTGGTTATTTCTATAGGAGCTATAATATGCGGTAATAGAAGATTTACCCTCTGGACACTTAGTTGAGAAATATGGACAGGTAGGACTGTCATTGCCCTGTAGCTCAGCTAAGGACCATTTGATAACAAACGAAATTTTCCTTTAGACCCTTTTGTCTTACTGTTTTCCAAACCAGGCAGGACAGATACAGGCAAGTTTCCTAGGCTTGGAGAAGGTAACTTCTCAAAAAATGAAGGGTACTACTGCAGACAGTCTTTTATTATTGTTATTTATCAAGACACCTACACATCCCCCGTGGTAGCTGTAAGAAGAGCATAATCTCAGATGTATTAATGATTTCATCCAGATATCCTCTCCTCAGTCTGCTATGATCTGTCAAGATTATAGTGAGGTGAGTACAGGTCAATTCCTCCAGACTTACAGGCTCTCGACATAGTGAATTCTTAATGGTAAGAGCAGACAGAACAAGGATTTTTCTGGGGGAGAAAGAAATATTATAGAGCAAAAATGTATTATGAATCAGTTTGCCTTTGCAGAGTTTTAATACAGCATAAGAACGTAAAGGAAATTATGGACAAAAATGGTGTATTTTGCATAATTTAAGGTTCACCAAATCCAATTTAGCCTGGCTGTTAGAAATAGCCTGAACCTCAAATATCTCTTACCTGTACTTTTACATACTTGCAGCTACCAGCCCTACTTGGCATGCTTTGTATCCATTCCTATTACTACTTTGAAATCTTTGAAGTGTAGTAAGATTCTTGGTTTTGGGTTTTTTTTTATTTTATAACGATTTTCATTGACAAGCATTTTTTATCGATGGAGTGCAGAGGAAAAAAGATACTTTATGCTTCTCTGGCAAGATCTAACCTATGTAGGAATTTTCATTTCCTTTAGTCAAATTCAGGCTCCAAGGTCAAAACTTAGAATGGTGAAGACCTGAATTTTATTAAAAGAAGACGTGAGGGTATTAATTTTTAAAAAATTTAACTAAAAGTCTATTCCATTAGCTTGGTACGTTGCTTCTCTCTACTCTGTAGACAGAGGTACTGCAAAGATTTCAAAGGAAGTGGTAACAGCGATCAATACAGCACCTGTTAAGTAAAGCCAGCATGATGCAAGAATTTTAAAGCACGAAACCCTGTGCATGTCATGGAAGGCCAAGAGCCACAAGGTACCCCAGCTGTAAATGTTACAGTTTCTTGTTCCTAACAGCTGCCTAGTGCTGTTTTATTTGTGTAAGTGACTCTTTGTGCCACCACGGACCGTTGTGGAATGGTTCTGGGTAGTTTGTGGAGGCACTCGTGGTTCTTCTGTACAAGTACACAGAAAAGGGCAATATAAAGTATCGCCTTTTGTATTATCATGAAATTTATTTAGAAAATGAGGCAGAGGTTGGCTTCAATATGCTGCCCTGGAAGTGGAGGTAAGCACTGCAAAAGCTCAAACAGATCTAAGTAAGTTAGGTTCATCTTACTGCTTAGTTCAAACTGCCAAACCTGGCTCTTCAAAAATACTAGAAGATCCAATTTATATGGATTGTTGCATCTGTTTGTTCATTTAGTAGAGTTATAAAGTATGGACTGTTGATAAGAGAAGTTAAAGATACAAGAGAGCTATTCTGACAAAGTGAAACTGTTTAAGGAATTTTGTTTATCATACTTAAAACACCCCTTCTTATTAGTCTCTTCAAAAGTTGTTTAGACCTATTACATGATGGAAATTTATTACCAAGGTTGCCAAAAACCCCAGATGTCTTCAATAAATATTTTTTATGTATTTGGAAGAGAAAACATATGTATTACTTAAAATTTGACAAAGGATCAAAGATTTTAAACAATATCTATTAGGGATAAATACTATTCCATTAAAAGGCCCTGCTGGCTTGCTCCATGTCCTCGAATGGGAGACAGATATCTACCATTTTGATAGTAATTCCTCATAATTTCTTAGAATTCAGGATAAATTGAAAGGAGGCTGATGTGCCTTTGCTTGAAAAGTTCAAGTGGAAAGAACCAAGTGTGAGCAGAAACTAGTTCTTTTGATTCCAGTCGTGGGCAAAACAATGGACATCTCTGAGTGCTTTGTGGAAACTGAAGGAAACAATAGGGCTCAAGAACAATTTTTGTGATAAAACTCTAAGGGAAGGTGTCCATGGAGACCCAGGTGAATGAAGGTGTTTCTAGTGGTGGCACAATAGACACCAGAGGTAGTGTTCATGCTTTTCAGTCATCTAGAAGAAAACTAAAAACCAAAACCCTGCAGGTAGGGTTTGTAGGTAACACATGAAGGTATGGTAAATAGTGATTAAAATATGCAGTACTTTGTGTTCAAATACAAAGTTATGTAAGGAATTTGAGATGTAGCTGCAGAAATTTGTATTCAGGAGGACAGCTGAAAAAGATACAGAGTTCATTGTTGAAAAGTGATTAAATGTAAGGCAAAATCAATAAATATTTATACATATATACATATAATACGTTTTGTATGCTAATTCATATAACATTCATATATACACATACATGCATATGTGTATAAATGGCATATATACATATAAATATGTACAAATGCCCGCATTACATGTTACCACGCATCATATGCATGCATGTGAATACACACACTATCATATAAATAAATATTTATATAGTATTGAAGGTATAAACAGAACAACAGTGAACAGAGGTGAAGTGATTTCATCCATATCAGGTTCGTTGGGAAGGTAGCTTGGAAGGTAACTTGATGACAGTATAAGACTTCATGAGGAAAAATGTTACTGAAGAACTCCTTAATTAAATAAACATTTCAGTAGTGCTATCTGGTTTAACATATACAGATACTCCACAAAATCTGTTTGCTTCTATGCATACCAGATCAAATTCAAAGTATAAGCACGTACGTAGCTTAATTAGATTTGGGGCATTTTAAGCAGTGCTCCCTCTACCGCTTTTCTTTTGCATTAGCAAAGAAATAAAGGCTTGATATGAACAAAAAAAGAAGACCCTTCAAAACCCTATAGCACACATATTACTGATATGTTTTTTTCAGGAAGAGAATAGCGTTCCAGCACTAATCTGCTGAACAGGATAATGGTTAAATTGCTTGCCCACTGATATGCTTTAAAAAAATTCAATGTGATTTATTACCGAGAAGGACAGAAAGTGAAATGTCTTTAATAAGCTTAGTTAATAACATTCCCTATTCTTTGTTTAATCATGTTAGTAGTCATTTGAGCATTTAATTACATTTCCAAAGGTCTTAATGGGAGTAGCAATGTTAGCTTATTACGTTTAATGAACCTGAAAAATACAGGCCATTACCTTCCTTGTGCAGCCTCATATTTCCAACAGGACATCAGCTTTAACAATTATATGTCTCCTAATTAATGCTATTTTCACTAGGATTGAGCATATATATGAGAAACTTAATGAATCTACCCTTTAACTATCAAGAGGTTTTTCAGAGGTTCCTAAATGTATAAATGTAAAAAGAAACTAACCTAAACCTGAAGAGAGAGAATATAATATGGTGTCTTTTTACTCTCATGCAGTAATATTCATTCATATAGCTGCAAGTTACCAGGGGACAGATTTATCCCTGATGTAAATCCATCAAATTCAGGAATCAGAGAAGTTATGCCAGTGATGAATTTGGCCCTAGACTTTCTGAAATAGCCCAAACCCTCAAAGACCCTTGATCTCCAAAAGACATTTTACTCTTCTTCCCTAAGAGATACTACACAATTTTTAAAATGTTTTTGGTTTTAGTTTTAGCCTTTGAATCCAGCATGGGAAGTCTCTGGGACAGCCCTCTGAGCAGAGGAAAAAGGGGAAGGGTTGAAGCTGTGGCACATCTTTGTGAAGCAAAATGCAGTTGTAATTGGGACAAGTTTTTCTTGGAAGGGAGGTGACAATACATGTCACTAGATGGTTTAACTTTTCATCTTCCGAGACATAGGTTCAGCAGCACAGAATGCCTCACAACATTTTATGCAATGTGCCTGTACAATATTATTGAGAAAATAGGGTAGTGCAAGATTTCACACGTGGGAGGAATCACAACATCTCAGTACTTTCCAGTTTTTCTCACCTGATTTGGAAGTTTTTCCCTTAAGAAAATGAAAAAGTAATTTTATTGTGAAAGTGCAGAAACAGAAGGAAAAGTGTGCAATGTCTATGAAAAGAATTTTGCTTGCAAGCGAATTTATAATAGTATGAAGTGTAATGAAAATTAGGTTTTGACTGAATTGAAAAGACAAGGGGAATGACAAGGTATGCAGATCAAGTATTCAGTGCTCATGTTCAGCTGCCTCTTTTAAAAAAATATTCCTTACTGGTTTAAGCACTGTGAAAACATAAGGATTTTATAGCTAATGGAAAATCAAACAATTTAAAGGGAATAGCAAACTGGAAAAATATCAGTCCCTCCAGAGCAGTAAACATTCCAGTATCTCTTCAAGTAACTTGTTAATAAATTTGTGCCAAGTAAAACTTCTAGTAGCTCGATATATAAATAGCAGGAGAGGAGCAGCTATAATACTTTTAACTCATCCATAATTTTATACAATGCAAAGTCTGTTCTTGAAGAAGCACTTCCACTTTGCTTCTTCCGATCATTTTGTTTGACAATGCTTTCTGATTCATTCATACAATATTCTTGAACATTAATATACGCAGTGTTCTGTCTTAAAAATATTTATGAAACATAATTTCATAGCCTCTGCTCCTACTGCAACCAAGTTAAATGTTTTCAAAGGCTATAGCTATACCCACATCGTGCAAGCAATATATGGGTGTTTGGTTTTTGAATCAAGCATAACATTGAGAGGGGAATGTAGGTGACTCAAAGGCTTGTTTTCTTACTTGGCCACAGTACAGAGGCAAGCAGTAGGTGTCAGAGGACAGTCTTTGCAACCCTTTGCAAGAAAGTCACAGATTAACTTAATTTTATAGCAGACTGAGGTTTTGAGTTCTTTCAAAATGAACTGCAGAGCCAAATATAACGGTGTCTAGAAAACTGCAATGGCCACCAGTGCAGTACATCAAAAGCAATATAGCTGCCTATTAAAAAAATTATAAACCTCTGGCTTAGCTCATAGATTAATACATTTTTTTGTTTTACTTATATTTATTTTTGCTTATGTTATATACTTCATTTATATCTCATCTCTCTACAGTCAGAGTTCTCCTGGGTTTTGTTCTCTTATTCTGTAGGGATATTTCAGCCATTGCTCTCCTTGTTCTGGGAGCTCAAACACACACGTACGTGAAACATGTTTGCTAATAGTAAGAGTACTTGAACCAATTCAAAGGCAAGGCATGATCTCACCAGTTGTTTATACACAGATGTGAGCTCCTGTGTAAAGAATCCTGTCTTCTGCTAAATACAGACATATCCCTTGGCCAGCTGGGTGTTAGGTTCATTTTTATGAGCTCTCCAGAGCAGCTTCTATATTAGATTAACCTCCAGCTGCACACTCTATAGATCCCCTCTTGATGTTGATAGACATGGGAGAACTACCACATCTCCAGCTATTTCCTTCTGGGCAGCTCCTTAGATTGTCCTTAGGAGAGGTCGGTCCTGCGTGAGAGGGCTCTTCGCCTCCACATCAGTTACTCAAGCAGAAGGTCTGCCAAGGGAAGCTAAAGATGTGGCATCACTGGGGCAGGGATTGATGGCCTCAAGGGGCTGAAATGCAGTCCTGGGCTGTGGGCGGGATGGGGGCAGCCCCAGAGGGGTTGGGCAAGGGTAGTCAGGGCTATTGGTGCTCTCAAGGCCATCATACATGTCTTTTAAGCAAGCCTTTTTTTAATTGCCATTGCTTGTAATGGTTACTGAATGAGCAGTGAGTTTTAGACAGAATAAGGCCAGTGGATGCACTACTGTGAATGTATTTATGTTTGTAAATGAGAATAGGGGGAAAGAGACAGCAAGCTATCAAGAGATCATTGCTAGGGAACAGTAAAGGGAAAGAGACCGTAGCAAACGTGGCAATTGCGGCTCAGGGACTCTTGCACAGTCTGTGACTCTTGGCGTAGCGAACAATGAGCATGTGAGGGAGGACAGGACAGCTGGCTGGGGCGCAGCGAGAGGCAGGGAGGCAGATGACACCGTGGGATGCAAAATAAACAGCAAAACAAAGATGCTCAGAAAAGCAACGGCTGCCAGAACAGGAACGCCAGGCTATCCAAAAGTTGCCTCAGCAGTGGTTGCCCTGTGGCCAGGCGCAAACTGGACAGAGCATCCTTCCGCCTCCTCCATCCAGTTTGCCTCCAGCTCTGCCTACTCCATCCCTGCTTCTTTCCCCCTTCTGCTCTGGGGCTGTGTCATCAGAGCTATTAGTTTTACTTTCTCTTCTGTTCCCAGCTCTGCTTCTGGCTTTCTGCATCCTACATAATTCAGTGAAAACATGTGCAATAAAAATCAGCAGAAAGACTGAGCTTTTACTGGTATTTTAGAATGATGGCTAGAGCAAATGCTCTGCGAACATTGCAGAGAGAAAACTGTAGCGAGAGGCTATAATTTTATCTGAAATGCCAAGTTCTATAACCAACTTAGTTGTACTAAAAAGCTAAATGATAGACTAAGCTACTGCAGGAAACTGTAAGTATCTACTTATGAGAAAGAGAAATGTTTGAATTGTTTCACAAGTGTTGAGTTGAGCCTAACACTGTGATGAGCACTAGAATGCCATAACCTTAATAACTAGCAAATTGTTTGCAAGTCTTCATAAAAATAAAGTAATTTTCAAAGCCAGAAAAACTTGGTGTTTACAAGATTAAATCTAGAAATTGTTTTTCATTATGTTATTGGGGGGAGCAGGAAAACAATATACCTGTGTTATTTTAGAAGTTCTCATGAACAGCAAAAACTATCTCCAAGGATCTTAAATATGATTGTGTGTTGTTGGGAAAGTTGGGTTTTTTTAATAACATTTACCATCAACTCATCTGAATAGGGATAAGACTTCCCCTGGCAAAAGAGTTCTGCTCTGAGAGTAGTCTGCTCCCTAAGTGAAACGCTACCAGCAACAAAGATGTTTTCGTTTCTGAAAGTGTTTATGCTAAGGATTTTCTGGCATTGCTTTGTCACAGGAGGGTGTTAAGTAAAGGTGTTAAGTGAAAGTGAATTAGTTTAAGTGCATGAAAGTCTTGTTTAGATGCTCCTTTGAGAGTTAAAGTAGAGGAATTAAGACAGCTTTGTTTGTGAATGAGGGACTGCACCTTAGGGATTAATACATATTTACTGATGCGTTTTTATTCCGCATGTCTAGTTAATTCAGCTTAACTTTCCTAACCATACTGGTGCAGGCTGATCTCGAGGGACAGAGAAATGAGGCATTGCAGAGACCTATTCAACTGCATTGTCTAAGTGATGACAAAATGAAAGATGAGTTAATTGATTGCAGATTTTTATTTTTGGTAAATTCAACGAGGCATCTTCTCTATGGCTTTGTGTACACAAGCATGTTGAGGAGCGTTAAGTAGATCTAAATGAAAGAATGAATTCAGAACACATTAAATCACTTAGCCTGAAAAGCCCCCACTATGATCTCTTTAATTTTGAATAACAGGGCATAGTGTGACTTGCTCTTCCAGCTACATGTAGCTTCACTTTCCTGACTCTACCATTCTACACAAGCTCTAAATGTGACACAAATGTGTTTCACCAGAATCAATAAATATTTTGCTGTTGACTTCTCTAATAGGAATAGCAGACACTAGAAGTCCAGATATGCAAGTAAATCTATTTATGTGAACAAATGTGGATTTTCTTCTATTTAAGTTTTAAAACTTTGGGCTCCTGACAGGTTTGGAGTGTAATCATTGATTAGACAAATGTTTTATTTCTTTCTGAACAGTATTTCTTGTATGAGAGACCCTGTGCAATACCATTTTTTTCACCTTCGTATTTTGATGTTGCTATGCTGGCAGAGTGGGTTAAGGGACACCAAAATTGCCTCCAGTAATCATGGTTGATGAGCAGCAAATTTGGACTGTTTTGTGGTTCAAGATTTTGCATGAGGCCCTATGTTGGCTGTTGTCACACTTGCTTATCTTAGGCATCTAACTTGGGTACCAGAACTTCAAAGTTTGGTCTCTTGGTTCCATGCATAGACGAAAATGATAAAAATTAGCTTTTTCAGAGAGCAGTTCAGAGACTCTCTCTTCCTCTCTCAACTACACCAGAACCCAGGGGTGATGTACGAATAGCCTCCTCACGTTTTACAGATTACAGTTCTTCAAAAAGGTCAGTCTTAAAAGCTGGTAATCAGTTTGCTCACTATCTCTGCTAATGACCATGTGCTCGCTCTTCGCTGACAGCAGTGCAGTACCTCACTGAGATCAAGGTTATCATATTTGGTTAGCTACTGTGTGAACCCTGTCACTGTGCTTAGCATCAGCTCTCAGCTTAGAGGGAGGCTTGTATGAACACCTCAAAACTAATTATCTTTTAATTATACAGCAACTTTCAGTTGTTCACTTAAATACTTGGTCTTCAGGCTGGAGAAATGTCTAAGATGCTGCCAAACAGGCTGCAGCTGAGCACGCGCTGTTGTTTAGTTTAGCTTTCAACAGGAAACAAGGAGCACAGTGTGAGATTAGCGGCTTCATTAGCTGTTTGATACCTAATGTATAAGCGTGCCTCGGAGGATGTGGTCTCGTAGAGCACAGGACCGCTTGTTGAAAAGAATCACCATATTTTTGTACTGAACCTGCTTTAGCAACGTCAAAAACTCCCTACTAGCAATGGGACTTGCTGCAAAAACATCAGATCTTTACACAATCTACAATTCACTGTCAAATGATCTATACCTATCATATGCTGATCTTATGCATAGTACACTTGGAGAATTTGCAAGGTTGGGGTTATTTTCAGTAGAGAAATTTGACAATGTGAATGGTTTTGCAAGAATTTCAAGTATTAAGGGGGTATTTCGTATTTCAGTAGTTTCAAAGTTGCAGTGCTGGTGTGTTGCAGACCTCCAGGTACTGCATGGCAGCAGCTGGGCAGTTGTTCAGTTACTGAAATGCCTGCTCTAAAACAGACAGTTTGAGCCAAGAATACACATCAGCAGATGAAACACGGCTACTTTCTGTTCAAGTTTGACCATTTGGCTTCAAAAACTACTAGTGCTACTGAAATAATTATGACAGTATTATCCAGAAGGAAATTAGCCACAAGATGGGGAATTGACCTGTTTTCTGCCTATTCACATCACACCTCTTCATAAACCCTTAAGAAGTGTAAAAACCACTCTGCAGTTCATTTCTGTAATCTGTTAATAGAGGGAATAGTAGGTTTACCTGCTATTGGTGGCTGAGAGATGTGATAAGTGTTGGTAATGCGTGTTAAGATCCTCAAATGGGAGGGATGTCTTAGAGCGGTACCTGATGTTATCATTTAAGAGTGTGTTGAAGCTTATCCTAAAGGAACCTGATCCCTTCCCCAGACACTGCCTGCCATTCTGCTTGTGGTTTCCACCGCATGAGACAGATGGTGCTTAATGTTGTATACATTCCTTATATGCAGCGTACTCAGAAATTAACCTTGCCTAAATTGCTTATGACAGAAAGTGTTAAAATATCAGTTATGCATACTTGCTTTCTATTCCTTCTCCTTTAGTATTATTATGTGCTTCTAAAAATACTGTCTGCTCTTCTGGTGGCTGGTAGCTTAGACTTTTGCCTTTCCCTTTTCAAGTGTAAGAGGACAATGAAAACACATGTTCTTCTGTAGTTAAGAGTCAATAGAAAGTCTGCTAAAGCCCTCCTCTATAAAAAATGTACTGCAATACTATATTTTTATATCTATTCTTAAAAATATTTTGCTTAAGCTATTTAAAGAATTCTAACAGTTCTCAGCAGCTGACATCAACTTACACAGTGGTTGTAAAGCTGATTGAAAACTGCTGCCAGTTCTTATTTTTCACACCATTATTCCACCACAGGATAACCATTTTCAGAATCTCATCAGCACTTAGGACACTGATATGAGCTTTTTGCTCAGTTACAAAAATACATTGACTAATCAAAAATTGAAAGCCAGATTGTATATACCAAGCAGAAAACCCGTGAAGTTACCTTGATGTTACACTGAAGGCAGGATTTAGGCTGTCCATGTCTCTCAACCAGAACATGCTGTTGCCAGGATAAAAGCCTTGCTTGCTGAAATGTTTTTGATACATGAAGATTAAGGAAATTAATATCTCATATTCTTCCAAAATTGCTTAAACTATGTAGTGAGATTTATTGATACGCAGTTAGTTTAACCTAAGAAAGGCAAATATGTCTTCCCTGCCGTTAAAGTGGGAATCCTATCAACTGCACCTTTTGAGATTAAAAAACATTTTTGGGGACTATGAAGTGCTTGTGGATATGATTCAAAATTGCGTTACTGTAGAATAATTCAGATGTCAGAAGAGTGGGGAAAGGGTTCTCTTGTCACCTCTGAATATATGCAAGATGGTGAGGTCAACTTTAAAAATACAGTCATGGCTAGTATAGAGATAAATGAACTCAATCTTTCATACCACTGAGGTTTGTTTTACAAATT
This sequence comes from Rhynochetos jubatus, assembly GCA_027574665.1. Classification (NCBI taxonomy): domain Eukaryota; kingdom Metazoa; phylum Chordata; class Aves; order Eurypygiformes; family Rhynochetidae; genus Rhynochetos; species Rhynochetos jubatus. The sequence continues at coordinate 92,935,372 of CM050650.1, read as the reverse complement.
GAGATAAATAACCCACCAAAACAATCCTTCAAAATGAATTAAAAGTGCAGTGCTGGGCTCTTCAAAGCACATCTCCAGCTCTTCCTTTGCTTTTTGTATCTTTAACCTTGGGTCTTGGAACCACACTAGGAGTGGGCTATGTGTGGCACAAGAAAACAGAAGCAAATTACTCTTTTTCCTCAATTCAGTGCAAATTAAAAACTGGACAAGCAGGAGGGCTTACCTAAAGTTATAAGAGAATACAAATAGAAAGGTTACTAAAAGTTTCTGGATAATACATACTGGTAAATCACAAAGAAGGAATATGTAAAAAGTTTATAGATGATGAATACATATAAATGGTACTTTCAATGATTACTGTAGAAGAACTGATAGGGGCATTTAAGGCACAACAAATGTAAGTCAAGAAAGATGTGATCCAGAGTGAGGTTGGATAAAACAATAAGAAAATAGAGTTAAAGTAGTATAGCTACAGGAACAAGGAAAAATAAAGTACCAACATTAAATCAGAGCAGGGAAGAGGGGTTCACAAAACCCTTTTCTTGGCTAGAACCATGGAAAATGGAAGCATAAAGAATGTATTTTGCTTAAGTGAAGTTTGTGATCTTATGCCAAGATTGCTTTGCTTTCAGTGACGGAGCTGAGAGAAGGTGACAGTTGTGGCTTATGTGGTGAGATCTACCAGGCAGCACATTTTTCAGGCTGAAAAATGGCACAAACCCAGTACTGGTATCACAGGAAACACGATGAGTGCAAAACAGCACTGGTAGATGCATTAACCACTATCAGTACTGCACCCATTTCCCCTTTCCACAGACAAAAGAAAATCAGAATACTAAACTTCAAGAAAAGCAATGTCAGTGAAAACGAAGCTCAATTAGGTTCAAAGTATTAGCAATAGTATTTAATAATAAGAAGTATTCATAGCAACACTAAGTGGTATTAGTAGCAACAATAACTTCTAGGTGCATCTGTACATATTCTTTGTGTTTTCATTTTCAAAGAAAAGGCAAAAAAGGGCAAACCTGCATTTACTGGCCTGCCATCTAGTTACTTTGTCACTAAGGTATAATCTAAAAAAAAAAAACCACAAAGAGAAGGAGACATTTTAGGAGGAAATGCTGTACAGACCTTGTCAGAAGTTTTATGAGTGAAGGCTAATTGCCCCTTCCTTTCTTTATTTTGCGGCACTAAAATCCAGCACCAGACCTGCCTTTTCTTCCAAAAGCCTAATAAATATTTCATTCTATTCCTTTGAGGTTTAGTGACGACAGCAGCAAAGCACTTTCCCCATCCCCAGTGACCTTTGTTGTCTGGACGGCTACACAGCATGGTGTGCCTGTTCGGAGCGATGCAATGCGAGGATGTGCTGATGTATGGCACCCAGCAGGACAGTATGTGCAGATACTGTCGCACAGTATGTGCTCACATTTTCTGTGTCTGAGGCAGACAGGATTGGCTCTGTGTTTGCAGGAGCTCTGAGTAAATTCAAGTTAGGTATTTTTTACAGGGCACGTTCCCAGAGCTTATTCTATTGTTGTTGTATGTTGCTCGCCTCCCTTGCTTTCTAAGCTCATCTCTTCAGGCTTATTTATTTTTCTGTAGAGTTATATGGTTACATTTGTCTTACGCAAGTGACTGTTCAACCCATGGTCCAGTTTTGTTTATTCCTTTGGGTCAAGCTCCTTTACACTTCTCCTGCCAGCGGTCTGGCACCGTATCCTTTGCTGTAAGGAAAGGAGTGAAATACATGGGGTAATCTGGCAATGGGAACTCAAAGGATGAGTATTTTAAGTCAGTTGTTGGTATAATCTGTGTATACCTTTAAGCATGTCACTTTTCTGCATTTTTGTTTCCTCTCCTTTAAAGACTTGTGTCTAGTATCCTCCAGGAGTGCCGTGTAAAGTAAATAATTCTGTATACGTCCATGTGTATAGTCATTTGCAGACTGGAATAGATGGTTAGTGTTTGTTGGGTATTGACTGAAGCCTTTAAAAAACAGCAAAAATACTGCGTTTCCAACACGGCTCTTCCCTGCCATATGTATTTCTTCTTATGTAGATTTTGGCGGGGGGTGGGGGTTCCTTGTAGCTGCAATGCATGAGCGAAACAGAATCTGATGTATGCTTCAGTCTTTGGTCAAATAAAACAAAATGGAAAGAAACAGACTCCCGTTTTTTAAAAGAAATGTTAAGCTCCATATATTTTTTTTAGAGATTTTTGAACTGCTCAGGCATGGAGATCATACCAATTCTCTGGCATTTTTGTTGGTGGCTCCTATATTTAAAATTATTGCTTAAGCATCAGTATAGCTTAAGCATCTTCCCTTGATTTTGGCAGTATACAGCCTGTCACTCCCATTCTTGACTGCAGTAAACAATAAATTTATAAGATAAATTATAGCAAATAAATACACTGCAGCAAGCTGAAATTTATAGAGCCTTTTGTATAATTTTAGTAAAATTTTGTTAGTAGAAGGTTAATGCAATTGCCAGCACTGTAATTACAGATTACTAGGAGGTCAAGAAAAACAATTAATACCTCCAAAACAGTGGCTTGGGGCTGAAGAGTTCATATGAACCATTTAGACCTGGTCATATTGGTTCAGAGAATTATATCCCAGAAGACTTCTTTTTTTCTTAAGGAAATCTTTCTGATTTCCTTTCTCCTTATCTTTCTCCACATGCTGGAAGCTCTCAGAGGAGAGCAGCCTACTGCCCCTCCCTCTGTCATGCCAGGTGTGGATCGTCCAGTGTCACACTGAGCCAGGCTCTTCTCTTTTTGAGTTCAGTCCTCCCCATAGCATATAACTCCAACACTTATGGCCAACACCAGCAAGGCAGATGACATGTCACAAGTGTGGGAGTGGGGGGGCTCGCCCCTGTGCCACCCACACGCTGGCAGCTGTGGCATCACAAGCGGGACAGGGTGTTGCCAGAGCCCTGACCCCGGGAGGGCAGGTGGCCCCAGACACAGGTCTGAAGAAATCTTGATGCTTTCAAGACAGGGAGGAAGTGCTGATCATTGGTTTAATTTCAGTTTTCATTTAGGGACACCATTAAAGGTAATCCAGCCTTGAGTCTTCCTGACACACCGCAGTAAGCTAAAATACTTACAGTGGAGCTCAACACTTCATGGAAAAGTTCCTCTTAGAATCAGCGTGGGCTCTACACCCTGTCTTGTCTGTTCCCATCCCCCTGCTTCTTTGTGTCTTTGAGTTTGTTTTCTTATTCTGTCAGTAAGTTCCGAAGGACACAAAGCTTCATCCTTAGCGCTTATTTGATCATGATTTATCATTTTTAGAATCTTAGTCTCTACCAATTAAGAAATATAATGGAAATGCATTTAATTTAAAAGGAGAAGGTAATAAATATCTGAACTAGTTCCTGGAGATATCATCAGCTATGAAGAATTTGGAAAGAAAAGAAAGAAGATAGATAGGCAACCAACACCTACAACAACTATCTTGTACCTGTCTACATATGACACCTTTTTTTTAACATGCATAAAGAATTTTTTATTTACCTCAGAATTCTTTCCCAGCTTCCACAAAAGTAGATTAGATCTTGTGTTCTCTTGAGTTATATAAGAATAGACTAATCCTTTTCTGGAACATAAAGTTGGCTTGAAAAAAATTGGCTTATTTTATTATAGTTGAGAAAATCATCAGCTTACAAAGTCCAAAGCATGGTAAAGAATAACAGGTATTTTCAACATGTATAAAAAACATTAGTCAGTATGTATACAGGCAGTAGTTCATCTTTCATCTTCAGGGAACTTTTTAAAGGAGAAGTTTTTTAATATAAATGTAAAAGGTCATAAAACTTATTGACTAACGCTTGTATTGACTGACTAATTAAAATTATCATGTTGAAATATGCTTAATGATCACCTGATACATATAACAATTATTAATCACAATACTGTGATGAGTTTGTTGGGACATTTTCTGAATGGATCCCAGCTCTGCTACTAATCTTATTTATGCATACATACAGCATGATGGAGATGGATGTGAGTGCTGTTGTCAGGTAAACTTGCTTGCCCACTTAAACTGGATGCCAAGAGCTTCATTATAATTTTTGAGAAATATCTGAGCTAATGAAAAATGCTTTTCTTTCACGGTGTTTAAACTGTTAATCTAAAAATCACACCACACTGACCAAAGGAATCCAAACTAAAAAAGAAATCCAAAAGATCCTGGGCTCTGGGACTCATGCCATGTGAATGAGAACTTTATAGCTGCTTCAGTATGCTGTGAACCTTTACTAGCTGTACTGGAAAAATGCTAAATATCTGAAAAAGAAAACCTTCTTGCTGTGATAATGTGTCAGAAATCTCTGGCCAGAATCCCATGGAGATTGTCATGTGCTTTTGCCATGACAAATAGGTTTTTGAAAGTTTCTAGGAAATCTGTTCTTATTCACCTCTTTCTTTTGCAAAATCATTTTGATTATATTTGCACTTGGACAAGCTTTGGCTTGTCTCTTCCTAATTTGATTGCCGTATTCTAAAGATTTAGGGAAGCGATGTGGGATTTTAAGAACTCAATCTGTCTAATTTAAAGTGTTTTAGAATGATGGGTTTTTCTGAAGAATTTAAGTTCAACTCAGTATTTGCATTCTGCTTAGAAAAGAGCATGCAAAGCAGAGCAGCAAGGGAAAAAAAGCAAAATTCTGGTGAAGAAACTAATGAAGGAAGACAACACAGAACTGAATGGATATCAAGGTCATGTTTGAAATCCCGATGCACTGCATGTGGCCTCAAATTTCTGTCCAAGGCTTTTTAGACTACACACCTTCAGAAGCTGCACATCTAGTCTGCTTGCATACAGCAAGTCGTACACAGTTGGCACATGTCTGGTTTCTCAGATCCAGCTCTGGGAGCACAGGATACTCACCAGTATTTCCAAAGCATCAAGCATGTTGTAACTGAATGGCACATCACAACACCTGTGTGCAAGCTTGGATGGCTACTTCCATCCATAATGACTGGAAAAGGAGCTTCAGGTGTCTGAGCTCTTGTATCTAGCAGTTCTCTATATATTCCAGACCTGTACCCAGCTATGTACTTGGGTAATGATATATAGTCATATATGGTATCACAGAAAATATGGTCAAAAGGGACACTGAGAGCCACCTAGTCCGTTATTCTGCCCCCCGGAATATTTTTCATGGCATATTTTATATGTAGCTGATTCGATTATTCTCTTACAGTATTTGAATGGAAAGCTTATGTTCAGAAGCTTAAAATTCAAAATTTTGAATGCAAATCCAAGTGACTGAACTTCTATGAAATTTCCTTCAGTATAAGCCACATCCCATCCTTCCCCACACTGAGAAGTAGGTGGTTTGCTCTGGCTTTTCACTGCCACAAAATCAAGGCAAATCTATAAATGCCCAGAAATGTCCAGTGCATAAGGAGAGAGTGCTACAAGAAGGAGACCTTCCTCCTCTGACTCTCCCCTTGCTCCTCCTCTTCCAGGCTAGTTTTTGCCCTCCTGGCCCAAAAAATAGTGTTGCACTCACATTTTTTTCATCAAAACTGTTTAATTTTGGCCTTTGTGTTTCAGAGGAAGTACCTGTTAATTTGTCTGCAGAATGAAGTGATCCAGAAAATTTGATCTCATAATATTTTCATGAAGTAGCACTGTAATAATAACACCAGCTGGTGTTAAAAGAGAAATGGAAGCTTATTAGTCAGGTACAGCAGGAAAAGTTTTATGACAGAAGAAGGAAAAATTCTGTAATAATAATCAAGCAACCTGGAAACTTCTTTGTCATTAACTGAGCATGATATATCAGGGACAGTGTGATTTTTAAGTTCTGCATTTTAACAAGGCTTTGTTTTCTCTAATTACATATTTATGCAAATTAAAAAGGGATTAAAGTATATGAAGAATAAACAGAAAACAGTGAAGTTTCAGAGAGGTTTTGATGTCAATGATATAATGTTGTTAACTTCTGCAGTGAAAACACCTAGGCAACATAAAAGCCAGTGGTGCCAAGCTGCTGTTAAAATTAGACCTTTTATATCTTGCTTCATACACAACTGACTTTACCTCGTGTGTGCTTTTGCATTATAATGCATATATTCATTACATTATGTCATAAATTAATTTGAAAATGCCTGGGGGATAATTAATATCAAAGGAGGAGTCAGAACCTCATGTTTAGTGTGAAAAACCTCAGAAGAAACCTTGGTTTACTTCTAAATTTATCAGCTGCTTCAGAACTGCAAAGGAAGAAGTGGGTATTAATTTCTTTCTAGAGAGTTTGTTTTCAGTCTTATATTTCTTTAACAAAATCCAGGATTTGTATTGACAGGATGGTGGTGTTTCAATCACAGAACAAAAGTTTTATATAGCAGTTGCATGATCATTTTCAACTAGGCTGTGGAGTGAGCGATCCCACATCTTCTTTTCACGCACGCGCAATTGAGTAATCTTCACTTGGGTTATTTCAGACATATTCCTTGGGCATGTTCCAAGGTGGAACTGACCCCTGTGGGGCAACTACTATAGCTACAACTGGTTACTCTAAATGTTTCTGGCAGTGAGAAGCCTTTTCTAGCATTTTTCCAAAGTCAGAAACAAAGTACGTGCTTTTCTGTTACGTAGATGATGAGAGAGGAATAGCACTTTCCAAAATGTGTTTGTTCACCTCCACAGAACTGTACTGTGCCTGGCACTGCAGACTGACCTCCTTGAAACACAAGGAACTTCTCTGGCTATTTGTACAGAGGCCTGTCATCATCAGGGTAGGGATGTCGTTCACCAGTACTACTTCGTATTATAAGCCCATGGGACTGGGAAGATCTCTTGCCTTTTTAGAGTTTCACTAAGAGTTTAACCCAAGGAGACATGAAGAGCTCGTTTCAAACAGATACTAAGTTTAGGTTAGCCAGTTCATAATCCAACTACTTAAAAGATGATACCATTCTTCTCTTTCTTTTTCAGATTATGAACCAAAGTATATAGTTTCTGATGGTGTAATAGCTCAAATAAAAGCTGAAAAGGGTAGCCGTATTCAGTTAAATGTCACTGCAAGCAGCAGGCAAGTGAAGTCAGTGCTCACAGTTCCCAACATAAGTTTCCAACTGACGGTGCTACCAGCCACAATAATGAGATAGCTTTGTCGTACACTATTTTTCGCATTATGCCTGAGTACTTAGCTTCTGGATGGAAGTTCTCTGTTCTTGAAATCTGTTCAAAAGTTAATATATAAAGATTTTTTTGTGTGTCATGTTTCTTTGGCTTTGACATTTTTTTTCTGGAAGGAAGAAGGAGATTCATTTCTGTGACAGTTTTAAGAGAATTTTTTAATTGTGTTAGAAAAGTTGGATCACAATCACTTTGGCTATGATTAGGTTATTTGGAAAGGAAATAGAGTCCTCTAGGGTTTTTTCCTTAATTCTCAGGCCTTAATTCTGGTTTTTCTCTAAGGAGAAAACCTCAGTGGATTTCATTCTGTTGCTGTATTCACATAAGTGATACTAATATAGGACCTAGGACTGACTTTACTATAGGGAATTAGTTTTTTTAGTCTTTTTCTCAGTCTTCTGAAAGTTCTGATTTGACTTTTAACAGTGTGCTTACCCGTATCACCTTAACGAGAAAAGTTTTATAACAGTGTAACTTGCTTTTGCAGTAAAAACCTCTGTAATCCATCAGAAGCCACTTCAGGCATGCACTTTTTCAGTGTTGTAAGTACTTCAATCAGTAAAAATTTCAGAGAGATAGCGCTGACATTATCAGAAGGAAGGGATTCAGCTCAAGTTTAAGGTGCTGTAGTAACATGCATGTAATTGTCTGGAGACACACCAAGCGCTTCATTCTGTTGCCTAAATTGGAAACGTCCTAGAGTATCTTAAACATCTGTGTGACGTTGATAGGTACAATTCATGATCTCTAGAAGACTTTCAGCCTTCTGGTGCAGTAGCTGGAGGCTGAATGTTCTTCAAGGTACCTTACATAATGCTAGCAACAGAATTACATCCAGGTGAGTAAGCTCACAGGGCAGACCTGGTCATACATACTCAAGCCCGAAGATCAATTTGCCTCACCCAAAGATCTACTTTAAATGTGGAGGCTGTCTAAATGTAGCATGTAGTACCATTTGAGAAACCCTAGAATACCCAGTCCATCAGCATGGCACTAGCATGGGGGTCCTTCAGCACAAGAATGAACAAGAACTCTAACAAATTGGGACACATTTATAGTAACTCAAGTACCATTATTTCTTTTAACTGTGCATTTATTGCCATCTAACCATGAAGTCTGGATCATGCCTGTATCTTCTGATCTCAGTGGTATAATTCAAGATCTTAATGGTTTATTTTTAAATTATGGGTCTGACCTGTCTCTCACTGGCATACACAGAAGAGGCCTTAATTGAAATCTTAATAGATAAAAAGATATATACCCCAAGGTGTATCTTCTGTTGAGTCATGTTATGTTTGAACTACCTGCCAAAAGTCTAGTGATATAAGGAAATGGCCAGAAGGAATATTTTAAATTTATATCAAATGAGAAAGATCATGATTAATAATAATAATGTCAGACATGTACCTTACAATAAAGATGTCTGCATATGAATGGTTGAGAGTCTTTACATTCAACAGAGATGCTGGAGCAGCTTTCTATAGTGCTTTACTTTGGCACAGGGTTTAAAAGAAGGATTGAAGAAAATAAGGGAATTTATTAAAGATAAATGTGTCAATGGATATTAAATACAAAAATAATGTGTGTGTGGTGGTGGAAGTCTGGGACCTGCACTGGAGGCTACGGAAGTATTCTGGATGCTCACCCGATGCTCATAACCTTATCTATACAGAGAGCTTTCAGACACAAAGGTGCAAATGGACTTGGACTGGGACATGCCATTGCTATTATGCACAACACAGTTAATTTCCTAATTCCTAACTGAAACATCTGAAACTTGTCAAATAATTCTCATCCTAAAAATCCCTGCTCTTCAGGGGACCATAGGCAGCTAACCAAGCTGCAGATGTCCCTGTTACAGTGGAAGGTGAACTTCATGTTTCAAACATAAACAGAAAAAAAACAGTTAAAATATGACTTAAAAATAATTGAATTGGGCTATAATTTAACTTGTGACAGTAAAAGCTGAAAACCTGCTAAAGAAGAGTGAAGGTTGCCTGAGTAATTCCTACATTTTTGCATGTATACAAGATGCGTGCTGATTAGATTTTTTTTTTTTCTGCAGCAAAAATATATTTTTGGCAGAAGTATTATACTGTATTGTAAGAAGTGTGTTTAGAACTCATCAAATTATGGTTTGTATCAGTAATATAATAACCATATATGAGATATCACAAATTTCTGATGTCAAATAGCTGATTAAACAAGTCAGACAGGAGGGTTCCTTAGTCCAACAATGGTTATGTGTCCCACACCATGCAAATAACTCTGCAACTCATGAGGGAGCCTCCTCTTTGTAGTATCCATCTTCCTTTTTTTCCAGAGAAAACTTTAAACTTTGTTGTGCTGAATAAGGATGTAAATAATTCTCATTTGCCGGAGATTTGGCATTATGGATAATGTGGGAATAGTTCGTTATTGTCATTTAGCTATTTTGCACTTCAGAATGAGGGAAAATCCTCAACTTGCCTGGAGGAGCTGGAAGAGATTCCTAACCTGGTGGTCTAAGATTCCTGGAATGGGAAGAGGGAGCATCAGTTTCTGCCAAAACAGGAACAGATAAATGAACAAGGTTGAGTGGAACCAAGTCAAGCTGTGGAGGATGTTAGCAACTATGGCATAGCCAAGAGGTGCTCAGCCTGGGCCATTGCTGGTCTTGGACAGAACCAAAGCAGCTGCTGTCTTTTAAATAAGAGTATAGGATAATTATTTACATTAAACAGTGCATGGTTTAAGGATTGCCAGATCAAAGTTGATACATAGGCACCAGAAGACCATCTATCTACCCTATTTTAAGTAGGGTCTTTTGCAGGGGAAAGGGAGAAAATGCAGTGACTGTGTTTTGGATGCTAGCAACGAATAAATACTTTAGCACTGAAATTGCTACAAGTGCTATATATGCATAGAATGCGAGACAGTAAATGGGATTGGATGCTGATTATATCACACCACTCAGAGTGGATTTTAAAATGTGGTAATATAATTGAAAGTTCATCCATGCAGAAGAGAAAAGGATGAAGCCACAAAGTACACCTGTCCTACAGACGATCACTGGCATGTTTTTTTCTTTCACTTCTGTAAAAAGTGAACAGCATTCTAAATACATGTCTAAAATCTTTATTTTCCTCTATAAGAGAGAGGTGATTTGAGAATCCCACAGTATGCAATTTTGCAAGGTTCATGTGGGGCTGTTTGAGATTCTCCTTGGAAGTTGTCAGGGGAGAAATGAGAGATTGCTGGCTCGGCAGCACACGCTCATTTGTGCATGGTTGGAAGGAGGGATTTCATAGGAAATGGTATTTGTTAAACCTTCTATCTATCTGCAGTGCTGATTATCTATTTGCTATACTGCCTGGAAAAGACAACAATTTACTGGGAATCATTTCTTAAGGTTAGCAAATGCCAGATGCTACATTTGTTCCATGTCTTTTTAAGGATTGTTTTCAGAGGTAGGCAGAGAAAGTGTGTTATAGTAGCTGAACGCCCATCTCACTACATTCTTTAGGTTTTCTAGATATATTTTTCCAGATATTTCCAGACACACCACCCTTGAACCTTTGTTTTAAAATGCTCATGCTGTCACCCGGATGGGTGGAAGGAAGAATTTTTAACCAGTGACTATTCTGTTGACCTGCATGTAAAACAAGAAGTATGGACCACAAAATATGTTCTAATAAAAAGTATCATCTCTTCAACAAGACTTAGCACAAAGGATAGCTTGGATGCTTGGCTCCACTAGTGCAGTAAAATTGTGTCTGACATCTGTTTAATACAACTACATGGAGCTTAAAAATGAAGGGCAAGCCTGAGGATTCAAGCTGATGGAAACCTGCTGCCAATGCAGCGTGTGTGCTCATGTAGTTTATTAATCTTGTCAGTTGTTATTACCTTTTTATCTGGATCCTGTTAACTTAGGATTTGTATGTAACTCATGGAGAAGATCCGCTTTTGTTTTCTTTGTTCAGATGTGAGAATTCTGTTGGCATGAGTCTTCAAAGCCATTAAGTCAGTAGCATCATGGAAATTTGGCTGTTTTGAGCACTTGAGTAGCTATAAAAATGAGACTAGGTTATTTTAACAGGCTATTGTTCCGCATCTTTCTGTGTTTTTTTCTTTTTTCTTTTTATAACTTTCAAGTAATTTAAAGCTACTTTCCTTTTATTCCAGCTTTCAGTAAAAGCTGTTACTTAGTCTGTGGGACTTTGTAATTTCAACATTATATGTCCACTAGATATGTCAGCAGTACCTAGAAACACAGTCCACACATCTGAGGCCTTTGCATGTGGAAGAGTATTACTCTCTACCAGTCAATTTCTCTTAGCTTGGTTTTCTTATAACAAAATGAAAGAACTTTCATTTTCATGCTTTTGCCATAGAGAACAAAACAGTAGAGGACTTCGATTTGACCCTCTATTTCTTTTATTGCTCTGATTCAGTCCTGTTGGATGACCTCTTTGCTGTGGACCCTTGGCAAGTGTTCTGTTGTCATCTAATCTTTACACTTCCTCCCCTTTGATCCTCCTGATAGGAATAGACAGTTACACTCACATGTCCTAAAGCAGAGCTATGATCAGCGGCCATCCATGATCCCGGAAAGTTCTTCAGTGCAGCATCTCACTGCAGTCATGCTGAGTATCTTTATATTCTTCCCTTTGTGAGCCCTCCACTCTCATCTTGCTATTATCCTGGGGACCAAAGTCAGTGTCATCTCTTACCATCAAAAATATTCTTAGCTTGTGCAATGTATAAAATCATTTTACCACCACTTGCAATGCTTGAAGATAATCACTGTTGTTTTGAGTTTTGTTGCAGTTATGCAATATGATAGAACAAGCAACTTAGTAATATTTACTGAATTACTTTTTATGTATTTTTAAAAGAACCTCTCTTATATTTCATGCCAATAATCCATATCATTCAATATTACCCGTTCTACCCTACATGATATGCTACCTTTAGTTTCTTTCAGTTTGTTTTCCAGGTTGTCTTCACAAGAAAATGCCTAAAGACTTTCTGGGGTTTGATTTGTCAAGGTTTTTATAGTGAAAAATGAAGTTATTTTTCTCACAGCCCACACAGGGGCTCTGTAAACATAGTGCTATTCCCCACACTCCACCTCCATCTCAGCTGCATTGAGTGTCTCCATACTAGGAGCTTGACACTTTAGTCTGACAGGTTAAGCCAATGGTCCCTCACTCACACGGTTAATAACCTGGATGGAAGCCTGCAAAATAGAAAATGATCTGGAAAAAACATGGATTTGATGTCCTTAAATATTTTGGGATTGTGATTGGCTCTTAATATCATATCCAGGCCCCTGATACTCCATCCAAGACCATGCCACCTACATGTGGAACGCTTTCCAGACACTCAAGGAACAACAGCTTGTCTCCAAAAGATTGCTGTCTGAAGTCTGGTTCATTTTCTTTGATTTAATACTGTCAAATACATTTGTTTAGCAATGGGAAGATATTTTAAGCTGTACAGTCCATTTCAATCATTCTTCTTTGAAGTGGCAGTCTCTTAGTTTTAACCAGTATCAGTAATACATTGCTATTTATATCACACGTTATTTACTGTGTGATATAAGTGATCATTCTTATTTAACTGTAGTCAGACCTTATTGTCTTTCATAATACCCCATTTAAAATCATCTAAATGTCTTTCAAGGAAAAAAGAATCAAACTGTAATCACGTTACTTGGGTTAGATATTTAAGGAAGACTGTAGAAGATGCAAAAATAAAGGAACTTCTGAAAAATCTAAGTACAAATTTCCATCTCTTGCAGCTTAACACCCTTAGAAAATGTTCCCTTAGGGTCCTAGCATTTTTACAGCACTCACAACAGAAAGCTGGTTCTTGGTTTCAGGCTTGATTCTGCACCGTATCCATGCACACATTCTTTTGACTTCAAGTTTTGTTTTGCAACATTGGCCCTCACGTACAAAAATATTTATTATTTTAAAAAAGTAGAGTTTTCTCAGAAGAAGCTGGAAGCTGTACTAAGAAAGGAGTTTCTCTTCATAAACAAAGCTGATTAGAGGTGTGCTGATTTATTGCTGCCTGCAATGTCATTCAAAGCACTGTGGCAGTGGAGCTAATGGAAGGAGGGAGACATTTGGAACTGCTGCTGAAACATTATCCGCAGCATCTTCTGGAGACATTTACTCATTGAGCATCAAGGTGTGTGTTGTATAATCTTTTATTTCTTTTGGATTAATTTCTATTCATAGACTTGCAAGGACCAACAGTAGTGAGAAATGGCTCCTCTGTATATTGGTAGTCCACTGATGTCATGTAACCTAATTGATATTCAGTATAAATCCTCAGCTTTGCTTCTCATGAGGTGCAACATTTCCTGAGTTCCATTTCATTGAAATTTTCATGCTTTTTTCATAGCATTTATTAAAGACATTCTGGTATGCCTTTTTAATTTAAATTTCCTTAGGTCTACGAAGAATTCCTTTGTAGGCGTGAGGATGAAAATAAACTCAATATTCTTCTGCAACAGATTCTTTGGGAAATTTATTTTGGTTATTGCATTGCAAATTGTATCCTTATCCCTGAAAAATCTCTGATTAAGTCAGCAGGATCTTTTGTGGACAGTTGTGAGCTAGTTTCTATACAGTCAGCCTGTGTAGGGATAGTAGTGTAATTGTGCCAGGCTAGATCACAAGTATGAGCTACTCAGCCTGTCTGGAAAGCTGGGTGAATAATGGGACAGCTAGCCTGAGCTAACCTCTGTGCTGCTTTGGCAGCACTTTGTCAGAACGCAGGCTAGCTTGTTTAAAGCCTACCTTGGCAGGCTGACGTACGCTACGGTCTCATTGTGCCTTCACACCTTTAAGTGCAGTAAAGGCCCATCTTTCCTATGGCTTACTGCTGTGAACATAGCATGTTTCTCAAACGCCAGATTTGTTTTCAAAAAAAAGTGGTTGGTTTCCTTTCAGGAAACCTTACTAATGTCAACAGCAAAGCTCTTACTCATTGCAATAGGGATGGGATGTCACCCTACAAATGTGTAACTCACGTTTCTACATCTCTTAGCAAGTGTAATGGTCTAGGAAAACTTCGCAGGACCCCTCTCTGTATCGCAATCACAGTCAGGAAGGGATCTCCTTATATTAAGCCTCTTTCCCTACTAAACCAATGGGACTGAAAAAAAAGACCAAAACCCACAACAAAAAAAACCAACATTCCTATGGCCTTGTTAATAAAGAAATAATAAGTTAATAAGGAAATTAACTCAAAAGGATGAATCTGCATAAGCCTAAAAGTTTGGCCATTTCCTGTGACCCTTTTAAGATGAAAGAGACAAAATAAAAATGGTGTATTTCTGTCTGACAAGCTAAAATCATATTGATTAGGTTATTTTCACAAGTAAATGTTCAAGAACTTGGTATGTACTACACTGTGTGTCTCTGATACTGAAAAAAGGGCAATTCCTTCAGGCAAAAGTGAACAGTTGTTGATTAGTTACAATACCAGAATTGATGGCTTGTTTATCCAAATGTTAAAAATTCTCTGGTTTTCAGTTTTCCTTTTGCGGTAGCTGTTGCTTCTGCTACATAAATGTGGTTACCAAAATGTGGTAACTATATAAATGAAAGAGAGGGCCTTTGGTGATACTGATGCAAAATATGCAAACAACTTCAGCCTAAACATAGCTTTACCATGGTTTTGTTATATAAATGTCAACTTGAAATTAAATGTTATGGAAACATTTCTTTTATCTTTATGGACTCTACCAGCTGCAGGGTTACAGTTTTCTCAAGTACAGTTTACATTTATGATGTTGTTTAAATCTATCACATACATTCAACATGCAGAGAAGAATTTTTTAAAAGCAAGCTGTTTGCATTTGTGCAGTAATTACCTACAGCTCCGCTTCAGTCTTCTCATCTCCAAGGCAAGTTTGTGCTGACACTGGGGAGACCAAGAGTCACTGAAGCTGGTAGCAGCAGTGTGATTTTTCCAGAGAATAATGAGCTGAAAACTTCTTATGCATGTGTGTTGCAGGACTCACACTCTATCATTATTTCACAAATCGTGGGAAAATTTCACAGTATATTAGCCAATTAGACTTTGTTTTTTTCCCTTGGATATTTGCAATACCATTGCAATTTAGTCCTTATTTTTCTCCGTGTATCTGATGTGAGACTTGGGTAGTAACAGAAAAATAGAATAAGAATAAGAAATGACAAGAATAAGAAATGGCAAGAATAAGAAATAAGAAAAATGGCAATTTAAAATAGAGTTGTATTGTCCCAACCAAGTCCCCTTATCAGACAGGTTGCAAATATATTTTAAAACAGTAGTGTTCCTTTAAGTAATAGCAACATGTTATTGTCGCTGTGGTGCAAATTGTGAATATTAGTGCTATATATGTAGTTAAAGCATTGGACTAGATCAGCCACATAGTGTAAGCTGTCTCCAGTCAACAAATCTGGTCATGAAGATACAGAAGCAGGCAGACAGAGATTATTCTAGACATCACCCCACTGTGAGTCATGAAAAATAGACACCGGCATTCATTAACGCTGCCAGCCTGCTTGGCCTGACATAGGCTGGGTTCAGTGGTCATTGGATTAGAATTTGGAAATTAGAGCTCACTTCTGTCTGTATCTTCCATAGTTCCTGAAAAAAAGATGTATTCTGTAGCCACATATAATAAGGATTTATAAAGTCAAGATGCAAACAGAGCAGATGAACAGGAATGGAGATTAACTATCTCTCAGAATGCTGTGCAGAGGTGGCATCGGTGCAATTATTGAATAGTAGGTTCAGGCAAACAAATTAAAAGGTACATCTTCATATACCTCATACTCAAACTTTGTAACTCACTGACAGTTTTTGTATGTATCTGTGCTAAAAATATGAATGGACCCCAGAACTGGGATTAGGCAACCCAGTAGCAGCAGAGTCTGTCCACAACCACAGCCTGAAGTTTGGGAAGCCCCTGAGCAGCAGCCCACTCTTAAGCAACCAGCTTGCTACCTCCACAGGAGAAGACCACTGCTGCAAGAGCTGGATAGGCTTTGGTCTGGTCCTCTGTGATCATCCAGACAGATTGGCAAAGCACTTTATTGCAAAGTTTGTTCCATGACAAAGCAGACTTGCATGAACTTTCATCACTAAGTTTATAATTTTTTAAAATTCTGGGTGAAAAAAAAATTAGATACTTTAAAAAGCTTTGAGGTGCTTCATTTAGCTGTTAGCTGATGCACATCCAACTAGCCAAAGGCTTCCTGAGGCAATAGGCAACAGGCTGTAATAAGAAAGCAAAACTGAAAATATGGGAACAAATCAAAATTGTCATTTTACCTTCAGTCTTTCTAAGTGTTTTCTGCCTAAAGACTTTCTTATTTTATTTTTTCCTGCTACTGTGAAATTGAATTTTTCAGAAGAAGCTTTGATAATACTGTCATGTCCTCAGCAAGATGATTAGAAGTGAAACTCAGGCATAAGTGCTTCAGCTGACAGCAACTGAGTTTGAGGGCTTGGAGTTTTTTCTTTTTGTCTGTGAAACAAAATCAGCCAAGTACTTTTGGTTCCACCATCCTCTGTCCTCTGAAGCAAAGGGCTGTGACGACAACTAGGGACAGGCCACTAGATACATGCAAGACAGATGTCTAAAGTAGTACCAAGAAAACTCTTTGATGCCTGCATTTTTCTTCTTGTTACTTATTGGAGATCAAGTGGGTCAGCCTGGAATCAGGAAAAAGTCTTCCTGCGCTTCAAATTGTCAGAGGGTCAGAAGGTATTTTGGACTTTCCTGGAAGCCAGGCCATGGTCTGTCCATTGCAACCATGGGGTTCTTCCTATATAATGCCTGTAGCTGCAGGGCTCTGTGGACAGGCTACGCTATTCCGAGATCCCAAAGGTGTGGGAAAGTTCGGTCTCCTCAAGTGCAGGGGTACTGTTCAGAAGCTTGGCCAAGTGATCTCACGATCACTCCCAGTCATAAGCTCCAAGAAATATGGGAGTATTCATTTTTTAAAGTCATTCTCTCTGTCTACCTTTGTAATTACAAAAGCACTACAGCCACTACTGGGTGCATGTGCATTACAGCCCACTGGCTGAAGTGGCCTTTTTGTCTTTCAAATAAATCCTTTAGGTATCTCATCACAAATCCCTATTCTTCAGCTAAAGTCAAAAGAGCTAATAAGATGGGTGCAGCGTGTGACCCGTGGCCTGAGGTAGAAGAAACGCATTGTGAAACAGAACAGAACACAGCCTGGTAAAAAGAGGTGATAAATACATTTCCAAATGGAAGTGCTTTACTACTGGACATCTGAATCTGTGCCTGCGTATTTAATCACTGGCTTGAGCTTCAGAAGTGCTCCACAGGCCAACTGGGACTCTTGACTATGTCTGCCCCTCAAAACAACCACTCAGGGCTTCCATATCTGAAAATACCAGCTAACAGCTGGAAAATGCTTTCATGTTGGGCAAGAGATAATCATTTATATAATCAATATACCGTTAACATGAATCCTGTTTTTTAACCTCAGTGGCCCAGATTTGGTGGGATATTTGCTTTTTCAGTAATATAAAATAGCCCTCTAACAAACTGAAAGAAATATGAACAAATAAGTGGAGTTATATAAAAAGTAAACCATGTCTATCATTATCATTATAGTAAAAACAGTCTTTTAGCTTTGTTCTTGCCTGGATTGCAGGAAAAATGACAGAAAAAAGTACAAGGAAAGAGAGTGCCAAGAATAGCAATCCAGATAATGAGCATACTACAGAGAACTGTGAGATTATTTTAGGCTGAGGCCTTGGTATCTGGCCTCAGTGCTCCAATGTTAGATTTACAGATCTTCAGCCAAAAGGTACAAACTAAGAAGTGAGATTACTGGGGTAAGGAGGCAATACCTGTAAGAGATTAACAACAGGAGGACAGGGTTGCAGACCATCCCATCACCTCAGCCCATCAGCCCACTCGTTATTAATCTAATAGACTGAGTGTTGCAGTCTGATGATTTAAAAAAAGAAAATAAATTTGGTGATCATACCTTGAGGGGTGAAGTAATACAAGGCTCAGTGTTTCATATGTAAGAATTGCAACTTGATATTAAGAAAAGCACAGTAACTGTGCAGGCAGTCAGGCGCTGCAGCAGGCTGCCCAGAGAGGCCGTGAAGCCTCCCTCCCTGCAGATATTCGCCACTCGACATGGACATGGCCCTGAGCAAGCTGATGTAATTGAACTTGCATTCAGCAGGGACAAGATAACTGCTGGAGGTCCCTTCCAGCCAACATAAGACTGTGATTTTTATGAATTCCCTTTGTAAAAGAAGCCAGTGTAACTTTAGTTTTCTTAGAGATTAATATAAAATTTTAACAGACAGGTCCTTGGTTATTTATTTGACTGTGATTGTCTGAGCTCAGTGGAGCTCTGGGCATACTGCAAAACTATTTATTTCATACAGTTTTATAGGAAGGCTTGACTAAATGATCTTGTTAAGCTGAAAAGGGTTTCTGTTGCTTTGATATATTGGTTGATTGGGTTACTTTTTCATCTGAGTGGCTCTCATATGGCTGGACGGAATCTGTTCTATGATTTTTCAGTTAAGTCAAAATGCCTAGTCCTGCTCAGCATTTATTCTTTAAATCTGCATAAATAAATGTTCCTAACAGGTCACAAAATATATGAACAGTAAAAGATTCAGCTAGCAGAACTTGTTTTTTACAGACAAATATATACAACATTTTTGGCTCACACTGAATCCACTCTTGCTTGTCAAGTTTCCTGAGCAATTAGGAGACAAGCAGACATGCATCTCTGCTGGAAGGAGAAAAACACCACGGTTGCTACAAGGAGGTGCAGTCAGCTGGCGCATCTCAGCTAAGAACGATTCCTGGCTGTGTTGAGTGCTCTGTTTGTGTCCCATACATAGCTTAAGTGACTCCTAGACTAGGAAGGACCAATTATCAACTCTCACAAAATTCTCGTGTACATTTGAGTCAACTTTTTGAAGGCAGCTAAGCATTTTAGACTCTCACAGGCTCAGAATTTGCAAAAGCCATACAGTGTATGTACTGATTTTTAACGTGAAACATCACATATCTCTGCTCCACACTGCTGATACAGGGAAACAACACTACTGTGTCTCTTGATGGAGTTGTCTGGGCTGAGTACACTGAAGCCTGTAAGATGATGGTGGTGGGAGTCATAGAGGTACAGCAGAGAGATGTTCCATGGGCACTCGCACAGACAGGAATCGTTCTTAGCGGAGATACGCCAGCTGACTGCACCTTCCTGTAACGAGTGGTTTTTTTCCAGCAGAGATGCATGTCTGCCTGCCTCCTAGTTGTGGGAAATCACAATCCTGTTCACTAGGATGTTCCATGCAACTACTGAAGGCTAGTATTTTGCATATTGATGCTCCAGAACACTGACATTAACTGTGTGGTTGACAAAGCAATGTCTAGGGCTTCTTCTCCAACCTTGAAGCATACAGTCAGTGTTTGGAATTATGTACTCATAATCATCTCTGATTAAACTACGCACATAGATCATAGAATGGTTTGGGTTGGAAGATCATATAGACCAATCTCCCTGCCATGGCCAGAGACAACCTCCACTAGGTCAGGTTGCTCAAAGCCTCGTCCAACCTGGCCTTGAACTCTTGAGTTAGTGCTTATGGGGTCAGCATCTGTGAAAGGAAACCCATCTGTTAAAGTAAAATCCATATAAAGTTGTCTCTGTGCCTGTAATATGTCTTAAAAATGCAAACTTGTTTCACACTAATTTCTGAGCAGGAGGATTTTGGCAAAGAGTGCAAGCCACTGTAAGATAAAATGTTGGAAAGTAAAAGCACCTTCATGTGTTGTTTCAAACAGACAAGCAGCAGCTTTAATGTGTTTAACAAGCTTAAAGGGCAAGTTTTTCTCCATATGGAAAATAAGTGATCACTCTGTGTATTTAACTTTCTGCATAAGCATAATAGTTGTTCCAGAACCTTTGCAACTCAGCATTTAATAAAATAACTCATTATCAAAACAGAAATATTATTGCTGCCAAAGCAATGTAGAAGCATACCGTTGGCACACAGAAGCCAGACACGTGAGCAGCAGCCGACTTCCTCACAAACATCCCAGGAGGGACAGGTCCTGCTGTGGGCACATGAGATGCTGCCCTTCCACACTGCTGCATGCAGACAGTGCTGGTGTGCTTGGCAGCGGTACCTCGGAGGGGCTTCAGAATACCTTGTTGGATGCACAGAAAAAATTATGTAGCCCTCTTTCCAATTGCAGTGATTATGAGATAAAAGACCCTGAAAAATAGAGGAAAATGACTGACAACATTGGACTTTGACTGGAGAGACTCAGACATAATAAGTCTCATTTTGAAAAGTGTTACATCTTGCTTTAGGTGACTCCAAGAGCTGTTCTATTCTTGAAGTAGTATGTAATACAAAACCACAAGCTCTTTGTCGTACCCACCTCAGCAAGGCCTGGTGCTTAACAAAGTGCGTATCTGCTCTTTGTTTTTAAACGTTAAGAAAGTTAAAGCACACAAGGAAATAGGTGAACACCCCATCCTCACCCCCAGATTTGAGACTTTGTGGTGCTTTCATGTCGAGCGTAGAAACCCATGGAGAGAGGAGATAAGTGTTGCTATAAATATATTAAACCCAGGAAATTCTCATCATCATTTGAACCTTTCAAGATGGGATTCTTCTTTTGCAATCTGACATGCTTCTGCCATCAGATCCTGGTCTGTTAGTACTGCTGCCTAACAACAAGAAAGGGCACTTCACATTCCAGAAAGCACAGAATTTATTTAGATTAAGGAAGACAAGACTAATGGTGTGGTATAAAACTGAACACCCTCCAGCTAAAGTGCAGTGATTGATTTTAGAAGTAAGTTTAATACTAACAATGCATTATGTTGGAAAAATATTCTGTGTTCCATTTATATCCCTGTTTACTACTGGGAGAAAAATATAGGAAATTAACAGGTTTTTCTTTGCACTGGTGATATTGATGAGCCAGTTCATAATTCCCAACACAAGCCACACTGCCACTGAAGTCAACTGGAAGGTTTCCATAAAGACCAAAGTCTAACTATTAGTTAATAGGAGCAGAATAAATTAGAGAAAAGATCTTGGTACATTGCAGAAATTTTCAAAAATGTTTATTCTTGATGCCATTATGACATTATTCTGCCAGGTTTAATGAGCGCAGGCATTTGTAGCTGCTTAGATTTCTGTGGTAGCTGTGTGGGGTGTTGGGGTTATAAGGTAGCCTAGACTTTTAAATTATGTTGTTACGCTTGCCATTTTTTTTAATTCTGTCATGAATATATGGTTTTGTCCCAGACAGACTTACTATTTCATCCTCATTCTTCTAAACAGTGTTTAAAAATACTATTCTCCATTTCAGTACATTAAAAGGTGATAAATGATTCCTGTCTTAATGAACCTGTTGAACAAAGGCATCATAAAGTGAGCAGATTAACTGGTATTTGTAATTTTCAATCATTTTTTACAGCCTCCCGCAGTCATCACAGGCTGATGGAACAGTGGTGTGGAACAATACACTCCAATTACACCCAGGAACTCTGATGTTTCTACTTAAAATGCCTTTTTCTACAAAGTGTGTTCATTGTCTTACCCAGTATTCTGGTACCCTATGAGACTTAATAGCAATTAGTGACAGCAAATGAATTGGAATTCCCATTCAAAGCCAAGTATCCCATAGATTCTTCATCTATATCATGAAAGTGAACATTGCTGGCATAATAATTGTGTTATTTTGCAGTCTGGAAAGCTATTTTTGGAGGATTTGTGGAAACTACTTTGTTTACATGTCTGGAATAATAAAAACTTATAGAGATAGCCAACGGTTACTAAGAGGACTTCTTGAGGGATATCATGGAGAGAAATTCCTTTTACTCACGTACTGACGCAGTATATTTCGGTGCTCGTTTCCCCTGAAGAACTCCTTTAATTCTCTATGCTACTGGCCACCCGCCACTGAAAAACAAATTTAAAACCAAATCAAAATCCAATATATAATATACTACTGGAGAAAAATAAAATAAATAAGGAGACTTATTTATGTTCCAGAGCTCTTCAATAGGATGGATTTTAGATGAAAATGCATAGCTGATCCTTGGGTGGTGCCCACAGTTTCAATCTACCATAGTCATGTTGGACTAGTTGTCTTAATCCCACATCTTACAAGTAGTATAATCTGAATTTTTTTTATTAAAATATGGCAAGCAGGCACCTGATTTTGAATTATTAATTTTCAATAGACTTTACCTCTGTCTTTACCTTCAGTTGAGACATAAACCAATGCTTAAATACCCTAATTGATCATAAATTACAGCTCATATTTTAAATATGCTCATTTGATTGTGCTTAGGTATGAACTTAAGTATAATAATGTTATTTGAACACAATAACTTGACATCCAGAAGTCATAGTAGAAGATGTACCAGCAAGTCCACAGATAAATTTCATCCAGACACATGCTAACTCCCAAAACATACCACAAAATTGTCTAGAAAAGTGTTATTTGACCCAGGCCAAAAGGACACTAGTATCAGTCCTCACAGTTTAATGATGTAGACCATCAGAAGCCATCAGGAGAAACAGTGCAGTTGCCTGGCATGGTGTGATTTACTAGGGGTGTAGCTGAGTCACACTAAAGTGGGATTAATTCCAGAGGCTAAGTTAGACAAGTTTTTTTCCCCAACCCAGTACAGTTTCTACTTAGTTTTAGCCGCCAAAGCCATGGCAGTGTTGGCCACTGATGGACGATTAGATAATAAAGGTGAGTGATGTCTGGCCCCATTACAACCAATGGTGCCTTAACTTTGGCGGAGCCAGAGCTGCACTCCCAGCACTGAGCAAAGCGAAGACTTCCTTGTGGCATAAAAAAGGAGATCTGAGTTCAGTGTGTTAGCAATCATATTTACAAAAAATGTTTATCTGAGTATTTGCCTTCGCCCTAGATTGTGAACAAGGCTAGAATAAATAGACTGCAATGGACAAATGCTTTTTCAAAAAAAGGATTATGCAGTGCTTTTCATTTCTCCAGCTTCATACCGTAATTCTTTTAGTTTCCTCCATTGCATTATAATAAAGCTTTTATCTTAATTTTGTTTATGTTCTAAAAAAACTACATAAATGCTGCAACCAATGCTCAGCGATAAATACAATATAGTTACTATTAATATTTTACATTCATTTTCTTGGGAAGTATCTGTGGTGAAACAAAGGTTGCTCGGTGTGCTACCAGACTTGTCATTGAGAGTTAGGGCTATTTGATGCAAAAGAAAAAAAAAAAAAAGTCTACAGAATTGTCTAAATACAGATTTTATTTTTTTTTTAACCAAATTAACCATTCACATATGAAAATTTTTGCCTACAAAAAGACCTACTCTTTGGGTGTGATAAAAGGAGCATTTTGTCATTTTCTACAGATTTGAGGCACCTGTAAGTGCAAACAAGGATCCTGGGATGCAAATCAGTATCACCCTTCCCAATCTTTAAAATACTTAGAAGTCTGGAAGTACGCATGCTTTCTTCTTATGTTTGTGTCAAAAATCTCTCCTGTTGAACCCAATGAAAACCTTTTGGAAAATATCTAGGTCACAAGTATCTCTGAGCATTAAACCTGTCAGAATAAGCATTTCTTGTTTTCTTTTCTTTTAAGCTGATGTGCTTGCTCAGGAGTGATGCCCGCTTTATAGATCCCTGGAGAAATTTTTCTTGATGTTTTACTTTTTGTCTATGATGGAATGGATTATCAAGTATGCAATTAATGACACTTTGACTGGTGTCCCATAGGTATCTGAGCTATTTCATTTGCTTGGTTTTGATTACATCTCCTGTCGTAGCCTCTTCATTGCTTTGTCAATATAAGCCAAATACAACCACTTAGACACTGCTAAAGATAGGACTCCTTCAAAATGTGTCAGAAAAGATCAATTTAAGTTGACAACACTTTCTTTGACACTGCAAACTTAAACTCTTTCGTACTTGATGAACTGTTCTAATTTCTTAGAATGAATAAACATCCCATAGGGGAATGAAAAATAAAAGATAGTTTGAAAAAAAATTTATTCCTCAGACCCTGACAAAGTTTGCCTTTCTAAACCAGTTGCTGCAAAAGCAAGTTCAATTCTTAAAATATTTCAGTCATGAAATTCCATTCAAATATGTGTATTTCTGGAAAAGGTAGCAATTAATCCAAAGAAAGAATGTATTAAAAGATAGTATTGCTGCCAATTTATTTTTTAATCTCAAAAATTGTCTCTAAAATTTCCTATCCAATTCATTTTCACACTTTAAGACAATGAGGTCTTTATATTCCACCTCTCCACAGACAGGGCTGTTTTGCTGTTTCAGGGTAGGAGGCAGCATGGTATCAAACCCTTAACATGTTACACTCTTCCACTTGCAGAAAAGGTTGAAGTGCAAGTCATTTTAAAGAAAGCCTACAGGAGAAATTTATGAGTTTTTTCTATGGGAGAGCTCTTATTCTCCATGCGGCTTTTGTCAAACACTTTTAACAAATTGTAATAACCTTTGTCATATCTCATTTTCTTGCATAAACAAGTCACATTGAAACTATAAATGATGGAAAATTTAATCCACATGGTTTGCACTATCAAAACTGTTAAACCGTATACTTTTCCACCATGTCAGCAGTGCATTATCTGTTTTACAGAAATGTTGAAGAGATTACTTTTTAAGGGAGATACCACAGGACCTGGGTAAATGTCCTCCTCACTCCTGCACTAGCCAACTTTTTCACTTTCAGTTCTTCCTGAAACTAGGAAAATGCTCTGGCATTCCTCTTTCCATATCCTCTGGGAGAGGATATTTCCACCCATCTCCAAGAACTGTCTGCTCAGACAGCAGGAAGCACAATGAGGCTGGCAGGAGCCATCAGGTTTCTGCTGCCTTCCTGTCTTGAGCAGGCACGTCTGCTCAGGGATGCAACCTGGTACACCACCTCTCGGTCTAACAGTAGGCATACTTTCAGCCTTACAGGAATTTGTGCCTTGCAAATCATGTGTATGTATAACAGTAACTCCTAGTCCAGGAGATGCTGGTTTTCTCTTTCCCCATCAACTCCACAGCACACTGAAGCCATGAAGCCTCCCTTTCTCACACAAAATAGGGGTGAGAGTGCTGACAGCAGCTAGACAAGACAGGGATGTCATATAGGGCAAGCTGCTTACCAGATATCTGTCACTGTGCTTTTTGTGAGAGCTGTTCACTGAAACTTATAGTCCCAATGAAAGTATTAGTGTCATGAATGACGATCTCTTTCCTTCCTTACTTTATAAGGTTTTTAGTTGGCATTGTATCCACTTATCTGAATCCATAACAGATCTATCAATCAGTGATATACATCCAATATGATCTTCAGCGCATTACCTTATCTAATGACTCGCACAGAGTTTATGCATTCCAGAATTAAAAGGTCATTTGAAGGCGATACTTGGGTACTCAATCCAGCAAGATCCTGATAACTGTTAGGAAAACATGGGCGCTGCTCCTGACTGTGGGAAGGAATTACTTATGGGGGGGGCTCTAATACCTTCTTTGTAAGATTCAGACCTAGTGAATGCAAACAACTTTCTCTAATTTGCAAACAACTGCATTAGTTTTGACTTTGTACCAGTAGGCACCAAGTCATAGTTAAGGCTAGCAAAAGCTTTCTGACATTTTATTCCTTCAATACAAAATCCAGGGTAATGGCACTGCCAGTGGTTTGCAAACGGTTCTCGTCCTAATCCTGAACGTCCTTGCTTTTATGGGGGTTAAATCAGACCTCAAATAATACTGGAACATAACTCTGGTGGTCCAATCGCTTAATTATGTCACTTTAACTGTGATATGTTTTTATTATTTACAGAGGAGGTCATAAAACTGTTTGCAGATGTTTAACATTTGATTACTTTAATTCTAGCAGTAAATAATGTAGCAAAACAGCTCTTAAAGATATTCCCTGGGTGTATTTCTTAATGCTTACAATATTCCCTGGGTAATGTTTTAACAATTGCTTTAAGATGAACATCCTCTTCCATAAGAACAACCCTTAAATCACAAGCTATAGTAAAATTCTGTTGAAAATTAAATAAATGGAGAATTGGTAGGTCTTAATTAGCCAGTAAGAAAAGTTTATGAGAGGTGGATTGAAAAAATATCAAAGCTTCTGAGTTATATTATCTTTCATAAATTGGCTTTTCTCCAATTAGTATATGCTTTCAGAAGCAGGGGAATAAGATGAAAGGATTTGCATCAAAACAGATTACTGCTGAAACAAAATGGAAGTTGCTGCTTTTGATAAAATACAAGACTATGGCAGTGCTTGAATAATTTTATGGGAAGTTACTGCCTAAGGCATATGTTTTACTGTCTGATACTGAATGCATGAGGAAAGACCATCTGTTTTTTTCAGCCTGAACAAATATATGATCCAGATTGAACCACCAGAGGCCAAATATAATTGCTTTGTGTTTTGCTTTGTACTACTCTCTACCTACAGCAGCATCCTCTTGTACAGCATGTATCATAGCACTCAGTTCGAATGCTGGCATCCAGAAAGACTTTTACCTCTGGTGTTGGTTATAAAATGACAATCCAGGGCTTAATGCAATCCTCTACACTTCATCTGCCACTGGAGAAATAGTTCATGATAGGAAAGAACAACTTCTGGTACACTTTCACCACGGTGGCATTTAAACCTTAGGGATTTATTTTTGCTGGACAGGTCCTTGTTTAATGTCCAGCCAGGTAAAAGGCGCTGCTGTATTCCCCATGCCTTCAATTCTTGCTGGGGAAGAGAAATGCACTTTCACTGTATGGCCTGAGTAAACAGATGAAATTTAGAAAAGGTAGAAAGTGAATCCTAACTATTGGTTTACTGTGAAGGAAAGCACAGCAGTGGTAAATAAACGTTCCAGAGCACTAAATCCTTTTACTTTTGTTGCTAATGTTGTGTTTTACAGCACCTTAAAGTGTGCTTTTAGTTTTGCAAGGCTAATAGGACTGGGTTTCTACCCTCCCCCAAAGTGCTTACAGTCTAATTTTAGACATAATACGTCAAATGGCAGTAAAAAAAGTCTTCAGTGTTGGAGGGCGGAATGAGGGATAGAGGGGCAAGATTTGAATGTGTGGGTGGATAAATGCAAATATTTTTCTTTTGTTCTTTAATAATAATAATAATTAATATCAATGCTCCATTCCTTGTAGAGTTTCTCGAAAAACTGAGAATAAACTATTATAGAGGTCTGGAAAAATATCTTTCCAAGACTATTCTTACGTATTACTGTGGGGATTATTTCTGCTTTTCATGGATAATCTGCAGAACTATGTCTACCAGGTGCTAATCTAAACTGCACCTGGCTTTCCTGAATATTTACCTTTATTTCTATTAATACACTGTTTAACTGTATCAGTTCCCTCTCCTGACTCACTTTTCCCATCTATCCTGAATTAACACTTTGCCCACAGTGATCTCCGAAATCAGCATTGAGAAACTACGGCAAAGCAAGTGGTGGGTGAGTGGAGGATGGTTTTGTGACTGCAGGACTGGGCTGGCTCTTAAAAGGTTCAGGTTTATTCCACATATAAAGACTTTCTGTATAGCCTTAGGCAAGTCCCTTACCTTTTCTGTGCTGTGCTCTCCAGCTGTGATATAGGAACAACAAGCTTTCTTTTTTCCTGCTGCGTCTGTTTTCTGTAATTGTGCTATAAGAGATCTCTTCCAAGTGAAAACTTGCATTGTGTGTTTGGACAAGACCCATTACAATCGGGCCTCCAATTTAGTTAGTATTACTGGAATACAACTAAACAAGAGCAATTTTTAATACCTAAACAAAAAGTAAGCAAGAAAATATCATTTTAACTGATTCAGGACTAGAGAAATTCAGCAGAAGGAAATAACATCCTTTTACTATAAATTCTTAGTCATTTCTTAATTTTATTTTGCCCTCCATACAAGCCTTAACGAGAAGAAACCACATTTATGCCTATGCCAGTAGGATATAATTATAGGGGAGTTGTGTCTGAAGACTGTAGCAGCTGAAACTGCTAGTAACGTTCTGGTAGATTTTCCTATAAAAAAAAAAAAAAGTGGAGGAAAGAGGAGCAGAATTGCTCACAAGGTGGAATTTGGCTACTTGAATGAGTTTTTTATGAAACCTTTAAGCACATATGTGCAGATCTTATATGCTGATCTTCATCTTTCTTTAGTCTGGAAGATAGACTTGCCAGTGGCATGTGCCAGAGACGCCCTTTACCTTCATGGACAGTTTTCTTTGCAGTTCTTGGCATAATTTATATGCAAGCTCCTACCACATTTGATTTTCAGGGTGGAACTTCTCCCCAGCAGTTAAGTGATACGCTACAGAATGTGCCTCCAAAGTCTTGTCATGTGGCACATTAGATTTTCTGGTAGAAATTCTGAAGAAATGGACTTAGATTTTTGTCTAATGTACTGGACATATTACAGCACTACTATACTAGAGCAGTATGGAAAGTACATATATTATAAGGGAAAGAGCAGTTTTAGCTTTGAAGTACAAGTGGGGCAGATGCAATAATACATTAAAGTTTGTGTCCAGTAGTTAGAATCATAGAAGAATTTAGGTTGGAAAAGGCCTCTTCAAGTTGTCTAGTCCAACCTCCTGTTCAGCACGGAGCTCACTTCAAAGTCAGACCAGGGCCTTTTTCAGCCAAGTTCTGAAATCTCCAGGAACGGAGACTTCACAGACTCACTGGGCAACTTGTTCTGGTGCTGAACCATCTTTACTCTGACTTTTTTCTCCTTATAGGTAATCATAATTTTCTTTCCTGCAAATGCTGTCCTTTCTGCCTTCTTCATAGCCAGACTTAGATAGCTGAGCAGTCAGAGGTCTCAGCCTCCCTTTGTCCAGGCTGGACAAACCCCTGTCTGCTCAGCCCCTCCTGGATGTCATTAGCTACAGAACCTGACCACCTTGATGGCCCTCCACTGGGCTTGTTTGAGTTTTTCCATCTCTCTCCCATGCTGGAGAGCCCAAAACTGGGCATAGCACTCCAGATGTGGTCTCTTAGATGCCAAACTGTGAAATAATCACTTCCCTCAACCTGCTGGATACGTTCTTGCTAGTAGAGCTCAGCATATGGGTTGGATTTCATTGCCACAAGAGCAGACTGCCGAGTGATGTTCAACTTGGCCACCAGGAACACTCTCCTGTAGCCCCCAGTACTTTCCTGAAAAGCTGCTTTCCATGTCTTCAGAATTCTTGTGTTGGTTAATGGAAACATCATATTGAAAAGCATATTCAGCCTCTACATATATCAACAGTTTCTGTGCTTTACATTTTTGTCCCTGGAAGAGATCTGTGTCCCTTTTGTATCCGGAAGGAGCCATTTGTACTCTCTTGCAGGTATATTTCTGCATTAATTGCAATACCTATTCATGTTGGGTTAGAGCACCTGCTCACAAGGGTCCTAGCATTAAACCAAAAGCCAAAGGCCTGCCCTTTTTCGGTTGAGTCATTGCCCAGCATAACTGACAAGTGTTTTAAGAAGGAAATTAGCAAAACATTGATAAAATCAATTATTACTACTTGCAAAATCCAGTTCAAGTGATAGAATTTAAAGTATAGAACATGCACCACCTTGCACTCTCTTGTTGCTGATTAGCCAGTTTATGGTATTGTGGGTGAAATGAACTTCTCTTCTGATTCATTCAATAGATGGTTTCACCAGTGCAGTGGCCTTATTGTTGCTGATGCAGTACAATAGGAAAGGATATTCCTTATCATCCATAATATAGGCCTCAGAGCAGTACCAGCTCTGCAGGCTCACGTCTGTACACACCACGTGTGCTACAGGCTGTAAGGATCGGCCGTGCAAAATTACTACAGCGATACTGAGTGTTTGCATTCTCCTTGCAAGGAGATTGAGCGGCATGCCAGTGGTTTGCTTTGACTCCATGTGCTCGTTAGTACCGTGAAACATGCAAGTTTACGCAGGCTCAAAGTTGTGGTCATGTTTTCCTGACTGTAATTGTGACTTGTATAAGACTTTCTTGATTAATTCCTTTGTTTTAACTTCTTCAATGGATCATATAATACTGTTTGTTCCTAGAATGGAGCCTGATCATTTAGGGAAGTGATGCCATAACCCGGCTTCCTCTCAGCTTCTGGTGCTTTGTACGTGAAGTCTGTTGCTCAGAAGGAAGTTGTTTAAGAGCAGCAAAGTCATAGCAGTTAGGTGAAATACGCATCTTAGCTCTTTGATAAGCTTATAAAGCAGATATGTGTGGTCAGTCATGAGAGAAATGATTTTTCATTATGGGGTTAGGACTCTCCCATTGGCGATGTTTTTTTAGAGCCACTAAGACTATCTGGGCTGCATAAAGGTACGAGATTGTGATACCGAAAGTGGCGTCTGTGTGCATTGGGTCATTTCTCCGAGAAAACCTTGTTTCTTTTGTTTGTTTCCATTAATTCTACCAGTGCTGCTCAGAAGCATGTGGATTTAGTAACAGGCTATTCTAATGTCTTTATTGAACTAAGTAGTGGTTGAATTCCCTTCTGTTAACGAAGACTGTTCACTGTTAGTCTTCTGTACTCTTGGTGCAGTAGGATCAATGTAGATACTGGATCAGGATTCTGAAAAATATTAACAATTATTAATATTCTCTCTTTTTCAGTTTTCTCCTTGTGTTTGGTTGCTTGATTTTGTCCGTGTTTTCTACTATTCCTGAACACACAAAACTTGCCTCTGGTTGTCTCTTCATTTTGGTAAGTGAAACTTCTAATTACGAGACAGTTTTAGAGATAATTTTGTATACACTCAAATCCTCTCCCTCACCATGGAGAAAATGGTATGATTTCTGAATGCTTTAAGATTTCCATCATCCATCAGGATGATGAAAAAAGAAAAAAAAAAGAGTATTCCACCATCTTTTTCTTTAAAACCAGGTCAGATATTGTATGGAAGTGTTAATAAAGTGCTGTATTGCATCCTCTTCTTTGCTTGAGAACTGCTGTGGTTTATTAGTGATAGTTTTTCTACTGCAGCTTGGCAGTGACTGATCATGAAAGAACTTTGATACTCCTGCTGCCATTTATAAAGTCAGAATGTAGTAAGAGGCACTTATACTTAAAATAGGAAATAATTTTGGTATCTTAGATACCAATTTGTGCTAGTTACTGGTAGATACTGACATTTTAGTGACAGTTGCTGCAGTAGGATATGGTGGTTTCATTATTTCTTCGTAATACATGCTTTTGTATTATATTTATCTCTCCTTTTTCCCTTCCAAGGTAGATATAAATGTCTTTAATCCCTAAAAGTGCTTAACATTTTTCACGCATTGTATGGACACCATTTTATTTATCTGCTTCTTGATGGGCCATTTAGTTCTGCAAGTGGTGGCCTGAGGATAGGTGGTAGTGATCATTAAAATGTCACTATATACCCAGAGTTACCATGGTTATTTCAGTTCCATGTATACTGCAGACTGTGGCTCATTAGGTAGTGCCTGGGGTGAAGTAACTGTTGACAAATGCCAACATTTTAATTGTCGTCACTGTATATATCTGAAAGCCCTGATCTCCAGAACAGCTCCCTAATTAATTATGGCATGAGTAGGCCGATAAGCATAATTACAGTGTATGCTATGTCTCTACAGCACAATGTGCTACAGCATCGAGACACCTGAACTGAACGTCCAGAGCTGGCTAGGCTCAGGATTGTGGTGCTCTGCTCCATCTGAAGGTTTCTTAGCAGGGTTAATTAGTGAGAGCCATGCTAAATGTGGAATTTTGCTTCCTAGACATATTAGCCCTTTTTCTTGAGGTAAGATCAGGAGGCATTAAACTTGCTAAAAGTGATCAGATTTAGTCCTATAGTCATACCTACTTCCATTATTTACATATCTGAACACTTTGCAAATGGAAGTTTGAACGTTCTGCAACCAGTTACACTATTGCAATTACTACACTAATTACTAAGATTTTATGGTATAGAATACAGGGAAATCTGATTAGTCTGAAAATACGCTGTTTCTAATAGCGGGTGCTTTTGTGGCAAGTAATCTGTCTCCCTGTATACTTATGCAAATTGGCTGTAGAAATGCCATTTGTTCTGACATAAAATATGCATTTCCCATGAGCCACGTCTTTGTTGATTGTCTTGGTACGCTTATTGCCGCTGATTCCTCAGCTGGCTGATAAACACATTCCCTGTGCTTTGCCTTGGCTTGCCCAGGAGCCTGAATGTAGAGGAGCTCTGCGAAGCCCTGGCTTTGCTCCCACCGCCGAGCAGTGGTGCCCACTGCCGGGCAGTGGTGCGGTGAGTTCTGCTAGCCGATACACCGGTCCTAGTAGAGGTGTCCCTCAGCAGAGCGGGTCTGCAGTAGGAAACTGCACCACTTTCTGCTACTGCAGCTTCAAAGATGGACTTTGTCCATTTTACCAGTTCTGACTGTACATCCTGTGGCATCCTCTGGACACAGAATTGGCTATAAGGAGGAAGCAAGTGGATGGTTAATCCTCGAAGCATCAATAGTAGCCTGGTCCAACATTTCTATGCTATAGCCTCGTGTGTTCAGCAAACCCTTGGCAGGAATAGATGTAGTGATGACGGATTTTACGGCTCCTGCTGTGGGTCTCTAATGGAGAAAAATATAAACACAGCAAAGTATGAAGTTCCAGAAGCAGGCTAAAGCTGACTGGTTTATTCCAGTTTTCTGATGCATGATTTGCTCCTTCTCTGCATACTGAATCATTAGCTGATATTAGCAATGCTATCAAAGTAGACTTTGGCAACCTCAAACCAAGAGAACATACATTTCTACATTAAATCAAGAGCAGTTGTCTTGGCTGTGCCAACCCATAACTAACACCACTAGAGTTCTTGCAACCTTTTCCTTGCAGTGATTCACACAACTCTTACAAATGTGTCATTTAGTAGAGACAGTTGTATTAACTATCAGAGATCTGGTTTAACACTGTTTTGCTTCGTGCTCGAAATGGAAGATATATGTTTATTTTCTAATGAAACACCATACAAATACAACAGAGAGCTTCCTGCCGGGTTTTTGTGAATTGTTTGCTTCAGATTTTTTCCAGGTGGTCCCCCCTACAGCAGGGTTAATTGGCTAAAAAGCTAATGTAATGTTCCTTCAACTTAATACCTGTGCTGGAACCTGTGGCTTTTGACATATTGCAGCTATTCACAGTTACACAGGGAGGTTAAAGAGGGAAGTGTAGATGAGGTGAGAAAACCTTTCCTTCCTTCTCAGAAAGTCCAGAGGACCTGAAAAGATTATTGTTCTGCAATCAGTCAATTCAATTTATCTCCCCCAGCCTCGCTTTACAAGGAAGCAGAAAACATCTCTCCTACTCACTGCATCCTAAATACTCTCGCAGAAAAATTCAGCAGTGTGTGATAGCTCAAAGTAAATCACTGTTTAGGAAAGCAGTATTAGCTGAGGGCTTCTGAGCGTCATCAGAGGTTAATGGACTCATCTGGACTGCAGAAATGCCTGAGCTCCAGTCCCAGAGCCAACACAAACCTTCCCCACCGCATCATGCCGTACCCAACCAGGGCTTCAATTCTGGCATCTGCACAAGTACTCCTGTGTTCCTAGGCATCTCCTGCTTATCAGGGGGCCTGTCAAGGGACAAATATGTAGTACTTGAATTTTATGCTTAGAATCAAAGTCCCGCAGATAAGTGAAATGCATGTTACATACAGGATTGTTACATCAGTAAATAATTTGGTTAGATTTTTGTTCAGAAATAGTAAGCCTAACCAGGGTTAATAAAATATTAATAAAATAAATTAGTTTTATATTAATCAAATAAAATTCCTTATACCTACAATGGTAATTATGCTTTAGCCTCGTCTGCGCACACAATTTCTGGCACTCAAGTTGTAGCAGTGATATATCCCAGAGAGACAGTAGAATAAAATCTACTTCAACATTAAGAAAGCCACAAGCAGCCTAAGAATCCAACCAACACAGCAAGAAAATAATCTTCCGTGTATTGCTGATCGCAAACAAGTACGTTTGTTGGCACGTTATCATATAATAAACAGAAGGGAAGTAAAACTTAGGCTGGGAAGGCAAAATCAAATCTTTTGGGGAAGACAGCCAAGAAGGAATATATCTGGAATTGGAGGTCATTCACGCTCATGACCAAACTATATTTTAAGATCATTTTCAACTAAAGCAATGTAAATAACTGGTTCATTTCTGTTTGTTTGCTGTCAATTCAGGAAAATAAATAAAATCATTTGAATTGACCCACAAAGACTTGGCAAATCAAAAGGTCAAAAAAAAGTCTTAGATCAGAATAAATGTTTCATTTAACCTGGCATAAAATATTATTTGTGTATTTGAGCCTTTTAGAACTTCTGGCTTAAAAGTAAAATTGAGGCTGTAGGAAATAAATGTCATTTTATTTGAAGTGACAAAGCATTCTATTTTTTTCATAGTTTTAATTCTTAATCATGATGTAAAGATTGCAAAACACATGAATTTCTACAGAACTGCTTTTGCCCAACATGTGTTGTGTTTTTTCTGACAAAGGCTGGGGTAGAAAGCTGTACCAAGTTCTGTAGGATAAGGGCCTCTGAAAATATTCTCTAGGAACACATTCTTCAGGCAGAAATAGCTCCCAGAGACATAAAAGCAGGCAGCATGCAGTAGATGAGTCTATCTTCCACATGCATTTTGATCATTCACAGAAATCCAAAAGGAGAGTCTAGTAAGTGCTTCTAGAAATTAAGATTTTCCTAAAATTCCTTCCTTCTTTAACATTTTCCCATAACAGAAGTATAGAAGGAGGATTAACATTGATTAAAAAAACATAGGGTATAGCTGCCCCATAGCAGGCAAGCATATGTTCAATTCGTCTCTGCTCTTGGAGAGTGAATCCATCCACAGAGATGTAATCATACAAATATGCTACAAAATTTTGAAGTTAGAGTGGATATTAAAAAATGGAGAGGGATAGTGCTCAGTTCAAAAAAGTAGCATTTTTCAGTTTAGATTTATTTCCCCATAACTTGCATCCTCTTGTGACACTTGGATAAAAGACCACTAGACCTAAGCAGAGGACTGCACGAATGGCTCTGGTCTGTAGGACCAGCTAACGGTGCATAAAAGGAAAAATGGAATGATCTTGCGAGATTTCAATTATAGATACATTTCTAACAAAGAAAGTAAGGTGTAGACCACGTTATTGCAGTTTTGTTAAGTATTCTCCAAAGAAGAACAGATTAACTGATCCCTGAGTTAAAAAATCAGTGACTTTCAAATTTGCTAGAGCTTGTCATAACTCAGAATCAGTATTTCTCAAGAAATACTAATTTTCAGTGCTTGCTTTCATCCCAAATCAAAGCAAGGCTTTAAAATTTCAAAATTTCTGCATTGAAATCTCTGAAATATTATGTCTGTTAGACATATAACACTGATGTTATCAAAGACAGACTAAGAGAGGGAAATGTAATGTTGATAAGGTCAAAACCTTCATGTTTTCAGTCTTGTTTGGACACCTATACACTAATATTATAATAAGGTGATAAAATGAATGTAAAACAATTCAACCATGTCATAATAATCTCTTAGCTCTGAAAGAAAATGTTCTTACCTTAGCAAAATAAATAATTTCCAGTCTTTGCTGATCAAATTGATACCCTCCTATTATGTATACTGATTTCATCAAATCAGACCTGACTGTTGTTATAAAAATTTGGACCAGCTCCCATGACAACTGCCTGAGAATCCAACTAAAAGTTATTAGGAGGAAATCTGACAGAAAGCAAAAACGTAAATGAAAAGATGAAGTTATTTAAAAATATATCAGTATACGTACCCAAAGGTGTAATTCTTCTGTCAGAAGGCAGCATTAGCACTACCAACCAACCGGCAAAGCTCTGAAACAAATAAGCACGCGCTGTAGCTATGGAAAGAGATGAAGGTAACAATAAAAATTATTTCATAACAAAGGAACATGGCACCACACATAAAACTGTAAAGGTGCCTATGAAAAACCTATTGTCAACAGTGCTGAGAATGATAAAATACACTTCAAACACATCAGAGAATAAAGATGTCTCAATACTGGCATAAGCCTATTCTTGATACATTTCTGGGCTTGATTACATTATCAGTAACATTTTTTCCTTTCTTTTCTTTTATTCTTCTGTATTATGCAGAAATAACCTTTGTAAAGAGAATGAAAAATTACACACTGAATGGAATAATTTTTCTCTTGTAATTAAAAAATGCAATATATTATATTTCCACTGGGAAAGCTTAAATGAGTTTGATGACTAAAGATGACTAAAGCAGCATTATTATGCGTGATCTGCAATCAGGGCAAAGAAAAATCTCATAACTGAATCACTTAAAGAAGATAGGATAACTGTGAACAGCCACCTCAAGTGCATTCAATAGTAAACGCAGCAGAAGGCAAGAGAGAGTTTGTCACTGCCAGAGAGCTTCCCAGACAGGCAGAACTACCAACCAGGTACACTCCAACAAGACATTTCCATTTACTGTGCAATGTTAAGATCATTGAAGTTGCCACAAGTCAATGGCTGCTGGATGAAATACCATCCATGAAATTGTTTTTCATTCCCTCCGAATGACCAGGGCATGTATAGAAAAACAGGTAGTACTGTGCAATGAAGATAAATGGATGGAAATAGGAAACCCACAAGCCGTGTTAAATGTAACACTGTGCTGGTGTCAGGACAGAGTTAATTTTCTTCACAGTTGCTGGTATGAGGCTATGTTTTTGGATTTGCCCTGAGAAAAGTACTTGATAAGGTGTATTTTTAGCTGGTGCTGGGGTGTGCTTGCACCAAATTCAAGGTGTTTCTCAGCTTCTGATACTGCAGCTGTGTTTGCACCTTCAAGCAGTGTGTGTGAGGGGACAGTTCAGACAGCTAACCCAAACTAAATGAAGGAGTATTTCATTCCATAGCACCTCATGCTCAGGACATAAACCAGGAGTGGGCCAGGAGACCACAGCTCCTTAGCTCGCTTGTCCTTTGCCAGCTTGTTTGTTTGTAGCTCCTTTCCTAGCTTGCTTGTTAGCTCATTTGTTCATTCGTTAGTGAGTTGGTGGGTTGACTCATGGCCTGCTACAATTTTAACATTAAAATGATTAACCTGTAGTAAGAAACTCCATGTTGATCTTTTGAAATAGGTACATTATAGTCTCTTATATTCTTGTTATCTGTTCCCATGTAAGAGCTGTCACTTAGCTTATCTTGTCCATGACATTATGTGGCTGTATGCAGAAAGTCAGTAGAGTTGATACTAGTACTGTGAACAATCAGTTTCTGATTCCCTTTGTTTCCCAGCACAGGGAGGACTAGCATTCGAAGGTGGAGAATGTTTTCTTAGAGGGAAAAGACTGGCCATATTATTTGGGAAAGAGCCTTTTAGCCATCCATTCAAGGGGCCAGTTTCTCTAGGAGAACACACAGAATCTCTAAAAGAATTTTGAGATGAAGGGTGGAAAATGGTGAGGATTAGATGTTAGCTATGGGGTGTCAGGATTCATATTAATAGGGATATAATTATTTGAGAAGGGAAAAGCACGTCTCCTTTTAGGCTAATGAATGCGTGGTGCTAAAGGACCAAACCAGCTATTCTTGACCTCCTTTAAGGACAAATGAGCAGCACTCCTTGCACAGCAACTGCTCTTCCATGACATGACTTTCTTCATGTTTTACCAGTTTAAATGATAACAAGGTAGCATGGGAAACCACTTCCAAGTCATAAGTGTAACGTTTTCCATAGATGTAGATTGGTAATAGTTTATGCTAGACTCTGGAGTATTGAATTTTATTGGCTTCACATCACAGTTTGATAGAGATCAAAACTTGTTGTATGGAGAGCAAGAGCTACCTCCTTAAAACAGGCAATAAACAATTTAGACTGCAACAGTAGAAATGCATAGATATGAAACTTTCTATCAGAAATACCACCCTGACCCTTGTGAGGGAAATACTGATGTGGCACATGGAAATGCAGAATACATCTCCAGAGGAAAGCCAAAGTACGTGGTTACAAAGCATAAAGAAACAGTCTACAAAACACTAGTTGTCTAAAGGAAAAGAATGCTGAAAAAGATGGAACATCAATGATATGAAAGTTTGGAACCCTGGGGAACACGCACCATCTGAGTAACATACAGAAACCGTAATCCACTCGGTCACTTTGCACAGATGTGAGAAAGCATGCAAAGGCATAGCTTGCTGCCATCAAAATGTGAACTTCCCTCAAGTGAGAGAAGGAATCTGTTCACAATTTTCAGTTTAAAAAACTGCAAAGTCAAGCAAATAGTCATCAAAATACAGGCAAATATTAAAAGTGTCTGTAAGTATCCAGAGCCAACATATCTATAATACACAAATCCAAAGAGTCTTTCAAGTGTAGGTGACGGTAAATACAGACACACACTGGAACTAGGTCCAGTCCCGAGGACTGTGAACTGTGGGTGAGCTACCAAGATGAATTAGCAAAATAAGTACTGGCCATTTTAAACCTTTAGGCTTCCACGGAGTACCTAAGGAAAGGGTGTATGTCATGGACAGGATAATAACTTTGGTATCAAATCTGAACCAGACAGGAATTGGCTCATTGTACGATGTGAAGATATGATCACAGGAAATGAATGTCTCGCAAAGATACACGTATGTTTTTGAGAGGATGTGGAAGGGGTTTGTTCTTTTCATTTTTCCAGCAGTCCAAAGTTCCATAAGCTTTGAAAAAAAGATAATAGAAAAAGCTGTAAAACACTCAAGTGGCGTAATTTGTAAAACACAAGACTTGGTATACTGGCTCTCAAAGTCTAGTTATTGGGGAAAAATAATAGTCAGTTCAGCCTTTTCCTTACAGAAAAGAGAGGACCAAGTCAGTGTTTGCACTCAACCTAAGGAATTAACCTAAATAAATATATTATAACCAAATACTTGTTCAAGTTAATGTTTGGTGAGATGACAGAAGTGAGTATCTTCAAGGAACTAAATGCATAAACAGGATTTTGGCAGATTGGCTAAAGTGCCATCAAGTCCAATTTTCCAAAATTTACCAACTTTCAGAAAACACTCTCTTAAAATTGCTTTCTGAACAAATTTGGTACTGGAAACAGTTCAGTGTATATCATCCTGGATGCCCATCGGTCTTCCAGTGGTCAGAACTTGCATTGATATACACTCCTAGAGAAACTGTGTTAATGAGCTTTGCAATCTGGAAAACTGCAAGAAGAAATCACTTTAAAAAACCAACACAGCAAATAGCATTTGCAGAGTGCCTAGGATTTAACAATTCCAAACATGCTAAGACCAAAAAATAAAAAGAATTAAAATCCTGTCCTGCTCTGCTTTACAATATATCAACATTATCAGTTAATTCACATGCATGTGTTCAGCCATAACAATTAGCCTAAACCCCTTGCATCATTACTAAATTAACATGGATGCCAGAGCATAAAAGGATTCAGAGTATGTACTGGCTCTGGCACCCATTTCACATTTCTTTTGGACACAACAAAAGATACTGAATTCTTCACAGACATTTCAAAAGGAAGATCTGGGATCAGTGTTGCCACAGAGACATGTGCTTGAACGTCTGCCTGTAACATGTGACATCAGAAACGTGACTGCAGCAGAAAGAAATGCGTGAAGAAATCACAAAGGAAATGCAGAGGCCTGGGTACAGCTGTACAAAGCTTCGTTGTTTTCAATATGCGGATAATTTTAAAACCAAAAAGAGACCGTTTACTGCTGATACTTCACTACGAGAAAGAAAATGTGAACAACCACAAAGCAGGGTACAAAGTTGTTTGGAAAGTAGAAAATCATTCTATAGTCTGAGTTTCATGGCTGCCATCTCCTTTCAGGGATTCTCTCAGAAGGGTAGTGGTACCCAACCCATAAACAAATGACCTGGCTCAAAGCAGTGAGTGCAACTGGCTGGAAAACATCGTGTGTCAGGGTGATGCTGTATCTGGGCAAGAGCAGGGTAGAAATGTTGGGTCAGCGTTTCCCATTGCCGTTTTCCCAATCTGAGAATGGGTTTTCAGTGATCACCACGGTGTTCCTAGAAGAGCCATGTCCACCAAAGGCTAAAAGCCAAATGTTTTGGGATGTGTTTTGCCCACACATGCAGTGACATGGCAGTCACAATCACAGTGATGGCCAGCAACCGGGAGCACAGCTGCCCAGCTGCTCGTGTGGCACTCATTCCTGTGACACCAGCAGATCCTCAGTAGGCAGTCCACGGTGTTGGGGTGAAGTGGGTCTGCTGATGCGGGGAGGCAGAAAGGTGTCTGTCCTTCCTTCATGGATGCTGGAGAAAGTTAGCCCAGTTTCAGTGTTAGGAATCATGTATTGCATCTGGTACAGTAAATACCTGTATTTACTCTATAAGAGATGATGAAAAATTTGATTAAATGCCAACTACCTAATTCTGGTTCCTGGTTTTATTATCTGATTCAAACTGGTGTTACTTGACATAAAAATTCTGGGCTTTTTTTCTAGTTCAAGTGAATAAAGAAACATGATTGATAGGTGTCATTTTAAGTAATAAACACAAAAAACTGAAAGGGAGTTGGATAGCAGAAGTCCTACATAACATGTGGCTAATTAAAACTAAGCATATCACTGGGATTTTAATATTAGATTAAAAGACTTGTATCTGTGCATTAGATTAAAAGGCACACAACTGATTTCTCAGTAGTCCTCTATTAACACAGAATCAACATGGGAAATCTTAATCATAGTTTGGAAAAGCAAGTGTAGTAAAAGTATCACATTCATTAGAAAACTGATAAGTGATAAAAAAGTGCATAAATTTAATTTCAATCTTATTGTGTGTTGCACTGGGAAATGATCTGAAGCCTCTGGTTGTGATTAATATGCCACTGATGGGGTCTATTCTGGGTTATGTTTTTAGATTTATGTCTGCCTCTCCCACTGTTAAACTGCAGTTGGAAAGAATTAAAACATTGGTTCCTTAATTGTATATAAGCACGTGTAGATACACTTGTTAGCTGTTTAGATCAAAGGTCTCCCCTTCTAATGCTGAATCAGGAATAAGACAAATGTGTGTTCAAATTATACTGTTATTTTAAACAATAATGTATGCACATATTCATATCTGCTGATTTTAATCTGGAATCTGGCCAGCGTAACGGAAGTATCCCTAGTCCTACGCCACTTTCGGCATCACAACTATTTAAAGCTCAAACCTTCCTTAGCTTTCTCTGGGTCAGGCTAATGTTGTGCTTCCTCTCACATCCCAATAGTATCTGTTTAAAGGGCAGAGCCCAACTCCACTACGCAGTACTTTGAATCAGTAGAGTGGTTCTTTACTTGAAAGAGGGATGCAGAAGCTGAGGTGTTATGTTCTTGCTTTAATTGAATGAGAAAACAAATCTCATCCTCTTTGACAATGAATAATAAAGCATTGCTATTTGAATAGTATCAACTATTCATCATGTGTCACTATAAAGAGATTTTAGCAGCTGGTAACATTCTTAAATCAGTCAGCCGTAAATTCAAGGATGAGAACGTGTTTATTCTCCCTCTTTTCCAACCAGTTTCGAAACACTTCCCTGTTCATGAGTTTTTAGAGGAGAGGGAATACTTCCCAATCTGTATCAGATGACACTGCTCCTCCTATTCCTGCTGTTGTGCTAGTGCAGTGAGTCTATGCACATTTACACCAGATGAGCACCTGCAGTGCAGCAACACTGCAGAGATGTTGTCTTCAGTAGGGAAACAGTTGTGGCCTTATTAAATCTTATTTCAAGGGATTAATTTGATTTGTTCTACTCTGTTTCCCTGCCTTCTGACAATGTCACTTGTAGACCCAAGTTCTCCTGTGAGCTCAAGGCAGGCAGCTCCTTACATCAGTCTACAGCTCTGTTGTCCTACTTCACTAGCTTTTAGAATTGTGTTTTAGAACAACACAATTTCCATACAGGAAAAATAATTAAAATAACAGCAGAGCCATTGTCTTGTGGGTGGATTTCTTACATCCAAACCTCAGCTCATTCACACATTGCAAAATAACCAGCAGCATCCTAGAACAGTACAGAGTGCTCAGCTTTGGTCATTTTCATATCTCAAAAATGGCTCAAATTCCAAGAAATAATGGTCTACCACCAAGACACCTGATTTCAGCAGCAGCAGATTATTTTAAGTTTTAATAAGCATTTATGTTAATGAACAAGAAAGCTATGATAAAACCAGGGTTTTTTCTGTTATAATGTTATGCTTAGGGAAATCAGTATCATTAAAAACTACCTGACAAGCATTTTAATGTAGACAATTTCAACAAATCATCACTTGTATCCTAATCAGATAGGGAAAAAAAAGGAAAAATAAAAGTGCTCATCATAGCTGGATTGTACAAAGTATGCTTGATTTAATTAATTATCAACCCTATTCATCAGAGTCCTCCAGGACCTTTTTTAATAGAAACCTTGCTGTGGATGACCTCCCATTCTCCTTTCCGGCCATTTGTGTGACCCTTATTGTCCCAGTAGCAGAGCAGCCAATGCACACGCAGATGTAAAAGACTTCAGGAGCACACTGGCACCTGTGCTCCTTATGCCAAAAACAACTGAATCTTTTAAGCCCATGTGTTTCAGCCTTGCCACTCCTGCATATGCATAGTTCCCCGTGACAACTAGAGCTGCATATGCAGAAACAATTCCGAATGACATCACTCTGGATGAGCTGTGCTTTGGGAGGGAAGGCTTTCCACTGTTCGAACAACCAATGCATCTGCTATAGCAGTTATAACTGTGAGCTTAAGTATCAAAAAAAGGTACAGACTGTGGTCACTGGTGCAAAGCCAGATGCAGCTGTGAATGGAAAAGGATGGCAAAGTAGGGGAAAGGAAGAAATGGCAAAGGCCAGGGCATCCCTGCTCTACCTAGGTAGCAAAGAGTTAAGTTTCCAGCAAATCTAAACTTGCTCATCCATTCAAATTCAGCCGTGATGAATTTTGAAGGAGAACAGGTCTATGAACAGTGCAGAATTGCCCAATTCTGATTTAAATGCTTTTATTAATGTCAATAAGTAATCCAAAGTTAATGAGTGTCCATCACATTATATGTAGGACAGAGATACTTGGAATGCATAATACCTACAGTAAGCCTACAAATAATATACAGTCTAATCATTTATTCCATCACATGCCTTTCCAATTATGTTCTGATTTTCTTTTTCAATTGCTAAGGAATTAAAACCAAGTTTTAAACCTAGATTTATGCTTAATTTTGTAATAAGTCATTCCAAATGAAATTGAAAAAAAAAAAAGTCATGATCTTGTTTGGGATGCATCCTTCCAACTTTTGTCCATGGAAAACCAAGAACCTGTGCAGCTACTGAAGGAAAGAATAATGTCATTCCCTGGACTGCATTAACCTTGACAGAGATTTGAGTTTATGTTGTGACTTAGTGCACTGATCACTAAAACATTACTCTTTTCTCGGTGGTGTGGGATTCTTTGTTTCTCTCTGGTTTCAACCTGGACCAATCTAAAATACAACAAAACTGTCATATATACTACCGCAAAGAGTTTCTGTTTCAATGCATTCACATTTTCTAGGAAGATCGTTTTCCTTTAGACTTTGTTCATGATGATATATATTCACTTCAAAATCTGGCGTTCTTGGAGTGACCA
Organism: Rhynochetos jubatus; assembly: GCA_027574665.1. NCBI lineage: Eukaryota > Metazoa > Chordata > Aves > Eurypygiformes > Rhynochetidae > Rhynochetos > Rhynochetos jubatus. Next base: position 92,891,504 of record CM050650.1, on the reverse strand, counting down.
GGATATAAGGATCATTTTGAAACATCACTATTTCAGAAACTGCAAAAATAAGTGTGAAACCCCATCTCCACTTTATTAAGTGTCTTCTCTCTTGCCAAAGCTTATACTGTATTTTAAAACCTCCAGAAATTTGGTATGTGTGGAAGAAAATCATATATAGTAATTTTTAAATCAGCAGTTCTTTTAGCATTACAGTGCATAGAGCAGCCATGTTGACTGCATTTGAGCTCACTTACGATGACTACAGCAGCTGTTGTTAAAATAGAATATCGCTATGCATAAATTCCTAATCTTTCTAGAAATAGTAACAATTCTTCCCAAGAAGTGAACAAAGATATGTCACATTGTTTCTCCAAGAAAAATCATGTTTTCTTACCCCACCCTCCAAAAACCTAATTTGAGAAAACAACCTTCTACTCTTTTTCTCTCTCCGAATAGATGTATCTCCATGGCTTCTCTTTGTAGTATTTTCATATGCATTTCTCTGTGTGAGAGAGAGACAAATAGGATTTCTGCCTCTGACACGAGTACACCATGTGGTAGTACAAGAGATTCTCAAACACACATGTTCAGCACACAATGTCTTTTTTCATCTGTGTGTAACTGAACAAGCATAGCAGGCAGGACATGCTAACGGTGGTACAGATAATGAATACAAAACTGCAAAGCACTAATGGGAACCTGAATATTAAACTACCAAAAAAATTACCTCTTTTCAACTTCTACCAGCAGTTTTGTGATATTAATATAACTGAATTGAAGCTGTAGACCAGTCCTTCCAGAATCATTAAGTACTTTCTGTTCTTGCTATTCCTTCATCAGAGGCCCCTACTGTGATCTAGAGTACGATAGAGCACATGCTCCTGGGTATGTGGATCAGCTCCTCTAAAATGCCTGGGGCAATTTCAGTGTATTTACAAAGCAGGAGGTGTGTCTCATGCATCTGTACACACAATATGTTTTCCAGGGAAATAATAAACTTCAGTCAAATGAAATGTGACTGGATTTTAACAAGGAAAAGGTTTTATTGGAAGCAAAGAATGTTTCATGCTTCACTGCCCGCCTTTCTTTTGGTATATCTTACCCCTGCCCCAAAGAAGAAACTTCATCAGGAGAATCAGATGTCAAATGGCCTGGATGCCTGCCATCAACCCCCATAAATTCCGAGACATCATCTAACGATGTGTAAACCTGATTTGACAATCCATGGTTTAACTACCACTATAAAAGTTGTAATTAAATAACTAAAACACATATTCTTCCTTTTTTCCAGTTGGCTCCTTGTCCATTTTATTCTTGGCCTACACAGAACTTCCTACAAGAAAATGTACCAAATGGTGGCCAACTATTAAGAATTATTTTTACTATATGGAGAACTTTTTCAGTTTTGCACATAATCCTTTCTGAAGTTGTGCAATAACTCTGTCCACGGAATTAAGTTGAAGTTTCTTGTAGCAGAATGAATTAAAGAAACCTTAAACAGTCACACTCATTTTTCCATGTGTTCTTTTCTAACAAAACATAAGACATTTTCTTGAGCCATACTTCAGCAAAGGGATCTCATTCTGCTTTTGTGTTTTAGGCATTCAATATGGGATTTACAAAATCAGAAATTAAGACAATGAAGAAGGTTCTAAAGCTTCTTTCAATGTGGTGTAGTTATACAAGCTGACATGTTTTAGGAAAGAATACTACGACTTCCAATTGTACTATGACTTCCAATTGTTCTATGACAGCAAAAGCAAATTAAATTCACAATGTTTCAATGTACTGCCACTGATCATAAGCTAGTAAAGCACCATTACATGACACAACATTAATAATGCCATTTGTTCAGGTAAATTAATGCCCGAGTTGGCATATGTGATATTTACAGCCTTATTGACTTCCAGACTTGTAGGGTTTCACAGTCTAAATACACGCAAACTGTTTATTGGGGAAAAGTCAATATTAGATCAACTCTACCCTTGCAAATACTCCTCTCTTTAATTCATTTGCACTGCTTTCTTGCCAGTACCACACTAGTCCTCACCCTGCAGGAATAACAAATTAATTGGCTGACAAGGAACAGCTTTCTCCTGGACATGGAAATATATTCAGCTACCAAATAAAACACAACACTCATCCCCTTCTTTTTGATGAACTGTTTAAGAAGCTCCATCAAGTAATTCTCTCCTTCTTTTGGTGAACATGCAAATTTTTATTTTATCATTTCAAAATCCATAACTTTATAATGGTATTCCTAAAGACCATCTAAGTTTATAATTCCGTACAATTGTGTACGTACTATATCACTGCATAGTGTAGGGATTCAGATTTTGTTAAGGTATGGAGCTGGATTATGCTCCAAGCTATATTGTTGCAACCCCATTGACCTCACTGTTGTACTGAAAATTTTCTTCCAAAAAAAATTACATAAACCACAGAATCATAGAATGGATTAGGTAGGAAGGGACCTTAAAGACCATCTAGTTCCAACCCCCCTGCCATGGGCAGGGACACCCTCCACTAGACCAGGTTGCTCAAATACAAGCTGGTTCTATTAAAACGCATCTTTAAGAAGGTTCCGGTGTGAAAGAGAAGCAAGCTATACAAGCAAGGCGAAATTTTTACATGCCTTCATTCACAAGTTGTCCAGAGAGTTATGCCTAGTGTGAACATTCATTTGCTATCTCACAAACACTTACGTACCCATTGCATGTAATTACACTTGCATGTATCAACCTAATTCTGGGAAAATACTGCATTATCTCAATGATCTCACTTATGTATTGCTACAGTGAGAATATATCTACCAAAACATTCAGCCTTCAAACTAAGAACTGATTTTATGGATGTGGATATAAAAGATACTCTTTACTAGGTGACTAAATTACCTGTGTTCTGATCCTCAATATCTGAAGTCATGGAGCATTTTGCTTTGATATTTCTCGTGTATGATTCTGTTGTTCAGTGTTTCATATTTAGTAGCCAGTCTTAGCAATGTTATTCAGGCTAGACTTGGACCCTTCACTGGGAAGCTCTGGAGACTGTGTTCTGTGTGTAGATGTGTGACCATCCTGGGGAGCAGGATTCCAAGTTTGGCTTGGGATTTTCAGATGCTCAAGGTGGATTGATAGACACATACAGTGGTCATAAGTTTTTTCTAATGCTTCAGTGCTGGTTATCTGTAACAGGCATTTTTCTTATTTGCCCTTTCCAGGAATTTGTCATGATTGTTGTCTTTGGTTTGGAATTCATTATTCGTATCTGGTCTGCTGGATGCTGTTGTCGATACCGAGGATGGCAAGGAAGATTGCGCTTTGCAAGGAAACCATTCTGTGTAATAGGTGAGTGTCCCAGGTCGAGTTTATTTTAAGATAAATATAAAAGCCCCCTCCCCCCTTGTCTTTTGCTTCTGAAGGAAAACTACTGAAATCAGACTCTGTTTACAGTAAGAAGGTATAAATTCAGAATAGCTATGTGTCAACTGTCATCTGCCCAAAGCTTCTCTAGATATAAAATCACAAATTCCCTAAATACCAGCCGGTCCGTGTTTCTTGCGTTCTCCAAAAGACATTTTCTTATGCATGTCATACAGCTGGCATGAAGAATGAGGGGTTGAGAGCTGATCTCTTTGAAAATCACAGGAGCTGTATGCATTTAATGGACATATTACACAACTCGTATATACATGCAGAGATACCATGCACATATGTGCATACGTTGTGCTCTTATTTAACCTCTGTTATCAGGCGTGTGCGCAACAGTAAGTTTGAAAACCTACCTAGAAATGGCTTCTGACAACATTACTGCTTCCAGCATCACTGCTCTCTGCATGACAGCCCAGGTATCTGCTTTGCTAGTGACTCCAGCATAACATATAGCATATTTGCAGAGACTATTCCTACCCTTCTTTGCCCTAGAAGTTGCCCGTGAGAATGGTGAATAGGCCCACAAAAGTCAAAGCCCTATTTTGAAAAAGAATCTGCAGGAAAAAATTTTTCTGATAAAGGTAGGAATCAAGGATGGCTAACGAAATTCATCTGATAATTTCTTATTTTTCTAATGGTTTGGAGAAAATGCTTTATACAGAACATCTATGGAACTTCAGGGTATGAACATCCCGACTTCTCTCTCAGATTTCTTACATTTTCCAGCCTTCAATTTAATCTGACTGTATCTTAAATTAACTTAAAGATCAAGTGGGGCAAGAAACACATTCTCCCATGCATATATATAGCAGCTAGCACACACAGTCACAGGCTTAAGGTGGCTATACAGGTGGGTCTCAGTGTAAACAGTGAATAACAATATTGACATGTAGATGAATGCCATGAAAACAGTTATGCAATGTCCCGTGGCATAGCAGACCACTGCACTCGTTAGGGCTAGACTGTAAAGCAAGCTTTTGCCTCCTGCCTCATTCCCTGGTAAATCCTCACCTTCTCCCACTGAGGAATTCCCGCAATGAAGAAAGAGTCTTTAGCAAGAGGTGCATGAGTAGGTGGAAGGGCATTGCAAACTGTCTCCCCGTCGGAAAGAATCACCCCATCTATGCTATTTTATGACACTGTGAGAGAGGGGCAAGTACTGTGACTGGCTTTTGGCTTGTTCAGGCAGCAGGAAAGGTATCTCACCCAATTGCACCTGGCGCCAGGTCACACACTTGCCCTGAGGTTCCCATGCCTAGTTGAAATTGGAAAGAAAATTCAAAAATCTTCCCAGTCTTTACCAGACACCTGTCAAGGGAAAGCTAGTAATTCCCCCTCCCTGACATCAATAAACACAGCTACCCTCCTTAACCAGACTTACCATCTCTAGCCTTTAAACATCTTCTCTGCCACCCTTGCAACTCCATCACTTACTAGCAGAATTAAATAGTAGCCAACAGTCTTTTGCTTGTGGATGTCTTCCTATGCTGGGTCACTGGATGGAAAAGGAATTTTGTTCTGCAAAACACTGTACAGCTACTAGTGCAGCTTCTGGAAGCTAAGCCAGTAGCTTGAATTTCTTGCCATTAATTACTCTGTGTCTCTCTTCTACTGATTGATTTTTGTCCATTTCTGACCTTTAGTATCCTTGAAGGGAGTTTCTGATTTTCAACATCTCTCCAGATTTGATCTTTTGAGGAATAGCCTTTAGTAAGTCATCTTGCAGCACTTGCTGCATGAAGTAACTCTTTGCCTGACACCTTGGCTTTGCAGTCATGGCAGTGTATTCCCTGGCAGCAAAGGCCAACAGGCTGTATTAGCTAGCGCATCAGCAGCCGGCGAAGAGACATGATTATCTCCCTTTACACGGTACCCATTAGATGACATCTGAGACACTGCACCCTCTTTTTCCCCTCCAACACCGTACATGAAAGACATCAGTAAACTGGAATGAGTTCAGTGAAGGCTGTGAAGATGATCAGTGCTGGAGCATCTGCCCTGTGAGGAGAGGCTAAGGGACCTGAGCTTGTGCAGTCCGGAGAAAGGATGGCTTCAGGAAGAACTTAGTGAACTCTGTGCTAAGGTCTCCTTAAAAGCACATGGCCAGTTTCAGCCTATTACTTTTCACACATTTGGTTAATTATTTACTTAGTCATCCATTCAGTTATTCTTTATGCTTATTTTTGCAGTGAGTGGAAAAATAATGTTTTAGTCTGTTTACTGTTAATTAAATTTGCTATATGTCTCCAGCAGATCTGTTCTCTGATTATTTTTGTGATCAAACACAAATCACATAGGGAAATGGTCTAAGAGCTAGGAATAACAAATTTGAGTGTTGCCTCAAGGGTCACATTCAGACAGCCTTTATTTTTTTTTCCATTAATAACCTAATAACCAAAAAAATTTTATTCAGGGCCAAAGCTCTGTGCTTACGTTAGTGTTCCTACAATGTCACTGCCCTGACAAATTAGTTCATCAAGCATCTCTGTGTGTTACCAGGTTAGCAATGATATCTATCAAATTATTTGGCAGTTTTGTACCCTCGTTTATTTCAGTGAAAATAGAAATAAGAGTGTAGTATTAAACCTTGATTTGTATTTTGTTCCATGTCAGGAGTTACCTGCCACCACTCATTTTCTCTGATTGTATATGAGTTTGTGCACATAATGCAAAGGACATACCTACATACCCTCCCAGGTACTTAATGTACTTAGAGATGTACTTCTGCAAATCCTAAATTTCCTGGGCATATCAGTCTGTAGCTTGACTGTTAGCACTGCACAGCAATGCTGCTGTGTTATACTGTGCAGAAGAGTAGCAATCCAGGCAGCGCATCTCCTAACCGCTGCCTCAGAAGGACAGGGACACTGATGCCTGGGAAGAACTCTGTCTGCCTGTGCCTTAGGAGGAACCATGCTCCCTGAAGATCCCTGAAATAAAAGAGGATGTCTGCTAATTGGGAAAAAAGTATGGCAAACCCTCCCTGTAAAGCCATGCAGGGACACTGAAATAAATTAAAAGTCCACTGTCATTTCTCTGGCAATGGGCCTCCTAGATGGTTGCATGTGACCTGACAAAATTAAACATCTGTCCACTGTCCTCTGCATATGAAAGTTTTTACCATCATAAGGAATCTCAGTCTGTGAGGACAGCTCCCATGCGGTGTCACATTATAAAAATAATGAGGAATAATAAATGTGGGTCAGAAGAGTTAGGTCCTGCCAGTCTCACCTGCACGTCTGCTAGGCTTTCAGAGGAAGCCTAGCAGAAAAACCTGCTAGGCTTTCAGAGGAAGCCTAGCAGAAAAACCTGCTAGGCTTTCAGAGGAACCTCTTTCTCTCCACTGACCTTGCAGGAGACTTTAGGCCTCCTACATGATGAAGCCCGGCAAGGGCGAGCGAAGAGCCACGAGCACACTTCCTTCGAATGCTGGAAGCAGTGAATTTTAGTGCCTAAACTTTATGCGACTTCCTGATTAAATTTGGTATTTGAAACTCCTATTTCAGAATATTTTCACCTTAAATTTGAGCCCACTGCTAGTAACATAACATTTCTCCAGGGCAACTAGACTTCCTGGTGGTCCAGCCCAGTGAAAGATTTCATGTATTTCAGTTAGTCCATTAGCCGTTTCCGCACAGCTGCTTCTATTTTACCTCTAGTCAAGCAACAGCATGATGGAAGTGTCACAAGTTCAAATTCTGTTGAGGCTGCAGAATGAACAAATTCCCAACAGGAAGCTTAAGTCCATTATCTGTAATCAGGCTCTTGAACTTCATGGCTGGCAAACCTCGTTTCAGAGCATTAAGGGATAGCAGCGGCTGTTGTGTATTACTGGATCTATTTTTCATTAATTAGAGTGGTAATGAACCATCATATGACACTTTTGTCAAACCTTTATAAACAAATCCAGATCTAGTGTGTTACAAGATCTGCTGAACCTTTAATTTGAATTAATGCAATATATTTATGTAATGATACGTTGTGTGGCTGTCACCTTGGTATTTAGACACATTATATGGTTTAAATCCAGACAGATAGTAAATCTGCTGCTCTTGATAAACAATATAAACGGCCCCTTTCCGGTATAATTTGAACTCTAAATAACCCAGCAATGGTCTGTAATTAAGTATATGCTTCACCAAGGAGACACATCTCACATCACATCTCATTGTAATTCCCAGCAAAACCAAGTTCCAATAGAAGCAAATTCAATGTTGGAAATGCCAAGCCTGACTTGTACTTATCTCAGGAACACGGTACCCACTTCACTCCAGAAACTACTCCGATAGTAGCAGTAGTATTAAGACTGAAAATTGAAATTTCCTGTGATAATTTTAGCAGCCATAATTTTGTGCAATGAATAGAGGTGCTCCTTAGGCTAAATCAATCCCAAATTGTGTAGGTTTTTAAAGCTAATATTTGGTGGCATATCTTCATGTTTGACAGTCCTGGCAGTACAGTTTTTAGAAATGCTTCGGAAAAATAAGGTCTTTTGAATATTTTCTATGGGCCTTATTCTTTCACATTTACTTTTGCTGACTACTACCCTCACTGCTGCGTAAGGTACCATTTGCTATGAGTAAAGGCATCAGGCTCTGGTCTTCTCTTCCTAGAAGTTTTATGTCTGTTATTCAAAAGAAATCTGCCAGTTTGGTATGACGCAGTTCATGTTGAAGTTTCTTTCTGGTATGTGCTAAAGAATGCAGCAGCCTCTATTTGTTGATTGGCATTAGTTTTTTTGACCTTACACTAGTGCCACTCCTATGTTATTTGGAGTCGAGGAGCAGCTAGCATGAATTGGGCAACCTGAGTGAGGTGTGTATAACTGCTTCTTTCCCACTGGGGAACTGGGGGCAGTGTCTTGCCATCTTCATGAGGCTTGGAGATAGAGGTTTTGATCTGAGGGCTGAGCATTTTTTGCATCCATATTCTGTGCGTCTGCTGACATATCTGCTGATAAAGTCAACAAGGCTAGTGATTTCTAATGAAATTATTTTACATTGAAAAATATTGATTCATTGAAATCCAAGTAATTAATGGAAACAAACTGATTCCCATTTCCTGAGGAAAGGCATTTTATATTCAATAGGGATCTTTTTTTCTTTATCATAAAAACTAGAAGCACTCTCTCTCCCAAACATGCAGAATAGCCAATAATACAGTTTCTCGTTTCTGGGTAAAGTATGGTTAAATTCTTTCTCTGTGGGATTTGGAGCAGGAAATTACAACTTCTCAGCCACATTGAAACTATCCAAACATCAATAAATAATTCTTAATTGGTCCAGAGAGAGATGCTGGTTTACCCTGTCACCTAGTGTTAATTGTAGTTCTGCTACGTGAGAAACTTTGATTTTGTTCATCCAAAGAATAATCACTCATCCGTAAATAGACAATTCTAGCAGTACAAATTAGGAGAAATACACACTAGAATGGATGAAGTAAGCTAGAGTACTGGGATGTGAAGCCTCAGGGAATGAAGACAGGTCTGTGATAGAAAGCCTGTGAAAAGACAGATACCTTTACTAAAAAGAATTTATTTGTCCTATAAGAATTACCTTCTTAGAAGACTATTGAAGATATCTTTCAAATTTTATCATTTCTAGCATTAAAAAAATGGTATTTTCAATGAAGTAAGTGAATAACATGTCAGAGCCTAATTGATATGCAAGGAAATACTCGGCTTTCTTGACTGCTTTCCAGATGTTGCGCTGCAGATCAGTGGCTTTAGCGCGACATTCCTTGTAACTCCCATCTCACTCATCATTGACTTTCCTGTAGCTGCTCTGTGAGAGGAATTGCCGCTTCAGTGGCTGCACAGGTTTTGCTTTTGCAGCAGCATATTATACTCTCCAGGCAGAAAACTTAACCATTATGGATCATTTCCATATTGGTACAAAGTAGCATCCTATTAGACTAGGTGTTTGCTGGTTTGGACTTCTGCAAGTTGCTCTGTCCTTGCATACATGCGGGCTCTCACGGGACTGTGATACCCCTAGCTTGGAGTATCGCTTTATTCCAAAAGCTACTTTCAGTGTGTCTTCTATGTTACAAACTTGCCTGTACTTAGGGGTTTTTTGGCAGCATGTTAACATAAATTTCCATGTTAATGCCTTAGTGTCGTACATTGGACAACTGTCAATCTGTTTGGGCCATGATTAACTACTCTTGCAGGAGCGTGTCGATCAAATCGTGCTTACTCTCATGGTGCCCCAGCCTTACCCCTGTGAGCCCAAATGAAGAAAGTGGAAGAGGCTATGTGGAGTTATTGGCCTGGTGTAGGAATCTTTCTAAACAGCTTGAAAGCACTATGGAAACAGGGAAGACATAGTGTGAAGTGTTATCCCTAGGTATTGTATTGTGCGCAACCACCTCTTTCATGTTTTTCTGTAATAGCATCACGTTCAATAATCCTTTTGCACAGGTCGCTTTGTTCCTTTTACGTTCACCCTGCAGCGTATGACAGTAGGCAACATGCTGTTGTCTTATATTTGCTGTATGTCTTTCCATCTCTTTTTCGCTTTTAGCTTATAATTATTACTCTTATGCCTGTTTAGTTTTGCAACTTTATTGCTGTCTTTGATGAAGACTAGTTCACTTCTGTTCAGGTCATCTGTGCATGAACCACGTCTCCAGGAAAAGGGTCGTAGGGGCAGTCAGTTGAAAACAGTGGTTTCATTTTGATTGGCTCTATTGTCATTTAGAAAAATAGGCATTTTCAGTTGCTTTAGAGATAGTGTTGTTTTCTACAAATGCAGTTTTCCGGTAGCTGCTCAGCTTTAATTTGTTAACTGGCAATACTGACAGTTTAAAACACAAGCTTTGCCCACTGTTATGTTCAGTATAGTCAAATTGATTGCCAGGTGTCTTCATCCAGGCTTGCAACTAGCTTATTAGTGATCACAAAGCTTGAAGAAATTCAGTTTCCACACGTTTCCATTCTTTTACATTCCTTCAGAGAACTGTGTGTTGCCACCAGCGCTGCTAAAGTGACTAACGGGCAGACCAGTCCAGTGGGAATTGCAGGAAATCTCTATTTTTATGATCATGCCTCGAATGGTTACACTGCTACATTAGAAAAAGACTTGTGTATAGGAAGAGAAAGCACATTTTTTTTAATTCCTCCTTTTTACAGCTGCTGTGTTAAATACAGCAATTAGGAGGGATTTGACAATGTAACAACACTGTTACATTGTTTAACAGAGTTACAGTATGTATATCTCAAGTTTAATATGGCTAAGTAGAAATATTTGCATATTTCTAAATGGCAAATTGGGCATGTTCTGCACATTTTAATTTCTTCACTTCCCACCTACTTAAGCACCATAACCTGTAGCCTGCTTGTAAAGAAAAGTTACATTTTCACTTTTAAGCTTGTGCTGATAACTCTCAAAAGCGAGGGTTTGATCTTTCCGCTGATAGATGATATTGCTGTCAATAACAAGTCTAAGGAAGATGTCCTCCACATCTACTTTACATCAACCTATGTAAGCTCCAAAATGGTGTAAATGCTTATTTGAGACTGGCCTAAGCAGTCCCGACCACAGAAAGAGGCAGCTCCATCTGCTTGCTTCCAGCCTCGTGCCACCTGGTACTGATGCCCCAGCGTGTGTATGTGACCATCTTGGGAGCACTCAAGGCAGACACAGGGCCCCTTCGGCCCTGGGGCTGCCCTTTGTAAGCCCAGCCTGCTCAGGAGGCCCCCATGCTGGGGACTGCTTCGCTTCAGATTAAAATGTCATGAGGCAGAGTGAAGAGGTTGCCACGTGGAAAGTGTCAGCACAGTGTACTGGATTTAAGATCTCATTTTGGGATTGCATCCTGTTGGGTTTGTGAGAAGGGTACAAAATTACGGGTTTTTCCCTCTCAGACAAGCACTGAACAGAACTTCTATTTCTTTCTTTACATCTCCTACACTGGGAAGTCTCAAGGGTGGCTGCAAGATGACCCACAGTAATGTTCTCCAAAACATACAAGGCTCTATGTTAGCACAATAGTCCCTCTGAGGCTACCCACCCACAAATTGCAGGCCTGAGAGCAGCTGAGAGTAGAAAGTGGCTAGAAATCTCTGGTTCCATATCATCTGAGTGAGCTCTGCATTTACACAAACAGAGGAGTCCCAGGACTGACTGTGCAGACATCCAAAATAGTTGTGCAGGTTAGGAATGCGAGTTCTGGTTTTAGGCAACGGGGAGAGGTATATGATTCAGGAGGAGAGCTCAGAAAACGTAGGGTAGAAATTAATCTCTTCCAGTCAACACTGAGCGACCTATGTTCCTGCCTTCAAAACCTGCCTTAGATAACTCAGCTAGATACTGGATACCTCCTGTTCTCCCCTGACTCTGTGAAATTGATAACAGATTATTAATAATGTCTCTTCCTTCCTCACCTACAAACAGGTTTTTCCTCTCCTTCAGGACATACTCTTCTCTCTCCTGCTCTTTTCAGCATCTTTAAGTCTCAGTTTCTGCCTGTCCACTTTCACCCTCACACCCAGGATCTTTCTGTTCCCACAGGTTTTTTTGGCCTTTCCACTCCCACGCCACTGTTCCACCTTCATTTTGTGCACAACCTGGGAGTGCGTTAGACGGACACTTCCAAACACCCTGCCTGCCTGGCCCTCCCTGAGATTTTAGAGTGAGACTGAAAAGGCTGTGAAAGGACGGGCTCCTGCCTGTAGATTCCTACTGTGTGGTCACAAGGCCCCAGCACAGAGATAGCACTGCTTCCCTTGCTGAGCCCCATTTGGGGTCCTCCTACACACTGAGTAGTGCCAGATACCTCTAAAAAAGGTGTTAATACCTGTAGCTCAAACACTCAACCACACAATGTTTTTATTTGGATACTGAGTAATCAGTGACTAACTCATACAGGAATTTGGATCCCCTGAAAAGTCTAATTCCAGCAATTCAGGGAGGAACATCCAATCTTGTCTTTAATTTTCCCTGGTTACTCCTTTATATCCCATGGCAATGAATTTTACAAGTTAATTGCATGTTGTATTTCTTTTTATCAGATTTAAATTGTCTTTTGAACTCACTTTCATAAGGAAGGGTAAATAAGAGGCATCCAACACACCTTCTTATCTTCTGCTAGTTTGCATACCTCTATCTGGCATCTCATATTTGTCTTCTGACTAACCACTCCTAAATTATTCAGCCCTTTCTCCATACACAAGTCTTGCCATGCCTGTAGTTATTTTGATTTTTTTCTTGCTGATAACTTTGTGGGTTTCTTACAGTCCAACCTAATGAGCCTCTTTATTCATGAGGTGAGTGTGTGTCTGGCTATCCATCCTGTTGCCTTTCCCTCCAGAAATCTTCAGGTTTTTATCTCTCAGCCTTTTTCCATTGAGGTCTACTATCATGCAGAAAAAAGCCACAGACACAGTAAAGTGATTAGCAAACCTTGTTTTCCCAGGGCTTGTAAGGCACAAAACAGTTACTGGGCAGAATAAGTGATGATTTATGGGAAGGATCTGTGTGAATTACTCATGGTTCGTTTCTTTGGTTGGACACAAATGGGGTTGGTGAACACTGGGTCAAAGGTACAATTTTAAATGTGTTTCTGTCATCCTGTCTTAAAGCCAAATAAAACTCTTACTGAATAAATAGTGCTTTATTCCTTCTGGCAGGTATATGTTAAGAATATTAAAGATCAGTTATTGGAAAAAGCTAATAAAGTATAAATCCATGGAAGGCTTGCAATTGAACTTAATTTTAATTGGCAGGAAGCCCTTAGATTTTTAAGATTTATTGAGCCAGCTGTTAATAATATAAAGATGTTTGCTGATGACTTATTCAGTCCATAGAAAGAATGTGTACTCAACAGTGCCATGAACTTTAATTGCTAACAGTACAAAGTCAGGTGAAGTGTTCCCACCCACGCTGTTACTCTTATCCAGACCAAATCAAAAATGGTAACTATAACCACAATTTAAAATTTAGTATTTATTAAGCTATTGTGATTCTCAGCTCACAGATAACTATTTTGGCTATCTACGACACAAGGTAAAATTACATTATTTGGATATATTTGTCATCATGGCCTAAAAGTGTGCTGCTTGTATACAGGAACAGTGTACATATACCTTTAGTACATTGGTGTAGTAATGAGTAATGACAGTTGATCCATTCTTGGGGCTGAAGTTAGGATATCATTATAAACCTTATTAAAAAAAGAAAAAAAAGAAAAAAAAGAAAAAAGGAAAAAAATATCTGAATCTTCCTTATTCTGGAATTTCATAAGGGAATATTTAGTTTTTGCATCTAAAAAATGTCCAATATTGACTTTTCAAAAATATTGCTTGTTTTTCTGTTTCAAGAATTGTTTGACCTGCTGAATCCAAATTTGTTGGTTTGCTTTACTAACAAATGTCTTTGACTTGTTTCCAATTTTGTTTCATTTTCTCTGGGGGCAACATGCAAGTGCATTGGTAAAGACCTTTACTCAAGGCGCAGGGAAGGCATACTAAGGTGGCTGTGAAGAAAGGGATTTACTGGTGCTGCTTGGAGTATTCACAAATAGAGGAAACATGGGATAGTTCTCCTCCTCAGCATACAAAGACTATATGGCTCCTTTCTGTGGTTGAAGCCAGAAATCTTAAGCTAATTGTTCTTCCTTAGAATAGGCTGAAGAAATATGCCAGGCACGGTACCAGCTTCAACCAAATGTTTAACAGAAGGGTGCGTGACTTCAGTTTAGGTGACAGGTCTGGCTAATGTTCCCCTGGACGGATTTGCTTTGGATTGTCTGTGTGTGTCGGCGGCAGGGATTTACACACTTACTCATCCTGTTCCATATGCCGTGGAGGAGTAAGCTGAGCTGCCACCGTATTGCTTTTCATCAGGTACCACCAACCCTGGCTCAGGTACATGCTGGGGTGAGACCTGTGCCAGGGTGCGTTGACACCTCCAGGTGCCAGAGTGAGGTCTCACATGGCTTGAACCTGCGCTGGGGCTCCACGTAGTCTGCCCTCGCGTGGTCGGGCTCACCAGTGACATGCCGTGGGTTACAGCCCCAGTTGCACACAGCTGCTTTGCAGAACTGACCTCGTTCCCAGCACCGGACTCTGGGGGCTTCCATCAAATCCGGAGTTTCACCATCAGGACTGCTAAGGTGCTGTAGCTAACCTGCGCAGTGTTTGCAGTTATAAAACTGCAAATAAATACTATGTAATTAATATTACTTATTGTTTATGGTATTGAATACTGTAAATAATACCTATGTACTACTTTATATGCATGATTTAAATTTTAATATAATTAATGTTAATTCCTACCATTTTCTCCGTGCCAGAAAAGTTAGCTGTACCTGTTGGTGAGCTGCTTTTCTAAATAGCCCCACTTTTGCTAGGTAAAATTAACATATATCCTAGAAAGGAGTCTGTATTTCTAGGAGGGCACTTTCATTTGATATTAAAATAATTTGCTTACTCAGATGGTTCCAATATACTGCAAATGAAAAATAAGAATTGAGGGAAGGGTTCAAGTTGGTTCGTTTCTTTTGATCTCTTCACTGAACTATTGCTCAGCTGATGAGTAAGAAAACCCCGTTTGTATGTACAGACCAGTTTTAGTGGACTCCTTAGGGTTGAAGTCAGTGACTAATGTAGCCATTTTCCATAGTTAGAAGAAAAAGAAGTCAATAGAGTGTAAGCAGTAATCCCTGTATTTTTCTTTTCATTCCACTTTAGTGCCTAGACAGTATGACACATTTTTTTATAACTTCTTTCTCTTCCATACATCCCCATCTTCCTGTTTTTCAGCAGCAATAAAAGTCAATTTTCACACTCATCTGTGTTTATCTCTGCGAATTATCTTGATACGCAAAACTATTTCACTTTCCTACTTCTAAAAATACCAAGTTGTTTTGCATCTTGAAAAAAGATTACAAAAGGAAGCGAAATCACCAGCTTCTTTTGCCTGTAATGACAATTAAGATGGTTTCCAGCAAGAGAGTGTTATGTATCTGAAAACTCAAAGACCTTTTGGCTGGAGTGACAACAACATCTGCAAAAATCAAACAGTGTCATCCATCCCAAGAATTTCCTGAAGATATCCTGCCAATTACTTTTACTAGTAGGTGACGATTAATCATAACCTGTCTGGCATCTCAGCAGAGAGATCCGATCCCTGACCAGAAAGAAATGCTATATTCAGATAGAGCTGAAAGCAAATTTTGCCAAGACTCAAGATCCTGAGCACCATTATTTTTAGTGTAAAACTCACTTATGCAAAACTCAGATTATCTCGTATTACTTGGGGTTTTTTGTTGCTGATGTTGTTGTTGTTTAGGCTTTTTTTCTATGTAAATTTGAGGCCTTATTGTTGTTAATCTACTCAGCTTTTTGTGGGCAGTGCAGAACTCAGCTTCCTGCCTCTCCCAAATTACGCTAGAGATGTTCAGGTGATATAATCCAACGGATGCCATTAAATGGTGTTTTTTATAGGTGGAGACTGATGCTTGAGCGTATCATATTTCAGAGGGTGAATTCAGGTGACCTCAGAAGACTGTATGTCTCCCGAGCAGTCTCTAAAAATCCACTTTGCATATTTTTACAATTTTGCATATGCTGAATTGTACTTTGTCAATAAATAGTTCTGCTTCTTCCAATGGGACAATTCACAAGACATGATAACATCCATCATCTTTCTAAATATGGTACTATTGATCATATCTCTATTCAGAGATATAATTACAGGTTTAATGCTTAAAAAAAAAATAAAAGTTCAGATTCTGGGCATTTTAAAGATAAAAATATTGAAAATTCTTGGTTTCTGGGGTAAATACTTACGCAAGGTCACTGGAAGTTCAGCCCACCTTAGACCAAATTTTGCTGCTGTAACTATGTGAAATATCCCACTGATTTCATAGCAAGGGGACTGTTCACAGAGCAAAGGAACTGCCACCTGGTAAAAACATTACAATTTGCCTCTTTTCAAATTAACTGTTGCAGCATGCTCTAATCGTGATTTTTATTCTTTGCCCTCTTGAACCGGTAGAGGGAAGTGGTTAATCCCTTGTTTGAAGCTAAAAGCATTTTTGCAGCCAGTTATGATGAAACGACCTTTTCCATTCTATGACCTTTCTCAACAAGTGCTCAAGGAATAATGACACAATTATTTCCCTCGCTGAATGAATACCCCTCTATTAGGGTATTCAGAAGCCTTGAACTCTATGAATGTCTTTTTTTTTTTTTTTTCTTAAGCTAATCCACAAAAGCATAAAATGCACCAATGCCAAATATGTTACTAGGCTGTGCAAAAAGGCTGCTGTTCCTATAGACGAGTTTGTATAAACAGACCTTTTCTTTTAGGAAGCTGAAAAAGAGCAACCTTATTTTCATGTACCGACGTGTGGCTTAAGCCAGGTGTCGTTCATCAGGCTATACCTTAAGCTGCTTTAAATGACCGATTTGTATCAGTTTATGATAGAGCACACTGAATATATTTTTGTTATCATGTTTCTATAGTGTGACGTGCTCAAATACAGAGCTTCTGAATGTGTGTAGTGTTAACTTCGTGCTGTAGTGTCTGTTTAAAATTCAAAGTACATTTGTACTTTGATGATACCCTCCAGCCTCGGCCAGCTAGCTATGGAGATTATTGTAGACAAATTGAAGGGAGTTCTCAGAACAGCAATAAACACAATGAAGCTATTGGAAGGACCAGTATGCGAAGAGATACTAGAAAAGCTAAAATGCTGCTCATTCCCTCCCTTCCACCACTCACACCTCCTTGCAACTCAAAATAGAACATTGTTAATTACTTCTATATAGTTGTAAATTTGGATTAAAACTTAAACTCCTTAGTGAGTGAGAGTCATTGCTCACTGTGCTGCAATACATGTGCGTAACCGGTGCCGTTGGAACCAGAAGGAGCCGATGTCAAAGCACCCTTGGTGCTCTTAGTCGCTTATGGAGCCCAGTGGCTGTATAACGCTGCAGAATTGGAGTGAAGTTTTTTTCAGGAGTAACTTTGAAATTCAGGTTAATGAACTGTCCTGAGAACTATTCATAAGAAATGACCACTACAAGCTGTGTCTTTTCTCTGGGTCACAGATAATTACTCTAGACCAAAATTAGACTTTAGGACAGCCTAAGGGTAGCCTAAATTTGGTCATACTGTTGCCACTGAATTTCCTTTGAGAGTTAATAGAGCTGCAGGCTAGATAAACTACTTCCTTGAGACTTTATGCTTATTCCTGAAGATTTGGGGGCAGATGTGTCCTACCCTTGTCCTGTACTGTTCTGTAGCCAGAGCAGACACAGTAACTGATAGCCATTGCAGTTTCCTGCATGTTCTTAACAAGGATGTGTAAACTGGGATCTTTTTTTGTGAATTTATAGAAAACACTATTTTCATTGTATGATGATGATTCTAAAATTATTAAATATTGCTCATTTTCTATTCTGTTAAAATCAGAGAAAAAATATCACAAGATGCATTTAACTGGCATTAATTTAATTGGCTCAAAATGTCACTTTTATGTAGAAGGAAAAGACATTTCAACACGCCAGCATTAAATGGAGGCAACAGTAAAAGCTCTCAGTAACACCTTATTTATAAGACTTTGAAGAGTATGAAAGAGAGGAAGATAATTCAGGTTTGTGTGTCAGTTTAAGCATGTACCTGAGCTTTAAGCAGTCAAGTGATCATCATGAATTGCATTTCCTAATATCACCCTGACATTCTTTCTGTAATATTAGAGATTGTCCTGTCGGCACATCAAGGCTTTGGGATGTTCTGCTATATACAAGTAAAGCTTCTGTGTTCACCCTTTTACCTGTTCCAGTTAAGTTCTTTAACTGGGTCCATTAGCATCATACCCTTGAATACTGTGAAATTTTACAACATCCAAAAAGGCCATGGTAGGGATGTTACATGGAAAAAGTCTTTGCAAATAAAACAATCTATTCTGATGCCTCTTTTTATATCATTATGAATCTATCAGTGTTTCCATTGGAAGTGCTAACCACTCTTCCAAGCAACCTGGGGTTTCTGTCTGAGCTTGAGCAGGGTAAGGCAGTCCAACATCGACCTTCCTCTGTGAAATGGGGAACCCAGGCTGGCACATCTGAGCTAGCTGAACTCTTCCTGAGTTTCATGTTGTTGCATTACTGGGCTTCAGTTACTTGTCTTAACTTACATGTCACTGTTTTAGTGAGATTGGGCAATATACAAGGGTAATCTGTCACACACATGAGTTCTGGGTCCATTTTTTTTGTCGGGGGGGCGGGGCTGGGGGCAGTTGTTAACACCGTGGCTGTCAGCTAAAAAAGTCTCTGCTAAGTTACTATGAACAAAACTTTCATGTAATCTCAGGAGTTTCTTGAGTAGTACTAGGTGAAAGATCTGAAATGGAAGAATTCATTCTTTGAAATTTAATTTGAAATTCAGTGCTCAAAAGCAAACATTGAGCTGCTGAGAGGATCCAATGTCTCGGATTGGAGTTAACCAGGAAGGACACTATCTGCAAGGATACGAATATGAGAAGTATTTCTAAAGAGTCAATAAAATCAGTCTCATAGCTGAGGAGACACTTGACAGTTTGAAAGATCATACACAAGCTATCAGCTTTGAAAAAAATCAAAGTAAATGTGCCACAGAGACTCTTGTCTTCTAATTAGTCAATACAGAGAAGTTTGGAATTTTACTGCCCATTAGTCACGCTCACATCCTAAATTTTCCTGTTGCTTTACAGCAAGATATGGAATGAAAAGTTAGTCCCAGTTAAATTAATCAAAACAATGCCATTTAGTTCAACAACATTGATTTTCACCCATAATGCACTTTCTGGGTTTGTTTCTTTCTTCCTGATTTCGTAGTTTTGCCACTGAAAGGCAAGAAGGAAAAATATTGATAGAAGAGGAAAATACTGATAGACGTTTGTTAAAGCCTTCTTAAACTACAGAAATACCATGGAGATTTTAGCTATATTCAAGCGGAATACGAAAGGAAGTTCAGAAGAAGGGTTTGTTCTCTTACTTATAACAGGGGAAATGGCACCTAAGGTATGTTGGATAAAAATGTGGCAGAGAGAGAACCATAAAGTAATTAACTTCTCATTTTTCCAGTGTAGATATGCTTAGGTAAGAAAACCAAGCAAGTTCAGCATGTTCAGAAATTACTTTCAACTGATGTAAACTTTTCTTTGGACTCTGATTTCATTCCAAGAGGGGTTTATTTTGATTTATCTTACACCTGTTCCTGGCAAGTTAAACTACTCTGAAATAACGTGCCTGCCTGCCTTCCCTTCCTCGGACCAAAACACAGCCGAGGAGGGCTGCCCTATGCAATGGACACGCTCTTTCATTCCCTATTCCCAGCCTGAGGAGTTGGTGGGGGTGGTTTTTCAGGGGGTGCTGTCGTGAAGAGGTAAAGGAGATGAGAGAGCAAGGTGTGAAAAGAATGCCAGCAGCCTGGGAAGGCTGTCTTCCCTCCTCCGGCTGTTTTTCAAACGTGTGCCGGTGCGTTTTCTGCTCCCCTGTTTCCTCGGCCTCATCTCTCTTTGCTTCTCCCCATCCCCCTTCCCTCCACCTAGAAGGGTGTACACAAGCAGATAACTCCTTTGGATCAATGCATTAAAAAGTGAAATGAGGGCTATGCTGCTCTTGGCTCCTCCGTCCCTCGCGGTCAGAGGGGACCAGAGACCCTCAGTGTGGTAGAAGGTTCCCAGCAGCGCATGGCAGATGCCGTGCAGTGCTAGCAAAACTGAATTCATTTGAATTTTTTGCAGTGGGGGGTCTCCAGGAAACTCAGGAGTTCTGACAGAAAAGCTGTCAGAGCTCCTGGAATGAGCAGCAAAAAGGACAGGGGCAAATCATTGGCTTTTGTAAAAAAACTGTCCTATCGAGAGTGATTGAGGGTAACCAAAACCCCCATTAAGCACTTCAATCGTTTCCATACCAAATGCATAATTCATAATATTTAGGTGACCTTACTCTTTTTTAAGTCCTAAGAATCATTTTCAGGAGTGCATGCTGCTTTTTTAACAATAACTGATTTGCTGCTAGCCAGTCACTGCTACTTAATAATAGCTGTTATGTTGCTGCTCTGCTCCGAGCAGCGTGGGACAAGCCAAGCTAACCTTGCTGTCGTGTTAGTAACCAGGGACACTCTTTCTTCAACACAGTCCGTATTGCTCAAGGCTTTCCAGCATGGTCTGTGCGGGCCTCAGATCCAAATAAACACACCTAAATATAGAAGTTTGCTTGTAGGTGGGTACGTGTGTGCTACGTGTCTATACTTCCAGTATAGTCGGTCAAGATCTGGGGCTTAGTTCAACAGAGTACATAGAGGTGTCCCCTGTTACGTGATATTCCCGGCTCTCCAGCGACTTCTCCTGAAGGACACAGCCTTCCCAGGTCAGAGAGCATAGCTGCCAGACCTAGGGGATGTCTCAGATACCTTAGGGCATCTCAAATGGCACTGGACAAATAAATTCGGGCAGCTGAATCGAGCCTTTTTTTATGCCAAGCCCAGAGCGTGAGTCAGCCGAGCAGCCGGCAGGAGCCTTCCTGAGGATTAGCTGCACCTCTCTCAGCTGACGTGCTTTCCTTGTGCTGCATGAAGAGTTCAGGCACCTGCTTCACATGTGGACACCTAAATTTAAATGTCTTCACATGCAGCTGAATCCCACCCCACCTATGTTTCTGATCTTCATTAGAATTTGTGATGTCTTTAACTCTTCCTGGTCAGTTACCCGGTTTCTGAATTCTCACCCGGACTTGCTGCATCTGGTCGTTGTGCTCTTGAGACTTGTAGTGTGCAGGTACGCCCTAGGATAATTTACCCAGTTCTGGCTCTTCCTGATCTCTCAACTTGTTGGATTTACATCTAGAAGCAAATCCAGCTTTTTTGGTAGCAATTATATAGTAGCCAGCTATGATCCACCTACATAGTAGGCAAAGGCATTTTAAAATGTCATAGCATAAGACAAGCAGAAGGTCAGCCCAGCCTAAGACACTAGGTCCAACAGTGACACTCGTCAACAGTGAGCAGTCAGGGAGGATTACACAAGCAGGGCACACACATAGTGATATTTCTCCGTAAGAGTCTCTCAGCCTCCAACAGCCTGCTACTTGGTGATGTCCTGCGCCAGAAGTGGGCTCTTGGTATTAATTAGCCCAGGATTAAATTTTCTCCCATGAGTTCATCCTGCTGGCTTTGAACCCATGTAAACTTTTAGTATCCTGTGACAAGGATTTCCATAATTTAACAGGCTGCTCCTTAAACCACAGATTGTCTGTACCCTTAATATTGTAATAACAAGGCAAAGCCATCCATAGGTGAGTTGAGAGAAACCCAGGATGTCTGCGGATGAAGGTATTTGGACCCCAAGTTGCTTTGGTGGCTGAGCAGAATGAACCAAGGTTATTTCCTACTGTACTGGAGCAGGCTAAGGAAAGAGTCTTCTCATTGCTGGTACAGCCAGTCTCCCTCCCTGCTTGCCTGTGGGGGATCTTTTTACTTACCGGATCATTCTGGACTTGCAGGAGCTATGCCTGGGACAGGATTAGTGTTCATATCCAGCACAAAAGCAAACCTTATGTCAGCAAGAACTTGCTTTCAGGAAGTTCTTCACTGGCAAAGATGGGTTTAGATTATTCTTGTGTATAAACATACAAACACCACAAAATCCCATGATTTAAACAGGGTGCTTCTTACAAAGCCTCTTTAGGATTTACAGAAGGTCAAGAAATTAATGATGAGGTGATGAAGTAACGCAGCGCTTGTTCTGTCCCTTTCCAATTCCTGCACACTGCTGTGCCTGCCCCCGTCATCGTAAAAGAACATTATGCCTTCTCTCAGCCTCCATGTGCCATCGCTGTGCCTCTTCGCCCCATCTCCCTTTAAATGCTGTTCTGGCTCAAAGGGCAGTTGGCTGATTAGTTCATGCAGAACAAACTCGCTCTCACAGTTTGAATCTGTGACCTGAAGAAATAAATCCTAACGCTTGCTGGGCTTCAACAAACTTTCCAGGCTGCCAGCTAAAAGAATGCTTCTGAGTACCCAGCTCTGTATTTCTTCCTTTCCAGGAAATGGTACATCAGGGGAATTGTGTCCAGAAACTACATGCCTCAACCACGCAGTGTTTGTACTCACAGGAAATTAATATATGTGCTTGTAAGTCCGGTTCCACTGGACTCTCACCACTGGGGCTGCTCTACTATTTTCTGACCTTTCCTTTTGCTATGGGAGAAGGTGTAAAGGGAAAAAGTTCTAGTCCATCTACTGGTTTGTACAGCTTGCCACATCAGGCTTCAAAGATCCTACATGAGGTTCCTGCTCCTCATATCCATGTGTTTTCAAAATTACTACCCTCAGTTTTCACCCTGGAAGTTTTTGACACCAGCCCTGACCTCACATCCCTACCCCAAACAAGATTCTCAGTGCTTCGGATTCCCACCGACTGCAGGAGGATGCTCTCTTTTGTCCCCTCATTCAGCTCATGTACATGTATGTGTTATTTATTGGTACTTGGACATTAATGTTTTCTGTAATATATTTTTTTCAGACATCATTGTTCTCATCGCTTCAATAGCGGTTGTTTCTGCAAAAACTCAGGGTAACATTTTTGCAACATCAGCACTGAGAAGTCTTCGTTTCCTACAGATCCTTCGTATGGTGCGCATGGACCGAAGAGGAGGCACTTGGAAATTATTAGGTTCAGTAGTTTATGCACATAGCAAGGTATGTAATCCTAGATGCTGACTTGTTTGATATCTTCACTCCACGTGATTCAACCAGAGGCCAAGGAAACATTTATCAGTTTTGAACAGGTTACCTAAAATTCTTTGAAGCGACATCACTTGTAACAGGCATTAGCACAGATGCATCAGGCCATGTTAAATGCTAACACTTTTTAGAATATGTTGAAAATTTTGTAACTCATATGCTGTTGTAATTGTTGGTGAAGTTGCTGGAGAGTCAAACCATAGCAGTAGGTTTGGTCCAGTTTTACAGAAAATTTGCATTTGTAGGGAAGCATTTGACTTTTAACTGCTCAAGTGCTAAAAAACGTACATAGGTATTTTCATTATGTCTTCCCTGAAATGCCATTCTGTTCATTCTTTCCAATGGATATTGATCTCTGATTTCTTTCATCTAGGAATTAATCACAGCCTGGTACATAGGATTTTTAGTACTCATCTTTTCATCTTTCCTGGTTTATCTGGTGGAAAAGGATGCAAATAACCAATTCTCCACATATGCAGATGCTCTCTGGTGGGGCACAGTAAGTACAGAAACACAGTATGCACTATTTAACCTGTATGCTAGAGTACTTGGAATTTTACTTACTGTGGGTTTTAACTTGGTGTGCTGTTCAGTGAATTGTTTTCACTGCCAGAAAACTGGTCTGAGAAGCTCCCTCCTCCAGCTATTCCTCTGCACATCCATAGTTCATTTCACCCCATCCTGCAGAACAGCTGTTTATGTGTTTCTGCTTCAAACCAGACCACTGAACTCCCAAAAGAAGAAAGCATTTTACTTTTTAACCCGGACCCTTTCAGTAATACAGTTGGTAATGTCATCCCACAAAGACTTGCTTTGATCCAAATGAGGGGGCTGTAAGCTGCAGTGCAGGAAGAGGAACAAATGTCAGGAAAGAAAAAGGGAAAAAATTCTTACATCAGCTTTGCAGTGAAGGGAAGTGTTACCATCAGTGCCCTTAGAATGATGTTATTTCTTCTGTATCTTGAGCACAAAATACAAGAATAAATATTCCCATTCTGGTTCAGCGGTGTTCTCCAAATATTTCTACAGGTGGAAAAACCCTGATTTAGTAGAGCTCATGCTTAACTATCAAATCCATTGTGTTTACTTTGTTGAAATCTGCGGGATCTAAGTACAGGCCTGACTACTTTTCTGAAAGGAGGATTATATGAATGCTCACATGTTTTCACAAACAGGCTTTAAATGAACAATGAAAAACTAGGTGTAATATTTGGGGGTGGGGGAGTGGTGCGGAGGTTATGCTTCAAAACACAGTGAGATAGACTCCTGCACTGTGTAGGAGTTACTTAGGCAGCTTAGGAAATCTGTCCCAAACAACGCCGGTGGCAGAGCTATTGCCAAGCAGTATAAAATTGCATTTCTTTTCCTTCTCAGGCAGTAGAACAAACAGCATGAGCTCTGACAGTGTCTGGGTAGTGAAATGATGCCTGTGAGATCATTAATGCTGACATAACCTAGAGCACTCATTAGTTTTCCTGGAATAAGTGCGAGATCTGAACCAGCCTCTGCCACCTTTCCTCATCAGAGGGATGCAGAAATGTTTTCTCACCTCAGACCTTGTGCTGACAAGACTTTACCTGGACTCAGTACTATCCACACACTCAAAGCATGTGTAGATGGACTGCGCAAAAACCTTTTCCAAAATGCTTTCAATCATTGAAAAATATTTTTAGTAAGTTTTGTTTACATGTTGAGCAAAGGTGAAGGTTATATCTATTAGTAGGACTAGTTTGTGTATTTGAAATCTATTCATCTAAGGGTTAATAATTTGTTATATATCTTCCCTGGAGATGTTATTTCTGTGTTGTCAGTGCACAAAATTGGGAGCTTGGGAAAGCCAGACCTGATAGCTCCTACTTGTACATTTACAAATACACAGAAATATTTTTCCTGAAACTTGTTGCTTTAGAGCATCAGTGCAGATCTCTGCTAAAATACACATTTTTATCCTGTAATCCAAACACACGTGAAATTTATGTTGGCTAAAGCCATGAGAGAAGGTTTTGCCCTCAGTTGCACCACTGTTGTTTGTTCTGTTTCACTTTTCTTCAAAAACTGAGGTCTAGATTTTTCTTAAAGCTTTCTAACCTGTATTGACACAGTTGTGAAGCATCTGGCTTGGGATGCTCGTGTCCTCGCTGATGGATATCCTGGGTCCAGAAGTTTGCAAACTCCATTGCTCCTTTGGGGTGGCAGTGGGGATGTGGTCCTGCAGGAGACCCTCCTGAGGTCATGTAGGTGGGATGTGGCAGTGCATGGGTCTGGGAATACATGGTTTTAGAAGTTCAATTCTCCAGAAAACACCTTCAACATCTCTGCAAAGCCATGTGTGACTTAGCACTGCATAGGCAGGGAGTTTGGACTAAGTAGAGGATTGTACCTACCTGCCAGCAGACAGTAGTGAGGGGACACGTATGTACAAGGAACAGCCAAGTCCCAACAAACTCAACTCTGACATCCGACTGAGGCTCATGTCAGATCTAGATCCTACTCCCTCAGCAGCTCTAGCAGCAGAAATGAGATCTTTATGTTAGGATTTGCTTCTCCGCTACCTGCTGACTACTATTTTTTAAGGAAAAACCCTGCTAAGCAATAATCACTGTATAAAGTGGTGCTTAAAATATTTTGTACATTATGAAGTGAAAATGTATGACTCATAGGTCAGATAAGTAGTGCAACCGAGAAAATAAGAATCTTTTCTTGACATCAGCAGGAAAAACAACAAATTATAATCCAAAGCCTGAAAACAATCTATATTGTATATTTCTATATCTTTTCTTCTTTCCCCAGTGTGTGAAATGAATACATTTAAATTTTTAATGTGCTTAAGTGCACAAAGTTGCTGAAAATCAGTGTTCCCCCTTACCTGTTATCTTTGCTATTTTAATAATAGTATTTTTTGTATAATATGTAAAACAGTATGTGGGAAATGCATAACGTGCTTCTTAGTCATGGTTGTTTTTACCGCCAGAGTAACCCACATGCAGGTTTTGAAAAGGTCAGATTGTGTGGCATTCTAGGGGACCTCAATGCTTGGTCTCATTGATTTGTTTATTTGCAAAAGTTGTTCTAACTTAAACCACAAAATACCTACCAAATCCTGTGATGGCAGAGATACACGAAAGAAAAGACTCCATTGAAGTCAGGCACAAATAGTCATCTTAAATTTCAAGCATTTAGAGGCATTTATGCACCCCTCCCCCTGCTCAGGACCAGACCCAGCATGCAGCAGTTAACGCACTCGTTAATTCAGATTAGAGGGCCATGCTCTGCTATGGTCATTTCACTGATTCCATTTTTTAAGGCCATAGTTTTACACTGAAGGGCAGGATATGGCATCCTAATTTACATATGAATGCTCCACTGTATTTGCAATTGCACACTGTACTGTTCAAACTACAGTTTAAGCCTCATGCTAATGTTACTATCATTAATATTCCTGTGGCTGGGGTCCCCACAGTGCTGCCTAACACATCAGCACACAAGTGTGTGTTATATGAAGAGTTTAGGTTCAGAACCTGCTGTGGTAGAGAAGGTAGATTCATTTAACAGAATAAAATAATGAAACTATATGGGAACAAAATGCCAGTTCAAAAACTTACGTATGTCAAATTCAAACCGTGCATGGTTTTCGGAGAACCGCTAGCATTAGCTAGAACTGTGTGTGCATTTAGTTTCTATGTTAATTAGTTTCACCTGCAAATGTAATGCAATTAAGATTCCTGTCTCTCTTGCACATTCAGCAGAGTTTCTCTTAATAAGTCATTATTTTCTAGTAATATCCAGTAGTTACAATTGGATACAGAAAGGCTCTGGCACTCCACAGTGACCTGAAGGTGAACAAAACATCTTACGATGAATAATACTGTCACATTTACTAGCTCAAATGACTTAATATTGATGACGTTTTTCCCATTTAATGTAATGATAGCATGAACAAACTACTTTTTTTTTTCAGTTAATTGATGTCAGGTAAAGATTCAAAAGGTAAGTACTGCTAGCAAACATTAAATGGCATCAGAAAGAAATATTAGGATAGAGGAGGACCTCCTCAGTCCTATCTCATCTAATTGAAGGCACCTAGGTTATATAATCACATTCGTTATTATATTACCTCACTTATTATTAGCATATTTATTAGTTCCAGCAGTGAGATATAACAGAAGTTCTATCATCGTTGTGAGTTTTGAGTCTAACCAGGTGGCACTGCCTGCCTTGGCTGGCAGGTCGTTTAAAGGAGCAATCAAAATGGAGTGTTTTGCATCTGGTACCAAAGATAGGACTCATCTAGCCCATTTAGCCATGTAGGAGTGCAATTCCGTTGTTTAAACGCAGACATACAGTGCCATGGAAGGTCTGTTGGAGAGTCTGCTGCCTCTCCTGCAGGTTGTCCTTGTTCAGATGCCCTGGGGCATCTCAAGTGGCTCTAGACTATTGTTTTCAGGCAAGCCTAAATTCCACATTTTAGGACAGGATGAGCTACCTGCTGGAGGAATCTATTTTCACTTTGCATGTTGTGGTGACCAGATCATGCTAAACACCTAAGCATTTTATTTTTCAAGTCGGGTGAAATGAATCCTATCCAAGGAAACCCTAAAAGGTTTGGCTTATTGTCCTGGTTCAGGCTGTGGTGACCACACACAGGGCTGCTCAGCAGGAGTCCAAGAAAGACATGATTTGCACACCTTGTTATTCCTCTTTGCTGTGTCTGGATCCCTTTTTTCACCACTTTGCTTCCTCTGACCAAGTCTTCTCTCAGATAAACAACCTGCCCCTAATTTCCTTCTCAGGTTTGCTACAGATTTTGTAGTTCTGTTACCTCGTCACTCTCAGCTTTGTACGGTAGTGCTGATGCAGTCAACTAGGTGCTGTCGTCCTTGCAAGATTGTAATCCCCAAAAGGTCCCAAATAATTTTCTCTAGTCAATTTTGGTCACTTCTTCCTTAACGACCCATGCGATCTGGCCTTTCCTCGCAATGCTAACTGTCGCTTCTGTCCGCTTTTTACATTATTATCAGTGACGTCTGGAAATTTCTCATGTGGTCATGGTCTCGCATTCAGTAGTTTTCCACACCATTTTCAATTAATTTAACCTCAGGATTATGCCAGTCAGGGCCTGGCCTGTGGTTTAGTCATTCGCTTGCAGCGCTATCAAAGATGCAGAGAATTATTCCTGAGCTTGACCCTGCAGTTGTCTAGAAAAATGTTTTCTCAGCTGTGTGATGAGAGGAATATGAAACAAAGATCAAGCCCATTTGTTCAGGGTTGACTAAGATGACACGGTTTGGTGCTGACATCTATATGCTTATGTGAAGACCATCCTGAGATGAAACAGCTCAAAGCGAGGAAGAAGGCACTGATATTCTTAATCACAGGCTGATACCGTTACATTTTCAGGACCTAAAAGAATGGGAGGAAAGGTTTTAATATGGTCCTGTTGTTTTCTTTGAAGAAATTCCAGAGATACAGTCTGTGTGACTGCTTCTAGTTTTGGATCACTCCCAGATGTCAGATCCCAAAGGTTCAAGTTTATCTTTGACTTCTGTGGAAGACAATTTGGTGGCAGTATCATTAATATGCAGATGACACTTAATTCTGTTTCCTTCTTGTCAGCCCAGGCAGGAGATATCTCTGTTCTTTCCAGTGTCTGGAAAGATAGGGAGTTGGACAGGAGCCAAGAAACTGGGCTGGTTCCAGAGCTTCAAACTCTTCACAATGACTGGCCTGGAAAAGAATTTTGAGGAACTTTTATTCAGGGATTCATTTGTTCAAGTGCTTTGTTGCTCTTTGGGTCTTAATAGCCTGAAACTGTTCTGCACTTGCCCTCTGATGAGAAGCGCTGGGAATAACATCTTCAGCAAACAAAGGAAAAGCAAACCAAACCATTCTGCCAGGCTGAGAGCGTAGTTGTATCAGCTCTGCCAGAAAAAAGGGAACTGCATTTCCATCTCCCTTCCTCCTTATCGCTCAGTCTCAGCCACGCGCTGCCTTGTGCAGGCTCTGGAGCTTGTTAGGTGCCTCCGTGAGCTAGCTCAACTCAGCGAAACAGCAGAAATGAACCACACAGAGATGTGGCTAATTTTCTCCTTCCTGGGTTGCACTGGCTCTCCAAAGAGTCTGGCAAAAGCCAGGAAGAGGGGATAGGGCAGAGAAGTGAAGAGGAGCAAGGGAGGAAAGTGAGACCTGATAAGCATGTAAGGTGGTGTGCCTGCAACCAGGCTCACATTACAAAACTCGAGACTTGATAACCACCTGAAATTTCAGCTTCAGCCTTAATTCAGCTCACTCTCTTTTAGTCACTACGGCTTTCTCAGGGTAAATTACACCCACAGTTTGTTCCCAACAATGGGAGCAATTAAAAGCACTGTTTACTATCTACAGAGCCCTAAATAGTTGAAATCTAATTACTTCCAAAAGACTTTCCTTCTTTTGTCCTGTGGTGACCCCGTTATTAAATAGAATTGCTTTGGCCCTCTTGCCTAGGAATGAACTTTGAGGAAGCTGGAAGCAAAATAATGTCTCTAGAAGGCATTTTCCTGAAGAATTCATTCCAGCCAGAATATTTGCTAAGCCTGAACTTGCCCACATTTGGTACACGATGTAAAATAATTCTCTGTGCACATGTTCTCTGCTAATAACAGGCCCCGGAGTCCTTGGCGTTCAGCCTACTGTTGTCTATCTTTGTCCTTTAACATCGAGTGCTGTTGCCTGAGCACGCGCCACGCAGCCTCCCACCCGGCCTTCCGAAACCCTGCTCTCTGCCCACACCTCCCGCTGTCTGCAGCAGGCAGTGGGGCGGGTCCAAACTTCCCATCCATGGAAGCTCAGAGACATGACTTTCTCCGGCCAGTCCAGTGCCCAAGTTAGGCACTGACACGATTTCCAGGTCAGGAGTAGCCTGGAGGACATTTCCCTGGGTCAGAGAAGACCCTCAACCACACACAGACATGAAGTCATAATTTTTGCCTTGGAGATATTCTCAGTAAACCACAACCACGCACCGTTATCCCAGCAGCATTTGGATACGCCCTGCATCTCTATGTGGCCTGCGGTCAATGAATTGCACGTGGTGAGCCCTCCTACGTGTACCAAATCCTGCACAGCTGATACACAGCAGAGATGCCAGCCTCCACAGGACAGCTTTTGAAACATCTGTATGCTGAGCCTCTGATTACACTCGCCACATGAGGGGTTTACACACGCCCCCTTCTTTCTGTTTGACCTCTCCACACGTAGGTCATAGCTGGCATTGCCCAACAGCGTGAGATACCTCTGCATCTGCTGGGGTATCTGAGCCTGTCATAAGGAAGGGTAAAGGACCAGGAACTCCTTAAAGATTCTTCCAGCTTTTGATTAGCATTTTTTGTGTTTCAGAAGATGGTCCACCTCAAATTGTACTGATGGGCTTGTAGAAAATGCAGCTCCTTTTCATTGTTCCTCTGACTTTATCGTGTCTGTGAACTTCAGCTTCTTTTTAGTCCTACTATATTTTTCCGATGTGATGTCTGTGTAATTTATATTTGTGGAGTTGTGCAAATACATACAGTTATATTTCCCTGCAGAAAATATGTGAAACGCCTTTACATCCATGGAAAAGAACACTTTTTTCTGACCGACTCACATAATTTCCCATCATTTGTCTCAACTTTGAGATCCCAGGCCTTCTGTTTTATTATTTTTAAAACTGATTTATTGCTTATTTAGGTATTTTTCTCACATTCATTATTTATCTCAGTCATAAACAGTATTAAGTTTTCACAGAAAAATGTATTCATGTTAATGTTAATTTATGTTTGGGTTTCTTTTAGAAACAACTATATATGTTTCAGTGTCTTGGATTATTGAGTGGAAATGCTGTTTCTTGCCACGTAAATAATCATCAACTAATCTCTCAGTGACTTTTGGTAAACCACGATATTAATTCATTTCTTTTTAGATCACACTGACAACCATTGGCTACGGAGACAAAACTCCTCTTACTTGGCTTGGAAGGTTGCTTTCTGCAGGATTTGCTCTACTTGGCATTTCTTTCTTTGCACTACCTGCTGTGAGTATGCCTAGCAAAGTTTTAAAAAGGTAATAGGAACTTCAGTAGCTCCGACCGTTGTTATGACACAAAAAACTGAAGGAAGCTCTCTACATGAAGAAGACCTGTTTAAGGCTTTTTCCTCTGTGACAAGACTGGTGATCTACTATCCAAAACCCATACAAAAAGTTTAGTGTTGCTGTCATTGCTTGAGTTTTGGGGGCTTTCTTTGGCCCCAGGACAGAACTGGGAAATAATCCTAAATTAGGTAGCATACTATTGTGTAATGTTGAAATTCCTTTCTTCTGTTAGGAATTGTGACTCGTGTATTACTGCTGTTCTTTCAGATTAAAAAAAGAAAAAAAAACAGCTGATGGGTTGTTTTGAATTAGATTCTACTGAAAAAAAGTGGGGTATTTCTAATAGGTTGTCCCATATGACCATGTTCAGGCTACCAACAGGGTAGCAGAAAGCATTAAATCAAGCAAAAGTTGATGTCACTGAATGTAAAAATGCAACTATCATTTTCTGTGAATGATTGTAAATAAGCATGACAGTTTATTTAGTTTATATAATCAACATTCAACATATTTTAATGGAAATGGGAAACATCTAATGATCAAAGTATAGCGAGGCTTCAGAAATAACTTTTCATTTTTGTGAGTGAATTGTCTTTATTTTAAATCAGTATTCAATAAGTGTGAAATCAGAAGTGACGTTTGTATCTTGTTGTATTTCATCCAGTGCAACATGTAGAGAAAATCAGTGTTATAATACGCAGATTCGTTATCTGTAGCTCACTATAAAATATATATGTTATAATAATACATTTGTTTTCAACCATATAGACAAATCAAGATTAAAAGTCAGCATTTGCAACAGCGTTGAATCATCTAGTGTACTGCATTTATTTCTTATTCTAAGTATAGACAGTATTTCAGTATCTCTGGCATATTACAATGCATTATAATTATAACACATTACCTGTTTGTGAGTCTTCGACATTTAATGGCAGCTACTGTAATTAATTCCCTTTGTTACCTCGTCACCACTAACAAGAAAGTTAGTCTTAGCAGGAATAAAATGAACATGTAAAAGATGAATAACCTCACTTATTAGACATGCCAGAACATTTGTTCCTCATGTCGTATCTATGTACAGATAGTCATTTTCCTGACAAACACTTTTGTGTTGAATCTGTCTGTAAAACAATATATATGTGTGAATCTTATGAATTTCTAATATTATTTTACACTAAGAAACAAGAGGAAATATTCTTCCTTATAATGCAGACAAGTCCAGAAGAAGTATTACACTCCTTGCAAGCCAAGGAGGGAAATAGTCTTTGGGTCCGTTCAGCAGGAGTCAAATTTGTCTTATTTATTCGAAGTTAAAAAAGTCAAAAGGAAAAGTGTTTCATCGTCAGCTTTTTTCGTAGCCCATAGGGGCTACGAATGAACAATGGGGACCGTTTAGATGGGAAAGAGTGAGAAGAAATGGTCTTAATCTGTAAAGCAAGGCATTTTCTAACTTTTCTAAAATCAAAAGTTACAATAAGCGCTGTAGGTACGGACTTCGAAGTCCGTATGTATCTGGCATATCTGGAGGCTGCTGATGTCATCATTCCTTGATTAAACTCCTCTCAATGTTCCTGAGTGGTGTTTTATATATAGATATATATCCATGACCCTTAGAGTTGCAGGAACGTAGTGTAGCACAAACCCAAGCAATGGCTGGGCTGAGTGGTCATTGGTAGCACCACAGATGTTGTCTCTGAAATAACGAGCCTCCTGCCTCACCGTGGACAGGCGCTGTTGCTAAGCCTTGTATTGTCAGGTACTGTCATCAGTGTGTTATCTGAAGCAATCATGTGGTGTGACAACTTCCCAAAATCTTTGTAGCTTTGTGTTGTGTTGTTGCCTACATAACTCTAAATGGCGTATTGTATTGCAGGGCATCCTTGGCTCAGGATTTGCATTAAAAGTACAGGAACAGCATCGTCAGAAACACTTTGAGAAAAGAAGGAATCCAGCTGCCAGTCTAATTCAGGTAAATATAAAATCAGTGAAATGATAAAAATAAGTCATTTAAAGTACTTTTTGGAGCAAGTTTTATTATTTCAGTTCACAAAGTCTTGTGGCAATCATGTTACGTTAGAAATACGTTGGAAATAGTATTACGTTAGTTTGGTTACTTTCATGAAATAAGTTTGTTCAGTGATTGCTGCATGTTGCCATCATGGTGTATATAACATTTCTATGCGCAGTTTTTGAGTTCTTCTATCCACGATGAAGAAACCAAGCCAAGGATGTCAGTTGCATGCCTGCAGTTAACAAATTACTTGGAAAAATAGAATTGGTCCTTAGATAACACACTGACAGCACAGCACTCTTGCCTATATTAAGCTACTTTTCATCTACTACAGGGTTTAGAGTGCTCCAATGAGTGATACACTTGATGAAAATGAAAAGTGTCCTGCCCAGAGAATTACTTACACTATTAGTCAGTTCAAAAGCTGGAAATGTAGGCACTTGCCATTCCAAAACGTCTGAAATTGTCTGAAGTGTTTTCAGCTCCAATATTGACATGATGGTGCAGATCAAAGATTTAGAAAGATTTTGTTAAACAAAAATGGCAAAATATTTGTTAAACAGCTATTTGGCATGGGTTTTTTTCCTTAACTTATAGCCCTAGTTAAAAATGAGAAAATCTCTAAAGAATGGTTTTGCACCAAGCTTTACTCTGCTTGATACACTGAAAAAAAAGGGGAAAAGAATCTTTTAGTATCCTAGTTGGATACACTTGGGATCCCAATTGTTTTTTGCATGCCACTTACAATTCTGAAATTATCAAACCAAATAAAGAATCCGAGCATGGATATACTAGAGTTCCACAAGAAGTTCGGATAGATGTCAGGCTGTCTGAGAAGCATTCTTAAACTTAGTAAATGTTTTCCATTATTACTATTCAATTATTACTAAATACTAAATATTTGAGATTTAATATCTAATAGAAAAATTAATAAATATAAATCCACTCCTTTTGTATCTATTGTACTGTAGAATGAGTGTCTGGGATATTTTCTAACACATATTTTATAATCTACTTCTTCCAAGTTTGGTTGCCAGAGGAAAAATGCAATAGATTTAGGTTTTGGATGTAGCCCTTATTATGACAGTTTAACCAGAATATTGGTAAGACAGCACGCTAATTAAATTAAGAGTAGCTAGCTGACTGATTTCAAAAAGTGACTCAGTGGGGAAAACCAATGTGAAAAGAAGACATTTGTGGTGGGATCCCGTGATGAAGGCTGTTCAGCATTTACATGTTCTTTTTTATGTATGTTCAGCATTTTCAGTGATCTGGAAATTAATATAAAATTGCTGATGGAGATATTTGCAAATGGCATGAAGCCTTGCAGAATAGGAAATTGAGGGCAGGCAGACAGGAATGAGTCCAAGGATGATGTGGGAGACTTTACAGCATAGTATGATTCCTACCAAATGTCTTTTTAATACACCAAATACAAAACTTGATCTAGAAACAATGAATTCAGACTATTGCAAGAGGACTCTATGCTAGTAGTAGTGACTCTGGAAAGGATTTGATGAAGGATGACAAACACAGGGGAGAAAGAGTGGGAAAGAAGGGTCAAGAGCTTCATACAAGTTCCCAGTGTTACTCCAGCTGGTTTATTACAGTCCTTAGATACAGAACCAGAAAGGTAACAAGTAGGAGAAGACTGATATTATTACCACTGTGTATGTGGAAAAAGATTGCGTCCAGGACCGGAGAAAACTTCACATTCATAAACACAGGATGGGTTTGAACTGCATATCATTGTCTACTGTGACAGTGCCTGGGCTTTTTCAAATTGTCTGTTGTGGGTATTGATAATGAACTATCATGCAAATCAGTGTGCCCTAGTTTATCAGGATAATGTCTATTTTGTAATCAGTTACTCTGTAAAATTCATCTGTGCTAATTCCTCTGTTGCCATACTGTCTGCTAGAGCCTTTACGTGACTTAAAGATAGCTATGGTATCACTATAGAAAAATGTAAAGTTTCATATGGACATACTTTTCTCAATTTCTTCAGCTTATAAGAAATATTCATTGTGAATATAATTTGAACAGAGAAGTCCAGAGAGGAGGTAGTGGAACCTACAGGACTATTCAGTGTAACAGACAGAAACATAACAAATATGTCTAGCTATAAACCAAAACCAAAGAGTTTCAGATTAAAAATAATGCAGAGATTTTTGACAGTGAGAATGATCAACTAGTGGAACAATTCACAAAGTAAGTGACCGGTTCTCCATCTGTAGATGAAGACTAGATGTGTGTCTGGGAGACACGCAGTAGGAAAACACAGGGGATTAGACTCCGTACGAGAATACCTGGATGACATTTAGTGGTTGACAACATACAGGAAGCACAGATAATCAGCTAGTACAAATTAATATAGTTATGCTGACATCAAAGAAGCTGTTCCAGATTGTAAAACTGAGAAACTGTCTTACTATCTACGTGCAGTTATAAAAGTAAACAGTGAATTCATTTTCAATGCTATGCTTTGGTCACTCACCTTTGAAAAGATTTATTTTGTGTTTTTAAGCATTTAGCAGTGTTTCAAACCACAGAGAATACATCACTTTTCTTCTAAAGACTTTTTGTCTGGTTTTCATTACCATTTGCAAAATGTATTATGACACTTTCGTAACCTCAGACTGCAAGTTTGCGTGGGTGTCCCCTATGGACTTGTCACAAATAAATCACTACCATGCTTTTTTGAGCACCTGTATGTGCTGAATATCTGCTGGTGCCTCCACAAAGCCAGTAACTCTTACTTTCCCGTGTAAAGCTTACTGTGATTCACAAAAGTTTTTGTAGAATTTTACTGGTCTTTCCTTACCCGACCTAGTAGAGCGCATCCCGATCTGATCAAAAATACCCTCTCTCCGTAATCAGTGCGGTGGCATTGTCACTTCATGTTCTTGGTTCCTTTGTGCTTTTCTATTGTTTCCCCATACCAGGCTTCTTGGCGGTTTTATTCTACCGACACCAGCCGAACAAACCTGACAGCCACCTGGCGATATTATGAAAGTATTCTTCCTCCCCTCAGGCATGTATCAGTGCTATGAATGATAAAAGAAAGCCATGACTTGTATTGGTTACTAATCTGCTTTTCAATTTTTTGTTTCATCCCCTGCTCCCTCTTGCCTTGTTTTTTCTTTTTTACCATATATCCTGCACGTAGTGTGTATGGCGTAGTTATGCGGCTGATGAGAAATCGGTTTCCATTGCTACCTGGAAGCCTCATTTGAAGGCCTTGCATACCTGCAGCCCTACAAAGTAGGTACAAATATGGCAGCTGGTGCTGTTCTCTATGTCTGTTCAAGCTTATAGAGAATTACTATTTGTCTGTTTCATCTTGTTTTGTCTTCTTAAGTCCTCTCATTAAAAATTTCAACTAACAAGTCAGACCCATATTATCTCGGAGACTAGGACAGTGGGACAAATACAAATTATTGCCATTTATCTCAGCACAGGCATTAGAAACATTTTCCCAAAAACCCACTCATGTATCAAAGTTAATGCTTCACCCACTTCCAAATTATCTCTGAGGAGTTAAATATTGTTTAATGCAAAGCTTATTCCTTGATTTAATGGTATTTTTATGCCTGTGCCTCTATGCAAGGCTATAGCTACAGATCTACCTTTGTGAGGGAAGAGAGCCTCGTGATATTCTGCAGGTGAATGCACTGGGGAATTTGCTCCTTTTCTTCATAACTTCTGGTATATTCTGTATTTCCTTAGGGCAAATTATATCCTCAGTCATACCCACAGTCAGTGGAAAACGACTAAAAAGACCTGATGTTACGGTTTGGCAGACAGGAAATATTTAGATGTCCTAGTTTGGGTGAGAATTCATAGAGCACTGGCAGACCAAGACTCTTCAATAATTCAGTAAAAGATTTCCCACAAGGTAGTAAGTTGACTGAATATGGGGCACAAATCAGAAAGCAAAAGATACTCGATACAGATCAAGAAGGAGAGTGCTAAGAGCCTTACGGGAAAGCTCTGATAAGCATCCTAACTGTTGTTACTGCAGACAGTGCAAGAGAATTAGTGTTTTCTCTCAAAGCTGGGTGATGAACATCCACATGACAGTAAAAAGGTAATCAGGTGCCAAAACGCTCAGCCAAAAAGAGGTTTGGCTGGGTACCCAAAGCTGAGCTTTGAATTTTGGAGAGTTGACAAGAACAGAACCATACGTGATCCATTACCACAACCGTAATTCCAAAATGCTCCCAACAGAAAGGGGCTTTTAGATTAAAAGTTATATGGAATATTGATTTTTGACATACACAAACAGGTTGAAGGCAACATTGGTACAAAGGGATGGATATAAAACTACATAATTAATGAAGCTGTCTCCCACCTAAAATACTCTAAAGTATCACTGTCCCTCAAAAGTGCATCTACTTGTTATTTTAAATAAACGTATTGCTGTGCTATCCTAAAATAAAACCGTTTTATTCACCAGAGGTAACTTTATCTAATAAGAGCCTACAGCTTTCTGTTATATATGTGTCAGCAATGCATTTTGCCTAAGTGCTTTGCCAACTCAGTCTGCAGTGGTATGTACTAAGCATGTTATGCATGTCTTAAGACAACTGAAAAGTTTCTTTTTCAGAAGCGTTGTAGTTATGAGTCTTGCTTGAATGTTTTTGTGGTTGCAACGTACCGTGTGTGTTGTACACTAATTAACATGCCATATATGTTTATCATATATCTAACATCGTCTGTAACTAAGTAATGTGATTACTATCTGCATAACAAGTATGTTTTTCCTTCCCACCCCCTGACCTGAAGAAAAGAACAAGGGGAAGCTGCTAGCAGGTTTGTAGCTTCTTTTATTTCTTTTATCTGTGAAATCGCTGCTTCTTAATGGTTTTTAAGATGTGTCAGGTTCACTAGGTTCAATGAACTGTAACTGTTAACAGATAATAGTCACAAACTGCATTTTTTTCAGCTCCTACTGATAGACTAATGCTGCTGAAATTTGCTTCTTTGTCAGAGTTTTCATACGGAAAAACTAGGCAATTTTATTTTGCTAGCCGTATGTTTTAACGTTGCTGGGGAGCTCAGTGCGAACAGTAGCGGAGTAGTGAGTGGAGCAGACCCCCCAGACCCAGCTCCTGGGAAAAGATGTGGCCCCTGGCTGCTGTCTGCAGACCTGCTCGCAGTTTCCAGGAATCGCAGTGAAGGTTACAGGCATATACTTGAATTTGGCTTTGCAAACAGGTCCCCGCAGTCCTGTGTCACAGGGGAGGACACCTCGACAGGGCTGGTTGGATGTCACCTTGGCAAGAGTCAGTACTGCCCTGAGCGAGCATCCTCAAGGCTTCCTCAGTGCCATGTCTCCCTGTTTCCTAACCTTTTCCTGCCACCTCCCCCTAAGGAGCATTTGGGAGATGGCGAGTGGGGAGAAAGCACCACTGCAGTGGCTTACCTGGCAGCCTCACATCTCTCCTTAAATAAGCCCCACCACCGCCAGCCGGGAGGGCAGGTGGCGTTACCACCCAGCCTGGATACCGACTGAGGACCTACAGCACTAGGTCCTAGGTGGGTTGCCATTCTACCTGGATGCCTACAGCACGCAGAGGCAAGCCTTGGCAGGGCTATCCTCGCTGGGTTAAGCCCTGGAGATGCACATCCTAAGGCAGTAAAGAGGAACTGCTGCTTTTTGTTGTGCTTACAGCTTAAATCCTTAGGGACAGAAAAGAACACGGTGGCTACAAGAGAACTGACACTACCCCCAAGACTCCAAAAGCTCACACACAGTCAGGGGTGTAATACCTTCACATTGATTACCCATGTCCCAGTTCCACTTTCCAGATTTCTCCTCTGGCACCTGACTCCATCCTTGTCCCCAAATGTACCCACAACTGCTGTTAGTGTTTCAGTAACTCCAGGGGACTGCATTTGCTCTGAGATGTCCCTCCAAAGCACTTCACCTGCTGTCAGTTCTGCGACTTTTTCATATACGTTACCTCCATAGGCTTGCTAGCAGCATACTGATGTCATTAAATTGTTACAGCCTGACCAAAACTTTTTGCACTCGCCAGCCACATTTCCTATTCCTTCAACAGCAGCATTTAAAATCAGCTTCAGCTTTTTTAACGGTGAGACTGAAGTTGGCACTAAATGAGCACGTACCTCCACAACAGTGATTTATGCAGAGGGGAGAGGTTCTTGCCAGTTGTACCTGCGAGCGCTTAGACAGACAAATTTACTTACAATAAGTACAAGCTAGATGCAAAACCAAAACCCCAGCTATCAAATTTATATTACATGCTCCATGTTAGTGATAAGTGTTGTGATTTTAAAAGTAGTCAGTGATTTAGCCAGATTTTTTAAACTTTGTTTTCACTGAATGAAAGATGTTTGTCGCTTCTGAAACTTGTAACTAATATGTGCACTGCTGCAAATTAGTGTGGGTATAAAAATGAACTAGTCAACTCCTGAGATCCCGGTCTACAGTAAAAACCCTACAGACCACTCAGTGCCTTTTAAAAAAGGTGTGTTTTGTCGGTGGCTGTTTATCGTTCTTATGCTGATACATTGCTGTATGTTTGTATCACTTAAAATACATGTGGTGTGTGTGGTCTTTTGTGGTAAAAGTGGAAATGCAAACTGCTGCAACATACTTGGAGATAACTGTCCTCGACTGTTTAATTTCTTTCTTACGGCAATGCTGAGTGACTTGCATGGGATGCTATGTGAACTAAGTAAGCTGCTTCTTGTTTCACTCTCTAAATGAAGATGTGTTTGCACATGTAGTGCATTGGATTGCTTTCTGAATATGCTCTTTGCTCTCTACTCCTTTCTAATAACAGTGGGGAAAACCTTTTCTTACTTTAGGTAAAATTAGTTATTTTCTTTCCTACCAAAATGACTGATATTTACAGAAATGAATTCCTGCATTTTGTCATGTATAGACCTACCTAGTCTTTCATTAGGTAACTAAACGTTGCTGTGCAGAGAGAGCTGTGCTTATGAGGCTGTAGCTTCATGCTGATTTTAAGGAAACTATGTATGTTGTATTTCTCAAAATACACAAGTATTCTAATTAAACATTTATCAAAAGTAATGGTAGACAACCTCTCTGATGTATCCATGCTGTAAATGATATATTTCTATAAGAAGCCTGTATGTTAAATTCTTCCTATCTACAAATATGCACACTGAATGCAAATAATACTTACTGTTATTCAATTATACAATGAGGTTGAAATTCTTCCTGTGCAGGAAACTAGATCAAGGCTGATGAATCTTACAACATCCTGAGAGTATAAGCAGTCTTAAAGCTCTGTGTAGGTTATGCACTGGGTGTCTGCAAAGAATGAATGTCACCCATCTAGTGTTGTAACTAGTGAGCCTGGGTATGAATTCCCTGTTCAGACAACTCTTCCTCTACAATAAGGAGGAGTTTTGCCAGTATAGGAGCTTGGGGGAAAAACTGCTCCCTGCTCTGAGGGAAACAAGTAAACTGTACTCTGGAATTCTCTCTACCTCCTATATCGTATCTGTTTCTAAAAATAGATTCAATGTAAACTCTCTGCATGCGCCATATGAGAAAGAAATTGCCAGTGATGCAGAATCTAACTCGAGGTGGAAAACCTAACCCCTTACCTAGCAGTGGAATGCCTAGTAACATGGTCCTCTATCTCCCCTCACTCCTAGTAAGCTTTGTAGTAATAAACAGAAGCTCTTCAGGATGTACACCCCACGGAAACATAGGTATTCAGCATCCTGCCTATTCACATGATGTTTGAGAATGCCAACTAACATCAGGTGCATGGTTTGTTTACTTCCCCTCCTTAGTGCTTTAAAGTTCCTTACTTCTCCAAAGGAGGTTTCTTAATTTATTTATTTTTTAAGTGCTTGTAATTAACTTGTTGCTTGTTGCCTGCAATGACATTAATACAGTGGCAATAATACCAGTTCTTTGAAACTCATCCGGTCGGACAATTGCAGTGTGCAGCACGCCGCGGTTTGCCGAAGCCTGGTTCCCCTTCTCTGCCTGAGACTTGAACTTTTGGAATGCATCACCCTGCAGAGATCTAAAACTGGGGTTGAATATTTGGATAAAGACATCTCCCCAAGTCCAAGAGGATTTTTGTAACCACGGCAGTTGAGTTCTCCATCTGCTAATTAGTGGGGAATATTGAGCTGTAACCCGTTAGGCAATACCAGCAGTCAATATGTGCAATTGTTGTTGAGAAGAATCCCCTTGGACACAGCCTGTGGAAGCTGTGCCTGCATCTTGTACAGGAAGGTAGAGGAATGCATGTGAAATCAACCATCTGCTTCAGCTGAATTCTGTGGAAATTGTGTCTCTTACCAAAAATGGTAATTCCTAGATGGATGGATCTTACTTACGGGGAGAAACCCTTGATTTATAACTAAAGCTTGCTACTTTTTTTTTAATATTTTTAAAAAATAATTTAAAAGACAATAGAAATCCAAACTGATGATAGAAAATGCAGATAAAAAATAGTTTCTCTTCATCTGGAAACTGTTTTGATAAAGGAAAATATACACAAAACCCATGAACCTTATTTTTTTAATTTTTTTTCTGTTTGACAATTGAACCTTAAGACATTATGTCCCTGAAATTCTTGTTATTACTCATTGAAGGTATGAGATATAACACTACTTTCTTGGGTTCATGCTCCTAGCATGAGACTGGTGGAGAAGTCTTGACTGAACTTCAGTTCTAAACGTTCTATGCATTGCATTTGCGTTTGTTCAACTTAGCTTACCTTCAGCAACGCCGTCTGTAGGCTTGGTAAGAATCAACATCTGTATTTATTTGAAGACAACTGTTGAAAATTGGCACGTACATTTGATTGCTGTTGTTGGTCATGGGTGATAATTTTTGTCAGCTTTAGTTTCTGCCTCAGTTCGAGATTCAAAGCATTCCCCCGCACCCTCCGGCCCTACAGTTACTTCTGATTCTTTTCAATTTCCTCCAGTTCCCACTTCCACCAGCCTGCTCAATCTGAAAAGCAAATTGTAAACTGGGACTAGTAGCAAGCAGTAGTAGGCTGTAGCAGTGCAGGGTATAAACTTGACCAGAAATGTAGGAAGGTAGGCAGGGAAATAGGGGAGTGGTAGTAGGAGGCAAAGAGATGCTCAGTTAATCAAAAAGTATAGGAGGATGAGCCATGGAAGACAGAGGGAGCTGTGAATAGGGGAGAGGAAATCAAAGGTTTGTAGGCATTTGTCAATTAAAACAAAATCTTTTCAAGCCTAGTCTTTTGGTCCAGCGGAGAAGCGTTTGTTCCTCTGCAGTGAAGCTACACTGACCTCTAGTGTCATTAAACACCTATTCCTTCATAAATCAAAAGTGGAAAAGAGAA
This sequence comes from Rhynochetos jubatus, assembly GCA_027574665.1. Lineage (NCBI taxonomy): Eukaryota > Metazoa > Chordata > Aves > Eurypygiformes > Rhynochetidae > Rhynochetos > Rhynochetos jubatus. The sequence goes on along the minus strand of CM050650.1, from coordinate 92,848,891 downwards.
TTAAAAAAAAACCAAAGACATAAGAACTAGAAAGTCCTTTGCTATCCCAGGGAAATGAACGGCTCATGCATGTACTGACGGGAAGAATAAGCAGCAAGATCCTACAACTGACCTTCCAGAAGGCAAACAAGTAGAGAAAAGTCACTTGCTGCTTTCCCAGAGGTGCCAGTTGTAATTGATCTCCACTAAAAGATGCTTCAAAGCTCCAGTGTTGCTGATATCAATATATTCCACAGCTTGCAACCTGCAAGAATAGAGGAGCAGTAGGTCCAAAGAGATTACCATTGCCATGGAAGATTGTCATAGAAAAGAAGTATGTGTATATATATGATTGTGTGTATATACCAATCTGGGGTAAAGCATGTAAGGTACAAGAAATGATGGACAGACAGACATCTGAAAGAATGCAGAGATGACTGAAGATAGCTGTGGTTCTCTCAGATCCTTGTCATTTAGTTCTGATTCATGAATATGTGTAATTTTAGAAAGCTTTTAGACACCCATTTTCCTCATTCTTTCTCATGGTTTTCACCTTTTTGATCAACATTCAGCTTAAAGTTTGGGAGTACTCACAGGGATGTGGGAATTTCCAATGTCCATTAACAGGTTTACGTTAATTCAAGGGATTTCCTTTCGATATCATGTAAAAAGAGAGGGGGAAAGGGAAGAAAAATACAATAGGCTAGGTCCTGCAAGAGGTGAAGGTGGACAGTGCTAATCCAACCAGCATTAAATCAGAGTATAAGGCCCCAAAGGATTCAGTGGTTACTAATTCAAGTGCAGAATGCCCAAAGATGCTTGAAAGGGGATGAAATTACCTCAATTCTGTATCTCTAACACCACCTCTACCACTATTGCAACCAAGAATCAAGAGCCGGGAACTATATAGCCTATAAGGAAAGGGACTTTCCCTGGGGGAAAAAGCCTGGTCAGGGTGCCCCTGATTCAGCTATTCCTTCATGATCTGTTATTTATCATATGCAGAAGAGCCCCATGGCAGCGTGCTACCCAGGACAGCAGCTTTCTTCTCCCAGGCATGAATCCTCCGCTGCTGCAAGTCATACAATTTGACCGAGTAGGACCCAGTGACATCAGGAATATTTCCCACCAATCTCAGAATAGGAACAGGGATCCAAGAAGCGAAGAACTGCTATAACCAGTGTCTCTGGAGAAACTCTCAGGATGCAAAATAGAGTTTCCAAACCACGCTTCCTCCAGGAGCTGCGTTTTTCTTCACGACGCAGCATCCTCCGCATGGACCCTTGGCATGCCATTACATTGCCATTGCTACAAAGCAGATTTCTTTTTTTTTTTTCTTTAAGTATGAGGTCTGCGTTTTAAATTAATATTTTCATTCTCAGTGTTGCACTTTTGAAAAATGTCTCTAGTACAGATGAAGTGTCTACTGTTCCTTTCACCATTGCCTCATTGCTTTGATTTGGAGAACTAAAGATATTCAGGTTAAGTAGCCATTGTGTACCATTCAGCTTTTATAAATGAAATAACCGTGTGTACAAATAATTTAAAGGCAGATGTTGCTTTCATTAGTACAAATTAATTGACAGAACAGAATGTATGCTTTATTTTTTTTTTTAATTTTAATTTTTATTTTTAGTTAATGGGATTATAAAATATATGGTCCATATTGATTTGGTTTATGGATATTTTATCAATTTTCCTTTCATTTTAATTAGTGCAACAGGAGGAGAGCAGTCCAGAAACTTTTTTACTCTAATATTTGTCACAAAAAATTATAATTTGATTTCATGCTTCAATAGTAAACACAATTTGAGTCATAAGAGGAGTTAAAAAAAAACACGAGGGACACATGCCTAGGAATAATATCTGTAAGGAGAAGTCCATTTTGATTCTGTTGCTCATGCTGCATAATATGACAGTGCAATAATGTGGTTAATAAATACTTTACAGCTTACATTTTCATTAAGTTGCAAAAGATTCCTGAGCTGAAATGTAATTCAGTCTTGAAATGTAAGTTGTATTGAAAATTAAATTTTAGAACTCCCTCTTTTTTTTCAAATACTAGGTTCTGTGGGTCTTTTGTATTGCATATGCAACAGCACACAGTACTGCAGGTCTGGGTAACAATTTGCAATGGAAATAGATAACATTTCCAGCACCATGATGTGTTTATTTCAACAATTGCTTACTTTGGGCAAGGGAAGAAGGGGATTACATTCTGAAATTATAGTAAAGGTATTCTTTCAAGTGATTCAACATGCCATATAGAAATACACTTACCTAATAATCTTTCTATTGATGTGCTCATTTTTTAGCATTCTTGAAAATTATCTCATTATAAGCTTCCCAGCATGTGCTTTGCCTGCTACAAACTGCATCCTTTCTGCTCTCAGTGATATTTGTACTCAGAATGAAATGCTATGCTATGCTGTGCTGTGCTATGCTATGCCATGCATGGACAAAGATATTTGATTATCTCAACATTTCTCAGCCACAGAAGTTTGTAACTACTTTCCATTTCATGTAATTGCATATTAACACTGTATTTTCAGAGTGCAGTAGGTTAAACACCAAAGAACCACATAGTCCATGTTATCATTAGTTAATTATTAGCTGCGGAATTCATTTATGTTGAAAATATCTTATGGGCATGCTGAAGTTAAATGCAAAGACTCTGAGAGTACTGGAAAGTGTCTTGACTTCAAGTACAATTATAATTTCCAGGTAGGCAGTCTTTGCTGTGGGTGTTTTAAAAGCACCTCTAAAGCCTATGCCAGGGCCTTGGGACTGGAAGACGCAGTAGCACCGTACCATGAGCAGCTACTACGTTGCTCCCATCATCTCTCCCCTTGCAAGAGCAGGATCACTGATCAAGATCACCATTCCCCTGCGCAGGCGACTGAACTTAATCCTGTAGATAAAATGAGGATTCTGAATCTTGGCAGACTTTCTTTCTATTTCCCCCTTGTGCCTTCTGCTACAAGAAAAGAGAAACTAAGGCAAAAATGTTAAATAATGAAAAAGCATAGGCAGATGGTCACAGTGATCACAGGATGTTCATCAGATGTGTTTGAACATGAGCAAAGGTAATTTAAGCACTGGGAAATAGAAAATCTACATATCCCACTTTTAGCTGACTGGTGAGGAGGATTACAAACCCAGCAGAGAAAAACAGCTTAGAATTGGCCAACTAGAAGAGCACAGGGCCACCATTGGTACAGCAGTCACAGTCATGAGCTGTACCTGTCCTAAAGCGCCTGTCCGATACCACCCGCAGGTAGTCAGCTCCCAGCTTCGTCTCCAGCAATGCCTGTCGTGAGCACACAGCCTATCATTACATTTCCATTGATCCATCATCACGCCATTTCTTGGATGTTTTGTTAGTTTCGGTTTTTGTCTGGTCCCAGTAAGTGCTGTAACAAGGAAATCTGGATATGAGTGATCACTAACAATGCATATGGAATGTTGGAAGTGCCACATCTTGAAAATGCATGAAAATACTAACAGTATTTTTGCCTGTTTAAAAAATAAATAAATAAACAAACAATACTACATGGCATGCAGTAATAATAGAATACATTTTGTTCTTGTTTATCTGAAGAGATGGCCAGAAATGCACTGAGTTGGGCTGACTAAGATAGGGAATAAACCTATTTAATATTTAAGCAGTAGAAAAAAATCTTAGAGACTAATCTATAATAATTGGGTGAAATTTGTTTCTATTTCTTAATTTTAATTTCCTTTACAAGGGTATTCTGTACAGTAAGATAGACTGCCATTGATAATGCCTCTATCAAAAAACAATTCTATCAAATCAGTTTCATTCCCAAATGAAATATATTCAATGAAAATGAAAGTGTGTAAGAAATAGATTCATACTATTGAGAATTTTTAGAAATTACTTTTGGTTAGCATATGATAGATAAAAGAAAGAGAGTGGAGGAACCATGAAATAAAATATATTTCTCTTCTTCACAGTCAAAAGCTAAGTTTTAAGGAGCGGGTTCGGATGGCCAGCCCACGAGGTCAAAGTATAAAGAACAGGCAGTCTTCAGTCGGAGATCGCCGGTCACCAAGTGCCGACATTGCCACCGAGAGCAGCCCAACCAAAGTCCAGAAGAGCTGGAGCTTCAACGACCGAACCCGCTTCAGGCCCTCGCTGCGGCTGAAGAGCTCACAGCCCAAACCCGTGGTCGACGGTAGGAGCTTTTCATGCCCTGTTTGCCGTTGTGCCTACTCACGCTCTTGCACACCTGAACTGTGAATGCGACCCATTTGTGGAAGGCAAAAAGAATTGTTATTTGGGGGCAGAGACACAAGAAAGCTATAGCCTGCTCCAAAGAGCACGCCAACAAGATCGGTTTTTTCTTTAATAAGAAATCTTCTGTCAGTGGTGCATAGAGTACAAGTGGCGGAAAAGGGGGTCACTATGGAAAATCGGAGGTGGGCTAAATACATCGCACAGATTTAGCTGCAGAAGCTCTGCCGTCGTGGCCCCTCCCCCATGGTGGGGCACAGCTGCTGCCCAAACCTGCTGCCTCTCGCTGGTGGGCCAAGCACAGTGGCCAACGCCACCCTGCCTGCGCCTTTGCCAGCCGAGAGCACAGCTACGGCACCAGCCCTTCGGGCAGAGGAGCTTGCCGAGGAGCTGTGAAGTGCCATCATCTGCCACCAGCTGATACGGCACTGGGTGATTTAAGTTTCACAGGGTTGTCACCAGTTTGGTAAGGCAGGTGGCTTCAGCAAACAAAACCAGAGTAATTTCTTTTATGTTATTGCTTTCTAAGGGGTATTTTAGATGCAGGAAGGACTCCTAACATGTGAAGAAGTGCATCTTTGTGGAAGTGGCTCCCTGACCCCACAGCAGGCAAGAGCATAGCCTTTCCCAGACACTGCCTTCCATGGTGCCCCTCTCTCTCCCTTTGCTAGCCAAGGCACTCTCTGGCATTGAACTAGCCAGTGTTCAGGCAAAGCTTGCCAAAACAGAGACAGTGACTCCCCTAACCAGGGAGCACCAAAGCAGGTGAAAGCAGCCCCTAGACAGGCAGGATCCAAGAGCACCGAGCGAGCCTGACCCTTGTAAGAGACAGGTCCTGCACCGAAAGATGGACTCATACAACTCTGGGGCTACTGCTGCCCCAGTGGGTTTGGATGTGGGTTTCTCCATTCACATTTTTCCCAACTTACGAACTTTTTGTTCTTTCTTCTGGGACCCCCAAGTAGAAAATAAGGGAAACATTGGCTACAACAGGAGGACCTTGACTGTATGGGAATGGTGCGATGTAAATCATTTGATCCAAGTAAAGAGTTATAACTTTAAACTCTTTCTACACTGACAATAATGCATGTTACATTCAACAATTATCGTAAAACTAATTAGACAGAAGTGCGATTTTGGCGTCTGCTTCCTTTTTAAGAGCACACAGTATCACAGGCATGTAGGTTGCAAAATACCCATTGAACTGAAATGCCTCATCGCTCAGCTGAGGACGTCCTACACAGCACATTTCTTCAGGAAAAGCCTGGGTAAATAAACATTTCCTGGAGGGCAAACAAGACAAACCAACAGTGTTTGCTAAGGTCATCATTCCAGGCCAGCCCTCCCCCATGGAGATCTCTCAGATGCACAAATCCTGATTTTGGCTGCGCTACAGTGAGCTACTGAGATGTACCAGCCACCAGGCTGCTCTCCAGGTCACTCCCCACTCCTCGCTCCGTTCTGGGGCATGGGCTCTGGCTCGTGTCCCGCGGCAGCTGCAGCACAGGGTCTGTGTGACGCTGGCCAGGGTCTCACACGGCCGTGGAGCTGGGACAAGGCCATGTGCTCCACAATGGGAAGTGAGAAATGCTCTAGGTATCAGAGTGGAGTTGAAGCTACCCTGTCTAAATTTAGGCTTCCTACGTAATCACTTATATAGCACAAGTATCTCCCCAAAACCATGCCAGAAGTGATTTCATATGTTAAACCCCCATAACTCACACTGTGCCTGGAAGTGACCTAAGAAGAGACTAATTTGTTGAGCGCACTCCTGGGGTATCAGCGTCTCACTTCTGCTTCAGCCCTGCAGCCTGCACCTCACTCCAGCATCCGTCTGGTTTTCCAGAAGCCTATTTGTCACAGAAACATTTCCTCAGTGTGTCCTCTCTTTTGTTCTGTATGTATTGTCGTTAATAGCAATGATTTGCACAAGAAGATCCTGTTCTTTCTTATTGTCTCCTTCTCACGGAAAAGGTGGCATAAACTGCACCTTGGGTATAACTGTAGATCAAAGATAACCACAACAACAGAGCAGGCATTGCTGTGCGTAAACCCTTAAAGATCTTCCTGCTCCTTGGGGCAAGCACAGCCTGTTTCCTGGTCAGTGGTTTTCAGCTACTAGTCCACCCTTAAGAACTGGAGCCAACAGATACGACCAATTTCTCATCCACAGCAGAAGGAACAGCTTCCATTGTCTCCAGTTTTTCGGCAAATGCCAAGTTTCCACTCTGGGACCTTATCCAGCTACTTCTAGGACTGGTATCATCAGAGAGATGTCCAGTGTGCTCGCTGCTGAGAGGCAGCTCCCTGCTGCCTTACCCAGTCCATGGCAGGAAAAGTCATGCACTACCAACCTTGATTTTGCGTGTGTGTGTGTCACCAATTTCATAGTTTGATATGCTTTCTGCATTTGGCAGCTCAGTGAAAAGGATTTAGAGATGCTGTATGTAGTTTAGAACATCTTGCATTTTTCACTGGATAAAAATACAGTATTTGCAGCATTTTATTAATATCTCTCAGTTGCCAGGTTCTCCAGTTTCCTCCTTGAGATATTCTCTGGCCAAATGATTAATTATTTTGATGGATTGATCTTCAAGACAAACTAGAAGCCACCCCTTTCTGGATGAAAGTCTGGACACAAAGCAATCCCAGTGAACAGCCAGTCCTTCTGGTGATTCTTAGCTCTATGTAGTGTGTTTGGCAGGGAATAAATGACATTTGCAATAGACCTTTTGGACAGTAACAACATAGTACTGGGTACCCAGTCCAGCATCAAAACTTTATATCAGTGATCTAATGAGAAAAGAATAAACTCCGACTATGAACTTCCCTTTCCAAAAGAGAAGAGACTCAGGTATTTGCTTGATTTTTCTTTCAGTGTATGGGATTTGAGGTTGTGAATGATCATCCATTAGCACAGGCAGAGGAGGAACTACCTCGCTATGAAGGTGAGGTGCACTGAACTCTGTGTAAAAATAAAGCAAAGAAACAACTGTGTAAGTAGAAGGTTCAGAAAGGAAGGGAAATTGTTAGCACAGAGGATGATCTAAGGCAAATAGATAGTCAACACAGCGACTTTGGAGGGCTGACTGAGTTCTGATAAAAGACATGGTTGTTATCTGGGCCAAAACCATCAGAAAGAGACTGCTGGAAAAACTAAACATTAGCAATTAGAAACTGCCCAGTAAGGGGAAGTTTCTAATCCAGCCAGGAGCTTATGGTGGCAGCAAAGAGGCTAATGTGATTGAAAATGTAGTCTTCCTCTTTGGCTACCGGGTGACAAAAGCTTACTAACGCTCCCCTGCTGGGTATTAAAATCACAGAAGGAGAGTTTCTTGGCAGCGAGCAAAACACTTAAGCTGGCCACAGGTATCTCCCAAAAGGATTTTGGCATGGCAGCCTTAGAACAGTATGATCAAAACTGTTGCACAAATGGCTTTATTTATGGGTAGCAACAGTCCCTTGAAACTGCCTATAAACCATTTATTGCTATTGCCAAAGTGGGCCTGGCTGGCAGTGGCAGCAACTATTTCAGCTACATATGTGCATTTGCAAACAGAATGCAAACCTGAGATCTTCGGTGGCGTGGCTGCAGTTGCTTTCTGGAGCATTTAACAACAGCGCAGGGGAGTGAAACTGAAAATCAAGACTTATATAATCTGATTTTAAATCCATAATCAGTCTCTGGTGACACGTGGTTCACAACTGCTTCTTTTTGAAGAGGAGACCCCGCACAAACTGACGAAGGTGCCAGGATGCTGTATTTCCAGTCTCTGTTAGCAGTCTAAAAGGGAGTTATCAGGACCAAGCTGTTCAAAAGGAAATCTTCACCAATCAAGAATGGCAAATAGTGAAGCTTTACAAAGCACACACTTAAAAGGATATAAGAATCGCATAGGGTCATGCAAGAGGCTCCCCTAAAGGGATGCCACGCCACATGGGTGAAGGTGCTGCCTGACTTTGGGACCACATGCAGCCACCCCTGTACCTGTACGCAAAGGGAGGGAGGAAACACCTCTGGCCCCAAGGCCCCCTCAGGCAGGGCAGCTCGTGTCCCTGCTCCAAAACCAGGGTAACCACAGCCAAACTGCCCATGGGGAACAGCCCCTGGCACATGAGAATACCCACTGTCAGGGGCCAAACCTGTCCCAGGGTCTAGTACAGGAGGTCTCGTGCCTTTGCTTCAGGCTCTGTGCCCATGCCTTGCAGTATGTAGTGTAGATCCAGTCATGGAGACTCGCCTCACGAAATCTCTCCTTTGCAGACACTGGTGTTTCTGTCCTGTTTTGGTTTTGGGTTTTTTTCTGCTTCCCTCATTTTCTGAGGAACAGAACCTTTTCTCCTTAAATCATGCTCCCATCTTGCACCACCACAGATGAAGCAGTGAGCTGATATTATGTTGTGGATGCAGTTCTCAGTGGGGGACCAAAATGCCCTATTATACTTATTTTCTACTGTCCCATGCTTCTAAGCCTCTGCATGAGTTATTGTGCCTTTACTGTAACCTAGAGACATTGTGTAGCTTTTTGAATAAAACATCAAAAGCGTTCAGCACTGGAGATATTACAAATATATTTCATTTGATTAATTAAAATGAACTCTCTAAGGAAATATTTGATTTCTTGCACCATCCCTGAACATTATACGCTCACACGACCTCTAGCCTTTCATTCCCTACTGAGTATTTGCACAAAATCCTCAGGGTAGAGTATATTATAAGAGCCATGGAAAGAATGCAGTTGTGCATTTCAGCCCCCATGTCCTCAGTTACTACCATGTAATTTATGTATTGCAAAAATGACAAGTGTTCCTTTTGGTAGCACAAACATCTTGACCTTGTATAAGGTTCATTTGATGTGGTGAAGGTCCTTAGTTTGTTTTTTTTTACATCGCAGTTACCTTATATTTTCTGATTCAAAATGAAGTTGCATGGTGTCAAAACAAAGCTGCTCAATTTGTGTAAGCCTCATATGATGGGTCTAAATGACATTTTATTAGCAGTATATCAATTTGTGCTAGACTGGAGATGTATTTTCTTGTGATTGTGTGTCTGATGCTAGAGCTCTCATTTATTACCTTTGTCACTGTAATTAATCAAGATCTGGCATTCTGATCTAAGTTCCAAGCCATTTTTCCATTCTGTGTAAATATGTGCAGGCCGTTGCTTTTGAGGCATTATTTTAGTTTATTCCAACCAAGTCCTGGCCATATGGGCCCATAACTTAGTTTCTTTGTGATACATCCTGAGGAACTTGCTGTGCCCTGTTGCTCGCTGGACTGAGCACTTACTCAGTGGTCATAGGTGAATGATTAGCAAGCTCAGCGCTGTGAGGGACAGCAGCAGACCACCACACAGACGTATGATTTGCATGGATTTCAGATAACCTCACCTGCAGTGGCGAGTCAACCAATGAGTTAAGAAGTCCTTGTGAAAGGACCCTCATCAAACTTCCCAACCACTCGCACCAAATCTGAAACGTTTGAGGAATGTTTTCATTTTTATAAAACATTGTTGGGGAAATCCTTCATGGCTTTTTAAAATACAGGAGTCTCCTGTGGCTACCTGAATCTGAAGCTGCCATCCTCCTCTCTCGTTTTGCTCATGGCTACAGCCTCCTTCAAACACAGGACCTGGAAACCTCCCAGGGTGCAGGACCTCTGTAGATCTTATGGAATGTCAGACGTCATATCAACTGACGTGTGCTACAAGTTCTCGCAGGGAGACAGTCAATTAGGTGTGACACGTAGCTCATTAGTCCACACTTCTACATCTTATCACATGTATGTGCAATTTCTTTTACACTTTTAAGCTTGCATGCAGTGTATATAAAATAGCAGGGATGTGTATCTAAACATACACTGGAATTATACATTTATAATCACCTAGCATTTTTCTTTCTTACTATTCTCACATGGCCATCTAAACTGGCTGGCTAATGTACCACTATTTATAATAAGATCAGCCATTTTAACTGCACAATTATTGTGCGTATAATGAATTGGTTTTAGAAAGTCTCCTGGTCCTCCATATCATCACTCAAAACGGAAAGGTCTCCTTTTTAATTAAGTAGTGGGAGCTGTTCCATGAAATATTGCCAGTGCAGAAAATTTTTGAGAGGTTAAATAATAACTAAAGATAATTGAGTGTTGTTAGAAAGGAATGCTAGAATTTTAGATATTTGGAACTCGCCTGCATATGATAACTAATATAAATTAGGTTTCTGACCTCAAAAAATTGCACTTACAAAGAAAGGAGACTAGATAATTATATCCAGAATCTGTACAAAAACTTTCCACTAATCCTGTCTTCCATTTTGGCCAAATCTGGGCTTTTTTACAAATGCTTTCACATATAAAATGTCGTTAGGGATATTCTTTGTGATATTTTGCTTCATACTGCACTGTTGCTACTGAATTCCCGTTGTGCTGTCCTCTTCTCTGTCTGGTAAGTTTTGCCTTTTTCAGGAGAAAGACAAGGGAGAAAGAAAGGGGCTATGCATACAGCCCTACTGCACTCCTCTGAGGTACTGCCTGCAGGGTAGAGACTCGGCTCGTGCAGAAGGGAAAGGGAGCTCCTACAAGCTCCTGCAGAAGTGCTTCTCCTTCCAGGAGCAACCAGTTTCTTTCTTTTCCTGAGAAATGGCTTTCCAGCATGTAAATGGGAACTGTTTCATAGAAGCTCCCTTAAACAATGTTTTCCAATGTTGTCAGCTGTATTCCCTGTCTTAATTTTGCCGCTTGAATACTGTTGTGTACTACAAGGGATTTTTTTATGATGTTCTAGACAAATGTTAAGCATCTAACATAATATGCACATCATGGAAGTTTACTTGTCCTGTCTCCTTCCTTCTTTCATGATTAGAAGAAAGCTTTTCCTTTTTTTTTTTTTTTTCCCAGGGATCAAGGAAATAAATACATGATTTACTCCCTTGGGCCTTCTTTTTCTGGCCTCTGCTCCTGAAAGCATGTAAACATGGGCTGTTGCCTTTCCCTGTTTGGGGGGGTTGGGTGTTCTTATCATTAAGTGTTTGATTAAGTTCCCTCCTAATTAGTGTTGCTTTTTTCAGTTGATTTTTCCGATGGAGCTTAGCAAGTAATCACAGCAAAACGATATATGTGAACTCTGTACTGAAAAAGAGTCAGCTTGTTGTTTTAAAGCAAAGGAAAATTTGAAAAAAAAATCACTTCTAGGGGTAGTGAAGGGAATTTACACAGATTCACAGATTCACAGGGTGTTAGGGGTTGGAAGGGACCTCTGGAGATCACCTAGTCCAACCCCCCTGCCAGAGCAGGATCCCCTAGAGCAGATCACACAGGAACAAGTCCAGGTGGCTTTGTATTTGTATTCGTGGTTCAACAAACAGGAAAATAATGAGAGCTTCTGAAGAGGTGAGAAGTTTCATGAAACAAATTCAGTCAAAGGCACTAGGCTGAGGCACATTTTATTCTGGTAAAGGAAAATTGCATGAATTGTATAGATATAAACCATGAAGATGTTCATACTTAGAATCATTTTTGAGGGAAAAAAGTAACTGAGGTTTTGTGAAACATTCCGTGCATTATGACATTTGTGGAAATACTATAAAATACATACAGAGTATCTCCAATTTTTAGAGACTATAGGCTAAATCCCCAACTCCCCACAGCAAATGCCCAGGTGAAGAAACGTACTTCAAAGGCAGTGTAAAGCTGAGTGAAATGCACCCACCTTGTAGGCATCCTCGGCATTACCCAGAGCAGCATAACAGAGGCCCTATGTTGCCTGCAAAAGAGGCTAAAAGAACAGAATAATGAGAGTATTAAGGTGCCAGCAGTTGCTTCTTGAACAAGAGGGGTCATCTGAGCTCTGCAGCCACTTAAGAGCAAGGCAGCTGCCTGGGCACCCCTGCTGCAGCAGGCCTGTGTATTGGCATCTCCCGCAGGGACAACCAGCCCTCCAAATGCTTTGAATTTATGTTTCACTTTACTTGCCCAGAAATTAGATGCACTGAATTCTCCACTCCTTTTCTTTCTGACTATCCGTGCAGAAAATGAGTTTGGAGATGAGCGTGTCACGTTGGGGTGCCCTGCACTCCTGCCCAGGGCAGCCAGAGCAGCTCTGTGCTCCGATGAGCCTGCCGAACGGGGTGGGAACAGGGGTGGAGATGCATTATGAATTGTTGAGACTTCAATTCCCAAGTTAACTCTAGATTATGAATGCTAGTTATAAACTATGGCTTGATGAAACTCAGCACCTGTGAAAATTAGGCCACCATCCATTTTCCTCCTTGAGTCATGCATTACAATGAAAATCAATCAGACTCTTTTTCCAAATCAGTGCTTTTTTTACCGAGTTGACACAACACAGTGCTGTAACATGAATAATTCAGTCATATGCAGATTATCAACTTCAGGCACGTATTTAGGTTTTGCCATGTCTAAAAGGCGGGTACTCGCTGGCAGCCCAGAAAGCCAACCGCATCCTGGGCTGTATCCAGAGCAGCATGGCCAACAGGTCGAGGGAGGGGATTCTCCCCCTCTGCTCTGCTCTTGTGAGACCCCACCTGGAGTACTGTGTCCAGCTGTGGGGCCCTCAACATAAGAAGGATATTGACCAGTTGGAGCGAGTCCAGAGGAGGCCACGAAGATGCTCAGAGGGCTGGAGCCCCTCTGCTATGGGGACAGGCTGAGAGAGTTGGGCTGGTTCAGCCTGGAGAAGAGAAGGCTCCGGGGAGACCTTATAGCACCTTCCAGTACATGAAGGGGGCCTGCAGGGAAGCTGGGAGGGACTTTTTGCAAGGATCTGTAGTCAGAGGACAAGGGGTAACAGGTTTAAATTGAAAGTGGTGAGATTTAGGTTAGATATCAGGAAGAAATTCTTCACGGAGAGGGTGGTGAGGCACCGGAATGGGTTGGCCAGAGAAGCTGTGGATGCCCCATCCCTGGAAGTGTTCAAGGCCAGGCTGGATGAGGCTTGGAGCAACCTGGTCTAGTGGAGGGTGTCCCTGCCCATGGCAGGGGGTTTGGAACTAGATGGTCTTTAAGGTCCCTTCCAACCCAAACCATTCCATGGTTCTATGATTCTATGATATCCAGCCTCAGCAAAATGGCTTAGATCACTCACATGAAGAGACGTAACTACCATCTACACAGTCAGAGTAAGATCTAAGTGTTTCTGAAGGCTACCAAAAAACAAATCAAAGGGTCTGTGATGGGATCACCATACCAATCCCTATGTTAGGAGCACTTACAGAGGGCTATTCATGGTGTAAGCACATGCACTTAATGCTGTTGTTAGCATATGGTGGTTCCCAGAAAAAAAAAACGTAGAGAGAGCGCAAAATCTGTTCAACAGGCACGTCATTACTTGAATGTTAGTGACAGTGAAAGCATGGAGCTATGAGGGTGATCAGAGCAGTGTAACAGTTTTCCCGACGCCAAAGCATGTTATTAAACAACAGAAAACACTTATAAGAAAGGACACATGATATTTACAGAAATAATAAATCAAGCCTTGTGGGTAACTTTTGCACAGAGCCATATGAAATGCAGCTACAAACTCATAAATTTTTTTGTTGGTGACATATAATATTTCAGAACAGTGTAATTTTTCACCCATTCATAAATGACTGGAGTGTGCACGAAGAACGAATAAATACTGTGACAAACGGAAATATCAAGACGATTTTAATGACTTGTGTATGCCTTTTCTGTTTTTTTTTCCTTGGTAATTGCTGATTTGCTGTGTGATTAAATCAGACTGCTCTTCAGGAAGAAAGAGGAAGAAATTAAAATGTGGCAAAGACAAGACTGTAGCCCAAAGTAAATAATGTCAAAGAGTGTAAGACAGTGACAGATGCTTCATCAGTTGTGAAATAAACGCTTTCCAGATTGACATTTAGGATCAAAACACATCCTGAATTGTAAAGTATTGGAAAAGGGGAATTGTTTTTGGATTGCCAGACTGGCTAGCACCCCTTCTTAGGGAGACCTGCAGGGGTATGTTTAAATCTGCATTAAGAGATACTTTGGCCATCGTTGAGACTGGATTTGTGAGCTGCCCAAGCAACAGACTGGAAAGGCCAGGTAGAGGCTCCTGGAGAGAAAGAAGGACCAGTGCCAACACTAGGAAGTTCTGGTAGAGCGGCCAGGTTCACACAGAGCAGCTGCTGCCTCAGGATCCTTCTGGAGCCCACTTGGACCGTGCACAGCCACCCCAACAGAGAGCAGGAGACACGGACAAAGGGTCTGGGGAAGGACGAAGAAGCAGGTGTGTGCAGGGCTAGTTGTGAGCTGGCACCGGGGGGTCTACCTGTCCCATTGATGCTGGGAAGGGCTCTCTCCGGGAAGAGGCAGCGGCTTGGAATGAGGCTTGGCAGAGGCCGTAGCTAAGCCCTGTCTGGAATCTGGCAGGGATTGTAACAGCTGGAGCTGCCAGAGCGGCCCAACTGACCCCAACCCAGCCCCAACCTCGAGGATGAACTTGAGAGGGATAGAAGCAATACAAGTACATCTCACCTCGTAACTATGTTGTACACAACATGAGCTTCCACAGGAAAAATTCATCAGAATGTGAACTTTGAGTTCAGTGCTGGTTTAAGCTGGATTTTTGTTTCCAAATTCTTACTGTGCATTTCTCGAACTTTTTCCCAAGTCTGCTCAGTATTCTAAAGGAACGTGAATGTTTCCCATATGACCCTAAAAAGGTTTATAACTTTTCACAAGTTTTATTAACATGCGGTACTGAGCGTCTGCTGTAATGAAGGAAATCCATGTTAATGGAATATTCAGAAGAAAAAAGGTGATTTATTAGGAGCGGTATCTTTTCTTAAAGATGGCTTAAATTTACAAGAATTTTCCAGTGTCTGTCTAAAGATTTTGCTGATTTTTGTATCCACACGTGAGCAACATGGAATACTATAATTGCACCACACTTTTCTCAAAATGCTTCTGCAGAGATATACTGTGTTAAGGAAGCCCTTTTATTAATGATGCCATACCTGGCAAAGGACCCAGGAACCATATCAGTGAGAGAACCATTCAGAAACATGTTTATTTTAAACTTTCAAGTTGGAGTCTCCTATTTCACTGGGGTTTCATGGTTGTAACTATTGTGACCGTAACAGAATTATTCCTAATTTATACTGGCATAACTGGGTAGATTCAAGCCTTAGAGAGCTCCTGGAAATACCAATAGCATAAAAAGCTCTGGTTTCAGTGTGGCACTTGGAAATGAGCGGGGAAATTGCAGCACCGGGAGAAGTAACTGGAGAGGCTGATCAGGTGTGACACCTGGAAAGTTAGCATTGTGGACTGCTTAGCAGCTTTAGCAAGAGGGTTTTAGGCAGTGTATAAACCTATCAGACTAATTACATAGTTTATTTTAGCTAATCACCTTTCTGGACAGGGATACAAATGGTAGTTAGGCAGGATAGGTGGAGAGACATATAAGCTGAGTCAGTAGTAAAACTCATCAAAGAGTGCGGGAAAAAAGCACTCATCAATGTAGGCACAATTTACAGTAATAGCATGGAAGGGGAGGTTTTAAAGTTTTGTACGAAAATTTCACTTTTAGAATGTAAAACTTTTTTTTTAAGGTTGAATTTGATTATTTCATTTGTGCTTAAACATATTATTCACCTGGCTATAAACCATCCTTCTTTCTGTATTAAGTTGATCTGTCAGAGATAAAATCTCCCATTCTTCAAAGCTACGGGAGATGTTCCTTATGAATCATAGAATCACAGGCTGGTTTGGGTTGGAAGGGACCTTAAAGATCACCTAGTTCTAACCCCCCTGCCATGGGCCAGTTCAGCAACAGCCAAATAAGAAAAGATATTCTTGAGCGTAATGAAATAGCCAGAGTCATCAAAATAAATCATTATGGCCAAATATTAAATCTGTGGAGACAACAATGCAGCAATACCAGTTCCTGAAGATGCAGCCTAGTACAATGCTGTTTATGCCAAGGTAGCATTCCTATTTGATTTAAAAGGTACCGTGAAATTTCCAGGCACTTCTGAATGACAAAGAATATTTTTCATCTTTAATTTGCAGTCTTTTTGGGAAAAAAAAAAAAAAGAAAAGAAAAGAATTTGCAAAAAATGTCCTGCAATCATTTGTCTGATGGCGCTTCAGATCTGCTTGGAATAGAAGCCCCTGAAAAGGTTCACTTGCAGTGTGTCTGCATGACTAAGCCAATGTTTTAAATAACAGCATGGATGTAGGCAGGGACATAGGACTGGGAAGAAATCTCCCCCATTACTGAGGGTTACTGAATCCCATCCTTTTTTCTCTGTTTCATGTCACTCTCGTTATACACTCTCTTCCCTGTGAAGCAAAGGCATTTACATGTTGAAATACACAGGCCTTGGGAGCAATCCTTCACCTGGGCACTTGGACTTTATGTGGTTGAGGAAAGACGGTTTGGAAGGAAAAACACCCACCCTCAAGAGTTTTCCTGTATTTCACTCGTCTTTGGGACATACATGATGTACAGGCATCCACTGACCCTGCCCTCCTTGCTCTGTTACCCATCCCAGCGCATTTTAAGTTTGTAAACCTTGGTTGTGTGTCAGTTCCCGTTTTCTTTGTGTACTGAGGAACACAGCACTTCTGAGATTTCTAGCTAATTCTCAAATGGTAACTCCACAGAGGCAGTGCTAGGAAAGGGTAGAGGAACCATTTTTTCAGGCAAATAAATAGAGTAACTTAGCTTAAGCTCCTATTGCACAGGAAGGCTGTACTATCTACGCGGCTCTGAGGTTGAAGGTAGCGATTGTTCCATGGTGGATGTCACTCTCTATTTGTCTCTGGTAAAAAGGTACTTTTCTTATTTTCACCTGTAATAAAGCATTGGATCATCCCACGGCCTCCTTATTAAATGAAATGGATCTTCTCCTTTGTTATCAATGTCAGGTTGATCCACAGTGGAAAAAAAGATAACAATTTAATATAACTTCAGCATCTTTTGATTCTGCCATCACATCTGTTAGCTCACCACTTTCCCTTAAGACAGAGAATGCGATGAAAAACGGTGAGACATCAGGAATAGACATACTAGTACTCAACTATTAATTTGTTTGAAAAATAACAGGGCTTTTTTCCTTTCCAACTTCTACTGTTTCCACTGGGGACTACCCAAGTCTTTTATGACACAAGCATAGACACACACAAGTACATCGTATAGTTTGTCAACTGATGGAGCTCTGTCTTACTTGATTTGTAATCTTACTTTTCCAGAATCACTGTGCAGGCGGTTAGAAAACATTGAGG
The DNA here is from genome assembly GCA_027574665.1 of Rhynochetos jubatus. NCBI lineage: Eukaryota > Metazoa > Chordata > Aves > Eurypygiformes > Rhynochetidae > Rhynochetos > Rhynochetos jubatus. Next base: position 92,831,400 of record CM050650.1, on the reverse strand, counting down.
CAGAGGTTTTTAAATGCTCCTTGTTTAGTCTGCTCTTGTATTTTGCAGCTGACACCAGTCTTGGAACAGATGATGTTTATGATGATAAAGGCTGCCAGTGTGATGTGTCAGTAGAAGATCTCACCCCTGCTCTTAAAACTGTCATCAGAGCAATCAGGTGAGTAAAAAATACTGAATAAATATTGGAGATTTCTTTCATTAAGACACTAATTAACTGCATGTCAATTCATAAAATGGTAGTTGGTTGAACTTATTACGTGGCTATATTTGGTACATAAATAATGCTAATATACTTTATTTATACTTTTTTTCATTAATATTTTAATTAAAAGTTAAAACATTTTATCTGTTCTCAGCCTTTCAATTTGTAAAAATGTTACATGATTTGACTCAGAAAACAAAGAGAGTAATGAATGCTGGTTTCCCCTGTATTTCCTGTAATCCAAAGGACTGTAATCCAGTTCCATGTAGTTTCACTGAATGCATACCACCTTGCCTGGAAAAGTTATTTCCTTTAAAAGTTTAGGGTTTTGTTGCATTTCCATATTCCTGAAACTGTCATACGACTTTTATTGCAACTTTCTTCTGGTAACAGCAGAATAATTACATTCATTCAATTGTGCAAAGCCTTTGCCTGCCACTATCCATTGAACTAAATATAACCCCAATAATTTAAACCTAATAGTCTCCTTCTTTTTCAAGAAAGTAGCAAACTGCATTGAAACTTACACAATTACCTTTATTGAAAGCTTAACACTCAGCATTCACCCTCCTGAGACTGCCAAGGCTCTTCATCATTCCTGAATATTTTGAAGTGCAAATCCTGTCAGGCAAAATCCCCACCTTAATGAGTACATCGACAAGCAGGGGGAGTTCAAGCGTTCCCTCTCTGCTGAGAGCAAACCCGAGGGTTTTGCTGGGAGTCACCCCACTGTCTCTGCATCACAGTCACCTCAGTGCCTGGCACTCTTCTCGCGGACAGGCGAGCAGGTGGCAGCCACAGGGAATTTCTGCAAAGCCCTACAGAAAGGGGATGTTTTCCCACAGCAAGACTCTCATCTGAGTTTTCTCAGCTCTATGGGAAGAAAGAATTCAATGTCTTCATCAAATAATTTCATACAGTGATAACTTATGGGCTACTTGTATTTCCTTCCCCTTTATCCACTAACTGCCGATGAAGACAGTGAGTAAGGCTTTTTCTAATACTTTTCTACTAGCACAGACAGCCTGACAGATCCCTTACAGACGTCTGTTCCAATCATTTTTCCAACCTGCCTGGAAATGACCTCACAGGACGTTTCAGATACCAGGTTCGTGTCCGCGGCTACTGCAACTGGCAACTCAAATGTCACCACTGAGAAACGTCTCTTGCCAGCAGTGCTTCAGCAGCTGACAGAAATGCTTCTACAGCGTGGAAGGCAGACCTATTCCTTCAAATGGAAAATGCTCAAATTAGGAACAGTCAGCATAGTCCCTTGGCTCTGATGCCAAAGATCCTTGTCTGTGATGTTGCATTTTAAACAGACTGGTTGACCCTTGGCTCCAAGTGCACCTTGCCACTGTACTGGCAAGTGATACCAATGGTCACCTCATTCTTGATACTGTCCAAATTCCCTAAGGTCAACTTGACATTTTAATACTAAATCCGTGGAGCTGTTTTCAAAGGCACCACCGGATTTCTCAATGCATCACCTGCTTCTTTTCTTGGTTCTCACTAATTATCAGCTCAAATGGAAAGTGTCTAAATGTGAAGGACCTAGTTGGCAAGCTTTCTGCACAGTGCCATCCACAGAAATATTCTAATAAGAAGAGCAAAGATGCAACTGCTTGATTGTTTCGGACATGCACGATTTAACGTGTTTCAGACAAGCACGATAAGACTCAACTTTTTAGATTACCTCCAACTTTTTCTCTGCCCACTTGGCTTACAAAAATCCAACTCATTTCACCAGTGAGGTTGAGAATAAGAATTCTGCATCTCCACTTGCTACCAGTTAGGGGACAAATCTCTTTCATCTCTCCCTGCAAATGTTAGTGTTTCACTAGATTACAAGCAGCACATGTATCTTGCTTCAGAAACGTACCTTTGTTTGAGATCTGTAAAACATCTGCAATATGCAGTGATCTTCAGACTTTGGTCAAATGCTATACCTTAATCTCTCAAAATCAAGAGACTGATATATCAGTTCATCAGGTAGCTGATACTCCTCTTTCTGATTATTCAGAGTATCTGTTACCTGACCACACTGGGATCTATGCAGACATCTGAAGAAGGACCTGAGACTCTATATAGTAACCGTAGAATTTCATGATGATAACATCTGCCTATATGGAAACTTTGTGCCTCAATTTGAAGTTTGTTTTTAGCAACGGCTTTGAATTGCAGAGGCAACGGGGGGAGGGGGGAGGCTGTTTTTCCTTTCGTGCTGGTATACAGGAGCAGGTGAAGAAAGGAGGTACTTGAATAGCTTCATGAGACACTATTCCAAAGACCCCAGATGTAGGCATACACAGTTGAATCTGTTCTTGTTACGTCACCTTGGAAAACTGCGATGATAGAGTGTAATTATTTCTTTCCTGCTTAGAGCTGGGTACAAATTGTTTTACAATGATACAAAAAGTCCTTTTATTTTGGGGGGGAAAAGTGCAATTAGCAAAATTAATTCATGCCTGCGGGTTTACAGAGGTAGGGCCTCTCTTAGTTCTGGAATCAGAAAGAATTGGGGTTTTTTTCTGTGAAAGGAACCTAGAATATGCTGGTTCCTCTCCAGCTGGAAGGCCTTGAAATAGCAAAAGACAAAAACTGGTTTAGTTATAGTCTTTCATTTCGGTAATTTCAAAGTGTACTATGTCAGTTCTGACCTTGCTTATTTATCTCTTTCCCAGAACTATCTTATTCTTCAGAACAACTTTTTTATTTTATACAAACAAGACCCCCAAGCTTTCATTTTGAAATGGTCAAAAAGAAGATGGAGGAAATAGTCCTTGAGAACTACTTAAATTTTTTAACACACTGGCCCTTTCCATAAACACGGCTCTCCACCAGTTCTACTAAAGACTCACTAGGCAGAGCTGTTTGGTACTATGGCAAGCTGTCAGCCTCCTCTCAAAGCCCCTCAAGCTGAGTCTTCCACAGCCCAGTTCTTGTCTTGCCCCCTCCACCACCCTTACTACAACATCTCTGTCAGGAAACATGGGCTAAGGCAGGAGAGAAAGTAAGGGAAAGCTGCTCAATGCGTTTGCACAATGTCGGGTGAGTAGGGAACAAACGGGTAGCGTGGTGAAACGTGGTGTGCTCCATAGCGGGCCTCAGGATAGGACAGGATCAGTCCTGCTGCTCCGCTGGGATCAGGGCAGGGCACAAAGCAGTTCTTGCTAGCGGTACACGGAGCCTTTGTGCCAGTGGGTTCTGTAGCACTATTCAACAGGCCCTAGTCTTGTCGTGAACAAAAAGCCATTAATATCCTGCAGAGTTCCTGGAGACTAACAAAAAACATTGCATTTTCTAGCTCTCTCTGTTAGTTCACTATGATGAATGTGAAGGACAGTAAAAAGAAGATGAGAATACCTTGTTTCCATATATTGTGGTATCTCTGATCATTTTTCATAGCAACAGGCACTAAATTGTGTAATAATCTCCACAATGGAAATGATGGAATTATTTTACTATTTATGGAATATAAAATTAGATTTGAGAAGCATAAATAAATATGTAATGGGAAATAACTGCAATGGCAGGAAGATGAACTTGCTGACCTAAGAGGTCTTTTCTCTCTTTAGCTCTAGTGATTGCATAGATATATTTTCATTTGTTGTTAATAAGGAATAATAATAATAAATGTAGCTAAACATAATGAAATTTGAGAATTCTTGAGCTGATAAGCTGTATAGTTGAATGGTCATACATATTTAATAGCCAAAGAAGGAAAAAATAATTTATCATTTAGGTTCAGTCTTTGAAATGTTTCTACTACATCTATAAAATGTATTTTTAGCAGCCATTATGAACTTGTTCAATGAGTGAGTTTCAGAATCCTCTATTTCTTTTAAATCCCAACACACTGTGTATTTTCCATCCAGGTGATCTTCAGAGTCTAGGCAAGGCTCTTAGATGTGTCTTTGGCTACGAGAGCGCTGTGCTTAGGAGAAAACAATGTCTCTGACTCCCAGGGGATGGGTTAGTCCAGGCAAAGACCCAAGAGAGGAGAGGCAGGAGTATTGACCCAATAGAGGAGAGGTGGCAGTATTGACCCACTCCGGAGCCTTTGCCTGTTGGCCCCTCTATATCGGATTCTGCACCTTTTCTGCACCTTGCAGTTTACCAGGAGAAAGGGTTATTTGGCAAAGCTAAGGGTGGAGAGACAGAGGAATCCACACGGGTAGATCTGTGTGCACTTGGTTTTCTGATGTAGTAAGTGAGCAAACAACCTGTGGGCACCTCAGCTTGCTATGGGCAAAACAACCTACCTGGCTTGTAGTCTTTAAGGCAGGGAGTTTACCTGAATCCCAGTAGAATGCAGCTCCATTTCTTCCTGAGATGGTGACAAGACTGACAAGATACAGGTTTAAAAACATAACACGAGTATGACAAGGCTGCAGGGAGGATGAGAGATGTTCTGACGCAGCGCCAGGCTCAGTAGAGTGCACTAGTGACAGGCAGAATAGCTTTTAATACTAGAAGGGGCAACATGAATGGAAATTAAAATGCAACAAATGCCAGGAAAGAAATGCAACCTGCACATTCAGAAAACACTGTGATTCTAGCTTAGTGCTGCTCCTGCACTGGACAAGAGTTAAATGAAATGGATGCTGCTTTTGGCTGCTAGGGGTCAATACGACAAAAGTCAGTATTTGACCTGTAACGTTCTACAAATTACCAGGCCGCGTAAAGATTAGAGGGGCCTGTGGTTTAGATGTCGACTGCAGACAAAGCACTTTGATGTACTGGTCTAATTCAACACAAAAGGTTTTTTCTTCTGCTCTCCTCCATTGAAACAGGCTATTTTTTATGGCTGATTCTCACCAGAAAACCATCACGCTTGTGACTTGGGTACATTTACAGCCAGTGTTGCCTACCACATCAGATCTGAGTTTTGAAATACCACCTCGCTACACGGTATACAGCGACTTAAAAACACAGATAATGTTTAAAAAAATCATGGGGACTACACGCTTTGTTCTTTTGGGTTAATTCTTACTTTCAATTACTGCTCTTTGGACAGAACCAGCAGTTCAGCATTACCAGAGCCTACTCGCTGTAGTTTATGATGAGTCTTTTTTGCCCCCCTGTGGTATAACGAGAAAAGACAGACGTAGCTGGAGTTTGCCCTGTTCCTCCTATTTGTGATAAGGGCTGCTGCTTCAAATACCTGGGGTATGAATCACTTTGTGCTCGTTTTCCTTCTTTTTTTGTACGGGTAGGTCTTCCACCTGTGCCCGTGTAACTGAACCTTTCATTTTTATCCCACAGGAACACAGCAGGATAGGCAACTTTTTAGTCTAGAAGCACAAATGAAGGAAGCTCAAAGGCTTTTTTGTTCACTGTTTTTGAACACGCTCCATATAGTTGTAATAATCTCTCAGGATGAGCGTTCAAGTCTATCAAGTTCAACTACAGAGTTATTTCAAGATATAGAAAGAGAATTGAATTTTTAAAATTGACAGTAAATAACTATGGAGAACCAATTAAATTTAATAAATGCAAAACAGTTGCTAGGCTCCATCACTCAAAGAATTCAGGTTTTCTGTTTCTTAATTAACTTACAGGCTTTTAAAGTGCTAGTCTTTTATAACCCTTCATTTTTTTGCACAGTCTTGGTAAAATTTTATATATTTAAAGCAAAAAGAGGTAAGCAATATGGGTCTGTTCCAAACCCTGCTGCGGTTAATTAAGATGGCAACACATGAGCTAATAACTAAACCAGTACAGTTACACCTCAGTGATACAGCCGTGATGCTTTCAGTCCTGTGTTTGACTTCTGAACGTTATGAACCCAAAATCCTGTTAAGAAGCTGCAAAGCAATAACGAAGACTTTTGTGCACACTGATTAAGAAGAACTATGGCTGCTAACAAAAATTAGCCTTCTGTCTCTTCTCTTGTAAAATCACCCAGATGTGGTAAATTCAGTTGTCTTCAATTATACTATTAATCCTCTGGCTCTGCTTTTCTAATAAAGTTTCATATTTTTGCTTTATCAAGAGCATGAAGTAAAAAATTGTGACCACCGAATCAGAGAGAATAATAAGAAAAGAACGATACTTTCTTGTATGACAGCTATATCATTTATTATTTGTAACCTGAATAAAGAACTAGGTTCCAGGAGATTGTCTGCACTGCCAGACTATTATGAACAGAACATCTTGGCATCATTTGACAGCTAAAAGACAAAAAAATCTGCATCCCAGCTTCAGAGGCCTTCAGATTATAATAAGACGCCGAAAGCCATTAGCCTGTAGAACTGGCTGACAATGGAAAAGAGGAAAGTGCATCATCTGACATATTTAAAACTGCATGGAGATCAGTTCTGAACTGTCATGGTGATGGACTACTCCTCACAGGCCTTTTCCATTTTTAATTTCTATAATCAGAATCATACTTCAAGCTCTATACCGGTGACAAGCAATCTCATTTTTAACTGGAAGTTACCAGAATGGGAAATATCAACAACCTAACCGCTGTGGAAAAAGGCTGATACTATTTGGAAGAACATCTATGGATGATACAGACACCAGTAGCAGATCACTATATATTATTAATCTGACTCTACATACTTATTATCATAATGTCTGTTCTAAATATATGGTTTTCCTAAATTCTACTAGAACACCACTAATCTATTTTTATCACAGAGTGAGAGCCATGTTTTGGGGTTTATTACCATTCATTGTCTTCACAGTTGCTAAATACATACTATAATAAGCACATAGGGAATATATTATCATGAAATACTGTCATTTGGAACAGATTACCAATTTACTGTCTCCGGTTTTTTAAGTTCAATAGACAGCAAATATCAGCAATTTGGCTCTGATGAGCATTCATAAGCTCTGTAACACAGAGCAGACTGGCTAACACACCTGACCCTCGGCTTCTCTCCCAGTTATCACACGGTTCTCTCTTCCGCAGTTCTCGTGTAAACCAAGGAAAACTGCAGGTGTTACCAGCTGACCTGGAAAATTGGCTCACTGTCATTTACTTTCCAAATTTGGCATTCTATTATTTAAAATGTTCTATTTAATATCAAGATTTTCATTCAAAGAAGGGCTATTCAGTGGACATCACATATTCACATAAGCGACACAGAAACTTGTGCAAGGCTTACATAAAAAACATATGCCATTCATTGCTTTTGGATATTTACTGTCGTCTGATACTTACTATTCTGCAGTAAAATTCAAGGGAAAAAAATAACCAGTGCTAATTAAACAATAATTCCCATAGATTTCAATATGGAACAAACATGAAAACTTCTCTTTAGCCTGCAAAGTTCAATCTTAAATCAGCAAAGTAAATTAAAAACAAATACTTTATTCTGAATATTAATTAAACATTTAAAATTAGGAAAATGTAATTTGGTGCATATATTTAATCTTTTTACAAATGGAAAGCAAAGAACTTAACTTAAAATGTTTCTGCAATTGATTTGTTAGAGGAATCTTCCCTAGGCAGAAGTAGCTAAAGCACAAATGCAGCTTACAGGATATTTCACTTAAATCAGTGGGACTAATCCAGGTTTAAGTTAAGCATGTACATCAGTACCTTTCTTAACAGGCACCTAGCATAAAGAAGAAAATAGGTGTACAACGATAAATTAGACATGCTCTGCAAACTTTAAAGTAGTGTTACCTGATCTCCCTTAAATAACAATTCAAAGGGATAGTTACAACCCATTTGTACTTATAAAAACAATTTCATAAGGGAAAAGTTCACTTGCACATCTTGAAAATATCTTCAATTTCAAAATTAGCTGTCAGATTTTGTCAGTGGGATATACTGTATTGTCTCACAACTCTTGAATATTAATCTGTGAAATGCCTTTTCCTCGCAGAATTATGAAATTTCATGTTGCAAAGAGAAAGTTTAAGGAAACACTTCGTCCATATGACGTCAAAGATGTCATTGAACAGTATTCAGCAGGTCATCTAGACATGTTATGCAGGATTAAAAGCCTCCAGTCACGGTAAGGAAAGAATAATTTCTGCTCTGTGTAAGCCTCTTACGTCATTCACTGCATAATGAATATTGCTAATGTTTAACATTCCTGTGTTATATGCCATCCATGCTCCAGCCCAGCCTCTCTTTCTGTGAACACAGCTGAAACAGAAATTACATTGTGGGTAAAAGCAAACAAAAAAAAAAAAATCATGTCTCTAAATAGTCCCCAGAAAATGGAAGTCTGAACAATAGAAAAGGTAATCCTTTATCTGTAAAGTCCATTCATAAACAAGGAATTTAGTCAGGAGGATGCCAAAAGGATGAGGTCAACACTGAGAACTGCCTTTCTCCCATCCCAGACTTTCTCTTTTCACAGAAAAGAAATTGGGAACTTCTGGTAATGTAGTATTTATATAACTTTTATGTTCTAGATTCCCAGCAATAATAATTAAAAAAACAAAACCAAAATCCAACCCCCAAAACATTGCATCACGTGTACCATACCAGCATCAGGTCTGAGTCCCTGCTTCAAACCAACAACTTTCCACAGACTCGATGCTTCAGACGGGAGAGCTGAAGGTGACACTGGTACATCTCTTCCCCCTAAAATTAGGTTATCTTCTTTCTCGGGTGCTTTTCTGAATCCCTGATTTTAATGTTTAATGTACAGATTAGCAGGCATTTCTATATTGTCACCATGTTAAGGAATCACAGCAGCTTTTGATTTCTCTTACAGCGTTGACCAAATTCTTGGGAAAGGACAAATCACAGCAGATAAAAGAAGTAGAGAAAAGAATCCTGCAGAGAATGAGACAACGGATGACCTCAGTATGCTGGGGCGTGTAGTCAAGGTGGAGAAACAGGTAGGGCGATTACCTGTGTCGCTTTGTCTCGCTCATAACTTTTGTGTGTTTTGTGGCCGGTTTCAAAGGCTGAGCAGGTAAAAGTTTTTTCTAATATCTGCTTCGTTTACATGTTGAAATACAATTGATATGAATCGTAATACTGTAACTGCCTTCCATGTACAGAAAAGTAAGGAAGGAAAAATTGCAGGTTACTAAATTTTTTCCCTTTTATCAGCTCGCTTATGAAAAAACTCCGTGGCTTTTGACAACCTTGTTTTTCAATAGTCAATAGCCCATACCAAGCTCCTTCCTTCTTTTCTCTTCAGCAGTCACATCTTCCCTTTGCTTGGGTTCCAAATACTTTAAATTAGCATTTGTCATTAATGTTAACCTTTTCCTCTCCTCCTGTAGGTACAATCCATTGAATCAAAACTGGACTGTCTATTAGATATTTATCAACAAGTTTTGCGAAAAGGATCTGCATCCGCGCTCACTTTGGCTTCGTTTCAAATGCCAGCTTTTGAGTGTGAGCAGACTTCTGATTACCAGAGTCCCTCAGACAGCAAAGATTTGTCTAATTCTGCACAAATTAGTGGATGTGTATCCAGATCAGCTAGTGCCAATCTGCCTCGTGGCCTACAGCTTATACTGACACCAAATGAATTTAGCACTCAGGCTTACTATGCTTTTAGTCCAGCTATGCATAGTCAAGCAACACAAGTGCCAAACGATGGACCTGCAACCGTTAGTAATACATCAAACCAAATAAACCAGGCACCGAAGCCAGCAACTCCAACGACATTGCAAATACCACCTTTCTCATCAATGAAGCATATCAGTAGGCCTGAGCCCGTTCACATTATTCCTGTGACCACACAGGAAAATATTTCCGACGTCACCGCTTGCCTTGTTGCATCAAAGGATAACGGACAAGTTGCACAGCCCAGTGCGACAAAGGATCTCACATGGAGAAAAAGCCTGGATACAGAAGGGCAACCTTTGCTCTCAGTTAAACCTGTGGTGCAAATGGATTTAGGAAAATCTTTATCTGTACAAAACCTTATACAATCAACAGAAGAACTGAATGTACATATTGCTGGCAGTGACTCCAGTGGTTGCAGAGGTAGCCAAGATGTATACTCCAAATGGAGGGAGTCAAAATTATTTATAACTGATGAAGAGTTGGAGACAGAGGCAGGAACAGAGACTACTGAAGCCATCTCGCGCCCGTTAGTGGAAACAACTCTCTCTGCTGACTCTCTAAGGACTGGAATATCAAGATCATCTCAAAACATCTGCAAGCCAGGGGATGGTACAGAAGCACTCAATCTGCTCCACGTTAAACTTAAATAACAGCTTGTGGGCTTTCGTCATTGGCTGGGTCATTCCTCTAGTCATACATATCATAGCATGAACTGTTTTGAAAGCCTTTTTAATAAGATAAAATCACAAAAATCAGGATGAATCTGAAAAGCAGTTGAATGAGCCCTTATCTCCTAGTTGCATGAAAATGCATGTTTAAGTGATGGCTAACATTCACATTTACACCTACAGTACGGCAGCCCTTCATGTAGTACAGTAGGTTTAAATAATGAGTTGCCTACAAAGCTAATGCTGCAGGATGTATCAAAAAGCAAAAATTTGAGCATTTAGACCTAGTGCCGTTTCTACAGGGCAGGAGTGAAAATCGTAAGGTTTAAAGCACTTTGCTTCTGAACTAATTAAATATATATATATAATGTCCTGATTTAGATGATAGTTTATGTTTACAACAAAAAAATTATCTACAGCTGCTAGCAAGGTACCAAGGAAACCAGTAACATGGGATTAGAAATGGCTGCCAGTTGCAAGATACACACATTAGCTCATCAGTAATCAGTTATTTTAAACTCTGAGAAACAGCGCGTTAACATCCATCTGATTTTTGGTGACTTAGTGCTGTGGCAAAAGTACCTGACACACCACTAGCACATTGTTCTTTGTAACAAGAACATTGTTTTGGTAAACTTTGTATTTTAAGGACTGGGGCCGGTCTCAGAAGTGGATAACCCGGGTGACTGCACGAAAAATTCAGGGGAATCTCTCCTTCTTCCAGTCTCACTGAGGAGCTATCTTGTGAATCCGAAACATTTTGGCAGCAGGAGGTGAGGGAAGGAAGCAGGTGCTGTCTTTATTGCAGAAGCAATGTTTCCTTCTCTGGAAATTTTGGCAATTTTCCTTGTAGTCCTAATGAGGAACTGAAATAGAGAGTAAAACTAAAGGGGATAGAACAGGGAAGAGAGAAAGACAACACAATCAATGAAAAAAAAATGGGATTTAGATGGGCAGGAAGGGAAATGATCCCAGAAAATAAAAACAAGGAAGGTAAAGAGGCAAAATTATTTGTATTTTTTAATCCAGCCTGTCAGTCACAGGTACTAAGTGCTATTTCTTAAAAAAAAAAAAAAAAGCCACATAGGCAATCAGAAATGGAAATAGAAGTAGGGAAAAACACCTTAACTAAAAAAACCAAACCCTGAAGGCAAGGGGGTTTTGGTTGGTTGGTTTTGGTTTTCGCTTTTTAAATGAAAGGGAAGGAGGAGAGAGGGGAAAGTGGTCACACTCTTCTAGCTCAGCACTGTGTCCCAGCTGCAGTCGTTTCTTGTGAACTTTCCAAGAAGGGATCTTCAGACTCCTTCCTCCTAATAGCCCTGTTTTCACATGCAAAGCCTACATCAGACCTGGCATTCCTGCTTGATACATCCTCTTACTTTCTTATCCTGACTACACGTCCCTTCTGCCCAGACGCAGTGTTAGTGCCTATCTGCACATCCCCAGCAAGGCCTCGTCCCTGGAAGAACCCTTGCAGAGCCTAAACAGGCTCTGGCTCTTCCCAGCTCAACGAGGTTTCTGTGCGTTGCGCCCCCCCCAACCCCCAGATTGATACCCCAACTGCACCACAGGCTTGTAGACAACCTGTCTTGGGCTCAGCTTCCCGCCAGCAGCAGGGACACGGAATGTACGGGGGTGCCAGTGCCAGCTCACTCAGGGCAGTGTTTTCTCAAGGCCCAGACCTGCTGGGAACTTACTCTGTACATCGAAAATGTCACTCCAGTCTTAACCACGGCTAAATGCTGTAGATTGTATTGTGAAGGACTCGACCTGTTTACTATGAAACCATTGTAATTTCTGCTTCCATGTTTCCTTTACAGAAGTATTCCTGGATGTTACATGATAACCTTATTATGTGAAAGTACATGCAAACTGTAGAGTGTATATATTGTGTCGTTATACGGGGTCCACGGATGGTACACTCTGTTCCATGGCTTACGCCGGAGCAAACTTCAGCTGTTAAGTCCTGTAAGACACCTTGAAGCACAATTTCCTCACCACTGATTTGCCATATAATTTACCACATTCAGTCTTTCCTGTTTTCTTTTATGTGCAGTCTCCTTGTACTCAAGCCTGATTACAACAGTAATTTTGTGAGGATAAATAGGGGTTTTTTTTCCACATCTCAGTTCATTTAACTGTTAATTTATTTGGATGGCTGCAGTTTATCCAGGCAGATCTCTAAGTTTAAATTCCTATCCAAAATTTAAAACCTTACAAGTTTCTTTTAGGCTTTTCTTTCTTTTTTTTCCTAAGGGTTTACGGTGCCTTTCTTGCCTTTCCTACGAAAGCTCCCGCTGGCCTAAGCATCGACCTGCGCTTAGGTTCAGTTAAGGAGCAAGATACAGGGCACATGGCAACTGCGTGTCAGTAACGAAACTCCCCTCCTTGACGAGATGGAAAAATCAAGGCATCGTGAATTGGACTCCACTCTTCCGCCTTCATCTGCGTGAGCAGATGGTTGCACCCCCACTGAGCCCGGAAGGCGTCAGTGGGAGAACTGAGCATTGGCCCTGCCTGTGCAGATTCCGTACAGAAATGGGGCCTTGGGGTTTGCTGATAATTTATCTCACGGAAACTTGGTATTTTTGCCTTAAATGACATGCTTGAGTCCTTCTAATTTTAAGTTAATTTATTTAATACAATTTTGTGCACAAAAGAATGAGTTCTATAAATTATGTATGAGAATGTTAATGTCTTTACAAAGTACTAATAAATCCAGAAGATCGTATCTTTTCAAATTATGGTTTAAAATCCTAATTTTTTTTCTCTTACGCTCACCATTATTATTTTTGTAGCTGCAAGTCTTATCATATAGGAATTTTTTAACATAATGTTGATAGAAAATAGCAAGAGTAGTGAATATATGAAACTCTGGAGAGAAAGAATTTTTTTGTTTGGATTTTTATAAGCTTTGCTCATATTTCCTCATGAGGAGTTTCCTGTTTCTACGCTCTCTCTTTAAAAGACAGTGTCATGACTGACAGTCATTGCTTGGTTTCACAAAAGAAGGAGCTGTTTGGCTCTTCACGTCTTGTTCTGAGCTGCTTATTAAAGCCCAGCTCATGACAGCTAATGAGAATTGTTCATGAGTAGGGACAAAGGACAAGTTTTTTGTCTGATTTACAATTCAGTTGAGGATTGTTGAAGAGAGAATTTGAACTTAAGCAAGAGCTTCAGGAATTAAGCCTTATCCAAATAACTGTTTTCTGATCAGCATGTTTCTTGTACCTGATTGAAGAGAGAACTGAAAAGAATAGTTTTGATGATTATTATTTGTTGAAAAAATTTGTATTTGCTCCTGGCTTATATGATCCATACTTTTTATTTAAATATGAATATAGTGTTTTAGCCTAGGGTTCAAGATTGCAAAGATCATACACTTTTATTCACAGTGCCCACAGTTGTTCCATGTTTTTGAGATAATCCTACTTAGAGTGACTGCTCTCATTATAGTATGGTGATGAGTAATTCACCTGCTCTTCTGTGATAAGTCAAATCATACTGAATTGCTGATGTATAGTAGAACATCTGATGTACAGTAGTATTTCTGGATTGGGACCTGCAATCCTTACTCAAGCAAAAATTCTATGGAATTCATTCATTCTACGGAATTCAAGAATTTTTCTTGAATCGGGAGCTCAGATTCAAATCCTTATTTTGTTGGGCATCTGTTTAAAGTGAAAATGGTAATATTCCAGTTATTTCCTGAGGAAACTAATACTTAGCTGAATTTACCCATGTCACATTGACTATATAAAATATAACGCACAAAGTATTGATGTAAAAAGGGAAGAAAAGAAGGGACATTTTTAAAAAGCACAGAGAAAAGGAGAAAAATCAGAAAAGAGGAGTAAGCAGGAGAAGAAAATATAACAGCAAAGGAATGAAAAAGGGTTTAAACACCTGAGGCTAAATTCATCCTTGGATGGCTTCACTGACTCCAGTGAATTCACTGCCCAAGTGGGTGAAGTTCAGCCTCCACTGGGATAATCAGGTTCAGTTCCACTGACCTTAAAGGAACTGAACCCACCTATACCGGGAATGAACTTGCCTCTCTGGGCCAACTTTTATCCTGACTCACGTGTCATGCAATCCTTTTGGATTCATTAGGTTTGAATGAAATACAGGTCAGAAAAGAATTTGCCCCAGATATTTCTGCTCCATTTTTTTTTTTTCGTGTGTTAATTGACTTAATTCAAATGGATTGCAACATCACACAAAGCGCTGTCACTGTCTAAAAAGGTTAATTGGTTTTTGAAATAAGAATTGTCCCCTGCAGCGTCAGTGGAAGCATGTAATATTTTCCTGTCCGTTCATCTGGATGCAAATGTGGCCGTTCATTCAGCTGTGACCACACATAGGACAATTCCAGACATATCCAACATCATCTGCTACTGGAAGCATTTTTTACTTCTTTGAAAGACAAAAAGCCAGTTTTGTAACAGGCTTAGAAAGCACGAAGGGTGCTTCCACTGACACTGCAACGACATTAGCCAGTACATTACAACGTTAATTGTAACCTCTTGACAAAGTTGAATCCATATTGTTGTTAATAAAAATGATTTGAAAAGTACCGTGTCTACCGGGTTTTTTTGTCCTTACTTTAACAATTATATGGTGTAAGCCCATACCAGGCAAAGAAAAAATTTACCGTGCTCATTGTTTTCCTTTAGAAGTTTTGTAATTTTTTTTTATTAAATGGACCAAAACACCACACAGCAATTTTGCTAGAATAGAGCATGCACAAACTAGGCTGATATGTTCATTTTCTGGTAACTGTTTACAGAAGAGCTTACTTCAACTTCAGACGTTTCAGCACCTCTGCGAAAATTAGTTTGGAAGTTGTTACTACTTTCCCTGTTAGACAAAAGGGAGTTGATCCAGGATCAGCAGTCGGGTTTGTGAAAGGAGCAGGAGTCCTTAGGGAAGGCCCATCTGCTACTTCAGTTTGAGGCCTAGGTGAAGCCCTTTCCTCTGCCCTGAATCCTGAAAGATGCTTTAGAACGGTACTGCCCCAAACCTACAGCCTTCTTCTTTCCTCCGTTTGCTCTGCCTGCAGTCCTGCTGAAGATAAGCTTTGCTATTCAGGTGTGAAGTATCAGATAGAGAGAGACTGTTCTTGTGGTGAAGCCACTGCCTCCTCAGAGGCTTCAAAATCAGAGCAAAGTATTTCCAAGTATAGGTGACCCCCTACCTCTCTGATGAACATAATCTTTGATATTGAAATTTAAAGATGCTGTCTTCAGAAAGGCAGATTTTCTATGATGTCAGCCATTTGTACCCACAGGCTATGTGAACACTGCCAAGCTCTGCCTAAGAATAAACGCAGGACAGGAGAAAAGGCAATGGATGCATGCGCTTCTTGTGCTAACCCAGGATGTCCTGCTTCATGTGTACATAGAGGTGGTAGGGAAGGGTCAGAAGACAGCGCTGTGAAGCTTTTCCTGTTGAGTTACCCCGCAGGGCACAATGGCCAGGCACGGGCAGCAACGCCCATCCATAAAGACACATACATAAACGTTCACCGTTCAGCTCTGTACAACAAGAATCACAGAATCATGGAATGGTTTGGGTTGGAAGGGACCTTAAAGACCATCTAGTTCCAACCCCCCTGCCATGGGCAGGGACACCCTCCACTACACCAGGTTGCTCAAAGCCTCATCCAGCCTGGCCTGGAACACTCCCAGGGATGGGGCATCCACAGTTTCTCTGGGCAACCCGTGCCAGTGCCTCACCACCCTCTCCAGGAAGAATTTCTTCCTGATATCCAATCTAAATCTCCCCGCTTTCAGTTTAAACCCGTTACCCCTTGTCCTGTCACTACAGACCCTTGTATAAAGTACCTTCAGGTACTGGAAGGTGCTATAAGGTCTCCCCGGAGCCTTCTCTTCTCCAGGCTGAACAAGCCCTTCTCTCAGCCTGTCCCCATAGCAGAGGGGCTCCAGCCCTCGGAGCATCTTCGTGGCCTCCTCTGGACTCGCTCCAACCGGTGGATACTCAGAAGCCACCCGGACACAGTCCTGAGCAACTGGCTCCGGGGTTCCCTGCTTGAGCAGGGGGTTGGACAAGCCGACTCCCAGAGCTCCCTTCAACCTCAGCCATTCCGTGATTCTGTCTCCAATATTGTGTCAGCTTAGTACATTCACCCATACTAAAATCTTCATTAAGGCATCATTAAAGCTTAATTTGACATTAAATATTGATTTCTCAAAAAAAAAAAAAAAAATCACACCACAACGTATCAGCGTGACACCAGCCTGGACACTGAGAAAAATTAGCCAGTGGCACCCTCACTCCCCACCCGCCTCTGAGGCTGCCTGCCCGCCTTTCCACTATCCCAGACTCGGGGGGGCTTCCCACACGTTCAGGACCGAGTTCTTGCCCCTCCCATCCTAAAATACCGCCTCCTCCTCCTCACTGGAGCCCACCCTGGGCTGCCCCGAGGCCGGCAGGAGAGAGGAGAGAGGAGAGGGGAAAGAAGGGAAGACCCAGCGGCCCTCAGCGGCCGCACAGGCAGCCCTGAGCGCAGCCCCAGCCTCGGGCTGGGCAGGCGCGTCCGCAGCTTCTCCCGCCCCCTCGCGCGGCCAACCAATCACAGCTTAGAGAACAGCCCTTCCTGACCAATCAGCGCGCCCCTAGCCTAGGGCGCGCCAGGTCCCGCCACGTGCGCCGCGGCGCCGGAGGCGACATGTCCGACTGGGACAGCGACGAGGGTGCCGGAGCGGCAGGTCGGGCGCCATCCTCTGCCGTCGCCGGCCGCCTGTGGCAGCCGCCGGCGTCCCCTTCGCAGAGCCGAGACTCCGCGGAGGGCGGCGGGGGACGAAATAGCACTGAGGCGGCCGCCAGCCTCGGAAGGGAGGAGGAGTGGGAGCGTCGAGGCCCCCGCGGCCCGGGAGAGGCGGCGCGGCAATGGCCGCCCCGAGCCGCCGCCGGCGAAGCTCGGGAGGCCGCGGCGCCCCTCTGCTTCAGCCTGGATAGCGCCCTGGTCGGGGCTCTCATAGGTAATAACGGCCGGGCTGTAAGAGGGCTGAAGCCTCTCTCTGGTTATGTGGGGGAGGGCTGTTTCTCTCGAGCTGGTTTTGCTGCTCCATCCCCTCCTCTGAGATGCCTCCCCGCCTCCTTGGATGTGGTTAACTGCCGGAAAAGTGAGTTTGCCTGTGTTTTCCAACACTTTGGTGTCACAGGTATGTATTTATGGATGCCTGCACTCAGAGGGAGGTCTTAGGTTTTGGTCACAAATAAGTAGTTGCAGTTCCTGTGTGTAGTTATTGACATCTGGGGCTAAACCTGTGTAATACCTGCAGTGTATCTTTACAACAGGTCGGGGCGGCACTAAAATAAGAGAGCTTGAGGATTCTTCAGGTTCCAGAATAAAGGTACCGGGTGTGCTGTGTGTTATCCAAGCCTGGACTGTGTTGGGAACATGTTTGGTTTTGCTTCCCTGTGAACCAGAGCTACTGCAGCAAGTTGGAGGGTGTTGCAATAGCTGTAATGCTCTACCCTTTTACAATAATGGGTGAAAAGGAAGTGGAATTGAAGGTGCAACTCAACTGGTAGGTGAAAGTAGGAAAAGCTCACTGTTTGTTTTGGGTTTTTTTTTTTCTTAGGTATTTATTTAATTCCCTTTCGTTACAAAAGGGCCTCTTCCTGGTAAAGGAAGTTTAAAAACAAAACAAATCAACAATTGTTTTCAGTATGTATTCTTATGTAATGTTTGTCTTTGCAGTATGAAAAAAAAACTCACTAAGGTTTTATGAACCTAGGTTGTAAAGGGAACGTGTGAAGCTGAAGTAAAGATTTTTGGCAGTGCTGCTGTGCAAAACAAAGCCAAGATGTTGATTGATGCTGTTACAAGGTCCGGACGAAATGACATTAGAGGTGGGACTGAGAAAGGTAAGAAATGTGTGGGTTTAAGGGGAAAAAAAAAAACCTGTGGATTGTTTTTCTGTAGATGTAGTAGTTTGCTGGAGCATCTTTACATTGTTAGTATTTTACCAAAGTGAATTAACTTTCACCTTGTTCTTGGACAATGGCAT
Organism: Rhynochetos jubatus; assembly: GCA_027574665.1. Classification (NCBI taxonomy): domain Eukaryota; kingdom Metazoa; phylum Chordata; class Aves; order Eurypygiformes; family Rhynochetidae; genus Rhynochetos; species Rhynochetos jubatus. The sequence continues at coordinate 92,812,989 of CM050650.1, read as the reverse complement.
ACCACCTTAAAATGGAAATATCTATCTAGATAGCCTCCTTTCTCGGCTATGAACGGTTTCCCTCCCTCAAAGGTCTGTGAAAAAAATCTTCCTGTGTGTTTTCAACAGTTTCAGTGAGTGCAGAATGTTATACTCATTGGTTTCTTGCATTACCAGTCTGAATCCCCCAAAATAGGAGGATTTGTTCTAGTTTGAAGCTTTACTGTAGTGTCCGTGCAGAATTAAAATCCAGCAAGCTGTTACAAATCTAGGCTATAAAGCAGGTGCGCTGGTGATAGCGGGGACGATGCTGACTTCTTGCTGCTTTCATGGGAAGTTACGATTTGATGTTGCACACCATGCCTCGCTACCAGGCTTTATTGTGTTAGCTTTGCCGCGTGGATATATAAGTAATGAATTGTATGCTGAGATGCTGCTTATGTTACTGGTATTTGTCTTGCACGTGCTCCCAGCAGCTTTTAGCACAGGCAGACAACATCCATAGTTGTTGACCTGAGGCACTGGTGAGGAAGAAGGGATCAGAGAGTTGTGTCCCAGCGTTAGAATAAGCGATGGAGTACTTCCAAGTTTTGATTTTTAGGTGTGCCCCAGAAGGGAGACAAATATGTTTCAAGAGGCCAGAAGTAGTTAACACTCCGTTAGTATGTGTGACTGTGTTCTCCCATGTTTCCTGCTTCTCCACTAACACCTCATTGTGTTGCCATTTATATCTTCAGTGTGAAAATTTTCTTTCACCAGAAGTGCCAACCTCATCAAAAAAGGGTTATAGGGTGTAACTACACCGAGACTTTGTTGTGGTGACGTTGGATGCTTTAGAAGTAAACCTTGTTCTTGCAGCTGTTAAAAATAAAGCGTTCTGTCTGCTGGGTTCACAAGTGTTTCAGAAGCCTGCTGCACAGCAAGCCTTATTTATAGCTGGAGGAGCAGCATTTTGAAACCTGTCACTACTTACTTTAAGTAGCTAAAGATGTTGTAGTGCTGCGTTTTTATCCAAACTGGATTTGTACAGGTTTTATCGATGTTTCAGGCTAAGACTTAAGAAAGAATTTTGTATTTAAATGTTTCTTGTCTGTTCAAAATCACGTGAGAGGCCTTACAATAGAAAAAGAAAATAAGGTGTTTGTTTTGAGGGGGGGATTCTCCCCCACCCTTCAACAGATTCCATCAAGCAGCAGCATTTTGATATTAACTCTGCAGGACAAACCTTGGACACTATCCAGCCTGAAAATAACCCAAGGAAATCAGTGATTAACTGGGCCTCGCTTCGAGAAAACAGAGCTAAATACGAAGCTATGAAGTGGGCAGGTTAGTTTTAAAATATTGGTTGTACGGTACTTGTCTTTATATGAAAAATCTGTTGAATGCTTAGATGTTTTTAAATTTGGCTTTGAGATGACTGGATGTTTCCATGCCCAAATCAGTTCAGTATTTGCAGTGAAGTAACTGTGTCAGAATTTCTCAGGATGGTCATAAGAGGATGCTGTAGTTGCTGTGTGAAGACTTAGACTTACTACTCAATTGGCATTTTGACTTCACCCTTTGAAAATGCTGGTTTGTTTGTGGCTGCAGCAAAAACCGGAGAATTGTTAAATATTGTACTATATATGTTTAGTAGAAATTGCTTTGGAATTTGAAATGTGGGGAAGTGATGCTTTTTACAGATACTTAAGTGTTTGTCTCAGCCTCAGTCTTTGCCGTGAACAACAATTTTTGGTGAGTCTCCTAGTACGAGGCACGGTCTGGGATTTGGGATTCCCATCTTGAGCCTTAGCAGACTTACCCAGAATCTGTAGCATTTCTTACTGACTCAAGTTTTCTGATTAAGGCTTGCCTCCAATTGAGAAAAATTTCTATAAAGAATCGTCAAGGACTGCATCTATGTCACAAGAAGAAGTGGAACTATGGCGGTAAGATTATTTCTATAGGGAAAAATTTCTGCTTGGCAAAAATACCTGTTAAGGTATAAAGCCCAGAAAGTGGGAAGTGGGCTTGCTCTCTTCTCTTGCGTGCCCACCAGAGAAACCCTGCCACGGTGACCGAAGCATGGAGTTTACACCTGTTTCCTTAAATTATATGTACGTGTTATTGTTAGAGCTAGTCAGGAGCAACAGAACTATTGTTCTGTAGGTTCAGAACACGAATTGAGGAATAGCACTTGTGTGATAAAGGAATGGTTTTTTCCTTTTTCATGTAATCTGTTTGCTTTAAGGAAGAAAATACAGTAATTGGAAGAAAAAAAAATATAAACATGAGGAAGCTGGATTACCCGTTCTTTTCCTAGCTCACACCCTGCTTGAAGTAGAACTATTTGCTGAATGGAATCTTCAGAAGAGTATAGGACTGGAATGAAGATAAACTCCTTATGCATATTAATACTTCTTAATTGGGGGAGCCTCAGAACCTCAGACTTGCATGGCTTTTTTGTGGTTTGGGGTTTGTTTGGTTGGTTTTTTGTGACATGAGTTTGTGGTGAGGTGTTTTTGAGCTTATCTTACTGACCACATTCTGTTTTTCTAAACTGTTATGTTTGTGTTTTCTAGAGCATCCAGGGAGCTGCTCTGAAAATACTTTTGGGAAGGCTTTTGTCAGAGCGTAGGGTGCTGAGAAAGAAGCCTGATCCATTCCTAGGAGTTCTAGGTTGTCTTTAGGTTGAAAAACTTGTCACAGTTATATAATTTCTGATAGAGTATAACTCAAGTCTGATATGACAGGACTGCTGTTCATGTTCATGCCCATATATAACTTAGTCATTCTTAAGAAAGAGTGGTAATGGATGCCTTCGGGAGAAGTGGGTTTTTTATTGTTCCAGGGGTTTAAAAACAGTCAGAAAGGCAATCTTTTCAGGCTTTCAAGCAATTGTACTTCTTTAATTCTCTACAGGAAAGAAAATAATAATATAATTTGTGATGACTTAAAAGAAGGTGAAAAGCGCTGCATTCCCAATCCTGTTTGTAAATTTGAAGATGTGTTTGAGCATTACCCTGATATTATGGCTAATATAAGAAAAGCTGGTTTTCAGAAACCTACACCAGTTCAGGTATGTCTTCAGTTCTGATGACTCTTTAACTGAAGCTTAAGAGAAAAATACATTAAGTATTTGTTGCTTTGTGTTAGTCCCAGGCATGGCCGATCATACTCCAAGGAATTGATCTTATTGGTATAGCACAGACTGGTACCGGGAAGACATTAGCATACTTAATGCCTGGATTCATTCACTTGACTTCACAACCAGTGTAAGGATTGTTCACATGTCTGACTTGTTTAGCTGTGGATACTTCCCTTCCCCCCCGACCTCCATGCGACGGTTTTCTAGTAAGGATAATAAATCATAAAGCATAAAGCAATCTATTACAAACCTGGTGGAATAAGTACCAGACCTGTCACCATCAATTCTGTTTGTAGCAGTGTACTGAGAATGTCGAGAACAGTGTGAAAATATCCAATGTCAGATGTGATGGACTGTGCTTAGCCTTATATGCTCGTGTTCTGAAGGTGCTTTATTGCAGATCCGAAGATCAGCGTGGGGGGCCAGGAATGTTAGTCCTTGCTCCCACTCGAGAACTGGCACTTCAGGTAGAGGCAGAGTGTTCGAAGTACTCCTACAAAGGAATTAAAAGGTACCATCTTGCTTGTCACTCACCTGTTAAGTAGTATTTCTTTTCATACCACTTGTGGCTTAATTCACCTGCTAAAATAATTCCATTTGCTAAAAGGGAAAGGTAGTAAATACAGAGTCTGCATTTTCCTACTTCTTAGAATGCCTGTTTTGACTGCTCTCATGGTAAAAATCTATTTCTTGCGTAGTTGGAGTTCTCTGTATTGCAGCTTTGTCTGTTGCTCCTTGTCCATCTTTGTGGCCAGCTGAGAAGAGTCTGTGTCTTCTCAGCACCCTGCTGTTACAAGATCTCCCTGAGCCTGAAGATCTCTTCAGGCTGAGCAAGCCTGGTTACCAACTTCTCATATCATGCACTCAGTCCTCTCGACCCTCTTAGTAGCTGCCTGCCGGGCATGCTCCAGTATGGATATTTCTGTCTTGTAATAGAGGCAGGGGGTTACAAAAACTGGATCTTGTCCTTGGGGTGTGGTCTCACAAGTACAAAATAAAGGGGAATAATGGGTTCTGTCAACCTACTGGCTACCTTCTCCACAGTACACAGCTGGCTTGCTTTCCTGTCGGGTTATACTGCTGAATACTGCTCAGTTTCTTGCCTATCCAAGCCTTTTCTGCAAAGTCAGCTTCTAGCATGTAGGCCCTCGGCCATGAGGTAATTCCATCCCCATCTTTGCCATTGTTAAATTCATGGAATTCCTGTCAGCCCATTCCTTTAGCTTTTTGTGGTTCTGCTGAGTAGCAGGCTAGGCCTTTAATATACCGGCTGCTCCCTCTGTTTGCATCCAGAGACCTTACTGCCAGCATAGGTCTCCATTTAAGCTATTAAACAGACATTACTGTACTCCGAAACTTACTTTTAGGGCTCTCTGGTAACTTTGCGTAGCATTCAGAGTTGGCCTTGTAGTCATCAAACACTGAAACGTGTGTTCTGCTTCCTTCCCAAAAATACTAAGGAGTTTTACGGTGTTAAGCTTGTGTGTAAGCTTCATACCTTATTGAGTGGGGCGATTGTTTTAATAGTAAAACATTTGACTTCTGATGGTACTGCTTAGAAAATCACACGTTCTTTCACATGTTCATCTGGTTTTGGTGTGAATGCTTTCAGAAAAACCCAAAACATACTCATAGCTTAATAACCACCTTCCTTCCTTTCATGATTATTGTCATTGAAATTTCAGCAGAAAGCTGAACTGCTGTGGGAGTATCATTCAGTGTTGAGTCCGTTATTTACTGTGACACCATCAGTCACACTTGCCGTATTCCTTCCTCTTGGCCATACCAGATGATACTTTTTCAAAGGAAGGGACATGGTGGCATTTATTTGAAAATTATTAACTTCAGTCGAACCTTGAAATACTGCATCTGTAAAACCTTTTATTTTGCAGTATTTGCATATATGGTGGTGGAAACCGAAAAGGACAGATAGATGTGGTTACCAAAGGTGTGGATATTGTTATTGCTACTCCTGGCAGACTGAATGATCTTCAGATGAACAACTTCATAAATCTGAAGAGCATAACCTACTTGGCAAGTAGACATTGAGATTGGTGTGGGAGGGATGCTTCATACTTCACCATACTTGCATTGCAGATGTGGAATATGCTCTAGAAGAAAATCAAATAGGCTTCTAGTACAGTAAGCACTTCAGAGTTAAACTGTTGTCTCATATTGGTAATGTTTGCTGGTTTAAAGTTCATTTTTGCAAGATCAGTTATTAATGGATGAAATACCCTTCCCAAGTTGTCTTTTCTCTCACAGGTTACTGGTGACTCAGGTTCTTACTAGAACTTGTGCAGTAAGCCCCAGTCACGAAGAGTTAGATACTTAAATGTTTGGGTGACTGACTTTCTTTCGATCTCAGTGGGAAAAGAGCCGTGTAAATACTGTTATGTGAATCCTTGTCTTCGTTTCATGCTTGCCTTTTGCTGTCCTGGGCACTTAAACACACAGCTCTGAACCGCTTTAAATATATGAAAGTAGTTTACAAAATAGCAATGGTTTTAACTGGTGACTTGCTGGCTAGTTGGACAATTTGGCCTGCTTAGTTTATGTAAATCAGAGGAGAGAAGGGAGTGTGGGATAGCAGCAGCCTTCTTCCTTTGTATGAGACCCTGAAAATGTTCACAAGTGTGGTTTGGTATTAGTACAACCGTTTGGAGCTGATCATTTTTTCTCAGACCTTCAGCTCACTTGTTCTCTTAGCGGTTTTTACCAGATGAAACAGGTTTGAGCTCTGGGAGTTCTGCAGTGTGCTAGTGTGAGCCAGAATGTCCAGTCTGGCTTTTTTCCTACTACTACTGAGGAAACTAAATTGATAACTGATAATTTGGTCTGGTATGAGAGCTTGAACAAGGTAGAAATAAGATTTCCCCTTTTAAATTGCCAAAAATTTCTTGTTGAAAGTATGTTACATGGGGTAACCCCCTGGATCTGGTTGGCTTTTTTTTTTTTTGTTGCTTTTTTTAATTCTGTGCTTAGTTTTAGGCACCAACCAAAATATTGTTAAAACAAAAGCACGTTTGTTGTTTCTTCATTGACTTTAAGTGCTCTAAAATGGGCTGTGGATTTCCTTGTTCTGCCTGTAAACATATTGCTAAATGAAAAAGCTTCAAGGAAATTGAAGCGGTGACATATAAGTTGAATGGGTTTTGCAGTACATTAGGGAGTAGATTCTGCAATTGAAATTGTTACCATTAAAATGGTCTGTTGTGAGATGTCTTGCTGAAATCCTCATCTAAGGAACTAGACGCAAAAAATAACCCTGTTTTGAGCAGGTTTTAGATGAGGCTGACAGAATGTTGGATATGGGATTTGAACCTCAGATAATGAAGATCCTAATAGATGTGCGGCCTGACAGACAGACTGTTATGACAAGGTATGTGAACGTAATAGTTTACAGGGCTTGAGCACTGTAAACATAAGGTTATCAAACGAGTTAACTTCAAAGCAAACGTGTCAGTTTTAATAAGACTTTTACTAGCCTGAATGGAATGACATCGGTCTTCCTTCTATTTGTCTAGTCCGTCCTAATGAATCATTTGACAATTGAAATTTCATTTCTTGCTCTGTTTCTGAGGTTATACATCAACTATAAAAAAACTGAGTTCTGCCCAGAAAGGAAGTTGTCCTGGGAGCGCTAGAATTTGCGTATCAATTTGAAATGCCAACTTCTGCTTCTCTGTTTGGGATCAAATGTGTATCCTAACCTTCTGATGAGTGTCTCTGCTGGTCTGTACCTGGACTGATTTGTAAATGAGGCAGTTTTGGGGAGCTTAACAATAGAATATCCCAACAATATTTTTCTGTTACTGTTTCTGTTACTCTCTAATTTTGCATTAGAGTTACTGTTTTAGAGATAAAAACAGACTAAATCTCTTACTGGGTGTTATTGAACTACTAAACTCACTTTTGGCTTCATTAGAAAGGCTCCGTAACTGTTGCCTGTACTTTTAACGTAGGAATTTAAAGCCTGAATGCTGTTTACAAATAACTTCTTAAGACTATTTCTCAATTTTGTATGAGCTCACTACTGTCATTGCTTACTCAAGTGTTTCACTGGTATATGAGAGAGTAAAGAAAGGAGAATGTGATGAAATTAATGAACTGGAGAAGACTTTGCACTCACGTGTTTGCTTCCTCTTCACTTCCGGTTTAGTGCTACTTGGCCTCATGGTGTTCGTCGCTTAGCGAAATCCTATTTGAAAAACCCGATGATAGTATATGTTGGCACTCTTGACTTAGCAGTAAGTGGTTCTCGTTTTTTGGTGGGCTGGGTTTTTTTAAATTTTCTCTGGGAGAAGGACCTACAGTTACACTGGGAAATATTTTGCTTGTAACTATAGGTAAGCAAATACATGTAACGTCAAAATCAATCCAAACATTCAAAAAATAGCACTATATTATTATTTTAAAGCTTCATTAAAAGTTTAGAAAGAACTAGAGGAAAAAAAAAAAGTAGACAAGAACTTTGTTATGTTTCTGTAACAAGACCTTGAAGTCCTGGATCTTTGGCGGAGGACGTCATAAGCAACAAGTATCAATGAAATTGAAGTTTGAATGTTGAACTTCGCAGTGCCACGTGTTCTTGCGTGGACACTTGTTTTTGCAGCTGTCACTGGTGTTCAGGGAATTCTTGTTCCTTCCTTATTTTTCCTTCTGAAGGTGGTCTTTCTGATGGGTACAGCTCCTTACCTGGATCTATGTTTCTTGACTGCAGCTTTCTCAAAGAGAGTGGAAGCTCTCTACTAAACTCCTGGAGGGCACTCGAGCAGAAACTTAAACGTTAGAGTACCAACTGTCTTTAAAGTCTAAAACTTGTAATACATAGGTGTAGTTGCATATTTGTCATGCTTGTGCAGCTGTGTGTAGTTGGCTGCAGTATCAGCAGAACTTACAGAAATAATACTCCTTCCGGGATGTCTGCATCCTGGTCCAGAAACTGCTTTGAGTTTTGTTCTTAAATTAGGAAGTTTTCCTTTTCAGTTCCACTTTTTTAGTGATAGGGAGTGAGAAAAGTTAGAGGGCTGGAGCACCTCTGCTATGGGGACGGGCTGAGAGAGTTGGACGTGTTCAGCCTGGAGAAGAGAAGGATCCGGGGAGACCTTGTAGCCCCTTCAGGTACTGGAAGGTGCTATAAGGAAGCTGGGGGGGCACTTTTTACAAGGGCCTGTAGTGACAGAACAAGGGGTAACGGGTTTAAACTGAAAGCGGGGAGATTTAGATTGGATATCAGGAAGAAATTCTTCCCAGACAGGGTGGTGAGGCACTGGAACAGGTTGCCCAGAGAAGCTGTGGGTGCCTCATCCCTGGAAGTGTTCCAGGCCAGGCTGGATGAGGCTTTGAGCAACGTGGTCTAGTGGAGGGTGTCCCTGCCCATGGCAGGGGGGTTGGAACTAGATGGTCTTTAAGGTCCCTTCCAACCCAAGCCATTGTGAAAGGTACCTGCTATTTCAGCTCGTCTGATACATTCATCTCTCTTACAGGAGCTTCTCTTAATTGAAGAAGTGACCTGGGAGGGAAAGTTCGTATGGGGAGAGAGAACCTTTCTGTGTATTTGATTGATTCTTCAGCCCTTGCCACAGCATTATGCAGCAGTGCCATGAGACTGTCTAGACCTTTATACTACTTGCATAGTATACGTTAGACATTCTGTGGCAACCTTCAGATATAATGGAGTCAAGTTTGTTATTAACAAACTCTTGTTGAAAGAACTGGACAGAACTGAACATTTCAAGTAGATTACAGAATCTTTAAAAGGTTGTCCTTTCAAGTTAGGCTGGCATTGTGCCAGCAACTGGCATTGTTCCAGCTTGCTCCAGATTAACATAAAATACACTTAAATTTAAGTACTTCAATCTGATTTTTCACTAATATTAGAAATCTGTATTTTACCTCGCTAGTCTGCTATCTGTGCCCTCTGAATCGGCGAATACATGATTTGGCAAACTGATTAAAGATAAATTTTAATGTTCTCCCAAAGTAAGTAGGAAACAACAAATACGTCTGTATCGTTTGAACTCCAAACTGATAGGTATTTTGGTTTTGAAACAGTTTTTCATGGTACCATATTACTAGTTTTATACCATAATATGGGAATTTACAGAAAAAATACTATTCTGATCTCTTTCTACTTAACATTCCTTTCTGATGTTTCACAGGCAGTAAATACAGTAGAACAGAAAGTTATTGTTGTCGCTGAGGAGGAAAAGAGAGCTTTCATGCAATGCTTCGTTCAGTCTATGAAGCCAAAAGATAAGGTCATCATTTTTGTGGGAAAAAAACTTACGTACGTAATCACTTCCCAGTATGACATCCGTTCATTTGTTCCTAACAGCAATACTGGGTGGTTTCGTAGTTTACATAGTAATTGCCAGGGGTAACAGCCTCTTGTCAGCAATGTGTGTGTAGTAGTAGTATTTTTATTTACTCATTCATTCCTCCAGAATGACTAGTAGTTTGTGTCCTTTTAAATATTGTGTGTGGTGGTGGAAAAATCTCAGTTTAACACAGTTAAAGTAGCTGTTAGGCTTTTTGGGGACATATTAATGGGATATACTGTTTGCTTGCATACACAGCTAGTACATACAAGAACTGATGCAGGGTGTGATTGTTGTGCCATACCTGAGCTTTTTGAGTGAACACCACAGATGTTTGCTTTTATTTATATACAAGAGAAATAACAGATGGTTGTTATGTGGGGAATAATCTTGCTTTCCTACTATTTATCATAAATACCAGCTGACCCATGTAGATTTTATTTTCCCGTTAGGCACATGTTTAGCTTTTGTTGTCACTTCATTACCTTTTGGATCTAAATTTGGATGCTGCACTTCTATTTTCTGTTTGGTTTGGTTGGTTTTTGTTTGGTTGGGGTCTTTTCTTTCTTTCATTTTAAGAACCATTGTTTTATTTCCCCCTAGAGCTGATGACTTAGCAAGCGACTTTGGCCTCCAAGGAATTCCAGTACAGTCACTCCATGGTAACAGGGAACAGTGTGATCGAGAACAGGCTTTAGATGACTTCAAGCAAGGTATGTCTGTACCTAAGTACTAGTTTGTTTAGCCCAGATTTTCAAACCTTCTGTGTGCAGAACTTTGTCTGTTGGCAAGTGCAATGTCTCTTCAGAACCGTAGAAATGAATACGTTAAAGTTCTGAATGATGTGCTTACTTTGTTAATTGGACAAACAAAACACCCAGCAAACAAATAGAGATTGCTCTTAAATAAAATTTGGAAGGTCTAAGAGTTAAATAATTTAAGGCTTGCTTTATTTTTTGAAATCTCTGTGTAAAAGTCAATATTTTCTTAGTCTAGAGAACAATGAATTTAAGGGTGAAATGGTGCGTTCAGTGAAACAGTTCTGCTCGTGATTATGCCAGTAGGGTTATACTTTGGAGTTATGTGATCACATGCTAATGAAACAAAAAGTAGTCCCGTGGTAAGGATGCCAGCTGAGAATATAGTTGTTGAAGTTTCTGTGTTTTTCACACTCCTTATATTAGCTAGGCATGTTTCTTGGTTCTTCTGCGCCCTGCTGTTCTGTTTGGGAAATGCAAGTAATAGTAAAATGACATTTTGAGTGTTTACTTACCACCTTCTGTTTGAAGCTAACTCGGTGTGACGTGCAACAAGCATATTTATCCTTCCTGTGTTCAGAACAAGTGCATTATACATTATGGAATAAACAAAATACACACCAGTTTATTGGTTTTGTAAACTCCCATTCTTTCTATCGTACTTATTTTAGGCAAAGTCAGAATACTGGTAGCTACTGACTTAGCATCCCGTGGCCTTGATGTGCATGATATTACTCACGTGTTTAACTTTGACTTCCCTCGCAACATCGAGGAATACGTTCACAGAGTAGGTCGTACCGGAAGAGCAGGGTAAGCGTTCACAAGAAAATAGCAATATACTGCCGGTATATTTTCTGCGCGGCATAGGTGTTTCTCTCGTCAAATGCTAGGGCTGTGGGTGACGTGGAGTCAGGGGGGTGAAGACTCCAGAGTCTGTCAGAGTGTTTTAGATAATAACACACTGCTTTATGTTTGGAAATTAGTTCACTGTTCAGTTTAATGCAAACAAGATTTCCAGTGTTCTGTTACTTCATTGAAGTGGATGGGAATGAGGGATGTTCGGAAGCTGATTTAAATGTGGAGAAGAATGACAGTTCAAAACAAGTTCTGTGTAGGTACTCCAAAATGTCACTTCCTTGTTTGTTTCTTTGTGAGCCCCTGAGTTGCTCTGTTTCCTAGACAGCCCACTGGGAAAAAAAAAAACCCATACATAAATTCAAAGTTTTCAGCCTGTCTTGGTGGTGTAGTTTGGTGTTAAGACTTTTGAATGCTGCTTTACCAGGCTGGCACGTGTGGTTTTTCTTGTGTATTTGTTAACTTTAATCATGATATGAATATGATGGGTGTCTTCATGCTTAATAAGCCTAGCATAAAGACAACATACTTGTCTAAAAGTCTAAATTAGCTGTGCCTTTGCTCCAGTTTAGGTGAATTGCCATATTCTGGTCTTTATGAAAAGCTGCTTTCCGTCATGTGCATAGCAAATGCTCAAGCCAGTTTTATCTACCAGTTCAATAATGCAGCCTGTAGTACAATTTATTGCTGCATAGAGCAGTAGCAGAAGCCTAGCAGCAGTTGTTTCGAAGTTCAACAGTTATTTCATTCCTCATTTAGGCGTACTGGGAAGGCGTTAACGCTTGTCACTAAGGATGATTGGAGGGTTGCATCTGAGCTCATTGAAATTCTGGAAAGAGCAAACCAAGTAAGAATTCATCGTACTGCGTAAGGTTTATGTTGGTTCTGGGTTACCACCTGAAACGGTTCATTAAGATCTAAGCCTACTTAGACCTTTCTTGGTGAGTGTTTGTAGTGTCTTGGGCAAAAAATGGGTATTTAAGTCTCTCTTGTCCTGGATATCCTTAGCTGTATTTTACCTTACAGTTGAGTGCCAGAAAAAAATGGCAATTTGATAAAAGCCTTCCACATCAAAAGAAAAAGTAACTAAGATATGTGCACATAAGGGTCTGCAGGAATAACGGGATCTATTTTATTCCATAGGATTTTATTCCATTTGTTTTTCACTTCTGGATGCATGTACCAATGTTCTTGAGTTGTTTCTGACATAAATATCGTTAATATTTACACTGTTAAGCAACTATCCATCAGTTCATTGTATCTGATGGTGGTGATATCTGCATGCACTTTTCCAAGCTGTCTTTCTTGCAGATGGTTGTAAATAGTATGGGAAATAGGACTGGAATGTGATTGCTTCCTTTACTTTAAAGAAACACTTTTTTCCTTGCTACCATATCTGAGAAGCTGGAGACAATTATGTTGCTGTTTCTTCTTGTAATAAAAAGCAGCATTTTGCCTGGCTTACAGTAACCACCAGTTCATGCCCTGACTTCACTTGAAACTTTTTAAATTTAATTTTGTTGTTTGGGTTTTTTCTTTGGAAATGGGAGTTTTATGAGGAAAACTAAATTGCTTTTACCTAGGACCTGTAGTTGCTATTGTAGACACTTAATCAAACTTTAAACCCTAAGTTAGAACTTCACCTAAACCTTCTGGTTTACAGCTCTTCTTTGAAAGACGTCATGCCGCTTATTGCAAATCTGATAAGAGGCTTTTGAGGGAGGAAAAGGAAATTTAAGAAAACCCCTTGTCCCCTAATGATTTCTTAAACATACAGATTTTGGGGTTTTGTTTGGGGTTTGGCTTCGTTTTATGGTGGGGTTTTGTTCTGTAAAATATGAGAGATTAAACTAGTAGTGATGCTTTGAAGCCACTTAAGTAGAACTTAGAGGTGCCTTGTTCTGTATTCTGAGGCAGCTGCTACCATCCACACCTTGTCCCCTGCTGCAGACCCTAAAGTTCTCAAACTTCTCTGATGTGTGATAGTTCAACTGAGAATGTGTCTCAGAGTTCAGAGGGAAGAGCATCTCTGAATCCTTACTTCCAAGGGTAACTTAGTCACAACATTACTCAAGCTTTCAGTTACAGCTGACAGAAGGAAAGTATCCATACAGGCAGGGTGGTTTGGGTTGTTTTTTTTTTTCCTCATGATAATGAAAATATTACTTCAGCCTTAAAGCATCATGTAAAAGGGAAGGAGAGCAGCTGATAATAGGATCTAATCACAAGCTAGGCAGGGAGGAATCAAATGCAATTCAGTAAGGGCAAGTGTAAAGTGCTGCATCTGGGGAAGAACAACCCCATGTTCCAGCACTGGCTGGGGGCTGTTCTCTTGCAGGGCAGCTCTGGGGAAAAGGACCTTGGAGTCCTGGTGGACAACAGGATAACCATGAGCCAACAGTGTGCCCTCGCGGCCAAGGCGGCCAATGGCATCCTGGGATGCATTAAGAAGCGCGTGGGCAGCAGGTTGAGGGAAGTTATCCTCCCCCTCTACTCTGTGCTGGGGAGGCCTCCCCTGGAGTGCTGTGTCCAGTTCTGGGCTCCTCAGTTCCAGAAGGACAAGGAGCTATTGGAGAGGGTCCAGTGCAGGGACACTGAGATGATGAAGGGCCTGGAGCACCTTCCATATGAGGAAAGGCTGAGAGAGCTGGGTCTGTTTAGCTTGGAGAAGAGGAGGCTGAGGGGGGATCTTATCAATGCTTATCAATATCTAAAGGGTGGGTGTCAGGAGGATGGGGCCAGGCTCTGCTCAGTGGTGCCCAGTGACAGGACTAGTGGCAATGGCCATAAACTGGAAAACAGAAGGTTCAACCTGAACATGAGGAAACCCTTCTTCCCTGTGAGGGTGCCAGAGCCCTGGGACAGGCTGCCCAGAGGTGGGGGAGTCTCCTTCCCTGGAGACTTTCAGAAGCCGCCTGGACTTGTTCCTGTGTGACCTGCTCTAGGGGATCCTGCTCTGGCAGGGGGGTTGGACTGGATGATCTCTAGAGGCCCCTTCCAACCCCTAACACTGTGAATCGGGGGGTGAGAATAATTCAGTTTCAAAACAAGTAAGGTGCATTTGTTAGCCAGATGCTTTTGAACATACAAATGATCTCCCTCAAGAAAAACAGGTACAATAGAAAGATTTCTGTATCATGCTGCAGGGATCTCTATATGTAAGCTTTTTAAGAAGCATGGACAGATCTATTAGGAAATGAAGTGGGAAAATATTGATCTGTGTAATACCAAGAATAATGTTACATGTTAATTAAAGCATCTTTGTCCTCTGTTCTCTCACTTGGGCTACCATACCTAGCTTATATGTTTAGCAGTTACATAGTCTGTCCATGTAAAAATCTTAACCACTAGATGCTGTGTATTACCTCACTGAGATTTTTCTTTTCCATACCCTGGCTTCTTCCCACTCTTTCCTTGTGCCTGCTCAAAACCCACCCTTGCAATAAATTCTTGCCATTTCAGTTGGAATAAATTCCATTTCGTGCTGTAGGAGAGGATCTGGCCTGATACCAAGGAAGGAAATTACTCAGTGTTTCTGCTGGATAGTAGCGTTGTCTCATTACTTCTATCTCTGTTGATACAAGATTGTAGTGACTTTCAGCTAGAGACATGCATCATTTTCCACTTTATTTTTAAGGAATGCCTAAAACTTAGGCAGACTAGACTGTTCCTTAGGCATCCTGTTCCACGGACTCCTGACAGTCAGGGCAGTTGTTTACCATCTGTGCTAGCGAGGTGATGCTCATGGCAGGCTAAGAAAAGTTGCCGATAGCAAATGTCAAGCGCTGCTGAACTATAAAGCCTGACAAAAGAATTTGGAAGTGGAGGAATATACCTTCCTGCTCCAGCAGGCCCTTTGTCCTGGCTGCGTTCTTCACCTGCTCCAGCACTGCCTGGTCTAGGCGTTTCTAGGGAGACTCGACAGTATTTAATTTCTACCGTTCTGTTTGCGCTGTGTTTGCCACTCGTGGAGGGACAGACCAGAGGCTGAGCAGTCGCATAAATACCGTGCTCGCGCGCGCTGCAGAAGCTTGCTCTTCGCTCTCTGAGCGGGAGACTGGTTCTGGGCTGGAGATCTCCTACCTGCTGCACGGCTACGCGCTGCAGCAGATTGTTGAAGCAGGCTGGCTTTGATAGTGATCTAAAGCCTCTTCTGACAGTACAGCCACCCGTACTGCTTGTGCAGTAAATGTTGCATTAATGCCTGTGTTTCAGAAGTCTCGTTGGACACTGCCTTTTTCTATGAGCTATAGGAATGGTATATATTTGGGGTTTTTGCCTTTCATTGAGTGATCAGGGTCACTCAACCTAATAAAGTCCATCTGTAATTCTTTGCATCTGGCCTCAGTCCTTACAGACACAGCTGTGAGGTGACAAATGTGCTGATGACACTGTTCACCTCCTTTTCCATGCAATTATAAACATGCTGACTCTGGATCTTGGCAAGATGCTTCTGTGACCTCCTGGTGGTGAGAGAACTGACTGCTTTCTCCTGCCCTTTTCTTATCTTTCAGCTTTATCCATGTGAGAACCTGTCCTATGGCAATGCTTAAGTACCAAAGTTTCTCTTTAGGCTCTTAAAACTTCCAAAAGGAATTTAGTATTATGCTATATATACATTTGAATGTTACACTTACGATTGATACCACCTTTTAGTGGCATTGGACATGTTTTCCAGCTGTTCATTATCACTGAAAGATTCAATTCTAGCTGAAACACAGCTGTTTTAATTAGCTGGTCATGTGTTGCCATCAGGTACTGTGACATTAGCATGTGCATACAGCTGGAAATCCAGGGACACCGTGCTGATTATTTTTCAGTGTATCTCAGTATGTTTATGTAAAGAGATTTCTCCCTGCACCTCTGTGGAAAAAGACAACCTGCGAAGTGACAGGAGACAGATAAATAACAAAGTCAAGTTCAGGAACACACAAGTCAATAGCATTTTTGTAAAGCAGAGTCTAAAGGTTTTGATTTATTTAAACCTGACCTTGTGCTGTTTTCTTGCCAGGTAGTTCCTAACGAGCTTATTGCAATGGCAGAAAGATACAAACAGTTTCAAATCAGGAAAGAAATGGAAAAAGGTACACAAAGACCTCGGAGAAAGCCCTCAAAATACCCGTAATCCCTTGAAGTTACAGCAACAGAGTGAGTGATTGTAGTTAGTGTTAGAATCTTGAATGTAGGAGTTTCTTTTCTTGGTGGATTGGGTTTTGTACCTGTCCTATTTAAATAAAATGTGTTTGAAAAAGTGGCTTGGGGGGGGGGGGGGGGGGGACGGGACTGGATTACCTTTATATAAAAATAAATCTAGTTTTGTGCTTGGACACTTTTCACTTAAGAAAAAATTAATTTCATTATTTTTTCTTGTGCAATGTGTGTAGCTTTTAAGTCATCATCTGCTGTTTAAAAACAAATACGGTGGGTTTAGTGCAGGAGTTTTTTTAATTAATTAATGCAGTATTAATATATAAGAATGTAAAAGGTGAATTTCTCCTTTTATTTTCAGAGAACCAGATCAGTGAATGTAAGCAATGTTTGTCAGCGGGGCTTCAAAATACCACACTTTTGCGTGGATAGTGCCACACCTGCCAGTGGCATGCAAAAGTATTTCCGAGGATAACTTACCTCATTGAAAACTGTTCTGTTTGCAGTAACTGGTGTTGGCTGAAGCCAGGGAGTTTTGTTTGTTTGTTTGTTTCAACAAAAATCACTTTCAATGTTAGGCTTTTTTTTTTTTTAAGACTAGTGTCTCAAGTTTTTTTGGAGAGAAGTCTGCATTTCCTCCTAATGGAGGAGAGCATAACAAGATGTGTTTGTGGCTGACTGAGGAAAATAAACAGCTTGTACCCTTGTTCTCATGGATGTAATTTTCTAGCTTAAGGAAGAAAACCAGAGTTTACTAGAGCAACGTTAACAGTCATGAAGAAAAAACCAAATTTGATATAGAACAAGTTTACATGATGAAAGTTGTATTAAAAACACTCTTTACAGTGCCTCGTGAAATACTGGGAATCCGTTGTTCAATTGATAGTTTATTTGTCTTGAAAGGAAGTCACTACTTGCTTTATCTTCCAGGCTGAGCAAGTTGTATTGAGGAATAAAAAAGTGTGGCAGCTGACCCTTTTGCAGGCAATCCAGAAAATATCCCAGATATTTCTGAAAGCAGTGATCCAGGTCTCCTAAATGCCAGTCTGTGTCGTTTGGCCACACAACACAAGAGTGGAAAAAAGCAGTTTTGATGTGATACGAACAGATTTTTTCCAACTGTTTTGTATGTTTCACTTTAAGTTGCTCTAGGAGATACTTCAGAAGCTTAAGACAACCTTTCCTGTTAAATAAAAGAAGAATTTATTAGGTACTTTCTACATAGTTCTAAATACATGTTAAGTACACATTATTCGTGGAAGCAATAAAAATGTTCTAATAGAATAATGTTTTCAGTAATATTCTGAATAAAATACGAAAATCAGTGCAGCAATAGGCTAGATAATCCTTGAACTAGTTGTGTGTGAAGTCAGATTCTAGCAATGAAGGATTTCTACTCTTGGACAGGCACCACTTTTTCCCTGTATGTCTGCGTTGTGCAGCAGCGTGCTTACTCAGCACAATCTCCCAGCTGCAACCAGTATAATGATGTGGCTTAAGGTTAAAGCTGCCCTTTTGGCTTGGGTTTACACAGAAGGAAATGCCGCCACAAGGGGAAGAGGTGTATCTGTAGCTGAACACTGTGAGGTCAAGGTCGGTGTGTAGAGTGCCTGACATTCATAAAGCACAGATCCAGTGCAAGGCGTGAGTAAGTAAACCAAGTGTTGGTTTGCTGTTAAGGAGGCTCTGCCTCATGTGTGTTTTAGTCTTTCTTTTCGAAGAAATGTGGAAAACAGTTTTTATTGAAGTAAGAAAAAAAGCACATGTATTCATGCTGATCCCATTCAGCAGTTCTCACCATCATTTCAGAAACTGCCCTGGTATGGAGTGCAATTTTGCTGCCAGAGCTCAGAAAGGTGGGTGATCAGACTTTTAAGCTGGTTCTGTACAGGACTGAGTTCGGGCAAGATTACTTAACACGTTGCATCTTTTCCCTTTCTTAGGCAAGTCTGGACTATAAACCTGCAGTGTAATTTGTTTCCACCTCTCACTGGGTAAACGCAAAGTAAACATTCAGCGAGTACGTGTCGGGTCGTACTGCTGTGGAACAATGATGCCTGAAAGCCTTACGCTGACTCCCTATTACGAGTAATTAGCCTTAGATCAAATTCTTAAACGATGCTACAGCGCCAGCCTGGCTCACACGGGCTTAAAGTGGGATACCCGTATGAAATACCAACCTACAGCACTTCAGTCCATCCGATTCACAACACGTCTTGGAGCTGCCGTGGTTGTTCAGCATGGCCTTCTCAATATGGGAGAAAGAGAGTCGCCAGGTGTCTCCTGGAGTCGAGTACAAGATGGTTAAATTGTTACACAGCAGTAAGTACCACTATTTGTAACTAGAAAAAAAACCCCAAATTTCATAATTTACTCAAGTATCAGCAATTTCTTTGGACTTAGAAAAATCCAGTTATTTGGTGACGACTAATAGTTAATTCCTCCTCAGCTGCTCCACACAATGACAGTTAGAATGTTATTAACATAGGGCATAGTTAATTGTTTGGATGCTTTAACTACATTCTTAAGGATGTTTGGATTTACTTTTCAGAATTAAGTTTAATTTTACTTTCCTGCATTTGTTGAACAGAATTTGGGGTATTACACTACTCATAGAAATCTACTTTGCACTTCTGTGTTATTAACCTTCCTGCGTAACCATTCTGGTTTTGAATTAAAAAACTCTTCTCCGTGGGTTTCAATTTCTTTCTGCAAGTAAAACGCTGAGAGTTTGTCTTGGGTAAGGTGATTGTTCTAGATCATTTCTTTTTGTTCTTCCGGTCGTGTTTCTCAAAGCAGTGATTAACATAGCTCAAGCCTGCTTTTTAAAACACCAGCAACCATTTTTGTCTTCCTAAGTTAGTCCATTTCCCTTGCCTGTTGGGTTCAGTTACGCTCGGTATTTAATTTTCACCAGAAGAGATAGCCCAGTAGAACAGTAACGATTGATTTGGCATTAAGATGGACATGCTAATTAAAAGAAGAGAAATACCAGATTGCCTGAACTCTTTCTTTTGCTGAAATAATCAGTTCTCATAATGCAGTGACAAGTTGGGATGTTGCTGCAAACTAATGCAGGCTTGGCGTGACTGTGAGCTGGAGGAAAATAATGTGGCCATACCCAGAGTTCAGTGAGAAATAATGGGTCTTGCTAGAAAAGTACACGGTTTACTCCCTGCAGAAGTCAGTCACTTGGGTACACTGTCCCTGCCTTCTCAGAAATCTCCTTACAAAACAAAGGCGTGGATGCTGCTGTTAGATACAGCATGTCACGTGTCTAACCCAGCAGATCTAACAGAATGCTCTTAGGAATGGTTAGTACACAGCCTGGCAGAGCAGTTTTTTCTTTAGATTTCAATACAGGGCAGGCAGTATCACAAATCCGATGTTTTAAAGAGGGATTTCAGTTGTCTGTGACCTGAATAGATCCAGGATCAGATACAGATCTGTTCCTCGAAGGCAGAATACAGAACCTGGATACCCTCTTTAGAGCACTTGCAAGCGACCAAGTTGTAGAGAAGATAATTGTCTGTGTCTGAGGTACCTCTTAGAACCTTTTCTTTTTTGTTTTGTTTGGCAACTAAATAAAGCGGTTTATTTCTGAACTCTCCCCTGACTTTTCTTCCCAGCCATTCTTCAATTCTCAGGCCGTCCTGTGTGCTGGGGGGCCAGCTCTGCTGAACTTTCAAAGTCAAGATGATGTCCACTGATATTTCTGCTGGGGGATTTCTGATCTGAAGGGTTATTGCAGGGCTTCCAGCCTTTTTCTTTTGCAGCGTTATTTCCGCATCTAGTAACAAAGCAAAATTTGATTTATATATATTTACATGTTAGAAGAAACTTTTTTTTTGAAGAATATTAAGGTTTTTACTGAGAAATCTATAGTCAATCGAAATACCTGGGTTCAGTCACTGGCTCTTTATCCTACAGGATATGGATTTTAAGGAAAACATTAAGGCAGCCTGTTGAAGAGGTCTATGGAAATAAGGAGCACTCTGCTGGAACTGCTGCATTCCTGTGTCTACAGAATCAGAAATATGGTAGCTTTTTTTCCCCAAGGAACTGCTTCTCTGCTGAAAACACTGAGACTGAAGAGATTCGGCCACCATGTTTCTGAAGGCTTTGGAGAGAGCACCCTAAGAGGGCAGACCTATTTCTCAATCTATAGGTCATGTAGAAAGCACCAAACAAGAAAGAGAACCCTTAATTATTTTCATATGGAAAGGATTGCATAGTGGTGGAGCAATGGGCTAATCACACAATATGATCAGCTCTGATATATTTGTGGTGATTCTTAACTCAAAAGCAAACTTGAGACAGTGGGGACGGGAGGGCTTGCACGAAGGGACAGCTGTCTGAGGGGAAAATCACATTAACGACAGTGCAATGCATATGTGCACCGGAATTGGATTTTTAGCACTCCTAGGTGAAGCTTGTTCTCTCAGTACTTACATGTAATGTTCTTTAGCTCTTGTCTAATAATGTCTCTTAGTGCTTGAAGCATTTTAAAGGCTGATAATTTCCCATCGTTATCTAAAAACTTCAACAAATATTTCTCTTTGGGATTTCTTTTGAATTTTACATAATAATAGGCTCCAGTGTCATCACATTCATCCAGCTGAAGTCTTTCAACAGGCATTACAAGCATGATGTCAAACTCATTCGGTTCAGATATCTGCAAAATACAAGATTACACTAGTCAATGCGCAACTTGGGTTTCACCCTCTTCAGGCTTTCACAGTGGTTGCGGTTTTATCTACAACTGCTTTGGCGCGCTTCTCATGCCTGGTGTGAGATACGAGCTGATTTCCGTGGTTTTGTATTTCAAGATTGCCGTGCATTTGGGTGGACAAGAACAATTTACCAACAGCAGTTCATCTCCCAGCTTGCTAACTAATTTTTAGAAGAGTTTTAAGATTCCTAGGCTGTTCTGAGTAATGGGGAAGTGCCCAGTTAACTGATTCCTATGTGCAAAAGGATGACTGGGGGTGGGGGAAGGAAAGCAGCATTGCTACGCTTGAAGCTGGTTTAAAAAAAACAAGTGTCCCCGTGTTTAAACGAGAAAAGAGGTATGGCTATTTCTCCCGCTTTCTGAATAAACGACAAGGCAGAACCAGGCACGCTGCGTTTCCTGCAGCGCTATACCCGACTCGTCCTCCGGTTACAGCGCGTGGGCTCACCTGCCTGCGGTGCCAGGGCGGGGGCTCGCTGCGGCTCTACGGCGCGTCCCGTCCGGGCAGCGGCTCTTACTAAACACACGTACGTTCCCCTACCAGGATATTAGCTACTTCCTAATTGTTGCTAATTAACGCAGTAATCCTTCAAGCCTTTCCTCGTCGGGACGGGCCATCTCACAGCCGGTCTCCAGCGGCAGGAGCAGCGCACCAACCCGGAGCCCGGCCAGCTACGGGGAGTGACCGGCGGGAGAGGCGCTGCTGGTACCGGGAGCTCCGCGGCCCCGCACTCACCTTGACGTGCTCGTAGTAGCTGCCGGCGCCCAGCCTCTCGATGGAGCTGAAGCTGTCGTCCTTGGTCCGGATGACCTGGATCAGATGCGACACGACCTGATTCACCAGCGTCGACACCTCGGACACGTCCTGGCGGCCCAGGCTGAGCCGCGACAACACCTCGCGGAGGCGCAGGGCCGACGGCGGGCGGCAGGCGGCCACGGGGGCGGCGACAGCAGCGACAACCCCGCCGGGCACCGCCGCTCGCCTCCGCGTCGCTACCGGTGCCTTGCTCCGAGGAGCGGGGGGCGCCTGTCCGCCGTCTGCCACCGCCGGGCTCCCGACGGTAGAGGCTGGCCGCGCCGGGCGGCCGCGCCGGCGGGTGGAGCCGTCCTTCTGCGGTGCCCCGAGGGTCGCCGTGCCGTCCGGGCTGCCGCCTGCGCCGCGGCCCCGCGAGGAGCTACGGGCTGCGGCTTTCGCTGCGCCCCGGCCCCGCGAAGCTGCGGGTCTCGCCCCGGGCCTGCCACGCTCCCCTCTGCCGCCGGCGCTGCTCATCGCCTCAGCTCGTCTTCCGCGGCCTCAGGACGGCGAGCGCGGCCCCAGCAAGTTCCTCTTCCACGCAGAGCGGCTCCGCCAAGGAAACGAAACCCGCGTCCCCCGCCTCTGCCCGGGCGCGGGAAACCTCCGACTGCAACGGCCGGGCCGGGCCCTGCCGCCTCCCACCAATCGCCTGCTTTCCCGCTCCCGGGCGGCCCGCCTACCCGCGAGGCGCGGCCAATCACGATGCGTCCGCTCCCATCGCTTCCGGTTCCTCCCGGGCCGCGCTCGCTGCCGCCATGTTGCTGCGAGGCCGGTGGCGCCGCCTTGCGCCGCTCCCGGCGCCGAGCCCCGGGTACCGCCGGGCGGGCGGGGAGGCCGGGCGGGCCGCACCGACACCGCCCTACGAGGTGGTGGTGATCGGTGGGGGCCATGCTGGGACGGAGGCGGCGGCGGCGGCCGCTCGCGGAGGGGCCCGCACGCTGCTGCTCACGCACAGGATCGGCACTATCGGTACAGCCCGCCGTGGTGGGACCCGGGTGGGATCAGGCCGCGGGCCGAGCGGGCCCGTTTGCCGCCGGCGCCTTGGGGTTGCCCGGTGTGGGAGGCCGCGGGAGCTGCGGGCGGCGGTGGTGAGGGGTGTCCGCGTGTGCCCTCCGCAGGGGAGATGTCCTGCAACCCCTCCTTCGGCGGCATCGGGAAGGGGCACCTCATGCGGGAGGTGGACGCCCTGGACGGGCTGTGCGGCCGGATCTGCGACCGCTCCGGCGTGCACTACAAGGTGCTGAACCGCTGCAAGGGCCCGGCGGTGTGGGGCCTCCGCGCACAGATCGACCGGGCCCGCTACAAGGAGAATATGCAGGTGAGAGCGGGGCCGGACTGGCCGGGGCGGGGGGGGCGCAGGCCTCGGCCTGAGCTGTGCGATGGGGGGAGGCCCCTGCTCGGTTCTGCTGCGGCCGTGCACGGTGGGGACGTGGTGCAGCCTTGCCCTCGGCTCCTCTCCCGCCGCAGCCTCCGACTTTCAGGCGGCGAGCGGGGCAGAGCATCGGCAGGGGAACTGGGGTGCGAGTGGCCCCCAGGCGACCCTGCATAAGGATGCATAAACCATGTGTAGGGATGCCTGTGTGTACAGGCTGGTAAAAACACGAGCCACTGTTAAATGGTATCGGGGGTGTTTTAAGAGAAAGTCCAGAGCGGTGACTGGTTTAAAAACACGTTTTTGTTTCCAGGGATTTTTCCAGGGATTTATGTGTTTGTCGGCTGGAGTATAGGAATTAATTACTCAAATATGAAGCATTAGGATGAACTGCAGAAGGCGGGGGGTTGGTTTTTAATGTCTTCCTGCCAAACCTCGGTACCTTTCCGTTTGGTACTTCTATGCAGTGTAAGTGGTTGGAGCTCAGCATAGTTTAAAAATGCTCTAGCATTTTATATACAGGTCAGGCTTCACGACAAAATAGTTTCTTTTGAGCTTAAACTCTTATCTGTCAATGAAAAGTTATACTTGATAGATCAGGGTACTGCAGTAACCGAGTGTCTGCCAGTTGACCTGGTAAGAATAGAAAAGGGAAGAAGGCGATAGATGTTTTTGAGATCAGCAGGGTTTGGGACTGCCCACATGTCTCGGAACTTCCCAGATTTCTGCAGTAACTCCTTTCATGACAGAAAGAAATCCTTAACACACCACTGTTGACAGTTCGTGAGGCATCTGTGGAGGATCTTCTGTTGACAGAACCCGAACCAGACCATCCTGGGAAGTGCCAAGTCACGGGAGTTGTTCTGGGTATGTGCTGGGAACTCAGTGATCACCTTCAGTTACTCTGAGAGCAGCCTTTGGGGTAAACATTTCTGATTCATCAGTGAGAAGGTTTGAATTAGGTGATAGAAGTGGCTAAGGCTGAGTGTGAACTAGGTTTAATACCTGTAATACAGTGAAAAACATACCTGGATTGATAGGCAGCTGGGAGGTTAAAGGAGTTTAATTTACTTCAGACTAGCGATACTGAACTCTGCGCTGTGTTTTGAGATTGTATTTGGTAAATGGCACGGGCTGCCAACAGCGTTATGGGGCAGTGGTGTCCTGGGACTCGCAGACTCACACTTCATCACCCCTCGCTGTTCCAGTAAACAGGCTTTTGAAAATAAAGGCACAGGTAGGATTTTTTTTCCCAGGAGTGGGTTTTCTGTGTTAGGGGGTAACGTGCTTAGGAATAAGAAGAATATAGGGATAACGACATGCTGCTTATTGCAGTTTATTTATAATATTATTATATTATTAATATTGATTCATGCTTTTATAATTGAAATGGTGATTTTCTTAAATAGTAAAAGATGCAGTGAATAGTAAAAAACCCTCAGCGAACAGTGTTGGTCTAGCTGTAGACAGAAACACCAGAGTACCAGGGTTTTGTCAATACTAAAATAAGTGCATCTCCAAAAACTTGCTGTTTCAGGGGATGGGAGCACAGTACACGCGGAGAGTGTTATCCTGACCACTGGTACGTTTCTGAGGGGGATGATCCTCATCGGACTGGAGATGCACCCGGCCGGGCGGCTAGGGGACAAGCCAGCCATCGGGCTGGCTCAGACTCTGGAGAAACTGGGATTTGCTGTGGGCAGGCTGAAGACAGGGACGCCGCCTCGACTTGCCAAAGATACGATTGACTTCAGTGGTCTGAAGGAACATGCAGCTGACAATCCTCCGGTGCCGTTCAGCTTCCTCAGCGAGGCGGTGTGGATCAAGGTGGGATGGCACGCACCAAATGCACGTAGAGCTGGGTGGGGAGGTGGGCAGCAGTGCTGGGAACTTTGTGCTCGGAAGCAGCCAGGGACTTGATGGCTGGGAAAGTGAGCTGGGCTGTGTTTACACTGGAGGTGGTGTGTTTCAGAGGACTCTCAGTGCAAAGGGAAAGATTGTTAGTTTGCTTTTGAAAGCAAGTACCCTTTTTCTCTCACTTCTCAAGGCGGCAACCAAACTTTCTATACTTTTAGAGTCAGAATTGCGTGAAACGTGATGTTGTTAGTAGTGTTCTTCATGTGCTAGTTACGTGGGTGGTTTACAAATTACTTCCAGACTGCAGAGTGGAGATTTATGATGTCTTGCTTTAGAAGAAGAGGTGAAAGTGTTGGAGTTAGCGATCCTTAATAGCGGTGGCTAGGAAAGAGAAAGAGTGGAGTTACGCACAGAGCTGGCATGTCAACAGTAATTTGAAAGCAGAAGAAACTCGATTTTCCAAAGGAAATCTTGGAAAATGGATGGCATTCTTACATAATGTAGTTAAAAAGCACAGAATTAAGTATCAGGAGTTAATTTGCCCCAGAGGATATCGGAATTGCAGTAACCTATTATAATTGGGGTGGGAGTAAAAGGAGTCTCACTTGAAATCCTTGGTATGTGTCAGAAAGGTTTTAAGGAGGTGAGGTGCAACCTGTTCCATTCCCGATGTGGTTTTGGGCATGTTGCTCATGTTCTGTCTGTACCGCGGGTATGACAGCACTACTCGCCTCTCTAGGAGAGCCAACTGTTACGGAAATGCCCTTGGAGATCCTCAGAGTTGTTCAGTAAGAGTACAGTGTTGGTGACTGCATCAACTTAAAGTGAGTTTTGGCCTCTTCCAGCCAGAAGATCAGCTGTCGTGTTACCTGACTCACACTACCCTCAAAGCCCAGCAAATCATCCGTGATAACCTCCACCTGAACAACCATATAAGGGAGACAACAAAGGGACCGCGGTAAGCATGTGGCATCATGCCAGGCTCTTAATGGTATGAGCTCACAGTCTGTCTGAAACTGTGGGTCTGCTCTGCTGCTGGAAAGTCACTTCTCCACATCAGGTGGTGCTCATGGCTATTTACTGTTGTAGGTACTGTCCCTCTCTTGAATCGAAGGTTCTGCGCTTCCCAAACCGAGAACATCAGGTGTGGCTGGAGCCCGAAGGCTTGGAGTCCAGTGTCATTTACCCCCAAGGCATGTCCATGACGCTGCCACCTGAGCTCCAGGAGCAGGTGATCAAATCTGTCCCAGGCTTGGAAAAAGCAAAGATGTTACAGCCAGGTGAGGCGGCGGGGTGAATCATTTTAAATCTGTGTGATTGGTTACCAGTTAATAAAAAGCAGATTTTGTTTAGAGCATAGCAAAACAAAGGAAATAAGAAAAATTAATTCTGGGGTGCATGGATTTTTTCCTTGGTTGTTTTTAAATAGTAAGTAAAAGTTGGTAAAAATCGTTCTGCTCGCTGATTGCTGATAAATAGGGAACCTCAAAATCCCCCCTGTAAAATCTGTCTTTTTGTTTGTGGTAGGCTACGGGGTGCAGTACGATTTTTTAGATCCCCGTCAGCTGACTGCTTCTCTCGAGTCTCGTCTCGTTCAGCGCCTCTTCTTTGCAGGCCAGGTTAATGGCACTACGGGCTATGAAGAAGCTGCAGCTCAGGTGGGTGAATCTGATCGTGTATACTCAGCGCTCAGGAGGGGATATCACCTTGGTGTTCATCTTTGATACGTGGCCTTGCTAGGCTCCTCTTGTGCTAGTGGGACGTTCCTTCTTCTGTTGCTCGCCCCAATTCCAGACTTGCCCAGATGTATTTACTTTCAGTATCTACAGTTGCTGTTACTGAGGTTGCCGTAACAAAAGTAGTTGGAAGCACTGTCAGATGTTACAGCACGGAAACTGTGCAATGGGTATAATTGAAAATGTGGAAATTGTCCCCTGTCCGCAGGGGCTAAGAAGCCCTTCAGACAGTTGTAGTATCACCGGGAAGAAACTACCTAAATTACTGGCAGGGACTAGTGCATTTCCCAGGGTACAGCTTGCCACACAAGGCTTTGGAGGCAGATGTGCTGACATTTTAACCGTGAGAGACTGATCTGATGTTTCTTGGGTTGTTTTCTCTTTGCCTAGGGTGTGATCGCTGGGATCAACGCTTGCCTGCGGGTTCGTGGCAAGCCCCCTTTCATTGTCAGTCGCACCGAAGGCTACGTCGGTGTCCTGATCGATGACCTGACCACACTGGGCACCAGCGAGCCGTACCGGATGTTCACCAGCCGTGTGGAGTTCCGCATGTCCCTCCGGCCTGACAATGCCGATGCCAGGCTCACCCACAGAGGTATTTTCTTACGGTGGCTCTGGCAGCGAGCAGCCCTGCCTGGTTGTGGACCTTTGTCTCACACGCCATCCATCTCTGCAGGTTTTGAGGAAGCTGGGTGTGTGTCACAGCAACGATACGAACAAGCGGTTAAGATGAAAGCAGCTTTAGAGGATGGAATTGCAACGCTGAAATCCCTTCAGTTCAGCGTATCCAAATGGTTGCAGTTAATATCAGAAGTTCCCATCAGCAGCAGTCGGAGGTCGCCTGCCAGGTAAAGGTTCCACCTGAAGCTTTCTGGCCTGATCTATGCTTGCTCTGTCACGTGGGGCTAGTGGTTTCACAGCGTTTGTCAATCCTTCCCTCCTGAAGCTTTCAGTGCTCCAAGATTCCGGCTTTATCACCTTCAGGGAACAGACATCTGATGTTTGCCTGTAGAATAAGCGTGACGTTGGTGCTTTTACTGCACCACGTTTCCTGCTGCTGACACAGGCTCCCAAAGTAAGGGGGTTACTCCCCTGGCCGTCAGTTGTGATCCTTATTGAGGGTGTCACCAAGTGGTGACGGTTTTGCAGTGGGTTGCTGCTTTGCTGAAAGCTTAATGAAACAGTGATTGATTCAGGCTAGTGTTCTTGCACACAAAGACATACCCTTTGCTTCCCTTACCCATCCCTGACCTTGCCCTATTTTTTCTGTTTTAAATCAGTGAGACCTGGCTGACTCGGCCTGTGTGAAAGGTTCCCCTTCCTGCCCTTTCTTTGTGCCTTCTATCTGGCTGCTCACTTTTCATGAAGAGCCCCTCTTCCCTCTCCAAGAGCTGAACTGCTCTTCTGCGCACTGAGAGGGGAGAGCAGGGAGGTGAGCTTGGCACTGCGGTTGTTCTGGCTTATGCTGTGGTCTTTACAAGTTTGAGCTGGGAACAGCTGTAAATCTGCCTTGCACAGGCGACTCATTCAAACCATAAAAACTTCCTCTTGTTCTCCACAGTGCCTTTGACATCCTTCAATATTCGGAGGTCAACATGGGAGTTCTGGCAAGGGCTATCCCAGAGCCCCTGGGAAAGCTTGCTCAGTGGAGAGAACTGGCAGAGAGACTGAAAATAGAAGGTAGAGTACAAGAGTTAATGGGATCTGTGTAGGTTTTGTTCGGTAAGGGGAGAGCCAACCCATTCATCCCAGCGTGTTTCGTGTTGTGGCTTAGTGAAACAACACGCTGTTATCGGAGCATGCACGTTTTACCATAGGCCACAGCCTCGTGCAAGCACCTGTGTTCTACTTCGTGAGGTGAGACCGTTTACTCATTTTTCACTCCTGGGTTTTTCCTCCTTACTGCTCTGTCAGATAGACCATCCTTTCCTGGGATGAGAGGAAAAGCCGACCTGTGTATCTTAATTCCTGTAACAAATGAAAGAGTATGACTTTTTCCAAAACAGCGATGTGAAGTCTGCTCTTCAGTCAGTGAAGCTAGAAACTTCCTTAGGAGCCTTAGGCCGTCTCAGTGGAATTGCTCATTCTGCTTCCAAGAATTCCTGCAAGTGACTAGTTTCCCGTGAACATCTATATCTGGTCTTCCTGTTTCCCTGATCTTCCATCGCAGCTGCTTACGAGTGGTGTGTAGTCAATCAGCAGCAGGAAATCGAAGAAGTGCGTCGTGACGAAGCCCTCCAGCTGCCAGAGGACCTGGATTACTTTGCCATTGATGCATCGCTGTCAGCAGAGGTGCGGGAGAAACTGGATTCCACCCGTCCCCAGACGGTAAGATACTGGGCTTCAGCAAGGTTGAACAGCCATGAAATCCCCAGTGTGCCTTCCTGAGGGACACAGGGAGAGGAATACCCCCCACAGGTTTTGATCCCGTTTCCCAGTGTGTAGGTTTGTTGTTGGTTAACTTGGTCCTGTTTCCACACGCAGATTGGTGCGCTCAGCCGCATCCCTGGAATTACGCCAGCTGCTATTGTTAACTTGCTGAGATTTGTGAAAACCAGTCACCAGAAGACAGAGAAGGTAAAAGCATTCCCTGAGACTGGCAAGTATTTATCAGGGAAAACATACTCGGAGAAAGCAGAGACTGCCGTTGTTGAAACACCTTTGTAGAGAAGCGTGTCCCTCCTACCGGAGAACGCGGCAAGATCACCTGTGCTCAGGAGCCTCTTCGCGGATAAAACCGGTGCTGGCGGATCCAAAGCAGTTCTCATCGTGCCCTGTGGCAGCATCGCGGAGTAGAACAAAGACGATGAATGTGCAAAGCTTGAGTAAACGCTTAGGAGCTTAACACAGCCTGTGATTTTGCCAATCCAAAAGGCAAGGAGAATTGCTTGTAAAACTCCACTTGTTTGGAAGATGTCAGGTTCTAAAGCCTTTTGGGAAGGACGCTGTTTTGCTCGTCTGAAATGCGTGAGAAACGTTACCGTGCTGAACCCGCGGCAGCACGAGGGGGTTTCAGCTGGAAAGGTCACTCTGTTGAGTGCAGGATTTGCATTTATAGCTGTGCAGCGACTGCACAGCCTGATGTTTTGGTGCGATGTCAGCCAGTGGGAGATGCTTGGTTACGAAGATGTGTGCCCCACGAGTATTTAAACGTACGTAGGAGACCAACAGAGTGGAAACATGGTATTCCAGGCCTGGGGTTTTTTTTCTCCTTCAGAATAAAGCTTATCTTGAAAGTTGGTGAAGAACATGGCTGTTGCTTAGCTTTCAATACAGCCTTGGCAATTCCTTGGGTCACTTCACTCAGGTAAGGTGGGACAAGAGTCACTGCCTAGGCCAGGGGGCTGAGGAAGGTGGGGGACACGTTGGAGCCTGCCCCAGGAGCCCCAGCTCCAGGCAGTGTGGTGACCAGGGGTTGCGTGGCTGGGCAGCCCAGGGATGCCGGACTGGGGGTTTCTCATCGGCACTGGTCCTGCAGGTGACAGTCATGTGACCTTCATCCAAACAAGATGCACTGTGGGCTGTCGTGTGACATCAAGAAACCCTGAATTTGCGCTGTTGCTGCCCATCTGCTGAGTGCTTGCCTGCCTTAGGCAGCAGTCTCTTATCCTAGTTGCATTTCCGAACATCCTCCAAACTGACTGTGCTTGGCAACAAGTTTCCTTGGCCTTCAGGATAGCTGTCATTTAGTGGTTCATTTCCTGTCCACAGAAAGGATTGCCAGAGGCCCTACCAGGCAGCAGGAGGATGGGCAGAGTTAACAGCTTCGGAGCATCACCCGCCTGCCTGCGAGCACCTCCCTGTCACCAGCTTTGGGCTAGCACGGAACAGCTTGAGACGCCTGCTCTGTAGGTCAGTTCCTGTCAGAATGGCTCAGAAAAGCGAACATGTGTCTGCTCCTTTATGTCTGTGGCCTGTTTTCCTTTCAGCTTTGCGGGCTTAAAGGGTTACTTCAACTCCGTAAGCCTCGTGCTTAGCGTGAGGAAGGCAGCTGGGCTCTCTGCGGTGTATGGTAGGCTGCAGGTGCGGTGTTCTCCAAACTCCAGCTGTGTGAGTCTGAAGCACCCGGGAGTCCCTTGCCTTTCTGCCTCTTCAAAGCAGCGGAGTTTCTGATCAGGAGAGTTTTGTGCTTTCTTCACTGCGTTATCTTTGCATTTTGTTTGTTTTCGGTGTAGCAATGTCTGCAAAACCTTAGTTTGTACAGGCTGGGAAGGAAGCCCTGTTGACACTTGCATCCTCTCAAGCAGGTTGTGCAATCTCAAAACTGCGTTTCCTGGTGGTTGTCAGGAGTCACTTGACAGGAATAACGCGTTGTGTCTTGAAAGGCCAGCCTCTCACACCCTGCTGCGAAAGTAAACGCTTGGCTTTCCCTGCCAAACGTCTGTGCTGCAGAGGCCTTTTGGTTCTGGTCTCACACACACACCAGTGTAAAGGATCAGCTGATCTGGGCTGCACCAGTGTCGGATGAAGAGCAGGAGGAGTGAGGTTCGGGGTGGGTTTTCTTGCTTCTAGCAGTTTAATAATGCACAGCCGCGGTGTAAGAGTTAGTTAGAAAAGGGGGGAGAGAGTTGGTTAACTCCGGGGGAAATTGAAGTCAAGATGCCATGAAGTGCACGGGTGCGTTGCTTTCCAGCAGACCTTTGGTAACAACTGCGCTCTGGCGGTCAGCGTGGAGTGGGTCTTGGGCCACTGGTGAGCTCCCTTGTTCAGACAAGGTGTCTCCGTTCACACGTGTGGGTTAATGCCGTCCACCTTGGCTGAAGTGGAAAACCTGGCACGTTTGAGGGCTGGCTGTTCCTCGGGGATTAGTTCTGTGTATATAAGGCTTGCTGCAGCAGCTTGTGCTTGTTGTTTGAGAAGGCTTTTAACATGAAACCATAGCTACAAGTAATTCTTGCTGTGTTGTTAAGAAAACCAAGCACAGAGAAGCTAAATAATCCTCTGTAAACAGCATGGGCAGAGAGAACACCGACATCCTGCCCTCTGCCTTCTCCAACCTCATGGAGTTCAACAAGGCCAAGTGCAAGGTCCTGCACCTGGGTCGGGGCAATCCCAAGCACAAGTACAGTCTGGGTGAGAATGGATGGAGAGCAGCCCTGAGGAGAAGGACCTGGGGGTACTGGGGGATGAGAAGCTGGACATGAGCTGGCAGTGTGTGCTGGCAGCCCAGAAAGCCAACCGTATCCTGGGCTGTATCCAGAGCAGCGTGGCCAGCAGGTCGAGGGAGGGGATTCTCCCCCTCTCTGCTCTTATGAGACCCCACCTGGAGTGCTGTGTCCAGCTGTGGGGCCCCCAACATCAGAAGGATATTGACCAGTTGGATCAAATCCAGAGGAGGCCATGGAGGGCTGGAGTCCAGAGGAGGGCTGAAGCACCTCTGCTATGGGGACAGGCTGAAAGAGTTGGGCTTGTTCAGCCTGGAGAAGAGAAGGCTCCAGAGAGACATTATAGCACCTTCCAGTACCTGAAGGGGGCCTACAAGGGAGCTGGGGGATGCCTTTTACCAGGGTCTGTAGTGACAGGACAAGGGGTAATGGATTTAAATTGAAAGCAGGGAGATTTAGATTAGATATCAGGAAGAAATTCTTCCCAGAGAGGGTGGTGAGGCCCTGGCACAGGTTGCCCAGAGAAGTTGTGGGTGCCCCATCCCTGGGAGTGTTCAAGGCCAGGCTGGATGAGGCTTTGAGCAACCTGGTCTAGTGGAGGGTGTCCCTGCCCGTGGCAGGGGGGTTGGAACGAGGTGGTCTTTATGGTCCCACCTAACCCAAACCGTTCCGTGATGTGGGTTCCCATCAGAAGCTTTCTCGCTCCGTGGTCACCATCACGTAGCCGCTACACGCGGTGCCTGGGCCTG
This sequence comes from Rhynochetos jubatus, assembly GCA_027574665.1. Lineage (NCBI taxonomy): Eukaryota > Metazoa > Chordata > Aves > Eurypygiformes > Rhynochetidae > Rhynochetos > Rhynochetos jubatus. The sequence continues at coordinate 92,780,452 of CM050650.1, read as the reverse complement.
GACCGCTGTGTGCCAGGGAGCCCAGCAAGCGGCAAGCCCAGCCTGAAAGCTGGAGGCTGCAACCTCCTCGCCTCTTCGCAGACTCAAGTCTTGACATTCTGACAGCCTGTGATGGCTCCTTGGGGTGCTGCGCTGTGAACCGCCGGCTGGAACATGCCCTCAGCTTCCCCATCCGGGTCCCTATGGAGATGACACCTCCCCGCCGCGGGAGTAGCTGCCACAGCTCCCTGGGAGGAGCAGGGTTCACGAAGGCTGATGCTGGGCTGGACTGGGAGGCGGCTGAAGCAAAGGGTGAAGGTGTTGGTTTCCAGCATCAGCTCCCAGCACAAGCCCCAGGAGGCAGGTTTTTGGGCACCACTGGGGATATGGTAAGCACACGCTGTTCTCACTCCAAGTGACTTAGAGCTCAGTGTGGTTAACTGGAGAGCAGGCATGGAGCCAGGTGGGAAATGAGCTCACTCCATGCCTCACACGGCAGCAAGAGGAGCAGGGAGCTGACAACAGGCTCGCGGCGAGTCTCGGTTTCAATTTTATGTGGCTTTACTTGACAGCTGCCGTCTAGCCTATGGCCAGGCGGTGGCTTGTGTCACGAGCATACGGGATTTTTGGAGTTGTCGGCAGACAGGCTGCTGTGGCTGGGACTGCTGAGCTGGACTTTGGCCAGGTGGCCGCGGACCGGCTTGGTGACGCAGCCCGGAGCTGGACAATGGCGGTGGGCGTCAGGCCGGAGCTGGCGGCATCCGGCCCAGCTGCAGAGCGGCCACGTCGCAGGCCACGGTCTCGGTTCTCCTCAGCTGCGCCACAAGTGTGGAAATCCCGGGGACTCCTGCCCAGAAATGAGTCATGGGAATTGCCCTCACAAGGGAGCGACTGCAGCAGGGCAGAGCCGCTCTGCTCTTCTCCGGGACTGCTCTTTCCTTCCCCCAGTCCCTGTACGCACACGTACATCCCCTCCTTCTCCAGAGAACCGCAGTGCTGCCATCCGTAAAAGCATTTTACCAGCAGACTACATAACGCTACTTATTAGTACTAGAACTAACAGTCAGGTAGGAGCAAACCTGTAATTATATTTAAATTAATCTTTTTTTTTCTGGGAAAGGCTATATAAGGGCTTGTTTTACACAGAGACAACGCTTCACACCAAACAAGCCTTCATTTCTTTCTCCAAAGCACCCATGTCCTGTTAGCAGAGCCACAGTCCAGCTTATGGAACTAATTATTTACTAAATATTTCACAATAATAACAAAATATAAGTAATACAGTTATATAATGTGGTATATAAATAATAAATAGATAGTAATTTGGTGGATTTTCACCCTATTTACCAAGGAATTAGCTTAGAATCCAGCTTCAAAACAGGTACTGCAGATTTTTTTAGAAGTCTGGCAACCGCAGTAATTAAAAAGAAGAGAAAGTAGGCACCTAATTAATTTATATCCATGTTATATATAATATACACACGTACATGTGTGTATATATACAAATGTATCAAAGAAAAAAAATTGGAGGTTCACTTAAGATGTGGCCAGGAGGCTGCAGATAAGCAGAATCTGAACCTTTCTTTTAAATTTCAGCCCTACCTGCAATAAAACCCCTCTGGGAGGGGAAGGTTGTTGCGCCTTCCCACCGCTGCGTAGGTCCGGCATCGGCTGCGCTCAGCCCTGTGGGACGGAGCTGGCAGGCTCCGCGGAGGCTCTTCCCCTTTGCGTCGAATAATCCAGATTTTACTGGGCTGAAAGGGAAAAGGTGGCTGTGACTGCTGCTGGCGGGGCAGGCAGGGCCCCGAGGTAGGGGTGAGCTGGCTCTGGTGGTTTTCACTGACTGCGTAACAAAAAACCCAGCGTATTAACCCGGGGATTCCTGTTTGCGCCGGGGCTGAGCTAGCAGGTGCTCTTGCGGAGGGACAACCAGGTTACTGGACGGCTTTGCTCAGAAAAGCCAGGGGAAAGCCCTTGGCGTGAATGGGCAGGTTTAGGCTGCTTAAAAAAAAAAAAAGGCTATCAAAGATATTAGAGGAAAATCGATTTTAATATGGATTTGTAAAAAAAAAAGCGACAACGGAATTGGATGGTACGGTTCACTTATTCAACATAGAAAAAGCATACAAAAGGTAAATCAAATTAGAATTGGGTTGGAATGATTTATGCATGGATCGGGGGAAATTATTCACACGGGGTCAGGGAAATCGAGTCAAAGTGGCTTTATGTAAGGATTAGGGAAAGAAGGGGAGGGAGACCCTCCCGCTGAGTCACCAAGTTCAGAGCAGACCCCCTCGATTTCTAAACTCCTTCTTAGAGAGGAGTCTGGGTGCAGCTGGATCCACTCCTAGTCCCGGACTTAATCGACGGTTTCTGTCTAAAGGGATTAGGTGCAGGGATCGCAGCGTGGCGATTTAACCTAAGAATTTGTGGTTTGCACAACTTTAAATTGCTGCTACTCCAAGCAGGAATTCCAATCCACCTTGGAATAGCAGCAATTTAAAGTTGTACAAAACACAACATTTAAATTTCATTATTTAAAATTCATGAACGCTATTAGAGATAAATCACAAGATAACCAGAGCAGCTGTGGGTGCCCCATCCCTGGGAGTGTCCAAGGCCAGGCTGGATGAGGCTTTGAGCCACCTGGTCTAGTGGAGGGTGTCCCTGCCCGTGGCAGGGGGGTTGGAACTAGATGGTCTTTAAGGTCCCTTCCAGCCCAAACCAGTCTGTGATTCTGTGATTCGGTTATATAATTTTCTAGCAGAACTTGAATTAACAATTCAATGAATTAACAATTTAAAGGCTTTAAATTCAGACTGCACACAGACACACACAAAGGTGTACCTGTTCCAGTCTCCTATGGAGTTCAGCGAGGCACTCACAGCGGACGGCCTTTGCATCTCTCAGCGTGCGAGGGTCGGGCCTCAAGGAGCGGGGGTTTCAGCCCAGGTCCTGTCGTCGGTGTCGGTGACAGCCCCCCGATTTGGCAAACTGGGGAGCTCACGAGCTCCGAGAGGCGTCCTGCTCAGCAGGCGATGCTGGTCGCTGCGGTCCAGGGGAGCTCCCAGGGCTTCGCTCAGGACCCCTGTCTGTAGGGTTGCCAGATGACTGACTTCAGCCATCGGTACAACTCCATCCTGGCCCCAATCTGGGTTATTACGGTTCTCGAAATGCCAGTAATGCCGAGCTGGGGTTATATTCCAGGGCTGTCAGGGAATGTGTAGCTGTTCCCGCTCTCATCACCCGCCTCAGCAAACCAGTTCCTGGCTTGGTCAGTGCCATTCCCCACCTTAGCTGTGGAAGAGCGCTGGGTACGGTGAAGGGACACTTCACCCCCAAGCTCACTGCACAAGGGCCGAGGCCTGATGGGAATTCCTAGGACCGTAGAGCAGTCTGGGAGCAGGGAGAGGGAAATGCACCTCCGCACTCCAGGCCAGGTACATCAGCACGCCAAGGGCAAGTGTTGCTACGGCATCCTTGGCAGCGCGCACTTGACCCACGAGGGACGTTTCACCAGGGAAATCTTCGGTGCCCTCCAGGCTTTTTTTTTTTAAAAAGGAATTGGGAAGCACAAGCCGCACAAAGTCAGAGCCATTACGCACTGGCCGCCTCAGCAGCCACCCCCTGTGCTCCCCACTGCTGCCCCAGTCCCCCCCCACACAAGCCGGAGACCACCCAGAGGGGACTCACGCTCCAGTTTATCTCCACATCTCAGTATTTCAGGCAGCAACTTTTGAGGAAAACACGTGTTTAAGTGTCCCCTTATCAGCACGGAGGAGCTGAACTGTGCTGTGTAAATATTTGCAACGTAAAGAATCCAAGAATTATTGATAGGCAGCCAGAGAAACTAACCTCACTTAAAAAACAGGCGCTAGGTTATCGATGCAATTGGTCTGTAACGCAGGGATGGCCTGAAGGGGCAAAACAGGATTCAGAAAAGGCTAAAAAAAACCCCACAGCTTCTGCGTTCGGGAATTTGAACTTGAAAGAGAGAAAATTCTCCCCGTGAAGCTCCCGGCTCCAAGCAGGGTCTGTTCCCAGTGCCCTCCCTCGCACACCCATCCACGGCACAGCTGCCCCGCAGCAGCGCGGCTGGGGAGACGCCGGCGACTAGCTCAGCCAGCACTGAACTGAAAAGGCTTTAAAAAGAAAAGAAAAAAAGTCATTAAAAAAAAATTAGTAGGACAGGCTCAGCCTCCATCCCTCACAGCGAGTACCGCTTCAGCACACAACCACTTCGGGGACACTCCGGAGTGTTTCACGTCCGGAGCCCAGAGCACGGCGGCAGGTGCTGCTGGGGAGGGCAGGAAGCTCTTCAGCCCTCCCAGATCCTCCTCCCGCATCCCCTCTTGCCCCCCTCCAGGCACCACATAACCATTTAACTAGCATCACCGCGCACCTTTTTTTTGGACTGTTTCCGCATACCGAAAGCCCTCCAGGCTCCCACGGCGCACAGCATCACCTAGGAAGGGAATTGCATTCCGGTTTTCCAGCTCCCCACCGCCACCCTTCAGCAACACAGCTCAGAAGAGATGAAATAAATTGAACATCCTAAGCCAGCTTTCCGCCTTCGACTCGCTCCGCCGCGCCGGCAGCACTGCAGGACGGGGTTAAGGAGAGCAGCGAAAGCCTCGTGAAGAAATAAGCAGGCAGAAGGCAAATAGAGCTCTCAACCATGAACATTTATTGGAAGCTTGACCAAATTCCCAAGTTCTGTTTACAAAAGTCCCCAGGTAGTCAAAAAGTTAATAGAAGAACCGAGACAGCGGCGTTGGATTAGCGCACGGAAAGCACAACTGGTGTGGCAGCAGTGAAAAGAAACCCCGGAATTCATGTAGAATGGAGCAGCGGGAAGCGGTCGGTAGGACGGGCAGCGGAGCACTCCCAAGCATCAGCTAAGGTTTTGCCTGCTCCTCCAGCTGCAGCAGTTCCTGCAGCACCAGCACCCCCTGCCCTGACACCCTACGCGCAGCCGAGCGGAACACGGGCTCCTGGAGCAGCGGCGCAGCCATGCCATCAGTCCCTGCGCCCTTCCTTCAGCTTCGCTACTCGGGACCAGACGCTTCCCGGGCCTAACGCGCCTTTTTCAAACCTCGTTTTGCCTTCAAGCTTCCATTTCCGGCGGTGGCTTAACAAGCCACACTGCAACGGAGCGGGGACAGCCAGGGGGAACCGCGGGCAGAGCGGACGCTGCGTACCCAGGCGGCGGCCAGGCCGAACATCCCGCGCGGGAACACACGAGACCCCGAACGCGGGGGCAGCACTGAAGGCACAGTTCCTGCCCAGAGCCCTTTTTTCCCTTTCATCCCCATCAGAACTTCGCGCTTGGCTGAGCCAGTTTGACCAAAGCCTCTTGGAAAAGGGTCAGCGCTTTAACTGAGCACGCGGAGAGCTGGCAAGGCGCTTGGGCTTTATTACGGCAACGTGCCTCCGCCTCAGTTCTGACGTACTTCCCGCTCTCTCAGGACACTAACCAACCTCTACCAGTCGATTTTAAAATGATTAGGTTCCTTCACTAAATTCCAGTCTTCCACAGAGGCTGGAGCCAGCCCTCGCCTCCACCATACCTTCAGCAACGGCATGTAACGCTCCAAGGTTTTACTGTAACGAAGACACAGAAAGCGAGCAGGAAAAACCAGACCGAAGCAAACAGAGAGCGTGACAGGAACAGCAGTTCAGGATTATCCAAGCATATCCCAGCAGCGAGTTCCTGCGGCGCAAGCACGTAGCTGGAGAAGGAAAGGAAAACAAACGGGAGACCGCACGCAGCCCCTGCAGACAGAACAAACACACGGGTGTCACGCAACGACCATCCTTTGAAGACCCTTTTTGAAACAGGTGCGGGGATGCCGTGGGGAAACCGTGCTGAAGGCGGGCGAAATGGCTGCGTCACGCCGGCAGGCGGACCCGACTGCCCGTTAACTGCCCGTCTCCACTTACCGGCTCCGTGAGACTTAATTGTACTCCAGAATCTCCACAAATTACAGCTGGTCAGTTCTTGCAGCCCAACGTGTTTTATTTGGATAATTTATCCAGTAGTTTCGAGCCGTCTTCCCGACCAGGTACCCAATCCCACTTCAGTCGGCCGTCCGCTCAAAATCCTCAGCAGTTATGGAGAACCCAAACCACCCGGTGCCGACGTCAAAGCACGTGACCGCCACCTCGCGCTGGGAAAGGCGGTGTTCCCAGAGACGCATCCCCTAAACACCCCTGACCCAAAGCTCAAAAGAAACCAACCCCTCACAAACCCACCAGGCAGGACGGGTACAAACACCGTCCCCGTGGGAAGCTCAGCGGAAATCCCGGCCCGTTTCTCCCTCAGCTTTTGCTCCCCGAGATGAAAACCGAGTGAGGTCTGGAACAGCTGGGCTATTCGGAGATCGCCCGGGCAAGCGCTGAAGCCTCCCTCGGAGCAAAACTGGGTTTTGCAGTTGAGCTGCTGAACGCCTCACTACACCTATTACAAAACACTTAGAGCTAAGGGTTAAATCTTGAAAGATCTACATGACAATCCAGAAAAAAAACGAAACACCCAAAACCTGCTTCTGCTGGCAATAAAAATCCGTGTACAAGACCTGCAGGAATCCCAACGCTGTTTTATCAAGGTTGAAGGTCTTTTCATTCAGATTCTTCCCTCCCAACGTAAAGTTTTCTTGGCCTACTGCACGCCCGAACACACCACACCATGAGCATCACCCGGTACCTGTGCTGTCCAGTCTAGAAACCCCCTTCAACGGAGGGAGACAGCGCCGCAGAGGTACCTTTTTTTTGAAGGCTCCGATCAGTTAAAACCAAGCCCGCAGCCAAATTCTGCTCTGCCCTACCCTTGGAGGAATGACAAGATGAGCATTTTGCTACTCAGCTGCTGAACGCGCTTTCTACCACATTAACCCAAAGAACACAGAGACGGAGCATTGAACGTTTCGTTTTAATGGTCTCAAATTCTGTGACAGGTTGGTTGTTTTTTTTTTTGGTCAAGTTTCCATTTTAAAAAAATTTTATCGAGATTTTTTTTTTCCAAAGACTAATAACTTAAACTGCCACGAAACAAATGGTCCACAAACATTCCTTTCCTTCTGAAGCTTTTACGGTGCATTGTAATCATCAACCAGTCTTTTACTATTAAACTTAAATGGCCAATTGAGACAAACAGTTCTGAGACCCTTCTTCCACCACTGCTTACGACTGAGGTGGCAGCTGACGTACAGAATTTTCATTTAGCCTTTTGGGCCTTCTGGGCAGACTTTGTGACCTTGCCAGCTCCACCCGCCTTCTTGTCAACTGCCTTGATGACACCCACAGCAACCGTCTGTCTCATGTCACGCACAGCGAAACGACCTGGGAACAAAAAGACAACACGGGTTGACCACTTTTCCCCCCCCGCCCCAGGGCTGCGTAGCCGGGGCGCCCGTCTGCACCCCAGCCTGGGGGTTAAGCGGGAAAGCACCGCCCCCGTGACAGCGAGCTGCACGGCAGGGACAACAGGGGACACGGAATTATCTAGCGAGCGCCCCCATACTGCTCGAGTTTTGGTTCTGCTGCCAAGTTCAGTTCAAAGCCGGCATTCTGCCCAACACGAGGCACCGAGGGGGGCCTAATTCCACAGATGAGGACCGACACGTTTCCAGGAGACGCCTTACCCAGAGGAGGATAGTCGGAGAAGCTCTCGACACACATGGGTTTGCCAGGGATCATATCAACGATGGCAGCATCTCCAGATTTCAGGAATTTGGGGCCATCCTCCAGCTTCTTGCCAGAACGACGATCGATCTTCTCTTTGAGCTCGGCGAACTTGCACGCGATGTGAGCGGTATGGCAATCCAGCACAGGGGCGTAGCCAGCGCTGATCTGGCCAGGGTGGTTCAGGATGATGACCTGGAAAAATCCAAGAAAGCCAAGTTAACGCCGGGGGCAAACTGTGAATACCAACGCATCTCTCGCAAAGCCAGGGCTTTCGCGCAACGCGCTTCAAGCAAACGCATCTCAGAACACCAGTCTGTCACTGTAGAGCTTAGCCGACTCCCAAGAAAGGACAAGGCTCCTATTTCCAATCCCGAGCTACATTTCCAGCATCTTCTACCAGCTGCACGCGTTACCTGTGCAGTGAAGCCAGCAGCCTCCATCGGAGGATCGTTCTTGCTGTCACCAGCAACGTTGCCGCGGCGAACATCTTTCACAGACACGTTCTTAACGTTGAAGCCAACGTTATCGCCAGGCAGAGCTTCGCTCAGGGCTTCGTGGTGCATCTCAACAGATTTTACTTCAGTTGTGACGTTGACGGGGGCAAACGTAACCACCATGCCCGGCTTCAGAACGCCGGTTTCCACACGGCCAACTGGCACGGTACCAATGCCTGCGGAAGAGAAGGCACGTGAGTGATTCAGCTCCATCAATATACGCCCCTTGAACTACTCTTAAGTTGCCCAGAACCAGCTGAGGCAAAGCACTGCGTTTCTGTCCCACACATCAGCTGCCGCTGGCAAGCGAGAGGCGTCGCGGAGGACACGTACCGCCGATTTTGTAGACATCCTGAAGAGGCAGACGCAGAGGTTTGTCAGTTGGACGAGTAGGTGGCAGGATACAGTCCAAAGCTTCAAGGAGGGTGGTTCCACTGGCATTGCCGTCCTTCCGGGTAACCTTCCATCCCTTGAACCAGGGCATCTACAATAAAAAAACGGCCGAAGCGTGAACCGTCTGCCAATTTTTAACAGCACAAAGCTAGGAAGGACCAAGTGGCACGTCACAGTATCATCTCAGTCCACTGTTGCGAAGTAAGAATTCATGAAGTGCTGGCATTTCATTTTTAACCTCAGTACTTTTAACCTTAATTTAAAAAACTGGAATTTAGCACTGCACAATTTATCTCGGTAATCCTCCCAGCTTTGTTTCTCAACATAAACAAAGGTCAAACCTACGTTAGAGCTCGGCTCCAACATGTTGTCTCCGTTCCAACCAGAAATTGGCACAAAAGCTACAGTGTCTGGGTTGTAGCCAATTTTCTTGATATAAGTGCTGACTTCCTTGACAATCTCCTCGTATCTCTTCTGGCTGTAAGGGGGCTCGGTGGAATCCATCTTGTTGACACCAACAATCAGCTGTTTTACACCCAGGGTGTATGCCAGAAGGGCATGCTCACGGGTCTGCCCGTTCTTGGAAATACCAGCCTCGAACTCACCAACACCAGCAGCAACAATCAGGACAGCACAATCAGCCTTTCAAAAGAAACAAAGAAAAAAAGCCCTCATTATAACGCTTGCACACACTTCAAATTACAAGGGGGAGGTGGCCCCTCCCGCCAACCAAGAAACAACCTGAACTCCCTCAAATCCCCAGTTCTATTTACATACCTGAGAAGTTCCAGTAATCATGTTCTTAATGAAGTCTCTGTGTCCAGGAGCATCGATGATGGTGACGTAGTATTTGCTGGTTTCGAATTTCCACAGGGAAATATCGATAGTAATACCACGCTCACGCTCAGCTTTCAGCTTGTCCAAGACCCAGGCATATTTGAAGGAGCCTTTGCCCATCTATGGATTCAAAAAAACCAAAAAGCTTTACTCCTTTCTCTGAAAAACATGTATTTGCATTTACTCCACAGAGATCGCACACTGGCCAAAAGCAAAATCTAAAAATACCAAGTGGTTCAATACTGAAAAACGTCGCTGCTTGTAAAACAAGCAACAAGATACGCTTGGCACCACCAGTGAGAGATGCCAACTGTTTCCTGTTATTTAACCCGTTGACAGTTCAGCCCTCTCGACAGCTCGTTAACTGCCCTAACACATCTTTAGGAGAGATCCCTTGAGCCAGAGCGCTACTATCGAGTGTCCTCCACAAATTCAAGTTCCCATTCTAACACCATCCCTGCAATAACCAGCGTTTTAACTGCCACACACAGCCCAACCTTCGCTACACTCCACTGTGATGTGCTTATTCAGACCTAGGCAGTTATTATAGAGGAAAGTATGATCAGTAAGAGCTTTTCCAGGCTCAAATACCAAAATCCATACATTTCTCGCAACTTTTTTATCCTCGACTACACCTATGCAAAGACCGAAGCTGGGAACTCCACTCCAATTATGACTCCAGACACCATGATGCAGGTGCAGCTTCCGACTACCTCTCCCTTTCCTTGTTCTAACCTCCTTAACCCGAGCTTTGCCAACTAACCCAACCGGCAGATTCCACACTCCAGCGCTTGTCCGACTACAGGCGCGACTGCAGCCGCGCAACGCCCGCCCCCTCAGCTACCGGGCCGGTTGCAACCAAACCGCCTCCCTGTGGCCACGAAACGGTTTGCAACTCAAGTTTTGCCAACTCCGTCTTGCTCTTTTATCCATCCCTGCGCCGCTGGCAGTTTTTGCCCTACGCACCTCGGCGGCCTCCTTCTCGAACTTCTCGATGGTCCTCTTGTCGATACCGCCGCATTTGTAGATGAGGTGGCCGGTGGTGGTGGACTTGCCAGAATCGACGTGGCCGATGACGACGATGTTAATGTGGGTCTTCTCCTTTCCCATGTTGGGCGTCGGTCGAGTTCTTCCTTTCGGCGAGAGACAATCGACACCTGCAAGTTCCCGGTGCGGGGGGAGGGAGACGCGCGTTACGCCCCGAGCGCCGCCGGCGGGCGGCCAACAGGCCGAGGGGGCAGCAATGGCGGCCCCGCGTGGGCCCGGCCGGTCGGGGGTGGCCCCGCCCACCTGGGGGAGGGGCCGAGCGCGCGGGCGCCGGCCCGGGAGTGGGTGTTGGGGGGGGGGAGTGGGGGGGTCCCCTCCGAGCGCCCCTCACGTCTCCCCCTCCGCCGCCGGGTTCGAGTTACCCCCGGGGAGCGGGGCGGCGGCGCGGCGGGCAAGCGCGGAGGGCGGGGCCGGCCCGCTCCTTTGTGTGTGCCTCACCCCGCCCGGGCCGCCCTCGTCCTCCATTTTGTGGCGCTGGCGGCGGGCAGGGAAGCCGAGCGGCCATTTTTTTTTGGACTCGCGTGCCCCGTCCCCTCCCCCCCCACGCCGCGGCCCAGGCGGCGGCGCGCGGACACCACCCCCCCACCCCCGCCCAACGCCACGCATCCCGCCGCCACCCGCGCGATGGGGGAGGGGGAGGCCACCGGGCCCCTCGTGCCCCGCGCCGGCGCGACCGCGCCGCTTCCCAGCCCCCCGCCCCCCCCCCAACCCTGCCCCCCATCCCGGGCGGGGCGCACCGAGGAGCACGATGCGCCGCCATTATCCCGGCGCCCCCTCCCCGCCCTCCCCTTTCCCCTCGGCCCCAGCCTCCGGCGCATCCCTTCCGCAGCGGCGGCGACGCCTGCCGAGCCCTCAGGGTGCTCCGGGCCCCCCGCGCCGGCCCCGGCCTGCCCCGCGCGAACGCGCCTCACCTGCAAGGAGGCGGCCAACCCGGAGCGGAAAAGACCGACGGCGTGAGCGCCCCGCCTTATATACCCAACCCGCGAGGGGCGGGGCCTAACGGACACGTCACCACTCCCGGCGGCCCGCCGAGGCCCCGCCCCCCCAAGCCCCGCCCAGGCGGGCGGAGGGCGCTTCCCCCCCCGCCCCCGCTTCCCTCAGCCGCCCGCCGCGGCCCTCCAGCCCTCGCCGGGCCTTTCCCTCTCCCCACCGTGCGGGCGGCGGGGCCGGGCTGCGCTGGGGGAAGCTGACCCGGACGCAGAGAGGCCGCGGTGGACCGACGAGAAGAAGGGTCCCTTCACCGAGGTGAAACGGGGGAAGCTCTGAGCGCTCGGTCAGGGCAGGCGGCTGGAGAGGCCAGGCCGCAGCGGAGCCTGCGCACCGCGGCGACGGGAAAGCTCCGCGCCTTGGGCCGTGGCACGCGGCAGTCACAGGAAGGCCCTAGGGAACAGCCCCTGGCAAATGAATTAACGCTTCTTGTTAGGGACACGAAAGAACTCGGTCGAGGAGATTGGAAACGTTCAGTTAGTGACGCCGAGTAGCCTCCTTTTGTTACTTGCTGAAGGTTATGGAATGCCAAACCCACCCCCGACTCACGGTGCTACTATCCCAGAAACGGAGGTTGGGACCAGGCATTTCAGGAAGCTTATTACAACCAGACTCATCGTTTGGCTTAGAAAAAGCTTTTTTTTGGGGTTTTTTCTTGTACTTCTAGAGAACAAAAGTCGACTGTGCTCAGAAAACTGGCACAAAAACGCAAGCCAAGGCCGACACCTCTCCAGCAAGGATGCATCTAGACAGCGTAAGAAAGCCAGACTGCAACAAGTGCCCTCGTACTGTTTGAGAATCATAGAGTGGTCTGGGTCAGAAGGGACCTTAAAGACCATCTAGTTCCAACCCCCCTGCCATGGGCTGGGACACCCTCCACTAGACCAGGTTGCTCAAAGCCTCATCCAGCCTGGCCTGGAACACTCCCAGGGATGGGGCATCCACAGCTTCTCTGGGCAACCTGTGCCAGTGCCTCACCACCCTCTCCGGGAAGAATTTCTTCCTGATACCCAATCTAAATCTCCCTGCTTTCAGTTTAAACCTGTTACCCCTTGTCCTGTCACTACAGGCCCTTGTAAAAAGTGTGTGTGTGTGTCCCCAGCTTCCTGGTGCTGTTTTCACATGAGAAAACTGGCAGCCCTGAAATCACAGCAACGAGGGTCACGCAGCGGTTCACATCATCAGAAATAAAAGCCCTCGTGATTCCAGAACTTTGCTGTTTTACTCCCTCCTAACTGATGTCAGAAAAATCCATTGAATATTCAGTGTCTCCCTACACTTATCCAAGTGAAATTAAGCTGAAAAGCTGAACAGAGATTTATGTTTGTTCTTTTAAAACGATCTGCAAAGGAAACAAAGCTACGTGCTCCCTTTTCTTCTTCAGGTACGTTACACACCTCTGTTAGAAACAGTTACTTACATACACCCAGCTCCCATTTGTTTGTCAGTATGTTTTTTAGATCGCAGTTTGTAAAGCATGGAAGTAACTTCTTGTTCAAAAACAGACAAAAAAGAACAACAGAATTTTAAAAACCCACCTCATGCATCTATACTGTCACTTGACTCCAAGTTTCTCTAGCTGAGATGCACCCAGCATCAAATTTACTACAGTAAAGGGTGTTTCATGGATTGAAACTTGGTATTTCATGGATTGATACAGAACTGAAGTGTTTCCACAACATCTGGTATTTTTCCACATGCAAAATTTAAAAAGTGCATTTTGAAGGGTGGAAAAAAAAAAGTGATTTGAGAGAGGTCACGTTAGAGAAGATGCTGAGTTTAGAATACACTTTTTTAAACAGAAAAACCCCAGTTTCAGAGTAAAACCTGCAAAAAAGGTTCAGATATTGTTAAACTCGCTGATGAAAGGAATAAAGTCATCAAGTTCTTGCTCTTCCCTCGTTCTTTGGCAGATTAGTGGCAGGCATGGGGGCAAAGCTAGAGACTGTTCAGCTTTCCTGAAAACTACCGTTTCGGGGCAGTTATTGGTGAAGACATTGCAGGTGAAGACACTGCTAGAAGGGCAGGAAAAGGCAGGTGGGTCACTTTCGGGAAATGGAAATGCAGGATCATCAAGTGATTTAGCGGCTCAGATTGAGGACCCAAGGGTAATACTTGAAAAGGAAGCTAAGCATCACTTTTTGGGTCTCTTATAAAGCAAAGGCTGTTTGTAAACGCAGCTACAAAGCTGTATTATTCAGGATGGTTTGAAGTGCAAAGCTAAAATGTGTATTTCAGGAGGGGGTATTTTTAATGGACTGATCTGCCAAAGCACCCATTCTCAGGAGAAGGTAGTTTAACGCTTGCCAAATGTAGTCAATGGCTTGTGCCTCAAGCGGGAGAGGAGAAGGGAAATGTGTTACTGATTTCTTACACGGCCCAATCTAAACTGCGTATTTCTTTAAGGGATTTTTTTTTTTTTCCTTTTAAGAAGACTATTTCATAAATAAAGGCATTCAGAACTATGTATTTCTGAAGACGGCAATTTCTGTGGTATGCACATAGCTGAAAGCTATGAAAGCTGAATCTGTTGTACAAACTTCTAACCCTGGTCCTAGTTCGAGCCTACAGCAGTTGTTTCCCACCCCCACCCCCCATTTCTTTAATTGGCTTTTCAAAAGAATTTCATTATTTCCTCTTTAATCTGTCCAATACATGCTTTTATTCTCTCAACAACTAGTATATCTCTCATTGTCCATTCTATTAGCAGAACATTCCTATTATCAATCTCACAAATATTTATACAGCTGGGGAGCTTCAGATACACGAGCAGCCTCACATAATTCAGTGGAAATGCATTATGAGGAATCCTCTCGGCTAACACCGACAGGCACACACTGGACTAAAACAGCCTGTTAATTTTAGATTTTGTTCGTTTGGCAAAACAAACACCTTTTATCTCTGTTTCTTCCTAAGTGTTTCGTATCAGACTTCCAAGAAGTCAAGGTCTTTCGGGCTTTGGAAGGGTGCTTGTTAGATCCAGTCTGACTTCAGAAATAGGAGGACTTTGTGGGGAAAAAAAGTTACTCCTTCTCCCTCGACTACTGGGGAGCGTATGCTAAACTGAAATAACCCGTGGGCACGTATGCCTCTGGTGTAAGAACATACAGAAGGGTTCTCTAAAGCACTTGAATTACAGGAAGCTATAGAAAAGCCATCATTTTAAAAAGAATCTCAGATCAAATTATATTAAGATGAAACTTGCGCTGTCAGGATATCTAAACCAAATATTCTGACTTTTAAAAATACAAGTTAACTGGACTTTGAGATCACAGAAGCTACTGTGGCATTACTGTCATTTTAGCGTGGCTCCAGCACATACAGAATGTACTATAAGCTTAGAACACAGTCCCAGCCAGTGAAATCATGCTAGAAAATAAAAGGTGTGCTCAATGAGCATCTCTGAAGGATTTTAACTCTCTTCCACACACATGTGGAAGTGACATCTTTTTTTAGTCAGACTCCTGGTAGGGAACTGGCGCTTGCACAACTATTTTAGCGGCGATGAACAAGGTCATTCAGGAGTGTAAGCAAACAGACTGTGTAAGCACAAGACTTTAAACACCGATCTGATTAATACAGTCTGTCAAACTCGCTATATATGGAAGAGGCACTGAGAGGGCACTCTCAGAAAGCGTGATGGAAAAGCAGTCTAAAAAGTTACCCACAGTAACTGGTGATTTGCAAAACCAGATCATGGATTGTTAACAGAAATAAGAAGTATCCAAATCTCCTGTGTAATCTTTTTTTTCCTGCCCAATCCTAATGCTTACAACTGGATTTTACAACCACCTGTAAAGAAACAATTAATAGAATAACAGTATTATTAATGTAGGGAGGGAGTAGACAGAAAACCCGCTTTACAAAAATGGTTTAGCTGAACTGGGCGAGATCACTGGGAAAAAAGCTGCTTTTGAAAGTTATTTCGCTCTGTATTAGTAGCTGCTGTTTTCATATAAATGAAATTACTTGGTCAAAGGAAGAGACAACAGTAGGTGCACTTTAAGTTACTATATAGGGAAACAGCACAAAGTAAACCCCTCCATCCTTGCAAGTCTAGGACTTGGGTTGGACAAAGCCCTCCACAGCCTTGTGTGATCTCATATCTGACCTTGCTTCTAAGCAAACTACAAATCCAGAGACTTCTGAATAACTTGAGTGTCTTAAAAATGCATTGTTTGCCCTAGGACAGGTTTCCCGTGGGAAGCACTGCTGTCCCAGTGAGAGCATTTACACCAGGTGAAGGGCTAGCGCTTCGAGGACAGCCTACTTTAAATAAAATATTAAATTTGGGCAATCTTTTCAAATCACATCTATTCACAGTATGAAAAGGCTAATTTATACTGCATGTTTAGTACCAGTGGAACCGTGGTAGGGAAGGCTGAGTGCCAGAGTGGGCATGCTGCAGGGGCGACCAGGACTAACAGCTCCAACTGCAGGCCTCTGTTCTGTGGAGGTCCGCACTACCGAGCCAGCAAACCCAACTCCGTGATGTAGAGCAGAAGCAGCCTGAGTGGGGAGAAAAGAACCTTGCAGGTGGCTGCTTCAGCAAGAGTGGTCTGGAACTGAACAGAGAATGGGAAAATGCAAGCAGACAGCTAGAGGACTGCAGATCCAAAAAGTAATTCCTCCTTTAATTTTAACCAAAGACTGACCCCTTGGCTTGCGGACACCTGACAAAGCTTCACACACTTCATTAGCACCAGGCTAATTTGCACCAGCTGATGAACTGGCTCCAGGCAAAAAGCAGACTCACTAGACACCAACGCAGAATCAAGGCGAAGGGCTGTCAAAGTAACCACCACTATGGACAAACAATTGGTTTAACTGTCCTGTGGTTTTACATGAGTGTTTTCCAACAGCAGTCAGGCTGCAGCACTTCTTCCTCATCCCCAGATGGAACCACATTTTTACTCTATCCCACCGCCGCCTGGACACCCTAAATCAGTGGTAAGCCCTTCCAGGGGTTCGGTTCAAAGAATACCCTAAATGGGAGAAAAAATAATAATGAAATACAAAAAACATTGCGTTGTTCATAAAAGAACGTCAGTTACTGAAGAGCAATCCGCTGGACGAGGGCAGTTTGGCTCTTTGTCTCCATTTATCACGAACTTCCAAAATTCCATTTTAAAGCTCCGGTCTCTTCTGCTAAAAATCATTCTGCCAAAAGCAACAGCTTCATCCTTTTGTGCTGATAAGCCTGTAATGAAACCTGTAAGCAGGACCTCAGCTCCTCACCCACTGTCCACGCGTTCGAGGGTTCTCCCTCGAGCCCTTGCAGCGATTAAGCTGTGCTCCCATGGCTTTGCTAGGTCCACTTGCAAGGTTAGCTTTGCTGCCTCTCGCTGCAGTAGGCTTGGAGCTGGCTTGTGCACTTAGCAAGCTGGAAGGTCATCAACAGAACGCCTGTAATTCCCCACTCTCATCTCGCAGACCTTTTCCATTCCCCTCCCCCCTGCCTTCCTGCAGTAGATTCCTAGAAGGGCTGTACACGAGTCAAGAAAACCTGAGATGCAGGTTATGGCTGCAAGGGAGAGAAACACAAGGAAGGTGGGTTTGGTGCAGACTGCAGAAATGTGCTACAAATCACAGAGTGAATGGCCAGGCCAAAGGCGGAAGAAGGGCGGTACCTGAGACTTGGATGGTGTGGACACTTTCAGCTGAAGCGCCATCCATTGTTCACCCTCCCATCTCCACATTGCTGTGGTTTCAAGTCTTGGCACCACTTGGGCCACAGAATCGGTTTCCACTTCGATCGCACGTACATCATCCTTGCTACGTGGTAACCGCCGTGCCCAGAAGCGGTACAAGTCAAGCCACAGAGGCCTCTCTCAGATTTAGTGTGTATAGCATATGCTTGACATTCATTCGGTGAATTTAGATTTGAGACAATTAAAGTCTGGAAAGGTTTCAGAGAAGAACTACAGGAATAAATCTAGATCTGGAAAAGTACTTACACTTGACCTATTCAATCTATACTGAGTTTACTGAAAGGCAGTTTGGCTTAGTCTCCAGAATTCCACAAGACAGAAAATCCTGTAAAGGAAGAATCACGAGTCTGGGCACAAAGACATAAGAAGATTCAAGATTGTTGGTACTTAAGGTAGAAATCGAAACCAATTATTTGTAATTGGCAGCGAACAGTGGGGACAACTTGCTAAAAGCAGCAAGCCAACACACGAAGAAGTGTGCAATATTTAATTATCTTAGTAAAAAAACCCCAAACACAATAAAAGAGAGAACTTGATTGGGGTGGGGGGAACAGGAGGGACCATTTACTTGAAATGATGCCTTTGTTTTTAGTTATCTGACTAATGCAGTGTCTCTGAAGTGTTTGGCCAGATGAAGCTATCTCAGGGCCACTACTGATTATCTTTGAAAGCTATGGATTGGGAAGGTTCCAGAACACGGGAAAAATAGAAAAAAAAATCCCTAACTTGGAAAGAAAAAAGAAAAGAAAAAGAACACACGAGCTGGACAGTTATGGAAAGTCAGTCTAATTTCAATTCCTGGAAAAATAGATTGGAGCAAATGAACTATTTTTAGAAGATAATAGGTTGATAAGCAACAGCCCCAGCCTTGTAAAAAGCAGATTGCACCCAACTAATCTTTCCTACTGTGACAGGTTTAACAGCTCACGGATGGGGAAATGTGGATATCATCTAATTTAAGGAAGGTTTGACGTTCCTTGCAGGCAGCTTGCGTAAGCTACCTCAGCAAACTTGGGGCAAAGTAATGGATGTGCAGGAGACCAGCTGAAGAGGCCACGTGCTCAAAGGAATTGCTAATATCGTAGAATCACAGACTGGTTTAGGTTGGAACGGACCTTAAAGACCATCCAGTTCCACCCCCCTGCCATGGGCAGGGACACCCTCCACTAGACCAGGTTGCTCAAAGCCTCATCCTCATCCAACATTTCATCACTATAAGAGGTTGTACCAGATCAGTTTCTGTGGGCACAGACATACAAATACACAATTATAAATACACAGAAATGTGATTTTAAACTGCACATTGGCGGGGGAAAAGCAGAGCTCAACACTTCAGAGGTCAAGAGCAGAATTCAGAGTGATGTGGGCAAGTTAAAGAAATGGTCTAAAATTATTAGGAAATAAATCAAGGTTAATATTTGTCTTTTTTAAGGAACGGTTCACTGCAGCAACACAGGAGAGGTAGCAGCTAGCCAGCAGTCCTGTAGAAAAGGACCTGGGGTTAGAGTGGATCACAGACTGAACATGAGTCAACACCGGCATACTCTTGTGAAAAAAGCAAACATACCAAGATGTATAAACAGAAGTGCTGTGAGTTACGTAAAATAAACTCTCCACTCTACTTAGCACTCATTAAAGCCTCTACTGAGCTACCTGGTCCATCTCAGGAGCCATGCTTCAAGATGATACCTTGAGACAAAACCCACTGGAACAGATTCTGTGAGCAGCTGGTGGAACCCCCATCATTACCCACCTTCTTACAAGCACCTAAATACCTATCAACAATGGTTCAAGCATAACTCATACTTTCTTATCTATAGATTAGATATCCAAAAGTCTCTTCAAGCCTTAATTTCCATAGGTTTCCATTACTTGAAAGATCTGTGCAGTCATGAATGAATCTCACACCGTAATTCCAGCCCACATTGTTCAGCTCGGTAAAGAAATCTCAGCAGGACTTTAATGTGTTTGTATCAGCTGAAGGTCAGTCTTCCTACTTACAGGAGTCACGTCTGAATGGAAACAACACTAATCGTGCATCTTGCTGTGTGGATTCCAGCTTCCACAGTAGATGATCAAATACATTTTATTGAAAACCAAAAAGCTAGGCTAATACAACTAACAGAGAGGTGGGGAAGGAAATGGAATAGTCAATCCCAAACTCTAACCGGGTGAGGCTGAAAATGAACGACAGGAGAAGAAATTTTGTACCACAAACTCTTCTTGCCAGTGCGTAAGGCAGGCGATGTCAGAGCTGTTAGGAACCGAGGAGATTCCTGGCACAAAGTTACAAAGCGTTTATTCAGTACTACTTTCTTATCAAAATGAAATGCCGGAAAACATGTTTGGTTTGCTCCAGCAGTTTCTAAACAACAGCCAGAAGAATGCTAAAATCCAGCGCGCATGACCTTCCCACGGGCAGGGATACCGTGACAGGGACTGTCAACTACGCAGCATCACGGGGGATGTCACTCCATACACACTGCTACTCCTCACAGTCCCTCCCTGAAACAACACCTGTGGAAAACAACAGCTGTGGGTTTGCAAGGCAATCCACAGGGGAATGGCATTCCAGAGGTTAAAGCTCGTACCGCAAGCTTTTACTTGTAGAAAGCAGACTTCGGCCCCTTTAAACCCGGAACAGGTGTTGAGTCAGCTCTCTGCACCGGGGCCAAATCTCGGCGTGGAAGGGAGCCAAGGCTGACGCGCCATCCCGTCCGGCCACGGCGACGGAGGATACGGAGGGGAGAACAGATGACGGGGATACAAACTGTGAAACACTGATGCTTGAGCTTAGAGATGTGGCTATCCCACAGGCCAGGATAAAAGTAAAACACAGAAAAAGGCAGTAGGGGTTAAAAAAAGAACGCTAAGCGATTCATACGAGCAAGCTGCGTGTCAGTCCTCTGCTGCCTGAAACAGGAACTTTTCTAGCCTCGGCAGGAGACGGCCCGTGCTGCTGTATGTGTGTACGTTCTGCACACGGGTATCAGTACTGCAATAAGAAAGCATGTAGGAGCACACACAAGCAGGGGGTCCCCCGCTTCGACCCCACATCTGAGTGGGGTCCCCCCACCGTCTAAGGTAGGGGTGCGTGTGAGTGAAACGGCAGTTGTACAGAAATGCGGCTCTTTAGAAAGTAAAGCTTAGCTCCTTCTCTAAATTTAGCTCCGTAGAGTCATTAGAGACAAAGCACAGCATCACCATGGGAAATAGTTCGTACTTGCTCTGCAAGCTAACGCAGTCCCATTTACTGCGCAACGCTGCGCGGTGAGTCACGTTATCCCGCAACGGTCACACGCCCAGATGAACGAAGGAAGCAGAAACACTCTTGCTTACTGGCTTTCCCGCTTCCTTCTGGGATATTCTCGAGAAACAGCATCCACGAGCAACAGTTCAGAATAATGCCATTCCTGTGAAGCAGACAGCAACGGGTGTGGGTAAAACAAACTGTAATAGAGAGGCCATGAAAAGAAAGCCTATACCAAAATATTTTTTTAATCCCTTCTTTGAAGCTTACATTGGAGTTCAGCAAGACTTAAAACCACGTCAAAGCTAACCCTTTGCAGCTGTAAATGCCTGCCAGAAGAACTGCTGTTGTCCTTTATCTATCCAAGGATTTCCTGCATTGGATTGAGCGACTGTATAGCTGAAAGGGGAGTAAGAGCAGGGAAGCTATCCACAGGAAAGCTGGCTTTTTTTTTTTTTTTTAATTAACTCCATGGACACACAATCCCCAGATTCAACCCACAGGAAGTGGGATATATCATTTAGGTGGCAAGGCTCAGTTACATGAGATTAGCTGTGAAGTGAAACTGCCCTCTTATTTATTCTCTCAACTAAGCTATGTGGCCACTGTAACCATCAAGGCTGATCTAGCCTGTGTCACATACTACACACATACCTAAGCAGCCCAGACCTGCCTTTCATGCTTAAACGTTGTGAAGTTACACTTACCTCTTTAAAAAGATCCTGAGTATTTTTCCATGGCATATCTTTCTCTCCACTGCCAATCCTTCAGTATACTCAGCAGAGAAGTCAAAGGTAATATGCACAAAAGAAGAATTATTCTTTACAAGTTCACAACAACCTTTTATCACTTTCCACTGTGTGCCTGACTAGGTAAGGGCAGGCCATCTTAGTCATCTTAGCATGACCCTAATCTGGCAACAAACCCTACAGTCTCTTAATTCCGAGTTCTGAACCAGGAATTACATATTGGGATTGTTTTCTGTCATCGTTTGTTTGTTTTTCTTTTCTTTTTCTTGCTATACACACCTACAATGCCTGCTGATGGGGGATAGGAGTTAAAGGGTACCATCCCAAAGCAACAACAGACAAAACCCAGGTACACCCATTGATCTATTAATGGCAATATGCAACAATTACGTCTGATCGTGCATTGTTCGCTTTCTACTCAATTCTTTTAATACATTGAATAAGCAACAGTTACAGAACTGCTCAAATGAATCCAGAGTTCAAATTATTTTTTTAAACCTTTAAGCAAACAAATTCGTCCACCACCATGCTCTTGTGCTGCACCTTAGAGAAGCCAAACCAGGTTTCTGGCATTTCGAATTGGTTAAGCTAACATGCATACCATTTAAGCAGCAGTTGACAAGATTGTTAGCTATATTCTTAGGTAGCTTTTTAAAAACATATCACCAAATATGCTTCCCAATTCCATTTTACAAACATTCTTCCGTATTTTCCCTCTTCCAGACATAATGCATTTTGATATCCAGTGACTGCTTAAAGCACAGCCTAGGGCTGGGGGTGGGAGGGTGGTGGTGGAAATCACTGCAAGGGAGATAGAACAGTGACTCTCCTGGATTACAAAACCAACTACTCAGGGCTTCTAAATGCAGTACGGAAACAAAACCATTACAATAATCTGTGCAATGGCTTTGAAATTATGCTTACAGCCAAACCAGCAAAATTTCTAATGTGCAGCTGCTCAATCTTCTGTGTCTCACGTGCTTTCTCTCTGACTAGGCTCAGAGAAAAGGAACACAAACCACACCTGGAACACAGGCAACACCTACATCACGTTTAGCAGAGTGCTGCTTCTACTATCCATAGGGTATAGGAGCATCTCCCCGAAGTTGCCCATTTGTGAATGAGACCAGATTACTCCTGTTTTAAATGCAGAATGTACAGATTAATTCAGAGTGGAAGAGAAAAGAAAAACCCCAAACCTGTGCCAAAAAGCCAAAATTTGTTTTTCACTGAGCAGGTTACAAGAGATATCCAGCGTAACATACAGCATACACCCTCATCTTACCTTAGCGTAAGGATAGGATGGTTTGAGGTGGTTCTATCCAGCTACACTCAACAGAACAAACATCTCTATTGCTACCATCCAAGCAGCAGCGGAACTGGTTTTGAGGGGTTATTAACATAAGCCACAGTGATTAAGCATGATTTATAATCCTGTCGTTCTTACGACATGCTAGGCAAGTCTCAGACCAAAAGTACCCACAAGGTTTAAAAAAAGAAAATGGTCATTACTGTACTTGAGTGTGTCCATGTACAGTTCTCAGTTACCTTCTAATAAGCACGTGTCAGAGGTTTGAAAACAGACACAAAATTCCCAGTGGATGAATGATAAAGCAGGTCCTGTACTAGTGCAGCTAGAGATGCAAGCAACACACTTATCAGTATAACCACATTTTCTTCTGGTTAATTTGAGGCATATATAGTTTCTGCTGCAGTTGTAGAGAATGTAGCAGAAACTGAAAAGTTAAAAAACCAAAAAGAAGAGTTCACACGCATACAAAAGTCATCATCCTGAGCCCTTTTCAATGGGGCGAGAGAAAGCAAGAGCAGCCAGTACTGCCCTGCCTACCAGGAAGTCACTGCTGGCAGTGAAAGTGAGATCAACTGCAGATGTAAACGTAAAACCAGCCATAGGCGCAGGGATTTTAAGGCTTTCACCTCCGTAGCTCGGTGGAATAAAACAGCAGAAGGCTTGGTCACCAGACAGCAAAGGCTCTGGGTCACAATTACAGCTGGAGGCAGTGATTTCAAACCAACTGCGTGGAGGAGGCTCGGAGGATACTTTCTGGCATGACCGAGGTCTATTTGGGAAGGTTTGGGTCATTTCTTTATGAGTAGTTCTCCAGTCAAAATCAAGCACAGCACAGGCACTATGGAAAAAGTGAAAGTAACTGATCTTTATTAGACTGAGCTAATTGACTTGCTGATCTTCAGGGTTTTGGAGGATCAGCATTTTAGGAGAAATTATTTCCCATCCGATTGCCTTGAATCCTTCTGGTGCCTTATCTATACTGCCCTCTGTGCCCCCTCCCACACGCGTGAAGTGCCCAGCGGGTGGCTGGCAGGAGAGAGGTGTCGGCGGAGGACAGTCCCGCCGGGGCAGAGGCCCGCCATGGCTCTCCGTTGTTGCAGCAGCTCAGCGCGGCCCCGCTGCCCACTCCAAATCCCGGCCTTTGTGCTCCCTCGCCGACAGAGATAGCTGCTCCCAACAGCAGCCTCCTTGCCTGGCGCACGGAGACAAAGAGATGTACGACCGCACAGTTATACTTCATGACTCAGCTGAAAAGCTGCGAGTCCAACAGCCGCCTCCTCAGAACAACAGGAGCTGCCTATTAGCCACCCGTCCGTGCAGGCGGGTGTGATTTTTGCGTCATATTTTGTGATTCAGAACTAAAACAGGCACAGAGGAAGAGGAAACTTGTGGAAAGATTTATTCTTTCCCCTCCTGTAGGAAGGCATCTGCCTTTGTAAAAGCGTGTTTGTGTAGGTTGCACGTTCTCTGAACGGTGAAACTTTTATCTGAGTGACACACTTACTATTTAACTTTCATTGAGTAGAAGCAGACAGATGGATTTAGTTTGGAATTTTGTTTTGGTCCACTGCCCTTTTTTTTTTTTTTTTTTACCATCAGATCCTCAGTTAGAAGTGAAGCCAGCTGCTTATGATTCAATTCCAGCAATTCAAGCTGGTTGCTTGCATTTTGACCGCTTGTTTAATACAGTTGGTATTTCAATAGTCAAAATGAAGCTTTGAAGTTAGCACCCCGTTACGAGGAGAGCCCGGGGAGGGAGGAATCACAGCTCCTGTGGCGTGTCATTTTAGTGTGTTCTTGGGCTGATTGAAGAAGACTGCTGTGGATTGATTTTCTCAGCCTGTTTCTGTAAGAAGGGGTAATTTGAATCCTGAGAATGTAGCAATGCAGGCGAAGTTATAGATATCTATTACACCTAAGCTTGCGCGAACACATTTTGCATGCACTTTGACCGGGGTAGTCAAAACCTCAGCTGCTGCCCAGCTCTGGAGACGGTTCTGCCCACCTATGTCCATTTTTTACCTTAAAGGTGCTGGCTGCACACAGGCAGCTACACAGACCTTTGACACACAGCTGCTTGGTACCCCTGTTTTCTTTCTAAACCTCTCACAGCATCACAGATATCATGCCGTCCTTGTTCTTAGCTCTTGAGGATGAGAGGACTGACAAGGTGGGCTGGCCACAAAAAAACCTGCCCATTTTCTCTTAAAAAATCAGCTCTTGCTCTGTGTTTTATCACAGACTGGGGGGCGGATGACTAAATGGGGGAAGGAGGCTGACTTGTACTCTCGGCCTGCAAGAATTCAAGCCCACATCTCCCATGGGAGGGAGAGCTTAGGCCTGTAACAGAGAACTGTGGGTTCTGTCGCTGGCAACCTGTACTTTACCAGTTACACATGATAACACGGCTTTGCCACATGCCATCTCCTTTGCAGATTTGGCTTCAGCTCACACTACAGCAAAATACTTGAGCAGATGCTTAGCTCTCGATAGCTGCTTAAAGTACCACTGGCATCAACACGACCCTACAGAGAGATATTAAATTATCACCGCCATCCCTGTGTGATTATTCCTCCACAGTGTGATCCTTTTCTATCGCTGCGTACATCTTGTATTTACCAGTTTTCTCTGCTTTCAAAACTATGCAGAGACGCCTAGCAATTCTACCAGCTATGTATTAACAATTCAAATAGCTTTATTTCTCATTCTCTCCACACAAGGGCTTTTAAGCTTAAGCAGAAGCTATTTTCATAGCAGAAAACATTAACATAAGTAACTGCATTGGAGGTAGATTCCAAAATATGCACATCTCAGTCTGAAAGGAAAAAGACAAAGACTGCACTAATAAAAACAAACGAACAACAAACCCACTAAACAACATCCAAGACAAGAAATTAAACCTTTCCATGGCCATTCCAAATGCATTTATAGTTCAGCTTGCAGTTGAACCGGTTATGGATACTTTAAAAACCCCACCAACTTCAGCCTCAGACCTTCAGTGAAGCCTGCTGACTGCAAGAGCAGTCCTTGACTGGGCAAAATGAGTGCCAGTTATGACAAAGATAATGACAGACTTGGATGGCAAATCAGACTCTGGCAAATAATTGATTCCTCTATAAATGCTCTGGCCTTTATTTTCTATCCTATCTGCACAGAGCAACACATTATTGCCTCCTTTCTGCAGGACAGCAAGGAAAATCACCCTCCCCTTAAAGTTACGATGTACTTTCCCAGCTGAACACCACAACCATGCCAGATCCACTGACCACACGTGGCATCGCGAATTTGAAAGCATCATAAATCAGTCAAGTCAGCCCCAAAATTTCACTTTGCGACATTTTGTACATTCATACAGTTTAAGATCATTGAGAAGACAGACATTATTTGTGTGTTAAAAGAAATGTCCTCTTTTCTTTTTTTCTCCTCCTCCCCCCTTCATTAAAAAGGCAGTTGAAGTAGTTTTGCTTCAATAATACCATTAGAGCTACTCACCGCTCACTGGGACTGGCAGAATTAGGTCTCAAATTGAGCTGAAAAATAGATTCCATTAGTGTTTCCTTTTACAGACAGCCACAGCAATGACTCTGTTTATATTGTCACATTCTAAGAAAAACTGTGAATTTTATAATATTGTTTTCCCTAAATTGCTTACAAATTATCAGTAGTTGCAGGACTCTTGCTTAGTTTCCTTTGAATGAGCACACAGAAAACTTTTTTCCCCCTTGAGCAGTGACAGTTTGAACTTGTAGATACAGAAGGCACTGGTCACTTACTCTCCATGAAGCCCGAAAGGACAGGGAAAAAGGAGTGGGGGAAAGACAGTTGTTTGGTTTGGGGTTTTTTTTTTGTTTTCTTTTTCCTATTTTCATGCCCACCACCCACCCCACCCCCAGTCAAAACCAAATAAGCCTTCTGGCTCCATCTTTTCAGCTAGTGAGATGATTCAGAAATAGAAATTAGTCATTCAGTGCTAGAATGCATCAGCAGAAGTAGTCAGGGAAACATCAGCAGGCCCTTGTATTGCACCCGAAAACATGGCAGTATCTAGGTCTGGCTGTGCTAAGCTTATTAAGTGTCTACACTGGAATTTAATTTAGGAAAAGACTGGAAAAATTAATATATCCATTTCCTATTCTGAAGCAGCCATATGGAAGCTTCTGTATAGTAGAAAAAAGATTTTAAGAAATTCATTAAATTCCCTTCCAAGAATGCTTTATGGAAAGCTGTTACCACTCCTCACTGAGCTCCGCTTTATAGCAAGTGGGTATCCTTTAAAGGGAGGAGAAGGCAAACAGAATTTTAGCTTAATAAGCCACATTTTCTTTCCATCGCTATGCCTTGGGCAACTCCCAGGCACCCTCTCTTGCAGCGTGTTGCAACCTTGTACAGGTTATGTTGGAATAAGAGCAAAGTTACCGTAATTCTGAAGTTAGTCTGCATTCACTTGAATATGCACAGCAGTACCTGAACCTTCAGTTACTCCACCACCTACATTTGCGTGTTTTCTGTTCGATCCAGGCCTGAACTCTGCCAATATGTAATATTATAAAGTATGATACTGAGAAGCAAAAATCCATTCAGATTTTTGGTGCTTACGAAGGATAAGGAAAATTACTTCTCTAAAATAACATGTGCAACTCATTTGGGACAATTAAAACAATTACTGGCGCTACATGCAACTCAGCTCAGTGGAAGGCAAAAAAAAAAAAAAATCAAATAAATCATAGAATCTTTTGGTTGGAAAAGACCTCTAAGATCATCAAGTCCAACCGTTACCCTAAGACTGCTAATACCAGCACTAAACTGTGTCCCTCAGCACCTTGTCCACACAGTATTTTAAATCCCTCCAGGGATGGTGACTCCACCGCTTCCCTGGGCAGCCTGACAACACTTTCAGTGAAGAAATTTTTCCTAATATCCAATCTAAACCTTCCCTGGTGCAACTTGAGACCATTTCCTCTTGTCCCATCACTTGTCACTTGGGAGAAGAGACCAACCCCCACCTCTCTGCAACCTCCTTTCAGGTAGTTGCGGAGAGACTATATATAACTTCTTGTTATATATAACAATATAACTAAAATAAAAGTTATAATGAAGTTATATTTACCTCATTGTTCTACTTTTTCATTAAACATGGCAAGAATTACTTCTGCAACCGACTATATACACCATAATATAAAGTGTAAATACATGAACCCTTTCCCAAGATGTTTCTCAGAATTATCAACATTAGATACAAAATTGTAGAAATATTAACAACTGCTGTAGGAGGGAAGCAGGAAGTAGGCAAACGTGCAAAGCTTTAACTTGACTCTAGCACAGTCTGATTTGTTGGATTAAACAAGTGCATTTTAAAAAATGGGTTATTATATTTCCTTATAGAAAAGACACCAACTCAAGGCTAACCGACTTCTCTTGAAGTACTCATCCCCCCGAGATCCTCTTATCTTCAGGATTATCTGCTTCATTGTTGGTGAGTACACTACTGCTGGTGTGGTGGCCTCCTCCGAGCAGGCACAGTAATAACAAAATGTGTTAGTACCAAATCAGTCATGACAAATTGTATCATTTTCTTAGCTTCAGAAATCTCATTTTCAGTGTAACAACTGAGGCCAGTGCCCTTGTACTAACAGAGACAGTATCTTTACACACTGGTCTCAGAATTTGGCCAGCCAACAGTTGTTTGAAGGAGAATAATTTTGATTGGATTGCTATCGAACTGTGTTATTTAAGAGCAGTCACTGGGCTTTTTGAGACACAGGTACACAGGAGAAATAGGGGACCCTCTTAAGATGTTACTCACAGGAACAGCTTTCAAACACAATAGCAGTGTGTGTTGGGTTTTCGTGGCAAGGTTTTAGTAGTGCCGTGGCTTTTGTGAGAAGCTGCTGGAAGCTTCCCCCGGTGTCTGACAGAGCCAATGCCAGCTGCCTGCAAGACACACCTGCCAAGGCCGTAGTGCCTCTGGGATAACATGTTTAAGAAGGGGGAAAAACACAACAGCAGCATCTGGAAAAGTGAGAATATCAGAGAACAACTCTGCAGACCCCCAGGTCGGTGGAGAAGGAGGGGGAAGAGGTGCTCCAGGTGCCTGAGCAGAGATTCCCTGGCAGCCCATGGTGCAGACCACAGTGAGGCCGGCTGTGCCCTGCAGCCATGGAGGGTCACGGGGGAGCACAGACCCACCTGCAGCCCGGTGAGGACCCCACACCAGAGCAGGGGGATACCCAAAGGAGGCTGTAACCCTGTGGGAAGCCCAGGCTGGAGCAGGCTGCTGGCAGGACCTGTGGCCCTGTGGAGAGAGAAGCCCAGGCTGGAGCAGGTTTGCTGGCAGGACTAGTGACCCTGGGGGGACCCAGTCTGGAGCAGGCTGTTTCTGAAGGACTGAACCCCGTGGGAGGGACCCACACTGGGGCAGTTTATGAAGAACTGCAGCCCATGGGAAGGACTTGTATCAGAAGTTGGTGAAGGACTGTCTCCCATGGGAGAGACCCCACACTGGAGCAGGGGCAGAGTGTGAGGAGTCCTCCCACTGAGGAGGAAGGAGCATCAGAGACAACATGTGATGGAATGACCACAACCCTCCCATTCCCTGTCCCCCTGCACTGCTGGGAAGAGAAAAGGTAGAGAAATCGGGATCAAAGCTGACCCCAGAAAGGAAGTGGTTTAAAATTTAGGTTTTATATTCTCATTATCCTACTCTGATTTTGATTAGTAATAAACTAATTTCACTAAGTCAAGCCTGGTTTGCCCATGAACAGAAATTGCTGAATGATCTCTCCCCGTACTCATCTTGACCTATGAGCCTTTCATTACATTTTCTCTCCGCTGCCCAGCTGAGGAGAGGAGTGACAGAGCAGCTTTAGTAGACACCTGGCATCCAGCCAGGATCAACCCACCACAGCGTTGTAGTTGTGATGGCTGAGTTCACAATGTCAAAGTCTTGAAGTTTAAAAGCATGTCCCTATTTCCCAGAAGCTATGAATTATCTAATAGAAGACACTATTTTTCCCTGCAAACTATGTTTCACTTACCTTCATAAATTGTAGGCTTCCTCACCCACAGCTTTCCTTCCTGACAAATGCTAAAAATATTGGAAGACCTGTTAAACTCAAATGTTAGTACATTTATCATGGAATCAAACATTCCCAGAAAGCAGAAGAGGAGAAATTGGCAAGTAAATAAGACTGAGAAAAGAAGCCAGAAAAACAATACATCACAGGAGCAATTTAGCTACTGGGAAATGAACTAAGAGGACCCTTTCACACAGCAAATATAGTTATTACCAGTTACAGAGGAACACGTAGATTGGTAAGCACCACGCACGGGCACCTGTACATTATGAAGAGTTATAGAAACCTTAACTTATGTAGGCTTTTCTTAATGCTGAACTAGTGAACTCACATTTTTGGGCATCAAATACTCCATACATCTTTAAGGTGCATGACTGACAATTGGTACTCCTGGAACAAAGAAATAGTGACTTTAAAAAGACACCTATTACTTTGTGGCCCTTCCTCTTCGGGAAAACACGATGAAGGCACTTTGCCAGGCCGTAAAAGACCATGGTTCAGATCTCAAGCCAATACCCACGTCACATGCTGTAGGATATTCCGCTAAGATTTATTCTATCTATCTCTGTTATTAATGTTGGTAGAAATTTGCAATAAGTGTTCCAAAAAATATTTCAGCCAAACTGTGTCAGCAGGAGACACTGAAGAGAATGCACTTAAGAACACCTGGCAACACTAAGACATGCTCCCAAAGCAGTGCTTCAATTCCTGCTCTGAAACGGGTGAAGTCTGGTTTTGAACAGAATTCCCTCATTCCAGGTGGACATCCCAATCAGAGGGTTCTTGATGGAACAGAAATAACAACTTCTTACTCTGGTATACCTGTTAAGGAAATGCAGCAAAAAATAAACAGTCACAATTATTGTTTTCAGGAAAACACAGTCACCACAAAACCTGCCCAATTTTTGTCAAGATCCTGTGTCGCACAGGTGAACTGAGACAAGAGGTACTCAAACCCCTCCTTACTTCTGAAAAAACAGAAGAAATGGTTTAGAACAGGTGAACCTGATGGAGCTGTGCAGCACAACAGAAGCAATATCATGATTAGCAGAAAATGATTTGGCAGCTTTTTCTTACAGAATTTCCTTTTTGTGAGCGTGATGCAGAAAGGGAAAACTGTTTGTGGCAGGGAAGTGTTTAAGAGCCTTGCTGGACTGAGAGCAAGGATCCCATCCTGAGTTTCGATTCTTTTAACATCAAAAATATTACCAAGTCAACTGTAGCCTGTTGTCTAGAAATAATATAAGGATTTATAGCCTATGTTTTCAATCCCACTTTCCAAGCTCCCTTAAAAGTTACACTGTATATAAAATGAGTATTAACAGATGAGGAGAAAACAAAATCTAATATTCTGGTCAAAAATTTCTAGACTGCTCAGTTGCAGATATGCCTAAAATTGAATGAGTTTTAACTGGATCTAGCTCAAGCTTGTTTCAGCAATATGGAGAATGTCTACATTCACTTCTACTGCGTCTACACCCTTAAACACCAGTCTTTTAAACTTTGATATTCAACTGAACCGTTTTCAAGGAAAAACACCAAAACTACAGGAAGCTGAAGTGGGAAACTTCAGAACAGGTGAAATAGCAACCTTGTCCAGTTGTTGCTTTGCTCATGATCTCCAGAAAAGGCATAAATTAATTTAAAATATATCCAGAAACCACACTTTTTTTTTTTTTTTTTTAACTCCCCCGTCCCTCCTTCCACCAAGGCTACTTGCTAGCAACAGTACAAGTTTCAGTGAACACAAAGTAGAATTAACACTTCAGATACAGGGACAGGTGGAAGACAGCACTCACCTGTAAAGCTGAACAAGAAACTTCTGAAGAAGGTAATTTTCCAGGGAAACGTTAGCCATCCCTTAATCCAGTCACCAGCCTTGTTCTGCATACTTGGAGGGTGGTGCTGTGACTTCACCAAGACAGTCATTTGCAACAAGAGATGCACATGTAAATATTCATTCCTTTTATTGTGGAAATACCGAAGACAAGCTATAGCTTTAACATACTCTCACAGAACAACTGCTAATTTAATCTGAACTTCACACTGTTTATTGTGGAAACGCTGCAGACGCAAACGCAGATTTAAACACAGTTCCACCATCAGAGGTGGAACTTGACGCTTCAAGGAAGGTCAAAACAAAACGGCTCGTAAAGCTAAAAAGAAGAGGCAGATGCCATTTCCTAGAAATGAAGGAAGGTAGGCTCCACTGGAGCAGCTTTAGTACTGGGCTTTTCTTTTGGACTGGTGGTAAATGAAAAACCCAGAGCCCAGTGATTTTTCCTTTTTACCTAATTGCTCCAATCCAGGATTCTTTGGCACAGGAATTTTTCCTTCGCTTTGTGACTACAAAATTATTCAGCCATTTGTTCTTAACACGGCCACTGTTTTCACACACTTTGTTTAATCCTACTGCGTGGTATTCAATTGCCTATTGTGCAAATGATGCTCTTGAGCGTCACACTCTGTGTTGATAGGAGACTAAGAGCACCAGGTTATTGCACTACTTCTTTTTTACTCTACCTTTACCCAACTAAGAAACAAAGCTGCAGGAGAACTGATTTTCCTCATCATTCCCTACACCGGCCTTACATTATTGCATGTACACTGACAAGCTGACAAATACATCTACATGAAAATAAAGAATTCTGCTGCATTGATTTACAGAGACAAAATGAACCGCCCAACTGAAAGTTATTTTAAGGCAAGCATGCAGAAATTCTATTTCCAGTTCACTCTTACACACTGCCTAGATTTAAACCACAGAGTTGCACTGCTTCTTCTTTGCACAGATGAATAAAATCAAGGCCTATTTAAAGAACCTGCAGCACAGAGAACAGTAACACATGGCCCATTCCGTCAGTCACAACGGTACGTTTCACTTCCTCATTGCTCTGTATCAATGTGAAGCTGTAATGATGAAACAGGGAATGTTTATATATTGAAAACTTGTGTGTAAAATAGAAGGAAATAACGTGTGGGTTTCTTAGACATCAGTTACAACACTGCCAAAATAAAAGCATTATAAAAGGTCGTAGAAAACTAGAGCTCTTCTAGACTTTTAGACAGCAAAAAACCTATCAATCTCATCATGGAAAACCAAACGCTTTCCTGGGTACAGTTCTTTGCATGCCATTCCTCCTTACAATGCTACATAATCACTTTGTTTTTTCCTGCCATTTTGGTATCAAACATCTGCCTACACATTAATTCAGAAAATATTAATTAAAAACTGGAAAGAATTGGAGCCTAGCACACCGATTTAAAAACGTTGCCTCTGATCACATATTTGATATCAAGTCCTAGCATGAAACTATTATATTTAATCCAAGTAGTTTCCTGTTAGGAAATAGCACACACATGCTGTCAAATGATTTTCAGTACAAAAGATATACAGATAAAAAGGGTTTAACTGAAAAAGCTCTGAAGACTCCTAGGCATCAGTAGGGAAGGCACTTTTCCGGTCACACAATTCAAGCACGTTGGGATTCAGCACAGCTTTGGTATTTCAACACCTCCTTCAGTTTCTATGCAAGTGATATCCACTGACTGCCCAGTCCTGAACTTCTCCACTTGCAAATAATGCAAAGAAAATTGCTCCAAATAAATTGATAGAAGCAGCAATATAGAAAACAGTCTGCCATTCTCCCACGGTATTCTGTCAAAAGGGAAACAAACAAATGGTCAATTTGCAGCTTCACAATAAGAAAAAGTAATTTTAAAACTGATGCTATGTGCCTTGCCTGTTAATTAGTGTAAACGCTAAGCAGCACGATTTCATAGCAACATAAAAGCATTATAAACATAAAAGATTGATTCATCATTACAGTCAACTTCAGCTTAATAATACAGCTTACACAGATAGTCCTATCAGAATTAGGACCGTCTGGTTCAGTTTATCATCCAAGATGCAGAACCTTACTATCAAAATTCATATTTACACAAAGTCTATGCAAACTCAGGGGGTGTTACTGTAAAGGGAACCACTACCTTCCTTTCAAGTGAGGTGATCCAAGAGCCGAAGTGCTCTGCACTATGCAGTAAGCTATTCTTAATGACTACTGTGTGGATAGTCCAGAATCATAAGCTTTTTAGCCCAAACTATCTTTGCTCAGATTTCAAGAGAAATCCTCTAAACTCTGGTATTTAAGAAAGGCCTTAAGACATGGGTAGCAAAAAACTGTGGTTTGCTTTGGGTTATTTTCTTCTTTAATAAAGAATTAATATCTATAGATGTCCTAAGACTTCCCCTCTTTTTTTTTTTTAATTCCAGATGACTACTGTAACAAACCCATAAATGATCTTACTACAAAACAAGAGTAATACCAGAACACTGCATTAGTATAAGGGAAAAGAAAACCCAAGCCACACCACAACACCACCACCACAACACACCCACCCACCAAAAAGAAAAAAAAAAAAAAAAAAAGAAATCCCACTTGTTAAGCTGCCTGGAAGAACTAATTAGTTTGGACTGACATATTAATGAATACTTTCATATTATTTTAAAGAATATTATTGTGCGATCACCAACTCCAAAAATTCAACCATATCAATACACTCACTCCTACCATCTTCCTTTCTTAAAAAGATTTTAGAATAATTGGAATAGTTGATTAAAAAAAATAAAATCAAGCAATTCCTCACTCCCTTTTTCTACTCCAAATCACCCTTTGACTAAACCATCTTGGAACTCCAGTCTAACACTGTTCAAAACAGGTGTTTTGTGAAACTAACACCGCTTGGAATGTCCTAATCCTGTAATGTATGTACAAAGGGATGCATGTTTATTATTATAAAAACCACACATATGAATCTAGTTTCTCACTCATCTGACAAATGCTGACATTGCAACTCAACAGCTCACGTGAAAGACTTACTTAAAGAAACAAGTAAGAACTTGTCTTAGTTTGCTAAAATAATACCACAACTGTCTCATCTAGTTGGCATTTTAACAGAGTTTTACTGTCATAAGAATATATTCATTTTACTTCTAGAGAATATAAGAGGTGAGGCACAAAAATTTTGAAGTCCTACACAGGTCTTTGATCTTACCTTTGTTTTTCTGATCATAATCAGAAGAATAAAGACTAGGAATTAAGTCATTCACAGCAACCACATGTATAACCCAGATTTCATTTAATGACTGCAGACTCGAGAAGACAGACTTACTATTTAATAAAGATAAAAATATAACAAGTGAAAAACAGTAAGCAGACTTACATTATGAGTGAGGTTCTTGGCAATAACTGGCCCCACCATTCCTGGAATAGTAGCAAAAGAATTTGTGATCCCAAGGAGAATCCCAGCATACCTGTAAGAGAAATTGTTAATGCTGCTTATTAACTTATCAGTCACGGAAACAATTCTGCTTAACCTGAGCACATGGGCCTCATCTTGATCACACAGTCCAATTAAAACACAAATATTCCCGTGTGAATGGATTGCTTTTATTCTAGTATTCTATTCACTTACAACTTCTACCTTGACTTCAGCAAAGCGTTTGACACAGTCTCGCATGGCACCCTCACAGACAAGCTTAGGAAGTATGGACTGGACCATTGGGTGGTGAGGTGGATTGGGAACTGGCTGGAGGAAAGAGCTCAGAGAGTTGTGGTCAATGGGGCAGAGTCTAGTTGGAGGCCTGTGGCTAGTGGCATCCCCCAGGGGTCAGTGCTGGGCCCAGCACTATTCAATATATTCATCAATGACCTGGACAAGGGGCTAGAATGGCCTCTCAGCCAGTTTGCTGATGATACCAAACTGGGAGGAGTGGCTGCCATGCCAGAAGGCTGCGCTGCCATCCAGCGTGACCTGGACAGGCTGGAGAGCTGGGCAGGGAGAAATCAAATGCAATTCAGTAAGGGCAAGTGTAAAGTGCGGCACCTGGGGAAGAACAACCCCATGTTCCAGCACAAGCTGGGGGCTGTTCTCTTGCAGGGCAGCTCTGGGGAAAAGGACCTTGGAGTCCTGGTGGACAACAGGATGACCATGAGGTAACAGTGTGCCCTCACGGCCAAGAGGGCCAATGGCATCCTGGGATGCATTAAGAGTGTGGGCAGCAGGTTGAGGGAAGTTATCCTCCCCCTCTGCTCTGCGCTGGTGAGGCCTCCCCTGGAGTGCTGTGTCCAGTTCTGGGCTCCTCAGTTCCAGAAGGACAAGGAGCTATTGGAGAGGGTCCAGCGCAGGGCAACTAAGATGATGAAGGGCCTGGAGCACCTTCCATATGGGGAAAGGCTAGGTTTGTTCAGCTTGGAGAAGAGGAGGCTGAGGGGGGATCTTATCAATGCTTGCCAATATCTAAAGGGTGGGTGTCAGGGGGATGGGGCCAGGCTCTGCTCAGTGGTGTCCAGTGACAGGACGAGGGGCAATGGCCATCAACTGGAAAAGAGAAGGTTCAACCTGAACGTGAGGAAGCTTTTCTTCCCTGTGAGGGTGCCAGAGCACTGGGACAGGCTGCCCAGAGGTGGGGGAGTCTCCTTCCCTGGAGACTTTCCAAAGCTGCCTGGACTTGTTCCTGTGTGATCTGCTCTAGGGGATCCTGCTCTGGCAGGGGGGTTGGACTAGGTGATCTCTAGAGGTCCCTTCCAACCCCTAACACCCTGTGAATCTGTGTAAACTTGGTACAGATGTGCGTCTTTTCCAGAGGCTAGTTATGGAATTTCACTTTAATTACTCATGGTTTTGCTCAGGATCCATAATCCAAGTGCCCCATCTCCTCTGCTAAGCCACCACCAAACTGCCTGGAATGGATCCACTGAAGAAGTTGGAAAGGAAACATTACATGCCTTGAAGTGGGAAGACAACAAAGGAGCATGGCAGAGTGCTGTTCGGCAACAGTAAGAGTTGGTTCAGGCATCACTGCTAAGAAGTGCTTTGTCCAGAAAGCAAAGTCACCCATGCAGATGTCTACCCCCACTTACACTACAGAGCCCATGTTCCAAGGACCTGAGTTCAGAGCACTGTGGCAGTCCTTCCCTTCAGCTTTCTGTGCGTCAAGGCCAATGGGAAATGGGTCTGACTTAACCAGTTTTGCTGGTTGCCATCCCTGCAGCTCCATTCTGAGGCTTCCTGTTCCATGAACACGCTTCTCTATCACACACACGTGCATGCATATGCACCAGCGGCCATAAAAACTTGCTGGGAAAAACCTGGTAACTTGCTTAATATCCGAGTCTCAGCACCTCATCTCTGGGCAGTTAAAGATCTCTCACCTAGGAGTGCTGCAATAACGAAAAATCATGTCTGAAACTGTACCACAAGCACAGGCTTGTGAGAGAGACTGAAGGGAAATGAGCTAGGCGCTCTACAGCTGAGCTCGACCTTCCAACCACCACAGTACAGATCCCTGTGGTTCGGATTTTCACGGTGTAATTTCTGGCTGAAGAATCATACATAATATTAATAGTTGCAGTTTACTACAGGAGAAAGGAGTTATCTCCCAGTGACATTTTTAAGCTGCTCAGCAAAGTGAAATTATGTCCTCACCAATTTTAACGTAACAAATATAATTTCATCTCTACAGAGAGATGCATAGCTATGAGATTTTATTTACCAAAACAGGAGAATTCAATCATGCAGCATTGCTACAAAAGGTTGTGATGTGTGTCCAGTCCAATGATATTAGAGAAACGTGGTTTTTCTTGACAGAGTCAATTATCAAGACTACTAGTGGATTTTTTTTTCCTTGAAAGTCAACACTGCGCATCAGTTTAAAGCATGGCAATGAATTTTTGCCTGAGCTCCAATGCCTCAATTAAAACAATCCTTATTATACATATAGCATGTAGTCTTATTATCTTAAAAGTGTTTAAAAATTAATAGGTCTTTATGAAGCTGAATGTGAAAGTGCAGATAAGCACATACAGCAAAACTCCACTTGAAGCCTTTAAGTAGAACCAAATGCATTTTGTCTTCAACGTGTTTAAGCACTACAAAGCTGAACGTAGCTTAATAGTTTCCCTGGTCACCAGAGATCTTTGGCAATCAATGGCTGGCTAAATGCCTCTGGTTATGCCCGGTGTTTCTGGCATAGGTTGCATTCCTGATAACACTCGCTGTTTGATGCGGATAACTGCTATGCCACTCCCTCAGCAGAGAGGAGGCTGCCATGTGAAATGGGAAAGCAAAAAGCGACGTGTCTGTGAAGCCAGACAAATTGTAAGCTGTCGGTCAGGTTTGCGTGGCATAGTGGGAATTAACCAAATACAAACTGACCTGCAGAGCAGTTAAGTAGTCAAATCACGAGCAAAAACACCGATGTGTGAATTGTTTAGCATATAACAGAGCCACGGGAATATTACGAGGGCTCATGGTAACAGCAATACTAAAAATAGTAATCATGGCAGCCTATTGATGTAGATTCAAAGAGCTAGAATAGATTACATTTTCCCCACAAGAACAATTTTGGCTCCCTCGAGTCCTCACACCCTCCCAATTCAATGCACTGATGGCATAATTAATACAAGTTACAAACAAAAAACAGAGCAAATATTGTTTTTCTTTCGGTATCAGTGTTTTCATTCACTTTCCCCTGTGAATATAATCATTATTTCTTTGGTATAAAGCAAGTTTTAGTAGCAACAAGGCACCCTTTGCTATTCTAGTCACCATACTTGTAACCCATTAAGACAGGCAGTTATGTGCGTTTTAAAACTGCTTTGAATCGGTTCTGGTTAATCTAACATCTTTCAGTAAATTAAAAAAAAGCAACAAACTCAGGGTAAACTCTTAACAGAGGTTTCCTTCACACTTGTACGCCAACCCTGTTTTCAGATTTCTACAATTATGCCAAGCATTCCCTTTAAACTGTGACTGTCTGCCTTGGCCATTACATCCAACACAGTTCAGTCAGTCACAAAGAGTTAAGTTGGGGCGAGGGGGGGGAGGCTTCTTTTCCTGTCATCTTAGACGGTTTTATGTTTCTGTATTTGAATAACATTATTTTTCTACGACCTTTATTACAAGGACACGTCTTCTTCCTTCTCTGTCTCCATTTGTACAGATTCCCCCTGAATTAAAGCATGTACGTGCTGAATATAGAACCCCTGATTTCAATAAAGCAGCACCCACCCCGACTATGTTCCTAGACAGGAAAGTTTTCCTGCGTATGCAACCATTTGCCTCCAGAGGCAATGCAGGGCCCAAGTTCCTGAACTATCAGCAAGACACCTGCCCTCCTGCCCTCATAATCAGCACGTTCCCTTCAGCCTGTCAGAGAGGAAAGAAGGGCTAGAAGAACTTGTCTGCGTTAAATTCAAAGGGAATAAAAGCAGGACTTTGTCAAGGGTAGGGAGAATAGAGCAGGATTTGGTCAGAGGGATCAGCAGCAGTTCATGTGATGAATCTAATTATGCCTGCTGACACGTATTAGCATCACGCCACATGATTTCTTTTTTTTTTTGGTGGCTGTTTTCAACACCTAAAATGCTTTGTATACTGTCATAATCAAATTCATTCTTGAAATAAACACATTAGAAATGCAAAGTGAAGTATCTCTCAAATTAAAAAACACAACATCCTCGTTCCGGAAACCTCAGCCATCACCTGCAGACAGAGGTTCCTTCTGCATATGCCTGACAGAGGCACACACCGCAGCTGCACGATTTCCTTCTTCCTGTGACAGCCCTGCTGCACGCAGTGGACAGGATTAATTGTACTGACTTAATGAGCACCATTTCATATTTTGTTTCACTTCACTCGCTCAGCGCATGACCCAAGCCTTGCTTTCTGCACACTATTCAGCTGTTGCGAGTAGAATTTTAATCATCCCCAACGCTTTCCAGTAGCCCTCTTCACAGCATTAGTTTATTTTCACAACACTCGTGCGATGGGGACACAATGTGAAACCCTATCCAGATCATGGATGTGTCCTATAGATAGGGCATGAAAACACAGGCCGACAATACACGCGCCTACTGGGTGCCTGAGCTGAGATCCTCAGGATTTC
Organism: Rhynochetos jubatus; assembly: GCA_027574665.1. Taxonomy (NCBI): domain Eukaryota; kingdom Metazoa; phylum Chordata; class Aves; order Eurypygiformes; family Rhynochetidae; genus Rhynochetos; species Rhynochetos jubatus. The sequence goes on along the minus strand of CM050650.1, from coordinate 92,740,985 downwards.
AGAATGTTCTTACGTTCAAAGCTCGGCTCCACTCACTTCTGTCTGCACTCTGAGTACCACCAGTTTTGCAAACCAGAACTTAATAGGTTGAAGGGGCATATGAAAATAAGCAGTAAAGGAGCTAGGCCTTGATTAAGATCACTGGATAAAACATCAGCTTCTCAGCTGAGAGGTTTAAACTTGACTCAAGCTGCTGCGGACTCCCTTTACGTATTATGGTGGTCTGAAGCAGCCTCACGAAGTGCCCTCTCCATATCTTAAAGAGTCCACATTCCTAAAGCCAGAGGGTACGAACGTGGTCCTCACAGATGACTGCACTGCAGTCTGGTCCAACTGACTTACCACATGCAAATTCAGCGACAGAGGACTGAAAGGACCGAATTCCCAAGAGCAACGCTCAGCTGTCTTAAACATGACCCTTCTTTTCTTCTGTAATGCCCTGCCTCAGCTATTATGTGCTCTCCAACTACTACAGCTGAGGTAGAGGGCTTAGGAATGAGTGCCAGTCTCCCTCTATACAACGCTCAGTCATTTCTAGATCAGGATCCATCCTGTGCACTGAGCAGGTCCTGTGCAGGGGAGTTTTATAACAATGACACAAAGACTCATTTGTGATGCAGAGAAAAAGTGGCAAATCAAAACTGCAGAGACATTCAAGCTCTGCCATTAAGTAACTTATAGTAGTACAGTCTTTTCATGTTAAAGTTGGGTTTGTATTTTTAGAAACAGATGTCAAATAAATAACCCTTAGCCAATGTTTTACCTCTTTAGGAAATTAACTGCCACAGCTCTGCAAAGCTGAGCTTCAAACAGAAGCTGTACAATGGCGCCATAATATGCCAGGTGCGCTACTTCAACTACATCTCCTAAACTCCCAATTCTACTTGATTTAAAACTAAGTCCATCACGGAAGCTATTCTTTCTTTCATATTCAATCCACAGCACAAGCTGTTTATAGCTAGCCGCTGACATCTTCCTTCTTGCTTGCTACCTAATCTCACATGCCAAGATCAATTGGGCTCACAGTATTTCATATCCATCTGCGAAGTCAAAACTTGTCCATCCTTCCAACTGCCAAAGCCCGGATACCACCTTCAGTTTGGACCTGAGGTCTCCCACATAAATTGTCCAGCCTTCAAGAATTATTTTCCTAGGTAATATCTTTACAAAATGTTTCTACTCTACTCAATCTTTTTTCATCTTACACATTAGTACAGAAACACTCTCTTCTTTGGTCATACAGTGATTTGACCCTGCTCATATCTAAGTGCTACCACACATAGGTAAATGCATGATAGAGCAAAGTATTTGACTTTTACCAGGGCGAAGGATGCTTATGTAGACAACACATGTACACCCATACTCTTCAGGAAATTGATGGATCAGTCAGGTTCTGGATTTGTAATGCATTGGAGAAACTGAAGTCTAACTTTCCATTCTTAAGTAATCGCCATTTAATCCTGTACAGACAGGACTCATCACCTACTACTCAACGAGATTTTGACACCAACGTATAGAATATATTTTTCAAATAGAAATACTCTGCAGGTATCACAGTGCTTAAATACGGTTATGTTCGTGCTAAAGGCTGGAAGCTCTGACGGAAAAGTTTAAAAGGGCGAAAGACTTAATTGTATTGCACTGTTCAAAGAACACTGCCCTATTAAGATCATTAATCAAAGAGGACAAAGACCTAGTAAATATAATTACAAGAATTATTTATTACTGCAAGATCAAAAAATTGAGTTATTCTGAACTATTGTACATATCATCTTGCCAAACTTGAACTTTTTGCAACTATACTGCTTAAAATTGCAAACCTGAGTCATTGTCAGTGTTTACATTCCAGGTCTGTACAGCACATGGCCCATGGCTAAATCTCCCAGGCACCCCAGCAATACAAAAAAACCCCCAAGTGGTCAGAAACGTGTGACGTGCACTAACAATAGCTTCAGCAATACTTACGAAGGTGCTATGTCGAGGTGGTTGATACTGTAGCCGGATGTACAAAATCCTCCCAGTGTTGTTGATATGGTGACAAACGCAACAGCCAGTGCATAGTTGCATCCTATGAATCCGGCTGCTACTAAGAACACCGCAGGTCCAATCATTCCTTTAAAACATCAATGTTCGCGTTAACGGACTTTTAACAGGAGAGACATGAAGAGGCTCTAAGCTGTGTGTACATTTTCTATACACCTTCCACCACCACCACCTAGTGTACAGAATCCAGTACTGCACTGCATGCACTACAGTGGGCCTGTGAGGAAGAGCACGTGGTTTGCAAACCTGTTGCTGCCTTAGGAAACAGCAGCCAGAACAGAAAAATCTCCCTCTAGCTGCAAAGAGCAAACTTCAGCTAGATTAAAAAAAAAAAAATAAACAAAAATCAACAGATGCTGAAAGTGACTTCACAAATTAATCTTATTTCTTGTTATAAAGATAATAGAAACCACACTGACACTGGTAGGTGAACAGTGCGCTGCAAAGAAGTCAACCCCGCTTAACTCTCCAGGTTTCAGAAGCCAACACTGACTTCTGCAGATCACAATAGAGCTGAAAGGGTTCATACAAATACATGTGCATAAATATATGCATATTTCTCTCTGCAGACACCTTCTAAAATGAGCTTTATTTCACGTATACAAGCTCTGACGGTCTGGTATAGCTATACTGGAGCCTGCTGTACAATTTAGAGAACCTAGGCTAGCTTTAGAGACACTACATCAGGTACTGGAAACAGCAGCCCTCATGAGGGAGCTTACAGCGCTTCCCATCTGCAATTAACTTCGGTACCTCCTTCCCCGTATCAGAGCTAGCCGTTTACGTCATGGTCTCTGAAAACAGCTCAACATACATGCTTTTGTTGATGAAGACAACCTTAAAGTCCTGCTGAGGACAACAGCATGTTTCCCCCTCCACTGTACATACTTGGGTGGGAGGCTCTGCAGTAAACTGGATCACCAAAATGGTGCAAGCTTAAAATATGAAAAAAAGCTTGAGAATTAATAACAAAAGAGCTGCTTTAAAGAAAGCAATTAAATCAGCAGAATTGAGAAGGCAGCAAGGGTGGGCATACATCAAGCAGGCTGCAACTTGTGTGGATCCTGTGCCTTGTGTGGATCCCCCCCACTCCCCTGGCTTCTTTCCCCTGCCCCTTCTTTTAATCAGCGACCAACTTCTCCTTCCTAAATACAGCCTTTGACTTCTATTTGTTAAAAACCTGATCTTGTTGATATCTCAGTGATTTCAGATCATCTCTCCTCCCAGTGAGCCAAGACCATTTTGGACTCTACTTGGTCTTCCTACCGTTGCAGCAACTGTAACTTTTGCAAGCGTATTCATATTGGTTACTTAAGTCTTAACTAAACAAAACACTGAACAGCACAGGGCTGGGAACAGGCCTGTGCACAACATATCCCGCCTCAGCCTGAGAAAGCCATTCTGTCAAGAAGTTATCAACACTTTAACGGTGATTCTACCCGACTACGCATTCAGTCAGTCTGCCAAAATCTTTAAGACAAGATAGGTCATTCTTACAAGCTGCCTTATTCTCTTACCCAACAGACCTACCTTTTAATGGAAAAATATAGGATTTAGTTTTAACAAACTAATGTACGAATAAAGCTGCTCCTCTCGAGCTATGCACAATCCTGCCTAATCTCACAGCAGAATATCACGCTACTCCCCCAGACCCTTCATTTTCCCCAGGCTGATACTATGGTACGTTCCATACTTGCACCTACCTATTAGGGTAAAACACTTGCGAACACAAACAGTGGAAAAGTTCTGTTTTTCCCGTAAATGATCAGCAATTTGCCCAGAGAGAATTATACATAACCAGCAGCCAAAATAAGGTAGGGCAGATAAAAACCCATTCTGTTAAGGAGATAAAAGAAACAGTTAAAACATTGAAATGGCAATTCAAGTGTGAGAAATCACTTGTGCTGAAGCATTAACAGAGACTGAACCACAGACAGCAAAACCATCCATCCACATAACTATTGTTGGTATTATCATAACAGAGAAACCTAGGGATAGAAAAAGCAAAGCATTTTGAAGTCAGTAATGCATGAACTCTCCATGGTATGACTTCAACCGTAACCACCAATGCAGCCGGACCAAAAACTCAAAGGTTTAAATCAGCAACTGGGTTCTGGAAAAAGAAAAGTATACATGAACGTATCTCGTGGACACCAATCTGATCATGGAGGTTTCCAGCAACACCGATTTCAAGTAGGACAAGCTATCGAATGAGTTACTAAATAGTGGAAGCTGTAAATATTATTCAGAATTTTGAAAGCTATATGAAGTATCAGGGGTTTGTACTGCTGTAACTCTTCAGCATTACATTATCCCATATCTATCTGCTGCGACAACTGATGCTGGCTGTTGGCACAGACAATATACAGAACTAGGACTTTCACCAGATCCAGAATGGACATCCTATGATCCCAAAGGAAAGCTAATATTCAGGACCTGACATTGTGTACACTGAAGTCACATGTTAACTAACTACCATTGAACAAGAGCTGTTTAGTGACTGCCTGATTTCCCATCTTTTTCTGATAAAGGGAAACAAAAGGTGTCCAAGTTGCATAAGTTTAAAGCTTTTCCATAAAATTACAGATAATTACTGATAACAGAGCTATAATTTGACCCAATCTGTGGTTAAAATTTAGGTATTTGGATAGCTATTAGATAGAAATACTCTAATGTTTATACACTATTATAAAACATGCATTTGTCAAACCACCACCAAAACCTTCCCTAGGAAATTAAATTTGAAATGAGACCAGAAACACATCCGCACCTGAAATCCACTCCATCAGCACCCATACATGCTGCCTATTGGGTTTATGTGTTCAGCTTTCAAAAGCAGTAAGCAAAATTTTGAAAAACAGAAAATAGTCTCGGTAATAATAAAAACCAACTTCTTTTGAAGTACTGTTCAAAGACACAGCATTATTTTTAACCAATCCCTTTATTACAGGATGGAAACTGGTGGACTATACAGTAGCAACTGTAATATTTTAAACAGTAACGCAATTTCCATCTAAATGTGTAGCAACAAAGTTGGTCCAACACTATTATGCAAGCTTTTCCTTCGCGTTCGCAGTCTGTACTCCGTCACTCCAAAAAGAAGCATAACCAAGAGACATGGGAAACCACTTCACAGCAGAACCGGCTAGCGTTTAATGCAACGGCGTTTTACAGAACACACGCAATCGAGGGCTGTGGTGGTAGCAGCAAGCGACCTTCATGGATGTTTACGCAGGTATTCCCTCAAGAGGCATAATAAGAAACCCAACCAGCAACTTCAGTTAGCTTTTTTCCAGCTTGCCCTACTGCAGCCTTCTCTTCCAGCGCTGAGATTCCCCATCTTTTCCTCCCAAGATTGCTGGCATCACCTCTTTCTTGCATGGTGCGCAGCTTCACTTTGCTCTAAACCTGTCTTGTGCTAAACCAGGAAAAGACCATGCTGAACACTTTGAAATTTCTGACCACTTGAGCTGTACCAGCTCCCCCAGGTAAATGATGCTATCACCAAAACTTCATCATTAAACAAAGATCAGCACAGTCAAGTAGTTGCTATATGAAAAAAGAATATTCCTCCCCATCCCTGTAATTTTTCCCTAAAAAAACCAACATCCTTGAAAAGCACTATATCCAGAACTTAGGACTATGGTTTTGTTTCATCTTATTTACCTTACTAAAAAAAGGTATTTTACCTCAGCTGTTCATTGAGGAAAGAAAGTGACAATGTGCAAAGGGATCAGACTGAAGCTTCCCCTGCTCTGCTTCCTCCCCTGCCCCCCTCCTTAAAATACTTTAAAAAAATGCCACTTGTCCAACAATTTCCTTAGTCTTATTTTTCTTTTTAACTAGAAATGTTCTCCTTTATGAGCGATCAAAGAGGTAGTAGGTAATATTTCAGAAGCCATAAAACAAGTTATAAAATCTGAAGCAATTATATAAACCATATAACAGAAAAAAGTATTTTTATACTTATTGTGTTAAATCAGAGCAGTTAAAACTGGATAACATGCATCTTCAACTAGAAAAATGAACTAGAAAGCTAGCATTAAGCTAAATGTCAAATAAATCCTGAAAAAAAAGTGGAAATTACAGGGTAGACAACTTTTTCGATGCATCCACTTAATTGTGGGAATTTATGTTACCATCGCCCAGATGTACATTCCAGCGTTCGTAAACAGGTTCCTTCATTCTAAACAGGAAGGAAGATCTCTGCTATTAGATTTCTCTAATTCAGAGGAATCACAGAATCACAGACTGGTTTGGGTTGGAAGGGACCTTAAAGGCCATCTAGTTCCACACCCCCTGCCATGGGCAGGGACACCCTCCACTAGAGCAGGTGAAAGAAAGTGACTATATTTTTCCTTATCTTACCTCCTGTGCATCAAACCGCAGGATCTCCTTCATGTACGTGGGCAAGAGCGTAAGCAGCGTATAGAAAGTCCAATTATAAGAGAAGTGTGCCACAACAATAGCCCAGAGCGGAAGGGACTCCAGTATAGGTCTCCAGGGAACAGATTTCTGTGTAGAAAGCTAGCAAGCAGGAGGAAGATAAAAAAAAGGAAGAGAAAGAGTTATTAGGCCATCCACATAAACATTCACTAAACGCAGATTTTTTGATCCTACCCAAATCTGTGCTGCTCATTCATTCTGTAGGGTACAAAATGAGACTCAGTCGATAAAAGCAAGTCGTCAGCAACGAACGAATTACTGTGCTCAGTTCCCACAGAAGGTACACTAATGCAGGTTACTGCTCTGCTGTTTACTGTTGCAAAGTAAACCGATTACTGTTACAGATTAAGGATGTTGTTCTAGACATCACAAAAGCATGATGCTAACAACAATATGTGTGGTTTCTGTTCTTACTTAAGTAAATACAACTATACCAGAATGTTGTACCTGATCTTTTAGAGATGAGAGTATATATTCTTTTTCGGCATGTGAAATGCTCTTGTGAATTTCTGGTGTATCACTAACCAACCACATCCAGAAGAAGAACCATAACACGCCAAGTGCACCTATTGTTGGGAAAAGATGGGTGAAGAGATAGAAAAATATGTTCATAAAAATTATACTAGAGCATTTAAAAAAACCCCAAAAACCAAAACAAACAACTTTTAAGTCATCTGAAAGTGTTAGTCACATGATATAATCGCTTACGTTTTAAATTCTATCTACTTACAAACTGTAGTTCCCCAAAGTGACAATGCACATTTAGAGGTAATAAACAATAAAGAGGACTAAGTAAGAAAATGAGGGGTTTGTGGATATTTTTTTCTTCTTCTTCTTCCTCTTGGAAGTGCCTCATACAGCAAGAAAGCTGCATACACATACAGATTGTATTTTTATCAGTCACATGGAACAGCCACAATGGACGTGGCTCACACAGAGAAAATAAAAATTCACATTAAGTTTAATCACAAAAATCCACTTTGTGCATATACATGGAATATCACTACACACAGCTTAACCGATGTACCTATCCTCCTTTTCTTTTTTAAGCCAAACCCCAGAACTGTCATTTGAAAAGAGTAAATTTTCAACAGTCAGTCCAAATCAAGTGTACTTATTAACTGTAACACTATAACTTATTTCATTTTGCCTAATTCTTTGGTTTGAACCTTTTTTATTTATACAAAAACTAGAGGTGTGTTTGTTGAGAGAAGCGTAACCCTTGTCTTTTATTCAGACTCTCCCTTCCTCATGCAGAACACGAAACAGCTCAGACATGTCAACAGACCTATAAAAAGCATCAGTTAGATCTATGACATTCTGTTAGAAAATATTTTGTCTCTGAGCTTCTTCCGGAACATAACTCACAGTAAACATGCTATCCCTTGCATTTTGGGCATTCCTTCAGGGCTCCTGTGACTGCTAGAGAGATTTTCCACAGAGTTTCCGTTTAAAGCAGCTGTAACTTTTCACATGTTCTTTCATTCAGAGTAGAAGTTTGTTCCTGGGATTAAAGTTATTAACTCAATTTCACACTTCAAATAAGAAATTTCAGCCTGTTGTTTCCAAGTGGTGGGAGAATTAAGAGCATTTGACTTGTACCAGCTTTTGTCCAACTCAGAGACAGCTTTGCTCATTGGAAGCAAGGCTTACATAGCCACACACAGGAATCTACTTAGCTTTAAATATCTCTAATTTCCCAGGAGGAATAAAACAGCAACCTACATGTCAAACACATTTTTTAAAATTAAAGTTTTATATTATAACATGCTTTTCAAAAATAATACGAACTGTACTTTTAGAAATTCAAAAAACCCATGCACACTTACCAAATATGTAAAACACGTAAGTCCAGTTCATATAGTAGCAAATTAAACCAGACAGGGGCAGAGAGACAACAGTTCCCAGTTGTGCACCTACACAAAGCAGAAAACACAGTAATCAGATCTCCTATAGACCCCTTAAACTAAGCGGCATTTCCCAGTTCTGTTATTTTTCTGTAATAAATCAGGCAGAAAATTCACCACCACCAGAGGGCTGCCGTTTCACCTTAAAGAAACACAGGCACAACAAGCTGCTTTGGTAGCTCCAAGTAAACAGTCACAAAACCCTAGACATCAAAATTACTAGCAAAAGGCTGTAAGAGACAGGCATTCTTGGCACACCCATCTCCAATATATTAATGGCTCTAGAACATCCAAACCAATGCAAATTAGCCAAGTGGCATTCCTGCAAAACAAGACAGAGCTGACCACAATTAAGGACTACGGGGAGGGATAATATTCTGACTTGATGTAATCAGTTTGCATTTCTCATAAGGCCTGCTATGTCCACAGAAACAGGAATGCTAGAAACAAGAGCCAGAAGGCATCCATATGACCAGCAGGTTCAAATCCCATGGTCCCTGAAGTCGATAGGGTGTACGATCAGGCAAGGAAGAAGGGAGAGATGGCAGATTCCAGTTCAGACACAAGCCAAAAGCAGGAAAGAATTATTCTTGAGTATACATTTTGCAAAATATACATTTGCAAAATACACATTTTGCAAAGGATGGCAGGTTCCCTCCCCAGCCCAAATCTAAACCAGAAACCCAACCCTTATTATTTACATACTTAGGAACTCTACTGGTGATAAATAGTAGACCTTGTCTCTTCACGTGTTATACAATCACTTCTCCAAATCTAATCTCAGTTCAGAAAACATTATTATGTTGATACACTGCTGAGATTCCATCTTCATGGAATCAATAATTTTCATTTGAGGCAGAAAGTTTCAGCCATGAATAACAAAACGACATACTTCATGCAAAATATCAATCAAAACAGCAACTACATATAACCTCAATCATATGTTCTCTTTGAAAATCAACACGAACACGATTAAATAAGCCACAGATCACGATTGCCAACCATGAAACTGCGGGGAAAAGGAAACACGCTGCGAAGTTCACACAAGATGTGTTATCCATCTGTGACTGCTGACAATCAGCAGTTCAAGTCCACAGCCTCTTCTCATTAATACACCAGCACATAGTTTTACAAGATACAAAAGGACAGTTTAAAAGCTCCCATTTGTTAAATGCAGTAGATGTCAATCCCAAGTCTGTGCCCTCTGCTTAACTTGTGTGCTAGATCTCACATGAACACTTCTTTTAAAGCAGACATAATTCACTAAAATGGCAGAAAACACATACACCACCACTACCCCGCCCCCCCCCCAAAAAAAAAGCTTTCTGCTGCATTAGGTGAGTTGAAGTGGCTCATGGAAGGATGTGATGAGTGCCTGAAATAACACAAAGGAAGGAATGAGACACTTGGGTAGGAGGGAAGTGAGGAAATGTGAGAAAGAATGGATTAAGGCTTCATTCCTGTTGGCACAAGTGAGTCACTGAACTATCTTAGCTGTTTGAGAAACCGTAGCCACAGTTTACATGGTATAGCCCTGTCTTTTTGATGAAGCCCAGGGCAAATAAGAAAGCTGTAACAGAATTAACAAGAGTGAGTAAAACAAACCATTACTTCATTAATCGAGTGCAACATTTGTTATCCTCAAAGGAATAATATCAATTTTGACCAGTAAATTTAGAAAGCTACATTTTTCACCTGTCCCGCATTGAGCGATGGGACTGACCGATCAACCCTTGAAAGAGGCGAAGGCTCAGCGGAGATGCACAAGAGCGGTGTGCCTGTAAAGCTCAGGCAATAACGCAGGGTGTGACTGGCCACAGCTGCTGCAAAGAAAGCTGACTTTCTCAGTACAAAGGGAACCAGAGGGTGGCCTTTGTTTTAGATAAACAGCCATGTCAGTTGAGTGGATCAGCTGACTGTATCAACAGTTGAGTGAATCAGCTGGTGGTGTCAATGTTTCTCCTCGAGTTCATTAAAAGCATGACTGTCTCCCTGAGTTATCTAGACCAGTGTGAGAGAAAGGCGTATGTGGTTCAGCACAAGATAAAGCATAAAAACTAAACAACTATCAACAGAATTTCTAAGAGAACAACAGACTTGAGCTACCTTCAACCCACCTACTTCTTCCCAGCAACTAGGGATTCCCAGTGTCATGACGGTGAGCATGTTAGGGTCCATTAATGCAAATGTGTATAGCAAAATACAGCTATTGTGAACTGTTAACTTACATTAAAAGGCTGAGAGAATTGGGCTTGTTCAGCCTACAGAAAAGAAGGCTCCAGGGAGACCTTACAGCACCTTCCAGCACCTGAAGGGGCCTACAAGGAAGCTGGGGGGTACCTTTTACAAGGGCCTGTAGTGACAGGACAAGGGGTAACGGGTTTACACTGAAAGCAGGGAGATTTAGATTGGATATCAGGAAGAAATTCTTCCCAGAGAGGGTGGTGAGGCACTGGCACAGGTTGCCCAGAGAAGCTGTGGATGCCCCATCCCTGGCAGTGTTCCAGGCCAGGCTGGATAAGGCTTGGAGCAACCTGGTCTAGTGGAGGGTGTCCCTGCCCACGGCAGGGGGGTTGGAACTAGATGGTCTTTAAGGTCCCTTCCAACCCAGACCATTCCATGATTCTATTATTTGTATTCTGCTTTCAGTACATTTTGTATCATTCTGCTAAATCAAAAATCCTGTGTAACATCAAATATCTTCAAATAAATACATTTGATATCAGTCATTACACCTTCCACAAGTAGAATATCTAAAAGAATCTGGTCAGAGAGTATTGGATTCTGACAAGGAGCTTTTGCAGCAACACCTGGGACCCTGGATATTGACTCTGAGTTCCTCCAAAAACACTTAAAAAAAACCCCCAACCAAGCACACACCTCTTTCCTGTGATTCTCCCACAGCATTTTTGTTCCTAATACTACATCTCTCATTTACTGTGAAACCGATTATAGAAGACACTAACTCTTTGCACCACCTTATACCAAAGTTGCTCTGAAGTTTATACTTCGTTGCAGATCAATACGTTTTCTCAGGCTTATAACAACCATGAGTAAATAAAGATAATGAATGTAAAGCAAGATTTAATTCAACGTAACGCATTCCAGATTAAATGCCGATTAAAATTTATAATATAAATCCCTTTGATTTAAGTCAATCCTTCCTGTTACTGCAGTAAAAATGTATAATCCCGTTATCAGCGTGGGAATTTCTCACCTGCATACGAAATACTAAGGAGCTTGCTGCGTTCCAGTGGAGGCGCCCAAGAAGACCACATTGAATGCATAGCTGGGAAAGTGACACCCTAGAAAACAACGTTTCATCCTGTTAAAACTCAACAGTTTCAGACCTCCCTTCAACTTTGCATGTTTCAAAGCACATTTCAATAAAAAGCAGTAGTACAAGCTGTTAATTTCTTGTTGAGCAAGAAAGCACTTCAAAAAAAGCCTGCAAGGCATGAGAGCAAGTAGGAAGAATTAATTTCCCCTGCTCTTGAATCTGTATATACTGGAAAAGCTGCAAGAACACAAACAATACTGTTTGAGCTCCTGGTTGCTGGCAAATGGGAAGGGATGATTCTAGTTTTGCCTGAAGTGTCCTTACAAATAAAATCTTTTTCTTATCTGAAAAGCTTAGGCTGAAATACAGGGCAAACATTTTAATTATTCAAAAATTCAAAACTAAGCTACTCAAAATGAAACAATCCACATACTACTCCAGCATATCAACCCGCAGGATTGCAATTGCAATTCATTAACAAATTATTCAGATCCTTTTTGTCTATGTGACTTGAAAATGTATTACCTCTCCCAGTCCTTCCAAGGCTCTGACAGCTATGAGGTAGCCAACTCCCAGATTTGCAGCTAAGGGAGTAAGCAAGGTGAATACAGAGGTACCAAAGATGCCAAAGCCCAGTAACAGCTTCCCTCCAATTTTACTTGCAAGATATCCTCCTGGAATCTGAGTAATGATATAGCCATAGAAAAAAGAACCAAGGATCCATCCCTGAGTATCAGCATCCCAAGAATACTTTTCCCCCTAAAAAGAGGAAAAAAAAAATAAGGCCGTAAGTTCAAAATAGCAGTTTCTCTGACCATATTTTTATATAACTTTGATCCAGCATTTAGTCCTTTACTCCTAAATTACAAATCTTATACGGCCTTCCTCTACACACACCTATACTGCAATCAAAGTTGTGCAGAAAGCTAATTCAGGTACTTCACAGTCTATCCAGACATACCCAGCCCAAGCACGAAAATCGTCACAACGCAAAACGTCAGTGCCCAGGGAGTTATCCCTGTTTGAGTTGTAAGCAACCTGGGTTAGGTGACTCAGGTACAGACTATGTGGTTTGCATCAGTGTGAATCCCACTTCAGTATCACAGCGTGGACATACTGTCGTGCTCTAGAAAATGGCTTTTCCTACAGAAAATTTATGGACAGAAAAGCAAACAAGGAGATGCAGGTGCTTAAGTTTAGTATAAAGAAAGAGAGCAGCCAAGGACAGGACTCACAAGGGTAGGCGGAATAATGGGATAAGCACAACAGAGGGAAGATGAGTTTAGTGGAAAAAGTAATAAAAGCAAAGATGATCGAGACAAGGAGCCTGGAGCTATAAAGGAAGTCAGCAAGAAGTCATGAACTGTTGCCCAATAAAGTGATTTTGAAGTTTGGGATCGCTTCCAAAAGCCCAATTTATGAGCATCCAGATAAAGAGCACGCATTTCACAGAAGTGGTGAGACAGAATCTTCTTCCCATAACGTTCCCAGTTATAATTTGCTCATGATAAATAATAAACAACCTCTAAACAAGCAACAAAATGAAGGCAGAAAAATGACAAGAGTGCTCAGTAATAAACTTTAATTATAAGGCGAGATCTATGGAAGTCCAATTTCCCAAAGCTGTTTTGGTTTTGGGTGTTTTTTAAAGCATTTTTTTTCATATCCAAAAATCTTATTCAGTTAAGAAATGTGATTCTGAGGATTACTGGAAGGGCAGTCAGAGATGAAGGACATAAAGACAAGAATCATGATCTGGGAAAGAGATCAAAGAACCAAAAGAGAAAAATATTGCATGTTAATTTGTAATGAAATTTCATGCCGCTGAGTCTGTACGAAGAAGTGGCCAATATGGACAGCGGTGTGAGCTCTGACGCAGATGTAACAGTAACAGTTAATCAATGGTGTATAAAACAGTGAGTCATAGTAGATCTGCAAAGTCAGATTGGCCAGTTTGTAAGGAATGGCACAAAAAGGATGTACGTAAAAACCCCTGACCCTGAGCACCGCATTTCTAAATTACCTAGTCATTTAAGGCCATTATTTTTCAGAATAGCTTTATAATAGCCACTGAAAAGGCCATCCGGTAAAAAGCAGCCTGTTCTCTTGCCACCTGAGCACGACTCATCAATCACAGGCTTCTGTTAAGAACACTTTTACACGCCACGTTACAGGATAGTACATTGGAGACCTCACCGTTGTGTTGCGTGGAACATTGATGGTGGAGGAATGCTCCGGACACACATTGGAAGTTGTGTTCTTCACCAAGCTCGTGTTCGGTTCTACCATATCTACCAGAGCAACACTTAGGTTCACACGTAACGCGTACAGGAGGAAGAACCCAAAAAAGGCCAGCAGTGCTAGGTTGTAGCGAGCAGAGCAGCACGCAGGGACTGAAACGACAGTAAATGAAAAATTTTTGTTTTAACAGAGCCTAACAAAATAAGAACAACAGGTAAGAGGTTGTTACTAATAATCTCAGAAATGTATGGGTAACAAAAAAAAAAAAAAGGGGCAAGAAAACCAGGTAATTGTTCAAGTTTTAAGGAGTGTATTCAATAGAGGTAGAGGCTGAGGGTGGAGAAAAGTACAAAACAAACAAACCCACTTTTCTACTGATGTGCGAAACAAATATCTGGTTTACACAACTGTCAGCTACCCGCACAAGTGTCGGGGCTACAGTGGAAGTGTGACGTGTGGTCTGCGGAAATGGATTTAGAAACACGGTTTCCAAAGTCCTCCCCCAAATACAGTAATATCTATTCAAAGTAGAACTTCACACTAAAACAAGCCCAAGATTAGTTGGAAGCCTGTCACATATGTGAAAATGGTTCAAGAAAAACAGAGACTCTTAGTGCTAAAGAACAGTCATTAAAGATTCCAGGCTGTTCTCTAGGACAAGTTTTCTTTCTATAAGTTTCCGTATAAATGAATATGCATTGGCTGACAGCTGCCAAACAGAGAAAACTAGCAGAAAGGGGAATGGCAATCACCACGGTGGTACTGTTAAACACCAAGAGTTTCCCAGCACACCCCTCTTCAGCAGTCACCGCACAACAGCGAAGTTGACAAAGGAAAATCAGTCTTAGATTCAGCATAAAATCTGTGTTGTGGCATTAAGCTGACTCTGTCAGCCATTTAAACCCAGTTATCAGACTTTGCACTGTAGCACAGTTACTGATTCCATTCTTCAGTAGTAAAGTGCAGCATTTGGCAGAGATCATTCATCGGCACCAGGAGATTCAGACCAGGGCTGAGCAGTAACTTGGTCGGCACATCATCAGTGGCGTACATTTTATATCTATACAAAATACAGTTTACAGCTTCGCAGGTATTCTTTATGAACTAAGGATGCCTGAACCCACTGAGCAGAATTGTTGAAAAATCTGCTGAATTTACAAGTACTTAGGGGGTGGAGTTTTCCCCCTTGTGAGGAAACCATGGTGCTAACGGAAAATTTTATAACCTGGATGTCTGAAACTCCAGGAGGGTTGGGGATCTGCAGTTAATACATTAGTCCACAGTGATCCCATCTTTCTCTGACTGTCCAGAATTCAAACTGTGAAAAGAACAATTATATCCATGAACAACAGGATTGACTGGAGCTTCATCAGCCACTGCAACATGTCTCTTGATGGGAGACTGATCTGCAGTAAGAAGCCAAAAGCATGCCCTGTGGATAAGCTAAGGACTCTCCCCGTCCCAGTATCTTCCTTGAGACAAGGAATGAGCCTATGCAATTTTGTCTTTTCCAGAGGGTGCACCAACAGAGCCATTCTGCAAGACTGTAGTTTTAATGACAGTAGTAGAAGCTTCCCATTTTTGAAGTGTCTAACCCTGACCAGCTTTATGTGCAGCCATAATGAACTTCGTTAGGATGACACAGAGAGGTTGCATTCGCTGTGTTCGTTTAGTAAATCAGTAACAAGTGAAGCTACAGCACAAATATGTCTTCCAGACCTGGGGCAGCTGCAAATCTTGACTCAGCAGCATTTGAAAAAGGTCTATCTGACTTTTAAATGGCACAAAGGAGAGCAGCCAAGATTTTATTGCTTACTTTAAAAACAAGAGGCACCGAAAGCAGGAAGAGCTTACTGTACAAAAACTAGTCAAGCACATTCATTGTCCTTTATTGTTGTTTAAAAAGCAATTTACCTTAAGCAGAAAACGTATAGTGTAACAATAAGCTATTTAACCTTTCCACTACCTGTATTTGCTGGGGTTAAACAGTAATAAGAGAAGGCTGAGTATTATACTGGTGAAGTAACCCTTCCTAAGAAATGCAGATTAACTGGAATATCCATTACTTTTCCTCTGGAAGCCTCTTACTGGTATACACCTTGTCTGGAGAGCAAGCTCCACAAAACAGATACGTAAGAACTTAAGTTCACTAATATTTTTTTTCCAATGGTAAATAATATATAATAAAAAATAATAAACATGTAGATCCGCAAGCTTGAAACAAATGGCTGCTAAATTATTGCTTCCCTGTCTTTCCACTAAGTGCATTCACAATACCTAAGAATATCAGATCAAGTTAACAGAGCAGAATATTCGAGAAGATTCCAGACGCACTTCAGTCCCCCACCTCTTCAGGCTGCCATAATCAGAGAGACACAGATATTCACTCCCCTGAAGTTCAAGGCAGCTAACTAACCATGCTGTCCAAGGTCTTACCTTGACTGGCAATCTTGGGTCCTACATCTATAGTTAATTCTGACTTCAGGGACATGTTTTCTAGGACCGTAGCTATAACCGTAGCATAAACTGCAGTTAAAAAAAAATAGGCCTGTGCTGCAAGCTGCACGGCAGTTAAAGGAAATTGCTCTTCTGCTGTGTTTTCCTTATGGGTGAGGTGAACCACCTCTACTGGAGCATGATGCATTGTGCAAACTCAAGAACGTATTGCTTTAATAACCGACTTGAGCTCAAATTTCCCTCTTTCTGGCACTTATAAGCCTGCGCTTTGTTAGCGGCCCCTCTTACTGCAGTTATGTGTTTCCCAAATAAGTTTGGTTATTTTTGCACAGCACACCAACGAAACTTTAAGTCTTTACTCTTTATAGTTTGTACATTCTGGGAAACAAGTGAGCACAGACAAGCCCCTAAACACGTTAACTCTGTTGTTAAGCCCTGACCCCATAATGATCCTCCTCTCCTATAATTATCCTCATGCCTTCTTCCACCTTCCTTCCTTCCTCTCCATACTTCCAGAACAAGCAACTAGCCTTACCCAAATTCTATCTTAAAATGACATTCTGCCATAACCCCGGTGGACCCCAGCAGCTGTTAACAGTTAAGGCCGGCATTTAAGCTGGAAACATCCACTTATCTTCCCCGAGAAGACACCAAGCCAAGGGCAGGTATTTACACGCGAATCCCGTACCGGGGCTGCCCGCTCCCCGCCACCAGCGCTGAGGACAAGGCCCCGATCCCCGCCGGGACGCAGGGCCGTATGTCACCACCGAACGGCGCCGAAGGCCCCGAGGCCGCGGAGACGAGACCTGGGGCGGCCGCCACCCTGTCAGAGGGACCGCGCACACCAGCGAGCGAGGGCTGGCGAGTGACCGGACCCGCAGAGATGCTCTCGGCCCGGGCTCCGCGGTTCCATGGCAACGCGACGCCGCAGCACACGGGGCGCAGCGCCGCCGGGGAGGCGCCGCGGCCCGGCCCGCCCCTCACGGCACTGCCGGGCTCCGCGGGGCCCGGGTCGGCATGTCCGCAGCGAAGCGGGAGCCCGGCTGGGCACGGCCCGGCTGGGCTGGGCGGCTGCCCCCGGTGCCGCTTCCCGCTCCCCTCACCCGTGCCGGGCTGGGACTCCTTCAGCAGTGGGGTGCGGTCCTCTCCCTCCTCGGTCTCCATGTCGCTGACAGGCGGGCCGCGCATCGCGCTCAGGGCCAGACCGCCAGCCGCCACCTCTGAGGGGACGGGAACGCGGCTCTCCGCGCCGCAGCCCGGCCGCCCCGTTCTGCTCCGCCGGCGCCGGGCGGCGGCGGCTGCAGCCCCCGACGATCATGTGACGGGCGCTGGCGGGCGGAAGCGGCCTCAGCCGCAGTGTGGCACAGCTCCCAGCCAACCCTTGGCAGCCATCTTTGTTGAGGGCAGAGGCCCCGACGGCCCGCCCATCTGCAGCGGGAAGGCGGCC